>OW121773.1:10850922-12264672 GCA_933228765.1 Miltochrista miniata | reverse complement strand
AGGATACGTGTGGTTTTTAGTCGGTAGGAGTCCGGCATAGTATCCATGTAGGATTTACCTCATGTTAAAACACTTTGATTCAGAGTTACAAAAGTACTACAGTGGGCTAACGAAAAATAAAAAAAAAATAACCACGAAGGCTAAGGCGGGAGCTCCGCTTCGCTTCGCTCCCGCCTTAGTCTTCTAACCTAACCTATCCGAGTCGGGATACTCTGAGTCGGGGTGTTAACCATTCACAGATATATAGCATCCATGTAGGATTTAAATCATGTTAAAAAAAAGGTATTTTGTGTTTGAACATTTTAGGATAAGGTATTTGGTAAATTTATTTTTTGGGTTTCGGTTATTCGACCGTAAGGCATTTTAAATTATTTATATTATAAATATTTGCCTTTTGAATATTGATATTTCGATTTCGGGTATTTTGGGCTCAGGCATTTTAAGTAAAGGCATTATGATTTCTGGTATTATGACGGTATACCAGACAGAGTAGATAGAAGATATAGAGAAGGTTTAGGTTTAATTAAACTTTAAGATTTTGATTTAGCATATTATAAAAAGCCGCATAAAGGTATTATTGTTATGTACGTTATGTATAAAAATATGTGATTAGTTCAATATACAGGTCCAAATGTTGTGATTACTGCGTGCTCCGGAGATAGCACGCTGTCTGATGGCCGAATGTTGTGATTTTGCTAAAACCATTCAGTTTTAAGTAGTAATAAGTTATTTTTGTGATGTCAACACCGCCTCATAGTAGAATGATTAGCCTGTACATAAAACATTTATTGATTATTCGAAAATAGTGGGTAGTTGATTTGACATAAAATGTTCAGTATGAGGTGGGATTTGTTGAGAGGCGATAAAAAGTGAATATTCTGGAAAAAGAACACATTCTGTTTCCTGATCGAGTTCAGTAAAGTGCTAATTAGTTAAAGTAGAATATTTGTATAATAATAGTTAGTACTTAGTTGTGCAAGTATTAGTTAGATTGTGAAAATAAAAATGTAAAGAATCTACAATCATAGGATTATTATTTCGTAATACCATTAAGTGGAATGTAGGAGTAGTATCTATTATTATACGAAGAACAGAAGAATAAATAGCTATGTAAAGGATCATTGGAGTATTATTTCTCATCAATTAGCTGTCAAGTCATTATTTTTAATACCCAGCATATTATTAAATTTTTCCTGTTTAAAATATTTGCTATCTTATAGTGCAGCCGTTATTTAGTTTTTATAAATCCTACGTTTTGTAGCTCATTATAATATAATTGTTGCTAAAATATTTAATCACAACCAGTTTTTTTTTTGTAACCATGTAGTTAGTCGCCTAATAAGTTGTTAGTCGCCTCATTAATAATTTGCCTTTCAAATTTATAATAGATTTTCTCCTGTGACCTCCAGTCCTCTATCCATGTGACAGCAATCAGGCTAGTCCTCTGAATTCAGATCGACAAAACTACTGACAAAGATGCGTGAAATTCAAATCTGCCACTTCCTTTTCTGTTTATTTTATTACTAAATGATGCTCGCGACTTAGCCGGCATGGAATTCGGTACCCGTTCCCGCTTCTCCTGAGAACATGTTCCCGGAAGAAAAAGTAGCCTATGTGTTCATCCAGAATATATCTATCCCGGTACCAAATTTCAGTTCAATCGGTGTAGCTGTTTGAGTAACAAACACCCAAACATCTTCGCGAACTTTCACATTTATAATCTTAGTAGGATTTAAAAAATATCGAGTATGTGGTTCTGAATTGTGACGGTGACCTTGGTCTTAAACGGGTAAAGCTCTGATCCCTGAGTATTATATACTCTTTTACCACCCACGGGATATAGGCGTGATTGTATGATGATGATGATATTTTGAAAAAAAAAGGTATTATATACAACATGAAATTTTGTATAGCGTAAACCTGAAAACACTTTGATCAGAATCAGTAACATTATCCAATGGACCCGGTTTCAACCAATGTTTTTTTTTTTTCAAACTACACGACAAAATTTAACGCATTGAACACTCTAATATCGTAAAGTGTATATGTATCATAAAATAACATCACTACGCGTGATCAAAAGCGATCCGCCACTAGCCGATCCCGTGCCCTCGACCAGCCACCCCCGGCCGCGCCCCTGCGCCCGCGCCACCCGGGCTGGCCACCAGTCAGGCAGTCAGTGACCGATAACACGAGCGCGACCGCTTACCGTGTCGCTGTGCAAAATACGCGATTTTTTATACTACTAACGTGACTGAAAAGCTTACAGCATACTTGATCGTTGCTAACCTTAGCCTAAGGACGTTTGGAACACCAGAGGTACGACACCATGGCTGCGATACCAATATCGAAAGGTAGAAGGTATTACCGAAGGTGACAAAGTGCAACGGGTGAACTTTAGTGAGTGGTGGCTAAAAAAATAACAGTGTAAGTGTTTTGTGTACTTTTAGCGTAGAGGTTTACATGATACTGATAATGCAGCTTATTGGCGCCATACTAATCCTCATTTACCCCGTCAGAACTCCTTCCGACACCGCTTGTCCAGGCATTCTACTGCTTGTGTGCAGGCATTATGAATAGTCTCGTAATCGTATTGACTACTACTCGTAAATGCCAGTATGTACATACTTGCAGTTCTAGGGTTCCGTAATCAATAGGTAACAGCTAGAAAGAAAGATTTTTTATTCAGCCCTTGAACACATAGGTACCTACTTTCATAGGCTTTACACCTTGATCTACAGACTCTAATGCTAGTGAACCTTACCATCGCTCGGAGAGGGTAAAAATGGGACCTTATTACTAAGACTCCACTGTCCCTCTGTCACCTAACTGTATCTCACTAACCATTATTATAGCTAGACAGTTGAAAATTTCACAGACAGTGTATTTCTGTTGCCGCTATAATAATAAATACCGGCCAAATGCGAAACGGACTCATGCACCGACGGTTCCGTACTAAAAATCGCGTGTGTCGTATGGGAATCCCGTTTAATCGCCCCCTTTTATCTGATTTTAGTATCTGTAACAAGCTCTAACTATCACGGTTCCGATAGAGTCTTGTTACGGACAGACAGACGAACAACGAAGTCTTATGAACAGGGTCCTGTTTTTACCCTTTGGGTACAGAACCCTAAAAACAGATCGAAATAACATTTAAGTGGGGTCCCATACAATAAACGTGATTTTTGCCGTATTTTGGTACAGAACCTTACATGCGCGAGTCCGACTCGCACTTGGCTGGTTTCTGTCTTAAGCACAGTTCCATAATTACCACTTATGAAAATGGTTTGTTAATGTTATTATCAATACCACATGAATAGTGACTAACTGCCTTGCCAATTATAAACAAAGGCTTATAACTTGGTCAGTTTTCGTTAATTTAATTTAATTTTTTTATACGGTATTTTGAAGCGAAACTCTAGTTGGGGTGTCTGAGCTTTGCGCTATACAAAAGTTCACGTTGTATATATATATAATCCTATCCTACTAATATTATAAATGTGAAAGTTTGTGAAGATGTTTGGATGTTTGTTACTCAATCACGCTCTAACGGCTGAATGGATCTGGCTGAAATTTGGTACAGGGATAGTGTATAATCTGGAATAACACATAGGCTACTTCTTATCCCGGGAAAATGTTCCCACGGGAAGCGGGAACGGGTCACGCGGGCGAAGCCGCGCACATCAGCTAGTAAGTAATAAAAAAAGATGTAAATTAGTAGATCGACCCGGTTCAGACTCGGCATAACGTATGCACTGTGAAAAATAAATATGTATGTTGTAACGTTTTAAATCTGTGTCTCATATAGGCCGAAAAGAAACACAGTACGCCTCGAGCACCCTAATGTAATATAAATCCTCTCGTCTTCTTCTCTATCAAAAATAAACATTGTTTATAAAAAAAATGTCTCAGCTGTCTGTCACAAGTGCCTATTCTTCTGTAGTACAATAATAAAAGTATCTAAATACCTATCACAATCGCGTAATAGCAGTACTTTCCTCAATATTCATGTAGAACAAAAAACTCATCTTATTCTATTTTTCTAAGCTTAATCTACTTAAGTACCAAAGTTTTGCATTATCTCCCGGAATGACTACCAATTCGTTTTTATATCTGTTGTTAAAGGCAATAAAAGAAAAGTTGCCAACGTTAAAGTTATTATAGAACCGATAGTCCGCAGCGGTTGCAGTAATCTAATATACTTGAAATTAAACACTAAACAATCACTACGTAAAAGTAACATGGACGGTACGCCATGCTGTCTGGACAGGGATGGCATAGAGACGCCTCTAGAGTATTTTGTTAAGATTTGTTCATCCAAAACTCAGCTCCGCCAACTAAGAATTCTGCAACGAATGTTTCATATATTTATAATACTACGGTTGGTTCTGAGATAAGTGGCCGTTCATGGCATTTCCATGCTTCGTAAGACACGTTAAGCCGTTGGTGCCTGCTCTCTGTAACACGGTAGTTGTTAAATCACGTCAGAGGTCATAGAGACGGTTGGAAAAATGTCAACATCAGGTAGAAGCCGACCCTATCTGTTTCAACTCAGCAATAAGCTCACCAATGGAACTAAATGTTTCTGAGGAAATGTGGGCATAAAGTACTTGTACGCGATTAGGTGCACGTAAATTGTTTGCGGCCGTAGACAGTGGCAGAGACCGTGTGGTTTTCGGTAAGAGTCCGGCATAGCATCCACGAAGGATTACCACACACGAAAAAAAAATTGAACGAGAATTTCACAAAGTACGTCTACACTTTTTTCAATGAATTGCTGTAAGATTTCAACAGTCAGTATCCAATTAATGCAACAAGTTTAAAACAATTCAATCCACTCCACACCACCAAATGTTCCAAACACTGTTTAAAAACATCAACCCCGCTCGGGGCTGCACAGTAGTTTTAAACTGTTACCCAACTTACAAATTGAGGTCTCTATTGCGCTAATGTACTCCAAATAACTATGTGCTAGTTTAATAGTTTTACGCAGGTGATCTGAGTTTGTGGGACCGGGCTTCCGGTACTTAAGCAAATGTTTAAGTGAAAATTTGTACCCTTGTTTTAAAGTAGGGTAGTGTTTAGGTAGTGTACAAAACTTGTTGTTAATCAGTTTTAACAATTTTAGGACATGAATTCTCTAGTATATACACATATATATACATCAAAACAGGTCATGATAATAAGTTAGGTATTGTTATAACAGTAAATATAACTGTATTTGTATCAGGTGTTTAAAATATTTTTAATAATCAAACAAAAAAGACGAAAATCTGGTCTGCAGTCAGCTTCAAGAACTTGATGTAAAAACTTCACATAGTTCGAATCCCAGTCTATGCTATTGAGAGCCAGAAAAAAAAACATTTCATTAATGTAGCCAAACGTCATTAGTGTGAAAATAATAAAAGAGCCTTTTGGACCGGTGACGCATCTCAGGACTGACGTAGAAAAGATGGTCTATGTCACTTTGTACAAACAAAAAATCCAATATAAAAACAAAAATCAATGAAAAGATTACAATGTATTGTAAAAAACTAATAATTAAATAAGAAAATTACAGAAAAAGACTGATTTATTCACCGATCTCGATTACGAGAGAGTACGTTGAGGTGATATTTGATGAAGACTATGAGCATCAAACAAGATGATGATGATAAGTTCCATAAAAAAGCCAGCATTTCACCCACTTCGGAATCATTCGTGCAAAAACCTAGAATAATAATTAAAGGGGTGCACACAGGCTTATCCGGAACCCTTGTCATATATGACGGACAAGACAAAAACACCGCGTCAGTATGAACACAGCCTTTTTGTACCTCCCTTTAGACAAGGCAAGCGTTTGCTGCGAAATTTTTGTGGGTCGCAATTTAGTACACGCTTTCATAGTCGCGTTCCAGCAAAATTGTTGAATCTGTTACAAAATCTTGCTCATTTTTTAAAGTAATTTGAAGATTATTTTTTAGCTCAACATTTTTGAGATGGTCTTTTTGTTGGTTTAGAAAACAAATTACAATATTTTTTTGACTTTCTTTAAAAGTAAATTAGCTAACAAAAATTTTGGCAAGTTTGTTTTTCATAAAATCAAATCATAAAAACACTCCTTGCTGCGATATTGAAATGTAGATTGTGGTACTTAAGTTCAAGAAAATATAAATTGAATAAAAATATTTTTTGTTAAAAATTACAGTAAAACATAATTATTACATTCATATTTACATTATTACTATCTATACTAAACCTAAATAAGGCAGCATTCCCCCTTTGAATAACAATAATACCTATTTGCTGAGCGAAAAATGCCAGCCCTTGGGTCACTAGCCGACTCAAGCGTTTAATTTTCAGATTTTTCAAAAATTTATGCGCATGGTTACCCATAGTTAGTAGTAGTTATTTTTGAAAATTTTAAATCTGTTGAAATATTATTATTGTACTTGTCATACCTTAATTCTTGACTGATATTGGGAAAATATATACAAGATCAAGCTGATCTTTTCTTACATTATAATAAAATAGAGAAGAAAAAATAGATTATATTAAGCAATCACCGCTGAAGTTTTTAAGAGGTTATCACTGAAAAGTATCACTAACTATCAATTCAATTCAATTCAATTCAATTTATTTATTGTTGGTCACAGGTATAATGAAGTTGTTACAATTATATTGAAATTTGCACTCCGTAACATGCCAAGTTGGGCGTACAATAATTGGTAATAAGTATACTGAAAAAGATCAAAGTCATACGATTCTATACTTAATTTAAATCAAAGACAAAATTAATAACATGCCTAAGTACCTACATCGATTGCATGCAGACATTTAATATAATTATAATAAATTGTCACAATTCTTCGCTAAAATAAATATTAAAATAATCAATGTCAAAAGTTGTCATTCATACAAAAATAGAAAATAAAATATTAAATGTCACAATATTTCATTCAATCATAAATTATTAAAAACTAAGACCTTAATGTCACTATTTTACATTCATTCATATAATCATCAATCGTATAGTATGCCTTATTAATTAGAAATTCCTTAAGTTTATTTTTAAATACATTAATTGATTCTGCGTTCTTAACAAAGTCTGGGAGTTTATTGTATACCTTTGCACTCATTCCAAATATACTTTTTCGGAATTGTGTAGTCCTACATAAGTCAACATGAAGCATGTTCTTATGTCTCGCACTTCTTAGAGGTCTGTAGCTTTTAATAATCTTTTTTACCATTAATGCTGCTTCATAAATATATATAGATGGTAGGGTAAGTATCTTTAGTCTAGTGAACGATTGTTTACATGTGTCTGTCTGCCGAAGTCCACATATGCTTCTGACGCACTTCTTCTGGGCTCTAAATGCATATTGTCTATCAACAGAGTTCCCCCAAAACAAAACACCATACCTGAGGATAGAACCGACATTCGCATGATAGGCAATCAGAAGTGTATCTTCACAGGCCACTTTTCTGAGCATGTAGAGAGCATATGCAAATGAATTTAATTTATTGCAGATCTGATCGACTTGCATTTTCCAATTTAAGTCAGAGTCTATATGCATACCCAAAAATTTTGTACATTGTACCTCCTTTAAAGATTTATCTTTAGTATTGTAATGTAATACTACTTTGTTCAGAATTTCTGTTTTTAAATGTCATGTAATTAGTTTTCTCCAGGTTTATCTTTAAATTATTTTGTGTTAGCCAGTCTATTATATCTGCTATTGACCTATTCACATTTACAGCATTATTTAGGACTTCATTATCAGTATCAAAAATTGCTGTGCTATCATCAGCGAAGAGGATCATATTTTGATTTGCAGCTTTAGGAAGATCATTTATATATACAAGAAACAGCAATGGTCCGAGTATGCTGCCCTGTGGTACCCTAAATTTAACTTTCTTTGGCTCTGAAATGTATTTAATTTCGACTTTCGACTTTTTATTAATTCTATTTATTGTTGTCACTTGAATTCGTCCTGTTAAGTACGATTTTATCAATTCGAGAGAGTTTCCTCTGAATCCATACCTTTCCAGCTTCGATATTAATATACCATGATCTACGTGGTCGAATGCCTTGGTCATATCCATAAAGACTGCAGTGATACATTTTCGTTCATCAAGTCCAGTGATTACCTTTTGCAAAAAATTATAAAGTGCAGTGTTTGTTGACTTTCCTTGTCGAAAACCAAACTGTTCGTCAGCAAATATGTTATGGATTCAAAATAATTATAAACTTGATTGTAAATAACTTTTTCGAACACTTTTGCAAACACTGGAATCAAGGCAATAGGTCTGTAAGACTTCATGTCTTCTTTACCCTCCCTTTTTAATAGTGGAATAATTGTGGTTATTTTAAGTTGGGATGGGAACACGCCATATTGAATGCTTAAATTAATAATGTGACTTAGAACCGGAGCAATGCAATGTGATGTCAATTTTATGATTTTTGTATGTATGTCATCGTAACCTGTACTTTCAGAATTATTAAGAGTCATTATAATATTCAAAATGTCAGTTGGATCAATGGGCTTCATAAACATGGAATTAAATCTACCGTATATAATTTTTCGATGAGAGTTATCGTTTTTATCTTTATCAGATTTTATGTCATCGATAAAAAAATTATTAAAAAAATCAGCAATATTTTTAGGTGATGTTACTAAGTTACCATTATTATTGATTTTGGTCAATTTCCTGTTTTAAAGAAGTCGCTTTATAACTATGTATAACTTGCCATGCAGCCTTAGTTTTATTCTTGGCTGAGTAAATATAATAATTGTTTTGAGCTTTTTGAGTTTTGTTTAAGACGTGTCGTAGTCTTTTGGTATAGTTCTTATAATTCCTCTTGTTTTCAACGCTCGGTGACAATCTATAACGCCATAACATTTGTCGTTTTCTTTTCGAACATAGTTTTAATCCTTTGCTAATCCATTTTGATTTTTTGGTGATAGCTATTTTAATTTCCTTGACTGGAAAACACAGATCATAAAACAGTTTATACAACTCAAAAAAGTAACAATATGCTCTTTCTGGGTCATTGCACATGTAACTTTCGGAAAAACTAAGGCTTTTTATGCAGTTACGAAATACTGCAGTGTTATATTTACTGTAGTCTCTTTTCATTTTGAACCAGTGTGTAATCATGCATTTTCTTCCAAGCGGACATGTTAAGAGCTGTGCTGTATGATCAGACAGTGAAAATTCCAAAACTTAAGACTTTGACCCTCTAATGTTATGTGCGATATTATCGATACATGTCATAGCCTCCATCCTTGTAGGTTGGTTTATAGCTAATTTTAAATTATATGCTCTCAACAAGTTTTCAAATTGACGTGACTTATTATTATTACTTAATCTATCTATATTAAAATCTCCACAGACAACAAGTTTCTTATTTCTATAGGCCACTCTGTCTAATAGTAGCGCCAGGCGATCAAAAAATATCTCAATAATGTCATTATTATTTCTTGGTGACCGATAAATACATATTACAATCATATTATACTCCGTAAAGTCAATACCACAGCATTCAAACACATTAACCATGCTGAATGCTTTGGTATCTGGTATATTTCTGAATTTGTAAGGAGTTCTAACCAAAATACATGACCCGCCACGTCTATTATGTCGAGAAAAAGATGCGCCCAGCACAAAATTTGGAACTTTTAACAATTTCGTATCCGACTGGGTCATATTATGCTCAGTTACACAAAGTATGTCAATCGGCAAATGGTCCTTATCGCTACACAAAGAATGTAAGTGGACAATTAACTCATCTGATTTACTCAAAAGACCATCCATATTCTGGTGGAGAATTTTTAAATAATTACATGCGAAAAAATGAGTTGCTTGTGCTAGACGGAACACCGTTACTACTCAAATGGTCGGTCTGTACACATTTGTCAGACATGTTTTGTTTCTGACCATCAGAGTCAGAGTTAATATTCAATTGCGTACAATAATATTTGTATTTTTGTTCATAATCCTTACGCAAAATCTCTTTTAGTAGCAATTGGCAAACATGTAATGGGAAGGACTTGCGACTGGGCAGATAAGAGCAAAAATTCATGTCAAGAAATTGTGTGTGAGTAAAGTATTTGCATAAGAATTTCAGAACGCTATTAATTTTGAATTCATTTAAGTATCTATTGTAAGGTATTTCTGAAACGATAACATTGGTGTTTCTTGTCATATTTAGAAAATTACATAGACCAAATACAAAGAATATGACTCGGAGGAAGAGTAGATTTAGACCGTTCCTTAATGATACATGTTTGTTAGCCTAAGGGTATAAAATAAGTACCTTTTAATATAAACTCTAAGTTGTTACCACATTTTGATGTAACATAATTTCAAATAATATACTTGTCTTTATTCTTTTTTTTCTTTAACGTATAGAAAATCCATCATAGATGCTATGCCGGACTATTACCAACTAAAAAACACACTACCTACAGTTTGGAGCCCCGGATAAGCCCTCGGAAGGATGTCCCCGGGATTCCCAAAAGAAATATACTTGCCTACCCTACATTGTTTAGTAAGTATCCCAAGCTCTCAATGAACTTACAAACTATGACAACACCACACAAACTTTGCGGCGTTCACCCCGGGGACAACAAAAAGTAGCACAGATCACCCTTTGTACGCAAACAATTCGCAATTGACGAAAAAGATTGTATTTATCTTTAGGAATATCATTTCTGAATTGGGCTGTCTATTTGAAACGCTCGTCTAAGCATTGCTTAAAGCTCAGACAGTTTTTTTGTAAACGGTCTAAGTCTCAATAGGGATTAGGGAAGAATTTCAGCGATTTTTCATAAAAACGTATTTCCCTATTTTATTCCTGAATAATGCCTCTAGAAGAAGCTTCGTTAGCATTAAGAATAAAATCAAGATCTGATGTGTATACATGTTCCTATCACTTATATTTTTTCGCAAATAATGAATAAAGAAAATATGACACTTTAAAAATGATCGCCATATTTAAAGTGTAATTTTTTATTTAATTTATCCGTTTTTATGTGGTAGTATAATTATTATGTGTAGAGTTCTACCAAACAGAAAACAGAGGAATACGAATCATAAATTTTCTCGAAATAAAATCGGTCTGAACTAAAGCTATCCATATCGAGATATTACACTCTCAAACAACGCTAGATGGGTGTTATTTAGGTAGTATGTATTAAGAGCGTAAATTCGGTTTTCAAATTTCTTTACGATCGTAAGAAATCAGCCGGCGCGGCGCACATAGCCGTATAGTGCCAATTGTTGCTACTAACAAGTTTGATACTTTTGTTTTCCTTCATGTATTACCGGTGTCATATTCTTAGTCTAAGCGTTCAATCTTTTAATTTAATTTTTATGTTAGTAATATTAGTTAATAATTATTGATTATTTTATTGCAAATTGATTGATATTAAGTAGTGATAGACACTGACATCATAAAATTAATAAAGTTGACATTTATTTACCTAACTAATATCAATATTGCAATTAGAAATACCGAACCGAAGGAACCGACGTGCATGCATGAAAAGAAAAATGAAAGTTGAAGAAGCAAGTGAGGTGTGTATGGAGCGTGCCGTGTGGCGCTCGGTTCTTTCTGCCTACCCCGCAAGGGATTTGGCGTGAAGATAGTATAGTATATAATACACACATACATGAAAACGGTCCACAAGTTTATTTTTAAAGTATCTAAATATACGAAAATTGTAGAAAGTAATGGACAATATTCTATTTTACACTATAAATATTTAAATTTGACAATAATCATATTAAAAACAATAATATTAACGTAGCAATGCGCAGGCGCTTGGCAAGGTACGATGTTTTGCTGCCTACTGCAGATTCAGTGCTGGCAGGAACGTTAAAATATTTTTACTAAATAATCAATAAATATTGTTGGATATTCTCACACAACATCATCTAGCCCAAACTAAGCTATAAGCTTGAGCTATGGGATCTAAATCTAATCTTAATTGATAGTAGGTGTTTTTCATTTACAACAACCAAATATTTATTAAGAGGTATGTGCATAACAATGCACACCGCCAAGAAAAAACCATTCCGTATCGGCATTGATCGATTATTAGATAACTACTAAGATGAATTTTGGGAGGGACCGAACTGAGTTTCTTGGGGTGTTCTTCTCAGTTTGTAGCATTTCCGAAAAAATGTTGACAAACCTATTTTTTTTTTTAATTTCAAAGGTAATAAATTTTATTTTATTTTATTTTATCGACTCTTTCTGGGTTCAATCATTTTGGCCAACAGACATTAGTCGTAAAAATTTAACAATTTAGGTTCCATCCTCGTAGTCCAGAACTCGTCGTCTTGCGCAATATTTACTGTGCTTATGGGCAAATTAGTGTTCAGTCTACACCGCAAATCGATAAATGTTGGCTTGACTGAAAGTAATTTTAATACAATTCATTAAAAATATTTATTATATACACAAGATCACTAGAAGATAAAATAAACGCAGCTTCTCACTTGATTTGAAGTTGGCCTTGGATTTTAAAATACCAGTCATGCTTTGTAAACAGATCCGTTTTTCTCCATAATTTAATTTTACCATCTGCTATGGCTTGTTCCACATCCATGTATATAGGGACTATTCTAGGTTAAATTGATTGATTGATTCGTTATTAGGTCGTCTACAACAAGGTTCTTTAGCAGTGGTGAGACCACGCCCCCTTGTGGACAACCTTTGGCCATGGCTGCGCACTGGTTTCTGCTTGTCTGTAGCTTTAAAATGAGTTTGTTTAGCATGTTATCTATCCATTCACTGACTACCGTGTATACTCGGTGTTTTGCCAGTGCCGTGGTTATGCTTCTTCTGTCGAAAGCTCCCTCTATGTTTATGAAAGTGCCGAGGCACATTGATTGATTGATTCTGGATGACCTCTTCTATTTTGTGTAGGTACCACTGCATGTAGTGCTGAGTCTGTAGACTTGCCGGGGGCATTATGCGCGTTGGTTGGAATGCAGTGGCTTATTTTGAAGGGCCGTCCCTCGATTGTCTCTGTCACACAATCTTTCCAGAGTTTTTAGCAGGAAAGACGAAGGGCTTATCGGTCTGTATAACCAGAGGTCTGAATCACAAACATAATCCCTTTACCGGGTTTTGGTATAATGATCACTTAGACCTCTCTCCACAGTCTGGGTCACAGTCCCATTCATTGTCTGGCGTATAGATACAATGTAACTGACAATATCAACTTGTGTCCTCCCCCATTTTATCACTGCAGGGAAGACTTCATCCTGTCCTGTAAATTTGAAGGACTTGAAGCTGTTAATTACCCATTCAGTTTTTTGTAAGTTGACAGAATATATTAGAACAGGTCTTGCGAGCTCCCACTGGACTTCTTCTGTGGATACGTTTTCCACCAGCCACATGAGTGTCTGCAGCAATTGGCATTCTGGGAAGTGCGTTTGTATCAAAATACTCTTGGCTTCTTTTCATGATAGTTAACGTTAGTAGAATGATGTAGTGGTAATTTATATGTTATTAATTTATTGTTTTCGAGTAATTAAGTGATTTAGTGGTCATTATATAATGTTAATTTGCCTTTGAAAATGCCGAAAGGTTCCACCAAGTGCCATCAATCAACAGTATAAATAATTCTTTTCATGTGTGGGTCAGGCCGCCGCGCCGTCAGGTTTCTTTATAGATACGGACAGTTCTGTCCCTTGTTTGGCTAGTATTAGTCTGACTCTATCAGAGGTTTCTCCAAGACTTGGTACTTTTGTATCTCAGTCGCTACTTGTATTTTGCTTTAGCGACTTTATAGCCATCCCAATCCTGGTCTGGTTCCTCACAGGTGTTCCATAATTACCACTTATGAAAATGGTGTGTTAATGTGTTATTATCAATACCACACGAATAGTGACTACCTGCCTTGCGTATAATACCTACACCTACGCTGTTCGTGAAGAAAATAGTGCAACTGTAGAAGCTTATAACTTGGTCAGTTTTCGTTAGTTTCATTTAATTTTTTTTATACAGTATTTCGAAGAGAAACTCTAGTCGGGGTGTCTGAGCTTTGCACTATACAAAAGTTCACGTTGTATATCGACCATAAATATTTATATATATTATATTATACGTCACAAAGTACTAAGATTGTTTGGTCACGCTAGAATTAGACTATTTTTGTTCATTTTTTCGTATTCAAAATACTTTGTAAAAAAAATCTGTATCTAGTTACATAAAAAGAAATATTTTTATTGTCAAAGGAGAAGTTCTGACATAATATTACATAATTATCATAATGATTTAAACTACAGAAGCTGGTGAAAAGACAACTTTATTTTGGTGAAATTTCTCACTATTTGAGCAAACTTTACAGTCATTTTACTCTAAAAAAAGAAACCTACCTGATATCAGGTTATTCTACAAACAGATAGCCAACCCCCTTTGCAATTGCTTCGTATCCCTTGTTTATTAAATTTATCAGTAATTTGACATGAATTTAAGCATCGAAAACTATGCAAATCGTATGATTTGAAAAACCTGTTTCACTTTCATTGATAATTACCATATGTAATCCGTTGTTAGGTAAAATATGTTTTAATAAACGTTTAGAGAGCTAAATTTACTAAGTATGTTAGTGAATACCATGTTTGTACGATAAATATTTAATGACTTTAAATGCAATGAAAAGTATGGTTTCTGAGCAATATGTGGCGCGAAATATGTTAGCCCTCTTAACATGTTTTTTTATAATCTTTTATCTTGACTATGTGATCTGATGATGATCTTCTTAAAAAGGGTGTGTGTGTGTGTGGGTGTGAGTGTGAGTGTGTGTGTGTGTGTGTGTGTGTGTGTGTGTGTGTGTGTGTGTGTGTGTGTGTGGGTGTGGGTGTGAGTGAGTGTGTGTGTGTGTGTGTGTGTGTGTGTGTGTGTGTGTGTGTGTGTGTGTGTGTGTGTGTGTGTGCTACATGAGCTGGGGGCATGCCCCCCAACTAAATTGCCACAAAAAATCCTTAAGAACTGTTCTTCTTTATACCTCTGTATTCATTGGTAATAGGCTCTTGTTTTTACGCTTTGGATACGGAACCCTAATAATGGTAGTCGTTAAGCCAAGTTCAAAGCCTTAAATTTTTAACAGCTGGTAGCAATAGCCTGTTCCTATCCATTTCAACATGACAATAAGGCATCCATTTCGGCAAGGTCTCCTGACTGTAACATCTCTGATATTGTAAAGCAATTATTATACTGATGTAAGAGAAAAAGACAAAAAATGTAAAAAATTAAAAGAGGAAAGGAGGTGGAGTAAATTATTTAATACCTGTAGAATGAGTATAAGAACAAATATAAAAAAAAAGAAAAGTAGTAGCGAGATTAGCAGGCGCCCCACCTGACAAAGAGTATAAAAGGCTGAATGAAAGAAAGAACATAGTATGCAGTAAGAAAGTGAACACTTAAAAGCGAGAACTTGAATGTAAGGAAAGTCTAGGAACGTCCCTGAATAATGAACATCAGGGGGTAGTCAGGCACACACCCAATTTTTTAGAATTTTTTTTTGAGCAAAAAAAAACATCTCTGATATTACATAATATGTCCATATTCTTAAACCCGCTAGAAATATGTGGCCTAAGTCATCAAGTTCGATTACGTCACAACAGGGTGCTGATCCTCGTACCACTTGAGTTGACTGTTGAAATGACTTTTGTCTCATATTTTGCCGTTTCTAAATATTAGACAAAGTATATTAATTTACCAGTAAACTTTCGTCGTATGATCGAGAATAACTGCGCAATCATAATCGTAGCTCAATACGAAGCCGCAACGATACAATTTGACACTTTTCGTAGCCATTGACCTACGCTTACGATTTTGTTCTGACACAATCAAAATAGCAGAACCTGATGGACCGTGCACTTGACTAAATGAAGCTCAGTTGTACAAACATCAGGATTGTCGAAATTGTTATTTCAGGAACGATTTGATATTTCAGGAAAGTTTTTATGCGCCGTCGGGATAACAAAGTACTGAGTAATTATAATTGTGAACTTATTTATGTGTATAAATGGACTAGAAATTACTTTTTGCAAACATGAGAATTGACTTAGGTATCCTCATAAAGATTAAATTATAATCTCTGTTCAATACTTAGATAGACCATTTCTGTGATAACATACATATATACGTACATATAGTCACGTCTTTATCCTTATAGGGGTAGACAGAGGCATAGTATACGCCTATATTTTACCTTATAGTTTTATGTCCGACATAAGCGATAACAAGTAATCAAAATATTATTTCTCGAACTCATAACCGTTCCGTTTTCTTCAATTTATGTTGTTATCTGGAACACGAAATTTGAATTTTTCGGAGATCTTTTCCTCATTTTCATTCTCATGGACAATTGAATCTGTATATTATCATGGTGTAAATTGGAACGGCTCTATTATACTACCTTTTTTACCTCGGAATCATATAAAACCCTAAAAATATGAATACTGCATAAAATAATGCAAATAACAAGCAAAGAAACTGAATTCGGGATCTTCCTTTCAGTATTTTTATTTCCGAACCCCTTTTTTATAGTTTTTACGGCGCTGTCTAAACATCTAATCGGGGTCACAAAGATGATAACGCGGGAAAAACTATCAAGACTTAAGCCACCCTTAGTTTTCGTACCCAACCAAAGGATTCCGGAAATCCCTATCGAGCCGGGGACTTTTGACCGGCGTAACGACGTCCCAGGTGTAAACCCTTGTGCCCACTATCTTTGAGATACCTAAATTCCTTTCGTACCAAATAAACTGGGAAAATAATTGATGGTGCCATTTTGGTATAGTAAAAATTTAGAAGTGGGTTATCTTCGAACAAACGCATCAAAAAAGTTCAAGTCCCGTCGGGTCTGAACGATGTTTTTTTTTTCAGTGTATGAATTTACAAACCAAAATATATTTATTTCGCATATACAGATGCACTTGTAAAACGTCCTGCATATAAACTATAGAATTACCACCAGTTCACTCCGTGCGCATACTATTTTGTTTCAGTTGTTCAAGTAGTTGTTGTAAGAAAAAGAGTGCATGTTCCACTTGTAGAGGCTCGTAGGCACTGCGCCTGGTCACATACCATTAAAACCACGCTCATTGAGTTTGTTTGTAGTTACTTACTTCTCTCATTTTACTATGGTTTTAGGGTTGCCGTATATTATTGCAAAATTATCCGGGTAGGTTGTTCTCCAGGGAAACGTAATTTTGTTGTTGTTGTTGCTGTAAATTAGTTACGTCGTTCACGTATTATGGAAATGAAAGATAAGCTGGCGTTTATGATTTTCATGGAAAAGCTTCCGGCTATAATTGGCGAGTAGATTGATAAGGAGAGGTGAGGAGGGAACCGGAGATACGTATAATGAAATATTAAAATGCTTTTCAAATAAGTGTTTCAGAAGTATTAAAAGTTAAATACGAATTTTATTTATTTTATTACGATTTTGCTCCTTCCTCATCTCATAAGTGTTTTGAAATACCTCGGGTACTTTTGACCTGGTCTTGAAGCAAAAGTTCATTATTTTATTATTATAAGGTATCCACTATGTCCAAATTTATTATATTTATTATACTTTGAGATGACCTATTTCTCCGTTGTTTTGTTGATAATCCTTTTAAAAAATTCTACAAAACTTACAATTATGTATGCGGAAATCAAAGATCCGCGTTAGGTTCACGGATCTTCGCCTTATAGCGTAAATTTGGAAAGTCGACGTCCAGCAGTGGACTATATTCGATTTTCTTCTACATAACGTTTGTTAGGTAAATTTTGTAAACGTAGAGCTTACTTAGTGTACATATACACAACACGGCTAGCCAGTCGTGGGGACAATGGAATTCAAGGAAATCAAGGAACCGAACAAAACAAAATAGTTAAGAATATTTCAATTAGTTTCAGAGAAACAACAAAAAAAGCGAAAAAAAAGTTTAGACGCGATTTACTCGAAAGTTACTTTTAAGCAAGTGCGTTGTACGAGTATAGGATTATGACGGCAGTACTGTACATGGATCAACAATAAGACTGTACCGCTGCGTTGGGTTAAGTAATGATACATAGTTTTCATTACTTAGAAATGTGTAATTGATATTCTTTTATTTATTTAAATGAACAAACAAACATAATAATAATAACTGGCAACCCCGTCTTTGAGCTATGGTATATATTTTTATCAGCGTTACAAAAAAAAATATTTTTATAACATATATTTGTAAATTATTCAATACTAACATACTATTAAACGTTTATGAAGCAAAATAATGAAAAATTACAGAAAAAAACATATCAACAAACCAGAAATACAAATTTTACAGAAGGATGACATGACATACGTCATGTCAGTAAAAAATATGTAGCAAAAATATGTAAATATGCTAACAAGAGCCAAAGCCAGGACACTACATGCACGATCAACATCACCGGACTCGTCGCACAGCTCCGCCTCGCAACCTACGGAAACCATGCTACAGGAATCGACTGTTGCTGAGGCGTCGAGCTCATCGAGCGACGAGTACTTCTCCCCGCCGACGTCGCCAACACCTGTACGTCGGCAGGGGAGAGGCCGGCCACCGACCTGCTTGGGACCCCGAGGCCCGCCGGCCTCGAATAGGGCCCCCGCTACCGTTGGTAATGTGCACCGCATGAGATGGACTTCATCTATGAATGAAAACGTCATGCGGGCATATTTTGCGGCTACAGAAGCAGGGACTAACCTCACTGCGTATCGTGTTCGTGAAACAAAGGTAGCAACCTTTGTTTCAGGCTCTTGAACCAACCGTCAACGTGTCGGCGCAGCGGCTGTCGGATCAAGTACGGGTCATACAACGTGTTGTTGTGTAATATGTTGGACGATGCCGTGCTTGAGAGGATTCGCTCAGAAGTACAGAGTAGCACTGCCATCCCTACTTCGTCACAACCTAGTATAAATAGTGAAACTACCAACGAATCACAACCTGTCGTACCCATTGACGAGGTAGTGGATGATATTGTTACAACAGTAAGTACACAGTATTACGATGAAATAAGGAGTTTTTTGGAGCGAGCTATTCAAGATTATAGATTTTGTGATCCCATATGTCGTCCACGTATACCGCGTTTGCCTACGCATAGAAAGAACATGGCGCTAGTGAGTGCCCTGGACTCGGTTCTACCAAGTTATTTTAATACTTGTGAAGATATTAGTGATGCACACTCAATTCTGTATTGTGCGGCTGTAGCAGTGTGTCGAGTGGCTGGCGTTAAATTTCCTAAATTTGAGCCAGCTACTAGACCTAGCGCTGATCCAGTCTGGCAATGCAGAATTGAGCGTCGCATTGCCGAGACTAGGGTACTTATTTGTAAGCTATGCTGCTTCAGGGCGGGTAATATTCGTCCCAGGGTAATGCGTTTTGTGACTCGTGCATTCGCGGGGACTGATATTAGTCCTCGCGAAAACTCAGTATGAGTCACAGAACGTATAGACTACCTGAAGCAGAAAATTTATGCGTGTGCAAGCCGTATACGGCGGTACAAAAAACGAGTGGATCGCTATACTCAGAATCGCTCGTTCCAAAAAGATGAGAGATTGGTGTATAGAAGGTGGGAGCAACCTGATTCAAGTATGACTGACATGTGCCTACCGAGTGCTGAAACCACAAGTACATTTTGGCGAGGCATTTGGTCGGTACCTGTTAGTCATACAGAGTGTGAGTGGATGCGGGATGTCAAGCTTTCATGTGAGCCAATACAGACTATGGAACCAGTCCTAATAACATCTAGTGACATTGCCAGTGCGGTTCGTTCGTTACCCAATTGGAAATCAACTGGGCCGGACGGACTGCACAACTTTTGGCTAAAATGGTTCCATAGCTCACATGATTGTTTGGCATCTTGCTTTCAATCATCGCTTGAGTCTGGGTCGCTTCCATCTTTTATGACTTCGGGTATCACACACCTCCTCTACAAATCTGGTAGTACTACGGACCCTAAAAATTATAGACCAATAACCTGTTTACCTACGGTCTATAAGCTTCTCACATCTATTTTGAGAGTTAAGTTATCAACACATATTGAAAATAATTTTATTATGTCCAACTCTCAAAAGGGATGTAGAAGCGGGTCACGTGGTACTAAAGAACTCCTTATTCTTGACATGGCCATTAATCAGCGGGTTCGTCGTAACCGGAGAAACCTTGCGACATGCTGGATTGATTACAAGAAAGCCTATGATTCAGTGCCACATACATGGCTGCTGAGGGTGCTAGAGTTGTATAAAGTTGATGCAACTCTTAGCACCTTCTTGAGGGCATGTATGGGGCAGTGGACAACGGCTCTTGTTTATCCAGGATGTCGTCAGGTTCTTGGGAATGGCGAGCCTGTCAGGATCAAGAGGGGTATATTTCAGGGTGACAGTCTGAGCCCCTTATGGTTTTGCCTGGCACTGAATCCTCTCAGTACATACAGGCACGTATTGTGAGGCGATTCCTGTCTCTGGAGCCCTGACCACCGGTAGCTTGGTCCCTGTACCCGATGCCGGTGGGATACTATTTTTTTATATTTTTAAATGTATTTTTTATATGTATATTTAAAAATGTAAATTGATATGTAATTAATTTAAATAAAGAGGAATAATAATAAATAATAAAATCCCTCGTGGACAGTCGTTTTCTTATCATGGGATTAACGCAACCCTGTGAGGGCATAGTAGATTTGCTTTTTTAATCATCTACTTTCTGAGATCAACAAAAAATGTCTCACAAGGTCATAGAAAAGCACACATCCGCAGGGCAGCTTGTGGCGAGCTGATTGTGCGTGGCTACACATCGGTCCCGATTCCTCAGAGTTTTGTGGCGCTTCTCGACCAGTTAGCATTTAATGGGCTAACGGGAGATCGTACTCCCGGACGTGCAGCAAATCTCAACTCTGGCTTGCCTTAATTGGCCGGTCAGAGGGAGGAAGCCAGAGTTTTATGCTCGGGGGTGGAAGTGTCATTTTCAAGGGCATAACTACGGGAAAACCCGCTCCGGGTCTCACCCGCGATGGCGAAACCGGCGCCGCACCGCTCGACACCCCTAGCCGCTCACACCGGTGTTGCCCTCTGTCGCCTCACAGGCCTAAGGGCCTATGGCGATTGTATAGGAGGCCCATCTAGTGAGTTGGCGTTTCACCGTCTGCCAAAGTTTTAATATAATAATATATTGAAATGGCAGACGCCGTCTTCATCCATAGTCTCAGTTAACCAGACCATTTAACACCCATCACAATAGCCCATTACGTAGTTAGCATAATTTACAATAGTTAGCTCCCATTACAGATGGTCCATTACCGTTCTTCTACATAAGGCGGATGTGGATTGTTTGCAGTGGGGGGTCCCATTTCCTTATAGATTAAAAGTCTCAAAGGGCCTCTGCATGTTGGACCTGTGTCCCCGTGTAAGCCTACCAAAAGTCCGTGTGTCTTCGTAAGAAAAAAAAAGAAGATACCCGTGTGAAAGAGAGACATAATAATAAGCCTTTTTATTCTGAACTATATTCTGTCACGTGCTATCCTTCTCCAATGCTGTCCAACTGCGAGTTTTAAGTCGTCTCCCCATCTAGTTTGCGGATGTCCTCTGTTTCTCTCTCCATCCCTGGGGTACCAATCAGTGATACTTTGGCACCATTTGTTTTGAGGGTCTCTGATCATGTGACCTGTCCATCTCCATTTTTGTTGGTCTATCCGCCCAAGTATATCAGCTATTTTAGTTTTTTCTCTTATTGTGCTACTTCTAACTCTGTCCTGTTTCTTTATCCCGGTCAGACTTCTCTCCATGGCTCTTTGACAGCGTTCTAATTTTACCCTGTGATGTTTGGTGAGTGCCCAGGTTTCACATCCATAGGTGATGACGGGAAGTACTTATACATGTATCCAGAACTTGTAAACAAACATGGCCTCTGCTTATTTAGTTGTGTTAGAACCTAAATCGCTATCGTAGTTAACCGATGCGTCAACTTTATATTGGAGCTACGATTATGACTCTGCACTGACTGTGACACAATTAAAACAGCAGAATTGGGCCCCAGTTTAGCGGTTTCCTAACTATAATAAAGTGTAACAATCTGTTAATATTTCTCGTTATTTTATCCATTTTATTTATAATCGGTTTCTACTCCAGCATCTTATCGATTGCAACAACAACTTTTATTTATTAATCAAGAATGCAGTACCTACCTACATGTAAAATATTACAATGAGGATACAACGCACATGATTATCAACATAGTCGTATCTCAAAATTTTGCGGTTTTGGGTTTGTTACACATCCAGATAATAGATTTTTTTCTCTACAAACTGATAATACAATTTTATTTATAAGTCTAATATTCACCGGTTGATGGTCTCAAAAGTCTTTCTACACTATTCATTCCCTCCCCAGCACGATCCAGTTATATAGTCACAATTTGATTTGACTCAGTGTTTGCCTGGACCGCACGTCATTTTGTGTTTCATTTCACGATGAGACACGGAATCGAAAACAATTTTGACAAATGTAAGTAATCTTAGAGTTGATACTATACGGCTGATTTTATTCACGACATTATTTTATTCTAATGAGTTTCATTTCAAGTTACGACTGTCTTACAGATTTTTTTTTTTTTTATATATTACTCTAATGCCATTCATTTTTTTGAGATAATACTTTATTACAAAATCAAATTTTCGGAATTAAGTAGTTTATTTACAATTGTGACCCTGTTCGCTGTTAAACTTTTTACTTTCTCATTTCAGTTCTGTAACATTTCGACACCATGAAAAGACACAGAAGAATATTCAGAATCCTAATGGCTCTAAATTATAACGAAAGTGACTCAGATGTCTGTTCTATCAATGGAATTACAAGCCAAAAGGATCCATTTTAGTGTTTGGACAATATCTTTACTGATCCTACGTATTTACCAAATGAAAATCGCTCACCAGTTCTAGGTACCAGGGGGTCTTTAAGTGGGCACCAGACGTGCAAATATCTATCGTGCACATCTCAAGTTTTTGCAGCTTGTAGTAAGTGTAGAAGAATTTTGATGATTTTGAATCTTTCATCATCAATCAAACTGAATACGTCATTTAAGTAAAACTCCAGAGCTTTACAATCAGGGCGGCTCTCGGACAACTGAAACACAACAAATCCCTCAGAGAGGATGGAATCAAGGTTGAGCTACTTCAAACGGGTAGGACTCCCGCCTTTAGAGAGCTAACGAGCATATTTAATTCCGTTCTCCAGCAAGGTCAAACTGGCTCTATTCTTCAAAAAAGGTTATAAGACCTTACTGAAGAACTACAGACCCATCTCACTCCTGAGCCATGTTTACAAGTTGTTCTCGAGAGTAGTCACAAACTGCCTCGCTGGAAAACTCTACGGGTTTACGCCAAAGGAGCAAGCCAGGTTTCGAAAAGGCTTCAGTACCGCAGACCACATACTGTTCGGCAAATTGTACAGAAGACAAATGAGTACAATCAGCCGATGTGTATGGCTTTTGTGGACTACGAGAAAGCCTTTAAATCTATCGAAACCTGGGCAGTACTGGACGCTCTGCAGCGGTGTCGTGTTGATTCGCGATATATCGAGGTGTTGAGATGCTTGTATGATACCGCTACCATGAACATTCAGTTGAAGGATAAGAAGACCAATTCTATTGCACTGCGCAGAGGTGTAAGTCAGGGCAATGTAATATCCCCGAAACTCTTCACTAATGCGCTTGAGGACGTCTTTAAGACGCTGAACTGGGATGAATGGGGCGTGAATATAAACGGTGAATTCATTTAACACCTTCTGTTTGCCGAAGATATCGTCATAGTTGCGGAAACTCTGGAACAGTTATGCGGGATGCTGCACAGTCTAAGTAGAGAGTCTCGACGTGTTGGCCTCGGCATGAACTTGGATAAAACCAAGGTCATGTTCAATGAGTATGTCACGCCGGGGCCAATCTACGTCGAAGCATAGCGAGAAGGATTCGCTTGGGCTGGGCAGCATTCAGCAAAGTACGTCGGGTTTTTTATTCACCCATTCCGCAATGCCTGAAGATGAAAGTCAATAACCACTGCGTTCTACCAGTTATGACCTACGGTGGCCGAGACGTATGGACACTTACAGCGAAGCTAGTCCATGCCCTTGAAGTTGCACAGAGAGCAATGGAACGAGCTATGCTTGGGGTGTCTCTGAGGGATAAAATCCGGAACGATGCTATGCATCAGAGAACCAGAGTGGTCGACATAGCTCGCAGAATTTGCGTTTTGAAGTGGCATTGTGCTGGCCACATCTGTAGAAGAACTGATGGTCTGTGGAGCAAACGAGTTCACGAGTGGAGACCGTGACTTGGTACGCGTGGGGTAAGACGACTCCCCGCTAGATAGACCGACGACCTGAAGAAGGTCGCAGGGACTGACTGGATGCGGAAGACGCAGGACCGTGTATTCTGGCGAAGTTTGGGAGAGACCTACGTTCAGCAGTGGACTGCCATGGGCTGATTTGATTGAAAGATATTTTTTATAGTGATTTTGTTACATGGTTATTTTTAGAAGTTGTTATTACTCTAGTAGGTACCTAGGTGTTTAATAAAACTCTGTGATTCTGTTATTTTCATATGACTGGTTATAATAAGGGTTCTACTTACTCATGAAGTAGGTATAAGGTGTACCTACGATGTTACTTTATTAAGAAAATTCCTTTATTATTTTGTGTGATTAGTTTATTGAAATTAAGAAACTGTTATTTGCATTCAAGACTGCTCAGATTATATTACCAATGTCTTTAAAAAGTTATCGAGATATACCCAACACAACTATAATTAACACTTAACACTATTTTATTAATTTAAAGACTAAATAGTTGATAATAAATGATTATATAATAAGGTATTATTTTGTTTTATTACATCATAGATTTCCATAATATCAAGTAATAACTCCGCCATACAGTATTAAATAAAAAATTATCATCATTTGAGTTGGTAATAAAGTATCAACTCAAAGTGTTACTGAAAAGATACTTCTAAAATGAAAAATATTAGTTCATAATACATGTCATTTACATTTTGTCAAAACTTAAACTACTTAATTCTAATTACATAACTCGCCCCTTACCGTATCCGGTGCAAAGGTGCCCATTAAACTGGCGGCATTGCCACGCTGGATCGCGATGGCCAACCTTTGCACCAGATACGATTCGGAGCGAGAGTCTCCTGTCTTAACTCTTAATCGATTTCCCAATTCCTTAACTAGATTCTTTGCGTCTGCACCCCAACTGCCCATCGTCTCTACGGCGAAGGGAGAAAATATATATTGCTTTGTTAAAGCAGCATATTTATTACATTTCTTACTCGCGGCGTCTTCGGCAGCAGCTGCTGGAGACAAGACGGTACGACTTAGGTAACTTGGGGCGACTGTGCTTACGCATGTGGCATCCCATAAAAGGCACTTGCCATTTTTCCACGGTACCATAGTCACACCGTCCGGCCTCTTGCCGTCGGATCTACTTAAGCCGGGCGGCTCCAACTGGCACGGCACATCCACAGATATAAAGGCTCTCCGGATAATGTCATTGAGAGCATGGTGACGCGGAAACCTACCTGCACTCCTACGGCAACTCAGTGCGTGGTGGCCTCACTCCCCCACCATGGAACCGCAGGTGCATATATGGGATTCACACACCTTGCAGCCCAGGCGAAGAGCTACCGCCCGCAAAGAATTGTCGTCCAACAGGGTGCCTAGATGAGGCGAAGGTAGCGCGTGCAACCATGCCCCCGATTCCGGCTGTGAAACAGCCAACAGCCTGGCCAGATCAGCCCCCGAGGCGACTCCCACCAACCGCTCCCTAACACTCCGGCTGATGACATCATCCCAAGCGTGCTGAACGTGAGGATCAGCAGGGCTCGATGCCGCCGAACTGAGGGCAAACCAAGCTGCCTCAGCATCGGCTGCAAAGGGCACGGTTGCCCCGTCACCATTAGGGTGAAGGATTAAAGTGACGAGGTCCGCTACCCCATGCGCCGACGCCAAGAAAGCCGGCACGCCCACATCCTGCGCACATCGCACCCCTATGCCCCCGTGCCGGATAGGAAGAGTCGCCTGAGTCCACTGAAACTCATTCAGAGATATATTTAAAATAGACTCGACTGTGTGTCTCAAATTATCGTCAAATGACGCGACTTCCACTGGATAGAGCCAGGTAGGTGCAGTCCGCAAAAGATATGTCATCTTCGGGAGGGCGAAGCATGTGCGCAGTAACAATATCGCTACATGAGAAGAAAGAGCTTTGAGACGCTCTCGAGCGTTAAGAAGAAGTTTATTATGGGAGGAAAGAGCATCTGGCACTCCATCAGGGAAGATAGGAGACCCTAAAAGGGTGAAAGAGTGAGGTGAGATTTCCTTAAGGCCAGGCAATAGGGAAGTGAATTGTGAAAAGCAATTGCGGGCTTCAGGACAGCATGGGAAAAAAAGTTTATTGAAATTAAGAAACTGTTATTTGCATTCAAGACTGCTCAGATTATATTACCAATGTCTTTAAAAAGTTATCGAGATATACCCAACACAACTATAATTAACACTTAACACTATTTTATTAATTTAAAGACTAAATAGTTGATAATAAATGATTATATAATAAGGTATTATTTTGTTTTATTACATCATAGATTTCCATAATATCAAGTAATAACTCCGCCATACAGTATTAAATAAAAAATTATCATCATTTGAGTTGGTAATAAAGTATCAACTCAAAGTGTTACTGAAAAGATACTTCTAAAATGAAAAATATTAGTTCATAATTCATGAATACTTCAGTATTATAAAGAACAGTAATGTTTCATTGCCACAAAACCATAAAGGTCATAAATATCTAAGAATTGATAGTAATGATTTTTCAAATCTTTCAAACGCAATATCTCAAAACAGCGTTTTTTGACTTGATACTATATTGATAATCATGTGCGACAAATATAATAGGTACTATATAAATTACAATTAAGGTGGGTGTAGCCCTGCTTTCTTAACTAGGTTACAACGCACAACGCTTAACGCTTTCCACTTTGTAATAGTACCTACAGATGTGCATGGATACAAAAAGTAACTCTATAACTTCAAAGAGATAGAAAGATTGGGATATCGAAACTTGGAACCCTTCCGGACACGATTCAGGTCGCAGTTTCAAAACTTTCCCAAACTCTTTACATAAATATTTAAAACGGTAAAAAGATGGGTGAATTTCCTATGGTGGTATGAGGCAGGGTTTCGTCCGTCCCGCTTTGAAGTGGTTTAGTCACCCCGGGGACACAGGAGAAGTCCAGAAGTCACTGGTTTCCTGGTTATTCAGCTCTCTACTGAGATAGACAACCGCGGCTTAGAGTTAGATTGGGAAGTCCCACACACGCCCTTCGTCTCCTAGACCAAGGATATGGTGGATATTTGTTTTAAACTAACACGCGTTGAACACATATTTTTATACAAAACGGGATTTCGCGTGGCACAATTTATTATTAATTAAAGGTTTCGGTACCATCAAAGCGGTATATGTTCCGGCCACCAAAGTAGCAAACGTGATACGGTCTCCCAAGGATACAGTTCCATTCCAAACGCCAGGAGTTTATAAAATTGACTGCAGTTGTGGAAGCTCATACATCGGCCAAACAAAGAGAACCATTGCCGATAGGGTCAAGGAGCACATATCTGCAGTTAAGAACCTCCAAACAAATAGGTCAGCTATAGCCGAGCACTTACTGAATGAAGGAGCTAATCACTGGATCGAGCTTCACAATCCGAAGATCCTGTCTACCGACCGACATTACTACCCTAGGATGGTTCGGGAAGCAGTTGAAATAAAGAAGCACAAGACTTTCAACAGGGAAGACGGATATAAGCTCTCAACAGCGTGGAATCCGGTGATTGGTGCCTTAAAGTCGCGAAATAAAATAGTGAACGCGTCCGCGGATACGGTCAGTGTTGTGTGCCGTGTGTTTCCACAAATCGACGATCTCGGGGGTACTTCGAAAACTCCCGCCGCATAGCAGAATCTCCAGCCTACATGCACCAGTCGCCTCGGGACCACGATAGGTGTAACCCTGTCGAAACGTCGAGGAAAGTGAAGGTACCGAAACCTTTAATTAATAATAAATTGTGCCACGCGAAATCCCGTTTTGTATAAAAATATGGTGGATATTGGCATTCTGAATACCTAATTGTTGTTATTACATATCTGACATAATTATACATGTCAAATTACCAATCAATAGATATATCTCTTTAAATAATGTCATTTAATTGCCCAAGGGCTGGCAGTTTTCTCGCTCACCGAATAGGTATTGCTATTCAAAGGGGGAATGCTGCTAGTCTTTTGGGCACAATGCCACGGGGGCCTTATTTAGGTTTAGTTTAGATAGTAATAATGTAAATATAGATATGTAATAATTATGTTTCTCTGTAATTTTTTACATTTAATTGTATTGTAGAACATTTCTCAAAAGGCAAACAAACGCTTCAACAAAATTCAAGGGTTTCTTTAGTATTAAGTATCTTTTTGTAACCCGGCTCCAAGTGAAATCACTAATAGTTTAAATATCAAAATGCAAAGAAAACCATACTTTGGAAGAGAGGACCTTCTCTAACTGTAACTGTGCATGATACTGGAATATACAGGAACCCTATAGGTATAAGTAATAGTTCTGCCACAAGAGGTACCTACTTCAATTTATCGTCATCCATTATAGCAACATTTACCTGCCATTTTTTTATTTTTGTCATCAACACTGTCTAAATTGTAAAGTTAACGGCTATGTGGATTATAATCGGCTACCTATTAAGATTCCTACAAAACTTAGAAATATCTTGCATCTTAGCACTAGAAGGCTCTGTATTAGCGCCATCTATTGAAAAATTGTAAGACTAAATGAACCTTTGGTTTATCTTCACGGTATATGTTAACGCACTCGTACGTAGTTCTCATCAAGGTAAATAGGTGGCAGTTTTATTTCTACTTTCGGCTAGCTCAACTCAAGGAACTTATACTTCTTATAAGTATAAGTTCCTTGGCTCAACTATATTTGCTGCATGCTCAACACCTACCTGGAATGAGTAAAATGGAAAAAATGAAACATCGTTATCTTGGGTAGAGCACCCTCGTATTTTTCCACCTACCATTTTTCAAGAACACATTCGATCTCCAGCGGGAGTAAGTGGGACTGCGCTGCCTCTTTCTGCGAGCAGGACATGCTCGTGAAAGAGGCGGCGGGTAGGGAACGGGAGAGAACTCTCTCACCCGAGTTCCGCAGTCGCCCAAGACTATCGGCCACCATAACCGGGGGCCTGAGGACGGTGAGGGGGCTGCGCCCTGTCCTTACAGAATACAGAAGGAGGCCCTAGACGACAACGTGACGTGAGGGATTCAGCGGGATAGCACTCGAAAAACTCCCAAAGACGCGGGATAGCACCCATACCCCCCCTAGGTGAGGCCGCAGTGGCAGCAGTAGGTCTGTTGGGAGCCCTGGGGTATCCTTCCGAGGGCTTACCCAGGGCTTCCAACCGTAGGCTATTAGGCAGAGGCAGGATACGTGAGATTTTTTTAGTCGATAGAAGTCCGGCATAGCATCCATGCAGATTTTCCTTCGCGCTAAAAAAAATAAGAAAAACCTATTCGATTACTATGTTTTTTACTCTTCCAGTCAAGTCAAGGGTGCTGTCTCGTGTCTCACCCAGCCGATCCCCTGGGGGCGCAAACAGGACTTTTTCAGTCCTGGTGTCCCCCCTAGCTGGAGGAGATGGGTAGGAAGGTTATTATCCGAGTGTTTCATCCACTGTAGGTACTGTGACTACTACTATTCATAATGAAGTAGCATTTAGCACTGATAAATAAAATAAATTAATTAAGATGCATCTAGATGCTATTTTATTAGCTGTGACTCACACGTGGCCAACTTTCAACACTTTTTTTTTTAAATAAAGTATCATAATGATTGATATGGTGTACAATAAAGTGTATTCTATTATATCCTACAACATTACTCATCATTACAACATTAGCCATCAGGCTGTGAAAGTCCCGCTAAAATCAGCCCAGCAGTTTCAAAGTTTCCTTCCAAAGCACCGAAACGCTCGCAAAATTTAATTCAGAAAGTTTTCACCCATTTTAGTAGGCACTATGACATTTGGGCTACGAGCGCTTCAATCACTTTAATTTATTCTTGGATTAGTAGAGATATGAAAATGTTATATCTAAGTACATATCCATGTCGCCGTTTCAATGAATTTATTTATCTAAGACATAAAAAAAATAAAACATGTTTTTAATTATTATTTTTATCATATCATATATCTTACCCTGCTTTTACTGTTCAGCTACTTCCAGTGCAATATCAGATAGATCAACATAATAATGCTTCGCTGCTGCACCTTTTGAATCATAGTCTAAAATCAGCTTATTTATGTATTTATTAAAGTCTTCCCACAGCTCGTGAGTGCAATAATTTATAACTAAACTAGACAATTATGTAATAGGTTTACACACTAGCCAATTACGGTTTAACCAAAATTTCAAAAGTCATGGGACATCCTTTCAAAACTCTTGAAAGGATGTCCCATGACTTTTGAAATTTTGGCCCGGGGCTCCTAACCACAGGCTGTTGGGCGTTATGTGAGGTTTTTAGGCGGTAGGAGTCCGGCATGGTATCCATGAGGATTATCCCTCACGTTTAAACAAAAAACAAAATATCAACATGCATAACTTTAAATTTCTACAAACAAAAGGACAATTATACACACAGACAGATACAAGACATAAATCATAAAGTGTATGGTTATAATTACCTACCATTGCGGTAATCCTTCAGGGTGATGCTGTGGGTCCTTCGAAAACCGGCAGACATTTAAATGTATCTACCATTTGTCCAGTAGTAATAAGCACTGTCAAAATGTCACTTATATTGTCATTACGAACCGATATACTATCTAAAACACAACTCAATATTGTAGTTGTTTCGATGAATACTTTTGCTACTTATTCTATCTATCTATCTTCACGCCAAATCCCTTGCGGGGTAGGCAGAAAGAACCGAGCGCCACACGGCACGGTCCATACACACCTCACTTGCTTCTTCAACTTTCGTTTTTCTTTTCATGCATGCACGTCGGTTCCTACGGCTCTTGACACCACCTTCAACTAACACACGATTAATTTGGTCGTGGTAGGTGTGTCGTGGCCTTCCCCGACTCCTACGTCCATCCACTTTCGCGTTGTATATCTGTTTTGTCATTCTTTCATCTCCCATTCGTTCCACATGCCCGAACCATCGTAGCATGCCCTTCCTTACTTTAACACCGACACTCTCTTTCAGACCAACTCTCTTTCTTACATCTTCATTCCGAACGCGATCTGCGAGCGTTACTCCGCAGATTTTGCGTAGCGCGCGCATCTCGACCGCGTTTATTCTACTTTCATGCGTTTCCTGCCATACCCAACTCTCGCTTCCATACGTTAGCGTAGGTATCAGCACCGCATTGTGTACTGCGAGCTGGGCCTTTTGACTTAAGCCCTTGGTACCTAAAAGTTTGCCTAACGCTCCATTCACACTATTGACCGCAGTTACCCTCTTTTCTACATCAGCGGTGTACCGTCCATCCCTGCTAAATGCACATCCAAGATATACAAACTCATCCACCTGTTCCAGCACTACATCATTTACAGTTATCCTGGCATTCGTTCTGTCCTCTTCTCTTTCCTCTTTGCTACTTATTAGTAGATAAAAATATAGTTTTGTCATTTGGTGCGAATTAAGGAGTTTTAAAGGAAAGATTAGAATATTTGCATTTTTATAGATTTTAATGTGATCCTTACGAATTTCAAATTTGCCACCTCCACATTCATCGACCACATCTTTGCAGTTAGCGAAATATTTCCTTTCCTGCTCATTCTTTTATATGGCAACAAGTATTAGCAAATTCTCTTCTACAATTCATGTTTCGGCAACCATTTTGTAAAATTAATAGTTTCAGCTTACAAGGAGCAAATTTTCAAAACTCCCGAAAAACTTTCCAAGTAAAGTTTTACTTGGAAAGTTTTTTAGAAAGTTGGTTGGTTTGGTAGTTACCAAACTACTAAACTACCACTTAGTTTAGTAGTAACAAATGGATCAGGGTGACAATCAGACCCAATCTAAAGGAAATAGGGATTAAGATTAATTTATATCCCCCTTCCCTTGCAAGCTACGTCATCATGTACAACAATAATAATAATCTTTTGATTTATATTTATCAAACGCTATCCACCTTAATTTTGATAACTGGCCTTATCAGATGATTTCCGGCTTAGTAGCTATAATGTTAATGATTGAATACTGTTTTGAGTTTTTGATAACCTATATCAAACCAATGCAAAGTGATAGAGGAGTTGGTGGGGGTAAAATGACCCTTGCATGTCCTCTCCACATGCTGCACACATTATTTTCAGACTCCATTCTGTACAGATTAAAATATATCTTAAGAGGACAGGTTTAGAAAATGACGAAAAAGAGGTGCAAATGAAAGCGTTTTTTGTCTGCATAAGTGGACGGAAAATTATAGCCAAAAATAGATTGTTAATCTACAAGATGTGTGTCAAAATATGGTTTTGTTGTAAATTGTATATTATTTATACATAATGTGTAAAACGATTATAGAGTCACCCCCAAAATTTTTAGATGAATGCATTTTAGGACTACAATTTTTATCGACGCGAAAGAAAAATATATGCCAACATAAGAAGAAAATATATACCTATAAATTGGTTTTCTTCGATTTTGAATAAATATAAGTATTAGCTTGTTACAACTAAAATAAGCTAGAAAATGCTACATTTCCTAGCCTGAAGGACGCGTGTTTTGTGTGGTCAAGGTCGTTAGGCCTACCCACGGCCTTAACAGAAGAAAGTCACAACCTGCCTTTTTTAACGCGGTGATAGGCTCTCTACCTACTTGAGGTCGTGGTATACCCAATTCGCAAATTGTGGATAATAAAATTATGTATTAAGCCTTTGTCCACTCTGGAATAAGGCGCCAATATTTATTTGTTATACTACATTTCGACGTTGTTATGCTACAGCCATTGACATATATTCTACCGATAGACAGGAACGTCCGTACATTCAATATGTTCGCGCATGAGCGAGAATGGACTCACCCAACGGGTGCTATAAAACGCATATTTTGGTGTGAATTATACGGTCTAAACGTTGTATAATTATATTATTTAGCATTAACTTTAACGTGTTTACCTCTGTACATTGCGTTATCAACACTTTGTTTGATAATTCTACTACAATAAATTAAAATATCTCCGCCACGTGCGTGTCATTCGTATTGTGGCACAAACCGAACTAACAAGCGATGCGTACATGTACCGCGGCTGAGTTGTACACGACGCTTGTTCTGATCGCTGCATCCAGTACCTACGTAGCACATATAGATCGATGGCTACAGCTTAACTCTAGCTAGATCCTTAATAAGTATGTTAGATTCGTATAACTCACAAGATGATTACGTATTTTACAATCCTTTCTCATTCATTACGTTCTCCCACTATTACTTCACTACGAAATGGCATTATTATCATAACAATAATGAAAGGCTCCTAGTTTTCAATTGCACCATGGAATCCTAAATAGTTACCTCCATTGTCTAACTATATACCTTCACACAATTGTTAACATCTTGTATCTAATCGTCCAAGGTGATTACTATGGCAACAGCCAAAGAGAGATGTGCTCTGTAGCAAATACAAAGATCGAGATCCAAAAATTTTGTAGAACGGAAAACAGTGAACCATTGGTCCAAATAATTGTCAAGTTGTTTAAATTTCCAGTGGTGATCTTCGTATTAGTCTCAATTTACGACTGTGTCATAAAATTGTACCTACACAATATTTATTGATGTATCTATTTACCACCAACTAAAACATCATAATTTAAATAATGAAGATATCAATAATTTTATCATACTTGTTCAGCACTAAAGTTTTTGTGAACACCAAATTGGATAGTCACACACCTAATTGTGATTTAAAAGTTTGTCAGCTACCCGATTGCAGATGTTCAAGTACCGATGTTCCTGGTGGGCTAGAACCCAAAAATGTGCCACAAGTAAGTCATGACTTTATAAACATTGTTCACTACGTCAAGAAGAAGAAGAAGATTACGTCAAAGATATATTAGAAATTATAGTTTTCTGTTCTATTTCAAAATAATGGTATCTTGATGAAGCTGTTAGAGAATTTTAACTGAGCCTAACTCTTGCACCTAAAAAAGTATCCTTAAAGTATTCCTAAGTAGTGCTATTATTTTTTTGGCATTACTACTGTCATCCTCCGAGCCTTCCCCAATCTATTGAGGTCAGCTTTCCGGTCTAAGTGTCATGCAGCTGAACTAAGAACAATAAATACATTACAGAGGTTTTCATTTTTTATGTTAATTTCATAATTAAACCGCCAATGTACGTACATGACGTTTAACAAAATATAATACGATGTTCCCCTTAATATAAATATAGTTTTCTATTTCAGTTTATTACTTTAACATTTGATGGTGCAATAAACATAGTCAACATGCAGACCTATCGTCGCATTCTTTACAATCGGAACAATTCCAATGACTGCGCCATTGGAACTACATTTTTCATCAATCATGGATACACAAATTATCAAGCAGTCAATGAACTTTACAATAAAGGATTTGAAATAGCACTACATTCTATGACACATGATACATCTCAAAAATACTGGCGGGAAGCTACTACCGATCTTCTTGGAAAAGAGTTTGGGAATCAAAGAATTCAAACGGCTCATTTTGCTAATATTCCGACAGAGTCTATCAAAGGTAAGTTGAAATAGCTTTTTTTTTTCTCACGATTTCGCACGATTCCCATGTTTCTTACTGATGGTAGATAGCGTAAAATTTAAATGATCCAAAATTCATTTGTAGTTTACTAAACATTATATAACATTTAGATAAGTAAATTTAGAAGTAGCTTGCTATTTTATTAACAAACTTATCAATTTGGCAAATTAACTAAAATAGAGGAATCTAAATAATACTTCAAAAGCTAGCAACGAAAAAACGTTGAAATATAAATTAACCTAAACTTCAGGCTATGGACAATAATATTTTTATGTTGTTGAACTCAAGACTAAAATACAGTAATTTAATTCTCAATAGGCAAGACGTCTTATAACTAATCTGGAAAAGACGTCTTATAAAAAATCTCATAACAAAATTGACCTAACATAACATCTTATTAAATTTGCACAGGCATTCGAATACCTCTACTTCAAATGACCGGTAATAGAGGTTTCAAAATGATGAAAAACCATAGCTTATTATACGATGCCTCTTGGCCAACTGTCGATATGGTTGATCCCGGTATCTGGCCATACACACTGCATCATAGGTCTACACAAGACTGCATCATTCCACCCTGTCCTGATGAATCTATCCTTGGGCCGTGGGTTATACCAATGATATCGTGGTTAGATCTTCAAATGGGTCCCTGCTTGTTTATTGATGGATGTCTTTGGACGTGAGTATGAATTTTTGACTGCAAATAAGTTGTTTAATGGTACTACTCGTAAAGTAGCTTATTAGCATGTAACTTGTCGGAAAGTAGTAACAAAATAGATGAATAACTTCTGATATAATTAAGTAAGCACTATTAGCCACCTTTAGGCATGCAATACAGTTCCATTATTAATGTTAATGATAGACAATAAAATACATTACTAATGTCAAAAAAAATATGATAGGAAACTATGGAAGTCGAACAAGGTTACAACAATACTACACAATACAATGCACAAATAGTAACCCAAAAGCGCCTTGTGGAGTCAACTGGTGACCCAAGGGCAGGCAGTTTTCTCGCTCAACGAATAGGTATTGCTATTCAAAGGGGGAATGCTGCTATTCTTTTGGGCACAATGCCACGGGGGCCTTATTTCGGTTTAGTTTAGATAGTAATAATGTAAATATAGATATGTAATAATTATGTTTCTCTGTAATTTTTAACAATATATGTATATTTACCCAAGTGTGGAGTTTTTTGTAATTACTGAGGAAAAATTGTTTAAAGTCGTAATCAAATACTTTATAGGGTTTAATGTTGGGAACCACTAAAATCTTTTTATTTTCGCTAGCCCTGCTCGCACTGACGAAGAAGACTGGTACGAATTCATTTTGAAAAACTTTAAAAGACATTATAATGGAAACAAATCTCCTTTTGGCATTTTTGTTCATGAATGGTATTTGAATGCCTACCCTGCAGTGGAAAGAGCACTGATCAGATTTATGGATCTGGTCAACAGCTTATATGATGTTTTCATGGTAATATTTACATGTAACTACACTAATATTATAGCATTCTTTTTTTACTTTCAGCTCCTATTTTTAAGCTATTGCATAGCTTCTATCGCGGGCCTTGAGCGTGGAGACCGAATCCAGAAATTCCGTCGCGAAAAAAGCGTAACATTTGGCTATTCTCGGCCACACGCTCGGTCACGCTCGTACATCTCGCACTTCATAATTCAAAAAGTGACGCTTGTACCCAGAATCGATCTTGCACCTTCTACGTACCGATCCGCGTCTTAACCACTCGACCAAAGTTGAATTAAGAGTACTGGTCGAATTTAGAGTTCTTAATGTGAAAACAATTTTGATGCTCCGATTGAAATGCGTCATAGATAAGAATATTGACAGCACTTTGCAAATCACCCACTAACTTTTAATTCACAATTTTTCGCAACGGACACAGTAATGTTTATATGTAAGAAAACGACACGAATCTATAAGGGTTCCGTTTTTTGCCATTTGGCTACGGAACCCTAAAAATGCTATGCAATAGCTTTACCGCGGCAGTCCCCGAGTGCCACACGTCTTTTTTTTTACACTACAGATATCGTATACTTGATACGATTAACCTGGTCGAAAGCTAGCCTTTGGACATTTGCGCCGCCAGAGGCTAATTTATTGTGATGAAATTGATAGAAGTCGCCTGAGTGCTACCTTATCTTAACTTGTTTCAAGACACTCATAAGTATTCCAACATGACTTATCGCCTACCATGTTACCATCATCCTGGCTTGAAGTGCCTTGCGAAGCACAAAGGTGTTCGTTGATGAAAATACCTAAGATGCTAAAATTAGGGTTTATTTGCAGGATTTTGAATTGGGATGGGCTACAAGAACTTCAATACCACTTACATTCCATTTTTCTTTGCCTTTTTTTTAACGTGAGGGAAAATTCATTATGGATACTATGCCGGACTCCGACTATAAAACCTCACGTAACGCCCAACAGCCTATGGTTGGGAGCCCCGGGTAAGCCCTCGGAAGGATGTCCTAGGACTCCCAACAGACCTACGGCCACCACTGCAGCCTCGCCTAAGTGGCGGTTCGGGTGCTATCCCGCGCCTTTGGAGGGTTTCGAGTGTGTTCCCGCTTGTAAGGGGGGGCGTGCGTGAATCCGTCACGTCACGCTGCCGTTATGGGCCTGCTTCTGTAAGAACGGTGAGCAGCCCTCTCCGGGAAAACCGGGGGGGTCATGAAGGCCGATAGTCTTCGGCGAATTTTTCCTTAGTATTGAGAATTCATTCATTTAGAGTTTATTATGTTTAAGTTCCTGAAATCAAAATAATCATGATCGCCATCTCATTAATAATCACAGGTCAACACTTATGAAGCTCTAGAATGGGTTAGAAACCCCATCCATGTTAATAAATATAGAATGAAAAGATGCAGAAGTATTCAAAATACAATTTGCTTACACCATAGCTGCGGACCATTACGTGCTGTACATAACAATGTAAGTTATATTTTGAAAAGCTTTCAAGATCGCCTATTTTACGCCTACAATACTGAAACCACTGTTGCATACAATACTATATTATTTTGATCACTGCTTTGAGTTGTAGTAACGAAACTATAGCAGTTCGACAGTCGGAAAAAAATAAATGGTCACCCAGTAAATCGTTTCAACTCTGGAGGCAACATTTTAAATCCCAGCAAACCGTTTCAACTTTGGAGGCAACAATTAAAATCAGTTTTGGCGAGGGTACATTTATCAAGAAACTATTTTTCTCTGTGTACTCGCTAATTCAAAACAAATAAATAAAAATCTAGAAATAAGTCATTGAATTTGGTGTTAACCAAAGCAATTTTTCTTGCAGATGGATTACTACATGGAAGTATGCAGTAAATGTTCACGAGTTTATCCATGGCTTGACAATCCACTGGGACAGTGACTTCAATATATTTCACTAAATTTAAAACTATTAATTTGATCTTCAAAACTGAAAAATATTACAAGTGCGAGTTAATAATATTATCTATACAATACTATTTTATTTGTTTGTTAAAACTTTTAACCATTATATTTCTGTCTCAGATTTCAAACTTTCCAAATACAACCTCAAAAATAATTAACAATTTTCTGATAGTGTTTTCATTACTCACTGCTGTTACGTTTAATCTTTCTCTACATATTTTCTATCGACGACTATTCTATCCGTTCTAATATTATAAGAATTTAAATAACGAAATAAAGTGTGTCCACCGGACATCTAATTATAGTGGCATTAATTACATATCATCACTTACTCATTTCGGATAAGATACACTCAAAATTGATTATATCAATAACGATAAATCACTGATTATATATAAAGAAACATAATTAATCGTCGTCATTATTGATGGAGCTGTGAAAAATGAAGATACTAATACTTTTTGGATTACTGGCGTTCATAGCAGTTGTTACTGCTCAAGTTGCATCGGAATGTGACCGGGAAACTTGTCGACTGCCGACATGTAGATGTTCGGGCATCGATATCCCTGGCGGCCTAGCTGCTAGAGATACACCACAGGTGAGTAAATGTCTATGTACACTTCAAACTGCATGCCTTTATCCCCGGCGGCAGCACCTTTAGGTTTTCTCTTACGTAATAAATGGTGAGCCGTATTGCAGACAGGTGCAGGTTGTGATGACGCGCTATTGAAATTATTATCAACTAGAGGACGTCACGCAGTTTCACCCACGTAGTTCCCGTTCCCGTGGGAATACAATATTTTTTCTTACATAAGAACCTTCTCTTGACAATACCTTACACAACAAAAAAAGAATTAGTGAAATCGGTCCACCCGTTCTGAAGTTATGCGCTTACCATCACATTTTGCGATTCATTTTTATATATAAGACTAGCTGTTACCCGCGACTTCGTCCGCGTGGAAATTATGTTATAAGCAAAGTATGAACCGTATTCTATTTGAGCCTCTAGGATAAGTCGTAACCAAAATGTGGGAACAAATTTAGGACATCCTCCAACTTACCCGGGGAGTTATGCGCTAGATGGATTTTTTTAACGTGAGGAAAATCCCACATGAATGTACTATGACTCCCACTGACTAAAAACCACACGTATCCTACCTAACAGCCTACGATTGGGAGCCCCGGGTAAGCCCACTAAAGGATACCTTAGGACTGCGCTAGATAGATAGGAAGAGACCTCATGGTTTTAGTGGGTCCAAGGCCGGTATGACGTACGTGTTTATTAATTAGCCCCTTTAATAATTATAAGAGTAAGTAGTATGGCGAAGCGCGAATACGAAACGTTTGTTAGATTAGGGCCACAGACTGAAAACTTTACGCATAATCGGAAGAGTTGAGACGATAACACTAACGCTAACGGTAGCCAGTAAATGGCAGTCGTTAAACCAAGTTGAAGACCTTATAGATTTAATAATTTTCAAAAGTAGGCAGTACTAACGCCTGTCCATTTCAACACGGCAATGCGGCTCACCACCTATTACGTTACGTGGGACAAATTAAAAAATGGTAAACATATAATATGACTCGATACCCCTTTGGGGATAAAGGCGTGACCGTATGCATGTACTTATTATGTTTAAGGTGATTTAATTTATGTACCTATGTCACTGTAGCCAAAGCTCAACATTTTTCAGTAAAGTTGTTTTAAGAATGTTCATTATAAACAACGTTTGTGTGGCGTGTTGGCTTAATCATAAAAGAGCTGCTTAATGGTTACGGCTATTGTAAAATAATTCAGTCCGCGCCGAAGGCGTGGACTGAATTGCTTTAGAATAGACTTAATCTTTAAGCTCTTTTTTGATTAAGCAAACAGGGCAGTTTCACACGCTGCTTGATGAGTCTGATGAAGAAATACCTCTCCTTTCATAGATCTTATGTGACGTATACGAAGTTGCGATGGTTAGCTAGTCTATACATATAATAAAACTGTTGAGGGTCGAGAGTCTACTGAAGCCGAAAATGAAATTACATTTTTCATGTGTGTCTGTCTCTCTGTATTCCGAGTAAGTATCACGCCGAAGTTACTGAATGGATTTGAATGAAACTTAGTACAATCAGAGCTTATAATCCGAGGAAGGTTCTAGGATACTTTTGATCTCGATATTTTGCGCGGTTCCTTTGGGAGAAGGGATGAAAGACAAAACGGTTTTTTAGTTGTTACTTCTCAATGCGTTTTCGGATTCCAAAATTTTTTTTTTAGTGTTATAAAGGGAATACTGTAAGGAATGTTTCACACAAGTTTCCATGTTAAAGGTTTTCTAGTTCAGGAATTAGAGAGATCCCAACTTTTGCAAAACCTAGAATTCAAGGATCCCTTTGAATGTGAGGGTAAATCTAAACTGGCGTGTTGGCTTAATGATAAAAGAGCTTAATGATTAAGGCTATTGTAAAATAATTCAGTCCGCGCCGAAGGCGTTTACTCACGCCCCCCCCCCCCCCCCTTAAAAGCGGGATCGCACCCGAAACCCCAAAGACGTGGCATAGCACCCGAACCACCTCCTAGGCGAGGACGCAGTGGCGGCCGTGGGTCTGCTGGGAATCCTGGGACATCCTTCCGAGGGCTTACCCGGGGCTCCCAACCATAGGCTCTTAGGCGTTACTTAAGGTTTTTTTTTAATTTGTAGGAGTCCGGCATAGCATCCACGATGGATTTTCCTTCACGTTATAAAAAAGTATACTACATATTACATGGCTTGTACAATAGTATAGCGTAGCCTGAAATTTGATTTATATTAGTGTGAGCTATGAGATCTAGAAAACTGATAAACTTACTTATTATGTTATATACTAAATGCATATTTAAAAACAAACACGTACTGTAATGAATTTGATTATTGTTCTTTATCAAGCCTATAAATTACTACTACTAATCTTTACAGTTAGGTACTTTTGATTGTTGCCCGTAAATACATAAACAAATATATTTTGTGTCTGTCAAGCCGTTAGAATAATTATATGAAAGAATATGAAATATAATTTCATTGACTGCCTCTGTGGGCGTGGACTGAATTGTTTTAGAATGGACTTAATCTTTAAGCTCTTTTATGATTAAGCCAACACGCCAGTTTAGATTTACCCTCACATTCAAAGAAACCCTTGAATTGGAAAAGTTGAGATGCCTCTAATTTCTGAACTACGAAATTCTCAATAATGAAACTTGTGTGGAACAATGTTAAAAACATTCCCTTTCTGACACTAAAAAAATATTTGAAATCGGACCGCGCGGTGAAAACTTACAGCTGAAAAACCATTTTATCCTTCATCCCCTCTCCCGCAGGAACCGCGCAAAATATCGGGATCAAAAGTATCCAAGAACCTTCCTCGGACTATAAGCTCGGAATGTACCAAGTATCATTCAAATCGGTTCAGTAGTTTCGGCGTGATACTTAGTCGGGATACAGACAGACAGACAAACAGACAGACAGACAGACAGACATGAAAATTTTAAATTACATATTCGGCTTCAGAATCGATTATAGAACGCCCTACAATCGAAATTTTCAAAATATCTTCCATGTACAGACTCTCGACCCTCAACAGTTTTATTATAAGTATAGATATGAAATATAATTTCATTGACTGCCTCTGTGGCGTAGTCGGTGTAGTGATACTGCCTGTCGCGCCGGAGGGCTTGGTTCGATTTTTGGGTTGTTCCAATTAGTTGTGTGTTCCACAAATGTTTGTTTCGGAGTTTGGGTGTTTTCTATGTATAATATGTATGTATTTAGAATTATATAAGTATGTATATCAGTCGTCTGGATATCGTAGCAAACACAGAATTTAATTTTTCCCTACCGGGCCTCCAAGATATTTAGCGTGATAATATGTAACCGGTGTGTAAAACCAATCTCTTACTAATATTACTGCAACGTTTTAGTTTAATCAATCCACATACTTACATATTTCATTAGCCTCTGCCTAGTCCCTAGGATATGTAGCGTGATAATATATAGCCTATTTAAAGATCCAACCTCTAGATTGCTATTCAAATAAAAGATTAATTAAAATTATTCAGTAATTTCTGTATTTTGCAAAAATATACAAACAGATTTTCATTGTTCTCTGCCGAGGTCCTAAAAAATTTAGCGTAATAATATGTTGTCTGAGTGTAAAACCTATCTTCTACTAATATTCCTGCTGCGTTTTAATTAAATCAATCCAACGGTTTAAACATTTCATTGCTCTCTGCTTAGCCCCTAGGATATGTGGCGTGATAATATATAGCCTATTTTAAGACCACACCCCTAAGTAATATTTGTGCAAAATTTGAACCAAATCTGTTCAGTACTTTTCGAGATCCTTCCGGACAAAGCAAAGCAAACAGACAAACAGACAAAAAAAAATTTAACTATATTTTCAGCTTCGGTATCTTATGTAGAACACCCGGCGAGCATTTTTTTGTTAATATTTCCAATGTATAGTTTTGGCTTTTCTATCATTTTATTATATGTATAGATAAGGCCTTCAACTTGGCTTAATGACTGCCATTTTACTGGCAAATGGGACCAACAAATATACAAATGGAAATGTCCCTAAGTGGTCACCCATCCGATAAAGTGATCGTTTACAAAACACCGAGTGCACGAGGCTATGAGCACTTCGTTTTCAGTAATGTCTTACTTGTTGAAATAAAAGTAAAGATGGATATGAATTTGTTTGTGAAATTGATGAAATCTATGTACATATTAAACGTAGGCTTCTCACAGTTCACGCCACAGTACGCAGTCCTGTGCCTTTCGTATCCAGTCCCAGCCTGCGACCTTTACCAGGTCGTCGGTCCATCTGGCGGGTGGACGTCCTACGTCCGGCAGTGGGCAGCTATAAGCTGATTTGATTGACTGATTGATGTACATATTATGTATGTAGTACCTACGCGGAATTTGAGAATGTGTCTACTAAATATGCCGCAGTGACAATTATTATCGATTTCGTCTATTCCTAATGTCCTGTTATTTTGAATTAAACTTGTTTAATATATACATTTTACAAGTAAAGAATACCAATTTTCATATCATATTATTTACATCCTGCTTAATATTTGACACTTATCTTTAGAGATACTTTGCAACTGCAACTGGTTACAAATAGGACCTATTAAAAAGGAGGTCAATTTTAATAGGTCTTTATTCGTCTTGTCTTTAAGTGTCTTTCTTATTAGTCTTTTTCAAATACGTTAACTTCAGTGCGATATAAGAATTATAATCAAATGGAATCTTTTCGAATAAGATTATCTTATCAGTACCACATATTGCATAGTACGATCGTTTTTAAAAGCAGAAATATGACATTCTTTACTTCCCCCAAATCCTGCCGATCCCTATCTGAAGTCAAAGCCCAAAGCCCACTTTTACTATCTACTATTAGGAAAAGTAATGATTTGTTTTTTTTTATTATCGGCATTGATGAGAGGAATTGCCATCTTACCTCGACAAGGGCACCTATTTCATTGTTATTAGATACTAGGTGACATAACGAAACATCAACAAAAAATAACTTAGGTACTTTCGGGTCCTTGGGATTTTCTATGGAATTTCCTTGGAGTCAACGATTAATGCTATCGCACTGTTTCTAAAAAAGTGTCTCACTATTTACTTTTCTATAATGCTTGGAACATAAAATACCTAATAGATATATTATAAAGTGCTTGTTTATTTACGAATATAACCAAATGGATGAATCCGATCAAAATTAGTCGAATCCATGTTGTTATACTGAGCAGTATAACTATTTGGACTAAAATAAGCCAAATTAATCGACTCCAAATAGTTATACTGGGCAGTATAACTATTTGGACATTTTCAGTGCATTTTGTTATATCGTATAACTAATAGTATGACTAAGTGGATAAACCCATTCTTTTTGTTTCAGTTTGTAATGCTGACGTTTGATGATTCCATCAGCGTCCTGAACATGCAAACCTATCGCCGCCTTATTTACGATCGTCGGAACAGTAACAACTGTCCTGCTGGTGCTACTTTCTACATCAGCCACGAATACACTGACTATACAGCAGTCAATGAACTTTACATCAGAGGATTTGAAATAGCTCTTCACTCTATAACACATAGGACACCTCAAACATTCTGGAGAGATGCCAGTTATGATGTCTTAGTTTCTGAGTTTGCTGAACAGAAACGCCAAATGGCTCTCTTTGCAAACATTCCCGTAAACAATATAAGAGGTAAGCACTGTAAATAAAGTTATAACAGCCTTGTTTCAGTAATATGATAATGGAAATCAGTAATGATTAATTTATGAATTAGAATATCAAAAACGATAACTAATTATCTCATGATACTCAAATCTACCCTAATTATCCCAAAACATGGTAATAAAGTAGTTTCAGGTCAAAAACACTAAAATCAAATAGCCACGGCATTCTAAACGCCGTCATTGAACATTTAAAATCAAGATGAATGCGATGCTCTGACAAAGCGACCAACGTAAATAAAACAGCATAGAATCCCACCACTTTGTTTTGAGAGCCGTTGAAAGGCGCAATAAAAAATTTGGAAAAGAAATGAAAGGACAATAGTACTTCTCTTAAAATACATGAACAAGATACATTAGGCGTCGAAGATCCTAAAACAACCGTCCGTTGACAGTTTGTTCAAGCTACAGCCTCAGCTGGAGACCTAGGGTTGGCGACATACCTTAAATACATTTCTTTATGAAAACCTTCTCCTCTAGAGTAATGCTTTCATATTGTAAATAGATTTACAAACAATCCAGAGTTACCAGCCAAGCGTAGTGAAATTCTCATGGACTTTCTTCTAAGGGTTCAGGAAGCACTGTTTAACTTAGTAAAGTTAGTTGCTATACCCATCGTTAGCACAACTACTTTATTGTTCTGTGTAGTTGAAAGAAATCAGAGGGTAGACCGAGAATTCAATGCCAGGTCGAAAAGTTCCAATTCTGCATAAAATCTCTTAACAATAAAAAAATCGTGACATATAAACCATCGAGCAGGGACTACGTTAAATATTATATAACCATTCTTTCTTTTTGATTTACAGGTATGCGTATGCCCTTCCTCCAAATGTCTGGAAATAATCAATTCAGAATGATGGCTGATAATGATATCGACTATGATTCCTCTTGGCCTACAAACCAATTCACGGAACCCGGTCTTTGGCCATACACTCTTGATCACATATCGACTCAAGATTGCAATGTTGCTCCACCTTGTCCCAATGCCTCTATTCCCGGTCCTTGGGTTCTGCCTATGATTTCATGGACAGATCTTGAAGGATGGCCGTGTTCAATGGGTGACGCTTGCATTTTCCCGTAAGTATTAAGAGTATTTTATTTATAATTTTTGGCATTAACAGTTGATGAATATTACACTCTAACTCTGAAGCATAAAGTGTCAAATGTCATCTAGCCCAAATTACTCTGATAAAAACTTGAGCTCACAAAGGGTTGTTCAACAGTAGATGCAGGGGTTGCTTTACTTAAGAGTATTTACACGGCTTGGGAGGATTCGCTGGATGCATTGGGTGTGTTTTGTGATTTAAACATTTTTTTTCATTATTTTTAGTGACGGGTAGACTGAAATTATATCTATCTAGGGGTAATATTCTCGCCAATACAAATTAATCAAGCCCAAACACAAGGTAACTGCTGTAAATCGTTAAGGAATTCCCTCGTTTCGAGGGATTTCTTCGATTTCTCCAGGATCCCAGCATCAGATTCTGACTTCCTGTATATGGGACCACATGGGAAGCATCAAAATCGGATAACTCTTTCAAGCGATTTGCCGGTAACAAACATAAAAAAAAATACAGGCGAATTGAGAACCTCCTCCTTATTTTGGAGGCCGGTTTAATACCCTCCACCTATGGCGATGGCGGGGTGGGGTAGCTTGCTCAGTGTAGGGTAGAGAGTTGCCTATCTGTATGTCAATCAATCAATTCAGCCTATAGCAGTCCACTGCTGTACATAGGCCTCTCTCAAATTTCGCCACAACACACGGTCCTGCACTTTGCGCATCCCTATGTAATACTATTATATTATCTTAATTTTTTACGCAGGCCTGACCTTGAGGACGAAGAAGGGTGGTACGACTTCATCGTGCAAAATTTCGAACGACACTATAAAGGTAACAAAGCACCTTTCGGCATCTTCCTTCATGAAGGTTTTCTGAGGTTCAACGAGGCCGTCGAAAGAGCTTTGTATAGATTCCTGACCCTGATCAATACGTTACCTGATACTTTCATGGTAAGTTTTTTTTTTACTACTAAGGTGGCAGACAAGCCTAAGGTCCACCTGATGGAAAGTAGTTACTGTAGCCTATGGTCGTTTGCAACACCAGAGGCGCTACACGCGCGTTGCCGACGGTACGGTGCAAAATAGCAACGGAACTACAAATCAATTTACATACTTTTTTTTTAACGTGTGGGAAAATCCATCATGGATGCTATGCCGGACTCCTACCGACTAAAAAACCTCACGTAATGCCCAACAGCCTATGGTCGGGAGACCCGGGTTAGTCTTCGGAAGTATGTCCCAGGACTCCCAACAGACCCACGGCCACTACTGCGGCCTCGCCCAGGGGGTGGTTCGGGTGCTGTCCCGCGTCTTTGGGGGGTTTCGGGTGTGCTCCCGCTTCTTAGGGGGGGAATCTCTTACGACACGCTGCCGTCATGGGCCTGCTTCTGTAAGGACTTTGAGCAGCACTCTCACCGTCCTCAGGCCCTCGGTCATGGACGCCGATAGTCTTCGGCGAAGACATGTCGGCGGCACCCAAGCCACCGACGCGGAACTCGGATGGTAAAGTTCTCTCCCGTTCCCGCCCCGTCGCCTCTTTCACGAGCATTACCTGCTCGCAGAAAGAGGCGGATAAATTTACATACTTAAATTGATTACCTTTGCTTCTGCCATTCCTCTGAGTAAAAAGAAGTAAGCTCTCGAAGCAACTTGTAAATTGTTGTTATTATAAAGCCTACTCTGAGAAAATCTTTCTTTCCGATTTGCTGTGTAACTGTGGAAGTGATTTCAGAATCAGGAAAGCACTTCCTTTTTTCTCTGACCAAGTAGTCTCTAACGATGGTTTTACAAGCATACTAAAATCTTAAAAATCTCAGTAAAGACAAAATTTATCTATGATATGTTACACTAAGTGATTCCCTATTTTATCCATCGATATATAAATGATAACGATAACGTTTGTTGCAAATATATTTAAGATAAGATAAAGCCTACAAGAATATAGGTTTATATCCACATCGCTATCAAATGAAATTGAAATCGGCAAAAATATACGGTGCAATCGCTAAGTGAATGCAGGCGATTAGTATCTGACTAATCGCCTAATAAGCAAGTACGTCACCTAATTAGTAAAGCGACATCAAAAAACTTGCTTAAGTTACACACAAAGTTAGTAAATTTGACCGGGTGTGAGGTCGGGTGTTTGGAGATAAATTAAAGATGTTGTATGCTCAACGATCTGATTTAATATACTTGATCAATATGGATTACATGATAATATATACTAATGATGATTACATGTGTGACTACACTACACCTTCCATCCTTTGAAAAAAATAAAAAAATTTTCAATAAAAAATAAAACCGAATTCAAAGAAATCCTGAAAAATAAAATTTGCTTACCACAAAGTAATATATATTTTGATTTATCAGATTTTATTCAATATCATATTGAAGTCGGCGCCAAGTAAACCCATAGTTTTATGTAGGTATTATTCATGGCACCAACTTCAATATTATATTGAATAAAATCTGATAAATCAAAATATATATTACTTTGTGGTAAGCAAATTTTATTTTTCAGACTTTCTTTGAAGTCGGTTTTATTTTTTATTGAAAAATTTTTTTTTTCAATATTTTAAGTGACGGGTGAACCGAAAAATATATCTTAGTGAAAGTTCTAATCAATACAAATCAATCAAGCCCAAACACAAGGCAGCTGCTGTAAATCGTTAAGGAATTCCCTCGACTGTCTTTCGGTACTATCATCAGATCGACTCCAGACATTCATTGAATTGTAGTACATTAAAGCACTGAATTAAAAAGTTAACAAACGCAGTAGTTGTCCCTACAATTTTCGGTGGTTGCCCTCGATTTCTCCTGGATCCCATCATCAGATCCTTATCTTGTTAAAATGGGACCAACTCAGAAGTGAACTCAATCCAATAAAAACAGGTTTGAAATTCGTCTATAATTGACGAAATATCAGTGAACATACATAAAACATTGAGAACTTCCTTTTTTTTAAGTCGGATCTATCAATCTATGTGTAAAGTTCTCATCAATACAAATCAATCAAGCCCAAACACAAGGTAACTCCTGTAAATTGTTAAGGAATGCCCTCGACTGTCTTTCGACTCTATCATCAGGTCGACTCCAGAACTTCATCAAAGTGTAGAACATTAAAGCACTTAATTAAAAAGTGAACAAGCGCACTAGTTGTCCCTACAATTTTCAGTGGTTGCCCTCGTTTTCTCCTGGATCCCATTATCAGATCCTGACCTGGTGAAAATGGGACCACCTCAGAAGTAAACCCTATTCAACAAAAAAAGAAATTTTGAAATCCGTCTATTATTGACGGAAATATCGCTTGACATACATAAAAAAAAATACATACAGACGAATTGAGAACCTCCTCCTTTTTTTGAAGTCGGTTAAAAATAAATTACATGTTTATTTTATTTTGATAGTTATACAATTTCTTAAAAATTAAAATACATTGAATATAAAAATAATAAACACAGAAACAAAAGGTTCACTTTTTAAACAATTTTGTCCTATTCTTGTGAACTGTTTCAATTTTATTGCCTTTATGTATACGAACATTAGGTGAGACATCTTCTAAGACTCTAAATGGACCTTTAAACACACTCTGAAATTTATTACAATTTTCATTTCTTAGTAATATTAGATCGTTAGGTTTGTAGACAATTGGGTTTACTTTCTCATCATATTCAAGTTTTCGAATTTCTTTTGATAATAACAAGTTTTGCCTAGCTTGCTGTTGACATTTCTGAAGTCTATATTTTAATGTTAATGGGTAATCATCAGTATTGTACAGAGGTTCAACCTGTTGAGTTAAATTAGATGGTAATTTACAAAGTTTGCCAAAAACTAACTCATATGGTGTAAATTTTGTAGAAGTGTGTACAGTAGTATTGTAACTAAAACACCAATACGGAATCCAAGAACTCCATTCTCTAGAATTATTATCAGTCTGTATACGAAGATATGCATTTAAATTTTTGTGTGTATTCTCAAGTGCACCTATAGACTCATGATGATAAGCGGTTGAAAATAGTTGTTTGACACCTAATAGTTTACAAACTTCAGTCATTGTTGATGCTATGAATTCTGAACCTCGATCTGTCGCAATTTCTCGGGGTATACCATACCTTAAAATGAAGTTTTCTACGAAGCATTTCGCTACGGAGACTGCGTCCTTACATTCTAAAGGAAAAGCTTCTATGAACTTAGTAAGTTCGCATTGTATAGTTAATATGTAAACCTTACCATAATAATCCTTATCTAGGGGCCCAACTAAATCTAAAAATATTTTGTCAAATGCAGTCAACGCAGTTGTCGTCACAACCATAGGTTCCTTTACAGGCAGAGAATGCTTCTGCATTTGGCATTTTTTACATTTTGTCACAAAATCAGTTACGTCATTTTCCATGCCTGGCCAGAAATAAGACCGTTTAATGTTATTCAACATTCTTCTTATTCCAGCATGTCCACTAGTAGGAAGGATGTGATAGTCATTTATAATTACTTTTTTGTCGTCATTCGAAATTATCCTTGTAACTCCCTTTAAAATATTTAATCGTGGTCCGGACCATGAGTTTCTACTTCTTATTTCTTTTGACAACCAGTCAACAAATTCGTTACAACTCGCGAGTTTTATAATAAAGAGTTCCTTTATGTTCATTTTAATACAAAATTGCTCCAACTCACTCACATACGCGTCTCGCGCAATATATGATCGTAAGTCTGGACATGTATATAATCTTAGTTCATTTTCTTTGTATAAAAATAAATCTGAGCATTTTAATTCAATGCACATCTTTTTCTGAGAGACTATTAATAATTCAACACAATTTAAAGGCTTTTTAAGTACTTCGACCGTTTTCAGTTGATCAGGCTGAAAATCAGGGCTAGATACTGGTAAACTAGGTTGGATTACTTGCTCTTTCTCTAACATCTTACGTTGATTTCTAGTCATAACATTTATTACACGCTCATTCATTTCTTTCAAATCATTCATTGTAATTTTCACTCGAGATAACGCGTCTGCAGCCACATTATCCTTTCCTTTTATATACTCAATTACAAAATCATACTCCTCCAAAACAAGACGAAACTTAGTTAATCTACTAGAGGGATTACTCATATTAAACAAATAGATTAAAGGGCGATGATCAGAAAATATTTTAAATTTTTTACCAAATAAATAAGGTCGAAAATATTTGATTGCCCAAACTATAGCGAGCATTTCTTTTTCTATAGTGGGATAATTCAATTCGGCTTTATTTAGGCTGCGACTCGCATAAGCTACTGGTCGATCGTCCTTATTACATAGAACAGAGCCTATTGCAATTCCTGACGCATCTGTGTACAAATGAAATTCATTGTCGTTTGAAAAATCTGGATATTGCAACACTGGCGGGGAAGCTAGACTGCTTCTCAACAACTCGAAAGACCTATCGCATTCGCTTGTCCAAATAAATTCAACATTTTTCTTTAATAATTTATTTAATGGCACTGCCATTTCTGCAAAATTTGGAATAAAACGACGATAATAATTGGAAAAAGCTACAAACCGTCTGACGTCATCAGAGTTTTTTGGTACCGGGTAATTTTTAATAATACTGGTTTTTTCCGGATCTGGTTTCACCCCCTCAGCACTAACTACATGTCCTAAATACAATAATTCTTTAACCAAAAACTTACATTTAGTAGGGTTGAGCTTTAAGTTAACTTTTCGTAACCTTGATAAAATATCTATTAGATTTTTATTGTGAGAAATTAGATTTCGTCCTATACAGACTAAATCATCCATATATAAAAGACATTTCTCATAGTTCAATCCTGACAACGCTATTGACATTGCTCTGGAAAATGCACCCACACTAGATTTGAGCCCTACCGGGATTCTTTTCATCTGGTACTGTTTATCAAAAGTGAACGCCGTACATTTCCTACTACTCGGCTCTAACTCAAATTGATAATAACCATTTTGTAGATCAAGGTGACTAAAATACATAGCACCGGACAGTGAGTCCAAAATTTCTACGATATTAGGAAGAGGAAAACGATCGTCAGCAATATTTTCGTTAAGCTTCCGATAATCAATAACTAATCGATACTTTTTAATATCAGAATCAGATTTTTTCGGAACCAAAAGTATAGGGCTTGACCATTCACTAGTGGTTTCCTCAATGATATCATCCTGTAACATTTTTTTAATTTGTTTTTGTATTTCCCCTTTTTGAAATATAGGTAGTCGATACTGTTTTTTATAAATAGGTACCGAGCGCGGTTTTAAGATAATCGACTGTTGATAAATGCTACTTGTAGATAATTTATCGCCTTCCAAAAAGAAAACATCGGCGAATTTCGCACATATTTTCTCAATTTCTAACTGTTCCTCTTTATTCAAATAATTTAATTTTAATTCGCCAAATAACCTCTTGACTCTATCAGCATTAACCGTAGGTTTATCAAAACAAAGTAATGAATAATCTGACAACTTTTCTAGTTCTGGGCAAAAAAAACTTAGACTTATTCCATCCTCACGCGTATTTAAAATTCGGATAGGTATTTTACCATTCAAAGGCTTCACAATACATCCAGCCATAAAAACACCTTCACATAATTGTTTTGGCAATATCAGGCTTTCATCTTCCGAAGTGGTCGATACAAAATGCAATGACTCACACCTTGGCATTAAATGAATATATTTTTCACCTCTCACACTTGGTTGTAAAGATAAACAAATACGTGAATCCATGTTCGTTAATGTTAAAGTATCTAATTCTAAATCTAATTTCGCGTTATACGCTTTTAAGAAATCCAAACCTAGTATCCCGTCACTCCTGCAACATAAATCCTTAAAAACATGAAACCTGTGCACAAATTCCAAACCCTTAAACGTTAGTCTCAAGCTAACAAACCCAATCGAGCTGATCTCACCACATACTCCATTTATTCTTACTTTCCCTATTTGGAATGGTATGTTATTCTGATGCAACGTATCATATTTTATAGCGCTAAGTGACGCACCCGTATCAACTAACCAATTATACGACTTGTTACTAAGCGACAAAGAAACAGAATTAAAATTATTATAATGACAAATATTTGCATGAGTATTCTTATTGTTCACGAAAAAACTGACTAGTATTGGGTTCAATTGCAGTAATATTATCTTGAGTATCAGTGCTCGAAACAGTATTGACATAATTTTGACCTCGGTTTCTACGATAATTTCTATTTATATGTATGTACGTACCTCTAGCCGTATGGTTACCTCTGTAATTTTGCGTAGCACGTTGCTGCCCGCGGCTAGGGTGACCACGACCTCGCAAACTAAACTGGCCACGCTGGTAGGAGTTAACACCGCGTCCCTGAAAATATCGTCCCCTGGGTGAATATGACGTATTATTTTGGGGAAAATTCCTGTGGGAAAATTTCATAATAGTGTCATCCGGGCGCATAGTAGTCTGTTCATCCGCCGCACCCCGGATAGCGTCTTTCAAAGAGTCGTAATTCCTAGCGGAAATAATAGTACTTAAATTACTATTTCGCAACCCAGTTGCAAACCGCTTTATGGCCATTTTTTCATTCAAAGGCTTTATAACATCATATTTTTGGGTATCCCCATCGGCCTGTGAAATGGTTAAATCAACAAATAAGTTCTCAATATGCTTACCATAGTCTTCGATGTTTCGCTGATTTTGTGTACACTGCATCAACTGTTGCTGCAACGCTGTGAAGGACTTTTTAGTAAGGAGATATTTTTTCATATCATCAACAAGGAGTTGCACACTACTATAACTCTGAGATAATCGTAGCTTAGCATTTTCTGACAATCTAGTTTTTAGAATAAACATGATAAGAGTCGGCTTCGATTTGTCATCAAGTAGAGAGCTATATAGCTCTATTGCGGAAATTAATTGCTTAGTTACATTTTCTTTACCGTCCATAACCGGAAGTAAAGCTACTGCTGTTTTTAAATTAAATGACTCCATTTTATTCGTTGTTGGCAAAGGTAAAGTACACAAACTTTTAATCTCCTCAAATAACTTGGTAATTTGATCCGTCAAGGTGTTTATTTCAGTGAGTAGAGTCTGACTAATTTCTTTTACGTTACTCCGTATCTCTAACAACTTTGTATTAAAGTTTTTAAAAATTATATTCGCTTCATCATATTTTTTCAGAGCAATAGTACCTTCACGGCGCTTTGGCCCAATTTTTACTAAATATTTTCTAATTTCAATTAATTGGTTATAATATTCTAATAAATGTTCTGCCATGAATCATATTACTAGTAAGTTATTATATGCTACAGTATACGAGTATAGGTTATATATAAAGTCCTCTAAATAAGTCCTGTAAATACCGCACGCATTTTTTCACGCACACAAATTGCCAATGGCACGCATTTGCCGAACGCACACATTTTCCACGCACTTCTCTTTTTTTTGCACTTTTTATTTATTTATTTTTCTTTTTCACGCACTCTTTCACTTTTAGTTCCCTGCCGGCTTGATCGTCTTGATTGCCGGGACTACCTCGCATCTCTTGGCCTCGTCGAAACCAGCTGCTTTGTCTCCGAAATTGATTCTCCTGTATTTCTCGTCGAATCCATACACGATGGCACTTCCCATATATTCTATACGCAAAATATACTACCATTGCGTAACTTTAAAGAAAACTCGAAAACGTCCGACACGATTAGCCACAATCACAACAGTTATTGCACTCATCACTACATCTATTGTCTCCAACGCGTTAGTGTAAAATTACAAAGTCCGTATTTGGCGATCGGAATGCAGCGAACCCGATCGCGACTGGCAGGGTCGCCATGTGAGGTCGGGTGTTTGGAGATAAATTAAAGATGTTGTATGCTCAACGATCTGATTTAATATACTTGATCAATATGGATTACATGATAATATATACTAATGATGATTACATGTGTGACTACACTACACGGGTCCGCCTCACGACATTTTCATTATCAAATTTACCAAGTGCCTAAATGTTGTGGTTGTAATCTAGTGATGCTAGCTATTCAATTCTATTAATGACTTGCGGATGTCACACGGTTTCCTTCGCTTAGTTCCAGTTTCTGTAGGAAAATGGGAATAAAGTATAGCATATGTTCACCGGATAGCGTAGCTTCTCAACAGTAAAAGATTTTTTCAAATTGGTTCAGTAGTTTGAAGTCTCTGCTATGCAAACTAACAAGCAACAAAATATATCCTCTTTATAATATTCGTATATAACTAAAAATTATACTTTATTTCAACAGGTAAACTCCGGCGAAGTCATCAACTGGGTTAAAAATCCAGTCCCGATCGACGAATATCGGCGTCAAAACTGTAGATTCACAATGGGTACAGTGTGCCGACCATTCACATGTCGTTTGTATGGTCGACATAGACCCGTAAGTATCCTTCTTATTAGCTTTCTGCCGGGTGTGTTCCTAACTCTTCTACGGCCGCCTATGCCATGGTCTTGTCTTTTAATGCAGAGGAGGTTGCCTTAAAATTCTAAAATGTGGAAGACCAGTGTTTTATTTAAATCTAAAGTCTCATCATTATGTGTTTGAAACGTCCTTTGAAACCCTTGAATTCCTCAAGCGGAAGAATGAAGAGACACATAATTAAAGAGGTGAAGTGGCCGCCAAACTGAGGGCTTATGTCAAAAGTTTTAAAATCTCTGGGAGTTGCCTGCAATCGCTAGATGTCGCCTTGGTTTTCCATCATTTTGGCAAACTTACTTTAAAAAAATACAAAATCAAAAAGTATCTGGCAGTGACTTTACAGTCGGATGCCCTGACCAATAGACAAGCAGATTAGATAATTTAAATACTAACTAGTTGACCCTCGCAACTTCGTTTACGCCACATAAAGTGTATGAAAGGACAGGTATTTTTTCAACAGACTCATGAGAGCGTATGAAACTGCCCTGTTTGCTTAATCAAGCTGTTTGTTTATAATTCTAACCTAACCTATCCGAGTAGGATTGCACTGAGTCGGGGTGTAAACAATAATTTATTTCGACCTAACAATATTATGTATTATTTTCATAATTATATCAAATTTTGATTATGTCAAGAGTCGATTATGAGATGTGCTACTTATGGAAACTAATTATTATGATTTAATATATGTTGTTATAGAAAGTAATTTTATGGCAAATAAAAGTTATCACTGTTGAGTTGTTAAGGCAAACCATATTAGTATAAATGATAATAGTGCAAGTAAATATTATGATCGGGGATGATTATGGCAAACAATATTAGTGCAAATGAATTTATGGAAAACGAGAGAAGACCTCGGGATACAGACAGACAGACAGACATGAAAATTTTAAATTACATTTTCGACTTCAGTGTCGATTAGAGAATGGCCTACAATTAAAATTTTCTAAATATCTTCCCTGTACAGACTCTCGACCCTCAACAGTTTTATTATAAGTATAAATTTTACTACAATTGCAGAATACAAAATCTATACCTATCTAACATGTTCCTTCGTAGAAAATATTGTAGAGCATATTGGTGTTTAAGATAATCCTAATTATTCATCGAGTCCACGTCATAATTTCGAAATAATCTGGCCGACCGTCAAAATTCCGAATGCTCATTTCGCCGATGATGAATTGTACGAATGGTTGTATGGTCGACTGTTAAAACTCCGAATGGTAATTTCGCCGATGATGAGTTTTACGAATGATTGTATGGTGATATCGATGTTGGTTTTGGATGGTTATAAAAAAATAACCACGAAGGCTAAGGCGGGACCTCTGCTCCGCTTCGCTCCCGCCTTAGCCTTCTAACCTAACCTATCCGAGTCGAGGTGTTAACCATAATAAGTGAATAGTTAACACCCCGACTCAGAGTACCCCGATACAATCATTCGTAAAACTGATCATCGGCGAAATGACCATTCGGAGTTGTTACATTCGACCATACAACCATTCGTTAAATTGATTATCGGCGAAATGAGCGTTCGGAATTTTGACGGTCGGCCAGATTATTTCGAAATTATGACATGGACTGAGTTTACTCAATAAGAGGTTCTGATTTCAATTTTCCTTTTGTTCCGTCTATATATTTTAAGAAGATACACGTCTAGAATTATAAAATAGAGATGAAAATCAATAAATTTGCTAATTTAGAAAAGATGAAGCTGTAAAATATGCCCCAAATAACTCATACTTTTAGAACTCGGGACTTCACGCGAAATAAATTTACTTTCATACACCGAAGTTTCGAGCGCGTTGCTACGTGCTCAAAACGTCGGCGTACGTAAGTAAATTTATTAAAGTATGAGTGTAAAAAACCGCGATAGTTTAAAAATAACATGCCTCAAATAAATTAAAAATATCTTTGTTTACAGGAATGGTTCTATCTGACTGTCTGCAACTCGTGCCCACGAGTTTACCCATGGGTGGACAATCCTCTCGGAGCTTGATTATAAATGTTATTTAATTTATTAAAATAAAAATATGGTTACCAATGGACACCATCAATGTCTTTGTATATTTTTTCAAGATTTACCTCTTACCCAATGTCTCTAAGGGGTATATTCCCAGTTTCCCCCGAATGCTATCCCCCGGTCGGGGGAAACTGGGAATTTTGTTCCCAGTTTCCCCCGAATTCATAATCGGGGGAAACTGGGAACAAATTGTTCCCATTTTCCCCCGAAATATTATTTAAATTATAAATCCATTTTGGGAACTAACAAAACAAAAAAAAAATAACCACGAAGGCTAAGTCGAGGTTTTAATCATAATAAGTGAATGGTTAACACCCCGACTCAGAGTACCCCGACTCGGATGGGTTAGCTTAGAAAGTGGTTATTTTTTTTTTAGTTTGTTTGTTCCCAAAATGGCTCAAGTTTATTTCAACACCAATAGGCAAGTAGCGCGATTTTAGTTCCCAAAATGGATTTATAATTTAAATAATATTTCGGGGGAAATTATGAATTCGGGGGAAACTGGGAAAAAAATTCCCAGTTTCACCCGATCGGGGGATAGCTTTCGGGGGAAACTGGGAATAGACGCTCTAAGGCGGATCCGCCCAAAATCGGAGTTAGAATAACTTGTACTTATTCTAAAAGTTAAATGATTTTCCCTTTTACCAACAGCTAATGAGCGTAACTATGGTAACGTAGCGTAAATACAGAAGTAGACTACTTCAGTGCAAGTTGTTCTCTAGTATAGTCAATTCCGCCCTAAGAATGCTGAAGTAATTATAAGGCTTTATAATATATAAAAAAAACAAAGGGCTATCAAAAAAGTAGCAACTAATGATGGCGTCGCTGTGCAGTTCATACAGCAACCCGTAGATAGAACCGCCAATAAGTATTCAGTTGCCAACAAACGTCAATAAGAATACCAATCAAATTGTAATTTATTGTATACTAGCGACCCGCCCCGGCTTCGCACGGGTGCCATGCTGATACTAAATACACTAAGTACAGAAAAACTGTGAACTTTAAAGCATTGTGGATCCCAAACCCGCAGGGATACGCGGAAAATTTTTATGTTGTCGTATTAATGACCATAGTTGCTTATCAAAATATAAGGTGAGGCCTTTATACTTTGATACTGAAACCGGGAATGGTAACAAGGGACCGGGAACTCAATCCGAAACCGGGAACAGGAAATCGGTAACGGGAAAAGGGGTTCTGAGAACTCGAAATACCGATTTTTCAAAGTTAAGGCAGGACAATGTCTGTCCTGACTAGAGATGGGCAATCATCCCGGTTTAAACCCAAATTGAGTTTAAACCCGGTTTAAACCCATAAGATTCCTCCCGATAGGGATTTTATTTGGGTGTTTATAATTTTGTAAAACATACTCTTAATCATTTGAAAAATTCAAACTGAACAGAGACTAATGTCATCTTTTTTTTATTCTTTAAGGTTATTTGTTCTGCTTGTCTTTTCGCAAAGTACCAACCTACAACATCAAATTATAACAAAAACAAAAAGACATGACCATTAATTGCGTAATTTTTTTTATGTTCAGCTCGCCAAATTGACGTCGCCACCAGCCTGATGGAAAGCCGTGGCGCATCTAGCGATTGGGGGCCACTTCTGACAGTGGATTGTAAGATGAGAGAAATACGTGTGCGTGCAGGTCGTTCCAAGTTTTTATAGTTCGACAGAGGAACGATCTTTTGAAACGCTCGGTTCTGGGGAAAATTCTCTCCACTGAGTATGAGTGGCATCTCTGCCCAGCACGCTTTGTTCAGGATCGGAATCAGATGGGATCAGGTTGAAGAGCTCTTCAGAACATTTGCCATGATACATTCGGTAGAAGGCAGCCAAGGACGCTATGGTTCTTCGCTGCGCCAACGGTTCGAGGTCTCCCGTCACCTCGGGACGACTAATTATTCGAATAGCACGTCATGAATGAATGCATAGCGTCAAGCGCGTCTAGTAAGGACCTCGTGGAGTCATCCCAAAGGTGAAAACAGTACTCGACGCAGGGACGAATCTGCGTCTTGTACAGTACACATCTCTGATGTGGCGTGAAGTACTGTCTGACCTTATTTAGGACTCAAAGTTTCCGCGAGGCCAGCCCAATACAACTCTCTATGTAGTTTTTATGGTTGAGCTCACGCCGGACGTCTATACCTTGTAACACTCTGCAATACTCACCAACACATTATCCATACGTTCTAATATAATACTCTCTTTTTGTCTCGTGATAACGAGGATTTCATACATTAAGCACATTAACACAAAGATATTAAACTCGATATCTTTCTGTCGTTTTATTCCGTGTTTACATCCAGTCACAATACTACACATACACATAGGTTAGACGTCGTGAATCTGACATTGTCATTTTGACAGTAACAATGACTGATCCTTGTCAACGAAATAGTTTAGGAATAAAAAAAAGAACATAAAAAAATAGTTTTATTTAGTGTACAATAAATCTAGATTAGAATAAATAATAGGTATATTAAATTAGTAAACAGATTTGGAACTAATGATAATTTATATATAGTTTACGAGCGGATCAATTTCGGAGTGGTCACACCAGAATTCACGTTCCGCGTAACGTAGAACATTATGTCAAATAGTGGATAAAATATTCGCTTAAGAGGATAGGATGGTTAATGTACAGGATAGTTTTAGCTTCAGTTAATGACATGGCGTTAATGCGATAAAGCCCTAATCGTGTATGGCGTATGAGAAGTGGAGGAATAAAAGTCACGAACGGAACGTGAGGGATGAGTGAAATGAAACGGACCGTAGATGTAACTGACCAAGCGGGTTTGGCTTGGTGGGAAGGGGAAGAGACGAAAAGCAAAGATGGAGGCAGTCGGCATTTTTTTCTCTCGAGCGAGAAGACCCGTAGGGTGTCTCTTCAAGAGCAATTCGTACCATCACAGGACCCGCAAAAAGGTATTTATAAGCTAGATAGACCTTGTAATAATCGCGGTCTGTGAAGTGCGTGCTGATTGCTAATGACGCGTAACTTTTGTTGTAGCGGGTCTTTGGAGTACCTACCTATTATTGCTGGGAATACCTGCCCGTCCCTTGGCGGACTCCCAACACGGAGGAATTCTTCCCCGTGAACCCATCAGCGTGGGACGCGTGATCCACAGACGGGACTGCGCGCCGCTGACGAGCCCGGCTTTGTAGCGGTAACCGGTTCTCGCACCGGCATTTTTTATTCTCTTTTTTACGCCACGTGCATTTCTTTTTCACTACTTGGCACCAAGGAGGGCCACCAGGATTCTTCTTATACATCCATACGCGAGGTTGATTACTGCATCTCGTTGGTTAGCGGTGCCTACGCGATAGTCCACCGACAGTTTAACAACGTAGTTCACCTTCAGGAGGCTGCATAACGATCCGAGAATGTAACTAGATTTATTTAGCCTTTAAATCATAGATTATAATAATGTTAACCAGAATGGATCCATCTCTAGGTCGCTAGATTAAAGTATATTTTGTTAGCCACGTCACAAGGTGATGTTTAGTTAATTGTGTCAAATGAAATAATTTCATCGCATCGGCGCAAGAGCCGGCCAGGTCAATAGATTTGATATAAGTTTATAGCAAGTAAGTAAAGTGTGTGTAGATATAAGTATTCTAACTGGAGTAATACTGGTGCATCCTGCCATATATATAGGCTAAGTAGTGCGTTTGATATACCACAAGGCCTGTGGTTTTTGTATTGTAGACCATTAAACGTGGTGATAATAATATACACTGGTTTTTCTTTCACGAACTCACTGCAACAGGGGTTTACTAGCCAGACAACACGGCCCTTAACCTAAAAGGTCCACTGTATCTCCGGCTGCTGTTATCCAGGTAATCTTCTTTTACAAATCAAACTATTGTAACACGGGACTTGGGAAGTCCACACCGACACCCTTGACGCCCGTTACGTAACATGGCGCCCGAACTTTATTTTATTGTGATTACCTATTAAAGTGCTGCATGTACAGCGCCTGAATTCAATTGAAATTAGTTGGTAACCATTGTTGCAATTGAGCTTCGGGGGGGAATTTCCTTTGTGTTTATCTTTTGAGGGATACAATTTTTATTGTTGTATCTAGGCTTGAAAGCAGTAGCTTTACTTTAAGAAAATTAATAGTTCATACTTCACCGTTCCCTCAGGAATATGTCAAAATTTTAAATATTGACATATTGATGGTTTATAGATATTGAATCTGGTCACTCACCCTATTAAGAATTCATATCCGTGAAGACCAGACCACAAAATGTGTAAATTTTGACTTTTTATGCAAATTTAAGTTTTTTTTTCTTTAACAAAAGTTTCATCCAGAACTAACAACATTTTTTAAATATTGACATCTGGATGGTTTAAGTGTTTAATATAATTGCTTACACTGCTTAGAGTTAATAACAGTAAGAAACCAAACCAAAATATGTGCAAATTTTGTTTTTGTGAACAAATTTGTGTTTTATGAGTTGTCGTTCTCATCCCGGCAAAAATCAACTTTTTAAGTGTCAACATATTGGTGATTTTTAAACTTCTATCTGATTCGGTGCACCATTCTGCATTGATAAACACTAGGACCAGATAAAGTCTTGTGTCAATTTTCGATTTTGTGAGCAAATTTGAGTTTTTTTGTCTTATCGTTCTCCCGACAAAAATCAACTTTTTAAATATCAACATATTGGTTGTTTTTATAGTTTTATCTGATCTTGTACACCCTTTAGAGCTTACATACACAAGGATCAGGACTAAATAGTTGCAGGTTTTGTTTTTATTAACAAAATTGAATTTTTTCATAGTAATTTTTACGAACATAATTTTGAAACATAACTTTGTTGTTATTGTGTCTGTGGCATTGCTACAGTGATTATACCATTACTACTACTACTACTAGAGCATTTTAGGCTAAATACAAACTAGATATTAAGAACTTATTTATAAAAAATGTCAAAAACTCCAGATACTGATGCAAGTGAATTTGCTTCACCGGTGCATAGTCGGAACGTTATGCAGGTAACTTCTAGCCCGTATACACGACCTTTAGAGGTACACATACCTATGGATACCGTAAATACACGTCCCCGAGTCAACGTGAACCGGACTTCATCTTTGGCTCCCGAAACGTTTACGACATCCATAGTCTCTAATACGACCACCCATTATGCTGCCTCTCACAGCAACACACAAGAGACATACGTGGCACAAGAACCGATAGCACACGCACATAAGACATTCCCCATTAAAACTAGCGAAATTTTTGACAACATGAACCATGGTAATGGTATAACACAAGTGGTTGCACCGCCCCCCAGTGCGCATGTGTACTACAGATCATTGAATTTAGCTTCCCTTAAACTCAAGTATAACGGAGAGTCAGATATTGACGACTTCCTCCTTAGGGTTAATGAAACACGTATCGCACGACAGATTGACGATACAACATTAGTAAGAGGTTTTTCAGAACTGTTATCTGACACCGCACTCAAGTTTCATAGAACAATCCAACATAAAATTAACTCTTGGTTTGATATTTGCGTTGAATTTCGAAAATTCTTTCAATCAAAGGATTACAACTACAACATAGAGAGACAAATTCGTGAAAAAAAGCAGAAGCTAGGTCAGTCTGTATCATTCTTTATTTTAGATATCCAGGATTTAAACAATAGACTAACATATCCTATTACAAGCGACAACCTACTTGAAATTATAAAACACAATTTGCTACCTACATACGCCCAACTATTAGCCATCAATGATATTACTACCTTTGACCAATTGGTCAACGTGTCCAAGAATTATGAGGCTTATTCTGGTGTTTTATGTCAATCTAAACCGGTTGGCAAGCGCGAACTCAATGCAGTCAGCGTCGGCAAATTACCTGACAGGCGCGGCTCACCTATTACTTGCCTTAAATGTAAAAAAGTCGGCCATAGTTATAAGGTGTGTAGGTCAATACCAGGCATAATATGTTTCAAGTGCGGAGCTAAGAGGGTGACGATTAGGAGCTGCACCCAATGTAACACAGGCTTGCGCTCGCAGTCTACTACACAGACACTTAATGAAAAAAACTGATGGGGCCCCCGAGCAAGTCGTTACACACACAAACAGTCTCTTCGCCTGAAATATCGTCATTCGTAGGGGATAATCGGTTGTTTGTTAAATTCACAATAAAGGACCGTAATTTCGAAGCATTGCTCGATCCTGGGGCACATTTATCAGTTTTAGGTGCGAATAAGCATCGATATTTTCAAAGACTTGGATGGACATTACATGCTAGGGATGCTTCAGTCGTGCCAGCAGTATTTTTAGCGGATTTATCTCAAATTAAAGTCATTGGCATAATGTCTTTGCCAATAACTTGTAATGGGATAACTGCCCACTTTAATTTTTTAGTTTGCCCTGACATAAATCACGAAATCTTGTGCGGTATGGATTTCGCTGATGCATTTGGTCTAGTGGACATTTTTAAGTTTGGAGATGTCGTGAGGAGAGGCAACTCCACAAGTTATAGTGCTTGCAGTGCGTTGTGTGAGGTGAAAGCTTTAATACCCAGAGATGATCTAACATCTCAACAAGCCAAACATCTACAAAAAGTAATGAATGACTTTGAGTCAATTTCATCAGAAAAAAAAGGTTTAGGGAAAACGCATATCGTTACACATAAAATTATTACACAGGGAGAGCCTATTAAACAAAGATATTACCCTTTATCGCCTGCTAAGTTGACAGCATTGAATAGGGAGGTGGACGAGATGTTGAGGCTCGATGTCATCGAACCGTCGAGGTCACCATGGTCCAACCCGGTTGTCATGATCCCAAAGAAAGATGGATCATGGAGATTCTGCCTCGACGCGCGTAAGCTCAATGATGTCACGGTTAAAGACTCGTACCCACTTCCTTATATAAATTCGATTTTGGACAATCTGCGAGGAGCACATTATCTTAGTTCAATTGATTTATCATCGAGTTTTTGGCAGGTCAGTTTGTCAAGTCAGAATGGAATAGACGGCAAAGGTACTTCTTGTGAGAAAACAGCTTTCGTAGTCCCTAATAGAGGTCTTTTTCATTTTAAAAGAATGCCATTCGGATTATCCAATGCGGGAGCGGAAATGCAAAGGCTAGTTGATTCGCTATTTCTGCACAAATTTGACGGAAAAGTTTTTTGTTATCTGGACGATCTTCTGATTGCCACAGAGTCATTTTCTGAACATATGGAGATACTTGCTGCTGTAAAGAGGTCGCTTAGTGACGCTGGTCTCACTATCAACTTAAAAAAGTGCGAATTTTGCAAAGGAGAGCTTAGATACTTGGGATACATCATCAATACACAAGGTTTGCGCACTGACCCAGAGAAGCTGAGCAGCATTCAGAATTTCCCACAGCCTAAAACTGCCAAGCAGCTACGAGGATTTATAGGTCTATGTTCATACTATCGTAGGTTTGTTAAGGATTTTTCCACCATCATAGCACCTATGACAGCGTTGGTAGGTAAGAAGAAAGGCAGTGACGGCATCCAATGGTCCGAAGCAGCTGAGGATTCTTTCAATACCCTTAAAAATGCTTTAATAACAGCTCCAGTTTTGGCGTCGCCAGAATTTTCGAAACCTTTCGTGCTTCATTGCGACGCATCATCCGTAGGCATTGGTAGTGTTTTGACGCAGGACATAGATGGAATCGAGCGTCCTGTGGCTTTCTTTTCACGTTTACTGGCAAAACCTGAGAGAAATTACAGTACAACAGAGCGTGAACTGCTCGCGGTAGTGGATTCCATAAATCATTTTCGTGCTTACATAGAAGGTACTAAGTTCACGGTCATCACTGACCATATGAGTTTAAAGTGGCTTAAGTCTTTAAATAACCCCTCAGGCAGGTTGGCCAGATGGGCAATGCAGATATCCACTTTTAATTTTGACATTTGCCATAAGGCAGGTAAGCTTAATGTCGTACCAGATGCACTATCCCGAATTTCGGTCGATGCTATTACTTTCAATCAAGAACTTTCTTCAACTTCTGATGAGTGGTATAAGAAGATGTATAACGGCTGTAAAACTATGCCTACTCGTTTCAAAAATTTTCAGATCCTAGGCAACAATTTGTTTAGATTTTGCAAAGGTGGCTCTTGTACTTCAAAAAACAATTGGAGGTTAGTAATTCCTAAAGAGCTGGTCGATGAATGCATCAAGGAAAACCATGACTCCTTCTGTAGTGTACACCCAGGAGTTCAAAAAACGTATTTGAAAATTAGGGAACATTACTATTGGCCAAATATGTTTGAAAATGTTAAGGAATTTGTCACACGGTGTGACAAGTGTAAAGCATATAAACACTCAAATTCACCACCTCACGGACTCATGACAAATCAAAAGGAGGTGGACGTTCCGATGCACACGTTGTCAATAGATATTATAGGCCCATTACCTAAAGCATATTCGGGTCATATATACATTCTGTCAGTTGTAGACGTTTTCTCAAAATTTGTATGGCTTCACCCCCTCCGTTCTGCAACCACTCAAACGGTCACTTCATTTTTGGAAAAGGAATTGATCTTGAAATGGGGAACCCCCGCGATTCTTATTTGTGACAACGCTACCATATTTAAAAGCAAATCGTTTAAATCATTTTGCGATGGATATTCTATCCCTCGAATTTTCTATACGGCGCATTACGCACCGCAAGCGAATACAGTCGAACGGTATAACAAAACCGCTGAAGTCTGTTTATCCATACTAGTTGAACAAGATCAACGTAATTGGTCCAAATACCTTCAGCAAATTCAGCTATCACTGAATAGCACGGTGAACCTAGCAACGGGATACACACCGTACTTCTTAGCCACCGGTCGTGAAATAGTCACTGACGGTCAATTCCATTCAATTCTTAGGGATTTACCAACATCAGCTGATGATCTGACCATAGGCGATAGAAGCGCAGCGGCATCATCGTTGTTGGAATTGGGAAAAATTTTTGACAAGGTAGTAGATGCATTAACTCAGGCGTACCAGAAAAATTCACAACATTATAACCTAAGACGACGACACTTCACAGCGAAAATAGGCGATGTGGTCTGGCGAAGGAACTTCGTACAATCTAACGCAGCGAAGTATTTCTCCGCCAAGCTGGCGCCGAAATTTGTGAAGTGCACGGTTGAAAGGAGGTTGTCAGATGTAGTGTATGAGCTACGCGAGTTATCGTCAGGATCTGTTGGTAAATTTCATGTAAAGGACATCTTGCGTGTAGATTAAATTATTTACACACCCTGTCCGATATTGTTGCTTGTCTAGTGGTATTTACTCCGAACCCAAGATTTTTTTTGATCGTAGGGCTAGGCAAGCATTTATCGAAACTAATGTATGCAATTAATAATTGTTTTGCCGTTTGTGTTTTTACATTGTGTTCTTATTCTTACAGTTAATGTTTATATGATATGATACTTAACAACGCATGAGCAAAAAAGTTGTTTTTCTTGACAGTCAAATGATTGACCGACAGTACGATTGGCCAAAGTATGAAAAACTCTTACAGAATATAAGACTGATGAATGACAGCATGTAAATAATTATGGAATGATAGGAGCAAATAAGAAAGGGAAGGATAAGTGCATGACTGAATGATAGGTGGAAAATAAGCTTTAAATATTATTATATGTATTATTATAATTATTATTAATATGGAAAGGATGACGAATGAATGTACATAGATAAATATGAAATACTGTGTGAGGTATGGAAGAGTGAAGTACGCGTTTTGAAAGGAATACCTATCCAGCTGTGATCATTCTAAAGGGCAGTCAGAAGAATAACTATTGCTAGCAGCGTTCTGAAGTTTTATTCTTTTGTTTCTCGGTATTTTTTTAATCCTTTTTGGAGTCGGTTAAGTAACCACTTTTTCCCGGTTGCCCCGGCTGTTTCTTTCGGTAAACCTGTCGGTTTACCTCTTTTCCCGAGAAAGGGGGTATTGTAACACTCTGCAATACTCACCAACACATTATCCATACGTTCTAATATAATACTCTCTTTTTGTCTCGTGATAACGAGGATTTCATACATTAAGCACATTAACACAAAGATATTAAACTCGATATCTTTCTGTCGTTTTATTCCGTGTTTACATCCAGTCACAATACTACACATACACATAGGTTAGACGTCGTGAATCTGACATTGTCATTTTGACAGTAACAATGACTGATCCTTGTCAACGAAATAGTTTAGGAATAAAAAAAAGAACATAAAAAAATAGTTTTATTTAGTGTACAATAAATCTAGATTAGAATAAATAATAGGTATATTAAATTAGTAAACAGATTTGGAACTAATGATAATTTATATATAGTTTACGAGCGGATCAATTTCGGAGTGGTCACACCAGAATTCACGTTCCGCGTAACGTAGAACATTATGTCAAATAGTGGATAAAATATTCGCTTAAGAGGATAGGATGGTTAATGTACAGGATAGTTTTAGCTTCAGTTAATGACATGGCGTTAATGCGATAAAGCCCTAATCGTGTATGGCGTATGAGAAGTGGAGGAATAAAAGTCACGAACGGAACGTGAGGGATGAGTGAAATGAAACGGACCGTAGATGTAACTGACCAAGCGGGTTTGGCTTGGTGGGAAGGGGAAGAGACGAAAAGCAAAGATGGAGGCAGTCGGCATTTTTTTCTCTCGAGCGAGAAGACCCGTAGGGTGTCTCTTCAAGAGCAATTCGTACCATCACAGGACCCGCAAAAAGGTATTTATAAGCTAGATAGACCTTGTAATAATCGCGGTCTGTGAAGTGCGTGCTGATTGCTAATGACGCGTAACTTTTGTTGTAGCGGGTCTTTGGAGTACCTACCTATTATTGCTGGGAATACCTGCCCGTCCCTTGGCGGACTCCCAACACGGAGGAATTCTTCCCCGTGAACCCATCAGCGTGGGACGCGTGATCCACAGACGGGACTGCGCGCCGCTGACGAGCCCGGCTTTGTAGCGGTAACCGGTTCTCGCACCGGCATTTTTTATTCTCTTTTTTACGCCACGTGCATTTCTTTTTCACTACTTGGCACCAAGGAGGGCCACCAGGATTCTTCTTATACATCCATACGCGAGGTTGATTACTGCATCTCGTTGGTTAGCGGTGCCTACGCGATAGTCCACCGACAGTTTAACAACGTAGTTCACCTTCAGGAGGCTGCATAACGATCCGAGAATGTAACTAGATTTATTTAGCCTTTAAATCATAGATTATAATAATGTTAACCAGAATGGATCCATCTCTAGGTCGCTAGATTAAAGTATATTTTGTTAGCCACGTCACAAGGTGATGTTTAGTTAATTGTGTCAAATGAAATAATTTCATCGCATCGGCGCAAGAGCCGGCCAGGTCAATAGATTTGATATAAGTTTATAGCAAGTAAGTAAAGTGTGTGTAGATATAAGTATTCTAACTGGAGTAATACTGGTGCATCCTGCCATATATATAGGCTAAGTAGTGCGTTTGATATACCACAAGGCCTGTGGTTTTTGTATTGTAGACCATTAAACGTGGTGATAATAATATACACTGGTTTTTCTTTCACGAACTCACTGCAACAGGGGTTTACTAGCCAGACAACACGGCCCTTAACCTAAAAGGTCCACTGTATCTCCGGCTGCTGTTATCCAGGTAATCTTCTTTTACAAATCAAACTATTGTAACACGGGACTTGGGAAGTCCACACCGACACCCTTGACGCCCGTTACGTTACAACCTAGGATCTCCAGGTTGTCTTTTAGTGGAACCGTAATGCTCTGAAGAGTGGGTAGGGGTAGGAATGGGGACTTCTTAGCTGTAAACTCACACGCCTGTGAATAGAATAGAATACTGATGATATGAACTCGACCAGATTGTTTGAGCCCCATTGGGCAATGTGAACCAGGTCCCGGTCGAGATCCGCCACGAGTTGCCGTCTCTTTTCCTCCACGTCATCACGCCGCTGGACGATCAGAATAGCTCCCATGCAGAGTACTATCATCCGCATAACAATGAATGCACCCAAGGGACAGCCTGTCATTGATATGCAGAAGAAAGAGAGTTGGAGACAATACCGATCCCTGTGGTCCGGCATTTATCTGCAAGAAGCCGGAAGCCTGACCATCACAGAGAACCCGTATACGTCGCCCGTGCAGGAAGCTGGCCACCCAGCGGCACAACTGGGGCGATAAACCATATGCCGGCAGCTTGGAAAGAAGCGACGCATGCCCTATCAAAAGCTTTCGAGAAGTCTAGGCCAATAGCCAGAGATTCGCCGTGCCTCTCTATAGCCTCACCCCAGGTGTGTGTTATGTACGCTAGGAGGTCACCCGTTGATCGTTTCGGCCTAAAGCCATATTGACGATCGCTATAATTAACGAGTGATCCTCCAGATAGCGCATGAGCTGTTTGTTGATGATTAGCTCGGATCCGACTGATCCCCTTTCTTGGGGATCGGCTGGACGTTCGCCTCCTTCCAAGCCTCCGGCACTTCTCCCGACGAATAGGAAAGGCGATACAGGCCTGTTAGCGTTGGAGATAATTCAGCTGCACAATTCTTTAGCACCACTGCCGGAATGCCATCAGGACCACTGGTTTTCCGCGTGTCGAGTGACCTTAGCACCGCTGGGACATCGCACTGCCGGATTACAATATCCGGCATCGTGGTTCCACAGTCGGCGATAGTGGGAAGTTGCCTGCCACAGTCATCGACCCGGGAATTAGCCGCAAAGAGATTGGCCAGCATTTCTGCTTTCTCTTGGGCCTTGTGAGCCAGTGATCCGTCAGGATAGCGCAGCGGCGGCAGCGAGGGCTTGCAAAAGTAGGCCTGCACGGCTTTGGCCACTTGCCAGTATCCACGGCTGCCCGTCGGATGTGACGTGAGCTCCTGACCAAGCCGCGTGACGCGCTAGGTGTCCGCTCTCTTACTGGACCTAGTGGCTCTGTTGTACGCTGCTTTGAGGCGGGCCACATTCGGGTCGCGCACAGCCCGAGTCCTGATCCAAGTGCGGTAAGCCGCCTGTTTTTGTTGAACAGCTACGGCGCACTCACGCCCGAACCAGGGGTGGGCTTTGCGGATGCTGGCGACATCAGTGTACGGAATATAGTATTCCATACCTAATGTACTCTCACCAGCAACCGCAGAGGCGCTTTCCGATGAAGTCCTCCCTGCAAAGCAGCGCTGACTCCACGGGACGGCTGCAAAGTATTCTCGTAGCCCGTCCCAGTCTGCTGACGAGTAGTGCCACAATCGCCGCGTCACCTCCACTGCCCTTGCAGGAGATGACACCTGCAGGCGGGCACGCACAACACAGTGGTCGGATTGAGCCAGTGGGGCGCTAACCGACACACTGTACTGTGCTGGATAACTCGTCAGCAGTAAGTCCAGCAGGGCGGGTTCATGGTCTGACCTGTCCGGTATGCGTGTAATCCCGCGCACCACTTGGGTCAGACCATGAGAGAGAGCGAAAGCGTGGGCGGCCCGCCCCGTTGGATCGATTCTACGGGACCCCAGCCACTCAGTGTGGTGGCCGTTGAAGTCCCCCAGAAAAACAACTTCAGCGTTCGGAACCCGCACCTGCGCGTCATTAGCCCCATCGCTGAGGTGCTGAAACAGCCTTGTCATCTCAGCTGTCCCTGAGTGGGGGCGATAGACACACACGTAGATCTGACTCATGGAGCCGTGATCCACGTGCAGCCAAAGGACGTGGAAGAAAGGGTTCTCAAGGCAGCGCAGCTGGCGACAGCAAACATCCGCCCCAACGAACGCGCACACCGTGGCTTTATCTCGAAATTGTTCCTCGATGATATAGCCAGGGTAGCATAAAGTACCACTGATCGGCAGTGCGGCGTATTTGCGTCTCCGTTAGGAACAACACAGCTGGCCGTGCCGTCTCTAGATGGTTATGGACGACGTTGAGGTTGGCATGGAGTGGGCGGATGCCAGCGAACTCCACCTCAAACAGTACGTTACTGGGAGTAGTAGCGGCCGCTGTGGCACCTTTTTTTCTTTTTTGCGCTGCCATGATTGTTGGGAAAGAAGGGAGACGTGTAGACGGAGCGACATTTGCTGCAGCAGTGAGTGACAAGGTGTAGGGGCTAGCTTCATCTGTGACTGTGTGGTAAGACGGAAGCCGACCCACGGAAGGGCCCCCGTACTCCCCCGAGTGTGGTCGCCGGGTCCCAGTCCGGTCAACATCCGGCACGACGAACCACATCGGGATTATGCGCGGCCTGGTGGGGCAGCCTCCCAGGGCGGTTAGGCTCAGTTGGGCCCCTGTATTATGCCGCGGGCGGCCATCGGCAAAACCGTTTCTACGGGTCTCCCTGGCCGGAGGGTCGAACCTCGTCAGCCACACTAGAATCAGCTTAGCGCCTATTGGTTCCCCCCCTGCTGCATCAAACATCGCCCCTGGCCCGGCTGTGCAGCTGCTGAACCCCGAACGCAACCCAAGGGTTACTTGGGGGGCCTTACACAGCTGCACGGTGGTACCCCCCGGACCAACACTTTGTACCACCTGTCACCCACATGGGAGCCTTAGCCACCATGCAGGTACACAGCCGTGGCGCATCTAGCGATTGGGGGCCACTTCTGACAGTGGTCCTCAAGTTGGCGGCCTTGTGATGTGCCACTTCACGCTTCTCTTGAAGAACCCGGCATTGTAATATGAGGGTAACACGTGTGCGGGCAGGTCGTTCCAGGTTTTTATAGTTCGACGGAGAAACGATCTTTTGAAACGCTCTGTTCTGGCGAAGATTCTCTCCACTGTGTATGAGTGGCATCTCTGCCCGGCACGCGTTGTTTGGGATCGGAAAGGAGAGGGTGGGATCAGGTTGAAGAGCTCTTCAGAACATTCGCCGTAATACATTCGGTAGAAGGCAGCCAAGGACGCTATGGTTCTTCGCTGCGCCAACGGTTCGAGGCCTTCCGTCACCTCAGGGCAAACAATTATTCGGATAGCACGTCTTAGCATAGCATCAAGCGCGTCTAGCAAGTACTTCGCGGAGTCATCCCAAAGGTGAGAACAGTATTCGACGCAGGGGTGAATCTGCGTCTTGTACAGTAAACATCTCTGATGTGGCGTGAAGTACCGTCTCACCTTATTTAGGACTCCTAGTATACGCGAGGCCAGCCCAATACACCGCTCTATGTAGTTTTTGTGATTGAGCTCACGCCGGACGTCTATACCGAGGATCTCCAGGTTGTCCTTTAGGGTAGGAATGGGGACTTCTTAGCTGTAAATGCACACGACTGTGTTTTCCCGGCATTGAACTTCACCAGGTTGTCTGAACCCCATTGGGCAATGTGAACCAGCTCCCAGTCGAGATCCGCCACGAATTGCTGTCTCTTCTCTGCCACGTCGTGTCGCCCATCCACTGGACGGCCAGAATAGCTCCCATGCAGAGTACTATCATCCGCATAACAATGAATGCACCCAAGGGGCAGCATGTCATTGATATGCAGAAGAAAGAGAGTTGGGGACAATACCGATCCCTGTGGTACTCCGTCATTTACCTGCAAGAAGCCGGAAGCCTGACCATCACAGAGAACCCGCATACGTCGCCCGTGCAGGAAGCTGGCCAACCAGCGGCACAACTGAGGCGACAGACCGTATGCCGGCAGCTTGGAAAGAAGTGACGCATGCCATACCCTATCAAAGGCTTTAGAGATGTCTAGGCCAATAGTCAGAGATTCGCCGTGCCTCTCCATAGCCTCACCCCAGGTGTGTGTTATATACGCTAGGAGGTCACCTGTTGATCGTTTCGGCCTAAAACCGTATTGACGATCGCTAATTAGCGAGTGATCCTCCAGATAGCGCATGAGCTGCTTGTTAATAATCAGTTCGAACACCTTGCAGATGACGGTGGTTACGGCTATGGGGCGATAGTCGGCCGGATCCGACCGATCCCCTTTCTTGGGAATCGGCTGGACGTTCGCCTCCTTCCAAGCCTCCGGCACTTCTCCTGACAAATAGGAAAGGCGATACAGACGTGTTAGCGTTGGAGACAATCGGCTGCACACTTCCTCAGTACCACCGCCGGAATGCCCTCAGGACCACCGGCTTTCCGCTTTCCTTTCTTTCTTTTCTTTATAAAAAAAAAGTGTATTTGGGGTCACTATTGCTCTTTATACGCATACATGATATTGTCATGTTCGGTGGACTAGATACCGATATGTGTGTCACAATCTTTGATAAGTTCATTATGGCAATCGCAAGGATACATCATTTTGTAAGATTAGACTAGTACATTTCATTGTACTTGACTGTACTGTTCCACAATATTTATTTATAAACCTGACCAGTATACAGACACTTTCGGTTGGTGTCAAAAAATACATGTGTTTTTTTTACATCTCCCAGGTTCGATTCCCGGCTCAAGAAGGTGATTTTTCAAAAATCTTTAAATGCAGTTTGACTTACTTTTGAAAATAAAGTATTGTTTCCTTTCAGCAAAACTTGCTATTATCAATATTAAGGGTACTTTACGTCCAACTAGCGTCTAAATTCCATCCTGTATAATAAAAAATAAGTACCTATTCAACTTGTATAGACAATGAAACTGGCGAATGGCGAGTGGTACTTTCATGTAGAATTGAACACTAAATAATTCAATTCAAAGTGAAAGTATCGCTGATTTTAACCCTATATTTGGGTTTTTTCCTGGGTTTAAATCCGTTTCCTCCCAAAAGACCCGGTTTAAACCCATTTCCACCCATTGGGTTTAAACCTTCTGCCCATCTCTAGTCCTGACATAATATTTGGTGACGTTGTTGACAACATTTTGTCGATGTAGCCAGCATGCTAAATACTAGATTCGTATCAAGGCTTTTTGCCAAGCCTACCCACCGATATTTCAATGAAAAGGAAATATGACACGACAGTAAATTTGCTGAAAACTGCGATTTTAGACGAGGGGCATTTATGTACATTGTGCCAAAGCAAGTTTATAGTTTTAGTTTGAAATAATTTCATCCATATAAAACCGAACTGAAAGGAAATCGGCAAAATGTGAGATGGATTCGTGAACCGAGGGTATCGTAAGGCAACTGAAATACATCTGTGAAATTTTTCACTGTCTACCCATAACAGTTCATGAGATACGATCTGTTAACAGAAAAACATTGAGGGGTGCGTCCGTTGTCCTGGGACTTCCTTCCAAGGGCTTACCCGGGGCTCCCAACCATAGGCTGTTGGGCGTAACGTGAGGTTTTTTTAGTCGGTAGGAGTCCGGCATAACATCCATTAGGATTTTCCCTCACGTTAAACAAAAAAAAAAAAAAAAAAAAAAAGGTGCGTCCGTAAAATGCACAAAAGACATTTAGGATTTTGGAAATATTCAAGAACTCACTTCATTACATGACACTAAAATGGAACCATAATTTCTTAATAGATGAGACTTCATTAACACCGTGTGCTATTTAGAAAATAATTATATTAGCGAAAAAACCTCTGAAAATCATCGAAATTTACCTCTGTCAATTTGATTATTCCTGCTATTCCGATGATTTTTGATAAGTATGAGAGATGTTTTTTTATTGTAAATCAATAATTTGTAAACAACATCGTATACGACTGGACGAAAAAGTGGAAAATTAAATTGAATGAAGCTAAATCAGTTCACGTAGACTTCACAAATAAAAGATCCAACTATCATGCAGTATATTTAAATAATACGATTATTCCCTACGAGAATACAGCCAAGTATCTAGGCATGACACTAGATGCTAAGCTCCGTTGGAAGGCTCACGTTAAAAAGAAACGCAGCGAGCTGCAGCTTCGCTACAAAAATATGTACTGGCTTCTAGGCAAACATTCTTCGCTGTCAGTGCAAAACAAATTACTATTGTATAAACAAGTCCTTATGCCAGCGTGGACTTATGGAATACAGCTATGGGGCTGTACCAAATCAAGCAACATCCAGATTATACAAAAATTCCAAAATAAAGTACTGAGGGGTATCGTAAATGCGCCTTGGTACATTAGAAATGACGACCTCCATAGGGACCTTAAAGTGGACCTCGTAGCTAATGTAGTGCAAAAGTACGCCGAAGCTCATCAAAAAAGACTTCATCATCATGTGAATGTCGAGGCTATCCAACTCCTTGACCACACAGATTTAGTGAGAAGACTAAAAAGGACAAAACCCTTTGAATTAGTTTAGTGAAGTGTCAGTGTGACATAGTGTAATAAGTGCAACTTGTAATAAAGAACACAATTTGAACTAAGTGACTTCCCCTTAATAGAGACATTAAGAAAAGTGTTAATGGACACATTCTTACAATTTACTCTATATTAGCAGTTTAGGTTAAAGGTTAATTACTTATTAGTCTTATGGCTAGATTGTAATTTATATGATATGCTATTATTGTAGCTCATCATTACATAAAAAAAAAAAAAAAAAAAAAAATAATTTGTAAAAAGCACATGTGGGGTTAATGTAGTCTCATCTATTTAGAATTTAAGGCTCCATTTTAGTGTAATTGAATGAAGTGAGTTCTTGAATATTTCCAAAATCCTAAGTGAAGTCTCAGTAACGTTTAACCATTTGTGTTTGGAACCTAAAAAAAACAATCTACAAAACACAAACGCGTCTATCACCTATCCACATACGTACAAACATACAATATGATCACGCCTTTCATCCCCCAAGGTAGGTTGGTAGGTTGAGGCATACTATATGCCCACATTTCACCTTTTTTTAGAAACTGTCGCACCTATCCACGTATACTTAAAAAAACGGAAACCGCTGCCTTATAATAGAAATGATCTTTTGGTAAAGTAAATAACTAAGTATTTAGTTCCCAAAAAAGGAATTCAGGTAATAAATAAATGAATATTCACGGACATTTCACACAACGCTATCTGATCCCAAAGTAAGCTAGGAATAACCTGCTTGTGTTATGGGTATCATACCACGGATATTAATACTTATATACTTTTTAAATACATACATATTATACATAGAAACACCAGACTCTTGAGACAAACATTTATGTGTCACACAAATACTTGTCTCCGGTGGGAATCGAACCCACGACCTCCAGCGCCGCAGGCGGTATCACTACCGACTGCGCCACAGCAGCAGTCAATAGTACGGATACACCCGGTTCAGGTCGAAGCATTTATTGATAGCGTCTCTGCGTAGACTACTCGTATAATGTGGTAACTGAAAATTTTAACAACGCGATTCGTATCTTAGAACGCCATCTATCGGTTAGGCATTAAACTAACACTTGCCCAGTGTGGCGAAGGGGTCCCGTGTTGCGATGGGTATATACATCCCGAGGGTTTCGTAAAAGGCGTCTAAGGGAACACTTTCGCAAAACGCAATAGATCTTTGCGTAGAGAAGGAAAACACTGGGTCCATATTCCATCCATATCCACTGGGTTTAAAATTCATTGACTAGTATGACATTCTACCAAAAATAAGTTCAAGTAAAAATTTATAATAAGCAGAGTTTTATAAATAAACTAGCTGACCCGCGCAATTTCATTTGCGGCACATAAGAGAGAGTATAATCATCCGTTCCCGTCGCATTTACTCCTTTCGCATTGCGTTTACTTCCGCAGTTTAGTTAGTAGTATGTTAGTGAACTGTTCATTTATTGGAAGGTTTTGTAATCTTTTAATTACTTTAAGGGATTGCATTCTCAAAAGTCGGAATAATGTGTGGTTGTAAATCAGTGAGTATGTTATAACCGTTCAATTTCAAAATGTATGCTATCTTGACAAAGAAAAGAAAGAAATCTGCATTCCTCACCAGGGGCCATAGTTCACGGCGACTACATTATATTTTAATTTTGATCCCATTTTTGTAATTAGCTTCTCAAAATACTATGCAAACGATACCCGTTTTGAACGATACTGATTTTGAACTATCTAACTAATCTTGTTTCCCCATACAAACTCTGGACCCCCATTACACCCCTTTAGGGGATGAATTTTGACAAATCATTTCTTAGTGAACCCTTAGACTTTATAAGAAACCTACTTGCCAAATTTGGATATTCTAGTAAGTGTTCAAGCATAGTGTGGATGTGGACCTATAGATAAATTATTTACCTCGTAGCGTAGTGTAGATAACCATGCGTAACACGGCCAGCAGCTAGAAATTTGCTCGTAACATTTTTTTGTACTCGTAGTGACTTCTAAACGGAAGGTCCGATTTGAATGAAGTAAAAGGAAATTTACTTTTAGATAAATGCCCTTCATGATTAAACTATATACTGGGTGTTTCTTTTAGAGTGTCAAGCCGCCACTAGCTGGTAGCAGGGTTCCATACCTATCGATTTAATGATATATTATATATTTATATTATGAAAATATAAATGTATGTTCTACGATTTTTTGTAGTTTTCGAGATATAATTTTTTTTCGTTATTTTTCCACGTGGCTTTAAATAATTACAACTTCTTTTTGGTTCGACTTTTCTTGGATATTTTTTTATTATTATAATGCCTATTGATTGCAGTATTATGGACAAAATAATCTCCTTCCTAACTTTGATACAAGATGTAAAAAATTTAATCGATAATAAAAAAATAGGGAATTATGCAGAACATTATATCTCGAAAACTACAAAAAATCGTAGAACATACATGGGGGTTAAATCGATAGGTATGGAACCCTGCTACCAGCTAGTGGCGGCTTATCACCCTAAAAGAAACACCGTGTATTTGGATAATGGTTAATATCGTGATTCAAATTTAAACTACTTTTGTTCCTGTTGTTGTTATACACAAAACCTGTTGTAGTGGAAAAACTATATCAGTTACATATATCGCCTCGCGGACTTTTTTGTAGACATTAAAAAGACCTATAAACCTGTAGTAGGTACATCATTTTGTTCTATCATCAATAGTTTTCGCAGCGCACGCATATAAATATTTTTATTTTTCTATATTTATTTACAAATTTGCAATTTTTTTACGGATATTGTAGCTTTTTAGGTTAAAGAATTTTAAAAGGTATTCGTTTAATTTTAAAGGGTATTCCCCTTACATAAATATTAAGTTGACACCTGACTCGCTGTGGTCCTTACCCGAAGTGACAATTAGAGTAAAAGAAGATTCAATAAGGTTAGGTTAAGTTAGAACTGTGACCCTTATGAGATACTAGTTGAAACCGTGAAGAAAGGACATTCATCGATTACAGTAGCAAGCTTGTCTCATCACTCTCAACTAGTCACGCAGTGGTAAAAAGCTATTGAATGCCTGCATGCGTGTCCGCTTGCATGCTGTTTACATGCATGCTAGCCTGTCTACTAGCTAGTACATGGTTAGTCTCGTGTAATTTATAATCAGCAGACTACGTTGCAGCCATAACGAAAGTTATTTATTGACCGTGATCGTCAGAACACGGATTTTAGTGGGGCTACGAGCGCTTTAATGCGCCTTGTAAAGGGCAGTTTTTTTCGAATTTCTATATATTGACCTGTTTCGCCATGTAAATAAGGGCAAGCTTTAATGTGAGTTTTTATAATATATGCAACTGTATGGTTTATAGTGAACACTCATTTTTTATATATATTTCATATATTTCGCATACCTATTCCAAATATTTCATATATTTCAAAGTTTTGTTTATGCCATGTAAAGAAGAATTTTTAATGATTCCTTAACATTTTTTTCTGAATGCTCTGTTTACATAATTTGTAATACAATTGATATTTGTATATCATTTTGAGGCGTACCTAGGTCCTAACTTAACAACTATAACAAATCTGTGCATCACAAATAAATGATTCTGAAAACACTAACGTTTACGATTTATCTACGTTATATACTATCCATATTAACCTCGTTACTCGATGAAGTTGCTCAAGCACATGATGAATATTAAAATCAATCTTAATCACAAATTCTAAGATAAGATCCAAAGATTATTCCGGTAATTATATATAAGGATAAATATTTGAATATTGTTATTGTATTATAGAACGTCATAATGAAGAATACAATATTTTTTGCATGTGTGTATATCATAGCAGCAGTTGTTGGTGAACCAGTAACTGAACCTGATGAAGAAACTTGTGAACTACCTGAATGTAGGCTTTCTAATGCTGATATTCCTGGTAACATTGCACCAAGAGATACACCACAGGTTAGTTCAACCAGTTAGGTTAACTAACTCAGCAATACGCAGTAAGATACATAAATTTATAAGACATTCTTTATATCACTCAGTTTAAGTCCGATAAAAATATAAACGATCTACAATTTTTTAACGAATTTCAATTCATTTTCATTTTGAATCAGTGGATTAGAGTGCTATATCATTTTGTGTAAGACACTATGATGTAAGATTACTATGACCATGTTGATGAAATAGTCAGAGTTTGTAAGAAAAATCTACCAATAAAAACTCATGGCCATTTCTTTCAAATAGTCAATTACATCAGTTTTTACAGCCATACTTATTGAATTCGGGACTTCACGCGAAATAGTTGTTTTCACCGTAAAACCTTTAGGTAAAAGAACTCCGTCCGAAACATCGGTGTATGCAAGTAAAAAGTTTTTCGCGTGAAGTTCCAAATTATATAATAATGAGTGTGGAATATTAGTGTGGAGTGTAAAATATTTCTGACACAAGTTGTGCACAACTTGTGTCAGAAATATTTTTGTTGTATCGTTTCTGTTTGTCCTTATGTAAGCAGTTCTTAGAAAGATCTGAGCAGACTTAAAAGTCTACGATTGTTTCATCGCTTAAGTATCGGTTTAGAAGAACTGGAGTTAAACGGAGTTAAGAACAAAACGGAATTAAAAATCAAGGTTGGATTTCCGTTCAATCACTGTTCGTTTGGTCGTGATAAACGTCATTCACGCGAGCAAAACCCCAGAATTGGCTAGTGGGTTTTATAAATACGCTTGTATAATGGTTAAACATTATGGACGGGTGTCTTTTTAGATGCTATGATCATTTTGTGTTCAATAATTGTAGTGTAAAACAATGAAAGCACTGTAACACAAAAACGTATCTTTACATACGTTTCATAACACAGAAACGTATCTTTAGATACCTTTTGGTTTTAAGTATGACTAGTTAACACACAAAAGCCTATCTCAAGATAAGTTTGTGTGTTTGTTTCTGTTTAACGTGTTTTACAGATACGGTGGAGGCTCTGTTTAACGTGTTTTACAGATACGGTGGAGGCTATTTTGGACTAGACATACGAGTCTTTGTGACAACATGGAACACACTATTTCCTGACTGGTGGCATACTTAACTCAAAATCGATAAAAATCGAGTTACATTTTTATGTTACTAAGGGGACGAATTATATAATTAGGAACTTCACGCGAAAAACTTTTTACTTGCATACACCGATGTTTCGGACGGAGTTCTTTTACCTAAAGGTTTTACGGTGAAAAAAACTATTTCGCGTGAAGTGCCGAACTGAATAAGTTTGCCTGTAAAAACTGATATAATTAACTATTTGAAAGAAATGGCCATGAGTTTTTATTGGTAGATTTTTCTTACAAACTCTGACTATTTCATCAACATGGTCATAGTAATCTTACATCATAGTGTCTTACACAAAATTATATAGCACTCTAATCCACTGATTCAAAATGAAAATGAATTATAATAATAATAAATTTTCACGGACATTTCACACAACGCTATCTGATCCCAAAGTAAGCTAAGAATAACCTGCTCGTGTTATGGGTATCAGACCACGGATATTAATACTTATATACTTACTTTTTTAAATACATACATAGAAAACACCCAGACTCTTGAGACAAACATTTATGGGTCACACAAATATTTGTCTCCGGTGGAAATCGAACCCACGACCTCCAGCGCCGCAGGCGGTATCACTAAAGACTGCGCCACAGAGGCAGTCAATTGTGTAAACTCACTTGTTTTTCTTTTTACAAAGAATCTGTAAGAACTAATGTTATTTTTGAACTATCGCGGTTTTCCACACTCATTATTATATAATTTGGAACTTCACGCGAAAAACTTTTTACTTGCATACACCGATGTTTCGGACGGAGTTCTTTTACCTAAAGGTTTTACGGTGAAAACAACTATTTCGCGTGAAGTCCCGAATTCAATAAGTATGGCTGTAAAAACTGATGTAATTGACTATTTGAAAGAAATGGCCATGAGTTTTTATTGGTAGATTTTTCTTACAAACTCTGACTATTTCATCAACATGGTCATAGTAATCTTACATCATAGTGTCTTACACAAAATGATATAGCACTCTAATCCACTGATTCAAAATGAAAATGAATTGAAATTATAAAACTCCAGTTCCAGAACTCCAGTTCTTCTAAACCGATACTTAAGCGATGAAACAATCGTAGACTTTTAAGTCTGCTCAGATCTTTCTAAGAACTGCTTACATAAGGACAAACAGAAACGATACAACAAAAATATTTCTGACACAAGTTGTGCACAACTTTTGTCTGAAATCGATAATACGTTTTCATGGTGGAATATAGGGGCGTCTTTAGTAGATAACATGTCATTGAAATGCAGCAAGTTGGATACCCATAACTCCTGGGGCAGTCAGTAGGCGGACAACTTCTTAAAAAAGCCACGGTGCCAGACTTGGCTAAGATCGCCAGTCGAGTGACAGTGACGAAAACAGTACTGCCGGTCACTGAGAAGGTAGTGTTTTTCAAGTTTACCCTAACAACTGTGTATTAATTACGAGCTCTATAGCATTTGATAAAAGGGAGGTGATGGTTATAGGCCTTTATTCGAAAGAGTCAACCTTCTTGGGAGAATGAAAAACTTTTTTAATCCACTTTCAAATATGCGTTTCATGCTACACACAGCGTAGAACAACGACCGCCTCTCAGCGTAAATGCCGTCCGCGTGTAGTGCAGGCAGACAGCGCTGAGAATTTTTGAGACGAACGGTATGCTTGGCGATACGATGTGCAACTGCGGTCTTCCATGAAACCAGTACCTTCCACCACCAGCTTCATGGAATATAAAGAAATGTTAGTACCTGACACAAGAAACTTTTGACCATATTACTTTAATACCAATGCGGGTAGACCGTCTGGCAACTTTAAATATGAACTTTACTTGAACTACTGCACTCTCGCTTTTTTGCCCCTACAGGATCCAGCGGTAAGAAGTGTAAATTTCATGCCCGCAAGACCTTCTACAGTGAGGCAAAACCACCCCACGGGTACGAGCAAAGAACTCATGCCAGTCTGCCGACTTACAGTAGTGTTACTGTAATGCCGCTACTTTCTGAGCCGGGGTGGTTCAGGCCTTGCGAAAGGCGCTGACGTCCAAGCGAAAGTGTTCCAATCTACAAAGTAGTGCATGCCCTGAAACGGTGTCCATCAGGTCCAGCAATGAACTCTAGTCACGTGCAGCACTTCTTGAAAATTCAGTACGCAAGGAACTCGCTCAGTCAACATAGAGACTGTTGAAATCTCACACAATCACTGTCTGTCGAAGGATACTGCACGAAATTACTTTGTCAGTTAAAGAGGTGAACTTTATCCGCGATACCACTATGAGTTCTGTAGATACACCAGTGTTTCGGGTGTGACCCTCGTGATCCCCTATACGATCCCCCGTGATAAGCTAGACAGTGTCCCTGTCTTCAAGGTTTTGGAGAACTGCAGTTTTATCATCCGAACCAATGTACGTTTGGGATGATATTTTTTCTGCAGCCTCTACTCTTCCTTAAATATCTTCAGGGTATGCAATATACATACCTATCCCGACTTGTATTCTCTTTTATTATGTTTAATTGAATTCTAATAACATAAAAAATACCAAATTAATAGAATATAACACGAAGTATCTTATTAAAAATTTCGTTTTCATACGAAAAAGTTTGACACATAAAAGCGTATCTGAAACCATTTTGAAAATTATTGAACTTTAAATATATAAATAAAAACTTTTTAAATTAGTAGTTACTTTCTTTGCAAAGCTCAATAATGTGCTAAACGTATTTTAAGCATTAACCGCGAATACTTTCAATAGTAGTCAATAAATTCTCATTAATACATCGTGTCACACGGTTTTTTGCTGTTTCCCAAAAGTAAGCAAAATCGAGATACATTTCTATTTTATTTATTTATTTATTTATTTATTTATTTATGCACACACTAGTATATAATAATTATAGGTATAGCAGGAAACTTAGGTACAATGGTACTGCTTATTTCTAGAAGAAATATCTCCCAGCAGACCGGCGAGAGGAGAACATGAAGTAGGAAAAGAACAATTAAAAGTGTGTAATTGAAAAGAACAGGAGAGAATTGATATAAAACACATACAAAAGAACAGAGGCAGTTTTAACTATATAAATATAATAATAAATATTTAAATAAATACTTTATAAACAAATACATAAATAGGTATAGGTATATAATTACATAAATAAATAGATACATAAGTTACAAAGTTGATAAATAGTATCCACGGACTTTCCTTTTAAAAGTAGAAACAGTTTTGCTATCTCTGATGACAGGTGGGAGTGAGTTCCACAGTCTGACCGCATGCACTGTGAAGGAATTGGAGTAGAAATCAGTTTTATGCTTAGGAAATCTAAGATTCGAGCGTAGGTGTGTTCTGCAGGGAGCATCAGGAGAGCGAAAAAATGCGAACCGCTCCCTGAGATAGGAAGGAGAAGAAGGGTTGTGGAGGATATTGAAAAGAAGGCAGAGGATTCGAGTGTTTCGGCGAAGGCGGATTGGGAGCCACTTGAGTTCTTTGCGAAGGTGGGAAACATGATCAAACTTTCTAAGATTGAATATGAAGCGTATACATAAATTTTGCAATCTCTCAAGTTTATCTAAAAGCTCCTCTGTAGCGTCCAAATAGCAAGAATCAGCGTAGTCAATAATGGGTTGAATAATAGTTTGGGCAAGACTAATTTTCGTCCTCAAGGGTAGTAGAGTTTGGAGGCACTTCAAAGAGTGGAAGGAAAAATGCACCTTCTTGCTGACATCATTTATGTGGGCGCTCCAAGATAGAGTGGTATCCATTATCACTCCTAGGTTCTTCACGGAGTCTGCGTAAGGTATTTGAATACCGGCTAAAAGAACAGGAGAAGGTTGAGACTCCGAAAGAATGTCGCAGTAGTATTTACTACCAATGATAATGGCTTGCGACTTCGAAGGGTTAATACGCAATCCGACCGAATCAGCCCAGCCATTCAGTGTATCCAAATCCTGGTTTATGGATGATATCGCGGGGAGGGGATCGGTAGCCGAAAAATGACGGTACAGTTGCAAGTCATCAGCATAGAGATGGAAGTTATTGGTAATAAGACTAGTAGCAGAATTAATGAAGACAGAAAATAAAAGAGGAGATAGCACGCCACCCTGAGGAACACCCGCAGATAGCTCGCACCAGTCAGACGATGTCTGACCGATTCGAACGCACTGAGAGCGTCCTCGAAGGTATGAATCAAACCAAGAGATAGCAGAAGAAGAGACATTTATAGACCTTAATGTACCTAGCAGTTCATCAAAATCCACAGAGTTGAAAGCGCTGCTAAAGTCAAGTAAGACTAGTAGGGTTAACTGTTTCCGCTCCATTCTATGTTACTAAGGGGACGAATTATGAGTGTGGAAAACCGCGATAGTTCAAAAATAACATTAGTTCTTACAGATTCTTTGTAAAAAGAAAAACAAGTGAGTTTACACAATTGAAACAAAATGTTAAAGTCAAAAGACCTTAATAGTTCTAGTAAGAAATAAGCTAAAATAATTAAGAATCTGTGAACCTATAGATATTGTACCTAAACATTTAGGCTGGATTTAGAGTCGCGCTGACTGTCGGCGCTGACAGCCAAAGTAAAGTGCATGAACTATTAGGAAGCCTTTTAGAATAACGCGTAGCTACGTAGCTATCACGCGTGCGTTGGTCAGCGCTGACGGGTCAGCGTCCGTACGCGTCGTGCGTCGGCGCCGCGTAGCTGTCGGCGCTGACCAACGCACGCGCGCCTCTGTATACATACATCATATTATGTGTACACCACAACGATACTGAAAGGTCTCGCGCTGACGAGCTACGAGCTGAGCGGTCTGCGCCGACGGTCAGCGTGACTCTGACACCAGCCTTAGATTCAAATCAACTTATTGTAAATCTTTAAGTTGTAGTTTTTCTCTTTACTCTTTGTATTTAACCTCTAATAATAACGTTCTTATCAAATTAACGTAGGTATTCGCACAATATTCTTATCTGAGATTAGAATAATAATTAATTCGGATGATTATAAAATGCATACAACAATGAGGTAGCTAAATACAAAATTACTACAAAATTTTATGTATCGTATTGAAGTAGGTAATAAGATTGTATTTTCTTTAGTATAACTGATTAGTTATTGACGATATATTACATATCCATCATTTCTAGAATAAATTCTGTGATAACGTTTAATTTTGCTTTTCAGTTTATATTATTAACATTTGACGATTCGTTAAACTCGCTCAATATACTAACATATCGTCGTCTTCTATACAATCGCTTCAACACCAACAATTGTCCTGCAGGAGCTACGTTTTACATCAACCACGAATATACTGATTATACATTTGTCAATGAACTCTACAGTAGAGGTTTTGAAATTGCTCTTCACTCTATCACCCATCGAACTAATCAGACCTTCTGGAGACAGGCCACATACGATGATATGGTACAGGAATTCGCTAATCAAAGGCAGCAAATGGCTCACTTTGCCAATATCCCCGCTAACGCTATTAAAGGTAAGCATAGTTTCAAATATAAATGATTAAAATAACAATTAAACCTGGATAGTTTACTCAATGAAATGTAGGCGTATATTTATTAGGTTTTACCTATGAAATAGCCTAACCGGCCCCATACACGTACAATATTATTGAGTCAATAATATTGCATCAATATTTAATTCTGTCGGAATATAGTCTGTTCAAACCTCAATACTACGCATACATGGTCAATTTATTGCTATATTGATCAATATTATTGTACGTGTATGGGGTCGGTTATGTATTAAAAAATAAACGATTTTTATTGATAATCTAATAATTTTAATTGATAAATGTGATCCATCCATTGGGCCCCCATTTACTTACCCGTTTACCGTTCGGACCTTAAAATTATTATTTTTCCTAAAGTCGAGGTTCCGTTGGACCCCCTATTAAGAAACGAGTTCTGTTGGACATATTGAAAAACTTCACTTGTACTGTTCCACAACATTTGTTATTATAATACCTAACCGGTTTCGCCTTTCGGCATTCTCAAAGGCTATTTACTTATTTATAAATCGTGGAATGTGGATGAGAATGCCGAAAGGCGAAACCGGTTAGGTATTACAATAATAAATGTTGTGGAACAGTACAAGTGAAGTTTTTCAATATGTGTAGCAAGTTCCATCAAGTGCCATCAATCAACAGTATCGAGTTCTGTTGGACCTCATTTATAAATCGTGGTATAAAAATCTAAACTACAATCATGCACAAAAGTGACACGCTGTTTATATACCGACTATTTCGAAGACAGAAACGAGGTGAGTTTTGTTTATGTCCTAGAATCCTAGATGTTCTACAACGCGTCGTCACGTGACCCCTCAGAACCTGGGCGTTCCCATGGAGAAATTTTAAACCCGTATTGCAAACCACACACCTTCCTAACCAGAACATGTAACGTGACCCGCCCCCCACCAGAACATATCATGTGACCTTCCCCGCCAAAACATATCATGTGACCCTCCCCGCCAAAACATAATCACGTGACACCGCTACCGTCACAGAATCTGGGCGTACCCATTGAGACATTTCAAACCATATCGATGCCCCCCCCCCCCCCCCACCATCCAAAACACAGCCCCATACATCGTATCGTATTAGAACAGGGGTACACAAAATGCTGTACTCAGCTGAAGGGTTTACCTAGAATATTTATTAGATATTGTCATCATAACTCTACCTATGAACAAAGAAAATATAACAAATTAACACATCTATATATTGAAGGTCCAAATAGTCCTTCAAAATGAGGTCCAACGGGAGCATTTAGTAAATTTAATATTTGAGGTCTAAATGGTCCTAAAAAAGAGGTCCAATGGGTACGTCAATATTTATATTTTCAATGAGGTCCAAACGGACGGTCCTAAAAATGGGGTAGAACGGGTATTTTCAAATAGGGTCTAAACTTTATTCATATATTTTTTATTTGTATTAATCGAAGTAATCACCCATGCGATCAATGCATCTTTGCCAACGCAGCGGCAGTTTATTGATGCCCTTCTTAAACAAATCAGCTGGACGGGAGGCAACAAATTCTTCAAAGGCATTTTGTACTGCCTCTCGGGTATTGAATTTCTTTCCCGCCAAGAAGTTATCCAAATTCTGGAAAAAGTAGTAGTCTGTAGGCACAAGGTCTGGTGAGTATGGCGGATGACCATCTGCTGTGCAGTATGAGATCGAGCATTGTCGTTCAGGAGCACCGGAGACGAGTGATTGACCAATGCTCGTTGGTGATGTGCCAGCTTTTCCATCATTGTGTTCAGTTCTTCACAGTACACATCTGCAGTAATGCTCACCCTGTTTGGTAAAAAGCTCTGATGAATCACACCGGCGCGGCGCTATACCACCAAACAGTGACCATCACTTTTCTAGGGGTAAGTTTTCGTTTAGGGAATTGTTTAGGTGCTGAACCAGGATCCAACCAACTTGCTGAGCGCTTGCGGTTATCAAACTTTCATTTTTCATCGCAAGTAACAATGCGGTTAAAAATCCCTTCATTTGTGTGTCTTTTGAGCAATGCAAGGCATGTCTCGACGCGTACTTCGTGCTGGCGATCATTGAGTTCGTGGGTCGCCCATTTGTCAAGCAAGTTTTTATGTTTTCACCTTGCCAATTCAGCCGTAGATTGTGTATCATCGGCTTCCACCATAGCCTTTAATTCGTCATTGTAGACCAAAGTCTTTGGACGACCGCGAGGTTCATTTTACAGGTCGAAATTTCCAGAACGGAAGCGAGCAAACTAATAACAGGCGGTGCGTTGGTTTGTCGTGTTAGTTCCGTAAACGTCGTTGATGTTGCGTGACGCTTGTGCCGCGTTGCTGCTACCACGATACTCATATTTCATAATATTACTCGAATTTTTAACGTATCCATGATGACGAAAAATATTGAAATGCGATCTTGAAATGCGAATGAAATGCACGTCACACTAATCAATAAACAAATTACTACTTTTGGAAAATGAATTCCATTCCATTCCATTATTAAAATAAAATTAATTGGAAATTAGAATTCTTAGTTAAACAAAAATATTTTGATTTGAAATGGCCAGTACTGCAAAACGGCAATTACATAGGTAAAGACCTATTACTATGCCACTGCCTACCCCTTTGAGGATAAAGGTGTGACTATATGTATGAATGTAGTTTTCTCAATAACTGCTAGATCAAGTATTTACTTGAGAAATAGATTATGAAATTTGAAATATTTAGAATTCTTCTACGAGTACTCACTATCTTACTTCAATAGCTGGACAATCTTTAGAATATTTGTCTATGTTTACAGGTATGCGTATGCCTTTCCTCCAAATGGCTGGGAACGCACAATTCAGAATGATGGCTAACCATAGTTTCTTATACGACGCATCTTGGCCCACTAGCCAATTTATGGAGCCTGGTCTCTGGCCATACACGCTCCACCAACGGTCTATTCAGGAGTGTACTGTTGCTCCTCCATGTCCAACTGAATCTATTCCTGGACCTTGGGTGCTGCCAATAATATCATGGAGAGATCTGGAAGGTTTCCCTTGTTCATTTGCTGATGCTTGTATTTTCCCGTAAGTATTTAAAAATCATTTACTGTAAGATAGATCAGTCTATACCTCTTTAATTAAATAAACTTCGATAGAAGCTATACATCGATTGCAATATTATAAACAATTTTAAGGTTTTCTTTTTTGCTTATTTCTGATAAACTAAATTAAAATATTAATTTTATTTTTTAAAGTTTCGCTTTGCTCCGTCTTATTATGCCCAATACCTATGTACACATTATAAATTTCGGATCTTCGATGTGGAGAGGACGCAAAAAGGTCCCGAAATTTATTGTGTTGTACAAGTCGTGTTGTTTTAAAAACCTTAGAACGCATAGAACAAAATGGATACTAGAGAATCGGAGATGGTCGCGTTGCTTTGCTCTGATAATATATCAGAGTACAGGTTTTTTTATAGTAGATACTCATGGTGTATTTATTATCATAATCAGGCCTGATCTTGAAGACGAAGAAGCTTGGTACGAATTCATTTTGCAAAACTTCGAGAGGCACTACAAATTAAACAAAGTACCCTTCGGAATTTATCTACATGAAGGTTTCTTAAGAGTCAATCCAGCCATTGAAAACGCGTTGACACGATTCCTGAATTTGGTCAACCACTTGCCTGATACATTTATGGTAATATTTCATTTATAAGGATTATTGTGCACTTTCTAACTATTTATATTAGCCACGTTTACTGTTTCTTACGTAAACTATTCAGATGCTTGATTCTGTAAATGATCACTACAGTAGGCAACTTCTGGTTCTTAGATGAATGACGGCTTCGTGACATTTCCATTTACAAGCTTTTTCGTGCTTTGGAAGGCACGCTAAGGCTTTTGTCCCTGTAGCCAGTAACATGGTCGTTATTAAGCCCAGATAGAGGCACAACCTGCCACTGTTCATTTCCAGACAATATACTCACAACCTGTTACCAGCTATTAAGCAAAACGAATACAAGAGAAATGTGGTAGGATTGATCGGAACATAAAATTATGTTTTTTTTTGTTTATTGTTGAAAATATTATGGTATATTTTATTCCCATTTATGATATTTAGCTCATTACTCTGTAATTACGAATCTTGATAACCGATTTTTTTATACCAACAGGTATCCTCAGAAGAAGTCATTGAATGGGTCAAGAATCCAGTGCCAATAAATGAATACAGACGTCAAAACTGTAAATTCCAGGGCTCATTTTGCAGACCTAATCTGTGTCCTCTACAAGGTAGACATACTAATGTAAGTACATTTTTCTGATTTATAATAATGGTGACAGTTCTTTTTAATCGTTATTTTAGCCCCTATCCATAAAATAGAGTGCAGAGGGGCTTATGGCGAGACTTTGTCTTTAGTCTGTGACTCTGTTGCATTAAACTACGTCACTAGGTCACGTGGATCATCTGTTCAAAGTTTGAAATAAAACAAAAATGACAACGTCAATCGGTTTGAACAATCAACGTGTTAGAGAGGGGCAGTCGGGTGAGACCTTCTCACAGCTTCTTGTTTATTTGGTGAAGCGAGAAACGCATTTCCGCTACTATTTTTCTTCTTCTTCCGTGGTTCTTTTGCTCTGATGTCTCTGTAGTTGCGCTACTCTATGTTGGCGAGTCATATCGCCCATATGCTCAAGGTCGTTAGCCCTGTACATGGCCTTAATCGGATTGAACCTTCACAATTAACGTGTTAGAGAGGGGCAGGCGGGTGAGAACGATCTCAAGCGTTGATCTTTATACGACTGTGCTTATTCGATTTAGTTAAATGTGCCAAAGAGGCAACATGATACCCTGACTAGCATTCAGGCTCCATTGGTAAGACTCAGTACTTGGTATCTTTGTTCGATGAGAGGAGTGGAAATTCTGTTTATAGTGCTACTATCTGACCTGCACAACTGGGGCTGTCCCAGCAAAAATGTAAAGAAATTCGTTTAAACACTTTTTTTTAATTTTGCTACCAGACAGAACTTCATGTGATACACTGTGATAACTAATGATCAGGCGTTATATGGCGCAAATCCATCCTAGAATGATAATATATGAGGGAAAGGGAGGGAGAGGAACCCGCCTCACAACCTCGATTCGTGTAAGGGAGGAATGACGAATCGAACTCCTCAGGAAAGGAATTTTGGATGCTGCATAGAAAAATTACCTGTATCCTCCAGATTATGGGGTTCTTCAAAAGGGCTCTTAGAAGGTTTTTACAGGGTCGGCATCGCGAGTGTGGCACCTCTGGTGTTGCAAACGTTCATAGGCTGCGTTGACCACCGGTCCTTCTGGTGGGCCGTATGCTTGTCTGCCACCTAAGTGGTATATAAAAAAATTAGCACCACTCAGCTTAACAACGTGACTAATCAGTCTGACTAATTAGTCACTACTCCGCTTAACAACGTGACTAATCATACTCGTATTGTAATAACTTATTTTTAAATTGCAATTATTTTTACAGGAGATATTTTATTTACGTATCTGCTCTGTATGCCCACGAGTCTACCCATGGGTTGACAATCACCTTGGAGTGTGATTTGTCATCTGAGATGTGCGGTTGTGAGTCCCGATTTGAAGATTTGGAGGATAATTAATTATTATTTTACTCACAGAAAACAGTGTATTAATTTAATAAAATTAATTAATAAAATTAATAAGAAGAATAAATTAAGATTAAGTAAGAAGAACTTCTTTTTTTTCTATTAAAAGGAGATACCTAGGTTCAACATTAATACATCCTTACAGGCAAGGCCAAGTTATTGTGTCATCATCATAATTTTATAATATTCATCATGCGCCCTAAGAAATCGGTGCAGTAATAAAAGTCAAAAGATCAGACATATTTCTATATCGGTTTCGCTTCACGGCATTTTCAAAGGTCTAGAATAGTCTAGTAGAACTCTAGATAGATGAAAGGACAAGGTGGTACCACCACCGGTCAGGTTTACAATAATAAATATTGTAGAACTGTAAAAGTATCGTTTTCAATATGTGCAGGAAGTTTCACCAAGTGCCCTCAATCCTCAGTATAAATAATCTTACTAATATCATAAATGCGAAAGTTTGTGAGTGTGGATGTATGTTACTCTTTCACGCTCGAACGGCTGAACGGATCTGGCTGAAATTTGGTGCAGGGATACATTATAGTCTGGAATAGCACATAGGCTACTTTTATCCCGGGAAAAAGTTACTACGGAAAGCGGGAACGGGATTAAACTTTACGCGGGCGAAGTTGCGGGCGTCAGCTAGTAATAAATATTGTAGAACTGTAGAAGTATCGTTTTCAATATGTGCAGGAAGTTCCACCAAGTGCCATCAATCGTCAGTATAAATAATATTTCTTATGCTTGAATGAATTATGGCCGAATTGACAAACGGGTATGTTCCTCTATCTACTGGTTAAGAGCGCTAATTCTGTTTTCAAATTTCTTTACGATCGTAAGATATCAGCGCGGCTTGGCGCACATAGCCAATTGTTGCTACTTTACTACCAACAAGTTGGATACTTTTTTTTTCCTTCATGTATTACCGGTGCTCTTAGTCTCAGCGTTCAATCTTTTAATTTAATTTTTATGTTAGTAATATTGGTTAATAATTATTGATGATTTTATTGCAAATTAATTGGTATTAAGTAGTGATAGATATTGAGTACTTAATGCATTAGCTGACATTATAAAATTAATAAAGTTGTCATTTATTTACCTAACTATATAATATCAATATTGCAATTAAAAATACACACAAACATGAAAACGGTTCCATAACTTGATTACGTACTACCGGATTACGTAGTTGATTACGTTGCGTACCTACTACCGGGATCACATAAAGTGTCTTCGTGGTATTAGTGGTAATTATCTATGGCGATACTCAAAACTAATGTTCCGAAATTTCGACATTGTCATTGCCAACGTCCATACCATGTTGAATACACCGGTTCTCGTCCGATCACCGAAGTTAAGCAACATCGGGCGTGGTTAGTACTTGGATGGGTGACCGCCTGGGAATACCACGTGATGTTGGCTTTTTGTGAATTATTTTTGTATTTTAATTTTTTCAACCTCTTTTCATTACATGAGCTATTTGTTTTGTGATTAAAAGTTCTTTTTTAATATTCTAACCAGCAAAAATCCTAAATCTATTATTGTAACATTTTGAATCGATAGAGTAGGTAATTTAGTATTCAAACAAACTCGTAAAAGATACTATTTACTACGGGTTAAAGTTTTAGTGGCCGTGTGGTACACCCCCAGACGAGGAGATACATTTTGTAATAGTAGAATTCTACGTTATGTACTACGTATGAGATGCGGCGATCAGAACAAGCGTCGTGTACAACTCAACCGCGGTACATGTACTCATCGCTTGTTAGTTCGGTTTGTGCCGCAATACGAATGACACGCACGTGGCGGAGATATTCTGATTTATTTTGGTAGAATTATCAAACAAAGTGTTGTAATTGCAATGTACAGATGAAAAAATATTAAAATATGTGTTTTATAGCACCCGTTGGGCGAGTCCATTCTCGCTCATGCGCGGACATATTGAATGTACGGACGTTCCTGTCTATCGGTAAATTATATGACAATGGTAGCGCTAGTCAAAAATAAGTCTACCTACAGATTTTTTAGGATATGAAGGACGTCTTAAGTCAAAGGAATGTTCAAGTTTGCTCTGCTTAGCGGCCCAACCCAACAATATCTAGTACTTACTTACCTACTTTTGTTGTAAATAGATCGATGAGCGCTACTGAAGATTAATAAACTTAGAGACGCCGCCGTGAGTCAAGAACTGGGTGCACCCAAATACAATTCTTGACTGTAAACTAGAGCAAACACTATCACTGTATAATTTGACTGTAAGAAAACGGAAAATGGGCTATTAGACGATCACCCGCAAATTTTCCACTTGTTATTTTCACTATCACACGCACAAACTGTCGCGATTTTTTACACTCATACTTTAGCATAGTAAATACGGTACGTCACGTGTAATACTATTTTCTTACGCGCACTAATGTTTCGGACGCTTTGCAGCACCCGTGATCGCGGTTGGACTGCCGGTGAGGGTGGAAAAAAAACATGAAGTTACTTTTTGCGTAACTACCCTCTATTTTTATAGCGAAAGATAAGGCTGACAACACACCACACTCACTAGGTGTACCTATCAGTTTTATTTGGCACATTTATACGTTCCGATTCCTAATGGAATATTTTTAAATGCACATGTTTAGTTTTTCTGCACACTAGGTAACTCCACTAATTTACTGAATGCAAACCAGAAAATTAAATGCTATGCAAAAAAACCAATTGATTAACTAAACATGTCCTACTTAAAAAAATTAAATATTACTCAGAACGAAATGCCTTTTAATCGAATTCACACCAAAAATGTTGTTCGTACATTGAATATATGATTTGTAAAACAGAAATACGAATTGTATATCAAAAATATTGCAATCTTATAACGGAATAGGTCAGGTTAGGTTAAACTTTTTTTTTTTTGATCAGTAAAATTTAATTTTGTAGATGGTGACTGATTAAATTGGGGTTTTACTTAGAATAAACGATGTTCCTAAAAGTAAATTAGGCGATGGTCTTACTTAAAAAAGATTTAATATTTTTATTGAACTAAGGAATTGTTGGATATTCTATTTTGATAATAGTTATTCGTTCAGTAAAACAGTTCTTCAAATACCATTAAACAGTGTGGCGCTCGGTTCTTTCTGCCTACCCCACAAGGGATTTGGCGTGAAGATAGTATAGTATAGTATTAAACAGTATAATGAATTTGATTTATTTAGTGTGCATAATTAGTGTGCAAGTCAGTATTTTTGATTTAACTTTGAAATATTTAGTTCAGAAAAAGGGAATATACAGATATCGATTTAAATACATGCCTTTCTTAATCAGCGAGTTCCACATCCGGGGGAGTTTATATTCATCATCCCTATTACAACGGAAGCTCTCAAATGTAATGAATTTCAAATTTAATGTAAAAAAAAATTGGTCTTGAGCTGGACTCGAACCTTAGTCTTCAGTTTTGCCGGACCAGATGCCCTAACCGTAGAATAAATTTTTCGTTTTTATTAAATTTTTTCATTGCTGCTACCGCGCCGTAGAGTACACTAACCTTCTCAATTAATAAACATCAAAGTCACAAAATCGAATTCCAACCGACAGTTCCCGATATCCTAGCGTATGAGAAAACTCTTTAGCTGTATATTATTAGTAGGTACCTATTTTTGGGACGGTAAGGTATATAGATTTACACTACCTTCAATAAAAAGTCAAGAACATTGGTTGTGGAATTCAGGTGGTAGTCACTTCACGGAAAATGTTGAAGTTCAGCCGCATAGCAGTTACACTGGAAAGACGACCCCAAATGATCCCAACTGGGTTCGGAATAGGTTTGGAGGATGATTACAAAAACAAAGTTTTACTACATACATTTATTTTTCATTTACATCAAATAGTAACTATCCCATATCCAAAAAGGTAAACACTAAGCCTTACCCCAATACTATTTAAAGTTAGACAACATTTTTTACTGAAATATAATCTGAACTTTAAATGATTATATTTAAATACTGTTATGGCCGAATGCTATCAATTTATAAAATACTATAGCTGTCAAAAAATAGGCTCATTTTGACATTTGAGACGCCACTTTTATTCGCCGATTCCAGAATCAGCAAATGAGAGCCCGTCTGGGGCAAAAATTTCCTTGGTGGATTCGCGAATTCACCAATGAGTCGAGTAATCTCGTTGATTCAAAACGGGCTTTATAACATTTTTACGAGTTAAAATCAAATAATTATTGAGATAGTACTGCAGTTAATTCTATCCTTGAATATTCTGTAAGAAATATTTTTAAGTCGACCCTTTGTCACATAACCAGTGTCGAAATATTAAAATGTCGTAAGTATAAGAATAGAGTTGAAATTGTAAGTACATATTTTGCTCTATGCCTATCATACTTGGGCCCTTCGTACACTAGGCTACGCAAATCTTCGATACCCAAAGATTTTGGTCTCTAAGCGACTACCGCAATACAAATTCAAAGAGGTTCGTACACAGACATGCGTCGCCGACATTTTGTTCATTCGTCGCCGACGCCAGTCGCGCGCTACCTGCCGGTCGAGATCGTCGCTACTAATGTCGCTGCGATTTCCAAGATGGCAGAACAATTGACATAAATATTCAATTTGAATTTAGTATTTTTTATACCACTAAGGTGGCAGACAAGCATACGGCCCACCAGGACCGGTGGTCACCGCAGCCTATGAACGTTTGCAACACGAAAGGAGCGACTCTCGCGCTGCCGACCCTGTAAAAACCTTCTAAGACCCCTTTTGAAGAACCCCATACTTTAGGCGTTTGGAAAAACCGAGGCAGGGAGATCATTCCACAACCTAAGCGTGCGTGGAAGAAAGCCCCTATCGGATCTAACCGTGCTCGAACGCTCCGGACGTAGAGTGTGAGGATGAAATCCCTGTCTGTGGCGAGCGGTGCGATGATAGAACGTAACTGTGGGCATCATATCAAATAAGTCCTCAGGACACACACCATTGTACAGGCGGTAGAACACGCATAAGGAGGCAAAGTCTCTCCTGTCGCGAAGAGGTTCCACTTCACCTGTAAGCATAGGATCGTTGACAACTCTCACGGCTCGCCTTTGCACCGAGTCAAATGGACGAGGCTGATATTCTGGTGCCCCCGCCCAGAGGTGACAGCAGTACTCCATGTGCGGCCGCACTTGCGACTTATACAGAAGCAGTGTTTGCGCTGCAGTAAAGTACCGCCGCGCTCTGCTGAGCACACCGAGCTTCTTGGACGCCGGCTTAGCCTCGTCCACCAAATGACTCCGGAATTGAACCTCTCTGGAAATGTCAACGCCAAGGATCCCAATGCTTTCAGAGATAGTGAGAGATGTGCCCTGGAATTATGGCGGTACAGTAAATGGGGTTTTCTTAGCAGTGAATATACACGCTTGTGTCTTGGAAGGGTTAAACTGGACAAGTATCTGTTTGCTGTAATTTTTTTGTAGCTACAAACAGTCTACACTTTACATTTTTTTTTTATGTGGTTGAACGCAGTATTTCCTATTACGACGATTTCTTTGCTTTTAGTAAAGATAGTAAGCCAAAATCATAGTTTCGTCACTTGTGTCAGACATTTCGTAAATTAAATTAGTCTGAGACGTGTTGTCGCTATGTCTACAGTGGCAGAATAGACAATATTGCGTCTTGAGATATCTCGTGTGTACGGTTCGTGCGCTACCAAATATTCGCAACATAAGTTGACAACATTAGTATCGAAGATTTGCGTAGCCTAGTGTACGAAGGGCCTTAGACTTTAGATGGTGAAGCTGAAATTACCAAAACATCCAAAGAAAGCTGACTATTAAAATAAATCCATCGTGAATTCCAACTGGATATTTTATTCATGAAGTATTTTAAATCATGTTGTACTTGGACACTGTCGTTTAATAATTTTGGGATTTTTATAACATTCACTTGTAAAGCTTGATATTATGTGACGTAACTATAATTTTAGTTCCTAAATTACAGATTAAGTACTTAAATATCATTGGTGATACGTTTGAGTCAATGAGAAAAATTACTTATTTCTAAGTTACAATAAAGAATTCCGAACTATCTTTGACACAGTAATTTAATTGGCATGTTTAAAATATTGAGTAGAATAACCTATTCGAGGTTTCTCAATAAGCAAGATTAGGTATAGACATTTAAGAATTGACTTCATTTAAAAGTATTCACATTTATTATAATTTACACAAGACATGCGAAAATTAGGCAGAGAACCTCGATAAGACAATTGCCTTACATTGAACACATAATTATCAAGTTTAATATATTACAGAAATATTAATTTAATAAATATTTACAATAACATCGAGATTACATGAAACTATGTAAACAAAAGCTAAGACTAAAAGGAATAAAGCTATCACGTCCCTAATATAATTATAATTTACTAATTGTAACTTAATTCTAAATAATATTTACATCTTGCTTTGTAAACGATTTTGCAATTTGATTTTTTTTTAAATAAACTCAAAACGGTTGAAAAGGAAATCCAGGAGTAAGTTATTATTTAATCTGTGATAACTATGACTTTTAAGGCCTGGTTGAATCCGATGAAATAAAATGACAAAAAAAATATAGTGTCACACGCGTGTGAAGGCTTTTATATCTAACTTCTTTTTTTAGTCTAAACTAAAAAAAAACGATTGAAAGAAAAAGTAAGGGTAAAAGTAGGAACTTTATCCTTACACTTTTCGTATGATTATATTCAATTAACACCGAGCCAAAGAAGAATTCAAAGAATAAGAGAAACAGAAAATGTGTAGTTGTTGCTTTTCTTACTTTAATTATTTTCATTCAGAATCATAAGAAGTTTAGTTTAGTCTATTAAAATTGTGTCTTGCTTAGATTTATCCCAAATAATCGTTAACGGATCTTATACTAATATTATAAAATATGGCATGATCTGGCGTGAACAAAATCATCTTCCTCATGAGGTAGAAAATCAAATTGTGTAAACTTTTACACAATAATATTAATATTTACATACAATGATGAAGAATAATAAAAAGATGATGAGCTTACATACCTATTTAATTAATATTTGAATATTAACAAAAGCACTATATACAACTTTGTACATTATAAAATAAGTTAGTAATACTGTAAATAATTTTAAAGCTTAACCTTCAGAAAATATAATTAAATAATCAGTCGAATTCGTAATTAAAACTGAAACAAAATGTTGTTAAATATGCAACTTAACATCACATTGTTCTTTTCAACTTTACATGCCTTAAGACATTACGAATAATTTGCAGTTACAATGTTAGATCAAAACAATACAGTCATTTCAGACAAATTTTAAAGTGGTTTCAACATATTATAACTACCTTTGTCAAAAATAAATGTATTGTCGCTCAAGTCGGTAACCCCATCTTTAAATAATAGGTAAATAGCTTCGTTGATTTACTTTCTTCGTTGGTAATTAATTGCTGTACCTAGATACTTGATAAAACATTAGTTCACCGAAATCATAATCAGTAATTCGTACATCATTACTTACATTACTGCAAATTGCCCAAAATATATACATTCAAGTACCTAATCAGAAATAGCATTCTTCGTCCCTACACAATGAGTTCTTCTATCGTACTTTAAACCCTTTATAGACTGGTAACATTCTCTATGGTTATTTTCAATTACAAACATGGTGATCTCGTTTAAATCGACAAATTTCACAGTGTACTTTACAACACCATACGAAACGACAGCGGCATTTTTCTTCGTGATCTCTCACTCGCGTTTGATAACCTCTGCCACAGCATAAGAGACGGCAGCCGTCGAGACCCGCTGACGTCCTATTGCAAGTACGCCCACGGGTGCCTAAGATACCCAATCTGAAAATAAATTAAGACTTGTATAAATAAAGAATGGTCGACATAGATCGCAGAATAAGGCTTTAAAGTGGCAATAAACTAGCCATATCCGTAGAAGACCTGATGGCCGGTAGATCAAACGGGGTCTGGTGTGGAGACCGCGCGACTTGGCAAATGTAAGGTAAAATTTTAGTTCAGATATAGATTATAGTCTGGAATAACACAAAAGCTACTCTTTAGCCCGGGAATATGTTCCCATGGGAAGCCGGAACGGGTACCAAAATTTACGAGGACCGTAAGCATTATCTAGTATTCTAATATTTCAAAAGGTTTACAGATTTATTTAATTACAACTACACTTGTGTGTTTTTTTTTAGTTTTATAACATAGACTACGCAGTAATTGAAGAATTGTTATTTTGTTTTTAATTTGGTTTTAAATGCATTAATGCTCAAATGATGATAACAAAGTGAATTATGTTACGTGATAGATGATAGATAATATAATATCAGTTTATATATCTCATAGCAGTTGCAATATCAGGGAATTATTGGTGATTAGCTATTAATATATACGTACTTCGGAATTTAATCATAGTAATACAATACAACACTACTTGCTGTTGTTTCTCAAAAGTCAAATAGCACCCTTGTGGCACGCCATCTTTTGGCTACACAAGCTCGAATGCTTTCCATTGTTCAATTTACATAGATTGCTAGTTAAGTCCATTATGTAGGAAGAACTATTCCTCGTAGTCAAATCAGTTAGACAGAACAGTTTGAACACGAGGACTCAATCAAAGAAGTTTGATGACTAGGATTTTTTTTCCTCGCGGTCAAATCGGTTTCACAAAATAGTTAGGACCACCTGGAAGAACCGGTATCAAGCGTGAATAACCTAATGCAGCGCCGTGTTTAGATTAACTACTCGACCAAAGCAGTATGTAGCCAAAAAAGGCATCATTGTGATAGGGTGTAGTGGGGCCCTACCAACACCATCGGGCCCAAGTCAACCTCACGTGCAAGCTCGTGCACCTGCTGAACAACGGACGAGGCTCTGACGGCGGCGGTCCATTTCAACACGGCGATGGGCTCACCACCTGTCACGTGGGACCGAATTGTACACGGTGAAATGTGGGCCGGTATAGGCCTCTGCCTACCCCTTCGGGGATAAAGGCGTGAGTATATGTATGTATGTATTGTGATAGACTGAGGAACAGTAATCTAAACAACTCAAACATTTTAAAGAATACTCTCATTTTCGCTCATTAGAAAGCTACTTAGTTATCAAAAAGGAACTTATATACCTATCAAGTAACTAAGGTGATGGCTAATAGTTTTGTTGTCATTCTGTTTGGGTCGGATTAGTCACTTTATCGGGATGTGTTGAACTCTACCGTCTTTCCACATGTCCGTCACTTATACGTGGAGGATAAAAGGAAACCTCAAATCTAGCTGGCATTGGAGAACACTCTGCTATTTTTAAACACTACCTATCTTCGAAAACCCGTCGACACCACAGATTTTTCAAGACTTTTTTTTTCTTTTACGTGAGGGAAAGTGCTCATGGCTGTTATGCCGGACCCCTACCGACTAAATATCTCACGTAACGCCGTACAGCCTATGATTGTGAGCCCCGGGTAAGCCCTAGCCAACTTTTCAAGCCTACCTATTAATATCCTCTTCCAGTTTACGGCATAACACACGGGCTTTTCCATCCAACTTCTGCCTGCGACCTATTTATATGCCTAATGTAAATATCAAATTCTTACTCATCGTTTGGTTCGCAGTAATCAGGCGAGTCTTCTAAGTAGACAAGGTCCGTTTTGTTGGGTTTCTTCATGTCCATGTGAAGCGGTCTCAGTTTTCTTATATTCTTGCCTCGCTTGCGTTCAACCACCTGTAACATTATACGTATAAAGTTAGAGAGACATATCGCTAAAATTTCATGGATCCCAATAAACCACACCTTCAAGTCAGTGCATAAGTTGACAAACTAGCGAAACTTTGTCGCGAATTGTTGTAAAGAGGAGATGGGCAGAAGAAGATAAACGCCTATCGATTTGAGAGTCGAAACGCTCAAATCTGAGCTGCTTTAATCTGTGACTGGTTTTCGGAAGATAAGTGGTTTTAACGACACGTGGAATTTAAGTAGACATAACCATCACTGCAGTAGGTGAGAACCTATTGAATGTAAGTTAAAAGGTTTAAATTTGACCCCACCAATTGGTACTACTACTTCCAGTTCCCCATACAAAAAAGGACTCTGTTATGAGCAATTTCTTTGCTTTGTATTTTGGTATTAATAATCTATTTTAGGCATGTTTTTTAAAATACGTCTATTAATTTATTGTCTAGATCCCCATATCACAACCTTGCATGTCACAACAAGCCTGTCCACATCAACACGACAATACGGCTCACCACCTATTACGTGGAACAAAAATCTCAAAAGTAAAATGTGGGCATGTAATATGCCTCTGCCTACCCCTTCGGGGATAAAAGACGTGATCATAATATCTCCATATCTAGCGCCCTGTTTTTAAAATACAAAACCCAACCAACCTTAACATGCGAAGCCCCCTCATATCTAGTGGAGAGTGCATCTCCCACGAGGCGCAGCGACGGCAGGCGGCGCCAGCACACTCGAACTGAACAAGAGCCCGACATGCCGTGGCACTTGCACACGCGCTGCATGCGGCTGCGGACCGCCTGAAAGGTTTATAATGGTCACTCATACTGCTGCTATAGACCCAATTGCAGTTGCTCGAAAAAAAAAAACACACAATTACATTTTTTTATAGGTACCTACTACTGATGTGGGAGACAAACTAACTGCACAGCCAAATGGTTCGTTACCAGATGTTTCCTACCTCACAGCCTACGGTTGGAAGCCCTCGGAAGGATACACCAGAACTCCCAACAGACCCGTAAGGCCTTGAACTTGGTTTAACAACTGTCATGTTACTGACAACCGGGACTGATGGCTTAACGTGCCTTCCCAAGCACAGAAATACTCGGATATAAATGTCGCAAAGTGGTCACACCCATCCAAGGTCCGGTCATAGTGAAAGTTGCTTACAGCTGTGATCGGTGAGCTTGATTTCATATTGATAGCAAAGCTTTTCTTCTAAGGCTGGTTGCATCTGGTGGACAAGACGTAGGCGGTATAAACAGGCAGTTGGTAGTCCGTTTGAACAACAATCAACAAATATTAAATCCATGCCTTTGAAAAAGACAGTGAAAATTTGAGGAGCCTTCGTAGAGCCCAGTACTGCCTACAAGCCCAAGCTTTGTCAAATATGACATTGCTTATACTGCCCAGTATAGTAACAAAGACGTTCCTTTCACAAGTATATTGTCTTATTAACATCTACTTACCCTGCGTCCAGCCTCATTATTATGGAGATTGACAAGTCCCTCGTCAAAGTTCTTATCTTCTCTTGAGTCGGAGAAGTCTCTGCTGAATGTCTCCCCGTATCGAATGTCCTGTAATTTTTAGTTAACAATTTAGATTTGGCTGTTATACTTGTACATTTTGAAAAGTGATCTTTCACAAAAATTAAGACCATTTTAAAAGAAGTTATACAGGATTATTCCACTTTGTTCACCTGCGTGATATCACCTAGGTGAAAAAAGTGGAATTGATTAGTCTACTTTGATCACCTCGTAAATAAATCACCTAGGTGAACAAAGTGAAATTGATTAGACTACTTTGAGCACCTCGGAAATAAATCATTTCGAATTCATTGTTTTAACCATATCACGACGGACAGGTTGTAACTTCTAGGTATCGACTCGGGTGCAAAGACGCATTAAAACATCAGTTTTATTCATTTCTTTTCTGTTTAAAAAAACCATGCTTACCTAACCTAACCTATCCGAGTCGGATTCGAATCAATTCTACTTTGTTCACCTAGGTGATATCACCCACGCGATTTATTTCTGAGGTGATCAAAGCAGACTAATCAATTCCACTTTGTTTACCTAGGTGATATCACCCAGGTGAACAAAGTGGAATAAGCCGATATACACACTATCAAAATTATCAATCGTACGTGTGAAAAATGAACCCAATTTTTAATAAGTGTGGTAGGGTTCACTGATAGGTATACAATTTTTCCTGGCTTTCCATTACCACCCATTTAGAATCCAAATACAGAACCTTAATAAAAATCAATGTCACCCGAATGAGATATAACTTACTACGAAATTGATACTGCGAGATAGTAAATATTAGGGGTCCAAGCCAACAGTCCATGTCACCTGCTAAAATATGTGCACCATATTTTAGCAGGTGTTCCTGAGTAATTTAAACAAAGATAAGAAAAGGTTGAACCGAATTATAATATATCTAAACGGTGGTGCAGAAAGGTCAAACACCTTCCCGGTATTAAATTAGGAGAGGCCTACATCCAATGGACGACAGTCATAGACTGATTTTGATTGAGGCTCCATAAGTTATCAATAACCAAAGTAGAGATATTACCTCTGAGCATCCTCCCCATTGCCAGTGCCTTGGTGATCGTTTTCTGACACGGGAGTCGCAGGAACACTCGTTGAGCTCACCCCGGCTGCATGCCCTTGCTACTGCGTGCGCTAATGCCGCAGCAGACAGAGCATGAACGAATGCTGATTCACGGGATTCTGAAATTAATGATAGTTATAAAATTATTAAAGGTTCAAAACCTATAAATGAATGATAACATCCTACCGGTGATAGTCGTACTACTTGTCTTGTCTTATAACAAACTGCCTCTTATTTATCTTTCCAAATACGGATACTACAAAACGAAGTTTTGGCATTAGGTTTTTAAAAAAAATAAGATTTAACCCTAAGTTAAAATACCATTTTATGATGTTCTATTGTGCCAATTCTCATTGAGAAAACCCTCAGGTGACCCTCAGGTTGTAATCCTTGATTCCAATATCACACAGTCCAGTCGTCTCCAACAGCTGCACAGAATGGATCCAGTAAGTAGTGTGGCTACATCAATCCTATTATAGACCGAAGTGGAAGAATTTAATGCCGATTCCAATTTCCCTTCAAGAACATTTCCTTATCTATAGACCGAAGCATAACAACTGCACCGAGAGATGTCACTAGTAGTATTGAAATTAGAGGAATTGGCATGTAAATTCGCTTACCAAAATTGTAAACAATATATTAATCACTCTATGAACTATTTATAATGAGGCTTTAAAAGTAAACACTGAAACACGCTCTAAGACAGCTGCACAAGACAATCAAGTTATTGTGCTTCCATAGTACTATGAGACGCTATTCTTCTTCTAATGATGTCAATCTTCACTGAAAGCATAATAATACGCAAATCTGCAAAGTTTAAACAATAACAATACTCAAAATACATTCGTAGACCGAAATGAACTTAAAATCTTACGTCCGTTGAACCAGAATTGACCAGTAAATAAGATCTCTTTAAACGTACACAACTTCAAACATATCTAAAAGAAGTGTCAAGAAAAGATGCAAGTTGGCAGGTCTACATGTCTGGTTATATTATTAGTACCTAGTTTACAGTAAACAAACACATCTCCATCAACAAAGCATACACGTGATGCCACTGATCGACATAAGATAATAAACATTTTCCATCCAAAATGAAGTTCTACGAAGTTTGTCTTGAACTTATTCAACAGTCATGGTTAATCATTCATTCATGTTAGAAATCTAACAGGTAGTACATTTTTAGCACTTTTAATATTGAATACTAAGAAATTCAAAAATAGTTTAAACATTGAACATAATTTTATTTTATACATTTCTTTCATCAGCATTTTTTGGCATCGCGAGTGCAGCGTTCGCAAATGTACATAGGCTACGGTGACTACCATTTCATCTGGTAGGACATGTGCTTTTCTATCGCCTTCATCATCATTATCATCATCGAGTCATTCTTAAACGAATTATTGCTATTTGGGATATAATCTATGTTATTCTTGCATCGAGTTTCCTACATTTAGACACGGTTTGCAAGTGTCATGATCATGGATGTATTGTACAGATCGATAAAATATCAATAGACCGTATTAATAAGGTTCCCATATTAATTAGTCACAACAATTGAGTCACATAGATCAATTTTCTTTAAAAGGAATCTACAGAAGATTTCAAAATAACTATCTACAGAGAATATCTTCCATATTTGTCGGAACGTAAACAATATAAATAGCTAACGGCATGCCGATGACGGGTTTTGCTTCGGCGTTGAGGCGGTTATACATCAAATGAGAAGCGCATGTGGACTTTAGAATACATCACTGGCATCCTTTAGATTAGTGGTATACTGGTATTTGTGTAAATAGCCGATTTGCTTTTTATGCGTTTCAGCTGCAGACACTTTGAAGATGAGGCATTCTGTAATTTCCATACTTATTATGTCTTCATCTACTGTAGTGTTTTTAACTTTTGATTTGTTTGTGTGTTTAAAAATATTGATTTCTTTTTTAAATATTGGCTTAAAGAGGAGACTATTCTAAGGTTGATATTATAGAGCAGCTGACTAAAAATGCTCAATATTATTAGTCGTTAAGACTAAAACAGTAGCGCTCTCATCTAATATGATATGAGGAATTCCATTAAATGTATCTACAGTCATCTTCTAAGTAGCACAATTAAATTAATTATTTAAAACACGAATCAAACCAATATTTTTCCACCTTTCTACTTATCTACATAAACTAACTCAGTACTACATAATAATTATTTACAACTGTTATAAAATATCCACAAAAGGCTAAAACAAACAATTTAAAAAAGAACTAAGAATTTTATATACATACCTACCTACATACAAGCGTCGTAGTATTCCTCCACATCATCGTTCACTGGAAACGTTCCCAAAAGCCTGGCAGCATTGCCACGTTGAATGGCAATGCTTATTTATCCTTTGTGCAAGGAAATAGCCAGCCTTCTGGTCCCGCGAAGCGTCGACTAACCGCTTTGAAAAATCTTTATACAAAAAGCGGGCACTTGGACTCCAAGGCCCTAACGTTTCAGCGTTTCTTCTATATTATATTTAAATATCACTTACTGAATCTAAGTACCCCGCCAAATATATCAGTGGAGTTTTCCACGGTACTGCAGTTCCATCTGCTGTGCCGGAACTGGTGTTGGCACTCCTCCACCGCTTGCACTGCACCCGTTTGTAGGACCTGAAATTTCAAATTAAGAATGTCATTAAATGAATAAATAGAGTCTTATGTTATATCTTTACCAAGGCTGAATTTTTACGGATCATGTTTTGCAAAATCTCATGTCTGAACTCGTGATACCGTACTCTCGTTACACTGTATCAGAAGCTTGTTAATGGTCAACGTGAGCACTAATTAGTGGGTAAGTCGTATTGTGTTACTTAAAAATTAAAAACTTAAGCAGTGCCACATAGCAAATAGCAAACTAAAAACAACATCAATACTAAAAATCCTGGATCGCGATATAAAAGTTCCCAATACCAATTCTGTATGTATTGCGCTATGGGAGCTCTTATGCTGGAGATAAAGAGAGGGCCGCGTCTTGCCAGAGTCAGAGGATCTTCTAATTTTTCTAAGGATGATATGTTCCATTGAAACAGAGAGGCTGTTTCGAAGGAACATATCTCATCCCGTTCCTGCACAACCCTAGCAATGTTAATTACCTTTAATTCAAGAGAAAGAGCAGACTAAAATACAGTTTTAGTCGAGTCTAAAAGGTTGAAAAAAGGATCGTAGGTATTCATCATCATAGGTAAAGAAAACCAATAGTAGCACTTTACTATGACGGTGAGACACTGTTTTTCCCGGTCATTTTTGAATCTATGTAACATTTACTTCGAAATATGTAACAATAATACGGAAGTAAAAGTTAATCCCAAAATAGGAAAACAATCTCAAAGTAAACGGTTTCCAATTTTCTAAAAATAAGTTTTCCGTGAGATAATACGATTAACCTACACACGCGTTCCCACATTTAACTTTTTATTATCATACAATGTCAAAAATTTGTGGTCATTGGAGTGTAATAAAAATTCAAGGCACGGAGTAAGCGTGGTACAATTTGAACCGTAAAATATGTTAAAATGTTCTTTAAAGGCGTTTAGTTTTATAACAGATACATTGACAGATTTTAAATCGAGAATATGGACCAATTTATGAAATTTGGATACATTTTATTGAGCTGGGTGGTCGAACCGTCGAACTCGACTTATATGGTTTTGAGTTGCGATTTCTCGTATTGTGTAATCGATAACTGAATTAAGTACTAGGGATTACAATATACTTATTAGGTATAAACGCAAAAAATAAATTCTGTTCTATACTTATTAATATGGTACAATTCCAGCCACTGTAACAGTGCAGGCAAATTAAGATATTTTTTGCAAAACAATTAGTATGCTTACTGATCATAAATTTAAAATATTAAAAATTAAAAAAAATCTCTACAATCTCAACATTGTCGACAATCTGCTAAAACACATTGTTTTACTTTAAAAAAATTGGGAGCTGACGGTTTGCCGTACTGACAGAAAATTATTTTGAAAATATAAAAAACAGAGGATAAACGTTTCGAATTCCATGAAAAGATAATATACCTACTCAGACTCCTCACTTCCATGTGGAAATAAGCACGAATATCATGCCAGATTCCAGCCGACTAAAACCACAGAGGGTCATTACCTATCCGTTTAACGACGAGCCCCCGGTTTACTCCTCGGAAGGATGTCAAATTTTTGGACACATCCGGGACTTAATAAGATTATAAAATAACAATAAAAAAATAATGGGCTACCATAACCTAAATTACAAGACTAGAAAATAAATGTACCAGCACTGCCATAACTAGTTAACTCGAAGGCAATACCTAACTGGGCAATTAATTTAATATCTTACTTATCAAAGGCAATCTCAATTAACTCAGAAAACGTAACATTTACGATCCTATCCGACGAGGCTGTAAAGTAATTGCATGTTTTATTAACTAAAATAAAACGGTCCATAATGTCATATAGCGAGTTTTTATTTTTGCTTTTCAATCCTACCATCTCTTAAATCTTTTCAATTTTAGGTGGTTCAATTTTTACAGCGTGAATTGGAACTATGCTCTGAATTCTTATTATTTGTTTTTATTGACTAAAATGACATTTTGTTGGTTGCGGTTGTATCAAGTGCTGTGATTGTTAATTAAACTAAAGGATAAAATCAATAAGCTGCATGGATATCGAGCCTTTTCAAGACAATAAATTTGTTGGTAAAGGGACTTTATATGATCAAATTTAGCACTTTATATGATAAAAGTTCTGCACCGATTAAGTTCAACTTTTGCCACGACACACAACTGACTTCAGTGATGGTTTTAGGCTACGATTTGTCCCCGTATTTTAAAGAGGACAATAACTATGAGGGCAAAACTGCGGAACATCGGCTAGTATCATAAAAAAATTAAAAAGATAAGCACCTTAATCATATTGTCAGAGAGCATGCAGAGCTGCTTCTGTCGCTCGACCAGGTACTCGAGTCTGTGGCAGTTCTCTTTGTGTAGCACTGTGGAGGTCTCCATCGAGTTGTTGCCGACTTGGTCCAGAGGGTGAGGGGCTGCGAGGTTCCTGAAAAGAGAAATGTAGTTATAAGAAGGTAGTTCTAAAACTAAATTCAAACATTAAAGTACCTAGTTGCTTTGTTTCCGTTTCGGCAACCCATGGAAACCTATTCAGTATTTAGGGAAAATAAAGAAGCCTATTATAAATATATATATTAATAAAGAAGCCTATTATAAGTAGCCTTTGAAGCGCTCGTGGCCTTGCGGACTCAGTGTTCTGTAAACGATCACTGCAGTAAGCAACATTTACTATGGCCGGACATGGATGGGTGACCACCACGTGGACCACTTTGTGACATTTATTTACGAGCGTTTCCGTGCTTCGGAAGGCACGATAAGCCGTTGGTCCCAGTTGTCAGTAAAATGACAGTCGTTAAGCCAAGTTGAAGGCCTTACGGGCGACTTGAAAAATTTCAACTGTGGGTCGTCACAACCTGCGCCGGGTCGGCAGCGCGAGTGTAACGCCTCTGGTGTTGCAAACGTCTATAGGCTACGGTTACCAACCTTCCGGTGGGCCGTAAGCTTGTCTGCCACCTAAGTAGTATAAAAAAAAAAAAACAATAAGCCTTTACCGTTTGGCAAGATCTATTCTGCCCTTTTATCTCGATTGAGTTTCACATTTATAAACATAATTTAGATATTTAGGTAGAAATTTCCTAGGCAGCAACTTTAGCTAGGCATTTTAAATACACATAGAGCAACACGATCTGACTTATATCCGGAGGTGAGGTGCCATACCCTCTGTCAAAGCTTACTCCTAAAGGAGTACGCTACATATACATAAGAAATACATAATGACAAACAGATATGTATAGAGCAAACAAGGTTATGTCGACTCCCCTTGTACTGGTCGCGTTGCTCTATGTAAAACAGAAGCTATATAATCTTGGCTTTCATAAGTGTTAATAATTAACCATAGCAACGTCGAAGAAGCCACCGCCAAAATTAAATCCGTAGTACCATGAGAGTACTACGGCATATAAAAATTGCAATAGTACTATCAACGGTACTGTAATACAGTTAACAAAGGGCTTTGTGACCTACATGAAATTGAATAATTATAAGCACTTGCAGGTCAAGTAAGAGAAACAAGAATCAATTCAGCTTCGAAAGACAGTAGTTAAACAAGTCTTATAAAATAGGCGATTTGAATCAATCTACCCACAGTAACCGATAACAATAAAAACCTTATAAGAGTCAATGCATAAAATTACACGACAGGATCAATTGCAGACTTCAGTACGATGCACGATGATGACTAATAAAATAGACCCTATATTGGGCCATTCTGAGGAAATGGAGTCTACATGCGTACTTAAAAGTACATTTATGGTAATGTTACTTAAACTCTAAAGTGGTTTGATAAAATGAGGTACTATTGGAACTCTGCTATTTCCGCTTCACGTTAATGTTGTAAGAAGCCTTTTGAAAACCAAACTAATCCCAGTTATCAAATGTGTGTCTTAAATTGAAATTAATGAAAATTTTTAAATGGTATTGTTACGTTTTTAACTGTTGGACCTAAGCTATCGTGGGATAGATATTTCAGTTCTTATAATAACGCCAAGCCATATTTAACGTTATAGCTACATCGAAAGATGGAGAATCCGCAATTACAACAACGTTGAAAATGAAATGAGGGCAAAAAGATTATTGAAAATTGGATATGTGAAGAACAAAGAAACTGTAGTTATTGTTCTGGCAGCTGCCGAAAAAAAACTCTAAATTTGAGATAGGTGCAGCTCTCACCTGCATTCTACTCTGATATTGGACCAATTTAATAAACTAAATATGAAGGATATAATAATAAATTCCTATGTTTTTCATTTCATTAATACTTGCAATTTCTTCAATTAATCTCAATTAACGAAAGTAAATGAGGGTCTATTGAATTTTCAGGCCTTATGGACTAAATAATGAGAATCGTCCATCAATGTTTGTATAAAAGAATGGTTGACTTGCTTCTTCGGAAAAAAACATGCTCATACCTAGAATCCGTCGGCGGTCCATTTCAACACGGCGATGGGCTCACCACCTGTTACGTGGGACCGAATTGTACACGGTGAAATGTGGGCCGGTATAGGCCTCTGCCTACCCCTTCGGGGATAAGGGCGTGAGTATATGTATGTATGTATGTATGTATACCTAGAATCCCTATTACTAAACTCTACATTCATACACATAGGACATAGAACTTTGAGATTCACACAAACTTCTCTAGTGTGTTTGCACTTATGCCAAACCGAAACGCACTCCTTGAGCTGACAGCAAACACTTGTCATATACGACTGTTCCTGACAAACACAGTATAGTGCTTACAAAGAAATAAACATGACTAATTTGCTTATATTGAAACAAATCTCCCAACTCAAGTACGTACTAGGCTCTCCACGTAATAAAATAACAATGTTAACCATCATCCTCCTGTAAAATGAAAAGCAGCTTAGCGTATGAGTGCCCTTTAAGAAACAATAAGCAAAAATATAGGGTAATTAAAAGTCGAGACGTCCGCTATTCGCAACCTCCTCCACTCAAATGCGAAATACCACTCGAATAAAACAAAACTCGCTATTACCTACCCTCTGCTTTTGTTCCATTTTTGAAAAATATTCTCTATTCAAACGGACCAATGCGAAGCGGGTGCGGCACGACCGTTGATTGGCCGACGACCTCTTGAGTGCAAGTGGAAATAAAAGTGCTTGCGTAAATGAAGCTTACCATCTCTTTCTTGCTCATTGAGCGTGTATGTTGTTTCTCTCGAGTTTCGTTTTAATTGCAAGCATGAGAGGATGTGTAAAGGGTTGTGGGACCTTGAGTGTTGCACGTGCAACAGAGATTCAGCAGGGAAGCGCATTCAAATTTTAAATAGGGGTAGGGATTGTTTACGTAATATGAGATACGATTTGTGTCCGGGCAATCCGGATCGTGTACAGAGGTCAATGGAGCTTGATGAGTCATTAAAAGGTAATGTTTTTTTCCTTCATAATTATTGGAGCAGATTTTACATTTTAATTAGAGGCTTGGTGAATACCCGCTCGAGTCTTGGGATATGGAGCATGGGCAAATATTCTCGATTGTGAAGTTGAAATACGTAAAGAGGTGATTTGTCTGTCAAATAATGGATAACACACATTTTGTAATGTGAACGTTGGTTACTGCTACACAGCATTTATTTATTTATTCCATAAAAGTAAAAACATCTATCCTTACAGTTTAGCATGATTCTTTTTGAAGATATCTTCGTATTTCATAGTATTTGTAGTAGAATGCTTTAAGAAAATTGTTAAACTCACAAACTTAACTTATATTAGCAAAGATAAAAAAAATCAATGTCCTAAAATCGTGTCAGTTCTTATTATTTTTATATCTAAGTTTAATTAGAGAATAAAGTAATAATTAGCCAAGTTCTCGCGTGTTGACCGACCATCAAGTTGGCAACACTAACTAATAGCGTTACCAACATACAAGCACCGATCCATTTCCGTTTTTTACCGTTCCAATATGACTTCCGGTGGCCATAATGGTAAGCGGAAAGGCATTTTAAAAGCTTTGTCGTGGTCTAAACACAAGGCATTAAGGGTGGATTTCTTTATGACACGAAATCTAGGGATAAAATAATACTGTGCGGCATAATTTATTTATGCCATTCAATATACTGCCTCTGTGGCACAGGCGATAGTGTAAACGACTGGCGCACTGAGGTCCTGGGTTCGATTCACGGATTTAAACAAATATTTTGTGATCCACAAATGTATTTCGGAGTGTGGGTGTATATTATTATGTATTTAGTAAGTGAAGTATATTTATCAGTAGTTTAGATCCTTATCCTTATTAATCAGAGTATTAGAAGTTGTATGTATTTCTGACTATTTTCTGTTATATGATAAAGAGACAATTCAATTCTAAAAACTTAAACTTTTTTTATAAGGTGCTATAAGCCTATTTATTACTAGATGATATCTCAAAGCAAATAAGACGTATAACTTCATTTTTTATATATTATTTATATACATACACATAGTCACGCCTTTATCCCCGAAGTGGCAGGATGTGTTCGCATCGGCATAGTATTCGCTCATATTTCACCTTATAGTTTTATGTTCCACGTAATAGGTGATGAGTTTCTTGCCGCGTTGAAGTGGACAGGCGCAAGTCCTGATGACCCGCAGTTAAAATTTTTGATAGCAAAAAGAAAGCATAAGCCCTTCAACTTAGCTTAACGATTATCATTTTACTGACAACTGGGTTTAATTTCGAGTTCTCCTTCTCAACGCAATGGATCTTTTTGCGTAAGTGTTCCCTTAGTCGCCTCTTACGACACCCTTGGGATGTATTGGGGTGGCGGCATTTTGTACTCTTACCCGTCGCAACACGGGCTGCCCGTCGCTACACGTGACGATTTAATTATTATCATAACTAAACTTAAATCCCTTGCAAATACCATGCACTTTCCCACAAACTACAAATACTTAAGACATCATAAAACAGTTTTAGCGGCATCTTTAATACATCGATAAAATATTTAGAACTTGTCAACTATTTCGTTAAACATAATAACAGAATGGTTACACACGTATAGCTATTTAAGGTAAGGCAATTACTCAAAAATCTTTAAGTCAATATTGACAAGCGTGTGAAGGGCCGGCCGGCTTATCAGTGGGCCCTTAGGGACTGACAGACAGGTTGCGATCATTATCGAAAGTGTCGATGTTTGAGTATCGATATTAAAATAATATTGTTGTAAAAGTTCGAATGATTAATGATATTTTTATTTCGTTAATCTATCTATTCCAAAGAAGAAAGATTTGTTTCTTTGTCTGTATGCATTTTTTTTTGTTTTAACGTGAGCGAAAATCCTCATGGATGATATGCCGGACTCCTACCGACTAAAAAACTTCACGTAACGCCCAATAGCCTAGGGTTGGGAGCCCCGTGTAAGCCCTCGGAAAGATGGCCCAGGATTCCCAACAGACCCACGGCCGTCACTGCGGCCTCGTCTAGGGGGTGGTTCGGGTGCTATCCCGCGTTTTTGGGGGGTTTCGGGTGTGATCCCGCTTCTAAGGGCCTGCTTCTGTAAGGACGGTGAGCAGCCCTCTTACCGTCCTCGGGCCCCCGGTCATGGAGGCCGATAGTCTTCGGCGAAGATTGTCTGTATGATTTGAATAGGCTCCGAAACTACTGAACAGATTTTAAAATACTATCACTGTTTGGAAAGCTATTCTATCCCCGGATGACAAAGGTATATTTGATTCCCGTATTCCCACGCGAACGAGAACTATACAAGTGAAACCGCATGGCATATTATTATACTTAATGGCTACCCCACATAATATATGCTTAATTATGGGTGTTAAGTTTAAGAGTTAGGCGCCATAAAAAATATACACACATGGTTGTCATACTTACCTATATCGACTTTTCTTAGATTAGTGAAGATATTTAACAGTCATAGTATAATTCTTACATACATCCCGAGGGTGTCGTAAGAGGCGACTAAGGGAACACTTTCGCAAAAAGATCATGGCGTAGAGAAGGAAAATCGATATGAAACCCGGTTGTCAGTAAAATGACAATCGTTAAGCCAAGTTGAAGGTCTTATGGGCGGCTTGAAAAATTTCAACTGCGGGTCGCGGCGACCTGCGCCTGTCTGTTTCAACACCGCAATTGGCTCACCACCTATTACTTGGGACATAAAACTTTATGGTATAATGTGGGCGTATACTATGCCCCTGCCTACCCCTTCGGGGCTAAAGGCGTGGCTATATGTATGTATGTATTTACAATAATATGATTACTATCTAAACTATACCTAAATAAGGCCCCCGTGGCATTATGCCCAAAAAACTAGCACCGAAAACTGGAGAGAAAACTGCCAGCCCTTGGGTAACCAGTCGACTCCACAAGGCAAATGTTTCAAATTCTTTAAAAATCTATGCGCATTGGGCTAGCGTTTCGACACCGACTGGAAGAAAAAATTAAGTAAGTACGAGTATATCAATGTTCCTACCCACATAAAAACTGAATTTCACGTAAATCAAAATTTACATGCACCAGTTTCATTTCAATTCTACATCAATTCTTAGACGTCAATCCGGAAGCACGCTTAATCAAGCCCTAGCCAATCTCTTTGAATATGACCAAAGATCACAGGCTGTAGAAATATTTTCTGAGAACCATCTTGGTGGCGGGACAGCCCTTTGTGTGAATTCGCGATACAATAGTTGAGTAAACTGTATGGGGAAGTACCTACGCGTGGAATGCTTTGACGCATCAGTTTAATATAATAACCATGTACATTGTAATTTTCTATGTTTTAAGGAGACTAACTTTGCGAGAGAAGTTTCGATTATATTGCTATAGTCGCAGGCACGAGATTACTTCTCACCACCACGGCTAGTAAGGTTTTAAAAATATGTAGGTATAATATGTATGTATTTACAAAAAAAACATAAGTATATGTCTAACAGTCGTCTAGATCCCATAGCAAAAGCTTACATTAGCTTAATTTGGTCTAGATGATGTTGTGTGTGAATGTCCACAAATATTTGTTTTTACGTAGCCATTTTTTACAAAAAAAATGTATTTTAACTCATTCACTACGATTCCTAAGCTTAATTCTATATCTGCTGCAAAAAATTAATGGATTCGGATTTATGTACTAGAAGGGATGATTCGAAAAGATCCAAAGATCACTAAAAACAAAGTCAACAAGTATAAGTATGGTAATCGGATGAAGTTACTGGCCCTGACTGGCACCTGGTGGGACGAAGCCAAACGGTTGATGCTGGACTGGACTGTAGTGAATATTATTATCATTCTTCAATGTGAAAACTTTACTATCGCGGTGCCTTAAATACATTTTTTCACCAGCAACGCTTGCAAATGCTAAGTTTTCTTGGAAGAGATGCAGTCCCAAGAACGTAACATCTTACTAATCTTACTAATAATATAAATGCGAAAGTTTGTGAGTGTGGATGTGTGGATGTTTGTTACTCTTTCACGCTCTAACGGCTGACCGGATCAGGCTGAAATTCGGTACAGGGGCAGATATATGTCTGGAATAACACATTGGCTACTTTTTATCCCGGGAATAAGTTCCCACGGGAAGCGGAAACGGGAACAAAACTTGACGCGGGCGGAGCTGCGGGCATCAGCTAATAACATTATAAAATCAAGTTGAATTTTCGCTCCTAACTCTAGCATATACCTACATAGAGGGTGTTAACGAGCTCAATGAACTTCAGTCGTAAACAAATAATAAGGCCTCCACAAAATGACGTAAAATATTTCACGCTTTGTAATGCTTATTATAAATGGCATAAACTGGCATAAATATTAATAATGCCTGCACGCAACCCGAATAAAATATAGGTTTATAATGTTATACTTAGAATGCACGAATAGGGCAATACGATAGTCCATTTATTAATAGTATAATTTTCTATTTATTGTCGCTTTTATTTCTCATTAGGCCTATAATTCATTCTAAAAGGTCCTGTTTCCTTCGACATCAATCGGATTCGAAACTGTGATTTACAGAGCCTATTTTACGTACACTTCAGAATCTATGAATCCTCTTTTTGCATCTATCGAATGATCTACATTTTCGCAGCTGTTCTCATAAGTATAGGTACATAATGGCGCCTTTTGTCCCTGGACAGATAGGCAGAAGCAAACTGTACTCGGAAGTTTACAATTCATAATTTTCATTTTTGTTCCGCGTAATAGGGGTTAAGAGTGTCCTGGGGTATCCTTCCGAGAGCTTACCCAGGGCTCCCAACCTGTGTCGTCATGACGACACAGGTTGGGAGCCCTGGACGACATGTGACGTTACTAAAAATCGTTTTAGTTGCTAGGCATAGCATCCATGAAGATTTCAAGGGTATGCTGTATTGGAATGGACAGACTCAGATTTCGGTGAAGAACACGTCACGTTTTTTTGTCGGTAGGAGTACGGCATAGCATCCATGAAGATTTTCCCTCACGTAAATAAAAGGTTTCAGAGTATTGCTGTATTGGAATGGACAGACCCAGATAACGGTTACCTGCTGTTAAAAACTATAAGCTGACTGGACAAGACCGTAGAAGGTAGGAATTATACTGAATTTGTACTGAAATTTTATTGCATTAGAAGTTTGTTTGCAAAGACTCGATGTGCCAGTTACGGCGAAATTGGAAAGAGCTCTACATACCGAGACTGATTTGATTGATTGATAGGCTACATTTTGGGCTACTTTCTTCTAATTCATTGTGAACTTGAGTAGACGAGGAAGGTGCTCAAAAAACCTAAAACAGTCCTTATCATAAACCTTATCGTTTGCAATCTCTTTACACAAACCGAATGCATTAAGATGTTTATGTTACACTTTGGTAATTAGCCTGGATACCGTTATCAAAACAGGAAGGCAATTGTTGACTTGTGTCCGGTGATGAAACACTACTCTGACAAACGAAATTCATCTTACATACACTATATTTCTAAGTACACAAGAGACATTTTCCTAAAGCAGAAACTGCGCCTTTTCTTGTCTAAACGTATGTAGACAAGTTCGTGTAATAAATTAGCGTTGCGTTCCGAAGAAAATGACTGTGGGCGTGATTTGAAAGGTTTAGTGAAAATTAAGGCGATTAATAATGATTAAACATATTTTAACGTGTTACAGTGATATAAAACTATTGAAACAGATGTCTGATTGTGACATTTAGAAAGTATTGATAAAGCAGTGTATGTATATTTATGTTGAAGATAAAATAAGTAAGCTCTTGGTTGAGTGTCAATGAGTATTAATTGAAGCCGTAGAATTAGTACATACATACATACATACATACGGTTACGCCTTTATCCCCGAAGGGGTAGGCAGAGGCATATTATATGCCCACATTTCACCTTTTTGTATAATTTTGTCCCACGTAATAGGTGGTGAGCCGTATTGCCGTGTTTAAATGGACAGGCGAAGGTTGTGACTGCCTGCTGTTGAAATAAAGCCTTCAACTTAGCTTAACGACTGCTATTTTGCTGGCAACCGGGACCAACGGCTTAACGTGCCTTTCGAAGCACGGAAACGCTCAAATAAATGTCACAAAGTGATCACATGAATGGTCACCCATCCATGGACCGGCCATAGTGAAAGTTGCTTACTGCAGTGATCGTTTACAGAACACTGAGTTCGCGGGGCCACTAGCGCTTCCGCTTAGAATTAGTGCACTAGCTAATATTTATTTACTACGATTTACATACATACAAAAATAGATACATACAGTCACGCCTTTACCCTTACCCCGAAGTGGTAAGAAAACGCGTATTTAACACTCACACTTAACCCGTAGTAGACCAAATTGGTCACACATAATAGAGGACAAGCCTCAAATACGAGAATATTACCATATTGTAATCGACCCAAAATTCTAACAGTCAGCACAATTGGTAATTTTTTTAACTTGAGGAAATTCCTATTTGGACGTTATGCCGGACTCCTACCGACTAAAAACCACACGTATCCTACCTAACAGCCCACGGTTGGGAGCCCCGGGTAAGCCCTCGAAAGGATACCCCAGGACTCCCAACAGATCTACGGCTACCGCTGTAGCCTCATCTAGGGGGGCTTCGGGTTTTATCCCTGCTTCTGGGGGGCGTGCGTGAATCCGTCACGTCACGCTGTCGTCTAGGGCCTGCTTATGTAAGGACAGTGAGCAGCCCCCTCACCGTCCTCAGGCCCCCGAAGCACAAATCTACCTCTTAAGTAAGGAGTCCGGTCTTTACTTCTTCTTCTTTTTCAGTCTTTTGCACCTACAGATGGAAATACACAGATTAAATTAATAATGCCATTATGTCACAATATTTTAAAATATGCGAAACTCTATTTCAAAATTTATATCGATTACACCACATAATAGTGAACATTAAAGAATCGTAAAATTAAATAAGTATTGCACATATTTAGTTTAACGAGCGATCTGATAATATTTCAATTACTGAGATAGGCTGTGATCTGTTTTATTTACGAATCTATTAAATATTTTATGGCTTGAAAATGTCCAATGACAGCTTGGTATTTATCACTCAATACTTTTACGCACTAGCTCATGATTGGAATGCAATAAATTGATTGGTATGTGAGCAAAAGTTATCCCTGACGGAAATCTACATTCTAAGTGCTAGCTACGCACACTATAGATACCGCTCAACAACGACGTATTACATTTAGACACGCCATGCACGAACATCACGGCTTTCAAAAACAGCAGAATGTTTATACATTTAAAAAAATAATTTAAAATTACCTATGGTAGCATGTATGAAAAGTAAGGCAATTGCATGACTTTTTTGTTGCCATTTTCAGTGTTGGTAACGTATGATCTATAGTTTTCATACATCATGGCCGCTCACGGAGTTCATGGACACGAGGTCAAAGGATTTTCATAGTAGTTTCGATACTAGTTTGTGCGCGAGTGTGCGTAGCGTAGGTTTGGAAACAAAAAGTACATTACTGCTCGTTCGCTCTAACTTTGCCGCTCGGCTCCATACTAAAGTCGAATTTTTAATTAGACGAAGTAAATTGACAGCAACTAATGTCACTTCTTCATACAATGTTGCGTATTTTCTATAACGAAGTGACATTAGCTACTGTCAATTTACTTCGTCTAATTAACAATTCGGGTATACGCCTCTACGCCAGCGGCAAAGTTAGAGCGAACGGGTAGTACAAGATTGCGTTCTGACCCTATTTATTTTGTGGCCCTAATTTCTGCACTTTGTTACCCTAACGACATGTAAAGGCTGCAGTAACATAACTAGACATGAAGTGGGATTAATTGGAATATTTAACAGGTAAGCTCATAGTCATGATACGTAACGATCACGGTACTGTCGATTCTGAGATCGGTTTGTGGATTAACACGTACGAGAATTTAAGCTGTTAATTCCTGCTACCTGTAAAACGATAGTCATTAAGTCAGGTTTAATAGCCTTATAGGTAAATTTTTAACAGATTGTAGCTACCACCTGCCCCTTTTATAAAATGTGGGCATGTAATATGCCTTTGCCTTATCAGTATTATACAAATACCTAAGTGCAGCAGTAGGCTACGATGGGCCGATTCAACGCTGATAATAAGGTTTCACAGCACTGTCTACAATTGATGAACATTTTCATCACATTCCATAAAAATCGGTTGGGAATTGTGATGCAAAATGTTTAATTCACAATAGAAAGATTTGGTCATGACACACAAGACACAGTTGGTGAGTATTTAGTAAAATTCTGTATTAAAATTGGGTACCTGTTTTCTCTTTCCATGGGAACATATTCCAGTTCCAAATTTCTGTCTAATTCATTCAACCGTTAGAGTGTCATTGAGTAACAAACATCCAAACATCTTCACAAAACTTTTACATTATTTCATACTCGTAGTATTGGCAGGTTAAAGAGGGCAAACACTCAGTACAGTCATTCATGTAATGGTTACCCATCAAAAAACCCCGCACACAATTTGTATCACATCCGAGTGACTCATACACAGGTGGATGTGCCCTTAAACCGATTACGTGAGTGATAACCACCTTTATGGCTGATGGATTTCCTGTGAAAGTGGCAACCCTAATTCCTGGGAGTTTTACAAGTTTAATGATACCTACAACTCATCTTATCTACGAGTTTTATACGTTATATACTAGTTAATGCTCGTTTGTCGTACCTGTTTCCCACAAGAAATTTATATCGAGATGAAAAGTTCCCTAAGTTATAAGTTACTTTTCAACTAAAGAACAATTTCCTAACCTCAATTTATTGTACCTTTGCATTTTTCATCAGATTCGGTTCAGTAGTTCATACGTGAAGCGCATATCATACATACAGTGTTCTTTTCTAATGGATGATAAGAAACCAAGGAAGCGTGGTACAGTAAACTGTACCACGCGTCCTTCCGAGGGCTTACCCGGGACTTCCGACCGTAGGAATGGGAGGGAACGTGTGGTTTCAGTCGGTAAGAGTCCAGCATAGCATCCATTAGGGATGTCCATATGAAAAAAGGCGGGTTCTGTTTTGAATTGTCCTTCTTCTTCATTTTAGTTTTATTTGTATGTTTTAGTAGCGATTTAAAAGGTAATTGTATTGATTTTATACTTTAATTATGAATTTTAACTGTTGTCTTTGTAAATATAAAGGTCTACACAGCATTTTAACAACATACTCCGTAGCAATGAAAACCAGCGATAACTTTCCCTCCTATATCGTTAAACTTCTATCAAACAGTACGATACACTAAAAATCTAACTATACAACCGCAGTAAAGTGGAATGCCAATAAACACTTTATTGAAAAAAGTAAAATGCGCCATCAAAATGTTTACGATTTCATAAAGGCGATAGAATGACATGCTTTAATGTCACCGCGTTGCTACTGTCTGTGATGAAAGTACTTTATATAGCGTAGACAGAGATAAAACAAGCTTAAACACATTTTATATTCTTGGACGTTGTCTAACAACGCTATGTAGCCCAAATTAAGGTAATAAGTATATGTATACTGCCGTGAAAAGCGCAAAAGCAGTACCGAAAAAAAATCGAAATTTTGATTTTTATGGAACGAGACAAGAGAACGCGGCTTACAAAATCTCAATTTACTTGAAAGTAGCTTTTTTTGAGATAACGCTTTTACGCTTAACACGACAGTATAGGCGTGTGCAAACTGTGCAAAAGGAGGGAATTAATTAACGACTTTAACGCAGATGAAGCCGTGGGGACCATCTGTTTACTTATTAATTTTAAAATGACCTTTCTTTAGATGCTTACCCAGAAAAATCCAGTTTTGGGGCTCTACTGAGATCTTTAGGGCTCAAGACATCCTCACAGGCCACGTTAACTTGAGGTAAATCCTACAGGGATGCTATGCCGGACTCCTACTGACTAAAACCCACACGGTTTCTATGGTTAGGAGCCCCGGTAAGCCCTCGAAAGGACTGCCTCCCAGAACTCACAACAGACCTACGGCTTACACTACGGCCTCACCTAGGGGCGGCTTCCCAGAGTTATCGAACAAACGGGTTTCGAATTAACGTTTCCTCCTCATCCTATCACCCTATCAACAAGGTGAAAATTGGAAGTACTGACTGATTTGCTATTTATCACCTTAATTTTAGGGTTCCGTACCCAAGGTTAAAAACGGAACCGTATTCATGAGACTTCGTTGTCCATCTGTCTGTTTGTCTGTCCGTCATGAGTCTGCATCTCTGGAACCGTGATAGCAAGAGAGCTGTAATTTTCACAGATGATATGTTTTTGTTGCTGCTATGACAATAAATACTAAAATCAAAAAAAGAAGGATTAAGGGGTGCTCTCAAAAAAAGGTTTTTTTTGCCGTTTTTGGTAGGTACGGAGTTCTCTGTGCTTCATCAGTTTCACTCGCACTTGGCCGGTATCGAGTTCAATATCGAGTTTTCGGAAAAATAATGCAGTATTTTTCTTCCAAAAACATGTCTCTAAAAGAATTTGTGCAGCCTCTTCGACTATGTTTTCATTCAATGTTAAACAATACTAATAAATAACTCTTTATCGCAGGTCCCATGTTTCGTACCCACGCCTCCTCGACTAATAAACGTAATCTATTACTTTTATACATGTTATTAGCGTCATAATTATCGGTTACATAATGTTTCCAAAAACTGTGTTAAGAAAGAAACCGTTATCATGTGATGCCAGATAATATATTGAGACTCTAAAACTCAAATATTTATTTGTAAATATAGGAAAAGCTGATTTATCCATATCGACAGCTGAAATTCGCAGGCAATCGCCATGAATAAAATTGGTATTTCAATTGAAACAACTGCAAAAGACGATAGGTACATTTTACTTTTTTTGTAGCTGTTATATTTAACTTTGCAGTTTCACATGAAAATACGGATCTCAAAGAATAACTAACTGTCTTGCTGCACAACCTAACCACCAAGATTATGGAGGCAAGAAGCTTTTTACAACCAAAATTTACTCTTAGATAACCAACCACACCTATCAACTTATTCTTAGTGGGCAACCAGTTGTTCAAAAAGAAAAATTAAATTGTATTAAACAACTGGATGAGTACCGTAAAATCGGGACCCTGTTCATGAGACTTCGCCGTCCGTTTGTCTGTCTGCCTGTCCTCCGTCACGAGGCAATATGGCAGGAACCTTAATAGCTAGAGAGCTGAAATTTTTACAGATGATGTACTTCTGTTATAGCAACAAATACTAAAATCAGATAATAATTAGTAATTAAGGGAGGTTCCCATACAACAAACGTGATTTCTGCCTATTTTTTGGTACGGAACCCTCTGTGCGCCAGTTCAACTCGCATTTGGTCAAATTTTTACTACCATACTAGTTCCTAGGTTTTATCCATCTAAAAAGCTTCTAATGTATCACTAACAAGTTGGTGACATGAACCAATAAGATTTTTCTTTACAAAAAAATTTAAAATAGTAATTCAAAGATCATGATGCAAAATAATGCCACGGCTATAGAAAGGCTTTGACAATAAAGTATGTGTAAGCATTTGATTCTGTCTAATTCTCTTTCACTCTTCTGCCTTTCTCTATTACGAGTATTTCATTTCATGTCATTCTCCTCTCGCCGGCCTGCTGGAAGAGATTTCTATTAGAAACTAGAGGACGTCAGTGTTTCACCCGCGTAGTTCCTGTTTCCGCGGGAATTCAATATTTTTTCTTCCATAAGAACCTTCTCCTGACTATACCTTACACAACAAAAAAAGAATTAGTGAAATCGGTCCACCCGTTCTGAAGTTATGCGCTTACCAACACATTTTGCGATTCATTTTTATATATGAGATTAGCAGTGCCATTGTACTCTTTTTCTCCTAGCTATATCTCTTTATGTATTTTAATGTGGGTACATAAACTGTTAAATAAATATAAAATAAATTTTGATAACAACAAAAGTAAAAGTGAATTCAGATAACCGCTATTGGCGCCGAAATATTAGACGGACATTATTCTAAATCATGTGCAAGCCAACCCTATAATTTGAACGTGAACAGAAAATTGATATTTATTCGTTGATGTATGCGAAAATTACATGCCACATGTCTGCACTATAAATATTGTACAGATTTTATGAATTACGAAATATGTGTAAGATGATAATTGCCGGTTGTTGTGTGCAATGAGAGAAGAATGCGAGTGGTTTTATTGTGTGGTAATATCTGGTTGTAAGAAGAAGAAGAAAAAAAAAATGTTTTTTTTGTTTTTTGGTTTATTTTTTACAATCGTTTTTACATTGGTTTATCATTAATTACTCTACTCGTTTAACATTTAAAACTCAATAGTGCGACTTGAAAGTACATAAATGACACAAAAAAAAATTAAAAACAGACTTAAGATTTGTAATATTTAACAGTTAAGTTAAAACCTCTCACAAGTATTCTTCGATATAAACATTAGTCTCCTATTAAAGTCCCATAAGGATGGAATTTTAAAAAACTCTTCATACGTTTAACGCCTTACCTAAAAAAATCAAGTAAGTAGTTATTCATCACTTAAAGTGGAGTCATTTTAATAGGTAGGTACCTAACATTTGACAATTCAATTTCACAATCATTTGACAGTTAAATTATGTACTTACTTGTCTTATATTGCTCCTTAAATTTACGAAAAAAATAAAAATAATGGAGCAGGGATTTGCCTGATGATCTTTAATATTCACATGTCTTTCAAGTCCGTATCGATTCATTCACTTTCTCATTCATCATACTCATTATGAAGATAAAACTGACAGACGTCAAATATTACCTACTAAAATGACGCCACTTTACCAGTCAATGCTCACTGGTTTCGGCAATCAGTTCTTTTACTTGAATTCCGGTGTAAAAATTTCCGAAATTTAAGTAAGTAAGTATACCTACAGATAAGAACAGGTAAAATATACCTACTCGTGAGTATAATAAATCACAATCACAGTCTAAAAGGGCGACATAATAATTTTCACACCTGTCGCGCTTGACCAGCTTTCGAGTTTTTAACAAACATACCAAATCAAACATGTTAAACTTTATTTACTTTAACTTTAAACCGCTTAAAAGCATTCACCTCTATTGCATTGAAAATAGTTTTTTTAAAAAAAGAACCTTTCTTGAACTGTCAAAAGTTTTGACGGATCGCTTTGTCGAGGTTCGGATTTCATAATTTGAATGTTCACTGCGTTCCATACCTTCATTTCGATTGAATTCTTGATTAAATAGTTTTTAATAGAATTCCATTTTTTTTATGAGGGAAAAAATCATAGAATCCCTTCAGTGAGTCTTTGAATTAGTTTCGTTTATTTTTCATTAGAGTTTAATAATCAATTTTATAATAACATTGATATTGGATGCGGACTGTTTTGGTAGCTGATTTTTAGTGTTATACATAGATTACTAAGACAAGTGTTTCTATAGAGACTAGATAATGATTAAAGACTTAAAATAATTTCAATAAAATCAGTCTATGGCAGTCCACTCCTGGACGTAGGCTTCTCCCAAATTACGCCACAATACACGTTTTTATGCCTTCCGCATCCAGTCACTTACTAAGTCTTTTTCAGGTCATTCGGTCCGTCCTACCCCATATGTACCAAGTCTAATTCTCCACTCCAAAACTCGCTTGCTTCATCGCCTTTAGGTTCTTTTACAGATGTGGCCTGCTAACTAGACTTCAACGACGCGTTAATGTTATTTGTTAACATATATATCTCAACATTAGTTTGTATACTTACCTAAGTTAATTCATCTCATGCTCTGTTCTCGCGAGCATTTTGAAAATAACCACAGTCAATAATAAAACTTCTACTTCTCAATTTCCTACCAACTCCACCTACCAGTGATACTAATAAGTATAACAATCTTATTAAAAATTTTCAAAAACGTATAAAATCAAAGTTGCCAATACCATTTAATTAAATACTTTTTTCATTCAAATACTCATTTATTCAATTAGTAAAGTCATTCATAGATGTCTAATTTTACAACCAAATTAAAACGTAGACCATTTAATGTCTCCATAAAGCGTTGCCATATTACAACCGCCTACAGTTTTTATGGCTTTTTCGAAGACATCCTGTTAAAGGCATTATTTTAATTGTATTATATCGTTTTATGTTACGATTTGCTCACAGCATTACAATTATTGTGGATTTAATTGGCATGTAGGTAGAATAACGCCATATTTTTTTTTTTTTTTTTTTTTTTATACCACTAGAGTGGCAGACAAGCATATGGCCCCCCCAGATGTACCGGTGGTCACCGCAGCCTATGGACGTTTGCAACACCAGAGGCGCCACAAGCGCGCTGCCGACTCTTTAAAAACCTTCTAAGTCCCCTTTTGAAGAACCCCATACTGTAGGCGTCCGGGAAAACCGAAGCAGGGAGATCATTCCACAACCTAAGCGTACGCGGAAGAAAGCCTCTATTAGATCTCACCGTGCTCGAGCGCTCAGGACGCAACGTGTGAGGATGAACACCCTGTCTATGGCGAGCGGTGCGATGATAGAATGTAGCCGTAGGCATCATATCAAACAATTCTTCAGAGCACAAACCGTTGTACAGGCGGTAGAACACACATAGAGAAGCAAAGTCTCTCCTGTCACTAAGAGGTTCCACACCACCTGCAAGTATGGGATCGTTGACAACTCTCATAGCTCGCCTTTGCACCGAGTCAAATGGACGAAGCTGGTATTCGGGTGCCCCCGCCCAGAGGTGACAGCAGTACTCCATATGCGGACGCACTTGCGACTTATAGAGAAGCAGTGCTTGCGCCGCAGTAAAGTACCGCCGCGCCCTTCTGAGCACTCCGAGCTTCCTGGACGCCAGCTTGGCCTTGCCCTCCAAGTGACTGCGGAACTGCACATCACTGGAGATGTCAACACCAAGGATCCCTATACTTTCAGAGATGGTGAGAGATGTGCCCTGAAATTGTGGCGCCACAGTGAATGGGGTCTTTTTTGCGGTGAAAACACAAACTTGTGTCTTGGTAGGGTTGAATTGGACAAGATTTTGTCGACCCCATTCGGACACTCTAGTGAGAGTAGCCTCGACTTCAGACACAAGTTGTTCACGACTTTCTTCCACTGCATCCCGAGAGATACCGGGACGGCCCGTGTAATAAGTGTCGCCCGTACTGTCGTCCGCATAACAATGAATGCCGTCAATAGACAACATGTCATTGATATGCAGCAGAAACAAAGTAGGGGACAACACTGAGCCTTGTGGTACTCCAGCGTTTATGGCCATACAGTCAGAACAGCTACCGTCAACGACGGCCCTGATGCTTCTACCGGCCAGAAAGCTGGACACCCATCCGCATAAACTCTCGGGCAGTCCATAGGAGGGCAATTTCGTAAGAAGACCACGGTGCCAGACCCGGTCAAAGGCTTTCGAGATGTCGAGGCTCACTGCTAGAGCCTCACCCTTACTCTCGATAGCCGCCGCCCAGCGGTGTGTGAGGTACACAAGAAGATCGCCCGTCGAGCGACCGTGACGGAAACCGTACTGCCGGTCACTGAGCAGGTCATGTTCCTCAAGGTACCTCAGGAGCTGTGTATTAATTACACGCTCCATCACCTTAGATAAAAGGGAGGTGACGGCTATAGGCCTATAATTGGCCGGGTCGGTCCTGTCACCCTTCTTGGGCACAGGATGCACGTGCGCGATCTTCCACGACGCCGGGACTTGCTTCATGGAGTATGAAAGCGTGAAAAGACGTGTAAGTACCGGACACAACTCCGGACCACACCGCTTAAGTACCACCGCGGGAATGCCGTCCGGCCCACTCGACTTATGAATATCTAGGGATTGAAGCTCCCGCCTGACGTCCCGTTGCTTGAATTTAATTTCTGGCATGGAAGTGCCACACCAAGGGATACCAGGCGGAAGCGCACCTCCATCGTTCATGGTCGAGTTGGAGGCAAAGAGAGAACCCAAAAGGTCGGCCTTCTCCTTGGCACTCTGGGCCAGACTACCATCCAGTCTATGTAGAGGTGGTAATCCCGACCGACAAAAGTTTCCCTCGGCAGCTTTGGCGAGCGACCAGAATTCACGACTTCCAGAAGGGTAGCCGGCTAGTCGCTGACCAATTCTGCCGACGAAATCAAACTTTGCCCTGGTAACCGCTCTTTTACTGGCCCTCGAGGCGGCATTCAGTTTGCGTTTCACTTCAGAGATGCTAGGATCTGAGTTAGCGCGAGCCGTGGTCCAAGGTCTGTAGGCAGTTTCTTTCAACATCCTAGTTTCTCTACAAAGCCGATTAAACCACGGTCGTTTCCTAGCTCCTGCCGGGATCCAGCGGTTAGGAATATAACATTCCATGCCCGCCAAGATCCCCTCAGCTACTGCTGCAGCGCAGGAGTTCAAATCATCTGAAGTGAAGCAAAGCCGCCTCCACGGGTACGACGCAAAGAACTCTCGAAGTCCATCCCAGTCTGCTGACTTGTAGTGCCACACATGTCGCCACTCCTTGGGCCGAGGTGGTTCAGGCCTTGCGAGAGGCACTCGCGACCGAACGAGGCAGTGGTCCGATGAACCAAGTGGCGCATCCACTGATGTGGTGTATCCGTCAGGCCGCGTAGTCAGCAGAAGGTCCAGCAATGGACTCTGCTCGTTGTCCCTATCTGGTATTCTCGTATGCGATTTTACCAGTTGGGAGAAACCGTAGGTCAGGGCAAAGTCGTGAGCAGCTTTCCCCGCAAAGTTAGTGTGCACGGAACCCAACCAGTCAATATGGTGACCATTAAAGTCCCCCAAAATCACTATCTCCGCGGAGGGATACCGCTCAATAGCCTTGTCGGTCGATTGTTGCAGGTGGTCAAAAAGGCGAACTGTCTCCGTATCACCGCTATGGGACCTGTAAATGCACGCGTAGATCCGAGTGTGGCCCCCATGATCCACGCGCGCCCATAATGTAGACAGGTCCCTGTCTTCCAGGTCACTGAGACGGCGACAGCAGATATCCTCCCGCACGAACATGCATACCCCAGCTTGACGCCTGAAATTAGCCTCCAGCTTATAGCCAGGGTACATCAAGTAAGATGTATCGTTCGGGCAAGATATCTTAGTCTCCGTTAGGAAAAATAAGTTCGGCCTCGCAGATTCCAGGTGGCGGTGGATCTCGTTGATGTTTGAGTGCATTCCTCTGATGTTGCAGAAGTCCACATTTAGTGTGGACGACGACGAAGCCGCTGTGGAAGCCTTTTTTCTTTTGTGACCTTTTGCCATGATTGTTGTTGAAAGGGGATAAAAAGAAGGTAGGGGGTGCCTGTGTGACGGTGACGCAAGAGACTAAGCGAGGCTCCAATTCCCCAAAGGCAGGCACAGGTAGTGCGGTAGATTGGCACGGCGTACGGAAGGGCCCCCGGTCCCCCCCCCAATGCAGTGGCCGCGTCCACTCCGGTATCCTCCTCCGGCACGACCACAGCACCAGGGACTTTACACAGGCTGCTGGTTCAGCCTCCTGGGGCGGAGATTACGTAATCCCCAGGTTCGGGTCCCGTACAGCCTGCGGGCGGTCAGCGGGCAACCGTTTCACCGGGTCTCCCTGACCGCCGTACCAATATTCCGCGCCTATGCTAGCCAATGGAGACAGATGAGCCTCTGGTCTCACCGCCACCGGCACAAAGTCACCCCAATGAGCACTGGAACCCTGCTAACCGACGGAGAACATAACCCAGCACGAAGCAAGGTTACTATTACCGCGATCTTCTGCAGGGTGGAGGTACTGCCCCAGGCGGACTGCTCACCGAACGGAATTCCGTTATGCCCTTCCTCCTAATGTAGGCTCCTTCGTTAATCCCTAGGATATTAGATCTTAGGGATCGAATTGAAGAAGCCAAACACTGTGCCCTCAGGGTATTACGTTAGCTTCATGAGAAGTAACGCGTATCCCCTAAACCCCGAGGGGCAAATAGTTTGACAGAGAATTGATCTTATTTATATCGCTTGACTAGCCCACAGCTTCTCCGCGTCAAAATTGTTCTCGTTCAAGCTTTCCGTGGGAACTTATTCCCAGGATAAAAAGTGTGTGTTATTCCAGACTATAATCTATCCCTGTACTAAATTTCAGCTAGATTCGTTTAGCCGTTCGAACGTGAAAGAGTAACAAACATTCACACATCCACACTCACAAACTTTCGCCATTATAATATTAGTAAGATTCTGGCTAAGATTCTCTCTACAGTGTACTGCCCTGTTTTTGGGGATTGGGCACAATTTGTTGGGATCGAAAGCAATAGGTACGGTTAAGTAGAAAAGCTCTTCGAATGTCCTTCTGCCAGATAGACCGACGACCTAGAAAACGTCGCCGGCTATGACTGGAACTGAGAGGGGCCTACCTTCAGCAGTAGACTGCAATTTGCTGATTTGATTGATCGATTGATTGAATAGAAATTGCTGAAACCAAAACAAGCATTGCCGTAAAGAACGGCCCGACTCTCTAATCCTGAACATTTTGCAGTGGATTTTCGCAAGAAGCGCTCGTGGCCCCGTGGACTTAGTGTTCTTTAAACGATCACTGTAGTAAGCAACTTTCACTATGGCTAATCTTTGGATGGGTGACCATCAATGTGGCCGTTGGTCCCGGTTGCCAGTAAAGTGGCAGTCGTTAAGCCAAGTTGAAGGCCTTGTAGGCGGCTTGAAAAATTTCAACAGCATTTAGTCACAACCTGCGCCTGTCTACCTCAACATGGCAATACGACTCACCACCTATTACGTGGGACCAAATTCTAAAAAGGTGAAATGTGGGCATATAATAATATGCCTCTGCTTACCCCTTCGGGGATAAAGGCGTGACCATATGTATGTATGTATGGATTTTCACAATACTTATATCCAGGAAAATAAAATACACAGTGTCATGAGTCACAATTGCGAGGATGTATGCGATCGAAACCGTTTTGTTCCCTAACCACAACAATACTCGTAAAAGGTATCGCTTACAATCTACACACCGCAAGCTACATAACTTTAACCACAGTCTTAAAGCTCGGTTTCCACCACGAACTGAGCGGACCCGTTAATAAATCCGCTTAACTTAAAAATGAACATGAGAAATGTGGTAATCGTTCTTTATTTCTCATTTTCATTTTTGATGAAATGAGTAAATTGATAAATGAAAAATGAGTGCCCAGTCCTTTCATCCCGACCATTTATTTTTTTTAAAACAATTTATTAAAACATCTATGCATTTTACTGTTACGACTTGAGCGGACTCGTTAATGGGTCCGCTCAGCTCGCAGTGGAGAACGACCCTAAAGATGCGTTCACAAGTATTTGTAGACAATGTGGTTCAAATCAATCATTAAACTTCTTGTGGAATGAATGAACGAAATGTTACGTAATCTTATTCAAACGTCAGGATCAATGGAAAAAGAAGTGGACAGTCGCACACACAGGTCCTACATAAGTATATTTTTTTATTATAATATTATATTAAGTAGGTATGTTTTTATAATTAAGTTTCAACACAGTCGAATGGAGTAGGTACATACTTCTGCCTGTCTCTTCGGCCTTATGTAATTGAATATGACCATATGTAATTATTTAATTTAAATACTGAGTGCATTTACTCGTATATTTATATCTTACGGGTTATGTTATTGTGTGTTTCCTGGTATTGGTATTCTGTATTCAAAAAGAATGATGAACTGAATATTTTAATTATTCGCATAATACCGTTTCTTCCAGCTTGTGTTCAAAGGTTCCAATTCCAATATTATTAATGCGTAAAAAGAGAAATATAATTATTTATACTGTTGATTGACGGCACTTGGTGGAACTTGCTGCACATATTGAAAACGACACACCGTGTCCTTCCATCTAGACCTTTGAAAATGCAGTAAAGCGAAACCGGTCAGGTTTATAATAATAAATATTGTGGAATAGTACAAGTGTCGTTTTCAATATATAGAAATATAATTAATTTATAAACCTATCCATTTAGATTTCATAAACAAGTTTTTATACTATCGTAGCACACAATATTATCGTAAAGCACTGTATAGTCAGAACTAATATGTCTGCATTTTTGATTTTGTTTGCCGCTGAAACCTATCCACCTATTTGAAATTTCATTCATGTTAGACATTCATCTTAACTACAAATGCGTTCGTTTGTACATACGTCATTTAATAGAAAGTATTTGAATTTTTTAGGGTCCTGCACATTAAGCGGACAAAAACCAAACCCTTATAGGATCACTCGCATGTCTGAGTATCCCTCATTCCTAAAAAGCATATAATTTAAAATTATGTTTTCACAAATATGTGTTACGGCAACTTGAGAAGTCTGGAGAGTTGTATTATTAAAAAACCAAGTCAGATTTGTTTAAAAAATAGAATAGGTGGATCAATTTTTATGACATGAAATTGATTGTATTTGTTTCTACCCTAATAATTGAAAAAAGTAAAAGATTTACGAAAATATAAAATCTATATAATAATATGAAACGAGAGAAGTAGGAAATTATTAAATACAGGGAACCTAGTGATCCGAAATTTCTTCCACGAAATGGTTTCTACGCGAGCTCAACTCACGCGTTTGGCCACAGGGTGGTGTAATCATCATTCGTACTTTTAAAAAAAAGTTTGTACTAATTTATTTACTAATCAGAATGCAGTGGGTCATCATTATACTCTTTTCAAAACAAAATTGACTGTTTTGATTAAATAACTACATTATATCCTGATTTATTATTATTCGTATATTTGTTTTCTCTGTTTGTTTTTCTTGTGACGCTCTAAGTGAGGGCTTAAATAAAATAAAACCATCAATTTAATTTTAATTTTACTATCGTAATTGCACGAAACATGTAAAGAAAATAAAAAAAACCAAAGATTCAGCACATTTGTAATTTTATTGCTGATTTTGTCGTAAATTTCATCATGTCCAACTATTTTATCGCGTATAACTTATGTGTAAAAAGTCAATTACTCTGAGTCAACTAATGCCACAACGTTATAAATGCTATTTTCTAGAAGTTTTAATACATCACCAATAAAACCTATTATTATTCTTTACAAAAATAAAATCGTAAACTTTAGTCGAATATTTTCATACAATGTGAGTGCATATTAACAAGTGCTGTTTACGATTTCACATGTGTTTGTGACTGTACTTAATTCTTTGGACAAATTCCTTCTACTTAGTTCTTGGTGGAAAATTTCAATGATAATAGCTGTTTTAATGACTAGCGAAATACCGGCAATTAGTTGTAATATTTCTATAAAATTTCTAACATCTTACACGAAAAAATATGATAATTGTGTGTACATAAATCTATATTAATATTATAAAGAGGAAAGATTTGTTTTTTTGTTTGTTTGTAACGAATAGGCTCCGCAACCACTGGACCGATTTGAAAAATTCTTTCACTGTTGGGAAGCTACACTCTTTGCGGTGAACATAGGCTATATTTTATTCCCGTATTCCCACGTGAACGGGATCTACGCGGGTGAAACCGCGTGACGTCCGCTAGTGTTAAATAAATAAAATAAAAACACCTTAATAGAATTTTAAAGAAGATGTTAGGTCACTTGTAGGAAGCGCTTTGGGGTTTATTTAAACATAGTATTATTCGGGTTTGTTCGGGTGTTATCCCGCTACTTGGGGAAGGGGTGGATAGTTGGGTGCTATCCCAGTACTATAAGGGGCAAAGAGACATGCCATCATCTTGCCCTGCTTCTGTAAGACCGACGGAATCCGACTCGCCCTTCTCAGGCCCTCGGTAATGGAGACCTGTAGGCAGAACGCGTCTTCCTAAGTTAGGAAAGACTCATTAGGGCAATTGTACAGATGGTCACACATCTCAACAGCAGCAGCTTAACGAGGTGTTCTTTTACAAAACACTGAGCGAGTAGGCTAGTTCAAGTGCACTTCGAAATTACCGCATCGTTTACTCTTCGGAGCGGCGTAGTAGGAAGTTTAAGACTTTAAAACTGGACAAGTTTAGGGTCCCGTAGGGGAATTTTGGGTACAGAACCCTAAAAGACAACATGGACTAAGTCCAGTATCAAGATGTTGTTGATAAACATTTGTATCGTTAGGATATGAAAGGAAAATGCCCGGGAGCACAAAGTGATAACGGTGGAGCCTGAGGACGGTGAGAGGGCTGCTCACCGTACTTGCAGAAGCAGGCTCATGACGGCAGAGTGACGTGAGAGATTCACGCACGAAGCCCCCCGCCCCTGAGAAGCGGGAGAACACCCAAAAACTCCCCAAAGACGCGGGATAGCACCCGAACCACCCCCTGGCGAGGCCGCAGTGGTAGCCGAAGGTCTGTTGGGAGTCCTGAGACATCCTTCCGAGGGCTACCCGGGGCTCCCAACCATAGGCTGGTGGACGTTACGTGAGGTTTTTTAGTAGGTAGGAGCATATCTTAGGAGCATATATTTCCCTCACGTTAATAAAAAAACCTATATGGATACATTGTCACTTTGACACATAACTAAAGAGTATATACGACCAGGCCTGTGGTTTCATTCAGTAGCTAGGTAATATTAACGTAGAACGACTTTCCTTCCCCATAACATTCTTCGAACTGTTGTCTGTGTCCCAACACTATATCATTACATTCTAACTAGTGCGGTGGTCGTAAAAACAGAGAGTATCGGAGGGCGTCATTTTCCAATTTATTTTTTCCCCACAGTTGCAGGGCCGGTGCAGTAAACTTGGAATCGTAAAGTTACGATGTCTGGCCCCTGTGCCCGTACCAAGAGATACCGATACGTTGTAGACCTCACAAAGTGGACTATTTTATATTTACCATGCATTTCTATTTGAATTTTGAGTAAGTACTTTAAATATACTTGCATATTTTCAGGTCTTAACTTTTTAGACATTCTTAGACACTACCAGTTTGTGCAGTCGTCGAATCATGACATGCTTAGATATCTGCAATCCTGGGAAAATTAACCTTCCAAGGAGTTGCTCGGCTGGCGTCATATGCTTAGATGGACAGCGAGAAAATTCAGCCTGAAGAGAGTTCAGCCGTTAGAACGTGGTGAATAACAAAGATCCAAACATCTTCATTGTTGCACTGTTGTACAGATAAAAGTTTGTGAAGAAGAAAGCATTCAAGTAGATACGCATTTTAATTCAAATACCTACTCATGCACTAATTCATTCCCCCCATTAAGCAAAACCTCATAACTCTCAATCCAGGTACGAAATCTTTCTTTCACGTATCTAAAACCCCCAATCGTGCAAAACCCCCTATGTCTCGATTCAGGTACGAAAATTTTTCCTTCACATATCTAGTCGTAAAAGAACCACCTGTATCGCTTAGCACGAGATATCATAGTACAGGGTGTTCCTACAATAATTTAGTAAGGATAACAGACATTCATTTTTCACTAGTTCAAATTGGACACGGTGTCTGCTCGCGTTTTTTTGTCCCGTATAACGTGTGGGGATCCCTTAAATTACACCTTGAATGTGTCTGATGATATTGAATGAATAAAATATTGTAGATATATTTTCATAATGTTACTTAATTGTATAAATTTAATACTTACCATATTTTACCCACTTGAGGGGTGAAATTCTGAAATTTTCTTTTTCCATTATAAAGCTTAGTCAGCCTAAATATTGTTTATTCCTAGATCCTAAATTTCTATTTCAAATAGGCAATTGAATCGGCAATAAAAGTGAACACCTGTTGTTGCAGACGTTCATAGACTGCGGTAACCTCCGCTGTATATGAACGTTTTGATCAGGAGAGCTGTATGCTTATCTGCCACCTTTGTTTTATAAAAAAATTGTCACGAAGTGCTAAGAAAAATAATCAAATTCAGAACAATTCTTTTGATATACACAATCGTAATGAAGTAGTAAAACACAAAATATTCACGTGAAATCGTAAATATACGCGTATATTTGATACCAATACAAAATCCTCATACTTAAATACAAATAACTTCTTCCTTTTTGTTGCAATAGGTAAAAGAAAGCTTTTCATAAAGTGGTAAAATTTACCCTCTAATAATAAAGCAAGCGATATCAAACATAAGTCCGCGTTCAGGGGTGATATTATATGTAGGGGTTGTTTTATGGCCAATATCATTTTTACAGTTCTTCCCCGTCAGGGGATGAATCAAATATCGGAGGAGACAAATGTCGTATACTAAAATTGTAAGGTGTAAATATTTTTTTGACGTACGATCAATAATTTGAGTCTTGTGAAAGACTCCTTGCCTCTGACAAGTCTCCCAAACTGTATTTACAACCAAGTTTAATGATGTGATTTTTTTTATTTGGTTGAAATTTAGTAAACTCTTTTAAATACTTTTATGAAAGACATTTATTGTTAAAAATTACATTGAAACATAATTATTACATATAATATCTATATAATTACCTTATTTTATTACTATCTAAACTAAACCTAAATAGGGCCCCCGTGGCATTGTGCCCAAAAGACTAGCACCATTCCTCCTTTGAATAGCAATTGCTATTCGCTGAGTGCGAAAACTGCCCTTGGGTCACTAGCCGACACTACAAGGCGCTTTTACAAATTCTTGAAAAATTTTGCGTATATATTTGTACTCGAAATGGTCGGTAAAAGCATAGTATACGCATTTTGTAACTTATCCCACGAAATTTGGTGATGAGACTAAAATTGAAATGTTAAGATTGAACATATAGATAAAAGACGATATAGACATAAAGCTACAGATAAAAGACACAGGTTTTGGCTACCTTCTGTTAAAAACAGGACTAACAAAACGAGGTTGCTATTGGATTTATATACTATGTACTTTTATACCTAAACTTTACACACAATGCAACACTGCCTACATTAGCTCTCAATCAATAAGACACAACAAGCCAGCCTTTAATTTAAACCCTGACTCAGTGCACAGATAACTCGTATGTCAAGGCTTTACAAGCATGGTTTCACTTTCAAACCAACCATTAACGCCTACAAATTGTATTACAAGTTTAACCTTTAAGTTATTTAATGCTAAAGGATTTTCACACGGTGCAGCGGAAGTGAGGACAATTTAAATGACTCTTATAAAGGCATTAACTTGTCCGTTCCGTCTGTAGTATATTACTATGCTCTGAAAAGTGTGAGAATTCTTAATGCAGTTTAAAAGAGCAGGTTCCAATAGTAATATATCGTTGACTTTGTAAGCTGAAGAGTGGTAAGTACAAAGGTTCTTACTAAACTTTTGTAACTATACGTTTTTCTTTTCGTGTGGAAATTCCTCATGGAAGCCGTGTCGGACTCTTACTGACTAAAACCACACGTTGCTTACTGCTACCTAGGGCCGCGAGCCCCGGGTAAGCCCTCGATAGGATGGGCTCTGAAACATATCTCCGACAGGCTTTTCTCTGCCGGATGAGCCGCCGACAGAACGTTTCGATTATGAGCTGTTCACCGAAAGAACATTTCAACTACGAACGTTTCGCCGAAAGAACGATTAATTCATCGATAATAAGTGAATGGTTAACGCCCTGACTCGGATAGCTTAGGTTAGAAGGCTAAGGCGGGAGCGAAGCGGAGCGAAGCGGAGCGAAGCGGAGCGGAGCTCCCGCCTTAGCCTTCGCGGTTATTTTTTTTTGTTTTGTCGACAAGTTCCTATTTGGTGAACGATTCTGTCGTCGAATTAATCGTTCTGTCGGCGAAACGTTCGTAGTTGAAAGGTTCTGTCGGTGAACAACTCATAATCAAAACGTTCTGTCGGCGGCTCACCCGGCAGAGAAACGTCTGTCGGAGGTATGTTACAGAATCCTACACATGATCGAGAAACGAAGGCATACGTACTGCAATTTTAAATAATTTACGAAGATATTCAAAAAACGGAATTTTCATTCATTCAGTTCGTGTCGAAGGTTTCTCTCCCAAGGAAGTTAGCTATCTACTCGACAGATTTGTTAATTCGTCACTTTCGCCAACTGGTCACTTTTGAAATTAGTCAATTTCACTAATATCCTTAATTCGTCACTTTCTTTAATTCGTCAGTTGGCTTATCTGGTCAGTGTATGAATCTCGTCAGTTTATCAATTTCAACTGATTTCCGTATTTGGTCAGTTGTAGTACAATCACATACTAATGGATAATTTAAAATGGTCGGTTTTTTTTGGACTGTACCTACCGGTCTATTTATTTGGGGTAGCTCAGATAAATGTATTTTCATTTACATAGATGAAATTTATACATATGGAAGTATAGTGTTTTATGCAGTTTGAATGATAACTTTTTGACCTACATTACTGACTGGTTATTTTTACCCATTACTTTTGTTTAGAAAATATTGAGTCAATGTCAATGTCAACAGCGGTCGATTGTATTGGATAAACGCATCACAAATAGTTTCTACTTTCATGATAGAAGGTCTATTTGAAGAAGGAAGGAAAGAAGTTTGGGATTGCTTGACAAAATTAGGTCTTATTAATACTATAAGAAACAATAAACGTGTTAACTAATGAATTTACATTTTTATTTAAAAACAAGCTGACCCCGCAACTTCGTTTACGTCACATAAGTGGTATGAAAGGAGAGGTATTTCTTCATCAGACTCTTGATGAGTCTGATGAGCAGCGTGTGAAACTGCCCTGTTTGCTTAATCATAAAAGAGCTTAATGATTAAGACATTTTAAAACAATTCAATTGTTCAATTAATTTAACAATTCAATTTCATTAATTGTTTTAAAATAAGATTAAGCCAACACGCCAGTTTAGATTTACACTCTCATTCAAAGAAACCGCTGCAATTAAAATTTTAAACATATCTGATTCTTAAAAGTGTTATAACTCTTTTATTTCTAAACCGATTGAGATGAAATAAACACTAAATGTTAAGTGGAGCAACCCTCAATACAATAAAAAACCGCATTGCAATCGGTTAAGCGGTTACTGCGATTAGCGTGCACAACCGTACAGACAAACAGACATACAGACAAACAGACAAAAATTCTAAAAATCATTGTTTTGGGTTCTAATTGCGTTCATAAAGCCCCCTATAATATTTTTTCTCATTTCTCATATATGAATTGATTACAAATTTATCCAAGTTTAATTTTCCATTTTTTCTAAGTTTATAAAATAAAAATCTGATATGCCGATATTAACGACGTTACATCTAGTCAAAATGCATAAATTGACGAGATTCATACATTGACCTGATAACCCAACTGACGAATTAGGGATAGTGACGAATTAGGGATTTTAATGAAATTGACCAATTGCAGAAAGTGACCAGCTGACGAAAATGACTAATTAACAAATCTGTCGAGTAGATTGCTAACTCCATTATCTTTAGTTGCTATTTGGATTCAGTGTTCTGATTCATATTTTTAGAGGTTTCCTCCGCTGTCTGTTGACAACGGATTATGAGATACAGACTGACGACAGGCATACAGTCTGTCACCAGGCTATATCTCACAAACCTTAATAAGTTATCAAGGTTTGTGAGATATAGGTAGTTACCTAGATCAACAATTGATGTAGTTCTGTTGTCGCTATAACAACAAATACAAAAAATTATTAAAGGGGGCTTATATACAACAAAGGCAATTTTTTTACATTTTTTGTACGAAATCTTTCGACTCACACTTGCGGCCTTTCAAGTTCGTCGGAAAGGCATATTTCGTGGTTGAACAAGGCTGCAACTTAGACTGTTGAAGAATACCAAGTTATATAGTAGGAAAGAGAAATGATATTGTTAATCGCTCATTCATTTCAAAAGTACAATCATTCTGTGCGTAAGAGAGGCGTGGCCATCGTTAATCATTCTTGATTTTTATTTCAAGAGACTTATTTGCAAATCTACCTCAAGCTTGCATGTAATAACAGTATTTAACTGAATCAATTATTTGTGCTGTTTTTAAACTTAATGAATGTGTAATGTTCCTTACAAAGAGTTGAAAATATATAAAAAAAAAATGTAAAAAATAGGTGTCTTATCGCTAAGCTCATTTGATTAGCAAGGACCCTTAAAATGATTGGTAGGTCACTGGCATAGTTGGGTTCCCCTGCTGCAAATTTGATCGAAATCATTTTTTTATGGTAAGTTAATTTAAAGAACCCGTACTAGTCATGCAGGAAAATCTAGGCAGTTCATTCCACAAGCCAAACTTACACGGATTATCGAACCTTACCATATAGATACAAACACCCGAACTGTGCGTGACAGAAAGTAGCCCTATCAAACAATTTCTCAGAGCAACACAAGCATTAGAGCATCCATCCATGCTCAAGACCGCTTGCAAAATCCATATCCATACTAATATTATAAAGCTGAAGAGTTTGTTTGTTTGTTTGTTTGTTTGTTTGTTTGTTTGTTTGAACGCTAGGATCTCAGGAACTACTGGTTCGATTTCAAAACTTATTTTACAGTTTGATAGTCCATTTATTGAGGATGGCTATAGGCTATATAACATTGCGCTAAGATGAATAGGAGCGGAGCAGCAACAAAGAATGTTTCGAAAACGGGGAATTATTTTAACCGTCTGAGAGCTTCCGAGGCGTACGCTGCCTAAATGGTTAAAGTTACGTAAAAATTATGTATTACCAAATTGTTTCTCTTAAAAAGTTCTATAAAAAAGTCCGCGACAGCATATGTCTATCTTTTAAGGTTCGCTCACAATAAACTAATTTGTCTTTCTCTTAAGGTTAGCTCACAATATTATCAAACTAAAGAGTTTGTTTGTGCTAGGATCTCAGAAACTACTGATTGCATTACAAAAATAATTTCACAGTTTTTTAGTCCATTTATTGAGGATGGCTAATGGCTATATAACATCACGCTAAGACAAATAGGAGCGGAGCAGCCATGAATAATGTTTAAGAACGTGGGAAATTTATTTCTTTTGAGAGCTTTCATTGAGTACGTTGCGTAAATGGTTAAAGTTACGTAAAAATTGTGTACTACAAAATGTTTCCTCTTAAAAAGTTACAAAAAAAAGTCCTGAACAGCATATGCCTATCTTTTAAGGTTCACTTACAATAACCTTCACAATCATTTTTAAAATGAGCGACGCAACTCGACTATGTGTCGGGAGTAAACGTTTCTGCAGCAGTAGCCAGTCAACTGAAAGATAATACCGGCCAAGTACGAGTCGGACTCGCACACGATGAGTTCCGTACCAAAAAACGGACAAAAATAAATGTGACGGAAAACTTCAACGAAGTTGTGCGGGTCAACTCTAAATGAATACAAGCGACGCGACGGGAAAAAATATATCACTTTAAATATTAAAATCTATCACAACTTTCTAATAAATATACCTAAGACACGCGACGAGAGTAAATGCGACGGGATTATATTACCTACTTAAAATATTGATACTAAACCACTCTCTTTGTCACTCTCATGTGACGCAAACGAAGTTGCGCGGGTCAGCTAGTTTTATATAAATAAAGATACTATTCTTTCCCTCAATGTTATTATGAAATTTCAAATTAAAAGGCCAAATCCCCCATTTCAGTTATTTGTCGTCTTATTTATTAAATGCCACCAAGCTAATTGTTAATCCCTTGAGAGCATCCGCTCGGAAACAATCACAACGACAGGGCTACTTAACATTTTCTTTAAAATCCATTTAAGACTTATTTATAACTAGCTGATGCCTGCAGCTTCGCTCGCGTAAAGTTTGTTCCCGCGGGAACTTATTCCCGGGATAAAAAGTAGCCTATGTGTTATTCTAGACTATAATGTATCTCGGTACCAAATTTTAGTCCGATCCGTTCAGCGGTTTGAGCGTGAAAGAGTAACAAACATCCACACTCACAAACTTTCGCATTTATAATATTAGTAAGATACTTTTGCTTTTATTTATCAAGAGCTTTTTTTTTACCGTGAGGAAATTCTACAGGGATGCTATGCCGGACTCTTAACGACTAAAAACCACACGTCTCCTACCTGACAACCTACGGTTGGGAACCCCAGGTAAGTCCTCGGAATGACACCCCAGGACTCTCAACAGACCCACGGCTACCAGTGCTACCACTGCGGCCTCACCGAGGGGGGGTTCGGGTGCTTTCCCGCGTCTTTGGTGGGTTGTTCGGGTGTCATCCCGCCTCTTGGAGGGGCGTGCATGAATCCCTCACATCACGCTGCCGTTTAGGGCCTGTTTCTGTAAGGACGGTGAGCAGCCCCCTCACCGTCTTCAGACCCCCGGGACATCAAGAGCTTGGTTGGTAATAAACTCATCTATATACTAATCCCAGTGGAAGCCAAAGCCTTCGTTTTGGATGCAACTAAGACTAATGAGCCCTAATTATTTATTTTTAAAACGTAAGTTGAGTATGCAGTAAATCAAAAATTCGTATCGACTCGTAGCTACAGTTCTTGTGTAGGTACACAACTTGTCCTAATTAGCGAGGCTCCGATACCCACTAATTGGTTTTGAACCAGTTTCAATACTACAGCTTTGATAAAATTGATTTATTGAGCTCAGTAGCTGTTATTTTTGATATTGGCTTTATTGGGTGATATCACCATAACTTTAAGATTGGGCAAACTACATCGAGATTTCTCTTTGCCTGATGACAAAACCAGTGCGTTCTACTATTTATGATCTCCACTGCTGAGATGTGATGACTTAGTTACAAATAGGAGCAATTCCATACCCCAAGCTGTGTAGTGAGCTATCGAGCGACTTGTGCTTGGAGTATATTTAAAGGGATAAACGCCAAAACAAGGGTGAGTATCAGACAAGCGCAGCGGTAGCTATATGTCCTGGGTATTTAGAGGAACCGCCCACCCATAAGTGCTGAGACTGTCGTAGACTGACGATTTAGAAATAGTCGCAGGGAGGTACTGAATTTCAGAAGGCGCAGAACTATGTGTTATGGCAATTTTACGACATGCGGTTACTTGCTTGAACCGTGTATTCCATAACCTGTATGATTGATAACTTATCGGCGGTTTGAAAAAACTTCACACTAATTCATTCACATTATCGGTTAGACTCGATATTGACATGACATGAGTCCCTCTCTTGTCTGTTAATGCCATAATATTACTTTTAGCGATTTCTAACTTAGCTTCAACGAAAAGTCAGAAAGCACCTACTCCAAAACAAGACCAAAGCTTAATCCTGATTTCTCTTCTATAACAGTCGAAACATCTAAAGTACTATTTTCAGACGCATCATTTCAACAGTCGGATTGCAATAATATTAAAATTATACCCATCAGTTGCACGAGTAATGACATTAAATTATATACCTTTGTTGACAAAGTGTGGTGAACTGCCGATGCCGACCACTGTGGACAAGCGGCATTTTAAAACGATTTATTGTAACCGCACTTACCAACAGGGGTAGGAAAAGTAGTTTTGATACTTAGAATATTTTATTGACAACTAAAATTTTTGTGTAGTTTCCATAATATTTTGCCGCTCGTTAAATGCTCTTTACCTGGTTTGGATTTTAACGCTTTATATTACTGAAATTATGAACTATTATAATATCGTGATGTAAAAGTTCATGTCATTTGTGTTACAGTTAGCTCCAGCAGAAAATGATTCCGAAATGTAGCATACGTCAGGTAGTTTCAAGACACTTTTATGAGTGTCTTGGATATAACCACAGAAGAACCATTTTAAGGATCAGATCTTATAATATCACAAATTAACAGACGTGGTTTTTTTGCGGCTGACTACTGCTGTACTTTAACAGTGACTGAAATCCGCAGCAAGAAATAAAGAAATTTTAAGCTACCACATCAACGTGAATATAAGCTGCCTCTCTCGGCTCACAGCATGGGAGGGGATGGGATGCAAAAAGTCGTAGATGATGACATGCGTGCTGCTAGCTTCATAATAAGTGCTGCTGAAGATCGTGCGAAGAGAAGGAAAACGAACACTGAGAGCTCCGGGTGCAACCGGGACTAGCGTTCGTAGCGAATGTGACATTAACTGACTAATGATACTGGCCCTTTTATAAATCACTGCAAAAACATTTTTAAAAGTATCAATACTACTTGGTCATATTACCCAACCCAGTGGTCAACATATTCGATGATACGCACAAAAAACGCCACTCGGAGTACAAAACGGTCGCCGCGGTCGGTCGCCGACAAAGTGACAAACGCATAGCTTGTGAGACCCTTTTGTGTTCCCGATTAACAGTTAATAATACGCTCCCTTAAATTTCAATAGCCGAATACAACTTATTTGGCATTTTTCTTCAGCTTTTAACATGCTGACGTGTTGAAAAAATATATTATATGAATTTTTGAAGGTAGCCGACGTGTTAGCGCCCTTAGCGGCTTTATTATGATTAGAGATGTGGTTTTTTTTGGTAACGAGGTGGACCGAGTTTACATTATCATGACCTTGCCGCGGGGGGCAACACAGTTTGCTTTGTGTGAGGCTTTTTATATCGTAGGAGGAGAGTCGGGGTGTAAGGTAAGTCAGAGGACCAGTCACGGCGAACTATAAATATTATAATTTCCGAATCTATTTAAATGCCTACTAATAGAAATGATGCCTTCATCGGAGGTTAAAAATAATAACTGCAACCCCTGACGATACTCCCCATTAGCACATTTACAGCTTTTTTATTGTGCAAACTATTGTCGGAATTTGAGCACACAAGACGTGTCTTCATAGTTCTTTTACCTTAAGAATTCAGAGTAATATAGTTTTTACAATATGCAATGCACAAAGGAGTAACCCTTTAAAACTTCCCTTCGAAAGTCTGCCTTTGATTAGTCACTGTAAATTCGACTTTCTATTTTGGGCAAATCTAACTGTTTTGTTTTTTGTTAGGACGATATCGATGAGTCGCTGCTCTCTTAACACGATAAAATTATAAAAAATATCTCCAATTTTACTATAATGTATGCTAGCCGATAGGAGAGGCCGTAGTAGACTGGCTAATAAGAACATAGTTTGTTCTTTCAGTCCATTTCCAGGTTTAATACATCCTTGATAATAAAATCCCAAAAATAACATTACATTACATTGCATATGGTCACGCCTTTATCCCCGAAGGGGTAGGCAGAGGCATATTATATGCCCACATTTCACCTTTGTATAATTTGTCCCACGTAATAGGTGGTGAGCCGTATTGCCGTGTTTAAATGGACAGGCGCAGGTTGTGACTACCTGCTGTTGAAATAAAGCCTTCAATTTAGCTTAACGACTGCCATTTTACTGGCAACCGGGACCAACGGCTTAACGTGCCTTCCGAAGCACGGAAACGCTCAAATAAATGTCACAAAGTGATCACATGGATGGTCACCCATCCAAGGACCGGCCATAGTGAAAGTTGCTTACTGCAGTGATCGTTTACAGAACACTGAGTCCGCGGGGCCACGAGCCCAAAAATAAATACACAATAAATACACAAGCAATACTTAGGTACTTTTAAAGTGTGAAAACTTTTTCATGAATTTGAATAAAGCTTTTCATACACTTGCTCATTAGCACGTTATGCAGTACAATAGCAGCAAATTGCATTGAAGGGTTTATGATTTGAATAAAAGTTCACAGCATACAAAATAATTAACATGTGAAATTATCGAGACAGTGTCAAGACGCGATTAATTTTATGAAAACCCTGTGTGGTCGCAGTTTCTATTACTTTTTCAAGAGAAGCGGGTAGAGGTGTATCTCAGGGTCGTCAATTGGGTCCGTCAGATACGTATTCTTCTTAACAATTCAGAACACAATAACGATATCTTGTACATAGGATTGTTTGTTCGGTTAATATTCGTGTTTCATTCCTTTCTCAATTAGCACCATAAAAAGTCAAAATGGTTTAGTGATTTAATTCCAATTCTCTTTAACCCAGGGCATTCATTTTCAAGTTAGAAATTCTCAGAAAGCATTTAAAATGTGTTTCTTTTGACCAATGTAGGGGAAGCAAGATAAATAACTAGTTTGAAATATTAAAAAACCGCAAACAGGACCACCATACTGATAGTTATAGGACTAAAACGCCGGTCTGCCCCATTTTACAAACTTCAAGTGTAAATTAAGTCACAATAGCCACGAGTATCGTCTCAAGCCTTTATCAGGCTTTGGAATGCGGTAAAAATGTTTGTTCACGATTTATTTTCAATTTTTAGAAGACTTTTAAATAATCGTTATTGATTTTAAATATTGTAGGACACTCTTTTTCCATAGCGCCTTATAACCCAATTTGAGCAAAGGTCTCAGAAGAATTTTTCAGAGTTGGCAGTGCGAGTGTAGCACTTCTTTTTTTATTAGCTCAAGAGAGACCTCACGTGTCCTGCTAACAGCCTACGACGGGTGTGAGCCCCGGGTAAGCCCTCGGAAGGATACCCCAGGACTCCCAACAGACCTACGGCTACCACTGCGGCCTCAGTGTAGCACCAAAGTTTAGCCACGTCTCTAGGCTGTGTGACACTTTCGATTAGGTCGTCTGCATGCTTTTCCTTAGTGGGTAAATAGTTGTGGTTCCATTATATAGGGTTATTGGTATTGGTTCAACAGGTTGAAATTTCCCAATAAGTAAGGTAGGGTTACTATGAGGATAAGTACTAACTTATAAATTCTGTGCTAAGACTGGACCGACTTCGAACACGTTAACCTTTTGGTGGGTATTGGTAACAGATGCATTGCAATTGCACTGATCCTGCCTAGAATATTTTAGCATTAACTTAGGAATAGAAGTAAATGTTTAAGATATTACTCCTTTTGTTAAGTTTCACAACGAAGTAATATACTTCGAGTCAGCTAGCGTATGTAGCTATAATGTTTGATAGTTAAGTTTCAATACCGAAAAATAATTTCAAAAAACTTGACTACTGCAATTTTATTTAATTAAACAATTATTTCACCGTCCTAATAGACTCTAATATTCTAAGTTTAGTAACAGCATTCAAAGCTACATTCTTACTTACTTCATTAGAAGTAATTGTTTCATAATCTATCTATATGAGATTAAATGCAAGACACACAACTTTATTCAAAAGGCTTTTGCCTTTTGAATAAAGTTTCCATAAAGAGACAATTAATTACCTTAAGACCATAGAGCGACGCCTGTACAACGGGAGTCGACATAGCATGTTTGGTCTATACATATCTGTCTGTCATATGTTGCGGGAGGAAATCGTACTCATATAGGTACACCACCACAAAAGAAGTCTATACAAATAAATAAAATTGGAGTGTCTGTTGGTAATAATAAAATAACCGCTTTCTACTACATGCATATGAATGTATAATATACGGTACACATACCAAAATATATATTTTTAAAATTTTTGTCTGTCTGTCTGTCTGTTCGTTCCGGCTAATCTCTGGAACGGCTGGACCGATTTGGAGGGACTTTCACTGGCAGATAGCTTATGTAATAAGGAGTAACTTAGGCTACTTGTTTTTTTTAAATCCACGCGGACGAAGTCACGGGCACAGCTAGTCGGCTATAAATATGGAATAAGCTCTATAGTTACACAAACCAATTAAAACAATACTCATAATTTCAAGCTCACACATATATATTCCTTATACCTTTTGGAGCCCGCTTTGACAGAGGGGAAAGTTACAGTATGGCGCCTCCCCTCCCGATAAACGTCATAGATCGTGTTGCTCTATGCCTTAAGACCAATGATTGCTAAACAGTAATTACATGCAAAATTAAATACGTTGGTTTATCTAATTAAGTTGACAAATTATTGACTTCCTCTAGTTAGTTCTAGTTAAACTAGTTGCTAATACTATTAATTATTATAATTGTGAAAGTTGATGAAGATGTTTGTTATTTAATCCTGCTCTAAAGGCTAAATTGTTCGGGCTGAAATTTCTCAATCGGATAAATAAAATTTTTAGGTTTATCCATATGAATGAAACAGACAGACATGATATAGATCCTGGCACATGTATGTATAAAGTGTAATAAAATAGTTGTGCTTCCGAAAGCAGGTTAAGCCGTTGTTCCCGGTGGCCAGTAAGCAGTCGTTAAGCCAAGTTGAAGGCCATTTAGAATTCAACAGCGAGCTGTCACATCCTGCAACTGTCCATATCAACACGGCAATACGGCTCACCACCTATTAAGTGGGACGAATTCTAAAAAAGTGAAATGTGGGCGTATCTCTGCCTACCCCTTCGGGTATGAAAGGCGTGATCATATGTATGTATGTACCTATAGTAGTAGTGGTCGAGACAGTGGTGATAACATTCACCTGGATCATTATATGAGGTCGTAGTCCCCTTAATATAGCCGACGAGGTCATAGAACGATGATGGTAATACACAATTTCACGGGCCACCCTAGGTGTGTGGTCTAAATTAAAGCAGTAGCGAGAGCGGCAGCGAGCGAATACACATTATGCTTAAACTTTCCACACCCTACGAACATATGGCACTGAATATGGTGGAGGCTTTTACAACATTACAAATATTGTTCTTCAAAATTCTTTGGTATTGCAGTATCATAAATCTTACAACTTTATTTCATCGTTTAGATGTTTAAAAGTTGATAAAGATATTCACCTTCTGCGACTTGCCTCCCAGTACCAGCTCCAACATTTTTTTTTGACATCAAGTTACCTAATTAAATTAAATACGATAATGGAAGAGGATACAGCGAGAAAAGATGTGTTCAAAATACATAGATAGAACACAAAAAGTTGGTCCGAAGGAAATTAAGTCCTTGATTGAGTTCCATTCTGTACAACAGTTGGTCGGCTTAGTTGTTTAGTGTGGGAGGACAGAGTTGGCCTTATAGTAGTCGACTGTGTTTACTTAATTTTGAAAGCAATCGAACTATTAGTGATTAGGTTGAACAGTTGTCAAGAAGTACTTTTAACTCTGCAAACTTATAATGTACACAGGCTGTAAGCATTAACTTTATGATTCAAGCTAAAAATGCTGTCACCTATGTTTTACACCCTATTTTGACGTATGCATCGTCACGACCCACCCGCTACCTCTAACATAAGTGTGTATTTTAAATAGCCCTAACGATACACTGTTGTTGCCCTGTCGGCGAATAACATGCCTGCGTATTTGAAATGGCAGTTAAACTTAACTTGGGAACATCAAATCTGTTTAGAACGTATTATTTTCTCTGCAAGTGGCACTTAGGAAAAACGAAGCGGCTACTTTTTAAATTGTAGCCGCCATATGAATATTTTCGGGACATTATCACACAGTGTGCTCCAATCCAAATCTAGACTTCTATACTAATATTATCAACAGTAAAAAAAAATGTATTTTTGTATGTTTGTAACGAATGAACTCAAAAACTACTGTGCCGATTTCAAAAATTCTTTCACTATTGGAAAGCTACATTCACCCTGAGTAACATGGCTAAATTTCATTTCCGTATTCCCACGGGAACAGGAGCTACGCGGGTGAAAACGCGTGACGTCCGCTAGTAAATTAAAAGCTTGTGCAATGGGATCTAAACTACTGAGAAACATACTAATTATATATTTAAAAATATGAAAGGATAGCTATCGCTATCCAGCGCGGCAACGCTGCTAGTGTATTGGGCACATTTGCGCCGGGTATGATCGGAGGTGGAATGTTCAGTAGGCAATAGTTTACTTAGTGGTTTAGTTATTTGATCTATTTATGTTTATTTTATTTTATTTTCATATATGACTTTTAATTTCATTATTGGACATTAAATAATATACAACTTACGGTATTAATATTTAAAAAAAAATCAAAATACCTACATTTATAATATACATAGAAAACATATGCGAATAACACAAGTTGAACCATGCTATTACTGCGATATCCCCCTGAACATTGGGTATGAAGCAAAATGTGTAGCTCAGAATTCAAACCCAAGACCTCACTCAACCTGGCAGTCGCGTCTACTAAATATCAAAACATTTCTCAGTATTCAGGTCTATGAACAGCAGATTTATTCACAATTTTTTTCTTTTTTTTAAAGGAGGGAAAATTCGTCATGGATGCTATGCCGGACTCTTACCCACTAAAAACTACACGTTCCTTAACAACTGCCTACGGTTAGGAGCCCCAGGTTAGCCCTCGGAAGGATGTCTCCAAAATTTACAAAATCTTCGTAATTCAATTCTACAATAACAATCTTCATCTCAACTAATATTATTTTTGGAAAGTGTTTCTTTTTCTTTTATTTCTCTTTTACTTACGTAATTTTGAATATCGAGATAATGTATCATCTGAGCTACTTTATTCCTGGATATAAAACTTTATTCCCATAGAAAATAAAAACATTTTAAGCTGACGAACGCGAGCATCCTTTCCTATGCTAATAACATCACGCTACACTTACGAAGCTGCGCGGGTCAGCTGATCATTAATATACGTGGCCATGCACATCATGACTAAGAAATGAGTAATTACTAGTAATAATGACTATACATAATTTCTCTTTGAAATCTATTAACTACACTGCCATCAGCGAAATGAACTTAACTGTAATATAAGTAATTAAGATTCAGTGAGAGTGAGGTATTGATAACTTGAAATGTACTGTTAAGTTATGATTAAGTTAATCCGTTGTACCACAGTATTTCTTACTAATATTGTAAACTAGCTGATGCCCGCAGCTTCGCCCGCGTTAAATTTATTTCTGTTCCCGCTTCAAGTGGGAACTTATTCCCGGGAATAAAGTAGCCTATGTGTTATTCCAGACTATAATGTATCCCTGTGCCAAATTACAGCCTAATCCGTTTAGTCGTTCGAGCGTGAAAGAGTAATAAACATCCACACTCACAAACTTTTGCATTTATAATATTAGTAAGATTAAGATTCAGTGAGAGTGAGGTATTGATGAGTTGAAATGTACTGTTAAGTTGTAATCAAGTTATAATTAGGTGAAACTGTTGTACGATGAACTTTTTACCTTACTAATATTGTAAATGCGCAAGTTTGTTAGTGTGAATGTATAAATGTCTGGATGTGTGGATGTTTGTTACTCTTTCACGCTCTAACAGCTGAACGGATCTAGCTGATACGTGGTACATAAATAGTTACTTTTATCCCGGATATAAGTTCTTATGGGAAGCAAAAATGAGAACAGCCTTTATCCCCGAAGGGGTAGGCAAAGCAAACTGTAAGCCCATATTTCTTGATTTGATTTTGTCACACTTAATAGGTGGCTGCCTACTGCCGAGTTAAAGTGAAAAAAGCCAAGTGGCAGTCTATTGCTTGACATTTTTTTTTGTGGGTAGTCACAACCTGTGCCATTTCATTTATGGCAATCCATATTGCTGGATATTGCAACCAACGGCTTCATTTTCCTTTCAAACACTGAATCGGCTGTAAATGGAAATACCTACCTACTACCCGTTCGCTCTAACTTTGCCGCTGGCGTAGAGGCGTATACCCGAATCGTTAATTAGACGAAGTAAATTGACAGTAGCTAATGTCACTTCGTCATAGAAAATACGCAATCTATCTATATATATAAAAATCAATGCCACTTTTCGTTGTAATTTTATAACTCAAGAACGGGCTCACCTATCCAAACCAAATGCTTAGGTTTTGTTCCGACTATTTAGTAGATGGTTCATGTGAAGTTTGAACAAAATCGGTCGAGCGGTTCTTCATTTATCACGCAAACGAAGTTGCGCGGGTCAGCTAGTATTGTATAAAGAAGTGACATTAGTTGCTGTCAATTTACTTCGTCTAATTAAAAATTCGACTTTAGTATGGAGCCGAGCGGCAAAGTTAGAGCGAACGAGCAGTACTAAAAGTGTTCACGGACCAGCCATGGTGTAGGAATCCTTCAGAGGGTTAACCCGGGGCTTCCGGCCTTAGACAAGAGACCATGTGATTTTAGTCGGTAGAAGTCCGGCATGGCATCCCAGAGGATTCCCATACGGAAAAATAAAAACTCGTCATTTATAAAACACTGAGTTAGCATGGCCACGAGCGCTTCCTTAATGAGGCACTACTAAATTATTATTAATTAATCACTGTTAAACCAGACATATATGATACGATAACACACGTCTTAGCAGATACGGTCAAATAAATAGATACGATTTTATAACTACGAGTAGCTAGTCCGTTGCAACTGGAAGGTGTCCGGATTTACTGTTTGCATCTATAAGAACAGTTACAGTATTTATATATTTATACATATTTGTATATTTATTATACCTATCAATATCATATTCAGATTTATTTACGTACCTACTTATTATTTTCTTAATAATTTTGTATGTGTATTAGTTCGAACCTATTCCTTTATTTACACACTTTGAAAGTTCTTTATCGCCGGTCTGCTGGTAGATATTTCTTATAGAAATAAGCAGTACCATTGTACCTATATCTCTGTATATTGTTTTTGTTATATTTCTTGTGTGTACATAAATTAATAAATAACACTAGTGGATATCATAATGAAACAATAAAATTAGCCTAGTTTTTGTCCCTTTACTGTAGATACATACATATGGTCATGCCTTTATCGCCGAAGGGGTAGGCAGAGACATATATTATATTATGCCCACATTTCACTTTTTTAGAATTTGTCCCACGTAATAGGTTCTGAGCCGTATTGCCGTGTTGAAATGAACAGGCGTAGATTGTGACTGCCTGCTTTTGAAAATTTTCAAGCAGTCTATTAGCACTATATAATAAGGGCTTTCAACTTGGCTTAACAACTGCCATTTTTCTGGGAACCGTGCTTCGAAATGCACGTTAAGCCGAAACGCTCAAATAAATTTCACAAAGTGGGCACATGGATGGTCACCCATCCAAGGGCCGGTCATAGTGAAAGTTGCTTACTTAGCGCTTTTTTACTGTAGAATTTGGTATAATTTGTGACTTAACTGGTTTAAACATGCCCTTACATTGATTTCTAATTTGATCATCGATAAAAAAATACACAATTCTAGTAGCAACTTGATCAATCTATCGGAATATATAGAACTAGCGGACGTCACGCGGTTTCACCCGCGTAGTTCCCGTTCCCGTGGGAATACAGGAATAAAACATAGTCTATGTTCACCGCAAAGAGTGTAGCTTTCTAACAGTGAAAGAATTTTTCGATTCGGTCCAGTAGTTCCAGAGCCTATTCGTTACAAACAAACAAACAAAAAACAAAAAAACAAAGAAACAAAAAAAAAATCTTTCCTCTTTATAATACCTATTAGTATAGATTAATGAAATAATAAAATCTATAGAATTCAACTTACAAACAAATAGGTACGTAACCTCTCAAAGTAATTCCTCGGCATATTCCCGGAATCCCTAGAACATTCGCCACCAATCGTATACAAGAACGACCTCACCGTGAGTACAGAAGGACCACCCATTTCCGATTTGCGAGGAGGGCGGGAATCTGTAGAACCGCTGCTATTTCAAACTTCAGTTGCAATACGTACCTGAAATGAAAAGAAAATAATGTTTAAACTTGGAATAAAACAAATCTCTGAAGTCAGGTCTTAAAAATAAAGTCTTAAGAACTTAATTCTACTTTTCATGTAAAGTACTGCATTTACTGCCAGGAATTCTGGAACATCTATCCGAGGGTTAAACCGACTCTTTCGGAAAGCAGTTGTAAGTCACCGTGTAGTTTTAGTCGGTCTTTACATACAACTTAATGAGAGTATTTATTTCTGAGTTTTTAGACTCGGCAGACATGATAAGTAAAATCTCTTGAATATAAAGTATTTTCTGTTGCGTCTTCTGTTTATCCGACTGCCAAGAAGGATGGTATTTTTTTATGTAATACCAATATTTTAATGTAAGGTAATAAAGAAAATGTACGTGTAGGACTTCCTTCAGCTTAATTTAAATTTAAGTAATAATACATATAATTAAATTTAACATCTACTTAGGCTGGTTTTTACACCAGAAAGATCTATTAACGACTTTAAAAATTGTTCAACAAGAGCTGCATGACAGTTCTTTTAAAGTTACTTACGATTGGCTGTTGAACGAATGAGTGAATGAATGAACTGATAAGGAGTGAAGTGTAAACAGTTTATCATGAAGAACAAAATGTAGTATGTAACACCTTTGTTTTAATGTGAATCGATTTATTTTGGTTTTTTGGAACACTTAACTATTTTAGAGGTTTTACATTCCTTTGTTTTTTCTATCGGTCTTTCATTTGTTTCGTAATCATGGCTATTTATTTTGAGAGTTCTATTTATAGGATAGTTTAAAACTTTAAGTTTAGTTTAAATAGTGTTAATGGTACCTATAATAGTGAACGCACGCATAACACTCGGTTATTATAGTCTTGTTTTATACCAGTTGAGTATCAAGAAGAAACAATCAACGCCTTTTTGGCTGCATAATAAGATTGGTCTAGGAAAAACTACGCTACTAGGAAAGCGAATAAATAAATAAATTAATATATATTTGTGAACATTTAAATACAACATCACCTAGCCCAAATTAAGCTAATATAAGCTCATGCTATGGGATCTAGACGACTGACATACATACTTATACATATATAAATTTCTAAATACAAAGATACATTACATTATACCTACATAGAAAACACCCAAACTTCAAAACAAACATTTGTGGATAAATATTTGGACCGACCCAGGAATCGAACCCAGGATCTCCAGCGCTACAGGCGGTTACACTACCGACCGACACAGAGGCAGTCAAAGCAGTAAGTGTTGTCGATCGTACATTTGCACGGAAGTTAATAATATAATCGACATTATATTAGGTAAGTACTTACTACGATTGTTTTGACTACGCTCGCTCGTGGTTGTCGATTTGCGTTTAAACACTTTGTCTGAAAGCGCCATGCAGACTGATGCAGACATTCAATTTCGTTTGTAAATATGATAACTGACTAGCCAATATCACGCGGTTTCACATGCGTAACTCTTGTTCCCGTGAGAGACGCGTAAAACTTGAAATTTTGAATTTCAAGTTTTACGCGTCTCTCTGAAGATAATTTGAAAGTTTGGGTGATGGTGATGTGGGTGGGTGGTGTACTTATATGACACTATGTGGCACACTTACACACACACACAATTTTTTTCTTCTTTATCATATTAGTGTAAAAGTAAAGATACAAAATTGAAAACAAAAGGGCCCTACCGAAATCATTCGGCACTCAAATCTGAGCTGATCTGCCGACAAGACAAAGAGTACCTAAGAAAACCTAGATCTCATAAAACCCCACAGTATAAATATTAGCATACCGTGTAATATTCGAAGAAGCAAAATAGAAATCTTCAAACGCTTCCCTTTATACCTGAACATTAAACAAAGCCATGTACACACAAAATGGCTAATAAGACCACAATTAAGCATAACCAGACTGCTTGCCGCTCACCGCTTATATTTTTAGCATTCTCAGAAACCATGTCTCTTAGTTCAGTGTATTGTCAGAGAACTAATCGAATGGTTTCTGTCTAGTAGCTTTTGTTATAAAGGGTAATTCCGTTTTGAACCTTTTAGTTTGTTTTACACATCCTCTTGTTTACAAAATATATCTTTACTAGGTATTGTCCGTGACTTCGACCGCACAATAACTTTTTTCGATACTAGTTTCCATCTCATTTCAATCTGTTAAAGAGTTTGTCTGCAAGAAAAGAAATCATATATATTCTTTATCAATTTCATCCGAATCCGTTCAGTGATAGGCGTAACAGATTTACATTTACATAAATTATATTTGTAGAAGTTTCAAACTATCAACAAAACTACAATCTCATTATTTCACAACTAGGAGCAATTTTAATCCCGTTTCTGAGTGGAATTGCTTAAATGTGGTTAAATTGAATGCTTGGAAAACAAAGGTCGTGCGTTGGAAAACCCACTTTCAATTCTGGTATAAGAGTGTAAGACCCAACTATGAACACTCAGTGAGCATAGATCAATTGTCACCAAAATTAGGCGCAGTATTTACAAAAAGCTGGATATAAAGAAAAAGATACACCCATTGAGAGAACTCTAAAAACAAGTTTACCATCAAAACCACATTCAGCACTTTCAATTCATCGAATGACAGCATGTAGAGACTAGGTTTATGTATTACCTAGGAACAGAGATAGGGCGACATCTGGCACCGTATGGGCTATAACAACAGTTATATCGCTAAGGGTTAAGCCACACTACAGGAGCCTCGCTTAGTGTTAAGAGCCGAGTAACTTGCTTTAGTCTGTTCGCACTTAGCTAGAAGCGTCGCAAGCTATGTTATCTGTATTTTTTTAAACATTATTACGAAACTTTTTCACAATATGACTTTGCCGCTCATCATCATATTATTACAACATATATATGAAAACCTGGAACGACCTGCCCGCACACGTGTTTCCCTCATCTTAAAATCTTACAACTTGAGGACCACTGTCAGAAGTCTTACGGACTGTGAGAGTGGCCCCCAATCGCTAGATGCACCACGGCTTTCCATCAGGCTGGCGACGTCAATTTGGAGAGCTTAATATAAAAAAAAATTTCGATACTCATCATACATAGATAAAGTGACCTGGCTGCATTCAACAGAGGATACGACGCATGGCACTGTTACCTGCATACATCTCTCTACATCCATTGATCTCCCTGCTGTTAGCCGCGCTCTCAATTGTTGGTTCCCCGGACATTCCATCAGAATGTGTCTATGAGAAGAAGGATTGTTCTACCAAGCCGCATAGTTCACCGTTGCGCGAAGGTGATCAATTCGTCAGGAAGTCAACTTATTGGATGGAATGTCTCCGTAACGTAAGCTCATAGCCATTACCAATCTGTGTCATACATGCACATGTGGCCTCTATGGCGGTACGTAATCTATTCATTATAATAAATTACATTATAGAAAAGTCAAACCTGTACATTGGAAATATTAAAAAAAAATACTCGCTGGGCGCTGAATGGTGAAAGTCAGAAAAATTTTTGTCCGTTTGTCGGTTTGTCTGTTTGCTTTGTTTTGTCCGGAAGGATCTCGAAAAGTACTAAGTATATTTGATTCAAATTTTGCACAAATATTAAGTACGGGTAGGGTCGCGTACGAAGTCGCGTGCAACAGCTAGTGCATAATAAGTTCGCTGGTATCAATTCACTAAGCGAGTCGCTTATGGCTCTTAGCTTATAGCTAAGCACTTATAGTGTGGCCTTACCCTAACAATTCCCTTGTTATTGTCATTCGATATTATTGCTGCTATAAAGTAGCTGATAGGTTTTATATCGCAATGAATTTTGATGGCTCTATGCTTTAGGATCTTTCAAGACGCTATATTAAATAGATAAAAGATCAATTGTTACGGCTAAAAGACAAGATCAGCTATTTTACTGTAAAATTTCTAATTTACAAATTTACAAGCAGGAATAAGATGAAATTAGGTAAATGATCAAAAATAATAGTAATAATAAATATTTGTGTACAATCTCACACAACATCATCTAGCCGCAATTCATTTAGCTAATAAACTTGTTATAGGTGTTCTAGGCAACTGATAGACAGACTTATTTATTTCGTAATACATACATGTTTTAAAAAGAAAACACCCAAACTCCGAAACAAACGTTTGTGGATCACACAAATATTTGGACCGACCCAGGAATCGAACACGGGACGTCAGCGCACCAGGCCGTTACACTACCGAATGGTCCACCGAGGCAGTCTAAATCCATTCAGTAGCTTTTGCGTGAAGTATAGAATATCAGCATCATCCACTGAGCTTTTTACCAACACAGTTGGAGTCGGCTTTCTTATCTAACTACGATGCGGCTAAACTTCGATATTTTTCATGCAGTAACTGCCATACGACCTCCACAACCAATTGATGATATCGAAGTTATGTAGTTAAACTATGATTTTTTAGTTTTTTTTTTATTTTCAGCACGCCAAATTGACGTCGCCACCAGCCTGATGGAAAGCCGTGGCGCATTTAGCGATTGGGCGCCACTTTTGACAGTGGTCCTCAAGTTGGCGGCTCTGTGGTGTGCCTCTTCACGCTCCTCTTAAAGAACCCGGGATTGTAAGATGAGGGAAAACCGTGTGCGGGCAAGTCGTTCCAAGTTATTACAGTTCGACAGAGAAACGATCTTCTGAAACGCTCAGTTCTGGCGAAGATTCTCTCCACTGTGTATGAGTGGTATCTCAGCCCGGCACGCTTTGTTCGGGATAGTTGGAGTTGGATGTTATCGCAGGGGGAGTAACAAAAATTCAAATATACTTCCGCGTTAAATAATATTAGTCTGATTATGCAAGCATCATTGACAGGATCTTACCAAATCTGGTTAGGCAGAGGAGGGAACATTGTGAACGGTGGAAGGTGAACGCTGACGCGTCTCAAGGTGGCCACCCTAAACCTTCTCAAATAGGTCGCAAGGCCCAGAGACCCTCACAGTGTTTCCCTCTTTACCACGCTATGGACTCGGCGCCCGCATGGTGAATCCATGGAATGCTGACGAAACGGTCGTAAACAATTTGTTTTTACCATGATATGAAACCATGGTAGTCCTGAGGTATCATTCCGAGGGTTTACCCGGGGCTCCTGTTAGGTGGGATGCGTGTGGTTTTTAGTCGGTAGGAGTCGGGCATAGCATACATGTAGAATTTTCCTCACGTTAAAAAAAGTTCTATAAAACCAGTTACACATCAATCAATCTACGCAATAACGCTTAGCCGGAAGCACTTCTAATCCAAAAAAAAAACTTTGAAGAACACTCAAGTTTCTAACAATTGAGCCAATATACTAATCTCCTTTGAAATACCATCTTAAGCCCTTTCGATTTCCAAAAAGGGTATTTATAAACAGTTATAACAAAAGGACCCTTTTCTTAAACAATTTGTATACTAAGTTATTGAAGATCAGTAGACTGCAATGTATACTTATAGAATTTTCAAAGTCATTGTGTTGGACTTTATGGGTATACTTATTGTAAGAAGTTGATACTTGAATGAGTTGATTAGGATGTTTGAATGGAGGTATCTTGTGTCGTTGGATGTGATGGACAAGGATAGTAAAGTAAACAGGGTATTGTAAGATTCTAGTTATGTAAGATATATTAAAAAAAAATTCAAAACTACGAGTATGATGCGCTAGTAGAACAATTTTTGGTATCAAATGAAAAAAAATACATTTCAAAACTAAGATCTGCTAATATCTACTAATTACATTTTTGATAAAAAGAAAGAACGGATATAACTTCAATAATTTCATGTTTGAAGCGTAAAAATATCAGCTGATTTAAGTATGTGTAGGTGCAATTTAAAAAAAAATACTGACGAAATGTTTTTGAAAGCCGCTTATGTACTTACTTACTTACATCACAGAGCAACGCGGGGCAATCCCTAAGAGGGTAGGCAGAGGTATGTTACGCTTGGCATTTATATTTTAAACACTTTTCAACCTACCTACTTCAGTTTTTACAGAAACTGATTAGAAAAGTGTCGTTAACAAAATCTATTGTATCAGATTTTGCTAACGACACTTTTCTAAACAGTTTTGTTACAGTCACTCTATCTGACTAAAGAATAATAATGACGATATTTACATTTTACAAGTCGCTTTATGTATCGCTATTAAATCTAGTCAAAAAACTTGCAACACAGCCAGAAGATGCCAATAATTCTTTCTGAAGTTGAAACACAAAAGCATACGCAATTGACCAAATTAATTATATCGTTGAATCCCAGAGCTACTAATTAAAAAAGAATTAGACTTAATATCCTTCGCCCCAATTCAATTTAAAAAAAAATGAAAACAAACAAAAAACGCAACGACAAAGGAACCCTTATAATTTGAAAAAAACGTATGAGAAAATCTTCTGTCTCTCTCTGATCCGTATAGATTGTAGATTTTGTTTCATTCGCACAGTAGGCGGAGCTACGTATTCACACGTACATTATAATTACTGCTTGATTCTTTTACCTGAATAAACCAAGTGGAACCTGGATTCCTGACATAAGGCTGAATGCACATCTGACGTATAATTTGTGAATTATTAAAAGCTACACAAAACAGCAAAACCTTCATTGCGTTGTATTGTATCAGTCAGTTGTCTTATACGTTTGATTAGACAAATTTATAAACCGATAACCATAACTTATCTGTTTGTCTCTTTTCTAAATTAAAGATTACCTGCAAGATATATCCTCGAGCAAAAAGGTCTCAAATTGTATTACAAACATGTCTGTAAAATGTAATCCATTTATAACGTTGTATGTTCTGGAAAGAAGAAAAACAATCAAATAATTAATCTCAGTATAATTAAGAAATTTTAAAATCTTAATTCTTTTTACGAAAGTCTCGTGTTTGCGATCACTGCGATCAAGGAGCTAAATTAGTTTAATTGTTTTAGATAATATGAGTTGAATGTAAGTAAAAAGTATTATCGCGAAGTCCCGAATTCTATAAGTATGAGTGTTAAAAACCGCGATAGTTTAAAAATAAAATATGAGTTGATTATTTTAAAACTATGCATGTACTTAATTTTTCTTCTTTCTGTCTGTACGGCATTACTTTTTATTATTGCGAATCACTAAAACTTGTAAATACTTATTTACAAGTAAATAAGCGTTACGCAACCAACGATACGCCGCATATAATCTGTTATGTGCATCCACCCTTAGACATAATATCTTCAGTAATCGGCGCCTTGGTTGTCTGAGAAACCTCAAATTTATAATTGAAACGAGAAATTACTAGTTATAGCCCTACCTATGAAAATAATTATAGGTTAAGTTTATAACATGATGATTTAACTAATTTTTGAACTTGCTCATCAGTCCAATTTACCTGTGTAATATTTTCTTTTTAGAACTTATACATAGAAAGGTTTTTTTAGTATATTATTACTACTCGACCAAGCGTTCTTGATCAACGCGTGAAATGGCCTTTACCGACTGCATCCTACCTCGGGTACCTACTGGAATAGCCTTAGTACCGTCCGCAAGGATGCAAGCCGAGCTTATGCATCCATTTTCGTTTTAGTTCCGGACAAAAAAACATCCGACATAAGGATTCTAAACTTTTAAAAAATACTCAATATTCCATTAATTTCTATCTAGAATCAAATGGACACATCGAGATATTATGAATGTTGAATCTGACACCAGCTCTTAAAAGTTTGATTAATTTGTGTTAAAAAAAAATTAATTCAATTTAAATTATTTGTTTTTTAGAACACGGCCAAGTTATGTTACAGTGATTATTTAAGAATATATCTAAGAAGTTTTGAATGTGAGACATTTAAAGCATAGGTTTATTTACCAACAAAAATATAAATAAATAAATATTTGTGGACATTCACACACAATATCATCTAGCCCAAATTAAGCTAATATAAGCTTGTGCTATGGGATCTAGACGACTGATATACGTACTTAAATATTTCTAAATACATACATATTATACATAGAAAGCACCCAAACTCCGAAACAAATATTTGTGGATCACACAAATATTTGGACCGACCTAGGAATCGAACCCAGGACCTCCAGCGCAGCAGGCGGTATCACTACCGACTACGCCACAGAGACAGTCAAAAAAAGAACACAGAATTTATTACATTCATTACCTACCTAAAACTTTTGTGACACGTCCTAATTTTCACATCTGTCTCCGTGACTGCCTCTTTTAAATGTCAAAATTGCAGAAATACTATTTTTTCTCCTTCCGTTTGTAAAAGGACTCAAGTAAACAATAATAATTATTGTTTACTTTAATACGTCAATTTAATATTCATTTACTTACAATACTTGTTCAATCAGATGTAAATATATTAGCAACAGCGGTAACAAACTTCAAACTCTACAAATACAAAATTAAATTGTGCTCACTGAAATTAGATTGACGAAAACAAAGGAGAAGTACTATCGAATCCCACCAGTCTTCAGTTAATTATAGGTTAAATATAACCGGCATTAAGGAGATTACGCGAAGCAGTCAACTCGTTGCCTTATCTACGCGTTTATAGGTCTGTGGGCTGTTCAAAGAAATTGTCGCGAAATAAAAGGATTATTGTTTGGTCGTGTTTTCCAAATTTATGAAGGCTTAAGAAAGTGTAGATTGTTTATAGGCTTATGAAAGTATAGATAGTATTAAGATGGTGTTTATTTTAAGATTGGTGATGGACTTTGTTCTATATAGACTGTTTTAAGTTATATTTAAAATGTTATTATGTTATAAACGAAGGGTTGTTTAGAACAATATGAAGTCGTCCTTGTGGGCTTTGTCTATACAATGATTGTCATTTGTAAGCTTTTGAAATGGTTACATAACATAATAACTAAAGTTGTTTCAACAATTTTCAAAACAACTATGGTCAAAATAACTACTGATTAAAACACCTAAAGATCGTTTCACGCATTTTTGTTATAACTACTGGTCGAAACAAATAATGGACGATTCACCTACGATTTATTCAACTACAATTAACTGTGCTAAGATTGATTGAACTATGTATGAAATACATAATAATCAATTCGCCTACGAGTTTATTGTACGATTATGAGTCTCAGTACTCAGGGGTACGTATCATAATGCATAAGTTTAAAATCTATAAGTTTACATTGTATAAGTTCAAAATATATAAAATCAAAAGGTATAATAGTCAGAAGAAGTAATCATCAGGCTACATTTTATAATATTATATTATTTCAAAAGGGAACACCCAAAAATTCCGAAATATGTTTTTCCTTTATGTCATATGTATGTATGAACATCGGAATTTCAATATTCCGATGTTCAAAATTCCGAAGATTACAATTCCTAAGAAACAAAGCTCCGAATATTCAAAAGGACGATATTCATTTTATCCGAAAGTCATAAGTACGAACTTTTATTTTTCCTACTTTCATTAGTACGAATAATCAAAAGACCGGACTGTTATTTTCCCGAAAAACATTATTCAGAATTTCAAATATCCGAAAACTCACTGTTTAAGTTTACCACGAAGAAAAATAATCCGAGTCGGGGTGTTAACCATTCACTTATAATGGTTAACACCTCGACTCGGAAAGGTTAGGTTAGAAGGCTAAGGCGAAGCGGAGCGGAGCTCCCGCCTTAGCCTTCGTGGTTATTTTTTTTGTTTTGTAGTTAGCCTTCCACTCACTTGGAAATAATATTTTCGGTAGTTAGACTTGACTATACTTTATTAAAATAACGGGTGGAATCGGGAACATAAATAATCGTCTTTAGCATTAGGTATTTCAAACGTAGTCAACATGTCCAATATCTTAAATGAACATTATATTAATCGTCCATTAGTTCAAATAATTATAGTTTATTCGAAATTATGTGAATTAACGAGTAGTCGAGTCGACCATGCGTAATTAACATAGGTGAATCAACCGTAGTTGTTTTGAAAATAGTTGAAACAACTTTAGTTATTATGATAGGTAACCTTTGAAATGTATCACTTTTTTTTATTTTACACAAAGATTATAAGTAGTGTTAGCATTTTGTTATTGCCTCTAGTTAAGTACTTCAGTGATTACAGAAAATCTTTTAAATGACATAATTATGAGGCTTGAAACTGTGTATAGCCAATATGACTATTTCGGTTAGGGCGACCACTTCTATTACATTGTATACCACTGAAAGTATCCATAATGAAAGAAAAGATGAGTTATAACGCCCAAACCCTTAGACGAGACTTCAGTGGTATCCAAAGTAAGCCGGGAATCGTAGGACATTGTTCCGAGTAGTTACCCGGGACATCCGGCGCTATACGAATAGGTAGAGAACCGTGTAATTTTCGATTCGCGATTCGAAACAGGCACAAATCTCTGAGATTTGTTTTATAGTACTTAGGTGGCAAACATGGTTACGGCCCACGAGGTTGGTTACTGTAGCCTATGGACATTTGGGCGCAGTTTGTGAAGACCCACAGTTGAAAATTTTCAAGCCGCCCATAATATTGAGATCTTCAACTTGGCTTAACGACTCTCATTTTACTGACAACGGGACCAACCGCTTAACGTACCTTCCGAAACATGAAAACGCTTGCATTATGTCACAAAGTGGTCATGTGGTAGTCACCCATCCACAACCGGCCACAGTAAATGTTGCTTACTGCAGTGATCGTTTACAGAACACTGAGTCCGCGGGGCCACGAGAGCTTCGAAATTCCATATGGAACAGAAATACTGAACATAAAGTGCCATATCGCGTGGGTATCAATATACCATTTTCTGAAACAATTTCCCAATTCCCAATTCAACTTATTAAATAAATCCTGAAAATGTTGTTGAAAAGTGTTTGCAATTAACATGGCTGCTCATCCCGCCAGCGGGAGTGTTGACGGGCGATAACCCACAGCCTGCAGCCTCTCAAATGCACTATTCTTCTAGCTAGGGTTGTCAGAAATTAAAAGTTTACTAAATTTACGAAAGGTTGGTCAGAGGGACTCTATCAAACGGACAAGACTGGACAGTAAATTAGATTAAACAGTTGCTGTTTTCAATAATTCTGCTAACAGACAAATCGTCAACACAGAAAAAAAAAGTAAATTTACTTTGATAATGCATTGATATCGCTGTCGTTTGCAAAGATAAGTACGTATATTAGTATTTCTTTCATTATTCTATTCCATAATTTATTTACACAGTTAAAATGGGTTACGACAAAACCCATCATCTTCGGGACTTAAGCCGGCTTCAAGTAGAGTAACTGTTGCAGAAGAATTATCGGTAAAGAGAAGGAAAGCTGAAAAGCCCAATACTAATCCGTCAAGCCAGTGTATGCTGCAAAGCCAATCACCATCGTAATATAGCAAAAATTGAGAGAGCCTTTCGTCTAACAGTGGAGTCAGATTTAATAAAATAGCAAATGTAGCTAAAGTATGAAGTGGCAACCCTACTTTCTAACACTTACGCCTGTACCGCTGTTACTTTGTGCTCTTAGAATTTATTCACTATTGTCGCGAATCGAATATTCAGTTTAATATTAACATTAAATATTAATAGATCAACGTAAAATGTTCTGAAACTGAATTGGTTTTGAAAGTTGCGATAGCAATTTGCTTAATAGTCTCATTAGATTTTCTTTACGCATATGCTTACAACCTTTTTCCTAAGGGTCAACGGGGGCATAAAAAGGAGAGTATGCTGCTCGTAGTCCTTAGGCGGGTCGCCCACACGAACTGGAGTCGAGGCGGCGTCGAAGCACGGGCGCATAAGCGGCGCGCCGCTTCTACGTTTCCTTCAGCAATACATGGCAGTGCGCTCACACACTAGACTCGCGTCACGGGCGATGTGGAGTCGAGGCGGAGGCGGGGTGGGGCTGATGCGCTCGACCGCGCCGCGACTCCGTCACCAATTTGTCATTTTGTTTCGTGCGTAGACGTGTTTACACGCTTCAAAAATGCGTGACGATTTTGAAACTACCGCAAACTTTATTGAAATTGTACGAATGAATCCGTGTATTTTTTATCCCCAAAAGGGAAGGCAGAGGCATATTATTATATGCCCACATTTCACGTTTTCAGAATTGGTCCCACGTAATAGATGGTGAGCCGTATTGCCGTGTTGAGATGGACAGGCGCAGGTTGTGACTGCCTGCTGTTGAAATTTTTCAAGCCGCCTAAAAAGGCCTTTAACTTGGCTTAACGACTGTCATTTTACTGGCAACCGGGACCAACGGCTTAACGTGCCTTCCGAAGCACATAAACGCTGTGTGCAAGTGCGTCTTCATCTTCTGACGACGACATGGTGAATAAATTGGAATGTGTAAAGGAAGCATAGCCGCCCGCGCCTCGACTCTACTTAACGTTCACGCGCCACCGCGCCGCGACGCCGCCGCTACCGCGCCCCGACTTACCAGTGAGCGACCCCCCTTACAGAAGCAGACCTAAGACGTCGAGACGTCAAAGAAGAGTACTCGATCCTAGGCGAGACTGCAGTAGTGGTAAAACCACAAATTAGAGATAGTACAGATGGAAACCTACACACACATAGACAACTCATTGACAGACACGAGGTCAGGCGGTCTCAACCGAATTTTGAATACTGATTTGTGCGCGAGTGTGTATAGCAGATGGGAAAGTACGTACATGAGTTTCCCATCTGTACTATCTCTAATTTGTGGTAAAACTCTGCTGTGTTTCCTGAGATTACCTTTCCAAGGAGTTATTCGGAGCACCCGGTGCAAAGAGATCGTGTGGTTCTGAGTAGAGATGAAAATGACCAAAGTGACTGAATTTGACTGACTGTCATTTACGGTCAAATTGGTCAAAAACGGTCATTTACTGTCAAAAAGGGTCATAAACAGTCACTTTGATCTTGAGTGCTTTTCGATATTTATTTTGAACTAGCTGACCCTCGCAACTTCGTTTACGTCACATAATGTGCACGAAAGGAGAGGTACCTAACTCTTCATCAGACTTGTCAAGCACCGTGTGAAACGGCCCTGTTTTCTTATTAAGGCTATTCTAAAACCACAACAGGTTTTAGAATAGCCTTAATCTTTAAGCTCTTTTACGATTAAGCAAATAGGGCCGTTTAGATTTACCCTCTCATTCAAAGGAACCCTAGGTTCGGCGAAATTTGAGATGCCTCTAATTTCTGAACTACAAACCCCTCAATCTTGAAACTTGGGTCGAAAAATCCTTAAAGTACCTACTCTCTTTTCAATACTAAAAAAATATTTGAAATCGCATCACGCGTTAAGAAATTACAACTGAAAAACCATTTTATCTTTAATCCCCTCTCCAGCAGGAACCGCGCAATACTTCGGGATCAAAAGCATCTTAGAACCTTCCTCGGGCTATAAGCTCAAAATGTACTAAGTATCATTCAAATCGGTTCAGTGGTTTCGGCGTGATACTTATTCGGGATACAGACAGACAGACAGACAGACATGAAAAGTTTAAATTATATTTTTGGCTTCAGTATCGATTAGAGAACGCCCTCCAATTAAAATTTTCAAAATATCTTCCATGTACAGACTCCCGACCCTCTACAGTTTTGTTATATGTATAGACTAGCTGACCCTCGCAACTTCGTTTACGCCACATAAGGTGTATGAAAGGACAGGTATGTTTTAAACAGACTCATGGAAGCGTATGAAACTGCCCTGTTTGCTTAATCATAAAAGAGCTTAAAGATTAAGTCTATGCTAAAACAATTCAGTCCACGCCTTCGGCGCTGACTGAATTATTTTACAATAGCCTTAATCATTAGGCTCTTTTATGATTAAGCCAATACGCCCGTTTAATCCAAAGAACCCTTGAATTCAAGGTTTACCTAAAGTTGAGATGCCCCTAATTTCTGAACTACAAATCCCTCAATATTGAAACTTGTGTGAAACAATCCTTAAGTACACAACACAAGTACATTTGAAATCAGACTACGCGGTGAAAAATTACAACTGAAAAGCCATTTCATCTCTCATCCCCTCTCCTGAAGGAACCGTGCAAAATATCGGGATCAAAAGTATCCTCGAACCTTTCTCGGATTATAAGCTCAGATTGTGCCAAGTATCATTTAAATCCATTCAGTAGTTTCTGCGTGATACTTATTCGGGATACAGACAGACAGACAGACAGACATGAAAATTTTAAATTACATTTTCGGCTTCAGTATCGATTAGAGAATGCCTTACAATTAAAATTTTTAAAATATCTTCCATGTACAGACTCTCGACCCTCAACAGTTTTATTATAAGTATAGATTATACTGAAATGGTGCCCCCTGTCGGGTAAAATTGGCAAATTTAGTCACTTTAATAGTTAGAATTAATAGTAAGTTTAAGTCAAATTGATTGAATTTGACAATAAATGACCGGTCAAATACGGTTTTTGACAATCGTGACTGGTCAGATTCAGTCATTTTACATCTCTAGTTCTGAGTAACAGTAGGCGCACACTGGGCGACAAGTCGCCGCGATATATCGGGATCGAGAAAAAGTTCGAGTTCGGCATGCCATTTATGGGGATTTTCACACGTTAAAAAATTGGAATTGTAATTAGGCACATTCTTTAAACAAAACTTCAATAAAAATTGAAAATACCATTGACATTTTTCCAAATAAAATATCTATATACATATAATAAAATGATAGAAAAGTCAAAACTGTACCTTGGGAATATTTAAAAAAGAATACTCGCTGGGTGTTCAACATAAGATGAAACCGAAATAAAATTAGAAATTTTTTTGTCTGTTTGTCTGTTTGCTTTGTCCGGAAGGATCTCGATACTCAATAGATTTGATTCTAATTTTGCAAAAATATTAACTAGGGGTAGGGTCTTCAAATAGGCTATATATTATCACGCTACATATTCTAGGGGCTTAGTAGAGATCAATCAAATTGGCATTAAGTATAATATAATTTTCACGCGTACGTAGTTGCGGGCAACACCTAGTTTATAATAAGCTAGCTAATCCCACCTTTTTGCCCTACACGTTTTTCACAGAAACTTGTTCCTTGTCAGCTATCTGTATACCAAATTTCATCCAAATTGGCTCAGGGCTTAGAACATGATTAAGTAATAAACATCTTCATAAATCAAAATCACCTTAACAAACTTTCACACATTAAAATATTGATAGAATTTCATCATTCATTAATTCAATCATTCAGATTATCATTCACTCAATCGTTCATTATACCAGAGACATTATAAAATCTAATATAATGCTTCTGTTGAGTATTTTATAGTAAAATTATACACATATTTTTTAAATTATACATTTATGTAAAGTCGCCACTAATATCGTTGATTCTACTCATTACATCAATATCTTAATATCTGATGAGAGTCTGATATTATCAAAGTACGTAAAAGGAGGTTTTCTATGATAATTACCGGTGCAGACATGTTTTGAAATTATAATGATTGAAAGTATGAGCAAATGTGTGGTCCCACTGCTCGCGGGTTTACTAGTAGGTATTAAAATTTCTATTTATTCGCTTCTTTGTAACTGTCACCAGAAAGTATTATTTCTTCTCTTCTCTTCTCTTCTCTACTATTATAAAATTGTAAAAATAGCTGTGACGGTACATTCAAGATAAATTTAAAAAAATAACTAATTTAGGGATTCTGAGTCCAAATCTATGATTTTTTTTCTTCGTGTTGTTCTTCTTTGTTTGTTTGCAAAATCCAGTAGTCTGACCGAAATTTTACTGTTAGGATTTTTTGAGCATATATTAAACCTAGACAACGCTTTTTGTTTCATCAAAATTGAACCAGCGAAAGTGTACAGCTTAAACTATGTTTTACTAGATGCCCTATGCGTTGGAGAGGTCAAAGTAGATTGGTTAAATGTTAAAATCAGCTGGCGAACGAAGTCGCGGGCAAAAGGTAGTATACATTTTTAATTATTGTATTTGCTTGTACGCTAATGCATATTTAAGAACAAAAAAAATATGAGGTGAAAAATCGTTAACGCCATGCGATAAGATCGCTTATTATTTCTCGCTGAAATAGGAAACCCCCATGTTGTCAATTTGTTGATTTTATATGGCATTCTGTTTGTACTGAGAGGTCCAGAGATTTTCCACTCAGAAACAGCAAGTAAAATTAAAGAAACAAGAAGCCGTGAGATCGTTCTCACCCGACTGCCTCTCTCTAACACGTTTATTGTGAAAGTTCAATCCGATTGACGTTGTCATTTTTGATTTATTTCAAACTTTGAACAGATGATCCACGTGACTTGGTGACATAGTTTAATGCGACAGAGTCACAGACTACAGACAAAGTCTCGACATTAGCCCCTCTGCAATTTATTTTATAGAGAGGGGCTAAAATTAAAGAAAACTGATGATAAAGAAATCCGTTTTAAAACAGTCTAATCGCTGTTATTGGGCGAGCAGGGTGGCAATCCTCAACCATGTGACTTATGGTGAATGAGATATTTGTCTCTCAAAGAATGAACTACATTTGTAGACAGAATCAAATCTATTTCGAAATATTTAAACAGATCTATTTATCTATAAAAGAGTATTTTTGAAACATCATCAGGTGGCCTAACCTAGTTTAAAGTGAATTTAAAATACTTAGGTACTTAATAAGTATTACTAAGTAAGAATATCCTGTACCTGTAAATACGAGTAATAATAGTTACTACTCGATAATGAAGGTATTTACTGCAAATAAACTAAGTACCACACTTTACGATAATAGGGATAAAAGTAAAATTGAGTAATTAAATAAGGCATCAATTTACCTCAAGACCACCCTTAGAGTTTACAACAATGTGGACATGGACACAGTAGCTAAATGTAGCAGTAAACCGAAAGACCACAGTAATCATATAACCAGTATGAAACCCTCTTAGAAAACCAGTTGTAGTACTATAAAACCTCAATTTAAGTATCAAGACAGGTCACTCAGTGCACATATTTGCTTAAGATGACGATACGTGTGACCATTGACTCCGATAGCAGAATATTAATAAGAAAAACTATGAAACGCTATTTCTGCTTATTTTAATATAATATAAAATATTTTATGATTGGAAGGCTAGAATCAGATAGATAAGTACACAGTCAAAGTACTTGTATAATATTAACATAGAATATTAAACATGGAGACAGAAAAAAGTATGTAGAACTAAATGAAGGAATTCCAGAACCATTTAAAGAAATTGGTATTCATGTTCGTTATAGAATGCACTTTGAAATATGCAAACATAAAGTTGCAAATTTATAACACCAAGTCGCTAAACGAAAGATGCCGAGGTATGAAGACTACTTGGGCCTCAAACTGGACCTCGGCGGCGAGCGCGGCGACAGGCGATAGCGGCGAGGGCGTTGCCCACGAATGCAGCGTTTGCACATCAGCCAACGGCGCTCAGTGCGTTCGTTATCGATTTAAGGGTTCCATACCCAAATGGTAAAAACGAGACCCTATTCATGAGACTTCGCCGTCCATCTATCTGTCTGTCTGAGTGTCTGTGTGTCTATCTGTCATGAGGTTGTATCTCAGGTACCATCATAGCTAGAGAGCTGAAATTTTCACAGATGATTTCTGTTGCCGCTATGCCAACAAATGCGCTATGACAATAAAATCAGAAAAACTGTGAGGATTAAGGAGGGCTGCCATAATAACAAACGTAATTTTCTGCCGTTTTTGGTACGGAACCCTCTGTGCGCGAGTCCGACTTGCACTTGGCCAGTTTTTCCCAAGTCGTCCTCGCCCCGCTCGTCACTAGCATCCAGTTTGAGGTCTTACGAGTTATTTCCATTGAATGAACGATGAGGGAACTAACTTATGTCTTGAAGGAATTTTACTGTCTATTTGGGAATCTCTTAAGTTGAACTTTCATTGCTGCTTTTATTACTATGTAAACATTGAACTATCAAGTCTTTGTAGTGTTATAAAAATTATATTGCCTTTGCAAAGGTCTTAAGCTTAAAGTCTTTTTTGATGAAACCCCCCTCTGTAGACGTTCTAGAAAATTCAATACTTGATTAAAAAACAAGTGTAACTCAAAGGTACACAAGAAAGCCGTGAGATCGTTCTCACAGAAGTTCAATCCGATTGACGTTGTCATTTTTGTTTTATTTCAAACTTTTCACGTGATCTAGTGACGTAGTTTAATGCAACAAAGTCACAGACTACAGACAAATTCTCGACATAAGCCCCTCTGCACTCTATTTTATAGAGAGGGGCTAAAAGAAAAGTACTAAAAAGTCCCACTAAAATTACCGTGAGTTTTATTGCCAGGTTCTTTCTCACAGGCTCTACGTATTGCCTTGCTAATCTGGCAGTAAATGTAGAATCAGAAATCTTGATGTTTATAAGTGTTACTTTGTGATCTATAGGTATGCATAAACAGATTTTAATTTTCACCAGAAATAAAGCAGACCTTAAGTCGCAGAACGCACGTTTTTTGGCGCTGATGTTCAGATCAGCGTACAGTTAAAAGTTAAAGCTACCATCCCGACTTTTTGCGAAACAGACAATCAGTAAAAGAGAAACTCAGAGAAAGAGACATTCAGCGAAATCGCCATATTCGAACTAGTAGACATTTTGCGATAAATACAATAGTGCGAATTAGTCGAATATTACTCTACATTTTGTTGACCAAAGTATGACTTTCAGTAGGTACCTATATCAAACTACAAATACCTATACAATATGATGCCCACGGCTACTTTCTATCATCGCACCGCTCGCCATAGACAAGGTGTTCATCCTCACACTTTGCGTCCGGAGCGTTTGAGCACGGTTAGATCCGGCAGGGTCTTTCTCCCGCGTAAGCTTAGATTGTGGAATGATCTCCCTGCCTCGGTTTTCCCAAACGGGGTTCTTCAAGAGGGGTCTTAGAAGGTTTTTACAGGGTCAACAGCGCGAGTGTAGCGCCTCTGGTGTTGCAAGCGTCCATAGGCAGCGGTGACCACTGGTCCTTCTGGTAGGCCGTATGCTTGTCTGCCACCTTAGTGGTATAAAAAAAACGTACCTATAAAATATATTTACAACGTTTGAAGTAATAAAGTCTATGTTTCATCATCATGCTACTACCCAAAAGAACGGGACATTGACAATAAATGTCCACAAATTTGACAGGTTTCCATACATGAGTTCTAAGATTTTCGTAATTTCACAGGCAACGTTGCGGGCAAGAGCTAGTCATTAATACCTTATACTTAAATGGTAATTAAGTACAAAGTTTATGGTACAGTTCGTAAATAATTACAGTCTAGATTTTTCATGTATATAATTAATTTGTTCGATGCAATCGACGAGTGGAGGCCGTATGGTGCAATTCATAAACGAAATGATGATTACGATTTAATCCAGACACTTTTTTTTAACATAAGGAAAAATCCTTCATGGATGCTATGCCGGACTCCTACAGACTAAAAACCTCATGTAACTTCCAATAGCCTACAGTAGGGAGCCCCGGGTAAGCCCTCGGGAGGATGTCCCAGGTTAATCTAGACACTTACTAGCAAAAAACTATTTTTACATTATATTTATTAGCAAAAAGGTCTGTAACGCAAAACATTCCGCCAAGGACGCTAATTCTCAAACAAACGACTTGAAAGTCTAAACGAAAACTGGTAGTAAACTGTCGTTACGAAAAGAAAATAATGGCATAAAGAAATTTTGCCAATAACCTTTCGTATTAGCTTTCAAGAATTGGGGGCCTAAGAGCCGGCAGTAGGTATTTTCTAATACATAAAAATTCAAAGTCAAAAAAACATTTATTTCGCATAATCCTAATACATAGGCACTTGCGACACTACATAGGCAATTGCGACACGAGTATTATCAATCGTAATCGTAAAAATTCCTACCTTTCATGGTCGCGGGTAGTGACGGGATGGGAAAGGCAGGATCGTGTATTGTGGTGTAATTTGTGAGAGGCCTACGTTCAGCTATAGACTGCCATGTGCTAAATTGATTTGATACCTCACATAACTACAGGTTTTAAATCGATCACTTTTTCTCTAAGAGTTTCTTCCAAGAAAATGTGTTCCAAAATAAAGATATTAAGTAGGTACTACCAAATGCGTACCAAACCCATTCATACTTTTCCAAAAGATAAGACGGTCAACTACCGCTGTTTTAACGATAGATAACTTGTAAATGTCTTTAAGTGGTGATACAGCACCACTTAGAGACACGCTGATATCAACTTAAAATATGGTGTCGTAAGGCGTAGTTACCTTAGTAGAGCAATGTTTATACTTCCTAAGCCATATCTTCGATTGCAAGGGACAATAATGCTGATATTGATTTTGAAAATGATATTCCTAAAGTTCAATCAATATCAATACATATGATAAAATCGTAACAGGTCGCTGTCTGTACATGGAAGATAAATAAGAAAAAATATTTTATTTTAGCTTTATGAACGCAATAGAACCCAAATCAATGACATTTAGAATTTTTGTCTGTTTGTCTGTATGTCTGTATGTCTGTATATCTGTATATCTGTTTGTCTGTACGTTTGTGCACGCTAATCTCAGTAACTGCTTAACCGATTGCAATAAGTTATTTTTTATTGTGTTGAAGTTTGCTCCACTTAACATTTAGCGTTTGTTCTTTGTCAATCGGTTTTTAAATAAAAAAATTATACCTAACACTTTTAAAAATCAGATATTTTGAAAATTTTAATTATAAAGGGTTACCTTGAATGCGAGTGTAAATCTTAAATGGCGCGTTGGCTTAATCATAAAAGAGCTTAATGATTAAGACTGATTTAAAACAATTCAGTCCGCGCTGACTGTTTTAAAATAGAGATGAAGAAATACCTCTCTTTTCATACACCTTATGTGACATAAACGAAGTTGCGGGGTCAGCTAGTCTGAAATAATTCTCTTAAAGTGTAGTAATATATTGATCATTCTCGAATATAGAGTAGAACGATCTATGACTTTAAGCTCATGTTGCTCTAAGTTCTCGATTAGTTTGACAATAAAACGCCCTCGTCCAGTGACGTTAACTGTAATGTTTCAGCACCCAATGACTGTGTAAGATTAATCTAATAAATACTTAGTGCAAAAAAGGTAGGTCGAATTGCAAGTCCATGCTGAGGTAGCAAAAATCTAGCTTAGTACGTGCAGCTCTGCTTTCCCTTATGTTAATGTACATAGTATCTAGTATAACCTCCGGGATCCCTAGGTCCAAGCATAGAGCCCTGTGGAACGCCGCGTGATATGTCTTGATAACCGCGTCCTAAACTCGAATTTCTAACTAGGAAAGTAAAATACAAGGCTGTAATCAACAACTTGAATGAAGAAAACTATCTAGAAGACATCCCAATAAGAAAGGTTGTTTTAGACCAAACAGATGAGTTATCTGTGTAAGATATCTATCAAAACATCAACTCGAAGCTACCGTCCCACAACTCGCTATAAACCGTATCTTTATTGCTCCTCTCGGCACTTAAAGAGATGGAATTGTTCTTACTGAAGACCACCCAAGGGTAGTTAAAAAGTGATATCAAAACAACCCCGCGATCACTTTAAGTTTACACCATCCACCTAAGCAGGCTAAATTAAGTATTAAAATTCACAAGAGGCGGTCGCTAATAGAGGACGCAAGTAAATTGTGGACCCCGATGTTATCACTTTAATAACTTCTTTGGTAGCTCGAAAAACGATACAAAAGATGATGTAGAAAAAATTCTTGCGTATAAAGAAACGGATCGAGAACATTATTCAACTTTGTTAAGTGTTAATGGGTGTCCGGACATTTTGTTTTTTGTTTTAAAAGCAATAAATATTTTGGGGACTATTTGTAAACAGTTTAAGAGTCTTATTTACCTGTAGGGCAAAGCGATATACAGTACAAGGTTGTTGAGAACATTGCGTTAATATTCAGCAGCTTGAAAATTTTACTGAGATTTATTTAAACACTAGGGCAAGCCTGTGTATGTATGTATGGCGGACAAAGTCTGTGTCGTGAGCCCTGGGAGAATACTTCCGAAGGCGCACCCGGGTCACCCAGGCGGCGGCAGTTGGAAGGACCGTGTTATTTTATTCGGTAGAAGTCCGGCATGGCATCCTTGAAGATTTTCATACGAAAAAAAGGAGGAGGCCTGCGGCTTCGCTAGAGTGAAATTTAACTATCCATTTCACTGGGTTTCACAAGTTTCAAGGTGTAAGTGCGGCTGTACCTTGATAGGTGAATTGACTAGCTCACCTATAAACTGCTGAAACTGACCACCAGATATTTTTATTAGTGTAGAAAACAGAGCTGGCTGACAGTCGCGGCGGCCTTAGTGCTAGCGGATGTCAATTGTGTGCTTTGGATCGCTTGGCCTGTCCCGCTTAGATGGCAAAGAACCTCTTGGTCTGATCCTAAAGCCATAAATATTTGACAAGTGCCTGGTGTACACCACAACTTGCGTAACTACTATTGGTGCCAGCCACTCGATCACAATACGGCTACAGTGGAGGAATTCTCTTTTGGTTGTTTTTAAGTGTGAATCTTCAAGGATATCATTCGGAGCTAATAGCGGCGAAAACCACGCAATGTCATTCCAACTGCCTACGACTGGGATTACTGTGTACGCCGCCGGGAAGGACAATCCCTGGGTTACGGATACCGGTGGAGGACGCTGCTATAATATATCACCTGAAATAGGCAGCTATGGAGTAACACTATTTAGTCGTCTCGGTAGCTTTGGAGATACAAGATTATCAAAACGTTGACCCACAAATTAATCGCGAAACAAAATAAATAAGAAGAGAACTTTATAATAAAACCCAAAACACGTGAATCATTTCTGTATAAACGATAACATTAATTATTTTATCAAAAATAAAATATATGATGGAGTAAAAACATAACAAGTCAAGTGGGCAGCGAGAGCAATAAAAATGATAAAACCTAATAACGAATCATCAAAAAAAGTAATACAATTTAAGGTACGCAACCAAAATACATAAATCGTATAAAATTATTATCAACAAAAAACTTATTGGGTCCAACTGTTGACAAGTACTGACATCATTTAAAATTAATGGCTGTCGCCATGCAGTCGTAAGTTACTCGGCTACCAGAGTCAGGGGTGGTCTACCTTTTTACACGTTCACAAAAAAAATACAGGTTTTGCAAATTCCGAAACTTAATAAAACCGATCGTGTTTGTCGATATGTGGTAATTTTACTTTCAATATACATCGTTATTCGCAAATGACAAAGATTAAATCTCTAAAGAGCTGAATTCAAGTTATTTAACGCATAATAAGTTGTAGTATGCTTTAGCTACTACATAATTAATATTAAAAGTGAAAGTGATTCATTAGCCTAGAGAAAATTTAAGAAAAAATTAATTTGTGTACTTATCTGTTAAACAGCAAAGTCTCTTCACCATTATTTAGTGCCTGTGAGATTTTGTACAAATGACCATATGTAAATAATCACCTATTTAAAAACCATAACAACTCTTTTACAAAGTTTTAAACGTTGGTAAGTCACCAACCAATTCTGAAAATCAAGGTCTCCCTCAAAGAAAGTCACAACATTCCGTCTTCCACAGATCGTCAGCAATTTTCACCGAACACAGCCACTTGAATCGTGCATTTTTGAAATTCCTCGTTGCTGACTACATCAAGAAGTGCCACGTTCAGCATAACTCACTTCATTACAACAAATATGATTTACAAAAATCTTCTGATGTAAAATACTCTTAGTGAAGGTCTACAGACTATTTTTAGGTTGATAATGAGTCTGATGACTAGAAATCTTTAATGATTAAATTGATTGACTCATATTAGCATTATTTTTTGTTAAAATATTCTTGAGTAATAAATTACAAACAAAATATATTAATATAATAAAATGTTTCTTCTTATAAAATTGTCTTAATATTCCTTACCGAGATGATTTAAAGCAGTCCTGCAGATAATATGATTGAGAATATATGAAATGAAATGTTACAAAATCACATAAATCATCAAAAAAGTATCCCAAATATTTAAAATCCAAACATTTTGTTCACATAATTAAAACACCAAAGGTGTGTGACTTATAGTAAGTACGTGATTCATCTACAACATGTATCAAAAAATGTATCTCCTACACCAGTTACCTGAGAATTCCAAATTAATTAACCAATGAATCACGTATCCCGAATTCCAAATGCAGACAAATTATAAATATTAAAATACTTTATTAAAATTAGATTTATGAGCTATGTATGACGACTTCCGTATATACTTTTTATTCAACTGGTTCTATAAATATTTAACTACAATTTGATTTCGACTATCATCGTCCAGTTTTTATACAAGATGTGATTAATATGGCCATGAGGAAGGTACATTGATATTTTTGACTACTAAAAGTAGGGATCGAGAACGTCAATCTGATCCCGTTTTTACATTCCAAGGAAACGAGTTCTATAAATGAAAAATATCATATATTATGTTATTTATTTAAATTATTGTTATTATTAAGTTATTCCAGACATTACGTGTACCAAACTTTAGCCAGATCTGTTCAACCGTCAGAACATTATAAACTATCTTCACAAACTGTTAGATTTATAATATTAGTAGGACAATAATAAGGAGTATTTTTTCTTTTATGAAATGTAGACAGTCGTTTGACGATAAGACAGCCAGTCAGTTTCTCTCAACATTATATAAAAAACCGGTCAAGCGCGAGTTGGACTCGCCCATGAAGGGTTCCGTAGCAGCAAGTAATAAAATATAAAAGTTCTTGTAGTTCGTTGTAACTTTGATTGATCATATACAAAAGTAAATCTTTAGGTACATAATATAATAAAACGTCTCATCTCATAATGTCCTTTTCTCGAAATGTCCTTTCTCATAATGTCCTTTTCTCGAAATGTCCATTCTCATAATGTCCTTTCGCAGATTGTCCTTTTCTCGAAATGTCCTTTTCTCGAAATGTTCTTTTCTCAAAATGCCCTTCCTCAAAATATGTACACTAGCGGCTTAACCCCGCTCGAGGAACATTTTGAGAAAAGGACATTTCAAGAAAAGGACATTTTGAGAAAAGAACATTTCGAGAAAAGGACATTTTGAGAAAAGAACATTTTGAGAAAAGAACATTTCGCGAAAAGGACATTTTGAGAAAAGAACATTTCGAGAAAAGGACAATCTGCGAAAGGACATTATGAGAATGGACATTTCGAGAAAAGGACATTATGAGAAAGGACATTTCGAGAAAAGGACATTATGAGATGAGACCTAATAAAATAGTAGTCTACTTTTTTTTATTATAACATGTATTTAATAAGTAGTCTATTTATGTTGTTTTATTTATTTAAGAACTTTATGCACAAATTTGTACAAAGGTGGACTTAATGCCATTGGCATTTTCTGCCAGTCAACCTTAAGGTGATGCAGAGATAAATAAGTGGAAGAAGGTGCTCTTAGTTGATGTTGACACATTTCAATGGTACACATAAATAGATATTATTTATATAAGTACTTTAATCGGATACATTAGAAAATATAATTTATTATAATAAAATTATATTATAAAGCTCTTTAAAAGTTCCAAAGTTCATTTATCGAGGAAGGTTATACAAACGAATAGGAGCGAAGCAGCATGTTTCAAAAACGGGGAAAATTAACTACTGACTAAAACCGCACTATACCGTGGAAAGTTTATCCTGTAAGAGAACTATACACGCGACGGGAAACATGCTTACATAAACGAAATTGCGCAGGTCAGCAAGTAATGTAGAAAATTACGAATACTTTGAATCACGATATGTAGCAAGGTCACTTAAATGCCCTTAATCTACAGTTTTCTATACCTATTTGTTGTATCATAATCATCACTTTCCCTCCCGACCCCAAGACAATAGAAAAGATAGCGTAATCCTAACCATTGTTGATTTCATTACCGTTTTGTTTGAGGACGAAAAGTGGGAATGTCTTTGAAGCTAGGGTTCCAGATACAACCGGGACTAGCGCTCAGATGATGGATCAACCTAATCTGTTCCATAGTATAAAGTGGAACTAAGTATGTATGTCACTTTTCCTTACAATACGGTTCTGAGAATATGTCGTGTGAATGAGAACTAATCAGTGTTTGGCGTCGAATATGCTACGTTCGCTTTGTGAACAGATTGGCTTCTATGAAACTTTAGTTCGAGGTAAAGCTAGTGTTGGTACAGTTTCCAGAAATCATTGGTATCATCGAAAAACAGGTCTTGAAATCTACACTATGAACTAGGCACATGAGACCCGACATGCTTCCTTGCGAAAGATCTATTCTTGAACCCTTATTTTACTTGTGTAAACATTATGTGTACATAAATGTTAAATAAATAAATCATTTTTAAAAACGTTTAATGTCATATGGGTTGTTGGGTAGCCACAGTCGCGGAGACCATAGATGCATCGATGAGGACCGTGCAGGTTTGTAGGGGTTTCCACACGTATAAAACAAGAATTAAATTATTAAGCAAACAAGAACCCGACTGCAAAGTAAAAATACTACTGAAAGGAAAAATCGTTTTGTCGCCAAAGAACAGCCTGTTGATTTTCTAAAAAAAATATTAAAAATCAAATGACACCTCGCATGTCAAAATCCGTCAAGCCGTTAAGGCTGTAGGGCAATAACATACATAGTCTCGAAAAACTTACCCTCCTTTCTTCGGCAGTCGGGTAAAAATGGCTTCAATTTCGTATTTTTTTATAAAAAATACATGACATAAAAGAAACCCAGCAACGTTTAGAATATGTTTAAAGTTCAGTTAGAACTCATCATGTTAGTAAATGCCGTTTAATGGCCTAATGAAATAAAGCATTTTGAGTTGGAGCTTAAACATCAACAGCCTACGAGTTAACATAGATATTTACACTTAATTTAAGCCAATATTACTAAAGATCTGATAATGTGTCTGTTCATCAACGATAGAGTTATAAATGGTAATTTGAAAAAGCTATGAAATCAAATTGAAATAAGGGATTAGACACACTTGAGTGTAACGGTATATACTTTTTTCCATGCTCGGATACACTGCGACGGCATAGAGACAGACGTGACGATTTATTTCAAATTCAGAGTAAGTGATTGCGGAGATTTGCTCTCTTTATGTACTCGTATACGTAAATACCCTGCTAAACCAACTAAAACCACACGCTGTCTCCCTCTCTCTGCCCTGTCTAGCGTCGAGGGCTCCGCGGTTACTCCTTGTAAAGATATCGCAGAGTGTTCCGCCCGTCTCTTCAATTACATTTCTATCCTTCTGCCATCACCTTTTTCTGTGAGACGAGAAGAACCAAGACTATCCTGACTTGCAGTTCATTTTAACCTAACTGAACGAGTCGTCTATTCTCAAGGTTTTGGTTGGACCCGCAGCACTAGTAAAACACCTCTCAGGTTGTAAACGTTCAATGGGTACGGTAACTACTTTGAATCAAGTAGACCATAAGCTTGTCATCCACCTCAGAGAAACCTTTAAGGTTGTCTTAGTTTAGCATTGATCTATAGCACTACTATTTTTGGAGTTGTCCCAACAAAAGAACTCAAACTGATACGATTTAGTAAACGCATACCTTTATCATGAAGCATTACATAGTAGGTATATTTAAAACTCCCACGTAGGTCAAATGAAAGTATTAATATCACCAAGTTAATAACAGATTTAACGGAATACGGATATTGAATGCCATTAACGTTTCACATAATATAAAATAGTAGTTTTAGAAATTTAGTGAGTATCTAATCAAATTAATAATTGTCTCATAATATCTTCCTACTCGATATTAGCAGAAATGAAATTTACACCAACGCGTTATTCTAATACTACAGAAATACACCAATAACCGTTTTAACCTATTTAAAAGAATAACTCTTTGTTCTTAAATTTGTGTGTATGTACGTACTTATTTGATTTCTATGAATTCTCCGTGTGTTACAATGGTGCTTTGGATAATCCTTTTGATCAAATCATTGTTCTGTATATCAAGTAGTTTATTTTCCAAAAAGTGTTATAGTTTGTGAGGTCAACCAGAACATACCTGTTTTATATTCTCTTTTCTTTCTTTTGTTATAAGTAGGTACTACCTACCATTTTTTTTTTTCATGTTTTAATTTTCTTTCCGTTTAGAACGTCCAGAACAGACTTACGCGGAAACAACAGTTTCTGATGTGACTCTATCTATTCTCAGAGTACGTAGGGCTGGTATACCTATGGTGCTATTTGTGAAAGCTTACTAGCACTAATATAGGTAAAAATTTATGACTTATATAATGCTTATATGATTTTGCAGTGGTAGCCGCAGGTCTGTTGGGAGTCCTGGGACATCCTTCCGAGGGCTTACCCGGGGCTCCCAACCATAGGCTGTTAGGCGTAACGTGAGGTTTTTTAGTCGGTAGGAGTCCGGCATAGCATCCATGACGGATTATCCCACACGTTAAAAAAAAGTTTTTTAAAATGTTAATATGATTTTGTCGTATACATTCAATATTAAACACAAAAACCCCAAAATCAACTATACTATACAAAACAAATGTTTCTCTACGACCCAAGCCAAGCTACAAGTTGCAAATGTAATTTTCTATTTCTTACGATATTAAGTCAGCTATGTACCGACAAAAAGCACCTTCTAGAGCTAATGACAGACGCAGGTGTACAAAATGAACTACCTCTTTCCGTTGATTGACTCAAATCACCTCAGTGCTTTCACACTGCGCTTGTATGTATATTTACACCACTGTTAACCATCAATCCAAACTGCCATTACCCACAATCGGCTGGTCAGATAATAATAAACAGTAGACGTTATAAATAGACGCGTCAGTTATTTTGCTGACATCGGGAAGTTTATTGATATAAAAGAAAGAGAAAATATGGTAGTGCCACGGGAAAGAAAGGGGTTATTTTGCTGACATTGGGAGTTTACTCAATAACTGTTTTGCTCCTCTGAACTACAGTAATCTGAAATTTAACGGATAATTTGCTGACATCAGGAGTTCACACACACCGCTTTTATTTTTAGGGTTCCGTATCCAAAAGGTGAAAACGGGACCCTATTCATGAGACTTTGCTATCCGTCTGCCTGTTAAAATAAATAAATAAATATTCACCGACATTTCACACAGCGCTATCTGATCCCAAAGTAAGCTAGGAATAACCTGCTTGTGTTATGGGTATCAGACCAAAGTAACTACCAGGAGTTAATGACAGACGCAGGTGTACAAAATGTTTGACCGTCAGCTGTATCTCGGGAACTGTGATAGCTACAGGGCTGAATTTTTTACAGATTCCGTATTTTTTTTGCTACAAATACTAAAATTGTAAAAATAATAACAAATTTAGGGGCTAAAAATCACGTTTGTTGAATGGGAGCCCTGTAGGTACAACAAACGTGATTTCTTGCCATTTTTTATACGGAACCCTCTGTGCGCGAGTTGACCGACTTCTCCAATTCTAATTGGAGTGCAGTCGGGAATTCCCCAAAAAACAAAAATAACCAAGGTGCTTAAACAATCCATCTTTCGTTCATCTATATCATATTCATTACTCGCATTTGGTAAGGTCTTTTGCAGTCAGGTACTCAACTGGTCAACTGGCCAGTAAGTTTATCACATCCCTTCATATATTATTGAGTGTTTCATAGGATGAATTTCAAATTAATGAATTCCTATTAAGTCATAAAAGTCCATGCAAAATTCACAAGTAATCAGTATTAATACAAGTGGATCTGCAGAAACGCAGTCTGTTGTTGATAGATATAATAGCTTAGTGAGGGCGTTGACTTAATGGCCACTTTACATTATCAATTTGTCTTGACTGAAAGCCATCTTCAATAATAAAAGGTGAAACAGTCTGTGCTTTCGTACTAATATGGAAGTAAAGTAGGAAATTTTAAGTGTGAAATATTTGTTAACAATAGTCTGACCATAAATGCTGTGCACTCTCTGAGGTATGCGCGGCGAGGTGGGAGCTGGGGAAAAAAGAACATGAGTACACATGCGATTAATACACGTCGGACAAATCTTACGATATCAGTTTACATTTTTAAAACTGATGAATATTTCTTCTGATAACTCCAAGATCAAAATCATCGACAACATGGAGTGCACAGCATTTATGGCCAGACTATAATCACGCTCTACACCCTCAACGAATTTGGCTGAAATTTGGATACTGATAGCTGACACTTTGTATTTTTTTTAAATTAATTTATGGGACAATCAAATTCCAATGGGGTTATGGAAAACCTTTATACGCGAAGGTAGCGGTATTTACGGTTAACTACCTATTATTGGGCCAGGACCGATAATCTAGAAAAGTTCACAGTCTGGGACTGGATGCGGAAGGCGTAGGACCGTGTGTTGTGACGTAAATTGGAAGAGGCCTACGTCCAGGAGTGGACTGTCAAAGGCTGACTTGATTAAGCCAGGAAACCAACCAGGGGCGCAAGTCCGATGCAAAGGTCTCCATTTTCCATTTAATTCTTTTTACAATGGTTTCACCAAGTGGTGGCTGTAGGTCTGTTGGGTAGGAGTCCTGGGACATCACTCCGAGGGCTTACCCGGGGCTCCGAACCATAGACTGTTGGGCGTTACGTGAGGTTTTTTAGTCAGTAGGAGTCCGGCATAGCAACCATTATGAATTTTCTTTCATGTCAAAAAAAAATGGGTTCCCAAAACACCAACCTAAAAATTTTAAACCACGATACATCAGACACCATTACAATCAAAATCGAGTAAATCACCCATTTACCACTAACGTCCATCAAATGGCTTGTTTTCACGTTCCGACAAGTGTGTTTTCGATCCGATTTCCGTTCGCTTCCGTTTCGCAACGTGTGTGGCTGATCATAAATACACCGAGCTAGAAGTATCGCTATTGTTCTCTGTGCATTAGTTTGAGTGAAAACTGTCGACGGTTTTAGCCACGGCGTATTAGTGGAGAAAGCATGCAAAGTTGTCGCTTATTTTCTAAATTAACTAGTTTTATTACATTACTCGCTGACCCTTGTAACTTCGTTTGTGTCACATTTAGCATTGCTGCTCCGCTCCTATTTTTTGTAGCGAGATATTATGTATACTTGACTGCTATAGCTTTTACCTATTTCATGTGTGATTGCGGATTTAGCTATTTGAAAAGAGTGGCCGTGAGTTTTATTGCCAGGTTCTTTCTCTCAAACTCTACCTATAGCTTTGCGAATCTAGCAGTAAATGTAGAATCAGAAATCTTGACGTTCATAAGTGTTAATTAGTGACTTTTTTCCATTTTTCACTCTATTGCTATTTTATACTGTTGGTCCACCAGACTGCAAGCATAATTATACTGACAAAATTTGGTGGCATAATTTCTCCACCTTTAATCCAGCGTAATTTTCTGGTGTGCAGTATTTGAGAATTCAGATTTAATTCTAGGAATGTGACTTAGAATATTTTATAATATTTTGTAAAAAAATACTCTCAAATCGCAAGATCCACGGGAAAACTCCAGGTGGAAATGCTTTATCATACTGGGACTTTTTTTAACGTGAGGAAAATCCTACATGAATTATATGGCCGGACTCCTACCGACTAAAAACCACACGTATCCTACCTATCAGCCTACGGTTGGGAGCCCAAGGTAAGCCCTCGGTAGGATGTCTCCAGGGCTCATTAACTGGGACTAACAATGCTTCTGGTCAAGTGTGGCGGTGTATTTCAGCTCTGCCCATTCTCGAGGTATGGTCAGAAATAGTCGTGATTGTGTGCCTGTGAATATGTAACGGAAATATTTTTTATCTGTAATGATGACTTATGCAGCTGCAAAGAAAAAACAATGGACAGGTGATAATACTTATTTTCAAAGTTACGCGAATCATGTAACAGATAGAATATCAAATGAATGAGTTATCTTCAGATGTTACATTCTTTTATTGTGCTTTGGTAAGTTATACTATAAGAATTATAATAATATATTGGCCTTAGTGTCAGTACCTAGTACTATTAACTACCAAGTTACTAAAGTTAAATATTTGTGTGGCCCATAAATGTTTGTCTCAAGAGTCTGGGTGTTTCTATGTGTAATATGTATGTATTTAAAAAGTATATAAGTATTAATATCCGTGGTCTACCCATAACACAAGCAGGTTATTCCTAGCTTAGTTTGGGATCAGATAGCGTTGTGTGAAATGTCCGTGAATATTTATTTATTTCACCTCTTTTTACAGCAGTTATTGAGTAGCTAGCTGTATCTGGGTAATTTATTTACCCGTATTATGATTTTTTTTAGATATATAAGTATGTTTACCAGTTGTCTGGGTCCTATAGCACAAGCATATATTAAATTAAAATAATTACTTATTTGTAAAAAAAAGAATTGATACACAATTCAAAATATTATAATAGTTAATTTAGGCAATGCTTCCCTTCCTTCCATCTATATTTTCTTCTTTTAAAAACTTAATTACCTATTTAGAATACAAAAAACCCGACTGCCAAGTAAACATACAACTGAAAAGCAAAAAACAAGTTCTACATTTCTTTTGTGATTTTCTTTAGCTACTTACTGTTTTACTTTGTCGGCAACATTTGTAGGCGGGAAGAAGCTATGTCAAGCGAGTGGTGGTTTCTAAAATAGCTACCTGTTCCCATAGCTTTTTGAGAAATTGAGATTGAGAAAAATTTTAATATACCTGGTGTCACTCACACAATCACGACGAATCAAATGACACCTTGCATGTCAAAATCCGTCAAGCCGTTCAGGCTGTAGGACGTGACAAAGAATTATACATACATACATACATACATACATTATCTCGAAAAACATTACCCTCCTGTCTTCGGCAGTTCGGGTAAAAAGTCAGTAATTTTCTTTGGTGTCAGACTTTTAAACTTAATGTCAAACAAACATTTCTCCACCGAACTTTTAAGTTTATTCTTCAAAAACAAAGAAAGGATTAAACAAACGGTTTATTTCCAAATGAATAAAATCACTGAATTGGAAAACCTTATCCAACTAAGTATTTAACTTTAAAACTTATTGTTATACTTTATAAAAGGCAGTAATATTGAAAACGTTCCGTTTCATTTAGGTTTCAAAGTTAAACAAAGTCGTGCAAACACCACAAGTTATCTGAAAAGTTGAGATGGTACCGTAAAACGGAATTTGCGGTAGACTAGTATTTTTAGTTCGGTGAAGCTTGAAATTATATTAGTACCTACTTAGCTTAAAATGAGGCCTTATATTATATATTGACTGCCTTTTTAGGGTTCCCTAGCCAAATGGCAAAAACGGAACCCTTATAGAATCGTCATGTCTGTCTGTCTGTCTGTCCGTCCGTGTGTCACAGCCACTTTTCTCCGAAACTATAAGGCCCATGCTGTTGAAACTGTATTCTGTGAACCGCATCAAGATTTTTATAGCAAAAGCAGTTAATTTTGGGGGTCCCCATACTCAGTAACTGAAACTCAATTTTTTTTTCATTAAGCCCATACGTGTGGGGTATCTGTAGATAGGTTTTCAAAAATGCTATAAAGGTTTCTAACATCATTTTTTTTCTTAAGTGAATAGTTTGCCCCCCCCCCCCCCCTCTAACTTCTAAACTAAGAGAATGATAAATCTAAAATATATATACATATACTAGCGGTACCCTGCCACGCTTCGCTGTGACTTTTTTATGGTTGTTTTATGTGCCTATGAGAAATGAGTAACAAACTAAATGATGGGTACATTTAAAAAAAAAATGTGTGCGTGAACTATTGTACACACGTAAGAAGTGAAACTCCTTCATGACCTTATTTTTCGAAAGAAATATCATAGGAGTTAGTAGTAGTCCAAAAGTTCAAAAGTTCAAAAGTCCAAAGTCAAAAAGTCATAAAGTTCAAAAGTCCAATACTCCAAAAGTCCAAAAGTCCAAAAGTCCAAAGTCCAAAAGTCCAAAACTACAAAGTCTAAAATTCTAAAGGTCCAAAAGTCCAAAAGTCCAAAAGTCCAAAATTCCAAAACTCCAAAAGTATAAAAGTTCAAAAGTCCAAAGTACAAAAGTTCAAAATTCCAAAGTCCAAAAGTCCAAAAGTCCAAAACTCCGAAAGTCCGTAACTCCAAAACTCCAAAACTACAAAACTCCAAAATTCCAAAACTCCAAAACTCCAAAACTCCAAAACTCCAAAACTCCAAAACTCCAAAACTCCAAAACACCAAAACTCCAAAACTGCAAAACTCCAAAACTCCAAAACTCCAAAATTCCAAAACTCCAAAATTCCAGAACTCCAAAACTCCAAAACTCCAAAACTCCAAAACTCCAAAACTCCAAAACTCCAAAACTCCAAAACTCCAAAACTCCAAAACTCCAAAACTCCAAAACTCCAAAACTCGAAAACTCCAAAAATCCGAAACTCCGAAACTCCAAAACTCCGAAACTCCAAACCTCCGAAACTCCAAAACTCCAAAACTCCAAAACTCCAAAACTCCAAAACTCCAAAACTCCAAAACTCCAAAACTCCAAAACTCCAAAACTCCAAAACTCCAAAACTCCAAAACTCCAAAACTCCAGAACTCCAAAACTCCAAAACTCCAAAACTCCAAAACTCCAAAACTCCAAAACTCCAAAACTCCAAAACTCCAAAACTCCAAAACTCCAAAACTCCAAAACTCCAGAACTCCAAAACTCCAAAACTCCAAAACTCTGAAACTCTAAGGTCGGCCGCACACGCACGGTTTCCTGGTTCGGTTTCCGAATCAGGAATTCCAATTCGTTTTTCCGCGTGCATAGCGCACACGTCAGGTTTTTTGTATTCGGAATTTATAAGGTAAAGTTCCACAGATTAAATAATATACGGGGTCAGTTCGAATTGTGCCGCTTTAAGCAAAGTACGAGGGTGGATTGAAAAGTTCTCGGCCTGGCATATAAATGTTGATGGTACTCATTTGATACTAACCTCTTTGAGTTCATTTGTTCTTTGGCTGTCATAGTGTTGAATTTTTTATCTGTGGATTTTGTAGTTTTTACGTGGGAGCCAATAAAGTTAGTCAAAACGCAACGTTTTTGGAAAATGGACAAATCTGAACATCGCGCGGTAATCAAATATTTGTGTAAAAAAAAATGACACCACAAGAGATTCATATTGATATGAAAACAACATTAAGGGAATCTGCCCCATCGTATAGTACTATAAAAAAATGGGCTGCTGAATTTAAACGCGGTCGAGAGAGCATCGAAGATGACCCTCGCTCCGGCCGGCCATCGACTTCTACGACTGAAGAAAACATCGGCAAAGTGTGTGATCTCATATTGGAAAACCGCAGATTGACCATCAGGAATATTGCTGACACTATGGGCATCTCATATGAACGAACACAAAATATCATTGTCCATGAACTTGGATTTTCTAAGGTTTCTGCTAGGTGGGTACCGAGGTTGCTTTCAGTCGAGCAAAAGCGCATTCGACTCACGCTTTCTCGTGACTGTTTGGAGATGTTCGAGGCTGACCCGCAAGATTTTGTGAATAGGTTTGTGACTATGGATGAAACCTGGGTCCACCACTACACTCCAGAGTCAAAACAACAATCCAAACAGTGGAAAAAAACTGATGAACCTACCCCTAAAAAAGCAAAAGCAATTTTGTCGGCTGGAAAGGTGATGGCGTCAGTTTTCTGGGATGCGAAGGGCGTCATCATGATCGACACCTCCCAAAAGGCGAAATCATTAATTCAGCGTACTACTGCACCCTAATGCGGCGTTTACGTGAAGAATTTAAAAGAAACCGCCCCGGATTACTCCGAAAAAGAGTGTTGTTTCATCAGGACAATGCTCGCGTTCACACGTCTGTTGAAACCATGGCTCAAATTCGTGATTGTGGTTTTGAATTGCTGCCCCACCCGGCTTATTCACCTGATTTGGCGCCTTCGGACTTTCACCTGTTTCCAAACCTAAAAAAACACTTCGGTGGCCAGAAATTTTCATCAAATGAAGAGGTCGAAGCAGCAGTAACTCAATATTTTGAGGAGCTTGAGGAATCTTTTTTTAAAACCGGGATAGAAGCTTTAAAGGACAGATGGAAGAAATGCATTGAGTTAGAGGGAGATTACGTCGAAAAATAAAAACAATTTTTCATGCATTATATTTTGTTTTCTTGACCAGGCCGAGAACTTTTCAATCCACCCTCGTACGTATTAAGGACGACGACGACGACGATAACAAATGTCTGCCACATTTTGTTTATCAAAATCGTCCATTCGGAGGGCAACAAAACAATTTCATAATTCTAACCACAGACTATATAATCATATTCTAGCGCGATTCCGAATGGAAATTTCCGTTCGTGTGCGGCATTAGATACAAAATGTATGAGAGTGCTGCGTTCGGTCACGTCATTCACTCATTCACGCACGGAGCGATTCGGAAACGAACGTCAGGTTTTTTTCCGGAAGGAAAAAAACCTGACCGTGTGCGCCTTGTAGAACAGTTTGTATGAAAACGAAGCATTCAGGTTTCCTGATTCGGTTTCCTTATTCGGAAACCGGACCAGGAAACCGTACGTGTGCCAGGACTCTTAAACTCTAAAACTCTAAAACTCTAAAACTCTAAAACTCCAAAACTCTAAAACTCTAAAACTCCAAAACTCTAAAACTTCAAAACTCCAAAACTCCAAAACCCCAATTCTTAAACTCCAAAACTCCAAAACTATAAAACTCTAAATGTCTAAAACTCTAAAACTCCAAAACCCCAACTCCAAAAGTCCAAAATGTCAAACGCCCAAAAGTCCAAAAGTCCAAAACTCCAAAAGTCCAAAAGTCCAAAAGTCCAAAAGTCCAAAAGTCCAAAAGTCCAAAAGTCCAAAAGTCCAAAAGTCCAAAAGTCCAAAAGTCCAAAAGTCCAAAAGTCCAAAAGTCCAAAAGTCCAATAGTCCAAAAGTCCAAAAGTCCAAAAGTCCAAAGTCCAAAAGTCCATAACTCCAAAGTCTAAAAGTCTAAAATTCTAAAAGTCCAAAACTCCAAAACTACAAAATTCAAAAAGTCTAAACTCCAAAACTCCAAAATTCCGAATGTCCAAAAAGTTCAAAAATAACATGCAAAACATATCTGACCTCTTTATTAGGTAAGTAGGTACTCTCTTTTATTATTCTGAATGCAAGAAGGCCGCAATCAAACTTCTCTTAAAAAACATCAATCTGGTAGGTACCTTCTAAATAGGTTGTTTATAATATTTTGTTCTGAAGCTGGCAGAATATTATTTAAAAAAAAAACGACCAACGCCATCTATTGGTAAAATCACTTTTTAAAGCTATTTTATTCTTATTGCTGTTATGATCAAAGTGTATAAAGTAGCCTAAAACCATCTCTGAATCCTATTGTATATCGTGTCCAATTTTGAGCTCAATCGATTCAGTAAATTTTGAGTTTTTAATAGATACACAAACGCACACAACATTTTTATATATATAGATTGCACATTGCCATAAAATCTACCAACGAAAATTGGTTTGAACAAAATCGAGTTGATAGTTTTTTTTTAATACGTCATAAACAGCAATTTTCGCCTAGAAAAATCACTACCACTGCGAACGTGTTATATAACATCAAAAGTTACAACGAACTTTTTTAATGTGTTACTTGCTGCTACGGAACCCTTTTGTGGGCGAGTCCAACTCGCACTTGGCCAGTTCTTTATTATTTTACTAGGGAGTAATGGTAGTGCACATATTACGACTGCAGTGCTGAAGTCTTGGGTTCGGTTTCGTCCGAAACAAATATTTGTGTGATCCTCGAATTCTTGTTTCGGAGTTTGGATGTTTTGATTGTGATCATCATCGCAAACAAGCATGCATAAGGATGAACAAATAAACAGACAAGAACTCGATGAAAAATTGTTTTATTCAGTTACTGAATACAACAATTTTAGGGTTCCGTACCCAAAGGGTAAAAAACGGGACCCTATTCATGAGACTTCGCTGTCCGTCTGTCTGTCCGTCACGAAGCTGTATCTCATGAACGGTGATAGGTAGAGAGTTGAAATTCTCACAGATTATGTGTTTTGGTTGAAGCTATTACAACAAATACTGAAAACAAAAAAAAATAAGGGGGGCTCCCATACCACAAACGCGTATTTTTGCCAGTCTATTTTATACATTAGGTAATAAGGTTAACCTACGTTAGTTGGCTTGAACATATCAACAGGTTTATTTATTATCTTTACGCCATGCAAATTAAATGAATACTTTAGGAGGTATAGCAAAATCAAATATTGCTCTACGAAATTAATTTCGTGTGTCGCCATGATTGAACTTATTTTTCACATACTTACTAACTTATTTTTCTACGTTCATTGTAAATATGTGTGAAAGCGAACAACGCTTTCAGTAAATTACTTTAGGTAGGTGTAATATTTCAAAGATAGCAATTTCATAGGAAATAGTAAACATAGAGCCTTTATTTTAGATTATTCTTCAGTTTAAACTATTTACGTTCAAACACACAATTTTATTACGTGTACCTATGTTGTAGACGTATCGTGTTTATAATGATATCTTTCAAATGTAATCAAAATTCTGAAAAAAACTTAAACATAGAGTTCACAAACTCTTTTGGAAATACATAGGTACTTTATCTACCGTTTTTTGGTATGGAAACCTCCGTGCGCGAGTCCGACTCGCACTTGACCGTTTTTTTTCTTACATAACCCAAGAGGTAGGTATATTCTTTTAATAATATAGACAGTCTTAGACATACCTACATACAATAACAATATTTATTGCCCAAAAGGGCACCTGGGTGCAGTATACTAATGAATAATTTATATTTTAACACAAATCACATATTCTGCCATATACTGCATTGTTTCCAAATCAAACAAATAATTAATAAATATTTATTGCAAATCGTGCACCGATAGGTAACGAATAACGATTGACACAGTGTGCGCAATAACAAAAATAGTGATGTGAAATGCAAAGTTATCGATTGATTGAATACATTATGTTAGTAATCTAGATAGGGCTTATCGATGGTTTATTAGTAGGTCATTAATTTGAATTAATAATGGTATTCAATATTTACATTAAATTTCAGTAAAAACATAACTTCATATTATAAACATAACTATTATATTAAGAATTTTTATATCTATACTAATCTATACTAATATTATAAAGAAGTAAAGTTTGTGTGTTTGTTAAATTGTAAGGGGTAATCTCGGGATCTACTTAACCGATTTTAAAAATTCTTTCATCAATAGAAAGCTACGTTATTGTGGAGTGTCATAGGCTATATAGCATCACGCTAAAACTAATAGGAGCGGAGCAGTAATAGTAAATGTTTCAATAACGGGGGACGACGGAAACAGGTAATACTCTCTGTTATGTGGCGCAAATGAAGTTGCGCGGGTCAGCTAGTTAAGAATAACTTTCTTCGTCATACTTTGAGCACCTACTTTAACTAATCTCTTTATTTAAACTTTCTGCACAAAATCTATTTGTACAAAGGCGGACTTAATGCCAAAGGCATTTTCTACCAGTAAACCTTTAAGTGATTTAAAGGTTTACTGGTAGAAAATGCCTTTGGCATTAAGTCCGCCTTTGTACAAATAGATTTTGTGCAGAAAGTTTAAATAAAAAAAAATGGCTTAGCTTGTATATAGGTATTGCTTGTATAACTTACTTAAGCCAATACTTCTTATGTTACTACGTATTATTCTAAATTTTTCTAAATATTTTGAATTGGTAAAGCACATAATCTTATATCTATTCTATACTTCCCAAAAAACCCCTTTTCAAATTCAAATCAATCTAAAACAATTTATACCGTCATAAACAAGCTTATCTCGAGTCACAAATATAATAAAGGTAAAATTCCTAAATCTACAGTCACATCCAGCAATTACAACATGTCACTGTTATCTACGTATTCATTGCAACAGAAGGGTGACCCCACATAATTTGGACAGCGAGCACTAACGCGGTAACGCATGCAGATTCTACCCCCGGGCCATGAAATATACGACCAATAAATAAACGGAAAGGGGTGGAATTAAATATTCATATGTGATGTGATGGGACTTCATTTAAGTTGTCGATATTTTATTTTTGTTATAATGGCGCAGGATAATAAAAATAAAATCACTAGATTTATTATAGAAATGGTTTTCAGAAATATTAAAGCTATTATAACTACTATAATAGTTAGCAAATTAAAATAGTCTTGTTGAATATTAATATATAGATTTAGGACAATATCTACAGCTTTTGAGTAGTAGAAAAACATCTAAATAGTCTAATTTATTTACTTTATTATGTTTTGACGGCAATAATAATAATAATAAATAATAAATATTGTTGGACATTCTCACACAACATCATCTAGCCCAAACTAAGCTATAAAGCTTGTGCTATGGGATCTAGACGACTGATATACATACTTATATATTTCTAAATTCATACATATTATACTTAGAAAACACCCAAATTCCGAAACAAACATTTGTGGATCACACAAATATTTGGACCGACCCAGGAATCGAGCCCAGGACCTCCAGCGCCGCAGGCGGTATCACTACCAACTACGCCACAGAGGCAATGTTTTGACCTGTGCTAAAAAAATGTCATCCTCGTGTTATTGAGCTTTTATCGAAGTAAAGATTATTCTGACCACAAAAGTTACAGACCAATATACAGTTGGTAGAGTCTCATTGGTCGTGGCCGGAAAGTGCTCCGCTTAGTAGATTTTTATTATGGCAAGTCATGAATCCACTTGTCATAATGTACCCTTAAGATAATGAGAGACTGGAAGATAATATATTTTCGCCTGAATGGCTAATGTATTTATTGACTTGAAACTGAGCAAATAAAAACATCATGCCTTTATGAACATTAAAGTATCTTAAAGGGCTTAGACCCTTTACCTTGTAATCTAAAAACATTTTTTTTAATTCGGTATAATACTAATAACAGAAATAAATCAATTCAAATTACAAACATTTACCGTGTATTAATTTGGCACCTACTTGTATAAATATTTTTTTTATCGAGACAAAGGAACAAGGTACATCTCTAGCACTGCCTAATATTGTAATAGCAGACTAAAGAGTAAGGCGACTTGTATAACATCACCAAATTAGCCAAGCGACGTGCAATAGCCCTCAGGCTATTTTAGGGTTGTCAATAAAATTGTTAGTTTAAGGAAATCTATCATTTTTAGTTCTCAAATATACTGTTAGAGAAAGCTTTACTTTTTAGTACTTTCTATCAACACATTTATGGTACTTGCAATCTGTTAAAGGAAATGCACATATATAAGCGACTCATATTAAAGACTTAAGAGTTTTAGTATTTAAACTCCAGGAAATATCAGCTTAAAAATAACATAATATATATGAATTTCTTGTTTTCTTATAACCATAAGTTAAGTTTATTTAGTAAATGTTTTTTAACTTTAACTGTTCTTCTGGCGTACGTAATTGCATTAAATATGCAAATAATAACAATTTGCAATAGTCTTCATTTTTCTTCTGCCGAATTTCAAGTGATGCTAAAGATTCGCAAAGCTAGTGCCCAAAACCTCATCTTAACTAAAGTGATTTGTAGCTCATTGAAATTTGCAACAGCAGGGACGCTACACTTACGCTACCTGCTCGTTACGTAAATTATCAATCATTAACCCTAGTCGCCATCGTAATGAATATTGTGTTAGGTATAATGTAATCTAATACAATAATTTGATAATTTCGTATCAGGGTGTTTGTTGCTGAACTCTTCAGAACTTTTATGTACTTTTGGTACGTATTTCCTAGCGCTGTAATACCTGCATCACAAAAAAAAGGTTTTTTTTTTTTTTCATTTATGATGTAACTTATTAGTTACCTCATAACAATTACAATCTAGCCGTGAGGCTAATAAGTAATTTAAATTTAACCTAATCTGCTAAAACTTATATAGTAAAGAATGTGTCCATCGGCACTTTTCTTATTGTCTCTAGTTATTATAATAATAAGTCACTCTGTTCTTGTGTTCTTCAAATATAGCACTCACTGCACTACTTTACACTAATTTCACTAAACTAGATCAAAAGGCTTAGTCCTTTTCAGTCTCCTTACTATGTCCGTGGTGTCAAGAAGCTGGATTGCCTCGACATTCACATGTTTCAGAAGTCTTTGTTCGTGAGCTTCGGCATATTTTTTTATAACTTTTGTAACAAGGTCCACTCCTAAATCCCGGTGAATGTCCTCATTTCTTATGTACCAGGGAGCGTTTATTATACTCCGAAGTACTTTGTTTTGGAATCTTTGGATTATCTGAACATTGGTGCGTTTTATACAGTCCCAAAGCTGAATACCATATGCCCATACAGGCATAAGTACTTGTTTGTACAGAAGTACTTTGTTGTGAACTGATAATGTTGAATGTCTGCCGAGTAGCCAGTACATTTTCCTGAAGCGTAAATCTAACTCCTGGCGTTTCTTTTTGACGTGTGCCTTCCAGCGTAGTTTTGCGTCAAGCGTCATACCCAAGTATTTTGTCGTATTTTCATATGGTACTATGTTACCATTAATGTATACCGGTGTATAGTTAGGTCTTTGGTTTGTGAAGTCTATATGAGTCGATTTGGACTCATTTAGTTTGATTCTCCATTTCTTTGTCCAATCAGTGATGGTGTTGACGGCCGATTGAAGTCTTTCAATGGCTTTTTTATGAGTGGCACCTGTTGCCATGACGGCTGTGTCGTCTGCGAAGGTCGCAATAATATTGTTTTTTATTTCTGGAATATATTTTATATACAAAAAAAAGGTAGGTGCAAGAATCGATCGTAAAGTTTTCTTCTTCTATAATTTATATGGTAGTAGAAGATTTACCTAATCAGCTAGTAATATTAATAATATTGTGAGACACACATCAACGTTTAAAAAAATCAATTCAAAAGATTTTAGACTTTGTGACAACCCTAAGATTCTGCGCAACATGTAAATATTTTGTGACGCCTTTACAAATAATTTTATCTCGTATGTTTTGTTGATATATTACGACGTTAAATTGAATCGGACGCAATCTGTATGGCCAGTGCGACGCACATGGGCTCTTTAAATCCCCCGGGTAAAGTGTTTAGGATTTATGGAGATGTCTATTAAAATTTAAATAAACTATTAGATTTTGAGTGACTAGAATTTGTTTACGAAAGTGCATTTTGCAATTCTACTTTAGCAAAGCGTTTGACACCCCTAGTGTTTCAAAATCTCTTAGCTACAGTAGCTATCAGATGGTTCGATTGATATTTGTCGACGAGGTAAAAAGAAGATAGTACACTGATAGACAGTTTTTCTTTTTGGATTCTATACTTTAACCTCTAATCTACAAGATTTGATTCATAGGTCTATTTTATTTCTGGAATGTTCTTCATCACGTTACACCTCTGTTGCCCGGGACCGGGTTAGCCGGGTGAGACTGGATGTCCTTAGGCTCTATGAAGAGAGGCCAAATGGACGACACCCATCACACTTTGTCCTAGAAACTTGATTTTATTGAATAAGCTAGCCTCATAAGGCAGGCACGCACTAAGAAAAGCTTTTTCAAAAATTAACCCATAAGGGTTAAAAAAGGGGGTTAAAGTATGTCACTAGCGAAGCACAGTTAGTATTGAAATACATACATATATTATATAGTCACGCCTTTATCCCCGAAGGGGTAGGCAGAAGCATAGTACCTATACGCCCACATTTCACTTTAGTATTGAAATGACATAAATAAATTGACATAAACATCAATCACGGTCATTCATGACAGCTTACACTGTTATCGCACGTTACAATGTTGGCCGTCATTGTATTATGTCTACACGTGGCATATGTCAAATTACACTCCAAATATTACAAGGGATACAATGTGCAATTTGAGTCTCATACATTTTTGTTTGGATTTGTTTATTGGGTTTCTTATGTTGAGTGCATTATTGTTATTATGAACGGTATGAGGTCGAATGTCGTGGCAAACTTTAAAAGCCTTTGAACTGCTACGATGACGTCGACATTATTTTCTTTGGCGTGTCTTTTTAGCTGATTCCAAATCCTACAGATAGGAGCACTTGTCGTTTGCCTCTTTACTTAAAAAGCGTCTTTTCTCCAAAGAGGTAAAAAGAGACATATTATACTGCAAATGTTCTACCAATTGTGTGTCAAACTATAATTGGTGGGACGCCTCCGTGTTGAAAAGTACAGGGTAATGCTGCTACTAGCTGCTGCTGATTTTCCAAAGGAACCTACTACCATGATATTCTCAATCAGAACCAATTGCTAACTGGAAATTGTAAGAAATACTTCTATAATAATTAAACTTCAGTTAGTTAGTTAGTCCTCAGATAACTTCAGTTAGCTAGTCCTCAGATAACTTCAGTTATCTGAGGACAGGAGTAAGAAATTATAATTCAAATCCATAGACTACGGTAACTAGTTTCATAGGTCGTAAGCTTGTCTACCACGTTAGTAATATAAAAAAATCCTAAAACTGTGATTGTTTACTGAACACAGGGTAGGTAACCCGAACTACGTACGCTTCTAGTATCGTAATCAGTTTTTGTATTTTTTAAATATAATTAACTTGATTTATGCCTTGTAAAATATCCTAGCATTATTACAAATAACAGTATTCTCCGTTTCATATTCAAATTACTTTTATCCTCGAAACCAAGACCTTTGGATAACACACTGAACCCCTTAAATAAACTATTTGTACTCCTTTGTCCAAGTCCGTCCCCCTGTTGTAATACGATGTAAGCTCCGTGTAACATTACAAATTATTATCTTTTAAATTGGCAACACACTCATTGCTTGCGGAAGGGGAGATGCTTTTGTCATTATTTGTTAAGAAGGACATTAATCAGTCAGTCGAACATCATCTTATGAATTCAAGCGCACGTGTTTTTTTTTTCCTCTTACAACCCCAGAAGAGGCACATCGTTTGGCCGTCGACTTGAGGACCATTGTAAAATAGCCTTGTAGTCTGTGATAGTGACCATCATTAAGCTACCGAAGTGTTAATAGGATTTTCCCTAAAAGTGCCCGATGAGGGCAGTAAGTTTACCTTACACGGGATCAAGACAAGTACTGGCAATAGACATTGTGTGTACCTTCTATTTTTTCTACAAGTGAAAATCTAGCATGGAATTAGGTATAGCATCCATGCATGACATCTATGGTTCCAATAACATAACTACTTTTCTGTAATCGGAACCTTAGATTATTTAAAGTCAAGATGGACGCTCGCTCTACAATCGACATAAACAAAACGGCTTACGATTTCGCAGATGTGTGCGTGCGCTGTCAAGCGGCCAGTGTCTTTACACTGCGCGTCGGCTTTTATGTGTGCGTAAATAATGATACCAGTTTCTCCCTAAAATTGCATTAAACTAAGTCGTATTATAGTTTATGTAATTAATCTAATATAATGAAGGATGTATATATTAATTATCAATATTGTATATTTATTTGTTTATTGGGTATGAGTATTAATACAAATAAATTAAACTGAAGTGTTTACTTGTATTTTTTTTTTGTGTAAGTAATAAAATTGTTCACGCGTTGACGGCATAGTGTTGTTGGTAAATTAATATCTTGTATACCTATAACCTGCCCGTTACACACTTTCTATTGCTTTTTTGTTTCTTAACTTGGTGGATAGGTACCTAGAATCTACTGAATTCGAATATAATGTATGTAACAATGATGCACCGAAAAACTCGTAGGAGTTGTGTAGCTTCATATCCTTCATTTATTTTATGCAATTTTTTATATCATAATTGATTTATTAGACCCAATTCATTATAATCACTACATTGTATAAATTTAAAACAAAGTCGGGTTATCAGTCCCTATATCCCTATGTATGCTTAAATCTTTAAAACTACGCAATGGATTTTGTTGGGCTTTTTAGGGTTCCGTAGCCAAATGGCAAAAAATGGAACCCTCATGATTCGTCATGTCTGTCTGTCTGTCTATCCGTCCGATGTCACAGCCACTTTTCCACTTTTCTCCGAAACTATAAGACCTATGCTGTTGAAACTTGGTAAGTAGATGTATTCTGTGAACCGCATTAAGATTTTTGTATAAAACTAGAAAAAAAGCAGTAAATTTCCCTATACTCAGAACTGAAACTCAAAAAAAGAAATCATCATACGTGTCTATAGAAAGGTCTTCAAAAGTGCTATTGGGTTTCTAACATCATTTTATCCTAAACTGAATAGTTTGCGCAAGAGACACTTCCAAAGTGAAAAATGTGTCCCCCCCTCTCTCACTTCTAAACTAAAAGAATGACAAAACTGAAAAAAATATATGTTGTACATTGGCATAAAAACTTTTAACGAAAATTGGTTTGAACGATATCTAATAAAGTTTTTTTTTATCACGTCATAAACCGCAATTTTCGCCTAAAAAAATCATTACCTACCAGAGTGAACGTGTTAAGACATCAATCAAAGTTACAACCAACTACAAGAACTTTTATAAATTTATTTATTTATTTTAAACTTTAGCACTAAGTACAAGGCGGACTTAATGCCTTAGGCATTATCTACCAGTCTACCTGAGGGTGATGCAGAGATAACATTAGGTAGGTGCTCAGGGATATGTCGAGAGCTGTTTACAAAATAATTCAAGCCGTCATCGTCATATTAAAGTACAAAAGTGATTTTACATACATATATAAATACAAACAAACCTACATAAATACATACATAAATATATATATACACACATACATACATACATACATAAAAAAAATACATACATAAATAAACATATAACCAAAAATATCATAGATGAGATAAAGGGGGAAAAATAGATTTGGTAACAATGAACCTTAATGATATTTCAGTTTCAGAGCAGTACTGAAGATTGTAGCGAAACTGCCAAGATTCTTTCCTTTACGGTACACTATAAAGTAGCCGTACTTTCTCCTTGAAGGATTCCCTACTAGTGGCTAACCTAACTTCAAGAGGGAGAGCATTCCAGAAAAGAATGGACTGAACCACGAAAGAAGAGTGTATAAAATCAGAGGAGTGAGAGGGACAACGGAGAAGAAGGTTTTTAGATGAACGCAAGTTTTTGTTATGATTAGAACATAGCAGTTGAAAATAAGGAGTCAAGTAAGTAGGAGCATGAGGAGAGTGTAGTATTGAATAAACCATAGTCACCGCACGCAAACTACGCCGGCGACGTATGGGCAACCATTCCAGCTCGTCCCGATAAGCCGAGACGTGATCGTATTTTCGGAGATTGAAAACAAATCGAATGCAATTATTGAGAAGTCGGTCAAGCTTATTGAGCAGATCTGCATTCAGGCCAAAAAGGCACACATCACCATAGTCAATAATGGGAAAGATTATCATCTGCACAAGCGTTATCTTGGTACTAACAGGAAGAAAGTTTTTGAGTCTGTAAAATGCCCGTAGTGTTCCAGACACCTTCTGGCTGATATTACTAACCTGAGCACGCCAATCAAGAGTGGAGTCAAGATACAATCCCAGGTTCTTAACAGTAGTCGTGACGGGGATAGTTTGAGCCCTGAATATACAGTTTGGCAGACTTACACCCTCTAGCTTGCTCATCATCCGGGAGCTTCCTATTATAATGCATTGACATTTCTCCGGATTAACTGATAGGCCAAACCTGTCACACCAGCTCCCTAAAGAATCTAAATCTCTATTTATCCTGTCCATAGCCTCCCCAATGTTATCAACCCTGGCTTGACTATACATCTGCAAGTCATCAGCATACAGATGATACGCACACTGAAGATCAGTAATAAGGAAATTAATAAATATAGAAAATAGAAGAGGAGAGAGTATACCGCCTTGTGGGACCCCAGCATTTAGGTTACACCAGCATGACGAAGTGTCATTTTATACTATGTTACTTGCGGCTACGGAACCCTTCATGGGCGAGTTCCACTTGCACTTGGCCGGTTTTATATGTAACATCCATGAAATAGTGGAGAAATACTGTATACCCGCGCGAAGCCGGGGCGGGCCGCTAGTAAATCTAAATAAATATAACTCAAAGGTGACTGACTGACTGACATAGTGATCTATCAACGCACAGCCCAAACCACTGGACGGATCGGGCTGAAATTTGGCATGCAGGTAGATGTTATGACGTAGGCATCCGCTAAGAAAGGATTTTGATAAATTCTACCCCTAAGGGGATAAAATACGGAAAGCGGGAACGGAAACAAAATTTTTAGCGGGCGAAGCTGCGGGCATCAGCTAGTAATATAATAAGTACATAGTGTAATAAGAAATGAATATAATCATTTCCTAGACAAACTAGTTATACTTACTCCTTTCCCAATTGTTAAGTTGGGAGAATAAAACAATAAAGTGGCAACACTGATGAATATTGCGTGATTATTAATGAAGAAAAGAAAAATCAAAATAAGCTTTATTTTGGGTTGTTACCGATGATAGCTGACATTTTTAGAAGTTTTAAATCTCCTACTATATTTTCTACAAATTTTATTTGCACAAAAGAACATTTTAGCTATATTTTCGTAGACTACTTAGCGCGCGTTTTACGTGGTGACGTTAAAGCGACACGATCGGCACTGAGCGGCGGGTTAGATCAATTCATGTAACAATTACATGCATTTTTTTGAGCCGTTTCTGCGCCTTGACACTCAATCTAGACTTTATTATATATCTATGAGTATTACATACAGATCGGCAACTCCCTGCCTCCCACCTGAGTAAACTTCCCCATCCCCCCACCAAAATTAATGAGTCGATTCCCGTGTCAGTACTTGAGAGAGTGTCACTGCGTTGCATTACGTATTACTGCCTAAGTGCTTTGGGCTATTGCTTTGGTTTAACTTGTGCTTAGCCGAGGGTAGATTTGAAAAAAAAAGTACATACATACATGAGATTGCGTTCTGTTCCTTATTATTTTGTTACCATAGCTACTCACCCTAGACCCTAGAATACTCACACACACATTGAAGCTTGATTTAAGCATTCACATTACGTCTATATTAGTATGGGTGAAAACGAACATTTTGTATGGAGTACAGTGGTACAGGGTGGAACCCTGTGCCAAAATATCAACAGCTAGGACCGATTTTTTTTTTTTTAATAAATAAATACGAATAATGTTACACATTCCCAAATATACATAACAGCATCTGTAGTCAAAATGAGAAATAACCTACTATTTTATAGATACCATAACGTACCTCTACTATAAATGAATGGAATGAAATGAATAGAATAGTGAAGGTTAAACTTCGTTCTCCTTTTCAAGAGAATTCCGCAAACGATTGAACCTGAAATTCAACACAATTATGGTTTATGAAGAAGAAATATGTAAATTTGATGAATTTCCTTCGAATTTTCACGGCGTCTCTAGTCTAGTTTATAAAAAATCGTTTTATTTATTTTTGACACAGAAATAACAATCGTCACAACATTTTCTGTCTCTAATAATCAAAATATGACAGAATAGAATAAAAAATTGCTTTAAAACGCTTTAAAGTAAGGGGTTAGTGAGTAAATAGTTAGTCACTTTACAACCCTTCTTGCGTTACGTCATAACTGTTTACTGTTAGGGGAGAAAGCACCGCAGTTGTACCGCAAATAAAGGTTTCAAATGAGGTACTATGTGAATGGAATGGGGTACATCTAATGATTGCTCTACGTTCATTATTTTACGAAGGATTTATACTTTTAAACAGAAAAAGGTGGCTTTTCAATAACTAGAATAATAATATCTATACTATCTTTGCTAATTATACCTACATATAAAGAGGAAAGATTTGATAGTTTGGTTGTTTGCATTGAATAAACTCCGAAACTATTGAACCGATTTGAAAAAAAAATTACTGTTGGGAAGCTACGTTATCCTCGGTGAACATAGGCTATATTTCATTACCGTATTCCCACGGGAACGAAAACTATGCGGGTAAAAAAGCGGGACATCCGCTACTCTGTAATAATGACACTAAATTTAAGTGGATTCTTATATTTCTGAAGGCAGAATAGCTTTCGGCGACCCATCTTAGAAAAGACCATAGTCTAAATATAAACTTTTAATTCAAAACTAAGATCTTAGCACGCCAGTGTCATCCAAGTACCACTGCTCTACAGAGGTATAAGAAAATGTATGGGTATAGAATTATTACATAAATAAATAACTGCATTTAATATCGATAAATGGTCACGACATTCTCTAAGATGATACGAAACAGGTAACTTTACCTTAACGAGAGCCGCGGGCATTAGGTCAGGTAAAACATGACATTGTGCGACTAGTAAGTTACGTTATGATTTGTGAATCAACTATACTGGAAAAGGAGGTTATGTTTCTTGAGTTTATATAGTATTTCCTTCTCGAATAGCCCATCTCTTATTGTTATATACTAGCTGGGTGCCGCGGTTTAGGCCGTAACTTACTCTAATCCCCATTATACCCTATTACCTCATATCTAAATGTCCTTTCCTGCCTGTGGTACTACCAGTGGTACTACTGGTAGTACCACCGGTAAAAAAATACCCGTGGTACTACTGGATCAAAAATAAATGAAGATCGGTAGATCGGTAAACCAAATGAAGATCGGTAAAAACGAAGTGAAATCGGGAAAAACAAGTGACGAACGGTAAAAATAAGTGAAGATCGGTAAAAACAAGTGAAGCTCAGTAATTTGTTTTTACCGATCTTCACTTGTATTTACCGATCGTCACTTATTTTAGCCCGATTTCACTTGTTTTTCGCCACTAGTACGACCACTTAGTAGTACCACGGGTAATTTTTTTACTGGTGGTACTACTGGTAGTACTACCGGTAAAAAAATTACCCGTGGTAAAAAAAAACACACACGGGCAAGAAAGAGTAATTTGCATTGCTATTTTTACAATAAGAATTATATTGTCACGTGGTTCATTTCTTTGAAATTTCTTTAATTTTGCACTATTTTCCGACAAGTCTTAAAGTCTTATTTTTCATTTTATAAAATCTTTCCCCGGCTTACTGTGTACTTATTTGAGAAAAAAAATATAAGAAAACAAAAATTTGCCAAATCTTTTTCTTCCAGTCTTTCTCAAACATAGAGCAACGCGTACTGTATACGCGCGTTACTCTGTGTTTTCAATTTTTGCGCTCATAGACCTAGGTACCTATTTGGCGATTCATTTTATATCTATAGCTTTTTCCGAAGTAGGGAACGGGTGGAGTCACGGACATTAGTTAGTATAAGTATATTAAAATTAAGACTTCTAATAAATTATAATCATAATTTCACAGAAGCAAATATTACGAATAATTGACGATAATTGGCAACAGATGGCGGGTAAAGCAGTATGCTGTCCAATATTATGTCTAAGTTATAGGTATTTAAGGACCTTAAGCTGTCAGTAAATTTACATGAAGATGCAAAACTGAAGGTTTTATTGAGGAGGTACATTGGGTGACTCAACGTACTGGCTCAGGAACTGAGAAAATACCGCTTGATACGTAAATAGGTATAGCCCGTTTGCTCTAAGTTTGCCGCTGGTGTAGAGGCCGGTGTAGAGGCGTTGTATGAGAGGCGACCGTCAAACTTAGAGCAAACGGGTAGTAGGTAATGTTTTGACTTTGACTAAATTTAGGATCTCTTCTACTAGAAATCCCTTTTTTTGGTGAAACATAATAATAATAGTAGATTGTATAACAAGGGGGCAAAATAGTATTTTTACGGCGAGGGCGCTACTTTGAATCACGAGCGAAGCGAAGGATTCTAGAATAGAATCCCGAGCATAGCGAGGGATTCTAACGTAGAATCCTGAGCGCAGTGAGGGATTCAAAGTACACCGCCCGAGGGAAAAATAATTTGCCCTCGAGTAATATACTCTACTTTTCATTCCCTTTCTATGAGAAAAAATAAGTTTTGTACGACGTAGTTACCTTCTATAGTTATTGTTCCAGGAGTTCATGGATTGTCACTTTCATAACTTGGCGTAGAACTTATTATATTTGCAGAATGCAATAAAATATGTTTACTGATTACAAAAACATTAATAATGACAAACACGAACAGATAAATGGCGCTCTTTAGTTTTTTTTTAGTTAGCTCAGGACACCACGCTGTGCAGCCAACACTTACCAGCCAGTAATTCATATAATTTGCGTTCGATTTCTATGAAATTTTCAAGTTCCAAATTCAAATCACTTTGCCGCCCGCTCAAAAGCTCTTAACAGAAAAGAGCTGTTTTGCGCCCCGTTATCGTGGTGCAAAGTGATTCTTTTCGAATAGAAGGAATGAAATAGTAGATTGTATAACAAGGGGGCAAAATAGTATTTTTACGGCGAGGGCGCTACTTTGAATCACGAGCGAAGCGAAGGATTCTAGAATAGAATCCCGAGCATAGCGAGGGATTCTAACGTTGAATCCTGAGCGCAGTGAGGGATTCAAAGTACACCGCCCGAGGGAAAAATAATTTGCCCTCGAGTAATATACTCTACTTTTCATTCCCTCTCTATGAGAAAAAAAATAAGTTTTGTACGACGTAGTACCTTCTATAGATATTGTTCCAGGAGTTCATGGATTTTCACTTTCAGAACTTGACGTAGAACTTATTATATTTGCAGAATACAATAAATTATGATTACTGATTACAAGAACGTTAATAATGACGAAGGCGCTCTTTAGTTTTTTTTTAGTTAGCTCAGGACACCGCGCTGTGCAGCCGACACTTACCAGCCAGTAATTCATACAATATGTGTTCGATTTCTATGAAATTTTCAAGTTCCAAATTCAAATCATTTTGCCGCCCGCTAAAAAGCTCTTAACAGAAAAGAGCTATTTTGCGCCCCGTTATCGTGGTGCAAAGTGATTCTTTTCGAATAGAAGGAATGAAAAAGTTCTTTGAAGCCCTGAGAAAATCATTAGAACCCCATTGACTTCAAATGGGGCCCTGTGTGGCATTGGAAAAAAATTCAAAATGTCGTCGCCCCAATTCATCCCAAGGATGTCGTCAGAGGCGACTAAGGGAACACTTTCACAAAACGGTCCATTGCGTACAAAAGGAAAACTCGAAATGAAACCCGGCTGTCAGTAAAATGACAATCGTTAAGCCAAGTTGAAGGCCTTATGGAAGGTTCAAAAAATTTCGATTGCGGGTTGTCACGACCTGTTCCTGTCCATTTCAACATGTCAGTAGGGTCCAACACCTACATGGGCCATAAAACTTTAAGGTGAAATGTGGGCGTATACTATGCCTCTGCCTACTCCTTCGGGGATAAAGGCGTGACTAAATGTATGTCTATACTAATATTATAAAGAGGAAAGATTTGTTTTTTTGTTTGTTTGTAACGAATAGGCTCCGGAACTACTGGACTTATTTGAAAAATTCTTTCACTGTTGGGAAGCTACACTCTTTGCGGTAAACATAGGCGAGGTTTGGGAGAGGCCTATGTCCAGCAGTGGACTGCTATAGGCTGAATTGATTGATTGATTGATTGATAGGCTATATTTTATTCCCATATTCCCACGGGAACGGCAACTACGCGGGTGAAACCGCGTGGCGTCCGCTAGTCTATACTATAAAATAATAATATAAAGAGGAGAAATTTGTTTTTTTGTTTGTTTGTTTGTTTGTAACGAATAGGCTCCGAAACTACTGGATCGATTTGAAAAATTCTTTCACTGTTGGGAAGCTACACTCTTTGTGGTAAACATAGGCTATATTTTATTTCTGTATTCCCACGGGAACGGGAAGTAAGCGAGTGAAACTGCGTGACGTCCGCTAGTACTACATAAAATAATTGACTAACTATGCAGTCGATTTTCTTCCATCGCATACTTCATATTCCGTTTCAGTAATCCGTTGCTCTGTAAAATATGAATCATAACGTCAAATTTGAGACAATTTCATTGAACTTTTTGCGCTAGATTAATCAGTCACGGTTGATACTTGAAGCTCCATTGACCAATTTAATAGAAACAAAATGGCGAACATGACTATTAAAAAAAAACAAATTTCAAATTCCCAGTAAAACGTTAGTTGCGGTACGTTTGAAGTTAACGTCCCGTGACGACATGTGTGTGTGTGTTTGTCCTCTAGTTTATACTTAAATATGACCATTTATACTAATATTAGACTGAACAGGATGCTACCCAGTCCTGTATGCTAAATAGGGACAATAATGAGGGAGAAAAATGTTTGTTTGTTTAACTGAGACGGCAGGCAGTAGATTATATAATACTAGAAACTACTTTGGCTGCAATGCAACTATGCAATGGTATGCCGAAGTCAAAAGTTTAAAAAAGGTTTTTAATGTAGTTCAACTATCTACAGGTTTTTTATTTATACCACGAAGGTGGCAGACAAGCATACGGTCCACCTGATGTACTGGTGGTCACCGCAGACCCTGCAAAACCTTCTAAGACCCCTTTTGAAGAACCCCATACTGTAGGCATTTGGGAAAACCGTGGCAAGGAGTTCCGCAATCAAAGCGTCTGCAGGAGAAAGCCCCTAGCCCCTATCGAATCTAACTGTGTTCGAACGCTCCGGATGCAAAGCTTGTTTTTTTTTTCTTAAAAATATGGATAATCAATAAATTGATAATCAGCGTAACGCTGCGTGTTACCAACATAAAGAAAAATAATCTGATATTTTTTGTAATATTTTTCTGAACCTCTGTGTCATCATGATTTTGATAGGTACTGTAGAGATGGTAGAACAAAATCAAACTATAACCATATAAAGCCGTTGACACAAGTTGGTAAATTCTGTGAAAGCAGCCGTCAAGTGTGAAGAAAATCCAATGTTTCGACATCGGAACAATGAGTTTATGACGATATGACAATGGCGCGGACATAGTTGTAAACTTTATACGATGACTACAACCATTGCAGCTTGTTTCAAAACTGACAATGGTCTAAAGAAAGATTGTTATTTATTTGAAATCGTTTCTCAAATGGTGATTTCCGTTTATAGTAAGAAGAACGGAACGCGATTCATATTTTTTGATTATGGAATCATTCAAACATTCTTTTCAACAGAAGTATAAACAGTTTATTGAACTTTTTTTTTCCTGAACTTTTTTTTTTATATTGAGCTCGCCAAATTGACGTCGCCACTGATGGAAAGCCGTGGCGCATCTAGCGATTGGGTGCCACTCTCACAGTCCGTGAGACTTAAACCCAAAAAAAATTGTGCGTGTAACCTTTACGCGCGATTGAACTAAAACTTCTTTGCCATTGACGTCATCAAATGTTATATTAATATCATTCATTCGAATTTTAAATAGCGGAAACTAGGTTTCCGCTATTCTAAATTCAAATAGCGTAACTTCCGTCAGAAAAAAATCTGAGTTACCCCTAGTCGCGCCTAAAAAAGTTTTACTTAAAAAGAAAAAGAAATTCAGGAAAATCGAATATTGTAGTTGTACCTCACAAGAATTTCAGGCTATACCCTCCTTCACTGTGTACGTTACTGCAGAAAAGCCAAAACGACATTTTCACAGCAAAAGTATGACGTCGTTTTTACATACCTATGAATGACAAAAATCCTTCAGCACTTAGAAGGCTGCTACTTAAGGCTTACATTATCGAAGAGAGCTTTTGTATTGCAGGTACGGATGAATGATTACAATTTTTAAAAGCATTTTATTGGAGCGTATGAACAAAAGAAGCTTTATTGACATATGCTTAGAAATCAAAAAAGACAGTAGGATGTGGTTTGACTTAAGTGCTAATAACTGACTGAAAAAAAAAGAAATATTGTTCAGACGTTTTTGCAAAGTTGTTGATTTAGAACCGTATGAAATAGTTGTTTCAGAGTTTAAATATTACAATAACGACATCTAAGGCTGATCGCACATATGTCAGCACCGTACGCGCCGCACGCGCCGTACGCGCCGCATTTTCTGATAGCCTCGCACATACGCGCCGTACGCGCCGCACGCGCCGTACGCGCCGTAAGCAAATCTTTGGTATTGCCAACTATAGCAGTTTCTTTTACCTCTGGTGTGAAACGGTACAGTGAGTGGTATTGTGACAGTGGGCTATGAGGGGAAGATCCCTTCAGAACAGAATGTACAAAACGCGAAATGAGCACCACAAGCAAAATGTACAAAACGCAGAACGTACATAACGCAAAATGTACAAAACGCAAAATGTAAACAACTCGCAAAGTGTACACAACGCAGAATGTGCACGTTAGGGCTTGTCTTTATTATAATAGGTCTAGATCGGCGAAACAAATGAAGATCGGCGAAACAAATGAAGAACGACAGTACAAATGACGGTCGGATAAACAAATGACGATCGAAAAAACAAATGCAGATCACTAAAACAAAAGACTATAAGCAAGTTGATAATGTCAAAAATTACTTGCAGCCATATTTTTTCCTAATCTAGATGCAATTGCCATTCATAATAATAGGTGCAAGCGATTCTCGACCTTATGAACATGAATAATATTTATTTAATTTTTACATATTCGTGGTCAGTGATGTCTATAAACGCCTAAAAGCACATTTTTAGAGAAGTGTTATTAAGGTCGAGATTTGCTTGCACCAATTTTTTGAATGGCAATCGCAACTAGATTACAAAATATGGCTGCAAGTAATTATCTCTTGTATAAAAATCCCAGTAGTTTTATGGAACTACTGGGACAAAAAAATCCCAGTAGTTCCATCATGGAACCACGCAATGGAATCTCAGTATAAAAGTCCGTGTGCATGTATTATGTATTGTCCGGTTTGAACATTTTTTCCGTATAGATACGGGCAAATACGTATATATGGCAACACTGAGCATGCATGCGGCTACATCGAGCACCAGCACGCGCCGTACGCGCCGCATTATGAAGTCATCAGAATGTTATTCGGATGCCTACCGCATTTCACGAAATGCGGCGCGTACGGTGCGGGTGTAATGTGCGAGGTTCCATACAATTTCATACAACGAATTCTAAAATGCGGCGCGTATGGCGCGTGCGGTGCGTACGGTGCTGACAAATGTGCGAGCAGCCTAAAGTCGACTTCAGTATTACAGTCAATAATATCTGATAAATCTAAATTACCTACCCATTACTTTGTGCTAAGTTAATTTTATTTTTCAATTTTTAGTTTTTGTTTGAAGTAGGTTTCTTTTTGTTAAAATTTTTTTTTTTTCATTATTTTTAGTGACAGGTAGACTGAAATTATATCAGTATAGGGGTAATTTCCTCCCCAATACAAACTAATCAAGCCCAAACACAAGGTAACTGCTGTAAATCGTTAAGGAATTCCCTCGATTCGAGGGATATCTTCGATTTCTCCAGGATCCCAGCATCAGATTCTGATTTCCTGTACCTATATGGGGCCACATGGGAAGCACCAGCTTTCAAATAAAAAAAGAATCATCAAAATCAGTTAACTCTTTCAAGCGATTTGCCGATAACAAACATAAAAAAAAATTTTTGGAAGTCGGGTAAAAAGAGAATGATGTACGTACATTGTATGTGATTATCCAAATTAAATATTCAACTACAACGCTTTATAACTTTAAGCGCAATTTACAAGAAAAGTTAGGACAAAAATCCATTGGTAGTTTGGTCTTATGGACTATAAAATAATTTCTTTGACTCGTCTGAAGCCGACGTTGAAATTAGAATACTGTTTTGACCACTGTGAAGGTGTACTATGAAGATTACAAAAGAAATATTAAGCTATTGTTAAGTTTTAGAGTTACATTAGCCTCGTAATTGGACATGATCGATAAAAGTTTGTTAAAATAGCCTGGGGTTTTATAGAATTTCACAGGTAGGGGTTTTTTTTATAGGTCTTAAACTTAATTTGTTGTTTTCAAGTTTAGAAAAATTGTACACACAAAGTTTTAGCAAGGAAATCCCTACTACACTCGAGAGCAATGAATCCGGGTCACTTAAAGAATCCTAAAAATCTCGGAAACTAAAAATGCTAGGTTAATGCAATAAATTGTATTTAATAGACAATGTAATACTCCTTAAATGAAGGTATTAAAACTTCTTAGTTATTGTAAAGTTATATCATAAAAAAATCAAATTTGAAAAAGGGCCACTTTCGAAGATGGAACTACGAAATTACAGCATTTGGTGTTGCTTTTGTTTGTAATCTGTCATTTATGTGGGTACATAAACCATGTTGATAGTGCTCTATATTCATTAATCAAGCTGAAATTATGTCGCTTACGCCTGAAGAATGCACCAGAATACTTACAATGCTGGAAACCGGCCGGAGTCAGCGCGATACAGCCAGGACTGTCGGTGTGTCGCTGTCAACAGTACAAAGAGTTCTCCGACGTTACGAAGAAACTGGTTCTAACCTACGCAGACCAGGAACGGGCAGAACCAGGTGTACCACAGCACGAGAAGACCGATACTTGGTGAACACCATGCTTCGAAATCGCTTTCTCACAGGAACTGAACTCACCAATCAGTTTCGACGCCTCGGAGGAAGTAACCCAAGTGCATGGACAGTAAGACGTCGGCTTGCTGAATCTAACTTAAAACCCCTTAGACCTGCAAACGGCCCTAAACTGGAGCGTGGGCATCGTATTTCGAGACTAAGGTATGCCCAGAGCCACGTAAATTGGAGTATTGAAGATTGGTCAAAAGTTATGTTCTCCGACGAATCAAAATTTATGCTCTACAAGCACGATGGAAGACACAGAGTGTATCGAAGACCAGGGGAAAGATTCAAGCAAGCATGCATCGAAGAAAAAGTAGCCTACGGTGGTGGGTCTGTACTTGTGTGGGCCGGAATTTCTTCTGAAAGTCGCACAGAGCTGGTGATCATAGAAAACGGCTCTTTAACTAGCGTAAGATATGTGGAAGAAATCCTCAATGATCACGTTGGTCCATTTATGGTCAATTTAGGTGAGGATGCTATATTTATGCATGACAATGCCCGACCTCATACAGGTAGGATTGTGAATGACTACCTTCAAGAGATGAACATTACTCGTATGGAGTGGCCAGCGCGCAGCCCGGATATCAACCCGATCGAGCATGCTTGGGACGAGCTAGGCAGATGCGTAAAACAACGAAACCCTCCCCCAATCACGCTTCGTGAGCTCAAAATTGCTCTCACAGAGGAATGGGAGAATATTCCCCAAAATCGTATAAGGAACTTGGTGTACAGCATGCCAAACCGCGTAAACGCAGTAATGGAAGCACGAGGAGGCAATACGAAGTATTAAAATTCAAGAAAATCGTAATAAAGTTCAAAAATTTCATGTTTCCTATTTTTGTTTTAAGGAGAGATCAGCAGTTTTTTCTTTATGTAATTTTGTGTTAATAAAATGTATGGTGACTCATATTTTTTTTACTTTCATTTAAGGAGTATTACATTGTCTATTAAATACAATTTATTGCATTAACCTATCATTTTTAGTTTCCGAGATTTTTAACATTCTTTAAGTGACCCGGATTCATTGCTCTCGAGTGTATTATAAAATTGTAAAAATAGCTGTGACGGTAACCGACAAATTTAGGATTTCTGAGTTCAAATCTATGATTTTTTTTTCTTCGTGTCCGTTTGTTTGCTTATTTGTTCAAAGTTGGAGCAAAATTTTGTAGCTGGATCATAATTGTACCTACTACTAATTAGGATCATGTAGGAATTTTTTTCACCTTAAATATTGCTGTATGTTTCATCAAAATCGGTTCAGCGGAAATGATAATAGGTACAGCTTGACATTTGTTTTACTAGAAGCCCAATGCATTGGACAGTTCAAAGTAGTTTAGTTATTAGTTAAAATCGCCTCGCGAATGAAGTTGCGGGCAAAAGCTAGTATAAACTAAAATAAAAATCCCACGCGGACTTATCCAGTGACTCTATATATTTCTGAAGGGAATGAATCGGGGGGGTGTAGTGGGGCCCTACCAACACCATCGGGCCCAAGTCAACCTCACGTGCAAGCTCGTGCACCTGCTGAACAACGGACGAGGCTCTGACGGCGGCGGTCCATTTCAACACGGCGATGGGCTCACCACCTGTCACGTGGGACCGAATTGTACACGGTGAAATGTGGGCCGGTATAGGCCTCTGCCTACCCCTTCGGGGATAAAGGCGTGAATATATGTATGAATCGGGGATCCCATAAGAAAGTACATAACGGTTAAAAGAAACTAATTAAGTAATAAATTGTAAATTTGAACTAGTAGTTAGCGAGCAGTTAAACAATATGGCTTGGCGGTTAGCTAACTACGATGCGCAAGCGGCTGTGTGAACTGTGTCAACAATCTTCACATTGAGCTTCTGCGGTTTTGTTTGACTAATTGACATCTTTCTAGGGTTTTATCGTCTTTATATTGCGGAGAAGTAAGAAAACTGGGTTTATTGTCGTATGGTTACGTATGGCACAATTTATTGATTTTACTTAGAAATTCCAAGGAAAATAATACTGCAAGAAAAACACTAAGCATTAGATATGTATGCCACTAAATAGAGGATGACCATTGGGTACCTGCGTAGCGTTTCAGTTGCTTCCACAGTGTTATGTCTTACGGTATTCTAGTGTGGGGTAATGCCGCAGATATAAATTCAATTTTTGTTTTACAAAAACGAGCCATAAGAGCCATATATAGATTAGGTCCAAGGGTCTCTCTGCGCGAAAAATTCAAAGAGGTAAATATTCTAACTGTAGCATCACAATATATTTTTGAAAATCTTATGTAAGTGCAAAAGAATCTATCTAGTTTCGTTAAGTTAAGCGATATACACAGTGTAAATACCCGACATAAAGATAACCTTGCTTGTCATCAGTGTAGACTGAAAAAAGTCAGTAATTCCTTCCTGGGTAACTGTATACGTTTTTACAACAGGAAGCCTGTTGTAAAAACGTATACAGTTGAAATAAAAAGTATGCCCTTAAATAAGTTTAAAAAGTGTATGAAAAGTAAATTGTACCGCAGGGGCTACTATTCAATTGACGATTATTTGCTTGACAAGGAAGCCTGGAAATGATCTGCTTGCTCTACTGCATTCTCAAGCAATAGTTTGTGATTTTAAGTTTAAATTTTGTAAATAGATCACAAAAAGAAAAGCCCGTCGAGTTTCTTGCCAGTTCTTCTCAAGCAGGCCGCGTTCCGAACTGGTGGTACTATTTGCATTGTATTCATTGACGTGTCGCAAGTGCCTATGTATTACGATTATGCGAAATAAATGTTTTTTTGAGTTTGAGTTTGAGTTTTGACCTACCTTATATTTGCGGGACGCTCCTGGGGCCGATGTTTCGGGCTAGCTGTTGCCCTAGCAGAAGCAAGCACAGGGTGGCGGTACGTGATCAACAAGTCTGGTAGCTAACTAAGGCTCCAGGAATTTCTTTTCGAAGGCGTACTCAGTTGTCTCATACAGCCGTTTTAAACCTACGCTAGTGGTAAAACAAAAACAACATATCCATCTTGAGAGCTGCTGTATCCAAGATTCAAGTAGCCTTTAGGATCGCCGACCTTCATAAGGAAGATGGCACTCCAACAAGAAGAAATGGCCATGTGGTTCTACTTGATTTGACTTGTCCATTTCTCCATTGGCATTTTTCATAGAGATAGAAACTCAAACTGCCTCTTTCAAAGATATCCCGAAAATTTTATAACAGCTGCTAACAAAGGCCAATCTTACCTGGGTTTGATTGATTTTCTTTAAGATGCAAACGTTTCAGATGCTTACAAATATTTCATATTACTTACCTAGTTAATAAAAGGTATCTGCTGACCAAATTTCATTATTCTAGGTTCAGGGGGGGGGGGGGTCCCTACCGAGTCCAGGCATGGGCGAAACAGCAGTCTTAAAAGATGTTGGCAGTTGCAGAGTCGTAGATCTAAGTAAAGCGTCTGACTCCATTAAGCCCTAAATCAGAAAGTGCTAACTTAATAAAGGGCCGAGTGTTGAACACATGGCGCTCAGTAACAAGTATTGCTTTGATGTCACGCGCGCTTATCCTTTAATGTACAGAGCAAAACAATAAAGTACATTTACACTGGACAAAATAGCTTTTAATGTACAGTTGGCTATAATAGTGGAGACACAGTGAGCAAAAAAGATTGCAGCGGTTACGTATATTCACGCTGTTTCGCCCGCATAGTTCCCGTTCCCGTGGGGATACGGGAATAAAATATAGCCTATGTCACCCGCGGACAGTGTAGCGTTGCAACAGTGAAAGAGTTTTTCAACCCGGTTTCGTAGTTTCGGAGCCTATTCGATGAAAACCAACAAATTAATTTTTCCACTTTATAATGTTAAGTATAGATTCATGTGCGAGTTTAGTCCTTACGCTGGAACCGAAATTCCACTTTTGCATCTAGACTGTATCTATTTTATTTCCTTTTCCTATTTTGTACAATACTGGTTCTACAACTAGGCGGGGCAATGTCAATCTTATAAACATCTTTTTTTTTTCATATTTGAAAAAGCAAATATCTATGATTAATGTTATACCTACCAAAGATAATATAATAGTATTACATACAGATCGGCAACTCTCTGCCTTCCACTCAGTAAGCTTCCCCATCCCCCACCAAAGTTGATGTGTCTATTGCCGTGACAGTACTTGAGAGAGCGTCACTGCGTTGCATTACGTATACTACCTAGCTACGTACGCGTACTTTGTCATATTGCTTTGGTTTAATTTGTGCTTAGCCGAGGAAAGATTTGAAAAAAAAAGTACCTACATACTCGTACATGAGATTGCGTTCTGTTCCTTATTATTTTGTTTCCATAGCTAGTGTACTTAATATACTCACACACACATTCAAGCTTGATTCAAGCATTCACATTACGTGTATATTAGTGTGGGTGAAAACGAACATTTTTATGGAGTTCCCGCCCTGTGGTAATACCTAGGTACTTATTGCGTTTCACAAACCCGGCTATCCGTAGTTCCTTCAGTAAAACGTTTTAATTCATAAAGTATATTTTCGGAGTAGGTCGACGACGTAGGATTTCGAAGTATGTGCGTAATTGTAAATTCTACATGACTAAGATAATTTTTCTTTAATTTTGCATAGTGAAATGCTCAGACTAGAAGTAATTATTTTAGTTGATTTTAGTAGACCGGTTAATCTTTTAAAAGCCTTATCTTAAGACTGCACACCAGATAGACGCGGTAAAATATATTGAGAAATCTATGATTCCCACACTTTCAGTCTTCCCAAATGTACAAAACAGTAATTCCCCGTGTTCAAAAAAAGGGTTTATTATGCAATGGCATAGCAACATTCATCCGTATTCTATGTTGACTAAATGTCAAACAATGCCTCAAGAAACATAAACAATTAATATTTTGTAGCAGGACTGCAGCTAGGGATGTGCTATTTATAGTTACGAATGCTTTGTGAACTTTAGTTACGTTGTAATGTTTGTTAACTAAAATAGTTTCGGTTACGAACAATATGGGTAGAACTGCGCAAAAATACAATGTTTATATCGTGCAAAAATGGCGATCTGTTTTAAAAATAATATTGTGCATAGAATTGTGTGGGTTAATCTTGGCAGTTTTTTTCTTACTAGGTATTATAATAGTTAGCTGGTTATTTTTATGCATGTATGAGCTTCCGATATTTTGGCAAGGAGTAATTTACAGTTCGTACATACCAACTAAATATCGCGTTAACTCTAATTTTAATGTTAGTATCCACGTATTGTTAAATACTTTTTTTTTGACAAAAAAAGATGACTAATAACTTTGTTTGCTTTTTCTAGATTGAAGATTTAAACATTTTCTTTTAAATAACAGCAAAAGATAATAATAAAAAGCTTTTTAATTTAAATCTGTAATGAGTTCCTCATGGCGTCATCTGGGGCCACAGTTTGCTGCAGCTTAACTGTTAATGTTTTCTAATCTTCGATTTAATCTTTTATTAACATACATATGACATGGAAAATAGTTTATTACTTTAACTGCACAGTATAGCTTATTAAAGTTGTTTAACTTTTTGTGCAACGATATTGTTCACAAGATTTTCCGATGAGTCACGGAAGCTTTTTAGCTTGTAAAGATATTAAGAAACATTGCCACTTTGGTTTCATTTTCTCAGTTCTACAAAGACGAGCATTCAGAAGAGGTCAATTATTTCATCTAACATAAGTAGAACTTTTAATATGTAGAAATATAAGTAGAGTTTTTCTACTTATTCACGTTCTCCTCTCACCGGTCTGCTGGTAGATATTTCTCAGAGAATTAATCAGTATTATACCTACCTATTTTGCCTTCTTTTAATGTTATTATTACTTTGCTGGTGTGTATGTAAATAAATAAATAAAATAAATGGAATTCAAGTCATTTAACTTCCTCGGTGGTGCAGTAGTGTACCTATGTGCCTGCCTTAGTTCAGGTCACGAGTACCAATCCAGGTTCATACAACAGGTACGAGTATTACAATATTTACTTCATTTGCTAAAGTTTGGATTAGAATTATGCTATTGCCTCTGTCATCAACTCATCATGCAACTGCGATGAAATGACGTTTACAGGTGCATCTGTATATGCCTAAGTGAATTAAATTTATTTTTGTTTGTTGGTTTCATGCAGCTGAACTTCGATATTTTCCGTGAAGCGACTATCATCTGACACCGCAAATAGTGTTGTTTCCGCGGCCCTTTTTTTTCTGCAATGTAATTTAAACAAACTCATACCATTGCATGTTAGCAATGCAATGCAATTTAACCATACCTACTCATATGAGTTTGGTTAAATTGCATTGCTACTAAATCGTGAAAGAAAACAATGTTGGATCATAGCTAAATCCTATCGTTGCATTTAACAATGCATAGGTTGCTATTTAGACAATTCGATGTTTGAATAAAATAAAACCAAGTAGCCTACATACGCAATTCACAAATATTTCGTCGGCAGTTTTTTTTTATAGTGCACAACAAGGAGGTTTATTCACACTTAAAAAAAGAATACGGTAATTTTACAACTTCAGCAAGCGCCGGCTGTAATATGGTGTCGAGTGTAATGTTTGGGTAAACAAAACAATTGTAAGGTATTTTTGTGATGCAATACTTTAAAAAAATGCTTGAAATGGAAGAAGTTGACTGGTATTTTTATGATGCAATTCCTTAAAAAACGGCTGGTGTAACTAAAAATGAAACCCTTCTATTCTTGAATGAATATACATTATTTTATGCTTTCACCAGTACCATTCAATAAGACATGGGTAAACTTATGGACATATTACCGGCAACACTATTTTGTTCCGAAAAGTTTCAAATAGAAAATACACAACTGTTATTCCCGTTGGCCTGAGAATCAAACTGGAAACCTCACGCATAACATACGAACAATGTATGGTAAATTCGTTGAGATGGTGCCGTCAAATAGATGCGATATTATTCTGAGTTTCTCTTGTTATGTATTTGTGATTTATAAACCAAACCTTCTTAGAGAAGAGATGTGTTGTGGTAACCAATTAGATTTCTTTATTTACACATATTGGACAGGAGATGTGGAAATTTCTCCTCTCCTTTCCTCTTTGGTGGGTACCGGGAGCTAACTAGTTTTTATAATATCACTAGCTGACCCCGCAACTTCGTTTACGTCACATAAGGTGTATGAAAGGAGAGGTATTTCTTCATCAGACTCATCAAGCAGCGTGTGAAACTGCCTTGTATGCTTAATCATAAAAGAACTTAAAGATTAAGTCTACTCTAAAACAATTATCAAGCTTCAAGATTAATCCAGTTTAGATTTACCCATTTTTAAATTCATATGTCTATGTGTGATTCTTTAAAGTGATATGACTTTTTATTTATAAGCCGATTGACATAAAATAAAAACTAAATGTTAAGTGGAACAAACCTCAACACAATAAAGAAAACCGCATTGTGTTAAGCGGTTACTGAGATTAGCGTGCACAAGAGCACAGACAAACAGATATACAGACATACAGACATACAGACAAACAGAAAAAATTCTAAAAATCATTGTTTTGGGTTCTATTGCGTTCATAAAGTTCCCCTATAATATTATTTCTTATTTATCTTCCATGTACAGACAGCGACCAGTTAGGATTTTATTATATGTATTGATTGATGATTGGAGTTAAGACAATGTACCTATAGATTTATTCATGTTTAAAGAACGTCTTCTTATTCAATCAAAGCAGCCTATATCAGTCCACTGCCAGACGTAGGCATCTCCCAAATTTCGCTACAATACACGGCCCTACGCCTTCCGCATCCAGTTTCTCCCCGCGACCTTCTTCAGGTCGTCTGTTCGTCTTATTAATCATCTCTTATTAGAGATGATTAATAAGAAATAATTTTGAAAAGCAATTATTATGTTAACTTAAACACTTACCGGCATTGAACAGGATTCAAACCTTGTCTTCTTGCATACCGTGCAAGATGTTCTAAGTAAAGTAAGTATTAATTGTCATTGCCATTTCTTCTTAATTAATAATGTTTTTGTTTATACGAGTACGCAAATTTTTACGAATTACCTGAAAAATGTAAAATTAATTTCTACTCAAGTAACAATAAGAAATCCATGAAAGGCGTCTACTATCGACTAAGTTTGTCAAGATTACTTACCACCAGTTTCCCAAAGCAGCTTGCACCAGGAGCAGAAAGCAACACAAAACTTTCCATATGAGCTTCATACTGCCAAATATTCAGTCACATAAACATCCAAATTCGTAAACCACTTGTAGAAAAGTTTTGCTCCCAACTTCCACTTCACATTAACACCGAAAAATTCAAACAAACCAAAAACCTTAATGTCTAACCACAATAAGCAAAGAAGCCAAAAACGTAATCACTGAAACAATAACCACAAACTTAAATAACTATTTTAAAACTAATAATTATGAAAAAAGAAATAAAAACTTTTTTAACAAACTTGCAAAAGTTAACTTTGCCCGATGGCCAACTTCAAAAAACGATAAGTAAAAAAAACATAGAGCGCATTTCAAAAATCGAACTCGTCGAAATATCGAAAAAAGATTTTGTGTGCAGTCGCTTGCGTTTAGACGCGACGCGCTTACGACCCGCGCGCATTGAAACACAGAACCAGACTGGCTTGCTTGAAGCCGTTTGTAAGTATTCCATAGGATTCTCAGTAAGGGGAAGGGTCGAATCGGAGGGCGTGTAGATGCAGTACAGAGCTGCACGAATTCATCCTTCCAAGCCCTTACTACAAACCGCATAACAGATAGGAATGTCGACGTCGTCGCGCAAAATGTCAAAGTAGGTTTTACGCAAAGCATCAGCGAGTTCGATAAAGTTGCGAAAACTTTTAGTACCATGGTGCATATTAAAGAAAAATATCTCCAACCATCAATTGTGAGCTTATCCTCAAGTCATGAGCTTAATTCGTTGAGTTATTGTCATTTTTTAAATTGATTTGCTGATGGCGAAAGGTATTTACGGCGCAAATGCCAAACGGTTTTGTATTTATTGCACAAATTAGATATATTATAGTTAAGACTTGCAAATATTTATGTTCAATGCATCGATTGTCCTAAATCATATTGGAATGGATGTATGTGGACTTAAATGACTTATTTATGGGACGAAGTTCAAAAAAAAGTTGTACTATAACTCTTACAAAAAGAAACTTCGGTTTAATTGGCAGTAAACGTCTTCACTTAGCTGCGCTTAAAGCTTTTAAATTATGGAAGGTTGTATAACTCAATATGAATATGCATCTCATTTACCTATTAACTCGTATTGAAGCTTACGTATAGTAATAAGATAAGAAAGATATTAACTTATTTGCCGGGTCTATAAAATAACATTCAAAAAGAACTAAAGATGCAAAGTCAGAAAACGAAGATAGATATAATAAAAAGGTACGATAGGACCCTACTAAGACCTTCGGGGTCCTGAGCCTCACCTCTAAGTGGTGCAACTGCCAAATAGCGGTCGAGGTTATGATGAAGAGAACTAAAATTTGGTACAATACTTCTCAGCAACCCATCTGGTCAGCGTGGCATATAGTAAGACAAATCGTCATCGCGGTCAACGAAGCCCCTTTTTTTGTTTAACGTGAGGGAAAATCCTCATGTATTTTATGCCGGACTCTTATCGACTAAAAAAAACTTCACGTAACGCCCATCAGCCTATGGTTGGGAGCCCCGGCTAAGCCCTCGGAAGGATGTCCCAGGACCAACAGAGGCCCTTGTCTTATAGGCTTTGGGCTGCCCCCAATGAGAAGACTCTATGAGATCCAAAACTACTGCAACATATAAATTTTAATATTGTTATATTTTTTATTCTTCTCTAATTGAATGGTAATTTGCGAACGAAATTAAAATATTGTTTTCTGTAGTTTTTATCAAAATCAAAGTGTCAGCAGACAGCGAAAAAACTTTTGAAATAGCATAGAAATATACACCGCTATGATGCCGAATAGAATAGATATCGCTGGTCATAATGACCTACAAACAAAATTTTAAAAAGCTCTCTCACTTTCGATTAATACCCACCTTATCTAAATATTTTAAAAAAGTAAGCTATAAAATCCCAATTAAAATCAAAAGTCACCCTGTTGTCGAACTAGAAAATCGCATTAAAATCCCAAAGATCTATAATATACTTTTAACACTTTCCACGCATCAAGAATTCCACACTTTTTTACCAAAAGCTTTTAGCAGATGTCTTCAGTTTTGATTCCTTCCGCCGCGAACTCCATAACTAATTTTAGAATGATGATATGAGGACCGTGAAGGGTAAAAAATTACCTTTACAATAGGGCTTACCTGCCGACCCTGTTGTTTCCCGTATTTACGATACCAGTGGAACTATAATTGCGGGAGATTGAATGGACCGATCGGTAGATGAAACTGTACAGAACATTACAACAGATGCATTAGATTTCGATATTAATGTGGTAGACAAAAATGGATCTAAAGCTTATAAACATAAAGATCACAGAAATGTTTATGAAGCGAATGACAGAATCAGATTTATGGATGCAGCGGAGATTGAAGATTGAATTTCAACTTTATTGCTGTAAATATAAAGACCTTTATAAATTAGATGCTTGACTGCAATTGTTGCACTCATTTGCAACGACTTCAATCCGATATTGAATGTGAATCAAATATCAATTTTATTAGAAGTGATGAAAGTTCAGAATTGAATGGCAAATGATGAACAGTTGATAGGAATTTCATTCGATTTACTTAGCAATTTTAGGTATTTAAAGACTAAACTGAGCTGAAAGTACGACATGTGATTGGACATAAATAAAGTGTGATTTAAACTGTGACGGTTTAGGCTGACATTAAACACATTGAGTTCATTAATAATGACATATTGCGCTGATATGTAAACAGTCTTTAGTGATGGGCAGTTAATGTACTGCCCATCCTTAAAGACTTTTGTTTTGTTATTGAATGGCCCTTATTCTCTACCTTCTTGAATTTCATACGCGGTTGTTTGTTTGTTACACATTTACCTCTTAAATGATATGAGCGATACGGGAACTTGGTATGTCATATTGTTCAGTTCAATCAGTACCAGTAACCAACGGCACTTAAAGATAACCGAAACTGTATATTTTTGAACACCTAAAAATAAGCGCTTTTTTACGTGTGAAAATTCCTTATGGACTGGTCTAATGGACTTAAACCACACGGTGTCCTACCACAGCCTACAGCCGAGAGCCCTGGATGAGTCTTTGGAAGGATGTCCAAGGATTCCCGCAAGACTTTGGCTACTACCGCAGCCTAACCTAGGGGTACCTACTAAAAGGCATCTTTGAGGGAAGTCCAATAATATTCTTCATGGTTTCAATTCCTAATGTACTAAGCCCTATGCTTTCAAACCAAGATTTAGAAGATGAATAATAGACAAGAAATAGAACTACTAAAATACTGCAAGTGTAAAAACTCTACAATGAAAATAATAATGTTCCATAAATAGTTACAAGTGGGATCTATATAGGTCTCCAGCCCATTATACTCAGATCTTAACATCTATTTCCTTTACGAGGATAATACCTAATGTTTTAGTTCATAATGGAAGTAACTGGTGATTTAGATGAAATTAGTCCATTGTCGACAAACACGGCTAGCCCGATGTTCTATAAACGATCACTGTTTTTATACATCTACAGCTTCGCTCAGTCCTGAACTCCTGATATGGGTGACTGCGTTCTTCCGAAGGCGAAGTCCTGAATTGGTCCTGGTTACATAAAACATGGTAGTCTATAAGCCAGTTTGAAGGCCTGAAAATTTTCAACAAGGTAGTCTCACATACAACTAATCAAAGCCCATTTCAACAAGTCAATGTTCGACTATTCCAATAGGGTATGTGCATAGATCAACACGAAGGGGAGGCGCCGTACTGTGAATTTTCCTTCTGTCAAAGCAGACTCCCAAAAAGTGCACGCTTGCACACACATAATAATATATCTATCTATATACTTATAATAAAACTGTAGAGGGTCGGGAGTCTGTACATGGAAGATATTTTGAAAATTTTAAGTGTAGGGCGTTCTCTAATCGATACTGAAGCCGAAAATGTAATTTAAAATTTTCATGTCTGTCTGTCTGTCTGTCTGTCTGTCTGTCTGTCTGTCTGTATCCCGACTAAGTATCACGCCGAAACTACTGAACCGATTTGAATGATACTTTGTACGATGTAAGCTTTTAGTCCGAGGAAGGTTCTTAGATACTTTTGATCCCGATATTTTGCGCGGTTCCTTCAGGAGAGGGGATGAAAGGCAAAATAGGTTTTTAGCTATAATTTCTCACTGCATGGTTCGATTTCAAATATTTGTTTGGTGTCTGAAAGGGAGTACTTTAAGCATTATTCCATACAATTTTCAATATTGAGGGTTATATAGTTGAGAAATTAGGGGCATCTCAACTTTCGGTAAATCTAGAATTCAACGTTTCTTTTGAAAGTGAGTCTAAACGGGCGTGTTGGCTTAATCATAAAAGAGCTTAATGATTAAGGCTATTGTAAAATAATTCAGTCCGCGCCGAAGGCGTGGACTGAATTGTTTTAGAATCGACTTAATCTTTAAGCTCTTTTATGATTAAGCAAACAGGGCCGTTTCACACGCTGCTTGATGAGTCTCATTAAGAAGTACCCCTCCATTCGTACACCTTATGTGACGTAAACGAAGTTGCGTGGGTCAGCTAGTAAGAAATATATATGTGTATGTCTGAAATTATGAGTGTATTGATTTAATTGATTTGTGTAAGTTACATAGTGACAGCCGAATGTTTTGAAGTGGTGTATATTATGGGTACTGTCTCGTGTCTCCCCCAGTCGATCCCCTGGGGGAGCCAACAGGACTGAAAAAGTCCTGGAGTCCCCCCCCCCCCTTTTTTTTTTTAACGTGAGTGAAAATCCTCATGGATGTTATGCCGGACTCCTACCGACTAAAAAACCTCACGTCACGCGCAACAGCCTGTGGTTGGGAGCCCCGGGGAAGCCCTCGGAAGGATGTCCCAGTACTCCCAACAGACCCACGGCCGCCACTGCAGCCTCGCCCAGGGGGTGGTTCGGGTGCTATCCCGCGTCTTTGGGGGGTTTCGGGTGTGATCCCGCTTCTAAGGGCGGGCGTGCATGAATTGCTCACGCCACGTCGCCGGTCATGGTGGCCGATAGTCCTCAGCGAAGACACGTCGGCGGCGCCCGTGGGAGAGTTCTCTCCCGTACCCGTCCCGCCGCCTCCTTCACGAGCATGACCTGCTCGCAGAAGTAGGCGGCGCAGTCCCACTTACTCCCACTGGAGAGCATGGCTCGCACCATGGTCTCGAGCGAGAGAGTGTCCACGTCCAGACCCACTACGAGGACCTGGCGCTATTGCGCCCACGCTGTGCACTCCACCAGCGTGTGGAGCGCGGTGTCATCGCTGCGGTCCTCGCAGTGCTGACACTCGGCCGTGGTTTCCCCGTGTCTTCGCCACAGATACCTACCGAAGCTACCGTGCCCGGCAAGCGACCGGTCTGACGGCCGCGATTGTGGCGAATCCCCCCTTTGGTTGCTCAAGTCTCCACGGTTTCCTGTTGGAGTAGGGACCGCTGGGCCTCGATTTCTCGATAAGCGGGCCTTTGGCCCCGCTCCAGCGCCTCCTTGCGCCATCTGAACAGTGACGCAAGGGCTCACGCTTCCAGGTCCCATGGAGAGGCCCCGGCTAGGAGACATGCCGCCTCACCGGAGATCGTGCGGTATCCCCTTATCACCCTGATGGCCATCGCTCTCTGCGGGCTCATCAGTCTAGCCACATTGCTGGCCGTCAGGGTTTCCGCCCATACAGGAGCTCCGTATAGAGCCATGCTTCGCACGATCCCCACCTGGTGTCCCCCCTCGCTGGGGGAGACATCAGTACTAGCTTTAAAATAAATTAGGGTAATGAGTATGACAGACAGATATGTATAAGTCTAACATGCTATATCTCCTCCCCTAGTACTGGTCAAAACCTCTAGCGTTGCAAACTTCCATAGACTACATATCACTTTCGAATAGGTAGGTAGATTATTAGCTTATCTACCATCTCAGTAGTATAAAAAATAATTCCAAGATTAGTTCAATGGACACCAACAAATAAATAGTTCACTCAATTGTATCTATTGTCGCCAATTTACTTTAAATATACGAATAGTGTTGCCCATTACTTTGTTAGCACTAAAAGTAAAACTGAAGAAATGGCTGTAATTGTACTGTGTAGAGTCTTTGTTCCTACGAACTTGTTATAATTAATTTACAGTAGAATTAAAGTATTTGTGGATTGTAAGATATTTGAAGTGTTTTTAATTGTGACTGCTGCGTAGGTAGAAGGGTTTTTTATTAACGTGTGTAAAATTCGTCATGGATGTTATGCCGGACACCTACCGACTTTAAACCTCACGTATCCTAACCTAACAGCCTACGGTTGGGATGCGGGGTCCTACTAACATCTTAAGGACCCCAATGGGTCGGATCCTCCTCGTGGTGCATCCTGGGCAACGAAGTAGCGACCACTCCCCTTCCTCTGTGGGGGAGTTGTGCTACTCTGGCTAATTCCGGCCGAGGCGGGAGTAACCCACCTGTGGGTTGCTCGGTGGTGTGTGTTGCTGCCGGCCGTGCCGTTATTCACGGCCGGCAGCAGCAATGATGGGTCGCCGTCGCTTCGCCTCCTTTGCTGGCGAGACGATGGCGGCAAAGTGGGAGAGGCACTGCGTGGGGGGCGGGAGTTTGGGTAGATGCTCCCGCCCTGCCATGCAGTTCGGGCTGCCAGCCGTGAATAACGGCGCGACCGGCGGCAACAGTGCTGGGCCGCTGTCACCTCGCCAGTTGACGAGGTGATGGCGTCAAAGCGGGAGGTGCACTGTGCGGGGAGCGGGAGTAACCGATAATGCTCCCGCTCTGCCGTGCAGTTCGGGGGCGCCGCGCTGAGGAGTTACTGCGCGCCCCCGATTGTTTCTTGACCGTGGGCGTAAGGTCGGGGGACCCCGCCCACCAACGGTCACATGGCGGTGGGCACCTTTTCCGTGTTCCAGGGGTGCCCATTAGCGCACGCCTGCGCCAGCCGCTCTCTGTCTCCTCTATTACAGAGGGGCGCTCGAGAGCGGTGCAGGCGTGGACTTCAGCTCCTTAGGGAGCTTTGGGGAGCCGCCCATCTGGCTCCCCCGAGGAGAGCCCCAAATAAACGGGGCGCCCCTAGCCGGGTCGACGTGAAAAATCTTTTGATATCCCTCGGCCCGGCTAAAGGGTGAGGAGGAACACCGCGGGGTTTAGTGGGTAGGACGGTCCATTCCGGACCGGGCCGGGAGTCCCACACACCATCCCAGCTGCCCCCGCAGCTGGGATGAAGGCGCGTTAATGCGTTCCCCGCGTCAACAAAAAAAAAAAGCCTACGGTTAAGAGTCCTGGGTAAGCTCTCGGAAGGATGACCCCAGAACTTGGTAGAAGGGCTTAGTATAATAGCTGTGCCCGCGACTTCGTCCGCGTGGAATGTAATAAAAAAAATTAGTTTATTTAGTTTTCTTTTTGTTTCTGGCATATTTTTCTAAAAAAAAAAATTTTTTTAAATAAAAGTAGCCTAAGTTACTCCTTATTACATAAGCTATCTGCCAGTGAAAGTCCCGTCCAAATCGGTCCAGCCGTTCCAGAGATTAGCCGGAACAAACCGACAGACAGACAAAAATTTAAAAAAAAAAAATTTGGTATGTGTACCGTATATATTATGTACATTCATATGCATGTAGTAGAAAGCGGTTATTTTAATATTACAAACAGACACTCCAATTTTATTTATTTATATAAATTTAATGACATACGGGCGGTCTTGTAGCAGGATGTGCGGAATGATAGGCCGTCAGTTTTAGGCAAACATCCATGTTATAGTCATACTTATAAACTCACCCTTTTATAATACATACTAGTGTCATCCACAAATGTTTTGTTTCGGAGTTTGGGTATTTTCTATGTAATCTAATGTATTTAGAAACATTCAAGTACGTTTATCAGTCGTCTAGATCCCATAGCACAAGCTTATATAGCTTAGTTTGGGCTAGATGTTGTTGTGCGAGAATGTCCATAAATATTTATCATTTATTTATTTATTTTACTTTGCCTCCGAAACACGCAGTTCTTATGTGTTGCAGACATGTATGTCGCTGAGATTTATACTTCCTACCCTTTTCTTTTCTTTTCCTTTTTTTTCTATTACTTTATTTTATTTAGGTATGTACTTTGGATTTTTATCTGTGATGTTCTTTATGTTTTTCATTATAATTTGTTTTTATAATAGTTTCTAAGTTTTTCTTGTAAGTTAGTACCTACCTAATAAATCATTTATTGTACCTCCGTTTGTTCATGGAAAGATGTAACTTTATGGCATGAGTTGCGAATACATACTTTTTGTTTCTATCTTTCTTCCATAGAGACCGTATTCTTAGCATTCCATGGATTCACCGTGCGGGCGCCGGGTCCATAGCGTGGCACAGGGGGGAACACCCCGAAGGCGTCTGGGACTTGCGACCCATTCGAGTAGGTTTAGGGTGGCCACCTTGCGCATAAACGATCACCTTCCACCGTCAACAATGTTCCCCCCCCCCCCCCCTGCCCAACCAGATTTGGTAAGATCCTATCAATGCCGCTTCGGATACTCGTTTTAGTAAAGAGCTTACTGAAGCTCTTGGCAATCCAAGGTCCTTAAATAAATTATATAGGGATTTAGCTGGAATTTTTTTTTTTGTTTAACGTGAGGGAAAATCCTCAAAGGATGTTATGCCGGACTCTTACCGACTAAAAAACCTCACGCCACGCCTAACAGCCTATGGTTGAGAGCCCCGGGTAAGCCCTCAGGAAGGATGTCCCGTGACTCCCAACAGACCTACGGCCGCCAATACGGCCTCGCCCAGGGGGTGGTTCGGGTGCAATCCCGCGTCTATGGGGGGTTTCGGGTGTGACCCCGCTTCTAAGGGGGGCGTGCGTGAGTTGCTCACGTCACGCTGCCGTCATGGGCCTGCTTCTGTAAGGACGGTGAGCGGCCCTCTCACCGTCCTCAGACCCCCGGTCATGGAGGCCGATAGTCCTCGGCGAAGACACGTCGGCGGCGCCCAGGGCGCCGACTGCGAGAGTTCTCTCCCGCACCCGGCCCGCCGCCTCCTTCGCGAGCATGACCTGCTCGCAGAAAGAGGCGGCGCAGTCCCACTTACTCCCGCTGGAGAGCATGGCTCGCACCATGGCCTCGAGCGAGAGAGTGTCTACGCCCAGACCCACTACGAGGACCTGGCACTGTTGTGCCCAAGCCGTGCACTCCACCAGAGTGTGGAGCGGCGTGTCATCGCTGCGGTCCTCGCAGTGCTGACACTCGGCCGTGGTTTCCCGGTGTTTTCGCCACAGATACCTACCGAAGCTACCGTGCCCGGCAAGTATCTGTGTCAACCGGTAGGAGAGAGCACCGTGTCTTCTCTCCAGCCACTCGTCCATGACCGGTCTGACGGCCGCGATTGTGGCGAATCCCCCCTTTGGTTGCTCAAGTCGCACCTTCCATGTCTCCATGGTTTCCTGGTGGAGCAGGGTCCGCTGGGCCTCGATTTCTCGAGACGCAGGCCTTTGGCCCCGCTCCAGCGCCTCCTTGCGCTATCTGAACAGTGACGCAAGGGCTCTCGCTTCCAGGTCCCATAGAGGGGTCCCGGCTAGGAGACATGCCGCCTCACCGGAGATCGTGCGGTATCCTCTTATCACCCTGACGGCCATCACTCTCTGCGGGCTCAGCAGTCTAGCCTCATTGCTGGCCGTCAGGGTCTCCGCCCATACGGGAGCCCCGTACAAGGCCATGCTTCGCACGATCCCCAGGTACAGTCTCCTGTAGGGAGCGTTGGGTCCCCTGATGTTGGGCATCAGCCGCGCGAGTGCGGCCGATGCTCCCCTCAGTTTTGGGACCAAACTTCGGAAGTGATGTCCGAAGTTCCACCGGCCATCGAGTACGAGCCCCAGATACTTCATCGAGGGCTCGATGCCGATGCTGACGCCCCCTACCTGTAGGCTGGATCCCGCAGGTGGCCCCATCCGAGGTCCGTGGAAGCACAGAGCCTCGCATTTGTGAAGGGCGACCTCGAGACCCAGCCGCCGAATCCGACCCACGACCTGAGCAACCCCTGCCGTGGCCTTAAGTGCTGCGGCACGGTGCGTTGCTCCCCGCGCCGTAACGAGGGTGTCGTCGGCGTAACACGTTACGCCGACCCCTCTGAGCAACGGATCACGCAGCACCCAGTCGTAACCGATGTTCCACAGGAGCGGCCCTAAAACCGATCCCTGTGGAACACCGCACGACACATCTCGCCGACCCGGCCCTAGCCAGCTCGGGTAAGTTATGGCTCTCTCGGAGAGATAAGCCCCGACAATTCGACGGAGGTAGGGAGGCACTCCATGATAGATAAGCGCCTCCCTGACGCAGCTCCAGGGCAAGGTGTTGAATGCGTTGGCGATGTCGAGAGACACCGCCACCACCACCTCACCCTGTGAGACTGCTTCCTCCGTCAGGCCTCTAATGCGCATGATCGCGTCCACGGTGGAGCGTCCCTGACGGAAGCCAAACTGGCTATCCGCCAGATCAGGCCCCACACGTGTGAGGTGCCCGACGAGGCGTTGTGCAATGATGCGCTGAAAGAGCTTGCACACCTCGTCGAGCAACACGATCGGCCGGTACCCTGATGGGGAATTTGCCTGCCGCCCCGCCTTTCGAATCAAGACCAGTTTCCCTGTCTTCCAGACCTTGGGAAACTGGCCTTTCTCGAGGCATGCGCTAAAGAGCCCAATTAGTCGAGGCCCAAGCTCTTCGAGAGCCAGGACCCACGCTCGGCCTGGAATGCCGTCGGGTCCAGGGGCGGTGTTTAGCTGGAATTCCCGTTGCTCCTACTTCTACGGCATAGAGTTTAACCACATAGCCATTTTTGGTTAACTCATTGGTCAAGTCAAAGTATTTATTTGTCTTCATGGCGTGGTCCTTCGGTATGTTGGTCTCCCACGGCACCCACAGGTCCACGAGCACCGCACGCCTGTGTATCCTCGAAAACAGGAATATGTATGACACCTACCACGAAAACTTGGTTAATACACCTGCTCCAATCCTAGCCTAAGTATGCAGACTGAGTGAAAACTAAACATACTTGGCGATATAATATCGGTCATGAACTCATGATCCTTTAGTAGATCTGTTAGGTTAACTGTTCTTTATTGGTTAATCGTTTGATCTCAGAAGATAGCAACAAATCTCTCAACGGTGCGGTGCCTTAATTGGCTAGTTAGAGCTATATAATCGCCGTTAGAAATACATGTACCATCTTTGTCTAAGAGTAGTCTCAGTTACTTTCAAACTCATGTTACTATAGTCATACTTATAAAATTCGGGACTTTACGCGAAATACTATTAACTTACATTCACCGACGTTTCGAGCACGTTGCAGCGTCCGTCGTCGCGGTTGGACTGAGGCGAGGATCGACGAAAACCACGAAGTTATTTCTTGTCGAACTACCCTCCGTTGTTATTACAACGAAGGATAAGGCCGGCGACACACTACACTCACTACGTCAGTTTTAATTGGCATAGTTTTACGTTCAAGTTTATTAATCACTATTCCACATCCCGGAGAGCTTATATCCATCATCCCTATTGACTATCATTTTTTTTCGGGTGTGACCATTAATTGAGATGTGGAACGTTGTGGAAGCAGCAACTTCACCTCCGTTGGTGATGGTAGTGAATGTTTCTTTTCAGATATTCATAAAAAATAAATAAATCTCAAATCCAATCGTATAATTATAATAGTACTGTTTTAGTAACGTTAAGTATATTATGACATGAAAAACAAAACTCTTCGTGCTAACGGTTGGATGTTATAATCTCCACTATAATCGGTAAAATGTCGTAGGCTGGCACTCATAGGGGGACTTTACTGCTATGCCAACACACAGGAAAAGATTGACAAGCTGTCAGTAAGAGGTAATAGGTATAACTGTGGAAGGACTATATAAGATCTTTGTACTTAACCATGTCACACAAATAAATAAAATAAACTCTACATCAAATCAGCCTATGACAATCCACTCCTGGACGTAAGCCTCGCCCAATTTACGCCACAACACACGGTCACCTTTTTGTTGCATGTCATATTTAGGAGGGTTTTTGGTCTTATTGTATGTACCACGCTGGTTAAACGAGTTAGTTTCTTTCGAGTTTCCCTTCTCTACGCCATGACCTCGTCCGTTAATCGGCATGTGCACCGCTGGCAGGTGAGGTTCGCTTGGATCCCGGGGATGTTTGTAGGGCCCTATCGCTCCTCCTAGGAGTGTCTAAGGTCTGGCTTTTTATTTTTGGCATTGTTGGGAGCGACTGACATGGTAATCTGACCACCGTATGGGCTTCTTCAAAAAGGTTCTAAGAAGGTTTTTACAGAGTCGGCAGCGCGAGTGAGCAAACGTCCCTACGCTACGGTGGCCACCAGTGCAACTGGTAAGCCGTATGTCTGTCTGCCACCTTAGTGGTATAAAACAGCATGAAATCGCACTACATGGTTGCCTCGTCCTTTAACAACCAACCTGCGTCCGTAGGTCAATAGAGACATCTCCAGTAGGTCATCATTTGGACCCCAGAATCCGCGATTTACACCTAGTTAAAAATATCTACTTATTTATGTTTGATGAGTCCAAGGTGAAATGAACTGGCGAAGGCTGTAACAAACCAAAGTTGAAATTCGTCAAAACTTCAACTCGGCTTAACAAATGTCATTTCACAGACAACCGGGTTTCATTTCGAGTATTTGCAATGGATCGTTTTGCGATGGAGTGCCCTTAGTCGCCTCTTACGACACCCTCGTGATGAATTGGGGTGGCGACATTTTGTGCTCTTTCCCGTCGCCACACGATGACTCAAATTTTAAACAAGATTTATTTTCTTTCTTGAACCAACTCTACCATTGTGCATGCAGTTATTAACATAAGTCCCTTCTATAAACAATATTGCAAACATTAAAATAACTGGAAAATTGTATCGAAAAATATTGCCAGAACTATTTGCGGTTTTGAAACAATATTCTTCATGGAAACTACTACAAACAGGGGTGGTTATAACAGCAAACATAATTTTGTAATACGGTAACTGCCAATTACATCGAATATCTGTCTCGGAGACAAAACTACGACAAACAATAACATAAAAGAATCGATATTGATAGATACAAATGAATAATCTATAAATGTCGTTAAGACATTGGCTATAAATGCTTAGAATGTTTAGAGAAGGCAAATAATTATAATAACTATATATTGCGATATATAATATTATACCTACTGTTTATCTTTTTTTCTTTACGTAAGGTATGCTACGCCGGAGTCCTACTGACTAAAAAACCTCACGTATCCCGCCCAACGCCTACAGCTTGGACTTGGAGCCCCTGGTAAGCCCTCGGAAGGATATCCCAGGACTCCCGATAGACCTACGGCTACCACTACGGCCTCTCCTAGGGGGGGAGTTTGGGTGCTATCCCGCGTCTTTGGGGGGATTTTCGGGTGTTATTCCACTTCTTAGGGGGGGCGTGCTTGAATTCCTCACGTCACACTGTCGACTATGGCCTGCTTCTGTAAGGACGGCGAGCAGCCCCCTCAACAGGCTCAGGCCCCCGGTAATGGAGGCCGATAGTCTTGGGCGACATATATACAACCCAAACTACACGATTGCAAGCTTGTGTTTTGGGTCTGGAGCACTGATAATCGTTGTTGTTTATTTCTATATTATGTAGAATATCCGCAACAAACCATTGCGAATGAATCAAATATTTGGTCCCACACAAGATTTCGCATACATTGCCACTGCGCCACAGAAGCACACAAATATGTATGTGGTACTTACTAGGCAGAAATGTAGAGTTGAAGTTATAAGGAAATGTGAAAGCAGAAACTTTTGAAAATTAGGTTTTAGAGAAACTACAGCAGTCGTCCATACCTTATACCATATATGGTATAATTTAAATAACTTTTACATAACATTTTGAAAAACTTCAATTATATGAATAAACATTTAAATATTCAAAACGGTTAGGTATTACAATAATAAATATTGTGGAACAGTACAAGTGAGGTTTTTCAATATGTACAAGTTCCGTCAAGTTTTATCAATCGATAGTATCAATAATTATACAAAACACACATCGTTCTAAAGCCCTCTAAATACATCACGATATTTAAACAAAAAATGCTCTTATTCTAACAGTGAATAAAATTAATAAATAAATAAATATTTGTGGATATTCATACACAATATCATCTAGCCCAGGGGTTCCCAACCTGTGCGCCGCGGCGCCCTGCCAATTCTGCTTAAGCGGGCCGCGTTCCGAACTGGAGGTGGTACTAACTTTGATTTGTATTCATGAACGTGTCGCAATTGCCTATGTAGTAGGACTATGCGATAAAAATGTTTTTTGAGTTTGAGTTTGACCCGTCACCGTCGGTTTTCGAGTCGCGGACTCCGCTCTAAAACTCCTTTGCAAAAAGGGGTCTGCCAGTCAAGACAACTATTGCGATTTTTTAAAACTAATCTACGCGGTGTCTGAGAATAGTTAGAGGCGAAAGTTGCCACCTTCCGCCCAAGGAAATCGGTCAAGTCCTCACCGCGTTGACGATCTTGAAGAGTCTTAGTGTATCTCTCAACTTAGGTGGTGATCAGATCGATGATAAACGAGTGGCTGGAGATGAGCCATGGCAATCTCTTCTACAGGTTGTCATCGATAATTAAGGGCACGGATGCTTCGATAAGTATCTGTGACGATTACGCCGGGAGACCACGGCTCAGTGTCAGCACTGCGAAGGAAGCAGCGAGGACACAGCGCTCCATACAGCGCATAGCGTGGGCGCCATGTCCTAGTGGCAGGTCTTGACCTGAACATTATCTCGCTGGAGACTACGGTGCGAGCGATTATTTCCAACGGGAGTATGTGGGACGCCGCCGCGTCTTTCTGCGAGCAGGTTATTCTTATGAAAGAGATGGCGGGGAGGGAGCAGGGAGATAACTCTCCAACCCGAGATTTCCAGTCTGGGGCGAGGGTGCCATACACTCGATTTTGCCCATACTATTGGACTCTATGACCGGGGGCCTAAGGTCGGGGCGAGGGCTGTTCACCGTCCTTACAGAAGCAGGCCCAAGACGACAGCGTGACGCCTAAGTCTTTCGCACGACACACGACCCAGGAAGCGAGAGTGACACCCGAATGCTCCCAAAGACGTGGGAAAGTAAGAAGACTCGAACTAAACAAAGTAAAGTAGATGACGTCGCTGTGGTAGCCAAGGTCTGTCGGGAATCCTGGGACATCTTTCCCGAGGCTCCCGACCGTAGGTAGTGGTAGAGCACCGTATGGTTTCAGTCGGTAAGATTTCGGCACACAGATTCCACAAGTAAAAAAGAAGACAGTTTCTGGGGAAACTGTCTTCTTTTTTTTTACTTGTGGAATCTGTATAACGCCGGCTTCACATGTTTTCCCGGATTTGGTCTGCATAATGACTTGGCCGAGGTTCCATGGCACAGGAAAGTGGCTTGTGCGAAGGATTACTAGTCGAGGGGGGGGGGGGGGATTACACGTGATATGATGGGGAGCCGTGAAAAATTTCAAGACTTATAAGGGCGCCGCGACCTGTAGAAGGTTGGGAAGCCCTGATCTAGCCCAAATTAAGCTAATATATGCTTATGCTGTAGGATCTAGACGACTGATACACATACTTATATATTTGTAAATACATACATAATTTATCCATAGAAAACACCCAAACTCCGAAACAAACATTTGTGGATCACAGAAATATTTGGACCGACCCAGGACCTCCAGCGCCGCAGCCGGTATCACAACCGACTATGCCACAGAGTTTCTCCTATGTTTATTGTCCTGTGCCTTCTCTATCCATTCAAAGCTCTACACTCCCAAGTTAATACGTTCCAGTTATTAGGCGAATAATAATTCGGCATATTCCATACTCAGCCAGTTCGTACGATATCATCTTGTAGTATTTTTATTTTATTCATAGGGATTTTCTCTATTCGTTTGTTTACTCCGTCCGTCGGTGCGTAAGTTCGTGCAAATCTACGTTTATATGTAATTTGTCTGTTTTTGTTTTTTCTGTGTCTTTCTCTTGATTGAAGGTCGTATACATATCATCTATTGTGTTTGTAGTACTATGTTTTTGTTGTAATTGTTTGGACGTATTATGTTCTAATTAGATTTGTTTTTTTTTTTGCTGACCGTAATGAACTCAAGCTTGGATTATTCAAACTCTTGGTGCTCTCTACATGGGTGTAAAAATTTTATACATTAAAATGTTCTTAGAATCACCAACTATAATGGATTTCGGGAACTTGCATGTCCTAAAACTAAAAGATTTATTTTATGGAAAAATCAATACCTAGGATGACATAATTTGAAATTAAATGTATAAAATGATCGTATCTGAAATCATAAAATCAAGACTAGGTATTTGTTGTTTATCTATTACGAAAAAATAATTTCTATCACATGTTGTCCGTTTGTCACGTTTGCGATACACAATATTCATTTCAAGTCTTTCACATCTTTAAGCGACAATATCTTCCAGAAACCTCACTCTTTAGAACTGACTCAACGAAATCCAAATCCTACTTCCTACTCTATATATAGAAAAATCAATGCCACTTTTCGTTGTAATTTTATAACTCAAGAACGGGCTCACCTATCCAAACCAAATGTTTAGGCTTTGTTCGGACTATTTAGTAGATGGTTTATGTGAAGTTTGCACAAAATCGGTCGAGCGGTTCTTCACTTATCACGCAAACGAAGTTGCGCGGGTCAGCTAGAAAATTATAAATGTGAAAGTTTGTAAAGATGTTTGGATGTTTGTTACTCAATCACGCTTTAACGGCTGAACGGATTGGGCTGAAATTTGGTACAGAGATAGCTTATAGTCTGGAATAAAGGCTACTTTCCATCCTGGGAATATGTTCCTACGGGAAGCGGGAACGGGTACCGAATTTCACGCAGGCGAAGCCAGGTGAACCACATGGAACCTCGGGTGCGCAAGTTCGACTCGCACTTGGCCGGTTTCATAATCTGACGCAATTATTCCTTATTGAAGTTTGTTACGTTTGCTATACACAATATTCTTTTCAAGTCTTTCACATCTCTAAGCGACAATACCTTCCAGAAACCTCTCCCATCACTGACTCAACGAAATCAAAATAGAAAATATGAATACCACATGACTCCCATCAATGCACCGGCAGTAACCATAGTTTGATGTTCCACTATACTCTTCACAAATACAAGTTTTACGGTGGCCTGCCGGAATGGTGCGCGTAGCCCGAATAATAACACGCCTCAGGTAAACTGGAAAGTTTACACTAACACTGATTTTTACGATAGGGATGGGATATGTCGATAAAATGAAACGTCGATGTTGGTTCGACAAACTCACTATTACAAAAAAATCTCAGAGCAACATTTTTTCAGCTTACAGTTTCAACGTCATCATAAGAACCTAAAATTATATAATTATTAAATTACTTTTAACATGTATTAAGAAAATTTTATGGGGCCTTTTATGATAGTGGTACTTTTGAGAGGGCTGAAGTGTAGTCTTCTAATGTTGCAAATGTCCAAAGTCTACGATCCACTTTCTTGCAAATAGACCGTATCTTTGTCTGCCACCTTAGTGGTATTAGAAAAAGGATTATATTTAGTACAACCCTCGAGCTGAATTATTTGGTCATTACATTGTAAAGTCGTCGTGGTACTGTGCACTTTGTTTTTAAACTTACTTAGAATTATATCAGTCATTGAATTAAAATATTTTTTTAAACGATTGTTACCTAAATACGTATGGTACCAGAATAAGGGAGAAGCCTAATAATAGTTTCTTACTTACGTTAATTCTGAAGACTTCTTCTAATTTTCAAACTGATATTGAACTAGAAAATAAAATAAAAGTATTGAAAAAATTCTCCCTCAAAATTCACATCACTCGGACTTATCAGGTATCAGTCACTAAAAAATAATTGAAACAAAACATCGACAATCAAAATATCGATAGAACCCCACACTACTGTCTATTTATTTATCAAAATACTGGCTTCTATCAGTGGTCAATCATCGCACTGTTTTCCTATCAATCAACACGAGAAGCCAGACTCATCCGTCTTTATAAAGCTCACCGGTAAACTTAAATGTATATTGTACGTTTTTTACTACCAATTAATATGTTTATCCTATAAAAACCAAGGTGATTTACGACTACAATAAAAGTCCTCGCGAATATATTCAGCGGAATTTTTAGATTCGTTTATTTTCACGGTGATTAGGATGACCTTATTAGTACTTTTGCTTTCACGTCATCGATAGCGTGACAATGCGTTTGGATTTTAGTGAGACTGTCCTAATAATGTTTTGTCATTGTGCGATACATCGGTGAGATAATTGAGATATATAGGTGCATTAGAAACGAGAGACGTTGCATTCAATTCTACATGCATACCTCTATCTCCGAAGGGGCAGGCAGAAGCAAACGATAAGCTCATATTTCACCATATGTCTTGTACGTTTCATTCAAGTAACATCATTACCCATCCAGTTCAGCAGTAGACTGCCAGAGGATGATATGATTGAGTGCATTTAGACACGTCACTGGTTTTTTGTGAGACTCAGTTCTGTGGAGGGTCCAGGACACTAACCCCTATACAGAGTCGCAGGATAAACCAGAAGTTACATTAGTCACTTTGCAGCTTTGGATTCAAAAATTATTTTATTTTATCCTGATATTTGTATTCACGTATAAAAGTAGGCTTACAATGCAAAAGTGGTAAATCCTACATTATAAAGCGAAATAATAAGTAGCTACTTGTAATTAGAATTTTACACTAGGTATTTCACAACATTCAATACCATTGTGAATCAGTATCAAGACTTTATCCCGATCTGATATAAAATACATGGTGTTCATAGTCTATACTTAACTATACTTTTAAAAGAATTTGCGCGGGACGATAGTAGTTTTAAAACTGCACTATAAACATAAAGTAATTTAGGTTTATTTTTGCTTCAAGGTAATGTTATAAAATCCAAAAGGACCCAACAGTCGGCTGTGACTATGGAACTACACGTAATAATAAAAACAATACACTCATAATTTTAGTACATGCGCTTATTACTTTTGGAGTAATTCTTCTTTGTTTTATTTATCCATTTTCGGATAGGCAAAGGCAATTTGAGCCATACAGCCTCGTCCTCTAAGTCTAGTCAAAGTCAAGTGCAGCCCTAAGTCAAAGTCAGTCTTCTCTAGTAAAGCGGTGGTACTTTACTAAAAGTGTCTCTGGAGTTTGTCGAGAAATGGAAGAATCACGTTTCACTGCGTTTTATCACTTTCCAACACTTGTGCACTTTGTCGAACTTTTATGCTTAAAAATCCACCACTTTTACTTATAAAACACTCGAAATACACTAATTTTGGAAAATTTTCAACGGAGTAGTCCGCATGTCTCCGATTTCGCGCGCAAACTCCTTTTGGAGTAAGCTTTTACAGATTGGAAAGTTACAATATGGCGCCTCCTCTCTCTATAAAAGTCATATATTTGTCGTGTTGCTCTATGACAAGTTAAAAAATCAACTATAAAACCTCCTAATGATTTTGAATTTAGAACATTATGTTTATTTTTTTATGTAAAGCTGGCCAGTGCATTCTTTATTTTTTTAAAGCAATGTGATAATTACATACAGTCTTTAAATTTGTTGATGATTCGGCGGGAAACTTTCAGACAAGCATTACATTGAGTTTTAATAATTTTTCAAAACTAGTGTAATTTCCAGTGTTTATGTGTAATTTATGGTGGATTATTAAACATAAAGGTTCGACAACGTGCAAAAGAGTTGGAAAGTGATAAAGCGCAGTGAAACGCGAGTTTTTAGGTTTGTCGACGAATTCCACAGCAAGCCCTAGTAAGGTACCACCGCCTTACTAGAGTAGAACTTAGTCCAAACTTGGACATACATGAATACGCTGCTCATAAGAAGAATCATAATATGAAAATGATTTATATTTTTACAATGAAATTTACTTGACTTTGGCATACTCTCAAACCGAGAAAGAACAAGAAGAAAAAAAAAATTTGTTGATGTGTTTATTTTGTTATTAATATTTTCGATATGTACTCGGTATCCTTCATCACTCATGTCGAAACGTCACTCAATCACTGTTTACGTTATAATCAAAATTTCAGGAATATAGACTAAACAATACATACGGGCGTCGATTCGGATGAATGAATGTTTGTTTATGCAATCGTTTACTCCATGTGTTACTTAACATTTTTTAGGGAACTTCAATTGGCCCTCAACGTCATTCAAGCATCGCTTCCATTGCATTGCAGCTTACGTTTACGTCTTTCAAAACTTTGATACCTTATTGAAAACAGTTTACTGGCGTAGATATACCTAGATAGGTATCATAATAACGATCTATCCCACATTTAAACTAATAAAATAATAAAGAGGAAAGATTAGTTTGTTTGCAATGGATAAACTCTAGAACTACCTACACAACCGTTTTACAGGACATAGGCAAAGTACTAGCATAGTAAACCAGAAATTGAAACCTTTCTTAATTCTGTGGAAAGTGGCTCCCGAAAATTACCATACGAGTACCATAAATAATAGTATACTAGTAAAACTAGAAACAGTTATTAGAATAAAATATTGATCGTATTACCAGTAATCCACATTAAACTATTTTTTTAAATTGGTAGTTAACCCGACTAACTATATAATTTATTACGCCTGAAACAAAACCTACATTGCAATCTAATTTAATGTAATCAGCAAATACATCATAAACCACATTTCTCTCCACTAACTCAAGCTTCAATCACCCCTTTATTACTATTTAAATAGCACTCAACGTTCAAACAATAACGGCTCAGTCGGCCATATTGGTTCGATGACGTTTCGACGCCATCTTGGATCGAGTTGCATGAGAACAAAGCACATCGAGTTTCTACACAATAGGCCTGTAAGGAGATATGTATTGCACTAATATGATGGTTCATTTAGACCGCACACGGTTTACGTACTAACTAATTATGGCTACTTATCTACAGATTGTAAAGAGCAAAATATTGTATTTTTGAATGTTTATAATGAACAAACTCAAAAACTACTGTGCTATTTCAAAAATTCTTTTACCATTGGAAAGCTACATTCACCCTGAGTAACATAGGCTATATTTTATTCCCGTATTCCCACAGGAACGGGAACCGCGAGGTGATACCGCGTGACGTCCACTAGTTTATTATACAGTCGTCTTTAGCGGTTCTTCAGTTTGTATAATAGTTTATGCTCTGAAAAATTGTTTGGTATGATGCCTGCTGTTACTTTCTATCATCGCATCGCCCGTATCATCATCCATCACTCATCACATCACGCTCTGCGTCAGGAGAACTTTGTACGGTAAGGTCGGATAGAAGCTTTCGTCTGTGAACGCTTGGGTTGTGGAGTAAACTCCCTGCCCCAGTTTTTCCAAATGTCTGCAATTACGAGGTTCTTCAAACGGGAACTTAGATGGATTTTGCAGGTTCGGCAACGCGAGTGTACAGCGTAACCCCTCTAATGTAAACACCCTTAAGATACAGTGATCACTTTCGATCAGGAAAGCCGTATACTTGTCTGCCACCTTAGCGGTATAAAAAACCGAACAAGGTAGAGTCTGACTCGCCCACCGTCCAACCGTTCGTCCGTCTCTCCCTCAAAACCCTTTTATCTTCTGAATGCGTGAAGGTTTCGAGTTGAAATGAATACCATTTAAGGAACTCGAAAAATAATAAACTTAATTATTTTGAATACAAAAAACCCGACTGCCAAGTAAACATACAACTGAAAAGCAAAAAACAAGCTCTACATTTCTTTTGTGATTTTCTTAAGCTACTTACTGTTTTACTTAGTCGGCAACATTTGCAGGCGGGAAGAAGCGAGTGGTGGTTTACTGTGCTCACTGCAGTGAACATTTACAGAACACTGAGGCAGTGGGTCTAAGAGCTCTTCAGGCGGGTTTAAATGGAAAAATTAATTTAAATTTTCCTATTAATTCGCAGTGAATATAATATTTCCTCCAATTGAAATGTCACACTTTATAATATGAGATTATCAAGCTAGTCTAATGAACTCATATATTACGTGAATGATAATAATCTCATAAATGAATAAAATTTCTAAAATACAGAGTAAGTACCGTCAGCATGCAAAAGTGTCTAATTAAAATGTGTATGAAACATTTTTCGAAACGATTTTATGAATCGTTCTGTTCTAGCAAAGCAAATTGTTTATATTCTCCCGACTGTATGATAGTGGCGCTTCAGCCCAGTACGTGTTGTTTAGCATCGAAAAGAAGATGATGGGATGAAGTTGAACAACTTATCAGAACACTCACTGCTGCACCAGTCGGCAACGGCTCAAGACTCAAGACGTTCCCGTCGCTTCAGAATGGAAAATATTCTATTAACTTCGTTCATGGCGCAATAGCTTAGGTACTCGTCTAAAACAGATTACTAAGCTATGATATTTAAGTTTAGTAGTACTTATTTAGCAGCAAAATATTATACATAGCTAGCGGACGCCTAACACCTTATGCGTGTTCTACCGCCTGTACAATGGTATGTGCTCTGAGGAATTGTTTGACATGATGCCCACGGCTACGTTCTATCATCGCACCGCTCGCCATAGACAGGGATTTCATCCTCACACCCTACGTCCGGAGCGTTCGAGCACGGTTAGATCCGATAGGGGTTTTCTTCCGCGAACGCTTAGGTTGTGGAATGATCTTCCTGCCTCGGTTTTCCCAAACGCCTACAGTATGGGGTTCTTCAAAAGGGGTCTAAGAAGGTTTTTACAGGGTCGGCAGCGCGAGTGTGGCGCCTCTGGTGTTGCAAACGTTCATAAGCTGCGGTGACCACCAGTCCTTCTGGTGGGCCGTATGCTTGTCTGCCACCTTAGTGGTATAAAAAAAAATAAAAAAAAATAACAGTTTTACCCGCATAGTTTACGTGAGAATACGTGGATAAAATTTAACCTAAAACCATCGCCGAAGTAGTTTGTATTTGGCATCAAAATTTAAGCTCAATCGATTCTTCTTTTATTTCTTCTTTTTGTAGCGTACACAAATGAACTTAATTAAATATATTGTTACGTTCAAGAACTTTGCTTGCAGACTCTACATAAGTGTATAAACTAGAACCTAAACCCAGTCACAATCGGTTGGAACTTTCAAAGTGCATCTCTAAAATACGCAGGTTATTGTCTGGGACGTCCCTATCGTCGGACACGGGCGGACATTATCCGTGCGGCACCGGTGCGATATCCGCATATCCGCGCGACCGCCGTAATAAGAAGTCAATATTAGTTGGGCGGGCGGATTTGTAAACCACTAGTACGGAAATGGCTTTTGTTCGATACCCTGTAAATATATGAGTGAAGCGTCAATAAATATTGAAAACGATAGGTACATGTTCTGTTCGACACCCCGACTCGGATAGGTTAGGTTAGAAGGTTAAGGCGAGAGCAAAGCGGACCGGAGCTCCCGCCTTAGCCTTCGTGGTTATTTTTTTTTGTTTTGTAGAAGAATTCTTATTTGGTGAACGATTCTGTCATCGAAATAATCGTTCTGTCGGCGAAACGTTCGTAGTTGAAAGGTTCTTCCGGTGAACAACATATAATCAAAACGTTCTGTCGGCGGCTCATCCGACAGAGAAACGTCTGTCGGAGGTATGTTGCAGAATCAAAGCAGATAGGCCTACTTTTCAGGTTGCATTCAGACATATATATTATCTATGTTAGTTATTATATATTCTCTGTCTGGTCTGTATCAGAGTTCAATTAGTCGTTCAGGAATTGTGTCATCATTCGAGTGTTATTCACGGTTGCCTTTAAAGCTTTCTGTTTGAAATCTGAGGCCTGCTTCTATCAGATAACAGTTAGAATTGAACGCGCTCATGGTCACCAAATTAAATATTTTTACACAGAATCACACTCCACACTATGCCTTATGCTCGAGAGCTCGAGGCACCCCGATAACAGGGCAAGTTTACACAGGGCCAATTAGGCCGGGCCCGCGGCGCCACTGTTTTCACATGCTAATTGTATCATACCCGGCTGCCTGCACCGCCGAGACAGTTTGTTTACCTGTTACAGGTATATTGTAGCGTTTTAGGGTTAATATTTATTTGTATAGGAAATTATTGACGCATTTGCTGTTGGATTTTATGGAACAATTGGTTGGAATAAGCAGTCATGGAATTGCTAACTCAGAGATGGCTTAATACAGGGGTTTGTTTCAAAAATTCACTCTCGTTAACATTTTCTCTTTAAACAGCCGGTACACCACTTGAAATTGATCTGACTAAACAAGGAGTTACTATTTGGAAATCTGAAGACAGAATGTGCATTGAATTATGTTTCCGTTTAGGTGATTTGCGTAAAAATCAAAGATGTTAACAAAAAGATTTCTACCTATAATGAGGCATAGTTTGAACTTCGCAAGATCTCTTGTCCAATTTAAAAATTCAAAAAATCAACTCATCCCACGGATTAGTTCCACCGGGTTTGTTTGACTAAAAAGCCTAATTCGGATCTAGGTACCTATCTAATCCTTACGTACCTACCTATTAGGTAGTTTATTTTAGGGTTTTGTACCTCAAAAGTTAAAGACATAATAACCCTCATACTCGTAGGATCAATAGTCCTGAGATGGATGATATGAATGGTTGGTACTTCCGAAGGGACATGTTGGGTTGAGTTCTGTGTCAGTTGAGTCCATTCCTGATCTAGGTGCACATGCGTTTATCTCCGCTGATTTAAAGCTTAGGAAGGCTCGTAACATTCCCAGGACGGTCTCTTATAGGCCACTTAAGTGGATATGCCCAGAACGATTGAATAATGATATTAATTTGGTGAGCTGGGACTCATTAGCCTATTTGGAAAACGTTAATGATATGGTTACAAAATTAAATAATAATATCCTTGAAATTTTTGACAAGCATGCTCCCAAAATAAATAAAGTAGTTAAGGATATTTCGTATCCTTGGATAACTAGTAATATAAAGTTAATGATGCGAATGAGAAACCGTGCTCATGCTCAATATCTGGAGTCAAAGTCAGAGAGTAAATTAAACTACTACAGAGAACTAAAGTCACTAGTTTTGAAATCTTTATATTTTGAGAAAGTTGCATATTTTAAAGACAATCTATACATATAATAAAACTGTTGAGGGTCGAGAGTCTGTACATGGAAGATATTTTGAAAATTTTAATTGGAGGGCGTTCTCTAATCGATACTGAAGCCGAAAATGTAATTTAAACTTTTCATGTCTGTCTGTCTGTCTGTCTGTCTGTCTGTCTGTCTGTCTGTATCCCGAATAAGTATCACGCCGAAACTACTGAATGGATTTGAATGAAACTTGGTACAATCTGAGCTTATAGTCCGAGGAAGGTTCTAGGATACTTTTGATCCCAATATTTTGCGCGTTTCCTGCGGGAGAGGGGATGAAAGGTAAAATAGTTTTTCAGTTGTAATTTCTCAATGCGTGGTTCGATTTCCAATATTTGTACAGTGTCGGAAAGAGAATATTGTAAGGAATGTTTCACACGAGTTTCAAGGTTGAAGGTTTTGTAGTTCAGAAATTAGAGACATCGCAACTTTCGCTAAATCTAGAATTCAAGGCTTCCTTTGATTGTGAGGGTAAATCTAAACGGGCGTGTTGGCTAAATCATAAAAGAGCTTAATGTTTAAGGCTATTGTAAAATAAATCAGTCCGCGCCGTAAGCGTGGACTGAATTGTTTTAGAATGGACACGCTGCTTGATGAGTCTGATGAAGAAGTACCTCTCCTTTTGCAAACCTTATGTGATGTAAACGAAGTTGCGAGGGTCAGCTAGTATTAATAATAAAATTAAACATCCTAGAGCCCTTTGGAAAAATTTAAAAAGCACTTTAATACATGACAACAAAGACAAAGACCTGCCTACCCATTTTGATAATGCTGATCTAATTTGTGACCACTTTTTAGTGGTGCCAGTCTGTGACGTGGTTTCGGAGGCTACTCTTGACTTTTACAGGTCGCATAGGTATGGTGCTGCTACTTTTTCTTTAGAGCGTGTTTCACAGTCGCATATTGCTAAGATTATTAAGCAAATATCTTCTAATGCTCAGGGTCCTGATGACATAACCCTGGAAATGGTTCTTCTAACTTTGCCAGCTACTCTTGCAGCATTGACTGCTATCATTAACGGGTCATTGCAGACTTCGCGATTCCCAGATGTATGGAAAATTGCCAAGGTACGGCCATTGCCCAAATCAAACAATCCTATAGACATAAAGGAACTCAGACCGATTAGCGTTTTGCCTACTCTTTCCAAGGTTCTGGAAAAGGTGGTTTGTCAACAATTGGTGAAATTTTTGGAGTCAAACGATGTTCTCCCTGAATTGCAATCCGGGTTCAGGAGGGGTCGCAGTACTACGACTGCTTTGTTAGATGTTACGGACAACATACTAGCTGCTCAGGATAGGGGCATGTGCACCATGCTGGTGTTATTGGATTTTTCCCGTGCGTTTGATTGTATAAATGTACCGCTTTTACTTGAAAAGATGGCATATTATGGGTTTGATCACAGTGCTGTGGCGTGGTTTCGAAGCTATCTGACAAACCGTTCTCAGTTCGTAGAGTTTAGAAGGGATACTGGCTCTATTGCTACTTCAAGTTTACGCGCATTGAAGAGAGGAGTACCTCAAGGTTCCATTTTGGGGCCTGTGTTATTTATCATGTATTGTGCCGATATAGCTAGTACCATAAGACACTGCAAATATCATATCTATGCAGATGACACTCAGATATATTTGTCTTTTAAACCCTGTGATTATAGTGAATCATTAGCCAAACTAAATGGGGACTTACAGCGCATAGCTGAGTGGTCTGAACTGAATTCACTAGTGTTAAATCCCGTTAAAACTAAAGTCATGGTGTTTGGATCAAGAGCTCAGTTGGCTGCTATTAATTATGTTCATGGTGATGTGATTTTGAGGGGTGAATCCATCGAGCGTGTTTACGAGACCCGAAACCTTGGCCTTATAATGGACGTTAATCTGCGTTTTGAGAAGCATATGCATCAAGTTCTAAAAAATTGCTTTTATCGTCTCAAAATTATTTACAAATTGCGTCCTTTCCTGACTGAGCCATTACGTATTACGCTTATCGAGTCACTTATCCTCTCAAAGTTAAACTACGCGGATGTGGTTTACGGGCCACGTCTTCTTGCTAAGACTGAGCGTCAGATCCAGCGCCTGCAAAACGCGTGCGCCCGGTTTTGTTTCGATATTCCGCGTAGGGCACACGTTACGCCGTTTTTCAATAAAAATAACATGCTCAAAATGAACGCTCGTCGCAAGCTACATCTGGCCGCGCTTTTGTTTGGGGTAATAAATAATAATATGCCACAATATCTATATGATAAGCTAAAGTGGTCAGAGCGTGTCGGCCGCCGGCCTAAGCGTTTGGCTATCCCATGGCATAGGACAACGGCTTTTCGTGGTGGTTTTCGTTATGCGGCTACTAAATGCTGGAATAATATCCCGCCGCCAATTAGGAAAAAATGTTCGTTCTTATCATTTAGAAATGCGGTTTTTAATATACTGCTGCAGCATCAGAAAGCAACTGAAAACCACCGTATCCCTGGCACGGCGCTATAGGCTCCATTGCACAACTATAATTATTAGCTATACAGTTGAATTATGAGGTATTGTTGTATGAGTAAAATATATATGAGTATGTATATATATAAGTATATATAAGTATGTATATATATATAAGTATGTATATATATATTTATTTGTTATATGTTACTGCTTATTTATAATTATTATTTGTTTTAATCTGCTATATTATGTACATTATGTTATTTGTTTATGTAAATACTTATAGTGTAAATATGTTTGTTAAAAATAATAGTAGATATGTTAACGAATTCAAGTCGGGTACTATTATTGTTATTTAGTTTTAGTAACTATTTGTCAATGGGTTGCAGCTGAAAATCAGCGTCGTTTGCCATTTAGGTAAAGGACATTTTGCTGAGCTGTGGTCCCTTTTGGTACAATGTCAGTGTTATCTACCTAACTTGTGAAGTGAAAACCTAAACCTGTAATATTGTGGCATTTTACCAAATAAAAGATTTTTCTATTTCTATTTCTTTTTAAAGTGATTTAATTTGGTATATTTTTTTCTTTTTCTTTCTTTCTCACCCTCCTAATCTTCATCCCCCATCATTATCTTCAAAACCTTGCCGAAAGGTTAACCTAAATATTTAAGTCGCTACTCTAAATGCTGACATCAACATAGTGGATAGGTACCTGTATAGGGTCCTGCTTTAGTAAAGTCAGAAATATTTCAACAGCAGGTAACCAACACTTGCATCATTCTGTCTGTTTCAACACGTCAGCAGACTCGCTACCTATTACGCGAGACAAACTAAAACAAGCACAAGTACCTACCTACTTACTCCTTCGGGGATAAAGGTGTGCATATACGTCATGCCATATAGTGAAACGGCTGAGCCCACTATAAACCCATAATCGTTTTTTACTCGAAAGTGCTTTTGTTTATATTTGTGATAGTTTAGTGCCTCGGTCGGCACTTTAACATTTTATCTTTCTGACAATATTTGCTTATTCGCCCTCAGAGTACACAGCGTCGAGCTTTCGGATAGCGTGTGGACTTTAAAGGTATTTTGAAGTACTTAGGTACTTTAGTTTTAACTTTAGTATATCTACATATTATCACGCTAATATATCGGAAAGGGTAGGAATAGGCAATAGTACCTACCCCAGTTGGCCAGTTGTGACCTTCGATTGACGCCTATTTTCTGTTACGAAGTTAGCTAAAGGTGGTGTTTCTTTTTTTTTTTTAAATATTTGCAGCAGACTTCAACAAGTAGGTAGATAGGTACGTTACATTAATAACAGATTGGTGTAAATAAACAGCAGAAAATGATAAACAAAGTGCGCCAGGTACTACAGGGCAGCCCACTGGCACCCGACCTGATCCTTTGTGGAACACAATCCTCCATTTCAAAATACCTATTTAACTACCTATGCTCATTAGGGGAAGGTGGTACGAGATGATCCCTCTAAGGGAGAATGCCTGTAAATCTGAGAAAGTACAATCTAATGTTAATATTAAAGATGTTTTGAATAGTCAGTTTATCTATCTAGGTATTGTCATACCTTATGTTCTCAAAATTCAGTATTGATAAGAGTTTCATTAATTATACTAAATGTCTGCTAAAGGATCATCTTGTCCACACAGGTGTATAAGATGATCCCAGAAGATCATCTTGCCCCGTTCAGATCCAACCCAATCTCTATAGTCGAATTTTTAATTAAACGGAGTAAAGTGACAGCAACTAATGTCACTTCTTCATAGAAATTATGCAGCATTGTATAAGAAGTGACATTAGTTGCTGTCACTTTACTCCGTTTAATTAAAAATTCGACTTAAGGTATCGTTAAAATGACTTTACTCAAATAATTATTTTAAAATGTTTTAATCAAATATGTGTTTTGAACAATGAGATCAACCCTTAGGCATAATCAACTGCCACAGCCCCTAGTGCTTTATCATCCATAGATCCCACTGTCCACGGCTGGTCTTCCACGATACGTGACACGTGGCAATTTCCTTTTAAAAAAAATCCATAATAAAATGACATAAATGATTAAAAAAATAACAAACTCGAATGCTACTGAGAAGGTCGAAACAAGCTTGATATCAGGCGGTACCCATTTGAAAATCATAAACCGAAAGAAAATGTGTGGGTACCGCCTAATATCATGGGTTATCAAGCTTGTTTCGACCTTTTCAGTAGCATTTGAGTTTGTTATTTTTTTAATCATTTAATTTATTTTAAAATGTAGAATTGCTATATTATCTTGTTACATAATTATAGTATATATACATATAACATACATACGAGTACATACATACATACGCGCGAATTTATTACCCTCGCTGGCGCAGCCGGGCAAAAAGACATTGGGGTGAGATGATCCTTGGATCATCTTGTACAGAAGCAGACGAATCATCTTGCCCCAGAGCTTACTTTTTATTTGAAATTCTCTAACCTAACCTATAAGTATCCTACAGTCACCGCAATACGTTTTTATAACAAATGAACATATTTAGAAGCTACTAATATAATAATCATTACATAAAATCGGTTACACGAAAAGTAAAGGAGTTTCAAATTCAGGCTTACTTTAGATTAACACTGTACAATTTTTTAAAAATCACAAAACACAGTGCTCGTCCTTCACGCAGCCATCGCGGTTTGACTGCAGTCGGTGGGGGCGGGAACCTACGCTTTTCTCGAAAAAACAACTAGATGGCATGCACAGTATCGTCACAATCGAAAAGGATCGTCTTACCTCGAGGGATCATCTTGTACACCTTTCCCCTATTTGTTTCTATTATAAGAACACTTTCTATTAAAATTACGAAAAGTTTACGAGATTATTTCGCTAGTTCAGTATAAGAGTAGCACAAATGTTACTAACTAGATGGTTCTCGCGACAACGTCCCATGTTCCCATTTCCTCATCCCACGGGAAGTTATTTCGGGGATAAAAAGCCAACCATTCAGTCGATAAAGTTTAGGAAAGTCTACTTTTTCTACCCAAACATTTTGCACAGACGTTTTATATTCTAAATCTAAACCTTCCGAACCTAACCCGTTATACATACAAACGTACGTGTTTATAGTAAGGAAATGTTAAGCAGCGCCATCTAGTATACGTTCTAGGGACTTGCGTGTTACTGTTCTTGTTCCAGGGTTTACTAACAGGTACAAGGTTACCTGTACCTGTTAGTAAACCCTGAATCAATTCCCTTACAATTAAATCTTACAAAAATTATAAATGCGAAGTTTGGTAAGTAGTTATGAGTTATGTGGATGAGTAAAATGTTTGTTACATTTCAAGCTGAACGGAGATTGATCCTTTCGGAGGCTAGGCCGGCCTCGAACTGACTAACGACACGTCCCCTATCTATTCGTCTAGCGGCGGGCGCCCTGGGTTCCCTTCACTATCGGCTCGACCTTGCCTTAGCCCCTTTTCACACGTACCGGTTGCCGGGTAGCCGGAGCCGGGTACCCGGCGGCGAGTGTATGGCATTACCCGGCAAATCACGCCGGTACGTGTGAAAGCTATAGTACATGGCCATACACTTCGCCGCCTGCCGGATACGCAGGGCCTGATTTAGGGTTCCGCGCGCCCTAGGCTAGCTATGAATATGCGCCCCCAGCTGCAACTAATTTAAGTCCTACCTACAAAAGAGACTACGTAAGCTGATTCTAAGTTCCTAATCGTTATTCTTTGTTAATTTGAAAATAAAATAAAACCCGATTCTGAGACTTCTTATGAAGTTATGACTTGACGCATCAGCCAGTAAAAAGCGAGATTAAAATACCATCAAAGTACCTAAAAGTACCTCGGTACATACAGTTTCCGATAAATAGAACCAGTGAATCTTGGTGAAATCCCTTCATAATTCAGGAAGTGAGCTGATGAATGCAATATTTATAGCTAAGAACGGTTCGAAAGCCGATGTGCTGGGGATGGCCCCGGCACATTGGCTTTCGAGCATAGAGAACTGCAAAATTGGCTCATCTGTTGGGCTGCTACGATGCCACAGACAGACACACACATACACAGATACACAGGGCAAACTTAAAACACTTCTCGTTTTTCGGCGGGGTTAATTAAATCGTCAGTAATATTGGTGCGATGGTGCCTTTCCAGCCACTCCTCCATGACCGGTTTCTCAACAGCACCGTCTCACACTTTTTTTATACCATCAAAGTGGCAGCCAAGCATACGGCCCACCAGATGTACCAGTGGTCACGCACAACAAGGCAAAGTCTCTCCTGTCGCGAAGAGGTTCCACACCACCTGCAAGCATGGGATCGTTGACCACTTCATGGCTCGCCTCTGCACCGAGTCGAACGGAAGAATTCAGTCAATTCATTCTGATACCCAGCAGTGGCAGCTGTACTCCGTGTGCGGCCGCACTTGCGACTTAAACAGAAGCAGTGTTTGCGCCGCAGTAAGTACCGCCGCGCCTTGTTGAGCACACCGAGCGGCTTGGACGCCAGCTTGGCCTTATTCTCTAAATCACTTCGGAACTGAACGTCACTGGAGATGTCAACACCAGGGATACCTATACTGTCAGAGTAGGAGAGAGTTGTGCCCTGAAATTATGGCGCTACAGTAAATTGGGTTTTCTTTGCGGTGAATACACAAACTTGTGTCTCAGTAGGGTTGAATTGAACAAGATTTTGTTTTTCCCAATCGGACACTCTATTGCGAGTTGTCTCGATTTCAAACACAAGTTGTTCACAGCTTTCTTCCACTGCAGCCCGAGAGATTCCGGTGCGGCCCGTGTAACAAGTGTCGCCCGTACTGTCGTCCGCATAACAATAAATGCCGTCAATAGACAACATCTCATTGATATGCAGCAGAAACAGAGTGGGAGACAACACTGAGCCTTGTGGTACTCCAGCGTTTGCCATGCATTCAGATTCTATGCTTCTACCGGCCAATAAGCTGGACACCCATTCACTTTGGTTCCTGGGTGCCTTGACCGCGACACGGGTGGAGCTGTCGTATTTACTACTACGCTGCCAGGGAGATGGGCGCAGGAATTTAATTTTAACGCACGTATTTTTATTTTCACTAAATTACCAAATATTATTATATTGGGTGTAACAAAATTGACGCTCCAAATTTCGTCACGTGACGTGGCATCAGTCAAGAAACATTACAAATATAAAGAAAAAAAAATTCACATGAATACTTTAACCGTAAATCCGTTTTAAAAGTCCTATAAATTTTCATTATCACCCTTTCTATCGCTACTGAGCGGCAGTAGAAAGCGACGACGACAGCCAGACGTGTACTCCGTGTTTGTTTTGCCACGGCGACCATGTCACCTCGAATTGCCGCGGTAAAAAACGAATTCTTAATGTGTGACAAAAAAAATATATAAAATTAACCCTCCTTTTTTATTAAATATATTTGTATTTGATTTCCGATGCCAAGTCATCTCATGAAATTTGGAGAGTCAATTTTGTTACACCCAGTATACCTACTTTGGTGTAACAAAATGTTAACTAACAATTTTAAACATGTTGTTAGGAGTTGTTACAATCTGTTAAAAATTGCTAGATGTTTTGTGTGCTCCTTTTTGGGAGCACTGTAAGTCACAGCCCTGCGCCGAGCCCAACGCCAGGCGCCCCCGTGATCCTGGCGCCCTAAGCTTCAGCTTAGTTAGCTTATGGGTAAATCAGGCCCTGCGGATACGCGGCAACCGGTACGTGTGAAAAGGGGTTTAGGGTTCGGGTTTTATCCCGATTTTTTGGAGGTTGATTTGATTATTCCACTTCGTTGGTTGTCCCAGATTTATTATTTTAAACTGTAGAAAGGGGTAAATAAAATCCATATTTGCATTCTCACATTTATTATCACAAAACAACAGCAAATAACAACACGTTACCAACTTAACCAAAAACAAAGACTTCTTAACTAGAAATGAAATGCACTTTTATATGTAGAACCTCCCATAGAATTGTCCCCACCAATAAGATAGACTGTCGAACTATAAAAACCTGAAACGACCTGCCCGCACACGTGTTTCCCTCATCTTACAATCCCGGGTTCTTCAAGAGCGTTTAGGCGCAGAATGCCATGTTCGCAAAATGTCAACCGTTCGCAAAATGTCAAGTTCGCAGAATGTCATGTTCGCAGAATGTCAACTTTCGTTGTTATTTAAACTTTCGTTGTCGGCGTAATTTTGGCGAATAAAATATTAAAAAAAACCCTCGGAAAGTAGTGAATCAGCTTAACATCAACTGTGGTGACCCTACACATTATGCACTTATATATATGCGATACTGTATCTGTTCATACACTTACATTTCTAAACACATTGTGTTTAGAAATGTAAGTGTATGAACAGTTAAAGTATCTTTGACAATGCTGTAAAAGCGAAACCGGTCAGGTTATATGTAATAATAATAAAAATTGTGGAATAAAGTACAAGTGAATAAGCAAAAAGTGCATAATGTGTTACAAGAAATTCCACCAAGTGCCAACAATCAAGAGTATAAAAAAAAAAAAGTGGTGACCCTAGTTTGTCATAGTACCTATAGCAATCAAAACAATCTCCTCTCCTCTTAATCGAGACGAGAAAGTTATTCCATCCCGTTTCACACGTTCACCCATCGGGTATCCAGCCCATTGCTTTTTAGCTTACCCTCTTTACAGAATGAAACAGATTTACTAAAGGAGGTCATTTCTTTAAAAAAAAGTGCTTTCATTTGTCTAGTTAAGAGACACACTACGTAGGTAACTGACAATGTATCAAATAAATACATAAGTATACAATAAGTTTTCTCTTTATGAAACAACAACATCATTTCCACAGGTATGGTATGCGTACTGATTGGTCACATTCGCTTCGACTGTAATATTAATTCTTTATACTTCTACGCATAGAATTTATAAGGGTATTGTAACACAAAAATAATGTGCTAAAACGCGCTTTGATATAACGCACCTGTGAAAAATAGCTTTCAAGAAATACACCAATGTTTCCTTTTCTAATCTATTCTTACCAAAAATTTGTTAGTCTGTTTGAAACCCGAGCAAACGAGCTAGAAATTTTTCATTTCTGAATTATCAAGAGTCTAACATTTCAACTGAGACAGATGCAACGAGCTAGAACGAATATAAAATTACGAGTAACCAAGTAAAGTATAGAGAAATTTTAAAAAATCAATTCAATTCTTTCAATGGCCTTCTGTGATCTTAGTATCAACTCGCCGATGTCCCGTATCTAGAGGCTAATAGCGAAGGAGGTTTAGTGTATCGGGATTTGATCGATACACTTGACTGTGACGTGTCGGTTCAAGTAGAATTTCTAAACTCAAAGTCATTATTTTTATGACCAGCTATTATGTAATTTACATTTTTTACGCAACTGTAGCAAACGTACGCAAAAGAAATGAAATATCCTAGTTGTCGAAAAATGTTTCGTTGCTGATAGGCCTGCTTCGAATGTCAGTCGCGAATTCAAATCTTACGGAAAGTATATTTTTATTTGGCACGAATTTAAAGAGTTAATAGAAAATTGATAGACGTGAAGATGGCTTCTTCGGTACGGGATTTCAAGGTTGTTTGCTCAGGGTAACATCTTAACCTTTACTTCCGTCAACGATACTGTTACAGCTGTTGTTCAGACACACTCAAGTATAATCAATAGATTGAGCGACAACGGTAGTGTAGACAAGTTTCGATTTGCGTTTGGGCGACAGTCGCGTTATGGAGCTTGCCGCGTTATGGAGCATACCGCGTTATGGAGCTTGCCGCGTTATAGAGCCTACCGCGTTATGGAGCTTGCCGCGTTAAGAAACCTGCCTCGTGGTTCAACGGCTAACGCTTTTATTTCACTATAGCTGTGAAGCGATAGCCGCGATTCCGAATTGCTACAGAGTGACAAAGTAATTTGAAAGTAATTTGAAACCTTAATAAATTTATGTATACTTTTTTTTTTTAACTGCACCAGGTCAGTTTTGGCAGCTCTTACGTAGCTATCTTGCGTAAGTGTTTAAATGAAGACAGGTTTATTTTTTCAAATTAATAATTTTATGTACTTGGTTACATTAATAGTATTGGAGTACTTTGCAATTATCATCTCTTAAAACTGTCTGAATAAAACTCGTGCCACACTACCGCCATCTATCACCTCAATCCAACTCAATAACAGTATCGCCGACGCTTGTTTGTCAGCTCGCGTGGTAGAGGCCGGCCAGAGCGTCCTGTAACGCTCGCAAGCATGGCAGTGTGGCCTTGTAGCCGCCGGCTTTCTCTGTTTCGTTTTCAGATCTGTGGATAGGAGAAAAATACTGTAAATATTTAATTCGTCAAATGCAAGAAAAAGAATGCTTGGAAGAAGAGTATAACTAGCCTCCACCTGTTGACTGAGAGTCCAATGTATTCACTAAGCAGATGGGAAAATTGAGAGTATCAAACTCAATCATGAGGATCTGGAGTATGTGAAGGTGGATCAGATAGTGCGACTATGTAAAGAAAATATAGTATGGAACATTACATACAATACACTTAAGATAGAAAGAGAGAAGTGTATATACGCCCAGTACAATGAGCAGTTCCGTCGCGTGTAATCGCTAATTATTATTTTAGAACAAATTTTATTTCCGTTAAAAAGGTTATTGTGTGCGAACCTTAAATGACAGACATAATGCTATCGCAGACATTTTTTAGAACTTTTTAAGAGGAATAAAATTTCGCAACAGAACTTTTATGTAAGTTTACATTTACGCTGCGCAGGTACGCAATGGAAACTCTCGAAAGGAATAAATTATCCCCGTTTTCGAAACATTTATCATTACTGCTCTGCTCCTCTAGAGATCCTAGCGTTCAAACAAATAAACTCTTTATAATATTAGTATAGATGCTCTACCAGGCCTAACATAGCTATTTTTAACAAAGCTGTAGTGTTGTTTTTTTTTTTTTTGTTTATACTACTTAGGTGGCAGACAAGCTTACGGCCCAGCGGAAGGTTGGTAACCGTAGCCTATAGACGTTTGCAACACCAGAGGCGCTACACACGCGCTGCCGACCCGGGCGCAGGTTGTGACGACCCACAGTTGAAATTTTTCAAGCCGCCCGTAAGGCCTTCAACTTGGCTTAACGACTGTCATTTTACCGACAACCGGGACCAACGGCTTATCGTGCCTTCCGAAGCACGGAAACGCTCGTGAATAAATGTCACAAAGTGGTCCACGTGGTGGTCAACCATCCATATCCGGCCATAGTAAATGTCGCTTACTGCAGTGATCGTTTACAGAACACTGAGTCCGCGGGGCCACGAGCGCTTCATTCAGTGTAGTACTAAGACATTGGATACAAACCTGACATGCTTCAAATATCCACAAGCAATAATATCTTCGATAGACGGTGGGTCCGGACCGCATCGGTCTGGTTGGATCGGTGGTTCGTACTTGTATAACGGACCTTCTTCTATGAATGGCAAGCCTTGCTGTGTTGAACCACGGTTGAACTTTATACCCGTTGAGAATTGGGTTACCTGTAAACAGAGAATTAAAATATGTTGGTAACTATACAAGAGACCTTATTTTTAGCATTCCATGGATTCACAGTGCGCGTGCCGGGTCCAAGGCATGGCACAGGGCACAACACCCCGACGGCGTCTGAGATTTGCAACCCAGAGTAGGTTTACTAACATTCCACCGTCAGCAATGTTCCTCCCCTGCCCAACCAGATTTGGTAAGATCCTATCAATGCCGCTTTGGATATTCGTTTTAGTTTAGAGCTTCCTGAAGTTCTTGGCAATCCAAGGTCTTTAAAAACTTATACAGGGATTTAGCTGGAATTCCCCTTGCTCCTAGTTCTACGCCATCGAGTTTAATCATATAGCCATTTTGGTTAACTTATTGGTCAAGTCAAAGTATTTATTTTAATCCAGCTGTTGCCCGCGACTTCATACGCGTGAAAATTATGTTATAATGCCAATTTGATTGCTCTCTGCTTAGCCCCTAGGATATGTAGCGTGATAATATGTAGCCTATTTCAAGACCCTAACCCTAGTTAATATATGTGCAAAATTTTAATCTAATCTATTCAGTACTTTTTGAGATCCTTCCGGACAAAGCAAAGCAAACAGATAAAAAAAAATCAAACTATATTTTCGGCTTCGGTATCTTATGTTGAACACCCAGTGAGTATTTTTTTTAAATATTTCCAATGTACAGTTTTGACTTTTCTATCATATTATTATTATGTAAGATACTTAAAGTGTGATTCTGGTGCAATATAATTCTCTCTCTTCAATTACTTTAGGAGACCATGTCTGGACACAAATAAAATAAACACTACCCATTTACTCAGCTTCTACCAGTCATTCCTTCCTTTCTTTCATACAATATTTAACACATAAATAGTTTTACAAAACTTTTGTATCTAATACCCGGGCACTAGAGTCCCAAATATTTGAAAAGGTTTGAAACCGCACTTTTTTAAACCATTGAGGACAAACTGATAGCCACTAATTCAGAGATTTCATTTTTAGGGTTTCGTAGCCAATTGGCAAAAACGGAACCCTTATAGATTCGTCATGTCTGGCTGTCTGTCTGTCTGTCCATGTGCCACAGCCACTTTTCTCCGAAACTATAAGGTCTATGCTATTGAAACTTGGTAAATAGATGTATTCTGTAAACCGCATTAAAATTCTTATATAAAACTAGAAAAAAGCAGTAAATTTTTGGGGTCCCCATACTCAGAACTGAAACTCAAATTTTTTTTTTATCAAATCCATACAAAAATGCTATTGAGGTTCCTCAAAACATTTTTTTCTAAAGTGAATAGTTTGCGCAAGAGACACTTCCAAAGTGGAAAAATGTGTGTCCCCCCCCCTCTAACTTCTAAACTAAGAGAATGATAAATCTAAAAAAAATATATGATGTACATTGCCGTAAAAACTACCAACGAAAATTGGGTTGAACGAGATAGAGCTGGTAGTTCTTTTTTTAATACGTCATAAACCGCAATTTTCGGTTAGAAAAATCACTACCACTGCGAATGTGTTAAAACATCAATCAAAGTTACAACGAACTATAAGAACTTTTATATTATGTTACTTGCTGCTACGAAACCCTTCATGGGCGAGTCCTACTCGCACTTGGCCGGTTTTATTATTGGTTGTATTCGCAGACATTGCAGGCAGCAAAGTATTCAACTAGTTAAGACTTTACGCAATTGATTTTATACTTTTAGAACTTTTTTACAAAAATATGTGTACATATACCATGTGTATGACACAAACATTGAACTCACCTTTGGAACTGGAGGCAGCACCTCTTCTGGTTTATTAGCTGTACTTTGAGCAAATGTATTGAGTATATCTTTGGCATCTCCCTCAGCAAACATGAGCTCATCTATCAGAGCTTCCTTCTCTCTGATTTTCTGTTTTTTCGCTTCTTGTTCCAAGCGAATTATTTCCGATCTTCTTAGATCCTCCATTTGCTTTTCAATTTCGAGTATTTCTTCTAGCTCAAGTTCTTCTCTACCTGAAATTATTTGGAATAAGCATTATTAATAAGCCCTGGATATTGAATTTACATTCGGTATGTTTGAATAATTCTTTATTGACATACAAGTGAACTGAACAGTGTGTGAGTAGTGAAATTTTGACTTTCCCATTTAGAGGGTGCAATTTTCAAAAACCCTTTCTTCCTAGGTGCCAATACCAACTTTATAAGGGTATAAGATTCTAGATATATGGATTTCCAGTAGGGCGAAGATAAGGAGTGAGTCACCTATTAAATATTAAAACAGTCACAACATTAATTCAACCGCTTGGTGCGCAAACTAGTGTCAACAGTGTTTGGGAACAGTGTCATTGCTTTATAGAATTCATAAGCTATCTTTAGCTTTAAAAAGTATATTCAGAAAGATGAAATAGAGGTTAAAAGTTTGTTTGGAAATATGAGAAATATTTTGAGAGAAGGCACCCAATAGAATAGTTTTTTAGTCGGTAAGAGTCCGGCATAACATCCTATGAGGATTTTCCCTCACGTTAAACAAAAAAACAAAAAAAAAAGGCACCCAATAGAAATAGCATTATACTAATCTTACCTATTTTTACTTTATTTTTCATAATAAGCTCTTTGTTATCCTTTTTGTACTGTTCTATCCTCTTATTTGTACCAACAATATCTATGTTATTCGTAAGATTATATACAATCGTTTCAATTTCCTCCAAGTAATCATTGTATTCTCGTAATGTTGCAAAATCTTCCTCCTTTTTGTTATAATCTTTTAACACCCGTTTTCTTATGTCTATTTCTTTTTCAACCATAGAATCTTCAAATAACTGTACTCTAAAGTTATTGCGTCTAAGTGGTACATGGCAATCTGGACATGATCCTGACCCTATAAATTGAAATTATTTTTAAGAAATACATCCTATTTAGAACGTTTGAGCCCGGGCCATCACACACATAGAAGGGTTAGTAGGAATATAAGAAAAATTGATTGATAAGTACTTACCTTACTTCTTATTAATGTTATTTCCCTTACAAGACGTCAATATTTTATATAATGTAGGTCTCAATTTAGTCAGAGTTAGTACGTATTCAAAGGAGTCAATTTAAAGTAGTGCCTAACAAAGAACCTGGCATGAGCGTTGAAGTACATGATTGCTTTTAGATAAATATACTCCGAGACAACCTATGTAGGTATTACTTATTATTATTGTTTGCTGAAGTTTGAAACTTGCAAAAGGAATTTTGCATAACAAAATGATAGATACCTTTTAAAAACAGCAAATCTACACAGCTTTCACACAATGCATGGCCGCATACGTTTACCATCAACTTCAGTGAAGGATTTCTATACTTCGTTGTTTTACAACGCGGGCAGGCCTGGTCATCCATGTTGCTGTAATAAAAAGTAAGTACAAATAATCGGATAAATAGTTAACGAACGAAAATCTTCGAAAACATGCTTTCGCCGACAATTCGACCAAGACAACAAAAATTCAGTAGGGTCGCTGACACTGATATTAAAGACAGACATAGCACTTTAAGCATTGTTGACAGTGACAGCAGTACAATTTTTTTTTCAACACCGTGATATAGCATCTCACTATTTCAGCCAAGCAATGCTTTTATAAAAAAAAAATGACAGATATTAAAAACATATGTCAGTTGTCATGTCACTGTCACAAATAATTACCGTTTCGTGCAAAGGAATGTAATGACAGATAGACAGAATAATAAAAATAAATATTTGTTTGTTATTTCCAATTAGATTTTAATGTATTGCTTTACGTTTTCTAGTAGTGAATAATAAAACTCTACCAAAAACAGATAAAATAATGAATTTAGCTTTAAGGCAAGTCCTAAGAACGCAAACGTTTAGATTGTGTGATCGATTTACTCACAGAAATTCATCCAAACAAATTTTTATAACCTCATCATGCCCTGTTATACAATTTCGGAATTACTGCGAACAGAAAGTAGAAACCAAAATCTTACCACAACTAATGGAATTTCCGCCTGTCGTGTGGCCTTCTTTCATAAAATTTATGAAGAACTGGATGTTTTCTAATTTCATAATTCGACCGTATTTTGAACAGGAGTTTAACTTAAATGAATTCATAGAAGCTTCCAAACATGCTGTTGAGGTATGTTGATTTTAATATTCTATTAAAGTTTATAAAATATGACTTTCAGGTACAAATCTTTTCAATAAATTCCAGATAAGATAGTATGTACAAGAGATTACATAAATGGCTATCTTTAACTACCTACATCCATCATTTAGTATCAATTTTGAAGCATTTATAATTATTTACTAATCATTTACCTGCTTAGGGGTACCTATTTGCTTCAATATGGTCCATACCAGTAAAAGTAATGCTCAGGGATTGGGTCACAAAAATACAATGACAAGGTTTGAATTTTGAAATTTAAAAATAAAAAATACAGAAGAATGTAACTTTGTATGCACAATATTGCATGTTACATTGTCATTGCAGATTTCATATAGATTTCCCTGTAATCTCTATGTTCAGGACTATTTTGCTTTTTCATTCTTCTAGGCACAGTTATTTAACCTTTTTATATCTATCCTTTTTATATTTACCTTGCCAAAATTAGGACACCTGTCTAATAGATACCTGTGAATTGTACATTTACATCTTTCTCCTTAAATTTAAATAACCTTCCAACCACTGAAAGTCAAAAATTAAATGTAAATGAAAAACACTGTACCTATGTTTCATAGCCGGTCACAAATGTTTATAATTTACATTTTTAATACTCATGTTTCACATTTTGTCCGTTCTATCTGTCCCTTGTTACTGCATGAATTCCATAAAGTTAAGTAAGTCATATTATATCCCAGTAGATACGTAATGAAAATAAAAAGTAATGTAGGTAATTCAACAAAAATATTTATTTTTGATAAATGAATTTGATTATCATTTTTCTTTTCCATGACATTGCCTTTAATGCCTATTGTCAGGTTGTTTCAGATGCCTTACAAAGGAGTGATTTTAAAGCCTTAGAAGATATAGTTGAAAAGGATGCCATCTCTGCTTTAAAAAATGCCGTCTCACAGTTGTCCGTTTCTCAGAGACAGTTATTATCGATAGCAAAAGAAGATATATTTTATGCCTTCCCTTATCAGGTGAGCAATTACTTGATTCACATAATTATCTCTTGCTTTATCAGCATAAAGAAGTTCACTGCTGCTTCAGGAACCCATCTGCTCCATGTCCGTTTCTCAGAGACAGTTATTATCGATAGCAAAAGAAGATATATTTTATGCCTTCCCTTATCAGGTGAGCAATTACTTGATTCACATAATTATCTCTTGCTTTATCAGCATAAAGAAGTTCACTGCTGCTTCAGGAACCCATCTGCTCCATTGACTATTAATTCTTTGATAGATATGGCTAAGCCCATTGCCACTTCATGTTACTTTGAGAGTAAGAGCCTCACTGTAAGAGTCCACATAAATAAGAACTGGCAGAATGCACTGGTTATAAAGTTTCATTTTCGACATGTATAGATGAGGAAAAAAATATAGGAAAGCCGAACTTACACCCCAAAAATGGGTAAGTTGTTCCTACCTGGTGTCTCAAGCCTATTCCCAATAGTGGACGTCAATTGCCCAAGATGTTTAAATCATTACCGACTTAAAGCTCAATTTTCTCATTTCAGGTTGGGGTAATGTTCGATGAATCAGACAAACGATGGGTGGAAATCACTATGTGCTACCATGTATTAAGGGGACTGCAGAATATGAAGGATACTGGTGATCTGCCTCCGATATCATTAGGGTTTGTATTAACATTACATAATTGCGTTAGCTACAGATTGATTAACATTATGAAGACCAAAGCACATGGAAGTGCTAGCAGTTGGTAACATTATATTGCCGAAGCAAAATGAATCAATCTGCGACACAGTCTACTCACAGCAAGATTATCTTGAGATGTTATCCTGGAAGACACTAACATGTATAGCCACTGCAAGCAGTCTCCCATGGCTATGCCCGCATGAAACTGTTTTTGCGTTCCCGAATCCCATTGAAACTTATTCTGAGAATAAGTTATTATGAGTGTGGCGCCTCTGGTGTTGCAAACGTTCATAGGCTGCGGTGACCACCGGTCCTTCTGGTGGGCCGTATGCTTGTCTGCCACCTTAGTGGTAAAAAAAAAAATTAAAAAAAAGTAGCCTTTTTATTCAAGACTGTAATCTATCCCTGTACCAAATTTTAGCTAGATCCGTAGAGCCATTAGAGTGTAAAAGAATAACAAACATTCACACATCCATAATTCCTTAATCAAATTTTATTTCCAATTCCAGTGTTCAGCCCGAGTATCAAGACAAAATATTTATATTAAACTACAGATTTATTAGAGAGTTCACTAAAGGTGTTGAAGACAGTTGGTGGGTGAACATAGTCAACCACTTCCAACCCCAAACATTGAAAAAGAGTTTCCAGTAAAATGTGCTCATATTGTTGTTACGATTCTTCAGTTAAAATAATAAATGCAGTTGAATGTTTTTTAAGTTTATTTATTTCAAAAAGTATAAAATTATCAAACACACCATAGTCATAATTCTTACAATAATAGTCTATCAAAGAACAATAATTACCTAATTAATTTGTAGGGTGCTCATTCTCGATCTTGACTATAAAGCGTACACGAAAGTTTATTGTTAGTCTTCTTTTGCTGTTTCAAAATATGAGACAAATTACATTGCATCAGTAAATTTCAAGCCTTGTGGTCAAGAATCGGCACCAGTTGTAAATCACAATTTCATGAAAAATCTTACATTGCTACATGAAGAATAGATGAAGATGAAAGGTCAACTTAGGGTAATGATGATGACAGTCAGTGTGTCAATATAGTGGGTAATGATGACAGTAAGTGGGTCAACATAGTGGGTAATAAAGACAGTCGGTGGGGTCAAAGTAGCAAGTCATGTGGTTGATATATCAACAACTTTGATAGCATGTTCTGTCTGCAACACTAAATAATTCGCTTAAATTATTCACTTAAACAATACAAAGTAGAAATACCGATAATAGTAACATAATTAGTAATTAATGTGATATCTTTCTCTTGTTTTATGTAAGAGGTTAAAGAAAATCTGTATCACAGTACAATAGTTTATACTATTATTAGGTATTCATTTCTATTTATTTAACTTATATCAAAATAAATAAATAAATATTAGTATTAGTTCTTTAAATAACCATAAAAAACTTCATTTCATAAAACATTATTTTTAGATGACAGTATGTATGTATTATTATTATTTATTTATTATATAAAATAATACGCTAAATCACAATAGGTACTAGCAACATGTAATAGGTAAGTAAGTATTTCTTAAAATAATAATTCATTTTACAAATTTATTTTAGACTAGCTATGGCGTTTATAGTTACCTTAAAACTATCTTGCTCTTAGTAATGTATTTATTTAATAAAATTATTTACGAGAAAACATTTTACTTGGTTGAGATCTCTATTATTTTTACCCTATTTATTAAATTAGGGTAGAAATGTTATACATTTTTGGCAACACTGCTCTATATACTGTCAATCAATTCAGTTAGCATTAGAATATTGTTAAAATGTCAGGTAAAAAGCTACTGTGAAGTTATCTATAGATATTACGAAGCTTATCGTGAATACGTATAGGATAGAAGGACACCCACAAGGTACTTGGTTGCTCTGCAACTGTTGGGTCTCTGACGTACTCGTACAAAACAGTGTTATCTCTCCCTCTTGCACTTGAGACAATAAAGTGTCGCAGTGTAGAGGGAGAGATAAAACTGTTTTGTAAGAGTATGGCAGAGACACAAAAAATATTTGGTAGTTGCTTGTGGGTAGTCGAAAAAAAGAAAAGAGGTTTTGAAATGAATGGGACCTGATAGAATTATGGGAACCCCATATTATAATAGTGTTGCCATAATTTGATCAAATTGGTACCATTTGAAAAAGAAATTCATGTCACGGTTCATTCAAGTTTCCAGGTGTCAAAAGAAGATAATCTGAAAATTTCAAAGCAGCGCGTCTAGATATTTAGCCATTAAAATATAATATACCTAATCACATTTAGGTCTGGCAATACACTAGATAATATTCATATACTTAATAGTTTATAGTGCAACACAATGATTCAAATGTACCACCACCAAGATTAATATAATAATAATATGAAAAAGCAATCAATATTTACGATAGCACGCCTCATAATACGTATGTGAATCGCAAAGCAGTGGAAAAAATGACCCCAATGGACTTAGTTTTGTGAAAGTGTATTCGCAAAAGAGGTTGGATGTAAAATAATACAGTGGTCAGCGAAATCGCTTACAATCTTCGTAAGCGCTTCCAGAAGAGGCGCTATGATACCTGCAAAAAAAAAGAAGACTTATAATCTGTGAAGACCTTAGATCATCTAACCACAGGATGCGCTTTACTTAAGCATTGTTTTCTGCCAAGCCAATAGACCATTTGGTCTTTTGGCTTTATAAAAAGCACTGTACATCAGTACATCATTCTAGCCACTCGAGCGTCCGAACTGTCAAACGTCACTGGCCTCCGGCGCTCAACACCTTCGCGAGCGTTGGCGGGAACGGCGGTTGCGCGCCGAGCTTCACAAAATTAATTCTTATTTCTTTTATAGGAGTCGCACTACAGAAATACCTACTAATATTTTTCGTGTTGGCTACATTGTCGGAATTCTGCAGAAAAAATTTCACTGTCACATATAGGAAGTACTACAATTTGCCCCTTTATCCTCGTCGTTCCACCAACTTGTTCCACCAGTGGCACGAGAAGGAATTGTGATTCCTCGTCGTACCACTAAACGCAAATAGATGCAGGGACGGTAGCTCTACTTAATTTCCCTTTAGATATTACTCAATAAAGGGATAATCCCCTTTGTCCACTAAAATCCATTAAAAAGATCATCATGGATCTTTGTGGACATGTCATGTCCACTTTAATGCCATAAAGTATTTTTTCATTTTACCGTAAATGTTGCCAAGCTATAAGCACTACTTGGTATAAATCAGAAATATGAATTCCATTGACAAGAACCTCTATCTTATAATCTATTTTTATATTAATAAAATTACAGGGTAATCTAATCATCTATCAGCATCCAGGCCTTGAACCTAGAAACTTGAATTTTTTGGGTAAGTTAAAACTCCACCCAAAATAAGGTATAATCAGTTGTATGGAACTTACCCATGTTTAATGTTAGCAGCATGAATCACATACACGTGTTTTTTTATTACATAATAATAGATAAATATATCAGTTTCTATGGGAACTTCTTCATTTTCAAAGACAACTATTTCAAAATTCGTATACTTACCTGCTTCTAAATAAACGAACAGGTGTTTCAGGATTTTTCGAAAATCTACCCCAAAGGGTGTAAAATTGGGAAACACTCAGTCATCAATCTATATTCGATATTACAGCCCTAATGGGATAAATAGGACATATAAGTTTATCGAAGTAGGTATATCCCGGGCGAAGCTGGGGGGGCACAGGTAGTGTATCTATAGAGTTAAAAAGAAATTCCCAATTACCTGATGTAGGGTCATGTAGCGACCGCTTGTCACAGCCAATCTGTATTTTTGTGGGCCTCTGTTTTTTAACGGAGTTTTTCTCGATTTCTGAAACAAAATGTTAATAAAATATACATAATTTATTCTCTTTGAAATTAAAAAGTGATTGAGTTGTATCCATATACATATTTATGTTTAAGTTTGTTTTTTATATGTAGCTCGCCAAATTGACGTTGCCACCAGCCTGATGGTAAGCTGTGGCGCATCTAGCCATTGGGGGCCAGTCTCACAGTTAATATGGATTCTCTTTTTAAGGAGTAGAGGCAGTATTTGTTAATTTATCTGATGTGTACTGAATACATACTATCATGCCTATATTCCCGAGGTGGTAAGCAGAGGGCAAGCCTATTGCCATCACCAGAATGTTTATAATAGGAGATCATAAAAATAATAATAGAAGTAAAAAATGAATCTATTATCGTCGTGTATGTAACCCGAAGCCCACTTCCAACAACCATGATAGACGTTACACATCCACAAATCAATGTCTGTAGTATTTTTTGAAGTGAATACTTCCTTAGGCCATGATAGGCATTTTCGGACAGAAAAAAAGCACATCGTCCCGACACTGTTAAGATTACCGACAAAACAGGGCAGAAACTTCATTAAAATGATTCGTTTTCAATGCTGTCACCTACACTAAAAACACGTTATGTTTGTACAGAGCTTGAATGTGTGTGTGACCACTATTTAAGGTTAAGCAATTCCGTCAAAATACTCTCGAACTTATATGACAGCTGTGGCGGGGATACTTGCTCAGTGGGGGGCAAGGAGTTGCCTATCTGTATGTAATACCAATGAATCCAGACGTATACTAGAAGAACAGTTCTTAAGGATTTTTTGTGCCAATTTTGTTGGGGGCATGGGCATGCCCCCAGCTAGTGTAGTTCCCATTTGGCGGCGCTGTCATTCCACTGTCGCAGTTAGTCAAAAACTAGGCACATTTTTACGTTCATAATCGACTAAATTCAGGGATTATTTATAAAAAAATATTTCACATCTTTTAAATCAAAACATACTATATTTATATTAAGTATTTATAGATATTTACAATGATTGATTTTACTCTTTTGCTACGAAAAATTAAAAATGGCTGCCGCGCTGCGACTGCAACGCAGACGGCAGTTTGTGTCACAGAAAGTTTGTCTTCAGAGCAGCCTAGGAAACTATTCTTCTAGTATACGTCTGTATTCATTGGTATATTATCTTTCACGCGGGCGAAGCCGCGAGCATCGTCTAGTACGGAAAAAAATATAGCCCACTAGATGATGCTCGCAGCTTCGCCCGCGTTAAATTCGGTACCCGTTCCCGCTTCCCGTGGGAACATTTTCACGGGACGAAAAGTAGCCTATGTGTTATTCCAGACTATAAGCTATCTCTGTACCAAATTTCAGCCCAATCCGTTTAGCCGTTAGAGCGTGATTGAGTACCTAACAAACAACCAAACATCTTCACAAACTTTCACATCTATACTTATAATAAAACTGTAGAGAATCGGGAGTCTGTACATGGAAGATATTTTGAAAATTTTAAGTTTAGGGCGTTCTCTAATCGATACTGAAGCCGAAAATGTAATTTAAAATTTTCATGTCTGTCTGTCTGTCTGTATCCCGAATAAGTATCACGCCGAAACTACTGAACCGATTTGAATGATACTTTGTACGATCTAAGCTTATAGTCCGAGGAAGGTTCTTAGATACTTTTGATTCCGATATTTTGCGCGGTTCCTTCAGGAGAGGGGATGAAAGGCAAAATAGGTTTTTAGCTATAATTTCTCACTGCGTGGTTCGATTTCAAATATTTTTTTGGTGTCTGAAAGGGAGTACTTTAAGCATTATTCCACACAATTTTCAATATTGAGGGTTATGTAGTTCAGAAATTAGGGGCATCTCAACTTTTGGTAAATCTAGATTTCAACGTTTCTTTTGAAAGTGAGTCTAAGTCACGCCTTCGGCGCGTACTGAATTATTTTACAATAGCCTTAATAATTAAGCTCTTTTATGATTAAGCCAACACGCCCGTTTCACACGCTGCGTGATGAGTCTCATGAAGAAGGACCCCTCCATTCGTACACCTTATGTGACGTAAACGAAGTTGCGAGGGTCAGCTAGTTTATAATATTAGTAGGAAGTAGGATTCCAATATGAACCACAAGATCCGTTAGCTTTAAACAAAATAATGGTTCACATACCTCGAGTCACTGCATCCAACATACCACTGACATCCATATCATCCGATAACTTCTTACACAGCTCCATCCCGTACAGGCTAAACCCCGGGGTTATTCTATCCATATCCTCTGTTCGCAATTCATATGTCGCATTCGTTGGTATTGAGGAGCTGGCAGAGCACTCAATTTCTAACACTTCGTAAGCACCTTGAGTTGGTTGTGTTGAGTAAATGATAATTAGATTATTGTATGCGGAATATTCGTTTATAGTCTGGATGGAAGAATACATCTCTGGGTTTTGTTGCCTGAAATATTAAGACAATATAAATAGAAAGTACAATACACAAGGAAGCGCTCGTGGCCCCGCGGACTCAGTGTTCTGTAAACGATCACTGCAGTAAGCAACTTTCATTATGGCCGGTCCATGGATGGGTGACCATCCATGTGATCACTTTGAGACATTTATTTGAGCGTTTCCGTGCTTCGGAAGGCACGTTAAGCCGTTGGTCCCGGTTGCCAGTAAAATGGCAGTCGTTAAGCTAAGTTGAAGGCTTTATTTTCAACAGCAGGCAGTTACAACCTGCGCCTGTCCATTTAAACACGGCAATACGACTCACCACCTATTACGTGGGGCAAATTATACAAAGGTGAAATGTGAGCATATAACATGCCTCTGCCTACCCCTTCGGGGATAGAGGCGTGACCATAATTATGTATGTGTATGTATACATACATACATATAATCACGCTTGTTTCCCATCGGGGTAAGCAGAGACTATGGCTTTCCACTTGCTACGATCCTGACATACCACTTTCGCTTCTTCTACTTTCATAACTGTTTTCATACACGATCGCCGGTTAAGGGTACTCTTGACCTTGCCTTTTTCCAGAACGTCTCTGATTTGATCGGCATGCGTACGCCGAGGTTTACCCCTACCAGTTTGCCCATTCATTCTCGCCTCATAAATCTGCTTTGTCAGTCTATTCTCATCCATTCTCTCCACGTGTCCAAACCATCTAAGCATCCCTTTTTCGATCTTAGTCACTACATCTTCTGTTATACCACATTTTTCCCTTATCACGCTATTTCTTTTTTTGTCCATTAAAGTCACTCCAGCTATACTTCGCAGACTTCTCATTTCCACTGCATTAATTTTGCTTTCATGCTTCTTCTGCCATACCCAACTTTCACTACCATACATAAGTGTAGGGATGAGCACTCCCCTATGTACAGCCAACCTGGCCTTCTCAGACACATTTTGACTGCTCATAAAGGTGTACATAGCCCCATTCACTGGATTTCCTGCCAAAACTCTTCGCTCAATATCCTGGTCACACTTTCCATCCCTTACAAATTTGGAACCCAAGTATACAAATTCTTTCACCTGTTCCACTCTTTGCCCTTCAATGAAGATTGAGCAATTCGTCATACTTTCTTCTCTTTCAAAAACCATAACTTTCGTCTTGTTTACATTAACTTTCATTCCTCTACTTTTTAGAGCCTCATTCATACTATTAACCATCAGCTGCAATTCCTCCGCTGATGATGCTAATATCACCTGATCATCAGCGTATAGGAGGCATTTGAAGGTCAGTTCATTCATTTTTAAGCCATACATACTCTCTTGCAGTTCTTTCAGACAACTATCCATGTATAGATTAAACAGCCACGGAGACGCTGCACAGCCCTGTCTCACACCCTTTTCAATGTGAAAGAAGTCCGTGCAGGCCCCGTTGATCCTGACACAAGCACTAGAACCCTCATAGAGAGACCTCAGTGCCCGTATCAAGTTGCTGTTCACTCCATACATGGACAATATTGACCACAGTTCATTCCTCACCACTCTGTCATAGGCCTTTTCCAAGTCCACGAATATGCAATAGACCTTTTGACTTTTAGCCAAAACTTTCTCAGCTACGCATCGTAAGGAAAAGACCTGATCCGTACATCCCCTTCCTTTCATAAATCCTGCTTGCACATCCCACATTTTTCCTTCAGTTTCATTCATCACTCTTTTTATCAACACTTTTGCATACAATTTGCCAACGATGCTGAGCAAGCTTATGCCGCGGTAGTTTTTGCACTCTTGCTGCGACCCTTTTCCTTTGTAAAGCGGCACAATGACAGCTTTACACCATTCTGCTGGTACTCTGCCACTTCGCCAACAAAAGTTAAAAAGGCGGTACAGCTGGCAAGCTACCACGCCACGTCCAGCTTTCAGCATTTCGACAGAAATCCGATCTATTCCAGCAGCCTTTCCTACTTTCATACAATTCAACGCTTCCACTATTTCTCCCATACTTAACTCGCTTTCATCGCCAAATTCATTCAGTTCTAAAACACGCGTATCGCCTTGTATATCTTCTTTTTCGAATAAACTCTCAAAATATTCCTTCCATCTCTTTAGCACACATTCTTCTCCTCTTACAAAACTTCCATCCTGGTTTCTGATGTGATTGAGCGGCGACATTGTTTGCTGACTCCTCACTGTTCTTATGGACTTCCAAAAAAAATTAATATTCCGTTGGAAGTCTTCAGATAACCTTTTATCAATTTTTTCTCTATCATTCTCTTTCTTTCTCATCATCGTCTCTTTTGCAACAAGTTTATACTTTTTATATTCATCCTTTGCCATTTTTACATCCTCATCCGTTGCCTTTTGCATTCTTTGATTGGCCTTTGTAGCCAACCAGTCCAACCATGCTTTCTTCTTGCCAGTCAACGCATTAAGAACTTCCGCACTCATTCCCTTTGCCATACATCCTTGTCGTCTTTTGCTAACCCCACACACTTCAATCGCAACTTCCACAAGTCCTTCCTTAAACGGCTTCCATAATTCTTCAATCTCACATATTTCATCTAGGTTTTCAAATTTTTCACTCAGTTTACTCACAAATGCCTCTTTTATGTATAAATACACAATTTAGTCATCACAACGACGGCTGACAACGCGTCCGGATGGATACAACGTCTCAGTGGATGCTCCGCTCGGATCGTCAGACCACTGTATCATTCGGGCGCATGTGCCTCTCGCAAGGCCTGAACCACCTCGGCCCAAGGAGTGGCGACATGTGTGGCACTATAAGTCAGCAGACTGGGATGGACTGCGGGAGTTCTTCGCGTCGTACCCGTGGAGGCGGCTTTGTTTTGCCTCAGACGATCTGGATTCCTGCGCTGCAGCAGTCGCTGAGGGGATCTTGGAGGGCATGGAGTGCTATATTCCCAACCGCTGGATCCCTGTAGGAGCAAAAAAGCGACCGTGGTTCAATCGGCTCTGCAGAGAAGCTTTGATGCTGAAAGAATCTGCCTACAGAGCCTGGACCACGGCTCGTGCAAATTCAGATCCTAACATCTCTGAGGTGAAACGCAAATTAAATGCCGCCTCGAGGGCTAGCAAAAGAGCAATTGTCAGGGCTAAATTCGATTTCGTCGGCAGAATCGGTGAGCTGCTAGCAGGGTACCCTTCAGGGAGTCGTGAATTCTGGTCGCTTGCCAAAGCTGCCGAGGGAAACTTCTGTCGGTCAGGCTTACCACCTTTGCTTAAACCCGACGGTAGTCTGGCCCAAAGTGCCAGGGAGAAGGCCAACTGGGTTCTCTCTTTGCCTCTAACTCGACCATGAGCGACGGGGGTGCTGTGCCTCCGGACGTTCCGTGGTGTGGAACTTCCATGCCGGAAGTTAAATTTACGCAGCGGGACGTCCGACGGGAGCTTCGTTCTCTGGACGTTCATAAGTCGAGTGGGCCAGACGGTATACCCGCGGTAGTACTTAAACAGTGTGGTCCAGAGTTGTGTCCGGTACTTACACGTCTTTTCTCGCTTTCTTATTCCATGCGACAAGTCCCGGCGTCGTCGAAGATCGCGTATGTGCATCCTGTGCCCAAGAAGGGTGATAGGACCGACCCGGCCAATTACAGGCCTATAGCCGTCACCTCACTATTGTCTAAGGTGATGGAGCGTGTAATTAATACACAGCTCCTGAGGTACCTTGAGGAAAACGACCTGCTCAGTGACCGGCAGTACGGTTTTCGTCACGGTCGCTCGACGGGCGATCTTCTCGTGTACCTCACACACCGATGGGCGACGGCTATCGAGAGTAAGGGCGAGGCTCTAGCAGTGAGCCTCGGCATTTCTAGCCTTTAACCGGGTCTGGCACCGTAGTCTTCTTAAAAAATTGCCCTCCCTGGACTGACCGAGAGATTATGCGGATGGGTGTCCAGCTTTTTGGCCGATAGAAGCATCAGGGCTGTTGTCGACGGCAGCTGTTCTGACTGCATGGCCATAAACGCTGGAGTACCACCGCAAGGCTCAGTGTTGTCCCCTACCCTGTTTCTGCTGCATATCAATGACATGTTGTCTATTGACGGCATTCATTGTTATGCAGACGACAGTACAGGGGACACTTGTTACACAGGCCGCCCCGGTATCTCTCGGGACGCAGTGGAAGAAAGTCGTGAACAGCTTGTGTCTGAAATCGAGGCTACTCTTACTAGAGTGTCCGATTGGGGTAGACAAAACCTTGTCCAGTTCAATCCCTCCAAGACACAGGCGTGTTTCTTCACCGCTAAGAAAGCCCCAATTACTGTAGCGCCACGACTCCAGGTTACATCTCTTTCCATCTCTAAAAGTATAGGGATCCTTGGTGTTGACATCTCCAGTGACGTTCAGTTCCGCAGTCATTTGGAGGGTATGGCCAGGCTGGCGTCCAAGAAGCTCGGTGTGCTCAACAGGGCGCGGCGGTACTTTACTGCGGCGCAAACACTGCTTCTCTATAAGTCGCAAGTGCGGCCACACATGGAGTACTGCTGTCACCTCTGGGCGGGGGCACCTGAATATCAGCTTCGCCCATTTGACTCGGTGCAGAGGCGAGCTGTGAGAGTTGTCAACGATCCTATACTGACAGGTGGTGTGGAACCTCTTCGCGACAGGAGAGACTATGCCTCCTTATGCGTGTTCTACCGCCTGTACAATGGTATGTGCTCTGAGGAATTGTTTGACATGATGCCCACGGCTACCTTCTATCATCGCACCGCTCGCCATAGACAGGGATTTCATCCTCACACCCTACGTCCGGAGCGTTTGAGCACGGTTAGATCCGGTAGGGGTTTTCTTCCGCGCACGCTTAGGTTGTGGAATGATCTTCCTGCCTCGGTTTTCCCAAACGCCTACAGTATGGGGTTCTTCAAAAGGGGTCTAAGAAGGTTTTTACAGGGTCGGCAGCGCGAGTGTGGCGCCTCTGGTGTTGCAAACGTTCATAGGCTGCGGTGACCACCGGTCCTTCTGGTGGGCCGTGTGCTTGTCTGCCACCTTAGTGGTATAAAAAAAAAAAAAAAAGTCACAGTTTACGGGGTTCTGGGTTCGATTACAGGGTCGGACCAAATATTTGTGTTATCCACAAATATTTGTTTAGAAACTTGGGTTTTTCTAGGCATGTGGGTATTTAGAAATATATGTACCTACATAATAAGCATGTTCATCACTTGTCTAGAGCCCATATAACAAGCTTACATCAGCTTAGTTTGGGCTACAGTGGTACCCAAACTCGTTTGTTTCATAGACCACTTTCAAAATTTTGCAGGATCCGGTGGACCGCCCGCAGCTACATAACTACCAATTACTAAATCTTCAAAAAAAAGTGAAGATAAGATCAGATATATTTATGGAAACTCGTGTTGTGGCACTTGTGGCTGAGTTTTAACGACGAATTAACAGTTTACGATAAAAAGGGTTAAAATTTATTACTTGATAGGGTTAATTATTTGATAATAAAGTCGTTTAAACAAAATTTTAATTAAATTTTAATTGTTTGTGCTATAATGGATGTCAAAAAAGCAAAGTTTGAAATCTACAGTGACTCACAGCACAAGAACCAATAAATTCTCACAAGTTTTAATGAGTGATAAAAAGAAATATAGTATATTTTCTTGTGTAAATTTAAATAAATACCTACAGGTATTTATTTAAATTTAAATATATAAATTATTACACTATTAATTATAATTGTAGTAAAGTTATAAAAGAAGTCAAGTGGACATTTTAGTTCTTCACTATCGAAACTAAATTAATTTTCATGCACCCCCGTTTACGATTGTGGACCCCTATTTATCATTACGCCCAACGTAGACCCCCGTCGAGTCTCCCGTGGACCCCTGGGGGTCCACCTAGACCACTTTGGGAAATACGGGGCTAGATGGTGATGTGGAAAAAAATGTGCCTACCAGAAAATAGATTTATTTATTACCTAAGAGAAGTGTAATAACTGATGATGCACAATTTCAGTATTGAAGAGGACAGATTGCTATCATACCCAAAAAACAAACTCTCAAATGGCGAAAACAAACTCTCAAATGGCGAAAACAAGCCTTGACCTCCAATGTCAATATTTGCAATACAATATGGAGGCTTTAGAAAAACATCTATTTTTACATCTCGACGCGTGTTGTTCGGGTTTGCTATTTCCAAAAACTATAACTATTATTAGTGAGCATGAGAGATATTGCTTTTTAAGATTATTTTGGATGTCACAAGTGATTGTTTACTGCACTGAGTCAGCAGGGCTACATACATACAAGAGGCATAGAATAGTTTTATGTCCCATGTAAGAGGTGGTGAGTCTATTGACGTGTTAAAATGGACATGGACAGGCGCTGGTCGTGACGGCCCGCAGTTGAAATTTTTGCAAGCTGCCTATAAGGCCTTTAACTTGGCTTAACGTAAATTATTAACATTTGAAATGTTAATAATTTACAGAAAAATGAAGTATGTAAGAAAAAAGAAAATTTTGTTTGGTAATGAATAATTTCTTACCTGTCCAAAGTCATTCTACACGAATCCAGTATAAGAATACAAAGATCTAATCTGCTTCTTTGAGCGTGATGTATAATGAAATTCTCGGTGACACAGTGTTCAAACCGAATGTTTACAGGAGGGCAGTCTATGCCCATTATGCATTTTGTGTTGACCAGTTGGCAACCGTGTCCAGCGTAAAAGACGAAACCTGTAATGTATGACGAAAAGTTATCATTACTAATCCTACTAATATTATAAATGTGTTTGTTTGTTACTATATCACACTCTAACTTCTAAAATATAGATTATAGAAAATAATTATAAAATAGAAAACAGATTATAGAATATGCTTATGCATACATACATACATAGTCCTACCAATCTAAAAATACACTCTTTCACACCAAACAGATTCTATTGAAAATTCAGTATAAAATAGTGAAAAGAAATAGGCTTTATTTTATACCATGAACAAATTCCTGTGGGAAAGTGATGCTGTAAAACACGTTTATTTAAAAATCTTAAAATAACTAGTAATTGATACTTACAGTATGAGTTTTTTTCTAAAACATGAAAGATATCTGATAAAATCCTTTTAAGATCTTTACTTGTGGTGTTTGTTATAATTATGACTATGAATCCCATTTTCCTTAATAAGTCGGATATGGTGTTGCAATCACCAACTGGTGTGGACAAGTTTGACAAATGTTCATATCTATCGTTGGCAATCAGTATGGCAACTTTAGAGTGTGGTTTGTAGAATGTATTGAAGGTTTTCATGTTTGCAGAAACGGTGACCAATCTCAAATAGTGTTCTGCCGAATGACCAAGACGGTCTAAGAGTTTGATCAGTTTTTCTCCTGGATTCGAGCCGTCGTCAAATGTAATCCTGATGAAAAATGAAAATATCTAGAAACTATATTTCCCTTCAATTAATAAATAAATAAATATTCATGGACGTCTCACACAACGCTATCTGATCCCAAAGTAAGCTATGAATAACCTGCTTGTGTTATGGGTATGAGACCACGGATATTAATACTTATATACTTTTAAATTTAAATACATACATATTATACATAGAAACACCCAGACTCTTGAGACAAACATTTATGGGTCACACAAATATTTGTCTCCGGTGGGCATCGAACCCACTACCTCCAGCGCCGCAGGAGGTATCACTACCGACTGCGCCACAGAGGCAGTCGTAATGTATAATCGTAAATAATATTGGATACGAGGGTACTTATCCATAATAATATTACACCTTTCTCATTTATAAATGAGCAAGTTTTTGTGGATGTTTGATACTCTTTCAGGCTCAGGCAGATAGAGCTGAGTGAACAGACTGGAGTTTGGTACAGGGATACATTACAGTCTGGAGAAACACATATTACTTTTTATCCACGATAGAAAGGTAGTCTGTGTTTCATAGTCATGAAGAAAGAGTTATGAACGGGAATAGAGTTTAAGGCCAGCTATGAGTACCACCTAGTAATTGATAAAGACGCATTACGCTAGCTACGGCAGTTAAAGGAAAGTTGTACCAAATTGTGGTTTCTACAGGCACACCAGCAGTTAAATACATTACCTAGTTCTGAGGTTAAGCAATAGTAAACATCTTACTTACTCTACGCCAGCCAGCCTTGCAATTATTTCACATTGACGCACTGTAAAGCTTTGTGCCTTTTGATACTCCTTGTAGGGTAATTTCTGCATTAGAGACATTTTCGACATATCAAAATAATGTAAACACAATCAAAAGTGAAGGAAGAAGATTAATATTTTTTAACCAAAAGGCAACTGCTGACACAAGTGTGGTTAAAGAAGCTTCGACTCTGTTTAACTGGTCGGTATTCAGGTATTCCTTGTTCAGCGGTATAAATTACCACAAATTACAATAGCAATCAAAAGTAAATTTTGTAGGTAGATCCCGTATCTTGTTTTGTGTTTTGACTTTTGAGTCAATCAAAACCATAGATTTAGAATTTTTCGGTACCTACATTCTAAATCTATGATCAAAACACAATTTTTTTGACGTATTTGACGTACATAGAGACAAGGCTCTTCATCCACTGGTCATTCACTCTTCATTCTTCAAGTGGCGACGCGGCGACACGACTGGCGAGGAAGACCGTTGCTTCCCACAATAATACACTAATTCTGTATTACAGATCAGTGTTCCCACATGAAGGCATTGATCGTGTCGGGACCCTTTCAGTCCTGAGTCTTTTAAGAGTCTTCGACTACGACTCGAGTTTTATTTTAAACTGACTCTTTTAAAAAGACCAATCAATTAATCTCTTTTAAAAAGACCAATGAATGATCAATTGGCAATTGTCATGCCTCGTCAATATCACGTGTACATTATACGTCCATGCGCACACACATGCAACGAAATCACGCACACTGAAATAAATTCCATTCATAAATATCAGACTTGACTCAATATATTGACACGTGTTGGGAGCCCATAAGAATAAGCAGACGAAACATATTTTTTTCTAGCTATAGTTATGGAAGTACAGCAATACTTTGTCCTTTTCATTTCTTGTAATTATTGTATAGCGCTATCTTTGTTCTCTGTGTAGCAACATCTAACTCACACTTTGACACAGAAAGTTGACTTGTGACAGTTGTGACAAGTTTTGAAAACATCATGGCCGGCGGTATCGGTGATTGATCAAAATGTACGACAAGTTCAAAGGTGAAAATATAATTCATATTTGTATTAAAAAGGACAGTAAGGTTAAAAATAAAAGTGGTTAAGTGTTGTGTAAACAATTGTGAAAGTTTTGGTTACAAAATATCACCAGGAATAACTTTTCACAGGTAATTTATGTTGTAGTACGAGTACGATATATTATTCTACGATATTTATTCAAAATGTTAAAAGTTCCTTGGTAAACACGTGAAAAAGTTTTAATGAATGTTATCAACATTGTTCCAAAAATCGTTTGGTTACCGTCGTTACCCAGAACTAAGATTTCTTTAATTTACGTACACTTTGCACTGATAATGACATTCCAGGTACTATTGTTCTATACGGGGACGAACTCAGTTCGAAGGCCGATTTATTTAAAAAATGTATTTTGTGTTTTACTATTCAACACTTTTATAGTCGGATATTTATCAAAACTGTGCCCAAATATTTCGTCTAAAATGACCACGAATTCTATTTAACTTTTTTACTCAGACACAGGGTTTATTACCTGTTAACTAGGAATTATGTAGTAACATATTTTTACAAGCAAGTGTAATGGTCACTTTTGCACCGAGAGGGGTCAGGGGCGGGTTTACTTTGTTTTCAGTTTATTTTATTTAAGTACTTTTTTTTTAAAAAAAGATCATAAATATTTAAGTCTATAAAAAGTTCGTGGTGATTTTTAGGGCTTCGACTCTGGTGTCAGTCTATCCGTCACAAGACTGTATCTCATGAAGCGTGATACAGAAATTTGAATTTTTTACAGATGATGTATTTCTGTTGCCGCTATAACAACAAATACTTACTTAATAAAAATAATAATTAGGGTCTCTGCAACAAACGTGATATTAGTCGTTATTTGGTACGGAACCCTCCGTGCGCGAATACGACTTGCACTTGGTTTATCTTAGACTATAATCCAATCCCTGTTCCAAATCTCATCTGTTCAGCCGCCTTTAGAGTGAAAAAGCAACATACAGAAATTCTTGATTCGGTGCCGACTTACTGTATTTTGTGTGTATTGATTACGCTTTTTTCCCCTAATGTTGGGTATACTTTTATATCTGTGGTAATATATTGCCAAAAAATCATCGCCTCGATAAGAAATGGAGCTGGATATGGGTGATTACTTCGATTAATACAAATAAAAATTACATGAAAAATGTCGTTAATTGTTTTTCATACATAACAACAATTTCATAAGTAAAGACCTAATACATAAAATTAAACTTGAAAAAAAAAAACAATAATTTTGAAAAAAAAATCACAAAATATATGTTTGAGTGAAATAATTTCTATAAAAGTATCATATCCACAGACATTTTTACTTATATGTCTGTGGATTTGACCCTGGATTCGTTCTAATGTCTATGTGTGCGTAATGGTTACGATTTTTTCCGCATATGCTTGGTCTGCTTATTCTTATATGTCTGTGATATTGACCCGTGTCGGGGAGTACTCGGGAGCCCATTAGTCCTCGTCCTATAAAGGGATCCCGTTGGTTTTTTTTTAGATAGAATATCGGAAAAACTTCTTGAGGTTCTGGGTTCGATTCCCGCCTCAAATCAATCTTTTTATGTGATTTTTTTGTGAAGTTTGGGTGTTTTTCCGATATTCTATCTAAGGACTTTATAGTTAAATTTGCATATATTTAAAAATATAATATATTATGCATGAATGTTTTTCAGTTGAAAGACGTTAAATATTGTTAAATAAATGAGAATTTTTAATGTGAATAATTCTAGGTATTGTTTTAGCAATATATTTATTGTTTTAGCAATTCATGAAAATATCATTTCATTTAATAAATACTAAATAGTGAAGAGCAAAAATAAGCAGCGCGTGCAATCGCATTGCCATATTGCCACCAAATTCTGGCGGTTTTTTAGTCCGAGTACTTCGACTCCGCGGACTTTGGGTGCGTCGTTATCGAGCAAAACCGTTGGCTCACTGGCTCGTTGCCTAGCCAACGGTTTTGCTCGTCAGTGGACCAGGAGCCTTGCCTGGAATTGTTTCTTAAGAGTGCGCAATTGTGTCAAAATGATATCCTTAGTCAGTTTTTGTGTAAAGGAACCAATTTAAAAAATCAACTGACAACTAGCTTCAAATTTCTATAAACTTCAAATTAAAAATGGCTATTGGGGTTGATACAACGAAATGGAAACCTAGAAAAATTAAAGGAACCCCAGCAGCAACATTCCGCAATTATTTGGGAATTGGTGTGTTAAGTGTGGGAATAGCATGTGGAGTACTTTTCCAGTGAGTGTCTTTTTGTAAATGTTGAGGTTATTAGGTACAATTTTTGGTGAACTTGAAATGAGCAGTGGCAAGTTGCGAAATTTTACGCTTATCATGTTCCATATAACTGACATTTAAAACCAATGGTTGAACATGCTTTCTGAATTATGGTAACACCACAAATGGCCACCTATCTTGGGACTGCAGCAAATAGTTACAGTACCTATATTGTTTACAAAACCCTAAGCTGACCAGGCTGTAAGCGTTTTCTTTTTCATTAGTCTGCAGCAGATTTATGTTAACATAAACGCTAATATATTCTTTTAAATATTTCAGTTTCTCTTCTTTCACTTCAAATTTGCGCAAAGCTGTAGATGTATTATATGAAGATCCAATAGAAGAAGTTGAGAGGAGACATATGATTGCTATCGGACTACCCAACCGAACAGGAGATGCCATCAGAAAACTTATAGAAGAAAGTGAGAGACTAGATCGCCCTGACAAATAGTAGCATGAACATAGATAAGACTAGGTAACTTTATTTTTTAAATTATGTAGCAAATAAAAAAAACTTATTTTATAATTTGTTTTATTTTTCCAATTCCAGAGAATGTGTTAGAAGTAAATATTTTGTAGCGAAAGCTGCTATGGAAGAAAGTCTTTCAGATTTTCAAGAATCCAAGTCTAACTGTAAAGGGCCTAAAACTAGTAAAAAGGAGGTTAAACCAAAAACTCGCAAAGTCCGCAAGCATATTAAAGGTCAAAAAGATATAAGGACTGCCTTGAAAGGGAAGAAAAATGATTTAGTATCATATACTAAAGAATTTAATAATGTTTGTAAGAAATCTGGTGTTGATGTAGATTCGGAACAACTGCAATTAGCCATTGCTTTGTCAAGATCACTCCAAACTGAGTCTGCGGATGCTTCTACGTCTCAAACACTAACAACTCAAGCAAGGGTTGCAAAAATAAGAACAACTTTACGAGAATATGGTTTTGCCGTTCCGGACATAAAAGTAAATACCACAAATAAGAGAATTAAAAAGTTTAGGAAACAGTTTAAACTTCTTAATACTACTGAAGAAGAAAAACTTAGCACAATAAGATATAAATATTCTGCAATATTAGCTCAATCTTTAGACTGTAAGGAATCCACAGTTTCTACTCAAGAGCTGAAAGCACCTATATATAACAAAGCATCTAATTTAGAGTATAAATTTATGAAAAGCAATGAGGTTTTTTATGTAGATAGTTTAGCAAATTTAATAGAAAGATCTAATCCTTTAGGCTCCTTGCTGAGAGATTGGTCTGAAATACCTGGAAGGCCTGTCAGTCCTGTACTGTTTGATAGAACTGCAATGGATATTAGTGAAATTGTATGCTCGCAGGATGAGCTGGATATTATCCTAAGTGGACCTATACTGAGTGCACATAAAGTTATTGCAACCAAGGTGTCAAAACATGATAATTCAGTTTGTGATACTAATGATGTTGTGACAGTGATTGAAAATAGAGATGAATGCAATAGAGAGGATAATATTGATCAAGAAATAAGTTGCCATAAGAATAGGGCTGTAGAATCACCAGACATTGTTATTACAAAGTATGATGATACTGATAAAATAGACACAGTCACAACATCTCATAGCACTGACATAGTGCAATACCGAAGTTGTTCGCCTGATATATTTGACGATGAAATGATTAGTATAAATGAGATATCTAAACCAGTATTATCACAAGAAGAGAAAACTAAATTATTCACAGAAGATACAAATTGTATGGAGATTACTGAATGTGTATTGGTCAATAATATTGTTAATACCACAAAAAGGAAATCTGACGATTTTATGGAGATCACTGAATGTGCTGTTACTGCATCACAAGGTATTAAAGAAAATGTAAAAGAGATTGATTTGACACAAAGCCCAGAAGAGAAGTCTGTGCTACAAACACGTGGTGTTGATGATATTTGTGTGCTTTATAATGATGCTCATCTGGATTGTGAAGTAAATAAAACAATTGTGACTGCAGATGACAGTCCTGATAGTAAAAACAATGATAAAAATCTTGAACACGTTGATCTCACTCAGACGTTTTTTGAAGATAATAATAAGACGCTCAAAAATAATAGTAACATAAGTTGTCAGGATTCCATAGAAAAACATTTTCAAAATGAACATCCATCACAGAGAACAAGTGAGAATATTGATCTAACTCAAAGTTCTAATGAAGACGAAACCAAAAAACCAGCCATAGAAGTCACTAACGAAATCTTAACTAAAGATACTAATATAGATTTAACTCAATCATCCAAATCTAGTATTGATATTTGTGATTTACCTGAAGTCAATGTAGGTAATACACAAAATTCTCTGACCAGCCCAGATGATACAGTGATTCTAAACGAAGATGAATACATAGATGCTAATGGGAAAGTAAAAAAATCGATTGTTAAAGAAAATGATCAGGTATTTGATTTGACACAAGCTGGAGATATGTCATTAGAAGAGCAGCCTAACAGTTTTACAAAAGAAAGAACTTCAAATTTATGCAGTCAAAGTTTTTATGAAGATTTTGTCCATGACCATTCAGATAACAAGGAAAATAAAGACGATTTTGAAAATGTAGACAATAATTTTAATGTTCACAATAGAAGTAAAGAAAGCAATGATATAGATTTAACTCAAAGCTCAAACGAGTCAACAAAAAATAGTGTTTCTCCAAGACCAATGATAGCCATTGAAACACCTGATAATAGTAGTCTTGGCAAAAAGGATGATATGTCTATAGATTATGATGAAATTTGTGAACAAACTGTTAATAATAGTTTGAATGTTTCAAAATCTAAAATTTCTAATGATGTGGAAATAGTTGATAAAGATAATGATCTAATATCTAATTCAAGTCAATTTTCTGAAGTGTTTGATTTAGCAGATCAGGAACTTAACTATTCCATTCATAAATCGAAACATAATGATTCTGGGACAAATTTTAATTATGATTTTGGTGAAATATCTGAAATAGAAATTATAAAATCTGATTCTTTGGACCCATCACTTGTTAATAAGAGTTCAGAAGAAAATAATTTGCCTGAGGTGATTATAGATTCTTCACAAAAATGTGTTCAGGATGTCCATCAAACTGATGAAGTATCTATACAGACACCTAAAAATAATGAGTACATTGTCAAAACAGATGGAGTCACGCCTATGCTAGATTATTCGTCACTGACAACACCTCAACGAAACAAGGAGTTAGATAAATATGGACTGAAACCTTTCAAAAGAAAAAGAGGTAGGTACTAACGCGAATCTCCGCCTGCGTCGAAGTTTTGTTCCCATTCTCACTTCAGTGGGAATGTATTCTCGGGATAAAAGTAGCCTATGTGTTATTTTAGACTATAATCCGTATCTGTACCAAATTTCACAAACATCCAAAAAATTGTATAAAGTTTCACTTTTTTATGCCTGAAATTCCTCATGAATGCTATCAACTAAACCAAAACCAAGGGGTGCCCTTCCATATGTCTATAACCGGTACGTCCTCGGTAGGATAAATGCAGAGCTCCCGATACAGACTTTGTCCGCCATCGCGGCGTTTCCTGTGAGTTTGGGTTTTATCGCCCTTCTAGGGGGGAGGGGTTCGAGTCCCGCTTCTTTGAGGGGTGGGGGAAATTGGGTGCTATTGCTATCCCACTTTTTTGAGGGGTGAAGAGACATATCACCGTCCTGGCTTGCTTCTTTAGAGACCGCCGAGAAGTCAACCCGCCGTTCTCAGGCTCTCGGTCATGGAGACCGGTAATCCTGGGCATATCGGTGACCCCGCGGGCCCTTTCGCGAACATAACTTGCTCGCAGCTTTCTTCCGCTAAAGACATGGTTACCAGCGTGAGAATGTTTACGCCCAGACCCACAACACTTCAACATAACATCGGTGGTGCAGTCGGTATTAGTGTAACCGCCTGCTGCGCTAGAGATCCTGGGTTCGATTCCCGGGTCGGTCCAAATATTTGTGTGGTCCACAAATGCACAATGCATGTATTTAGAAATATTTAAGTATGTTTAGCAGTCATCTAGATCCCATAGCACAAGCTTACATATTATATTAGCTTAATGAATTTTGAATAGCGGAAAATTAGTTTCCGCTAATCAAATTTCGCATGAATGATATTAATATAACATAACATTTGATGCCGTCAATGGCAAAGAAGTTTTACTTCAATCGCGCGTAAAGGTCTTCACACTCTTTTTTTGGGCTAGACGACGTATATTATGAATGTAATATTTATTTATTTATTTATAACAGTTCAACCCATAGCTACTGTAATTTGTTGACACATAGTTTTATATTCATTTCTTTATCATTTATTTTCAGCTATACAAATCCTCACACACTTATACAATCAGACACATCCAATAGTCGAACCATGCTCAGACGATGAACCATCGGCATCCAAGAAACCAAAGCACGATTTTACTAAACCATTAAATTCTTCACAAAGCAATGAAACATCTCCTAAACCTATAGAAATAGATAAAAATATAAGATCACCTAGGAAAAAAAGTGGCAATGATCCGAAATCACCAAGTAAAAATGTCCGATCGCCAAAGAAAGGAAAAAAATCAAAATCACCTATACTCTCTCTTAGAAATGAAGGGAGCAGTAAAGAAACTTTAAGTGCTTACGAAATTACAACTGAAGTGCCAAATATTAGGGACATAGATGTTGATCCTGAAGATTGGGTATTTCAGAAGAGAGAAAAGGCTAAGGTTCTTATCTATATTTTTACGTATTTACTAAATGGCGCTCTTGCGTCCTCTTAGAAATCATTCTCATTCTTGCATCCCATGGGAATTTGTGTTATTTCAGACTATAATCCGTATACCAAATTTCAGCCAGATATGTTCAGCCGTCGTCGTCATAAGAGGCGACTAAGGGAACACTTCCGCAAAACGATCTATTGCGTAGAGAAGGAAACTCGTTATGAAACCTGGTTTTCAGTAAAATGACAATCTTAAAATTAGTTAGGCCTTATGGGCTGTTTAATAAAATTTCAACTGCAGGTCGTCCCGACCTGCGCCTGTCCATTTTAACACGGCAATAGGCTCAACACGCACGGCATAGGTATTACGTGGTACATAAAACTATAAGGTGAAATGTGGGCGTATACTATGCCTCTGCCTGACCCCCCTGGGGATGAAAGCGCGACTATAATCATGTATGTTCAGCCGTTAAGAGTGTGAAAGACAGACAGATAGTAACATAGGTACATCTCATCATCATCATTTTAGTAAGACTAGTTTATACCCGAGCCCCACCTGCATATTGAAGTTTTGATGTACCTGGTTCCTGGATAGTGATTCTCAGTATAAAAAGCAAATAGGTAGTATGTATATAATATTTGTATCTGTTTTCTAACGCCAATTCATCTCATGAAATTTGACGAGTCAATTTTGGGACATCTAATATCTTCTATATATATAAAAATCAATGCCACTTTTCGTTGTAATTTTATAACTCAAGAACGGGCACACCTATCCAAACCAAATGTTTAGGCTTTGTTCGGACTCTTTAGTAGATGGTTTATGTGAAGTTTGCACAAAATCGGTCGAGCGGTTCTTTATTTATAACGCAAACGAAGTTGCGCGGGTCAGCTAGTATGAGATAAATGTTATGTCCTTTCCTAAGGTCTATTCTATCTTGACCAAATATCATCATAATCATTTCAGTGGTTCACGCGTGAAATACTTTCGCATATTAGAGTAGTTAGGGATTTAGTTACCAATTCTATGTCCACTTTCACAGTCAGAAATAAAATAGTAAAAAAAATTATTTGACGCAAATATTTTACATTCGACACAATATTTTTACCACTAAAAATTAGACAGAGTGTTCACAAAAAGTGCTGATACTGTAGGCATGAGCCTGTATTATGGAAGGCAGCGTTCAGTATTATTATCAAAATGGTTCTTACTATTGACTTATTTTATTAACAATGCTTATTGTAAATACGGGCATGTATTTTATTTACATACATACATACATACATATGGACACGCCTTTATCCCCGAAGGGGTAGGCAGAGGCATATTATATGCCCACATTTCACATTTGTATAATTTGTCCCACGTAATAGGTGATGAGCCGTATTGCCGTGTTTAAATGGACAGGCGCAGGTTGTGACTGCCTGCTGTTGAAAATAAAGCCTTCAACTTAGCTTAACGACTGCCATTTTACTGGCAACCGGGACCAACGGCTTAACGTGCCTTCCGAAGCACAGAAACGCTCAAATAAATGTCACAAAGTGATCACATGGATGGTCACCCATCCATGGACCGGCCATAGTGAAAGTTGCTTACTGCAGTGATCGTTTTCAGAACACTGAGTCCGCGGGGCCACGAGCGCTTCAGTATTTTTTTACGTGAGGAAAAACCCTACGAAGATGCTACATCGGTTTCTTACCGACTAAAAACCACATATTTCCTACCTAATGCCTACGGTTAGGAGCCCGGGTACGCACTCGGAAGGGCGACCCCAGTACTCCAGACCCCAGAACAGACAAACGGCTACCACTGAGGCCTAGGTTTTGGGGCTATCCCGCGTCTTTGGGGGGTTGTTCCGGTGTTATCCCGCTTCTTGGTGGGCGTTCGTGAATTCCTCACGTCACGCTGTCACTTCTGTTAGGACGGTGGGCAACCCCATCACCGTCCTCTGGCATGGTAATGGAGGCCGATAGTCTCCGGCAAAGACAGGTCTGCGACGCCCCCGCCGCAGACTAAGAAACTCGGGTGGGAGAGTTCTCTCCCGCATACGGGCATGTATGGGTGACACATACATACATACATACATAACATCACGCCTGTCTCCCAACGGGGTAGGCAGAGACTATGATTTTCCACTTGCTACGATCCTGGTAAACAACTTTCGCTTCTTCAACTTTCATAAGTGTCTTCATACATGCTCTTCGGTTAAGGGTACTCTTGACCTGGCCTTTCCTCAGAAGATTATCGATTTTATCGACTTGAGTATGCCGAGGTCGACCCCTACCAGTTTGCCCATTCACTCATGGGTGACACAGCTAGTATTAAAACGTTTCCCTTTGCATATTACAGGTACACTCATGTAAAGTTCCTTTGCACATAGCGTTCCACAACTATGTATCAAGTCGGAGAAACCTAAGGGAAGCTATACTCAAGTATGAGCCAATAAACATTGATGACATACACAAAGAATTAGTGTTGTACGGGCATCGATATGATCCTAAGGTAAGTCATACATTTTTTTGTGTTCTGGTTTGATCTGCAATCAGTATTTTTCTTTTCTTGGACTATAAGCAGATATGTTGGGTGATTATATGGTCATGTGGAGTGCGTCTCCCAGCAGAGGCATCTACTCCATAGGTCCACAGCTCAGTCACTCGCAAGATTTCTATCCATTCTCACCACATGTCCAAACCATCTGAGCATCCCTTTTTCCATCTTAGTCTTAGTGAAGAAGTCATACATAACATATAATTATAATATTATCTCACCTATAGTTTGGCAAAAAAGAGTAAAAAAAATAGAGGCGCCGTTTAGCCGCTCCGTGTAGTTGCAACCCTGGCAACCCTGGCAACCCTGGCAACCCTGGCAACCCGTTAGATAAAACCATCAATCAGTATCCAGTTGCCAATAAACGTCAATAAAAACCACCAATCAAATTGTGTTATGTATTTCATTAATTGACTGACATAATTATAATTATGTGACGTTAATGACAACATTTTAACAATGTAGCCAGTACGCAAAATAATAGTTCTGTTTCTAGAATTTTCGCAAAGCCCCGATAAACTTAGGGCAGTATTAGGTTTGTTGCGTCGTCTTCTAAAGTGAAACTTTTTATTAGCTGCAGTAAAATGGCGTTTCAAAATCTCATTTTACTGCGAATAATAAAAAGTAGTACAAGCACTATTATGCCTAATTTGCCTAAAAGATGTCACTATTTATTTAACCGTAGAACGTAAATGTAGAACAGTTATATTATAACCCTAATAATGTGATGATATTAGTTTAATTGGTTTAATTATTTTGCTTATCAACGTTTTTTTTTATTTATTCATAAATAACTGAATAAACTTACGAGTTACGTCTGATATTTAAAATGTGTATAGTAATTTGTGGCACAGATACAAAACATTTTTGATTTCATTTTGATTAGGCCGGTCTTCCCGTTTGACCCACTAACACCACTTGTCCAACGTGAATCTAGATAATGGCTTGATCGCTATAATCAGTTATCAGTTGATTACCTTTGTTTCAGGACTTATTAAGATTTTTAGACAAAAAATGTATCACAGTTAAGACCACAGACAATAACAACAGAAACAAAAGATAGCACAGCCCATAAACGCACATGATCATGGAATTATAAACATCTATACATATTATATTTTAATTTATACATTTTGTTTTCTTTGCGTGTATTCCCTTCGCCGGCCACACTCCAGTTTAGAAATAAGTTCAACATTTCTCTTTTTGAAACTCATCCTAGCATTCAACCCCGGAACCGTATTCCTTATTTCGCACGGTCTGGAGTATATTCAGTAGCGATACATAGACGCCTTCTCTAGAAGGGTCCCGTTTCCTGTCACGGATAGGTCTCTTTGTTCCGCGTCCGCGTTGTCGAGGCCGCAGTGGCGGCCGTAGGTCTGTTGGAAGTCCTGGGACATCCTTCCGAGGGCTTACCCGGGGCTCACAACCATAGACTGTTGGGCGTTACGTCATGGTTTTTAGTCGGTAGGAGTCCGGCATAACATCCATGAGGATTTTCCTTCACGTTAAACAAAAAAAAAAGGTCTCTTTGGTCTGCAATAAATGGCACCTAACTCGTATCCTATTAATTTTGCATTGCATAATTATGTTAATTTCCTCCATGAATGTCTCCGAGGAACACAAGACATCTGGCTGCATTTTGGTTTCGTGTAAATTAGTAACCGTTATTTCAATTTTTGTCTGTTTGTCTGTATGTCTGTTTGTCTGTACGGTTGTGCACGCTAATCTCAGTAACCGCTTAACCGATTGCATTGCAGCTTTTTTTATTGTGTTGAGGTTTGTTCCACTTAACATTTACCCTCATATTCATAATCGTTTATTAAGAGGGTTAGCGTTTACTTCATGTCGATCGGTTTATAAATAAAAAAGTTATAACTCTTTTATGAATCAGATAGTTTGAAAATTTCAATTGTAGGGGTTTTATTGAATGTGAGTGTAAATCTAAACTGGCGTGTTGGCTTAGTCATAAAAGAGCTTAATGATTAAGACTATTTTAAAACAATTCAGTCCGCGTCGAAGGCGTGGACTGAATTGTTTTAAAATAGACTTAATCTTTAAGATCTTTTATGATTAAGCAACCAGGGCAGTTTCACACGCTGCTTAATGAGTCTTATGAAGAAATACCTATCCTTTCATACACCTTATGTGACGTAATCAAAGTTGCGGGGTCAGCTAGTAGGTAATATGCCTGTATATTTGGGCTATCGAATGGTAATAGAACTGTTTGTTCCGTATTATTTTCAGAATAAATGATGGTTGAAACAAAACCTCCAGCCAGCGGACTTTTTTTTTATTACGAAGTTGATCACGCTGAAATGTAGATCTACAATAACGGCTATGCTATGTGAACACATAAAAGCCGAAACAGACATGGGTTTCATTCATGAAATTCAGAAAAAACCTATAACAACAAAAGATAGAAGTTTTTTTCGTTAATAAAAAATCTCTATTCAGCGGAAAACTTAATTTAAGTCAACAACAAAATTCAAAAGCATGTCTTATAGATAAAGCGGGGGTGTGCGCGTTCGTTAGGGCGGATGTTTGCTGTCGCCTGCTGCGCTGCCTTGAGAACCCTTCCTTCTCCGTCCTTTGGCTGCACGTAGATCACGGCTCCATGAGTCAGATCTACGTGTGTGTCTATCGATCCCACACAGGGACAGCTGAGATAACGAGGCTGTATCAGCACCTCAGCGAGGGGGCTGATGACGCGCAGGTGCGGTTCCCGAACGCTGAATTGGTCTTTCTGGGGGACTTCAACGGTCACCACACTGAGTGGCTGGGGTCCCGCGTGACCGATCCGGCGGGCCGGGCCGTTCGCTCTCTCCCATGATCTGACCCAGGTGGTACGCGGGATTACGCGCATACCGGACAGGTCAGACCATGAACCCGCCCTGCTGGACTTACTGCTGACGAGTTATCCAGCACAGTACAGTGTGTCGGTTAGCGCCCCACTGGGTCAATCCGAGCACTGTGTTGTGCGTGCCCGCCTGCAGGTGTCATCTCCTGCAAGGGCAGCAAAGGTGACGCGGCGATTATGGCACTACTCGTTAGCAGACTGGGACGGACTACGAGAATACTTTGCAGCCGTCCCGTGGAGTCAGCGCTTCTTTGCAGGGAGGGCTTCATCGGAAAGCGCCTCTGCGGTTGCTGGTGAGATTACGTTAGGTATGGAATACTACATTCCATACACTGCTGTCGCCAGCATCCGCAGAGCCCGCCCCTGGTTCGGGGGTGAGTGCGCCGTAGCTGTTCAACAAAAACAGGCGGCTTACCGCGCCTGGACCAGGGCTCGAGCTGTGCGCGACCCGAAAGTGGCCCGCCTCAAAGCAGCGTACAACAGAGCCACTAGGTCCAGTAAGAGGGCCTTCAAGAGAGCGGACGCCCAGCGCGTCACGCGGCTTGGTCAGGAGCTCACATCACATCCTATGGGCAGCCGTGAATATTGGCAACTGGCCAAAGCCGTGCAGGCCAACTTTTGCAAGTCCTCGCTGCCGCTGCTACGCTATCCTGACGGGTCTTTGGCTCACAAGGCCCAAGAGAAAGCAGAAATGCTGGCCAATCTCCTTGCGGCTAATTCCCGGGTCGATGACTGTGGCAAGCAACCTCCCACTATCGCTGTGTGTGGAATCACGATACCGGATATTGTAATCCGGCAGTGCGATGTGCGAGCGGTGCTACGGTCACTCGACACGCGGAAAGCCAGTGGTCCTTACCCCATTTTAACAGAAAAACTTTTATTACAATGTAAAAATTTGAAATAGACGTAATATAATATGTATATAATTATCTAAGAGTAGAGTTTTGATTGGAAATATACTTGTAAAATTGTAGAGAATCATAATTAACCCCCGACGGAAACCCGGAAGGGGTGTTATAAGTTTGACGTGTGTGTGGGTGTGTGTGTGTGTGTGTGTGTGTGTGTGTGTGTGTGTGTGTGTGTAAGTCTGTCTGTGGCATCGTAGCTCCCAAACGGATGAACCGATTTTGATTCTGTTTCTTTTGTTTGAAAGATGGGTTAGGGGAGAGTGTTCTTAGCTATGTTTTATAAAAATCGGTTAAGCCATTTTTAAGATATGAGGGGTGAAAGTGGTGATGAAATATTTTATGTGTTCAAATATACCCGTGTTGGGTATCAAATGAAAGGTCATATCTTATATATCACAATACCGCAAGTTTTATGAAAATCGGTTAAGCCATTCGATAGATATGAGGAGTGGAATGTATTGCTAATTCTGTAACCACACCCCGCGCAATTCGCATTAGCTCTGAATAATTGTTGATAGACTATTCGTCATTGTTGACATTAAAAACCCCTATAAAAAGCAAAAAATAAAAAATTAAATTAAAAATTTAAAAAACCCCCGACTCACAAAAAAAGAACAATAAAAAACCTGTAAAAAGTGAAAAATAACTATTATATTATGACCTATCTACCCTAAGTATTGAACCTGTATTATTATTATAGGTAGCTATATTATTTACCTATTCATATTTTTAACTAACAGTTTGTCTCGTCGGGGACCGCTCACCTAATCATAACCTAACCGTACGTCTGTCTCTGTTTAGGTATAGAGCGGTCCCCCCGACGAGACCAACTGTTAGTTAAAAATATGAATAGGTAAATAATATAGCTACCTATAATAATAATACAGGTTCAATACTTAGGGTAGATAGGTCATAATATAATAGTTATTTTTCACTTTTTACAGGTTTTTTATATTATTAAGTTTGGGGCCTTGTATAACTTGAAGTTTAAACGTTTAGCTCATAGTTGTTGCTAATGATATATATTACTTACTAGCTGAGCCCGCAACTTCGTTTACGTCACATAAGGTGTATGAAAGGAAAGGTATTTCTTCATCAGAGTCATCAAGCAGCGTCTGAAACTGCCCTGTTTGCTTAATCATAAAAGAGCTTAATGATTAAGTCTATTTTAAAACAATTCAAATAGTCTTAATCATTAAGCTCTTTTATGATTAAGCCAACACGCCAGTTTAGGTTCACTCACATTCAAAGAAACCCCTACAATTAAAATTTTCAAAATATCTGATTCTTAAAAGTGTTATAACTCTTTTATTTCTAAACCGATTTACATAAAACAAACGCTAAATGTTAACTGGAGCAAACCTCAACACAATAAAAAAAACCGCATTGCAATAGGTTGAGCGGTTACTGAGATTAGCGTGCACAACCGTACAGACAAACAGATATACAGACATACAGACAAACAGACAAAAATTCTAAAAATCATTGTTTTGGGTTCTATTGCGGTCATAAAGCCCCCCTATAATATTTTTTCTTATTTATCTTCCATGTACAGACAGCGACCTGTTACGATTTTATTATATGTATTGATATTGATAATTATTTAACATTAGCAACAACTATAAATAGTATATAGCTGTAGTGACCAATTCTGTAACGGTAATGTTATTATTATTATATTTATTCGTGTATGAATGACTATTTAAATATCGTATAAGTATCCTAAGCATATATTATTATCTATCTATCTAATATGTAAGACAAGTATAAAATTTTGTAATAAAATTAAATATCCCTCCTCCCACAATATGAGAGTACGAAAGGCGACGGATGTGAAAGAAAGTAGGTAAAGTGAATGAAGAAGAACGACAGATAGAAATTGAATGAAAGAGAAGTGAACTGAATGGGTGCCTGGTCAAAGATTCTAAAAATGTGAGTGTAAAATGGCCCAAGTGGCAAGATTTATATAACCATGGTACACTTTAGGCAATTTGCTTCATAGGCATCGTGCAATTTAGGTACTTCGCTCAAGAAGGACATAAAAAATGTATAGCAAATGTGACTTTAGCATATCAAAAGTAAAAGAGAAAGTGAAAGGGTGCATGGATGATGTGAAAAGACAAGTAGAGACAGAAATAGCCCGAGAGGCTAGATTAATATTAAGATAAGATATATTATAAAAATTGTAGTAGATATGCCTCTGCCCACGGTAGAGATGCCAGAAAAAAAAAACCAGTGGTCCTGATGGCATTCCGGCAGTGGTGCTAAAGAAGTGTGCAGCTGAATTATCTCCAACGCTAACAAGCCTGTATCGCCATTCCTATTCGTCGGGAGAAGTGCCGGAGGCTTGGAAGGAGGCGAACGTCCAGCCGATCCCCAAGAAGGGGGATCGGTCGGATCCGGCCAACTATCGCCCCATAGCCGTAACTCATCACTTCATTCAGGGAATATGTTTCCACAGAAAGCATGAACGGGTACCGAATATCAAGCGGGCGAAGCCGCGAGCATCATCTAGTCTAGTAATATTATAAAGAGGAAAGATTTGATTGTTTGTTAGTTTGCACGAATCGAATAGGCTCCCGAACTACTGGACCGATTTGAAAAATTCTTTCACTGTTGGAAAGCTAAACTCTTTGCGGTGAACATAGGCTATATTTTATTCCCGTATTCCCACGGGAACGGGAACTACGCGGGTAAAACCGCGTGACGTCCGCTAGTACATCATAAACCGCAATTTTCGCCTAGAAAAATCACTACCACAGCGAACGTGTTAAAACATCAATCAAAGTTACAACGAACTACCTACAAGAACTTTTATTATGTTACTTGCTGCTACGGAACCCTTCATGGGCGAGTCCGCCACGCACTTGGCCGGTTTTTTAGTCTTGAGCTTTCCTCTCCAGAATCAGAAAACCTTTAGGTTTCCATTAATAAATGTCGAGATAATCGTCGATTTCATTGGTTGCTATTTCTAATTTTTGTCTCAGTCCTTCATTTTGTAGGTATTGTTAGATTTTTTTTACGTGTGGGAAAATCCGGGATTTTGTGACTCATCTGTTTAATAGAAACATCTTGACACCTGTGTGGCCCTGAAAAGGGCCTTTTGCATTTTGGCTCTGATAAGAGCCCTTGCACCTGAGAGATGTTGACGGCACATGTCCACCTCGGCAGGGTTTTTAGTAAAACCTCGCTCTCTTCGCCTGTTGCTAATCCCATGGCCACATTGGGTACATCTTCATAGACTCTTTTGGTCCAATATCACACGCCATATGCTTGCGCTTGTTGGCCCGCTGTAAAGGATTATAAGACGGCGTGTTCAATCCCCAGGATTAAACACGCCGTCACTGATAGTGACGGTGTATTCAACACTGGGTTGCACCGGGACTGCTGTGCCACAGTTGGTGGTCATTTCGAACTTGATAGTAGATAAGTAATTAATAACAAAATTCTTTATAAATTCCACAACAACGCGACGTGTTACCCGGAAGAGTCACAACAACAGAGTGATTAAACGTCGTGAAAGTTGCGGTATTTATGCCTGCGCGCGGTGTCGGTACCCGCGACGAGCCTGGCGAGTGTCAGGCAGTAGATAGCGATGGTCTAGGTAAAGCGCCGCTCTGAGTGCAGTAAACAATAGCACAGAAGTAAACATAGTGACGCGCGGCCAATAGACTGAGAAGTTTAAAATTTTATTAAACCATATTGTATTACTCATAAAGTCCGGGAAAGTACCGGACTCCTACCGACTAAAAACCCTCACATTACGCCCAACAGCCTATGGTTGGGAGTCCCGGGTAAGCCCTCAGGAGGATGTCCCAGGGCTCCCATCAGACCCACGGCCGCCACTGCGGCCTCGCCTAGGGGGTGGTTCGGGTGCTATCCCGCGTCTTTGGGGGGTTTCGGGTGTGATCCCGCTTCTAAAGAGAGGGGGGGGGGGGGCGTCCGGTCATGGAGGCTGATAGTCCTCGGCGAAGACACGTCGACTGCGGAGCTCGGGTGGGAGAGCTCTCCCGTTCCCGCCCCGCCGCGCCGTCTCCTTCACAAGCATGACCTGGTCGCAGGGTTATGTATTAAAATACCAGAAATCAAAATGCCTTTACTTAAAATGCATTAGACCAAAATACCCGAATTCGAAATACCTTAACATTCAAAATACCTTATTTCAGTACACCTTATCGTAAAATGTCTAAATTTAAAATACAAATAATTATTATATCAGAATTCAAAATACAAATTTTCAAATATCCTTAATTTAAAATACCAAAAATAGAATACAATGTGTCACTGTCACTCACACGTTTTGTTATTTGGCTTTAACTTATTTACACCCCCCCCCCACCTAAGTGAAGCCGCCGTTGTAGCCGTAGGTCTGTTGGTCCTTGGGTATCCTTCTGAGGGCTTACCCGGGGCTCCCAACTGTAGGCTGTTATGTAGGATACGTGTGGTTTTTAGTCGGTAGGAGTCCGGCATAGTATCCATGTAGGATTTACCTCATGTTAAAACACTTTGATTCCGAGTTACAAAAGTACTACAGTGGGCTAACGAAAAAAAAAATAAATAACCACGAAGACTAAGGCGGGGGCTCCGCTTCGCTTCGCTCCCGCCTTAGTCTTCTAACCTAACCTATCCGAGTCGGGATACTCTCAGTCGGGGTGTTAACCATTCACAGATATACTGTTAAAAAAAAGGTATTTTGTGTTTGAACATTTTAGGATAAGGTATTTGATAAATTTATCTTTTGGGTTTCGGTTATTCGACCGTAAGGCATTTTAAATTATTTATATTATAAATATTTGCCTTTTGAATATTGATATTTCGATTTCGGGTATTTTGGGCTACGATATTTTGAGTTAAGGCATTATAATTTCTGGTATTGTGACGGTATACCGGTCGCAGATATAGGCGGCTGTATTGTTAGGTTATTAATAGTGTGGTGGTCCTGTCCACTGGACAAGTCCGGACTTCGCGCATATTTATCTTCTGAATCTAAAGAGTATAGGGAAGATGAATGTAACGATTCCAATGAGTTCGCTTTAAATACCGCTTTGCGTCTTAAAGTAAATATTAGATCTTTTTCATCGGATAATTGCATTTCATTCATTTTAATATTACCAGAAGAGATACAACAAGAAATATCTATTATTCGAGTAGGTACCTACTAGTATTCGAGTAGTAATAGCGTTATCTTGTGTGTTATACCTACAATAACTACTTTAGTTTCATATACCTCGATAGATGTCAGAATTTTACAAAACATCAATACCTAATCCCTTTTAGACTGGATTCGACCAATATCGGAGTAAGGATACCTATACTAGATAATAGCTCGTACTTAAACGAAAAGTTAAGTGAAAGTGAAGTTACCACCAACAACTAATAAGCACAACATAACTATGGTAGCCCAACTCCATTATGGTTAACATAGTTAGAACGTTATGCTTATTAGTTGTTGGTAAAGTGGAAAATGACTTTACTTTCAGAAGAGGTAGGTACAAGTTATTCTGTAGTATAGTCGTACTCCGACTTTGGTCAAATCCAGCGTTAGTCAATCATATTCTGTCCGTTTATCTTTAGTCAATAATCATCAAGTCCGGTCAATCCATAATAGTCAACTTTTATTCTTGATCAATGATATTAATTCAGTTTGTCAAACACACGGTGGATGTTATGGTACAATTGTACCATAACATCCACCGTTGCAACTTTTATTCGTTTAATGGCGCTACTTAAAAAAAGTTGCAATCGTGCAAGAGACGTGCAACACTTTTGCTGATTGAGATTTTTGCTCAATGTCTATTTATATAAATACACTAGAACATGTGCCATAAACTATTTTACTCTGTGGTGCTCAAACAATCTTCAGAATATGTGGGTAGTTTTTTGTTACCGTCAATGATAAATTCTTAAGGCGATAATAAGTGTCTAACTCACAGGTCTAACTGTAAAAGCAGCCTTGACTTTGTGAGTTTCCTTGTCGTCGATGATCACAAATCATTGACCAGTGCACATTACAAAAAAATACACTTACTGTTTGATTTCAAAAGTGACGATGTTGCTTGAAATGACCACTGAAGTAATTAATCTAAAAGGTTCTTAGTTTCTATGGAAAACTGCTGCGAGCATTCACGTATGTATATAACACTTCTATACATACAATTACATACTTTTTTCGTATAAATAAACAATATCAGTATTTAAAAACGATTTAAATGCGGAGATGCAAATGTTTTCATCTCAGTTCCTTGAATTTTAATGCTCATAAGACAATCCAATACACCAAAATGTGTAATTATTTTGACTAATTTCACTATTTCTTTTTGTCGGAGCTTTTATTGTTCCCCAAAAAGTTTTTCACCACTTCCTTAAATGACTGCCATGCTTGCAACTCGATATCAAAGTTTTTCATCAATTTTTTCCACCGACATTATTATTTTAAATATCAGGGCCAAAATAACTTTTGTAAATACACTCGAGAGCAATGAATCCGGGTCACTTAAAGAATGTTAAAAATCTCGGAAACTAAAAATGATAGGTTAATGCAATAAATTGTATTTAATAGACAATGTAATACTCCTTAAATGAAAGTAAAAAAAATATGAGTCACCATACATTTTATTAACACAAAATTACATAAAGAAAAAACTGCTGATCTCTCCTTAAAACAAAAATAGGAAACATGAAATTTTTGAACTTTATTACGATTTTCTTGAATTTTAATACTTCGTATTGCCTCCTCGTGCTTCCATTACTGCGTTTACGCGGTTTGGCATGCTGTACACCAAGTTCCTTATACGATTTTGGGGAATATTCTCCCATTCCTCTGTGAGAGCAATTTTGAGCTCACGAAGCGTGATTGGGGGAGGGTTTCGTTGTTTTACGCATTTGCCTAGCTCGTCCCAAGCATGCTCGATCGGGTTGATATCCGGGCTGCGCGCTGGCCACTCCATACGAGTAATGTTCATCTCTTGAAGGTAGTCATTCACAATCCTACCTGTATGAGGTCGGGCATTGTCATGCATAAATATAGCATCCTCACCTAAATTGACCATAAATGGACCAACGTGATCATTGAGGATTTCTTCCACATATCTTACGCTAGTTAAAGAGCCGTTTTCTATGATCACCAGCTCTGTGCGACTTTCAGAAGAAATTCCGGCCCACACAAGTACAGACCCACCACCGTAGGCTACTTTTTCTTCGATGCATGCTTGCTTGAATCTTTCCCCTGGTCTTCGATACACTCTGTGTCTTCCATCGTGCTTGTAGAGCATAAATTTTGATTCGTCGGAGAACATAACTTTTGACCAATCTTCAATACTCCAATTTACGTGGCTCTGGGCATACCTTAGTCTCGAAATACGATGCCCACGCTCCAGTTTAGGGCCGTTTGCAGGTCTAAGGGGTTTTAAGTTAGATTCAGCAAGCCGACGTCTTACTGTCCATGCACTTGGGTTTCTTCCTCCGAGGCGTCGAAACTGATTGGTGAGTTCAGTTCCTGTGAGAAAGCGATTTCGAAGCATGGTGTTCACCAAGTATCGGTCTTCTCGTGCTGTGGTACACCTGGTTCTGCCCGTTCCTGGTCTGCGTAGGTTAGAACCAGTTTCTTCGTAACGTCGGAGAACTCTTTGTACTGTTGACAGCGACACACCGACAGTCCTGGCTGTATCGCGCTGACTCCGGCCGGTTTCCAGCATTGTAAGTATTCTGGTGCATTCTTCAGGCGTAAGCGACATAATTTCAGCTTGATTAATGAATATAGAGCACTATCAACATGGTTTATGTACCCACATAAATGACAGATTACAAACAAAAGCAACACCAAATGCTGTAATTTCGTAGTTCCATCTTCGAAAGTGGCCCTTTTTCAAATTTGATTTTTTTATGATATAACTTTACAATAACTAAGAAGTTTTAATACCTTCATTTAAGGAGTATTACATTGTCTATTAAATACAATTTATTGCATTAACCTAGCATTTTTAGTTTCCGAGATTTTTAGGATTCTTTAAGTGACCCGGATTCATTGCTCTCGAGTGTATTTTTCACTAGCGGACGACACGCGGTTTCACACGCGTAGTTCCCGTTCCCGTAGGAATACGGGAATAAAATATAGCCTATGTTCACCGCAAAGAGTGTAGCTTCCCAACAGTGCAAGAATTTTTCAAATCCGTCCAGTATTTCCGGAGCCTATTCGTTACAAACAAACAAACAAAAAAACAAAAAAAAAACAAAAAAGACAAATCTTTCCTCTTTATAATATTAGTATAGATGAAGTCTGTAACGCTGTTTCGTTGTTTCATCACCAAAAATTTCCCGAAAATATTACAAAAAACAATTCGGAGAGTTTAAACATCTCCGTTATGACATTTCAAAGTCTCTGTTGCAACATGCGCATTTAAACTAGTAATTTTCTAAATCCATTTGGTTTATCTTTATAGTAATAAATAAACAATAATTATAAGTTTGTGTCCCAAGGCAGACGAGACGTCCCACTAGTCGCATAGGTACGTCCACTTTCGCCACATTTAAACTCATAGTTAGTTCCCTCAGAAACTTTAAAATGGAGATAGAAAATTTAAGAAGACAGGTAAGTAGGTACGTTTAGTACTGTAATAAATATATTAAAGTTACTAATGTTTACCATCTTGCTTAATTTAATGTGTTTTTCATTTTTGTTATTGTTAAATCTAGGCAGAGGAAGTAGAAGCTCTTTCTGCAATTCATGGCAGCGACTGGATCTTGGAGAGCGAAACATGCAGAACTTATAGCATCACAATTAGAGAGAAGAAGAATGCAGTCAAATTTTAATTAAGTGTTACTATGACAGAAAATTATCCAACGCTCTCGCCGCCTAGATATGAATTATCAGCACCTTGGATGGACAGAAACGCCAAAGTACTCCTTCACAAGGATCTAAAGAAAATTTATACGTGAGTCTTTAAGTTGTTATTTCTTTTTAAACGTTTACTAAATGTGTCACATGACATTGACGAGCGTCCATGTACTTTGGACGGCATGTTCTACCATTGGTCCTGGCTGCCAGGAACATGGTCGTTGTAAAGCTAAGTTGGACTCCTCATGGGTGGCTTCTACATTCCAACAGCAGGTATCTACGAACTGCGCGTGTCTTATTCAACAGGGCGTTAAGTGAGAACCATATAAGCACATCATATGTGGTGAGCCTATTTATTATGGAATATTTTTAAATGCACATCTGTTTAATTTTTCTGCACACTAGGTAACTCCACTAATTTACTGAATGCAAACCAGGAAATTAAATGCTGTGCAAAAAAAAACAATTCATTAACTTAACATGTCCTACTTAAAAAAACTTATAGGTATGTTACTCAGAACGAGATGACCTTTTTAATCTTATTCACACCAAAAATGTGGTTCGTACATGGAATATAATATGTTTTGTATCAAAAATACGAATTGTTTATCAAAAATACTAACTTGTACTCTAAATTATTTAATCACGGAATAGGTTAGGGTTAGGTTAGGTTAGACTTTTAATTTTTTTGAGTAATAAAGTTTGATTTTTTAGAGGTGACTGATTAAATTGGGGTTTTACTTAGAATATACGATGTTCCTAAAAGTAAATTAGGCGATGGTTTTCCTTAAAAATGTTTTAATAATTTTGTGGAACTAAGGAATTATTAGATATACAATTTTGATAATAGTGGTTCAGTAAAAGAGTTTTGCAAATACCATTAAACAGTATAATGAATTTGATTTATTTAGTGTGCAAGTCAGTATTTTTGGTTTAACTTTGAAATATTTTTAGTTCAGAAAAAGGAAATATACAGATATCTATCGATTTAAATACATGCCATTTATTATCTGCTAAATATTGCCATGCAATACTTAGTCACATGTAATTTACCAAGTGTCGCCATCGTCTGGCATGCAATGAGATCTCACTGATATTCAATAGTAATTAGGTACGGTCAACTATTTATTATTGTTATATTTATTTAGGTACTTACATATTACATATAATTAAAAATTTCATTTCTCTAAATACAATAATAATAAACGTGGGACTGCAGCTAGCGCTTTCATAAAGCAACTAATACTATTGTTAGTTAGCCCATTTGTATTCAGACAAAGATGAACTGTGATGACGTTATTGTATTATGTATTGTATTGGATCCCTTGTAACAAAATATAAGGAAAAACATAGTAGATGTCAGATAAAACAAAGAGATAGAAACAAAGAGATAGCATTATTCGTCCAAGTAAAGAAAAAAAGCACTGTTAATTTAAGATAAAAGAGTGCATTATTCTTTTCAGGTACCTAACTACCTAAAATAATTTTTATAAAATAATTAAATCTTTGTAAAAGTCATGCAAGATTGCAATTTGTTGAAGTAGCATTCTTTTTTTCATATTTCAAGTATTATTTACGTCCTTAAAGTAGGAATTTATTGAAGTAGGTTATGTAGATATTTCATTTTACTAAACGTTTGTCAGAGTGCGAGTTGACATAGGTACTTAATTATTATTGCGTGCGAGACGTTGTAAACCCAAAAAATGCTGCTACAGCGTAAACTTCTTTATTACGAAAAACTCTTATCTATGTATAACGTGGAATGGAGTCCAGTTAATTGGTTTGCCGCCAAATCCATGCACTAATTCACTCTTTAAAATGCAACAGTCATGTCTTTATTAAGAAGAAATAATTTCATATTTAGACATCAACAATAAAATGGTTTTTATTAACGGCCTACAAAAAACGTCATAAACAGCCGTCTTGCTTTTATTGCCATTATTCCTAGATTATATTGTCTTTAGGAAACGTTGGCCTCCCAGTTACTAAACGCACTGTCAACACCTCCCAGTCGTAATCCGAATTTGTTTAGAATTAACTTTTGATATTAATAAAATTAATATTTACTATGATTGGTTCATTTTAGTTTATTTTTCTATTTGCTCCGTGCGAAATCTCGTTTCAACCAAAAAGAAATGGTCGGTCCCTTGCAACAGTTAAAGAGAATTTACACTATTATAATAATGTGGACTATTAGTTGGTTTCAATACATTATTATAATGATGCTGCCTTAAAGTTGACGGTCCTATGATAAGGCAATGCAAGTGCGCATGGACCTCCTACAAACAAAAGCTAGTGTAATTTTGGACATACATTCATACATAACACACAAAGTTTCAAGAGATTTGTTGGACCTGATGTTATTGCTTTATCTTCATTACTCGTACTGCTTTCATTTAACACTTGTACTTGTATGGCTATTTCAGGGAAAATATTGGAGAACCTGTTATATTTCAAATAATTGAAAAAATAAGAGAAAAACTGCAGGCTACAAAAGCTAAAAGCAAAAACTCTGAAGCGTTGCCTAAAGTAGCTACTTTACCAAAGCCTGCAGCATCTTTGGACGTGAGTATCCATACAGATATCAATTTCGAGAGATTCGGGTTTGTTTTAGACACCATTCTAGGCTTTACTGCAGTGGTTATGTTAGATTTTCGTTCTAGCTTCCTGCTCACAACACCTAAAAAATCTAAATATTAATTCCGATTTTCAAAATTCCTAATAATTATGATTCTTCCTGGAAAAAAACTATTAATAATCACGAGGAGCAATCAGCAGGGTTGTCATCTTCTTGCTTTATTCCCACTAAATGGTTAGTTGCAACAGTGACCACAAACGCAGAAGCGAGTGAGCGGAACGAGCGTGCCGCGGCAGCGACCGCCGAGTGCCTGAACCCCTTATGTTGTTCTCGTGCACTTTTTACAAGGCGTTTGATTTATGGGCTTGTGTAGTTTTTCGGATATTTGATAATCGGAATTCATATTTACGATAATTCGTATTCTTATTGATTCCAAATTTTAATGGTTGGGTCAATGTTGTATGGACGAGGTTCCTAATGGCAGAGGAACACCCATTTATTAAAATGTAAACGTTCTAGCTACTTAGGTCGCAAGAACGTTTACATTTTTACAAAGAGCTTAGGCTCTTTCCCCGAATACTATGCTGATGCTAACTTGCTCCTAACAAAGTCTTTAGCTTATATAGATTGGTTGGTGAAATATAGACAATAATTATAGAAAGATGTCTAGGACCGAGTTTGGTAATCAAATATCGCAGTTCTCAATGTTATTGTATGTTCCAGACTAATGACGTGAATAATTGCCCAGATATCATCCATGGCGCAGTTATTCTAGATAGAAAGAGCGCCTTCCAAGGTCACGCTGCAAAAGTGCACAGCTTGGATGATGTCAAGTAAGTTCAATATAATTCTTTTTTTACTTTGTACAAGTAGCTCTCGTGGTCTCTCGATCACTGCAGTTAGCAACTTTCACTATGACCCGTCCTTGGATGGGTGGCCATCATAGTTTGCTATTGAATTGCGATTGTTTCCATGATTATGAAAGCTCATTAAGTATTTGGTTCCGGTTGTCAGTAACATAACAGACGCTAAGCCAAGTAGAAGACCTTATGGGCGGCTATATAATTTCACTGTTTCTAATTGTGGTGTTCACATTGTAATTGTGTTTTTTACAGAGCCGTTATAATAAAATTAAAGACAAACAAAAAAATACAGAACGCAAAACATAATATGTACGCGTACATAATTGAGCAAAAGACTGGCAAGGGCACAATCAAAATTGTGCAGGACCATGATGAAGACGGTGAAGCCCATGCCGGGGCCAGGATGCTCCATCTATTACAAATGATGAAGCAAAAGAATGTATTAGTTGTAGTTACGCGTTGGTAAGCAATACATTTTGTTTTTATTTCTTATTCTTGGTCTTTCTCACCTTGAGAGTGCCAAAGTCAAGTAAATATATGTCGAAAATATGAATAGCTTTTATGTTAACAGCGGCGTATTAATGTATGTTCAAGTTTCGACTAAGTTCTTTCTAAAGCGGTGTGTAACGTTTCTGGAGCTATCTGTGGATATTTTCCAACACTTGTGCATGCTGTCAAACCTTTATGTTTAACAATGCGCCTTATTATAATAAACAAACAAATATTGTTGTGATTCATAAATGTTTGTTTCCGAGTTTGGGTGTTTTCTATGTAGGTATAATATCCATGTGTATATATCTATTATTTAGAAATATATAAGTTTGTCTATCAGTCGTCTAGATCCCAAAGCACAAGCTAATAATAACTTAATTTGGACTAGATAACGTTGTGTGAGATTGAACATTTAAAAATGGGTACACTAGGTACATTAATATGAAAAACTGAATTCCGAAAGGCGCAATCGCGAATTTCAAAATTCCGAATTTTATAATTCCGAATGATTTAGAATTCCGAAAGTCAGAAGTCCTATTGTAAAAAGAGGAATTTTTGGGTGTTCCCTTTAAAATTACTTGTTATTTAATGACTATGTCAACTAACAGACGTTGTTTATTTCAGGTATGGCGGAATCCAGCTGGGTCCAGACAGGTTCCGCCATATCAATAACGCGGCGAGGCAAGCCCTGCTCGAAGCCGGCATGCAGACGGATAAACCTAAAAAAAGACGGGCGGCCTAGGTTAATTAGAAATATGTATATAAATTATTTTTGATTATAAGTATAAAGTATGTAAATAAATTATTTAACTATAAATATCTTTTAGTAATTCACTCATTAATTTTCCTGGAAGCTTTGGTTGTGCGATTTTCACTTAAATTTCCGGTTTGGATCGTCGTGCTTTATAACCAACTAGCTGACCCGCACAGCTTCGTTTGTGTTACATTTTTAATTGCTGCTCAGCTCCTATTATTATGTATATTGTAGCGCGCATTTATTGCCTTTGACATTCGACTGATTCAATCACAATAACGTAGCTTTCTTTTGGTGAAACAATTTTGGAAATCCGTTCAGTAGATTCAGAGATTACTACAACTTTCAACGTCACAAACTCACAACCTCACAAACGTTACCTCTTTATAATAAACTAATATTATAAAGAGGTAAAGAGGTATTGTCTATACTAATAGACAATAGTCCGCCATCATGCTAGTATTCCATCTTACTTGATATCAGACTTGCTCTTTCAAATCTTGGTGAAATCTTTCGCCCTGTATTTCGCTAACGGGCCAGGGCTCCTAGATTTTCAGGGATGTAATCAATGTGTGAATTTAGGAAATAAAGTTTAATGCTCATATTACAACTCATTTCACCAAAATGTGTAATCATTTTGGCCACTATTTCTTTATAGTCGAAGCGTTTATCCCCAAAAAGTTTTTCACTACTTCCTTAAATGACTGCAAATGCAATGCTTGCAACTCGAAATCATTAAGTTTTTCATAATTTTTTTTCCACTGACATTTATTTTCTTATCAGGACCAAAATAACTTTTGTAAATATTTTTCATGAAGTCTGTTACGCTGTTTCGTTGTTTTATCACCATACATATCCCGCAAATATTACATAAACAATTCGGAGAATTTTAACATCTTCGTAATGACAATTTAAAGTTTATGTTGCAAGATGCGCATTTAAACTGTTACTTTTCTAAATCCGTGCGGGTACCTACTTATACACAAACCCTGGTTTAAGTTTATCCCTTTTCTAATAATATTTATAACAATTAGGCAATATTACCAAATCAATGTATCATTCACTTCATTACTCGAGTTCATTACTAAATTAAGCCAAAATGACCCGTTTTCGTCTTCGTTAATGAGAATTACGCATACTTATTTTTTTTAAAATACATATTATTATTTTATTAATAAGTAACAATAAAAATACATTAAACAACTTAATTAAAAATATTTACAGAAAAGAGGAGACGGGGGGAGGGGTGGAGGTGAGAGACGGGATCATGCTTATTATGTAGTAACTAACAAACTACTGATTGACGTTAATTTATTTGTCCCCTTGCACTAATTAAATGCAATAAAAATTAAGCTGAAGTATTTTAATGACGTTTTTATAAATTTTAAAATGTAGGCGCTCAGATATTTTGAAGCAAAATCATAAATATTCAATACCAAAAATTCCTGATGTGATGAATTATATTATTATTTTTCCCGTAATCAGCACATCAGAAACTCAAGAAAATGATACTCAGATTCCAAAGAGTAAAGCCATAGCAGACCTGTGATTTAGGCCCAAAGTACTGGCCCACTAGGCCCACTGATCGCAAAAAGTGTACAGCCGCCTTTATATAAAAGGTTGAAAATGGCAAAGTATGATGGGCACATATGTATTGCTTTGAATATCTATGAAATTGATAGCTGATGAAACGTAGATATTTTAAAACACATCTGCTGAACATTTGCCATAATAGTTTTTTTTAGAATTTAGATATCCCTTAGAGAAAAATAAACTTGCTAATATAATTTTTTTTTAATTTCTTTTCTTTCACTTGTCTACTACGGTCTATTCAATTAACTTATGCCCTATTTTATTGATTGACGTCCCTAAGCATCTTATTACACACTAGCGGACGTCACGCGGTTTCGCCCGCATAGTTTCCTGTTCCCTATCCCATCGCCTATGTTCACCGCAAAGAGTGTAGCTTCCCAACTGTGAAAGAATTTACAAATCGGTCCAGTAGTTCCGGCGCCTATTCGATGCAAACAAACAAACAATCAAATCTTTCCTCTTTTTATATTTGTAGGATTGAGTGGTGTCAGGTGGCACGTTGCTACATTCCGATGTAACCATCACTTTGTAGGTAGTTCGGCGTCTTAATCGTGGTATAAAGAAATAATGCGTGGTTTAGTTAACACTCATTTAGTCAATCGTATAACTAACACTAAACACAAAGAACCTCCTAGGACTAACTAAATCTACACTGTTATAACATTCCACCAGAGCACGTGGGCGCGTGCGCACCGGTCGATCGTTGCACCAATAATGACCGAGACTCGACTGACGACGTCCTGATATGTCGTGCGTGGCCGCCCCTCCAGCGCTCGGTGTTATGTCACCTGTCAATGTCACTTGTCATTAGGATCACATTTGAAGTGTGCCGTCACGGCCAACCCTGACTATCGCACGTCCTCGGGCGAAACACCTGTAGAAATTTAAGAATGCGTTAATGATCGCTCGTCCATTCCTGACAGAAATTGTGAACTTAACTTCCTTTCCCAATAAGCCGGGCGTACTAAGCCCTTTAAACCAAATAGTACTTGAAACGGGTTGAGGCATCCGAGGCCTCTTAAACTAGCTAGCGCAACACACAGACATGGCTCAGGCATACGAGGTCTTCCCAACCAGTCCAACCTTCAACAAAGACGTGGCCCAGGCGTACGTACCTCTTTTAACCAGTCTAAGTAGACGTGGCCTGGGTAAACGCAGCCTCTTCAACCAGCCCTACCAACATAGACGTGGCCCGGGCGCACGTACACATTTCAAGCGTACGCGGCCCCTTCAACCAGTCCGAACAACACAGACGTGGCCCGGGCGCACGTAGGGTCAAGTGTTCAACAATGAAACAGTGGTACACAATAAAACATAGTAATATTTCCAAAACGCGACGTTGGCAGATAGTGCAATATATCGCGTAAGGACACTCAACAGATACCACCGGCGTATCCCAGTTTGCGGCGGCACCGCGTAAGAAAAGACGCGTCTGCGGCTAATTTTTACTATTTTCGTCAAAAATTGAAGTATTTCTGGCTATCTTTAAAGATTTTTCATTATTTAATGGTTAGGAATATTATATTTTTTATGATTATCCTGCATTCTTCATGTTTTGTAGATTATTTTGGCATATTTCATTTGTTTCAAAGTTACAATTTTGTGAACATAAATTAAAAGTTAGTTAGATAAACCCTAGGTAGTCAACAATGAAACAGTTTAACAATGGACACAATGAAACACTGTTTTATAGATTTTTATTGGTTGATATTGTGTAACCTTATCTATTAAAATTTGTTTTAATTTTAAGATGGCGGGTAACAAAGCTGTAAAAAGGACGAGGGGCGTATTGCTTACCAAATGGCAAAAATTAACAATATTCGATATTCTGTTGGCTGGGAAAATGGCTGGAATCGAATGTTTACGGTCTTATAAATCAGGGCATGCAGAACTGTCATTAAAAAAGCCTGAAGCATGCAGCATGGCACGTCGTGCCACTGCATTTAACGTAGAAACGGACTGCTCTTTCTTTAATAACTACCTACATTAAACAAAATTTGAATTAGGCACAGTTTATTTATGGTGTTTCATTGTTGAATATATGGTGTTTCATTGTGTACGCCTATATGGACACAATGACACAAATCCCATTTCTTAGTTTTTATTTCTTTGTCGATTCAAATCACTTTATTTTAAAAAATCTATAAATGACATTCGATACCCAATCATATTGACTACATGCCTGTAAAATTATAGACTTCTATCAGCAAAAACATGAGATGTACGAGGTTATGAACTTTTAGTGTTTCATTGTTGAACACTTGACCCTACACATTTCAAGCGTACGCGGCCCCTTCAACCAGTCCGACCAACACAGACGTGGCCCGGGCGCACGTACACATTTCAAGCGTACGCGGCCCCTTCAACCAGTCCGACCAACACAGACGTGGCCCGGGCGCACGTACACATTTCAAGCGTACGCGGCCCCGTCAACCAGTCCGACCAACACAGACGTGGCCCGGGCGCACGTACACATTTCAAGCGTACGTGGCCCCTTCAACCAGTCCGACCAACACAGACGTGGCCCGGGCGCACGTACACATTTCAAGCGTACGCGGCCCCTTCAACCAGTCCGACCAACACAGACGTGGCCCGGGCGCACATACACATTTCAAGCGTACGTGGCCCCTTCAACCAGTCCGACCAACACAGACGTGGCCCGGGCGCACGTACACATTTCAAGCGTACGCGGCCCCTTCAACCAGTCCGACCAACACAGACGTGGCCCGGGCGCACGTACACATTTCAAGCGTACGTGGCCCCTTCAACCAGTCCGACCAACACAGACGTGGCCCGGGCGCACGTACACATTTCAAGCGTACGCGGCCCCTTCAACCAGTCCGACCAACACAGACGTGGCCCGGGCGCACGTACACATTTCAAGCGTACGCGGCCCCTTCAACCAGTCCAACCAACACAGACGTGGCCCAGGCGCACGTAACCTTTTCAACCAGTCCAACCAGACGTGGTCTAGGCTTACGCGGCCTCTCCAACCAGTCTCACCAACAAAGACGTGGCCCAGGCGCACGTATCCTTTTGAACCAGCCTAAACAGACGTGGCTCAGGCATACGTGACCTTTTCAACCAGTCTTCCCCATAACAAAAGCGTGACTTTGTATAGCGGCAGAGGTTCATACATAAATCGACTCACGAATCTGTAGAACGTGAAAGAGGCACACAAAGGTCGCAAATCCTGGCGATTCGCTTCCGAAAGAAAAGGAACAGTCTCACCGGATGACGTCAGCAGTGCACCTCCAGCTGTGATGTTAGTTCTGCGACACGGCCATCACGACGACTCACACGTCCTCGTGTGAAGCATCGCAAACATTTACAGCATCTGAAACAACAGTTTATCCAAAGTACAGAATCTTTTGCTCGACCTTCCTGACCGAAGAGTCGGGCATCAGCTAAATAAACTCGACATATTAAGTCTGCATTATTTTATTCTAAACAGTTCGCAACGCTTATTAAATCTGATCACAATACATACATACAAACACATACACACAGTCACGCTCCCATAGGCAGAAGCACAGTATACGCCCACATTTCACCTTATGGTTTTATGTCCCACGCAATAGGTGGTGAGCCTATTGCTGTGTTTCTGCTATTTTTTTTACTCTTGATTATTTTGATCTCTTGAGTATTGCTGATCACAATAGGTACTCAATTAAATCGAAATCGGCGAGTTCAGTATGCAATACTCCTAACTCAACCTAAAGCCTCCATCCGGCCGGGTAGTGGGACTTCCATCCTGTACCCACTTCAGATAATGGTATGAATTGAACCAGAAAATGCCTACCTTCGGCACTTTTTTTTTTATACCACTAAGGTGGCAGACAAGGACTGGTGGTCACCGTAGCATATGAACGCTTGCAACACCAGAGGCGCCACCACTCCCGTGCTGCCGACCCTGTAAAAACCTTCAAAGACCCCTTTCAAAGAACCCTATGCTGTAGGCTTTTCCTTACGGCTTGACGACGTAGGTCACTATAAAGACCCATGGCTAGCATGAATCTGCGCGCGGCCAGAGTAATTCGCATACTACACTCACTCACTCACGTGAAGGTCTTACTCCTTCATCATCATTTGTCAGGTAAGTCTTTAAAGAATCTACTCACATGAAGGTCTAACCCCTTCGTCATCTCAACGACCTACTTAATGGAAAAAGAAAAGGACTACGTGACCTGTAATTTGCAAGGTCCATCCTCGTAGCACGTCGATCTTCATAACTACCCAGCAGCTCGATGAGGATACGCCTCCCGTAGCTCCGGCACAACATAATCTGCTAGTGACCGCGCCGCCCGTGCCGCACGCTGTTAGTTTTCACACCAGTGCTCGCGCAAGCCGCTGTCGACCCGCGCTCTGCTTCTTCGCTGCGCTGGCGATGGAGCACCCACAGCGGCCACAGCGCAACCGTTCACGAAGAAGTTACATGAAAATTAACAAAATTTAGAGTTAAAGTACACCGGTAACAAGTTACTGTACATGTCTTCCGCCAAAACGTTATGAGGGATGACATAATATTGGTTCCATTCCCTGAATAGATTATTTTTTTGCCCATAAGCGGTGGTTGCTCATACCTACATTTCATTATTTATAACCAATATTTTGAGGAAAGATTATGTCACATTGGAATAATCAAACCATTCGAACTTGTATCACTCCTGGTCAACAAAACACTCATTGGGCAACCATTAAACCATCTTGTAGCCGGTACCGTCAGTTACAACTAAAATCACTGGTCTGATAATTACGCTAAGAAATTACGATCAGATAACACAGGAGTCATAACTTGTAAGCGAATTTTATTCACAGCTTGTAATCTATCAAAAATTTAAACCTTACAATCTTACCTATTAAAAGTTCTAAGGGACTAGCCTGCGTGACCTAATTTATGGTGCAATTGAGAGAGAGCTGTACGTTTGAACAGAGCATCCCGTCACGAGCGACTACTTAGTTCCATATATGTTCATACATGGAGTTCATCTTCAGTATCTCGGATTCTCTCTTCCTGGTTGTAGGCTTTCGAATTACATGTTGCAATTAAATAAAGCTTGATAATAACGGACTCACAAAATTCCTTGAAGTCTCTGCTGGCGGAGTACCGTCCTTGATCGCCAATCATGTAGATAAGTATGCCGAATAACGAACACTATAATTCAGTGTCTTATACTGCTGCTTATATCGATGCTAAGTGTAGGATGAAATGATGCGTACTTAGTACCTGGTATAATGACAGCCATTTCATCGACAACCGGGACCTTACCGCTAACCTCCGAAGCCCGAAAGTGCTTGTACATGAAAGAGTCACAAAGTGGTTACCCATCCAAGGACTGCCACAGTAAAAGCTGCTTACGACAAAATGAATTTACAGAACACCAAGACCGCAGGACTACAAGCGCTTCTATTGAACTGATAACTTCCTTTTGGTTGTTCATACACTAAGTTTTCTGGTCGCATCAGTGTGTGTGGTGTGTCAGGGTAGTGCCACCCTGGTATTGGTGTTCGTTTTAATCTGTACTTTACCTGATAAATGATATCGCGCGACTGTCTGTAAATTTATTTAAATTTTCTTATAACCCTCGGCATGTTCTTGAAGCAATAAAGTTCATAAGCGTGAACGCAGTAACCTCTCGTGGACATCGTTGATGACAGAACATCAGAACGATCTAAGGACCATTTGCAAACAAAGAGTTTTACCAAATCGCTAGATTTCCGGTGTAGCACATCTGATCCTGGCCCTTTGGGTCCTGAGTGATCCCCGAGGAAGCTTTCCATTATTCAGGTAGGATACGAGTTTTAAGAGCTCTCCATCCTTCTGCCGTTCCGCAATCAGCTGTTGGTCAGCAAATTCCGCTGATTGATCAATACACTCTCTTTGCAGTACTGTAGGGGATTATTTTCTGAAAAGAAGTGTGCCTGTAATATTTCCTAGCCAATGCCTTCCTAACCAATTCGACATCACCATATGAAATTCAAATGAGACAAGCGGCACTATGTCCGCTTTCGCCCATGTGGACTGTGGACTGCATGAATGCAGTCTTTGACCACACCAAACTTGCTGTTATGCAAATGATGATAACATAATTTCCAACTGCATGAGTGAGAGCTTCGAACCTTTTCTGACGCTAAATCTAAGATTGTAGAGAGATCGACCTCCATGTAACCTTACTAATTGTTCCGAGAAGCAACAAAAAAATATAACGGTTTAGGACTGTGTGTCCTCAATCGCAGTAGTCTACACACATCCTGTCCGTACAGTCTTGTTTCATTTTAAACTACAGAATGGAACTTGCAAATAATGATCAACTACAGCGAATTATATTGGCTCTTAAGTGTGCTCCTCCAGGGTCAAACTGCAAGGGTATCACCGATAATAAACGTGTGATTGAAGAATTCAAGTTTCTGATTTCAGTTTCCTTATAGGAGGGATGTTATTGTCTCACGTACTGGTCAATCTAATTTCTATAATGAAGGGCGCCATGTGATACGGTTGGACGTAAAATTACGTCAAATCATGATCGTTTCTAGCCAGCCTAGTGGCCTAGTAAAACAAAAAAAAAGGGATTTCAAAAGTTACGCCATCAGTATCAGTGGTCAGAATTTCTACAGGCGATCTCACGAAAGTTAATCCAGTATCTGTTGCAGTCACACTATAACAAAGTCTTTAATTCTTAAATTTTACAGAAGATAGATTCTTCCACTGCCGAATATTCGGTATCAGAATAGAAATAAACATGAAACTGCTCACCAAAGTAATCCTGAAGGTGCGTGCGTACTTTCTGTGACAGAAATTACCGCGTTACTGCTGCTTCAACAGAAAATGCCATATTTCCGTTTCTGTATCGCCATAAAAATGCATACTCTATCGCCACGTGGGCGACTGAGTTTCATCCCACTTCTGATGTAGGATTGAGTGGTGTCAGGTGGCACGTTGCTACATTCCGATGTAACCATCACTTTGTAGGTAGTTCGGCGAGGAAACCAGGAATCGTGGTATAAAGAAATAATGCGTGGTTTAGTTAACACTCATTTAGTCAATCGTATAACTAACACTAAACACAAAGAACCTCCTAGGACTAACTAAATCTACACTACACTGTTATAACATTCCACCAGAGCACGTGGGCGCGTGCGCACCGGTCGATCGTTGCACCAATAATGACCGAGACTCGACTGACGACGTCCTGATATGTCGTGCGTGGCCGCCCCTCCAGCGCTCGGTGTTATGTCACCTGTCAATGTCACTTGTCATTAGGATCACATTTGAAGTGTGCCGTCATATTAGTATAGTTGTAAATAATAATAATAAGACACACAAAATAAACAAAATTAAATTTAGAAGCCTAAAAATCAGCAATTTTGAATAAAAAAATTAAATGTTGAATATCTCGAAGAGTGTTAAGTTAAGGGTAAGGTGTTTCATAGTAAAATAAGTCAGAAATGATGGGTACTTCACGCCCTTGACTGATCTAGCATGACTTTTCCTGTGACCCTATACAGGGTGGAATTTTAAAACGGTAGTTGGAGGTTAAGTACCCTTAATATCGATAATGGCAAGTTTTGCTGAAAGGAAACATTCCTTTATTTTCAAAAGTAAGTAAAACTGCTTTTAAAGCTTTTTGAAAAATCACCTGTTTGAGCCGGAAATCGAACCTGGGAGATGATGAAAAAATAACATCCTGTATTTTATGATACCAACCGAAAGAGACTTTATTAAGGAACAATTTCTTTTAAACAACATAGTATCTTAAATTGAGGTAAGATCAAGTAAAATATGTTTTTATTGTAAAGCTTACTCACTATCTAAATTAAAAATATATAAAATAGTTTAATTGAGAACCTCCGACTTTTTTTTGAAGTTGTCATAGCAACCATGCCATATGTATTAAAAAAATAATTTCCTTTCATTCATACGTTCGTTCATTTGTGATCGAATGAATGAATGAAATATACAAACGCACAAAAACCCAGCGCATCTATCTCTTTCTTGCGCGCTGAAATGTATATCTGTTGTTAGGTATATTGTCATGTTCTTTCAACCATTTGGGGTATGATAGGGCCTTAAATGTCTAAGCAACCATGCCGTATGTATTTAAAAAAAATCCTTTCATTCATTCATTCGTTCATTCGCGATCGAACGAATGAATGAAATATACAGTTGATTGGTTTACTTTGTTTGTGGTTCGGTTATTTATTTATTTGTGTACCAGCCGCCAGTGTGACCAATTGTGGCAGATTTCTGCCATTTTGGCAGATTTTGGTCCTAAATTTTGTCTGTGGCAGATCATGCTGACGATTTACTAAAATGGCAGATTTCGGCAGATTTAAAATATTTTAAGAAAATTCACATTACCTTATCTGAATTTTCAATGAATTCATTGTTTTAAAGTAATTACATCAGGTTTCTTATGAAATTAGATTACTTACACATTATTTTATCAAACTGGAAACTTCTGTTTCATGGCCAAATGTACAAGGATTTACCGCTTATTCTGTTTTAAACAAATGAATCATATATTATGATTATGAACTGTAATAGAGTTCATATTCTTATCTTCTTTATTGATTTTGTTTCCAATCAACTTTCGATTTTATTTCATTATTTTTCCTTTCATAGACCTTACCCATATGACATTAAAGATGTTGCGCGGGTCAGCTGGTTGTTGCAAATATTTGTTGATTAAAAAGTTATTTTTTCCGAACTTCATCGAGTGCAGCAGAGCGAGCGCGCCTACTGGCTGTGGGGGAGAGTGAGTCGGGTGAATGGCTTCATGCTTTGCCTTCAAGTCATATTGGCACACGATTAGATAACAGTACTTTTCGCATTGCTGCTTGCTTACGCCTCGGTACATCCTGCATCGCTCCCCATCGTTGTCACCGCGGTGAAACAGTCGACCGCCTAGGTCAATACGGTCTATCCTGCTACAAAAGTGCCGGTCGGTTTTCGCGACATGCTAGCATAAATGACATCATCCGTCGTGCCCTTTCTCTCGCTGGTATGCCAGTAATTCTTGAACCCAAGGGCTTGGCTCGAGACGATGGGAAGAATCCCGACGGGATGTCATTGGTGCCTTGCAAGATGGGAAAACCGCTTATGTGGGATGCTACATGTGTGGATACCCTTGCGCCTTCCCATGTTCCAGGCACTGCTAGCTGCGCGGAAGCTGCTGCCGCGTCTGCGGAGACCCTGAAACGGCGAAAATACACAAATCTTGTCGGATTTATTTATTTGAGCCATTTGGGGTCGAGACTCTTGGACCGTGGGGCCCTAGTGCAAAGCTCATTTACAGAGCTATATGTAAACTTTTGGTCGACAGTTCTCGGGACCAAAATGCTGGTGTTTACGGCCAGAGGCTCTCCATTACCATACAACGTGGCAACGCCGCCATTATTTTGGGCACGGTTGTGGTTGACAGCGATGTGGAAGAGTTTTATGATGCATAATCTTATTCCGTATTCTCCTTTTCTTTTTAATTGATGTTACTCTAATAAACATGTTATAAATTGTAGTATATTAGTGTATAGTAACTTTAGGTTGTTTATATTAAAAGTGTTATTTTTCCTTTAGTATATTTTTGGCAGTTTTGGCTATAAGTGTGGCAGATTTTGGCAGATTTTTTGCCCAGTCTGTGGCAGATTCGCCATTTCTGATATGGTCACACTGCCAGCCGCATAGCCAGCCAGTCGAGACGTACGACTAGTCGCACGCGCACACGCTCGTCACATTTAAACAACCAGTTCTCTCAGAAACTTTAAAATGGAGATAGAAAATTTAAGAAGACAGGTTAGTACGTTTAGTAATGTAATAAATATATTAAAGTGACTTAATGTTTACCATCATGCTTAATTTAATGTTTTTTTTTTTTTTCATTTTTGTCATTGTTTAGGTAATCTAGGCAGAGGAAGTAGAAGCTCTTTCTGCAATTTATGGCAGCGACTGGATCTTGGAGAGCGAAACATGCAGAACTTATAGCATCACTATTAAAGAGAAGAAGAATGCAGTCAAATTAAGTGTTACTATGTCAGAAAATTATCCAACGCTCTCGCCGCCAAAATATGAATTATCAGCACCTTGGATGGACAGAAACGCCAAAGTACTCCTTCACAAGGATCTAAAGAAAATTTATACGTGAGTCTTTAAGTTGTTATTTCTTTTAAACATTTACTAAGTGTGTCGATGTGCTTTGGACGGCATGTTCTACCATTGGTCCTGGCTGCCAGGAACATGGTCGTTGTAAAGCTAAGTTGGACTCCTCATGGGTGGCTTCTACATTCCAACAGCAGGTATCTACGAACTGCACGTGTCTTATTCAACAGGGCGTTAAGTGAGAACCATATAAGCACATTATATGTGGTGAGCCTATTTATTGTGGAATATTTTTAAATGCAATCTGTTTAATTTTTCTGCACACTAGGTAACTCCACTAATTTACTGAATGCAAACCAGGAAATTAAATGCTGAGCAAAAAACACATTAACTTAACATGTCCTACTTAAAAAACTTATGTTACTCAGAACGAGATGACCTTTTTAATCGTATTCACACCAAAAATGTGGTTCGTACATCGAATATATGATTTGTATAACAGAAATACGAATTGTTTATCAAAAATACTAACTGCACTCTAAATTTGTATAATTTTTTTATCTTATAACGGAATAGGTTAGGTTAGGTTAGACTTAATTTTTTGGATTAATAAAATTTGATTTTTTAAAGGTGACTGATTAAATTGGGGTTTTACTTAGAATATACGATGTTCCTAAAAGTAAATTAGGCGATGGTTTTCCTTAAAAATGTTTTAATATTTTTGTGGAACTAAGGAATTATTAGATATACAATTTTGATAATAGTTATTGGTTCAGTAAAAGAGTTCTGCAAATACCATTAAACAGTATAATGGATTTGATTTATTTAGTGTGCATAATTAGTGTGCAAGTCAGTATTTTTGGTTTAACTTTGAAATATTTTTAGTTCAGAAAAAGGAAATGTACAGATATCGATTTAAATACATGTCATTTATTATCTGCTAAATATTGCCATGCAATACTTAGTCACATGTAATTTACCCAGTATCGCCGTCGTCTGGCATGCAATGAGCTCTCACTGATATTCAATAGTAATTAGGTACGGTCATCTATTTATTATTGTTATATTTATTTAGGTTCATATTACATCTAATTAAAAAATTCATTTCTCTAAATATAATAATAATAATAAACGTGGGACTGCAGCTAGCGCTTTCATAAAAAGCAACTAATACTATTGTTAGTTAGCCCATTTGAGTTCAGACAAAGATGAACTGTGATGACGTTATTGTATTATGTATTGTATTGGATCCCTTGTAACAAAATATAAGGAAAAATATAGTAGATGTCAGATAAAACAAAGAGATAGCATTATTCGTCCAAGTAAAGAAAAACAGCACTGTTAATTTAAGATAAAAGAGTGCATTATTCTTTTCAGGTACCTAGGTACCTAATATAATTATTTTTAGGTAGAAACTATATCTTTGTAAAAGTCATGCAAGATTGCAATTTGTTGAAGTGACATTGTTTTTTCATATTTCAAGTATTATTTACGTCCTTAAAGTAGGAATTTATTGAAGTAGGTTATGTAGATATTTCATTTTACTTAACTTTCATCAGAGTGCGAGTTGACATAGGTACTTAATTATTATTGCGTGCGAGACGTTGTAAAACCCAAAAAATGCTGCTACAGTGTAAACTCTTTATTACGAAAAACTCTTATCTATGTATAACGTGGAATGGAGTCCGAATTTGTTTAGAATTACCTTTTGATATTAATAAAATTAATATTCATTATAATTGGTTCATTTTAGTTTATTTTTCTATTTACTCCGTGCGAAATCTCGTTTCAACCAAAAAGGAATGGTTGGTCCCTTGTAATAGTTAAAGAGAATTTACACTATTATAATAATGTGGACTATTAATTGGTTTCAATACATTATTATAATGATGATGCCTTCAAGTTAACGGTCCTATGATAAGGCAATTCATGTGCGCATGGACCTCCTACAAACAAAAGCTAGTGTAATTTTGGACATCCATTCATAACACGCAAAGTTTCCAGAGATTTGTTGGACCTGATGATAATGCTTTATCTTCATTACTCGTACTGCTTTTATTTAACACTTGTACTTGTATGGCTATTTTAGAGAAAATATTGGAGAACTTGTTATTTTTCAAATCATAGAAAAAATACGAGAAAAACTGCAGTCTACAAAAGCTAAAAGCAAAAACTCTGAAGCGTTGCCTACAGTAGCTACTTTACCAAAGCCTGCAGCATCTTTGGACGTGAGTATATCCATACAGACATCAATTTCGAGAGATTCGGGTTTGTTTTAGACATCATTCTAGGCTTTACTGCAGTGGTTATGTTAGATTTTTGTTCAAGCTTCCAGCTCAAAACACCCAAAAAAATTTAAATGTTGAATTGCGATTTTTCAAATTCCTAATAATTATGATTCTTCCTGTAAAAAAAACTATTAATAAACACGAGGAACAATCAGCAGGGTTGTCATCTTCTTGCTTTATTCCCACTAAATGCTTAGTTGCAACAGTGACCACAAACGCAGAAGCGAGTGAGCGGAACGAGCGTGCCGCGGCAGCGACCGCCGAGTGCCTGAACCCCTTCTGTTGTTCTCGTGCACTTTTTACAAGGCGTTTGATTTATGGGCTTGTGTAGTTTTTCGGATATTTGATAATCGGAATTCATATTTACGATAATTCGTATTATTATTGATTCCAAATCTTAATGTCTGGGTCAAAATTGTATGGACGAGGTTCCTAATGGCAGAGGAACACCCATTTATTAAAATGTAAACGTTCTAGCAACTTAGGTCGCAAGAACGTTTACATTTTTACAAAGAGCTTAGGCTCTTTCCCCGAATACTATGCTGATGCTAACTTGCTCCTAACAAAGTCTTTAGCTTATATAGAAGGGTTGGTGAAATATAGACAATAATTATAGAAAGATGTCTAGGACCGAGTTTGGTAATCAAATATCGCAGTTCTCAATGTTACTGTATGTTCCAGACTAATGACGTGAATAATTGCCCAGATGTCATCCATGGCGCAGTATGGGCGGCTATATAATTTCACTGTTTCTAATTGTGGTGTTCACATTGTAATTGTGTTTTTTACAGAGCCGTTATAATAAAACTAAAGACAAACAAAAAAATACAGAACGCTAAACATAATATGTACGCGTACATAATTGAGCAAAAGACTGGCAAGGGCACAATCAAAATTGTGCAGGACCATGATGAAGACGGTGAAGCCCATGCCGGGGCCAGGATGCTCCATCTACTACAAATGATGAAGCAAAAGAATGTATTAGTTGTAGTTACGCGTTGGTAAGCAATACATTTTGTTTTTATTTCTTATTCTTGGTCTTTCTCACCTTGAGAGTGCCAAAGTCAAGTAAATATATGTCGAAAATATGAATAGCTTTTATGTTAACAGCGGCGTATTAATGTATGTTCAAGTTTCGACTAAGTTCTTTCTAAAGCGGTGTGTAACCTTTCTGGAGCTATCTGTGAATATTTTCCAACACTTGTGCATGCTGTCAAACCTTTATGTTTAACAATGCGCCTTATTATAATAAACAAACAAATATTAGTGTGATTCATAAATGTTTGTTTCCGAGTTTGGGTGTTTTCTATGTATAATATCCATGTGTACATATTATTTAGAAATATATAAGTTTTTCTATCAGTCGTCTAGATCCCAAAGCACAAGCTAATAATAACTTAATTTGGACTAGATAACGTTGTGTGAGATTGAACATTTAAAAATGGGTACACTAGGTACATTAATATGAAAAACTGAATTCCGAAAGGCGCAATGGCGAATTTCAAAATTCCGAATTTTATAATTCAGAATGATTTAGAATTCCGAAAGTCAGAAGTCCTATTGTAAAAAGAGGAATTTTTGGGTGTTCCCTTTAAAAATACTTGTTATTTAATGACTACGTCCACTAACAGACGTTGTTTATTTCAGGTATGGCGGAATCCAGCTGGGTCCAGACAGGTTCCGCCATATCAATAACGCGGCGAGGCAAGCCCTGCTCGAAGCCGGCATGCAGACGGATAAACCTAAAAAAAGACGGGCGGCCTAGGTTAATTAGAAATATGTATATAAATTATTTTTGATTATAAGTATAAAGTATGTAAATAAATTATTTAACTATAAATATCTTTTAGTAATTCACTCATTAATTTTCCTGGAAGCTTTGGTTGTGCGATTTTCACTTAAATTTCCGGTTTGGATCGTCGTGCTTTATAACCAACTAGCTGACCCGCACAGCTTCGTTTGTGTTACATTTTTAATTGCTGCTCAGCTCCTATTATTATGTATATTGTAGCGCGCATTTATTGCCTTTGACATTCGACTGATTCGACAATAACGTAGCTTTCTGTTGGTCAAACAATTTTGGAAATCCGTTCAGTAGATTCAGAGATTACTACAACTCTGAACGTCACAAACTCACAAACGTTACCTCTTTATAATAAACTAATATTATAAAGAGGTAAAGAGGTATTGTCTATACTAATAGACAATAGTCTGCCATCATGCTAGTATTCCATCTTACTTGATATCAGACTTCATGCTCTTTCAGATCTTGGTGAAATCTTTCGCCCTGTATTTCGCTAACGGGCGAGGGCTCCTAGATTTTCAGGGAAGTAATCAATGTGTAAATTTAGAAAATGAAGTTTAATGCTCATATAAGGGATATCTAAAAAAAAACTATTATGGCAGTTGTTCGGCAGATGTGTTTTAAAATATCTACGTTTCATCAGCTATCAATTTCAAAGATATTCAAAGCAATACATTTGTGCCCATCATCCTTTGCCAATTTCAACCTTTTATATAAAGGCCAGTACTGTGGGCCTAAATCACAGGTCTGCTATAGCTTTATTCTTTGGAATCTGAGTATCACTTTCTTGAGTTTCTGATGTGCTGATTACGGGAAAAATAATAATAAAATTAATCACATCAGGATTTTTTGGTATTGCATATTTAAGATTTTGCTTCAAAATATCTGAGCGCCTACATTAGAAAAAATATTATTAGAAAAGGTATAAAGTTAAACCAGGGTTTGTGTATAAGTAGGTACTCGCACGGATTTAGAAAATTAACAGTTTAAAGGCGCATCTTGCAACATAAACTTTAAATTGTCGTTACGAAGATGTTAAAATTCTCCGAATTGTTGAGAGTAGCGAAAAATTCTAAATCTATGGTTTTTGTAATATTTGCGGGATATCTGAGGTGATAAAACAACGAAACAGCGTAACAGACTTCATGAAAAATATTTACAAAAGTTATTTTGGTCCTGATAAGAAAATAAATGTCAGTGGAAAAAAAAATATGAAAAACTTAATGATATCGAGTTGCAAGCATTGCATTTGCAGTCATTTAAGGAAGTGGTGAAAAACTTTTTGGGGATAAACGCTTCGACTATGAAGAAATAGTGGCCAAAATGATTACACATTTTGGTGAAATGAGTTGTGTACCACATGAAACCCGAGTTGCCAATCTCCCGAACAGTCGATTGCTTTGGCAACCATGGCGGCCAACTTTTTCGTTTTTCACTTGTTTACTACGGCCTAGTCAATTAACTTATGCACTATTTTATTGATTGACGTCCCTAAGCATCTTATTACACACTAGCGGACGACACTCGGTTTCACCCGCGTCGTTCCCGTTCCCTATCCCATCGCCTATGTTCAAGGCAACATACTTAGTGTTTAGTTCATGTAAATCGGTTCAATAATAAAAAAGTTATATATAAATCTAAAGAATCGAAAGCATATAAAATGCAGCATACGAAGTCGCTACTTAATCGCGAAACTTAATGATATCGAGTTACAAGCATTGCATTTGCAGTCATTTAAGGAAGTGGTGAAAAACTTTTTGGGGATAAACGCTTCGACTATAAAGAAATAGTGGCCAAAATGATTACACATTTTGGTGAAATGAGCTGTGTACCACATGAAACCCGAGTTGCCAATCTCCCGAACAGTCGATTGCTTTGGCAACCATGGCGGCCAACTTTTTTCGTTTTTCACTTGTCTACTACGGCCTAGTCAATTAACTTATGCACTATTTTATTGATTGACGTCCCTAAGCATCTTATAACACACTAGCGGACGACACTCGGTTTCACCCGCGTCGTTCCCGTTCCCTATCCCATCGCCTATGTTCAACGCAGCATACTTAGTGTTTAGTTCATGTAAATCGGTTCAATAATAAAAAAGTTTCTGTTCTTTCAACCATTTGGAGTCAGGTAGGCCCTTAAAGGTCTAAGCAACCATGCCATATGTATTTTAAAAAAATCCTTTCATTCATTCATTCGTTCTTATGTCTAAAAGGTCTTAGTAACCATGCCATTATAAAAAAAGTAATTTCGATTCATTCATTCATTTGTTCATTCGCGATCGAATAAAGTGAATAAAATATACAGTTGATTGGTTGACTTTGTTTGTGGTTCGGTTATTTATTTATTTGTGTACCAGCCTAGGATCAAGTATACCTGATCCTAGGTACCAACCAGTTCTCTCAGAAACTTTAAAATGGAGATAGACAAATTAAGAAGACAGGTAAGTAGGTACTTTTAGTAATGTAATAAATAAATTAAAGTTACTTAATGTTTACCATCATGCTTAATTTAATGTTTTTTTTTTCATTTTTGTCATTGTTTAAAAACGGTAGTTGGAGGTAAAGTACCCTTAATATCGATAATGGCAAGTTTTGCTGAAAGGAAACATTCCTTTATTTTCAAAAGTAAGTAAAACTGCTTTTAAAGCTTTTGAAAAATCACCTGTTTGAGCCGGAAATCGAACCTGGGAGATGATAAAAAAAAAACACCTGTATTTTATGATACCGACCGAAAGAGACTTTAATATGGAACAATTTCTTTTAAACAACATAGTTTCTTAAATTAAGGTAAGATCAAGTAAAATATAGTCTTATTGTAAAGCTTACTCACTATCTAAATAAAAAAAAAAATAATATAGTTTAATTGAGAACCTCCGACATTTTTTTTTGAAGTTGTCATAGCAACCATGCCATAAGTATTAAAAAAAATAATTCCCTTTCATTCATACATTCGTTCATTTGTGATCGAATGAATGAATGAAATATACAAACGTACAAAAACCCAGCGCATCTATCTCTTTCTTGCGCGCTGAAATGTATATCTGTTGTTAGGTATATTGTCATGTTCTTTCAACCATTTGGGGTATGATAGGCCCTTAAATGTCTAAGCAACCATACCGTATGTATTTAAAAAAATCCTTTCATTCATTCGTTCGTTCATTCGCGATCGAATGAATGAATGAAATATACAGTTGATTGGTTTACTTTGTTTGTGGTTCGGTTATTTACTTATTTGTGTACCAGCCGCATACGCATAGCCAGCCAGTCGAGACGTACGACTAGTCACACGCGCACACGTTCGTCACATTTAACAACCAGTTCTCTCAGAAACTTTAAAATGGAGATAGAAAATTTAAGAAGACAGGTAAGTACGTTTAATTATGTAATAAATATATTAAAGTGACTTAATGTTTACCATCATGCTTAATTGAATGTTATTTTTTTTTTTCATTTTTGTCAATGTTTAATCTAGGCAGAGGAAGTAGAAGCTCTTTCTGCAATTTATGGCAGCGACTGGATCTTGGAGAGCGAAACATGCAGAACTTATAGCATCACAATTAGAGAGAAGAAGAATGCAGTGAAATTAAGTGTTACTATGACAGATAATTATCCAACGCTCTCGCCGCCAAGATATGAAATATCAGCACCTTGGATGGACAGAAACGACAAAGTACTCCTTCACAAGGATCTAAAGAAAATTTATACGTGAGTCTTTAAGTTGTTATTTCTTTTTAAACGTTTACTAAATGTGTCACATGACATTGACGAGCGTCCATGTGCTTTGGACGGCATGTTCTACCATTGGTCCTGGCTGCCAGGAACATGGTCGTTGTAAAGCCAAGTTGGACTCCTCATGGATGGCTTCTACATTCCAACAGCAGGTATCTACGAACTGCGCGTGTCTTATTCAACAGGGCGTTAAGCAGGAACCACATTAGCACATTATATGTGGTGAGCCTATTTAATATCTGCTAAATGTTGCCATGCAATTCTTATTCACATTTAATTTACCAAGTGTCGCCATCGTCTGGCATGCAATGAGCTCTCACTGATATTCAATAGTAATTAGGTACGGTCAACTATTTATTATTGTTATATTTATTTAGGTACTTACATATTACATATAATTGAAAATTTCATTTCTCTAAATTTAATACAATAATAATAAACGTGGGACTGCAGCTAGCGCTTTCATAAAGCAACTAATACTATTGTTAGTTAGCCCATTTGTGTTTAGACAAAGATGAACTGTGATGACGTTATTGTATTATGTATTGTATTGGATCCCTTGTAACAAAATATAAGGAAAAATAAAGTTGATGTCAGATAAAACAAAGAGATAGAAACAAAGAGATAGCATTATTCGTCCAAGTAAAGAAAAAAAGCACTGTTAATTTAAGATAAAAGAGTGCATTATTCTTTTCAGGTACCTAAGTACCTAAAATATTTTTTTTTTAGGTAGAAATTAAATCTTTGTAAAAGTCATGCAAGATTGCAATTTGTTGAAGTAACATTCTTTTTTCATATTTCAAGTATTATTTACGTCCTTAAAGTAGGAATTTATTGAAGTAGGTTATGTAGATATTTCATTTTACTAAACGTTCGTCAGAGTGCGAGTTGACATAGGTACCTACTTAATTATTATTGCGTGCGAGATGTTGTAAAACCCAAAAAATGCTGCTACAGTGTAAACTTCTTTATTACGAAAAACTCTTATCTATGTATAACGTGGAATGGAGTCCAGTTAATTGGTTTGCCGCCAAATCCATGCACTAATTCACTCTTTAAAATGCAACAGTCATGTCTTTATTAAGAAGAAATAATTTCATATTTAGACATCAACAATAAAATGGTTTTTATTAACGGCCTACAAAAAACGTCATAAACAGCCGTCTTGCTTTTATTGCCATTATTCCTAGATTATATTGTCTTTAGGAAACGTTGGCCCCCCAGTTACTAAACGCACTATCAACACCTCCCAGTCGTAATCCGAATTTGTTTAGAATTAACTTTTGATATTAAGATAATAATATATTATATAATAATAATAAGATAGATATTTGATATTAATTAATATTAATAAAATTAATATTTACTATGATTGGTTCATTTTAGTTTATTTTTCTATTTGCTCCGTGCAAAATCTCGTTTAAACCAAAAAGGAATGGTCGGTCCCTTGCAATAGTTAAAGAGAATTTACACTATTATAATAATGTGGACTATTAGTTGGTTTCAATACATTATTATAATGATGCTGCCTTCAAAGTGACGGTCCTATGATAAGGCAATTCAAGTGCGCATGGACCTCCTACAAACAAAAGCTAGTGTAATTACGGACATACATTCATAACACACAAAGTTTCAAGAGATTTGTTGGACCTGATGATAATGAAAGCAGTACGAGTAATGAAGATAAAGCTTCATTACTCGTACTGCTTTCATTTAACACTTGTACTTGTATGGCTATTTCAGGATAAATATTGGAGAACCTGTTATTTTTCAAATTATTGAAAAAATAAGAGAAAAACTGCAGGCTACAAAAGCTAAAAGCAAAAACTCTGAAGCGTTGCCTAAAGTAGCTACTTTACCAAAGCCTGCAGCATCTTTGGACGTGAGTATCCATACAGATATCAATTTCGAGAGATTCGGGTTTGTTTTAGACATAATTCTAGGCTTTACTGCAGTGGTTATATTAGATTTTTGTTCAAGCTTCCTGCTCAGAACACCCAAAAAAATCTAAATATTATATTCCGATTTTCAAAATTCCTAATAATTATGATTCTTCCTGGAATAAAACTATTAATAAACACGAGGAGCAATCAGCAGGGTTGTCATCTTCTTGCTTTATTCCCACTAAATGGTTAGTTGCAACAGTGACCACAAACGCAGAAGCGAATGAGGGGAACGAGCGTGCCGCGGCAGCGACCGCCGAGTGCCTGAACCCCTTCTGTTGTTTTTGTGCACTTTTTACAAGGCGTTTGATTTATGGGCTTGTGTAGTTTTTCGGATATTTAATAATCGGAATTCATATTTACGATAATCCAGATTATTTCAAAATTTAAATTGTTGGGTGAATATTGTATGGACGAGTTTCCAAATAGCAGAGAAACACCCATTTATGAAAATGTAAACGTTCAACCCACCTAAGTTCTTTCCCCGAATACTAATACTACGCTGCTGGTGTGTCCCGGGACATCCTTCCGAGGGCTTACCCGGGGCTCCCAACCATAGGCTGTTGGGCGTTACGTGAGGTTTTATAGTCGGTAGGAGGCCGGCATAACATCCAAGAGGATTTTCCCTCACGTTAAACAAAAAAAAGACTCTGCTGGTGTTAATTCGCTCCTAACAAAGTCTTTAGCTTATTTGGAAGGAATGGTAAAATAAAGACAATAAGATAGCGTATGTTATAGAAAGATGCCTAGGACCGAGTTTTGTAATGGAATATCGTAATAATTCTCAATGTTATTGTATGTTCCAGACTAATGCTGTAAATTGCCCGCAAATAATTCATGGCGCAGTTATTCTAGATAGAAAGAGCGCCTTCCAAGGTCACGCTGCAAAAGTGCACAGCTTGGATGAAGTCAAGTACCTAGTTCTCGTGGCCTCTCGATCACTGCAGTAAGCAACTTTCACTATGGCCCCTCCTTGGATGGGTGGCCATCTTAGTTTGCTATTGAATTGCGATTGTTTCCATGATTATGAAAGTTCATTAAGTATTTGGTTCCGGTTGTCAGTAACATAACAGACGCTAAGTCAAGTAGAAGATCTTATGGGCGGCTATATAATTTCACTGTTTCTAATTGTGGTGTTCACATTGTAATTGTGTTTTTTACAGAGCCGTTATAATAAAATTAAAGACAAACAAAAAAATACAGAACGCAAAACATAATATGTACGCGTACATAATTGAGCAAAAGACTGGCAAGGGCACAATCAAAATTGTGCAGGACCATGATGAAGACGGTGAAGCCCATGCCGGGGCCAGGATGCTCCATCTACTACAAATGATGAAGCAAAAGAATGTATTAGTATTAGTTGTAGTTACGCGTTGGTAAGCAATACATTTTGTTTTTATTTCTTATTCTTGGTCTTTCTCATCTTGAGAGTGCCAATGTCAAGTAAATATATGTCGAAAATATGAATAGCTTTTATGTTAACAGCGGCGTATTAATGTATGTTCAAGTTTCGACTAAGTTCTTTCTAAAGCGGTGTGTAACCTTTCTGGAGCTATCTGTGGAATTTTTCCAACACTTGTGCATGCTGTCAAACCTTTATGTTTAACAATTCGCCATAATATTATACCTACTAAACAAGCAAATATTTGTATGATTTATAAATGTATGTTGCGGAGTTGGGTGTTTTTTATGTATAATATCCATGTAGTACATATTATTTAGAAATATATAAGTTTGTCTATCAGTCGTCTAGATCCCAAAGCACAAGCTAATAATAACTTAATTTGGACTAGATAACGTTGTGTGAGATTGAACATTTAAAAATGGGTACACTAGGTACATTAATATGAAAAACTGAATTCCGAAAGGCGCAATCGCGAATTTCAAAATTCCGAATTTTATAATTCCGAATGATTTAGAATTCCGAAAGTCAGAAGTCCTATTGTAAAAAAAGGAATTTTTGGGTGTTCCCTTTAAAAATACTTGTTATTTAATGACTATGTCCACTAACAGACGTTGTTTATTTCAGGTATGGCGGAATCCAGCTGGGTCCAGACAGGTTCCGCCATATCAATAACGCGGCGAGGCAAGCCCTGCTCGAAGCCGACATGCAGACGGATAAACCTAAAAAAAGACGGGCGGCCTAGGTTAATTAGAAATATGTAAATAATTTATTTTTGATTATAAGTATAAAGTATGTAAATACATTATTTAACTATAAATATCTTTTAGTAATTCACTCATTAATTTTCCTGGAAGCTTTGGTTGTGCGATTTTCACTTAAATTTCCGGTTTGGATCGTCGCGCTTTATAACCAACTAGCTGACCCGCACAGCTTCGTTTGTGTTACATTTTTAATTGCTGCTCAGCTCCTATTATTATGTATATTGTAGCGCGCATTTATTGCCTTTGACATTCCACAATAACGTAGCTTTCTTTTGGTGAAACAATTTTGGAAATCCGTTCAGTTGATTCAGAGATTACTACAACTTTGAACGTCACAAACTCACAAACGTTACCTCTTTATAATAAACTAATATTATAAAGAGGTAAAGAGGTATTGTCTATACTAATAGACAATAGTCTGCCATCATGCTAGTATTCCATCTTACTTGATATCAGACTTCATGCTCTTTCAAATCTTGGTGAAATCTTTCGCCCTGTATTTCGCTAACGGGCGAGGGCTCCTAGATTTTCAGGGAAGTAATCAATGTGTAAATTTAGAAAATGAAGTTTAATGCTCATATAAGGGATATCTAAAAAAAACTATTATGGCAGTTGTTCGGCAGATGTGTTTTAAAATATCAGTCGGTAGTGATTGATACCGCCTGCGGCGCTGGAGGTCCTGGGTTTGATTCCTGGGTCGGCCCAAATATTTGTGTGATCCACAAATGTTTGTTTCGGAGTTTGGGTGTTTTCTATCTATCTATCTTCTATACTTATAATAAAACTGTTAAGGGTCGTGAGTCTGTACATGGAAGATATTTTAAAAAATTTAACTGTAGGGCATTCTATAATCGATACCGAAGCCGAAAATGTAATTTAAAATTTTCATGTCTGTCTGTCTGTCTGGCTATCTGTCTGTCTGTCTGTATCCCGAATAAGTATCACGCCGAAACTACTGAATCGATTTGAATGAAACTTGGTAAAATCCGAGCTTATAGTCTGAGGAAGGTTCTAGGTCTGGATACTTTGGATCCCGATATTTTGCGCGGGTCCTTCAGGAGAGACGATGAGAGATGAAATGGTTTTTCAGTTGTAATATCTCACCGCGTAGTCTGATTTCAAATATATTTTTGGTGTCCGATTGTTTCACACAAGTTTCAATATTGAGGGATTTGTAGTTCAGAAATTAGGGGCATCTCCACTTTAGGCAAACCTAGAATTCAAGGGTTCTTTTCATTAAACGGGCGTGTTGGCTTAATCTTAAGAGCTTAAAGATTAAGGCTATTGTAAAACAATTCAGTCGCGCTGAAGGCGTTTTAGGACTGAATTGTTTTAGAATGGATTTAATCTTTAGACTCTTCTATTATTTAGCAAACAGGGCAATTTCATACGCTCCCATGAGTCTGATGAAAAAGTACCTCTCCTTTCATACACCATATGTGGCGTAAACGAAGTTGCGAGGGCCAGGTAGTTAATCATATTACAACTCATTACACCAAAATGTGTAATCATTTTTGCCACTATTTCTTTATAGTCAAAGCTTTTATTGTTCCCCAAAACGTTTTTCACCACCAACTTATAAGACTGCAAACCCTTTGGTTTATCTTTATTACTCCCTTTTCTAATAATATTTATAACAATTAGGTAATATTAACTAATCATTATGTATTAATGAGCTCATTACTAAATTAGGCCAAAATAATACGTTTTCGACATGGTTAATGCGAATTGCTAATACTTATTATGTAGTACCTAATTAACAAATTACTGATTGGCAATGATTTTTTTGTCCCTTTACACTAATTAAATGCAATAAAAATTAAGTTGAAGTAATTTAATGACATTTTATAAATTTCGAAGATAAATCTTAAAGGTTCAACATCAAAAAATCCTGACGTGATGGATTTTTTAAATATTTTACCCGTAATCAGCACATCAGAAACTATAGAAAGCGATACTCAGATTTCAAAGAGGAAATCCATTGCAGATCTGTGATTTAGCCACAAAGTACCTACTGGCCCACTAACTGGGCCCAAAAAGTGTACAGCCGCCTTTATATAAAAGGTCAGCAATCTTTCTTGGACATTGTTTCAAACGTCATCTTATCCAAACTAAACCAATATAAGCTTGTGCTAAAGAATCTAGACAACTGATAAATATACTCAACAACCATGCCATTATAAAAAAAATCTATTCATTCATTCATTTGTTCATTCGCGATCGAATGAATGAAGGAAATATACAGATGATTGGTTTACTTTGTTTGTGGTTCGGTTATTTATTTATTTGCGTACCAGCTGCAGCCGCATAGCCAGTCGAGACGTACGACTAGTCGCACGCGCACACGTTCGTCACATTTAAACGTTCTCTCAGAAACTTTGAAATGGAGATAGAAAATTTAAGAAGACAGGTACGTTTAGTAATCTAATAAATATATTATAGTTACTTAATGTTTACCATCATGCTTAATTTAATGTTTTTTTTTTTCATTTTTGTTATTGTTCAATCTAGGCAGAGGAAGTAGAAGCTCTTTCTGCAATTTATGGCAGCGACTGGATCTTGGAGAGCGAAACATGCAGAACTTATAGCATCACAATCAAAGAGAAGAAGAATGCAGTCAAATTCAGTGTTTCTATGACAGAAAATTATCCAACGCTCTCGCCGCCAAGATATGAAATATCAGCACCTTGGATGGACAGAAACGCCAAAGTACTCCTTCACAAGGATCTAAAGAAAATTTATACGTGAGTCTTTAAGTTGTTATTTCTTTTTAAACATTTACTTAATGTGTCACATGAAATTGACGAGCGTCCATGTGCTTTGGACGGCATGTTCTACCATTGGTCCTGGCTGCCAGGAACATGGTCGTTGTAAAGCCAAGTTGGACTCCTCATGGATGGCTTCTACATTCCAACAGCAGGTATCTACGAACTGTGGGTGTCTTATTCAACAGGGCGTTAAGCGAGAACCACATAAGTACATTATATGTGGTGAGCCTATTTAATATCTGCTAAATATTGCCATGCAATTCTTAGTCACATGTAATTTACCCAGTATCGCCGTCGTCTGGCATGCAATGAGCTCTCACTGATTTTCAATAGTAATTAGGTACGGTCATCTATTTATTATTGTTATATTTATTTAGGTTCATATTACATCTAATTAAAAAATTCATTTCTCTAAATACAATAATAACTAGCTGAACCCGCAACTTCGTTTACGTCACATATTACACATTAAGCTCTTTTATGATTAAGCCAACACGCCAGTTTAGATTTCCAATTTTTAGATTCATATGTCTATGTACGATTCTTTAAAGTGATATAACTTTTTTATTTATAAACCGATTGACATGAAATAAACACTAAATGTTAAGTGGAGCAAACCTCGACACAATAAAGAAAACCGCATTGCAATCAATTAAACGGTTACTGAGATTAGCGTGCACAACCGTACAGACAAACAGACATACAGAAATACAGACAAATAGACAAAAAAACTAAAAATCATTGTTTTGGGTTCTATTGCGTTCCCAAAGCCTCCCTATAATATTTTTTCTTATTTATCTTCCGTGTACAGATAGCGACTTGTTACGATTTTATTATAATTATGTTGTATTGATGATATTGATAAACGTGGGACTGCAGCTAGCGCTTTCATAAAGCAACTAATACTATTGTTAGTTAGCCCATTTGTGTTTAGACAAAGATGAACTGTGATGACGTTATTGTATTATGTATTGTATTGGATCCCTTGTAACAAAATATAAGGAAAAAATAGTAGATGTCAGATAAAACAAAGAGATAGCATTAGTCGTTCAAGTAAAGAAAAAAAGCACTGTTAGTTTAAGATAAAAGAGTGCATTATTCTTTTCAGGTACCTAAGTACCTACCTAAAATAAAATTATTCAGGTAGAAAAAATATCTTTGTAAAGGTCAAGCAAGATTGCAGTTTGTTGAAGTAACATTCTTTTTTCAACTTTCTAGTATTATTTACGTCCTTAAACTAAGATTTTATTGAAGTAGGTTATGTATGTAGATATTTCATTTTACTTAACGTTCGTCAGCGTGCGAGTTGACATAGGTACTTAATTATTATTGCGTGCGAGACGTTGTAAAACCCAAAAAATGCTGCTACAGTGTAAACTTCTTTATTACGAAAAACTCTTATCTATGTATAACGTGGAATGGAGTCCAGTTAATTGGTTTGCCGTCAAATCCATGCACTAATTCACTCTTTAAAATGCAACAGTCATGTCTTTATTAAGAAGAAATAATTTTATATTTAGACATCAACAATAAAATGGTTTTTATTAACGGCCTACAAAAAACGTCATAAACAGCCGTCTTGCTTTTATTGCCATTATTCCTAGATTATATTGTCTTTAGGAAACGTTGGCCCCCCAGTTACTAAACGCACTGTCGCCACCTCCCAGTCGTAATCCGAATTTGTTTAGAATTACCTTTTGATATTAATAAAATTAATATTTACTATAATTGGTTCATTTTAGTTTATTTTTCTATTTGCTCCGTGCGAAATCTCGTTTCAACCAAAAAGGAATGGTCGGTCCCTTGCAATAGTTAAAGAGAATTTACACTATTATAATAATGTGGACTATTAATTGGTTTCAATACATTATTATAATGATGCTGCCTTCAAAGTGACGGTCCTATGATAAGGCAATGCAAGTGCGCATGGAACTCCTACAAACAAAAGCTAGTGTAATTTTGGACATACATTCATAACACACAAAGTTTCAAGATATTTGTTGGACCTGATGATAATGCTTTATCTTCATTACTCGTACTGCTTTCATTTAACACTTGTACTTGTATGGCTATTTCAGGGAAAATATTGGAGAACCTGTTATTTTTCAAATCATAGAAAAAATACGAGAAAAACTGCAGGCTACAAAAGCTAAAAGCAAAAACTCTGAAGCGTTGCCTAAAGTAGCTACTTTACCAAAGCCTGCAGCATCTTTGGACGTGAGTATCCATACAGATATCAATTTCGAGAGATTCGGGTTTGTTTTAGACATCATTCTAGGCTTTACTGCAGTGGTTATGTTAGATTTTCGTTCTAGCTTCCTGCTCAGAACACCCAAAAAAATCTAAATGTTATATCCGATTTTCAAAATTCCTAATAATTATGATTCTTCCTGGAATAAAACTATTAATAAACACGAGGAGCAATCAGCAGGGTTGTCATCTTCTTGCTTTATTCCCACTAGGATTAGTTGCAACAGTGACCACAAACGCAGAAGCGAGTGAGCGGAACGAGCGTGCCGCGGCAGCGACCGCCGAGTGCCTGAACCCCTTCTGTTCTCGTGCACTTTTTACAAGGCGTTTGGTTTATGGGCTTGTGTAGTTTTTCGAATATTTGATAATCGGAATTCATATTTACGATAATTCGTATTATTATCGATTCCAAATCTTAATGGTTAGGTCAATATTGTATGGACGAGGTTCCTAATGGCAGAGGAACACCCATTTATTAAAATGTAAACGTTCTAGCTACTTAGGTCGCAAGAACGTTTACATTTTTACAAAGAGCTCAGGCTCTTTCCCCGAATACTATGCTGATGCTAACTTGCTCCTAACAAAGTCTTTAGCTTATATAGAAGGGTTGGTGAAATAAAGACAATTATTATAGAAAGATGTCTAGGACCGAGTTTGGTAATCAAATATCGCAGTTCTCAATGTTATTGTATGTTCCAGACTAATGACGTGAATAATTGCCCCGATATCATCCATGGCGCCGTTATTGTGGATCGAAAGAGCGCATTTCCTATACAAGGTCACGCTGCAAAAGTGCACAGCTTGGATGATGTCAAGTAAGTTCAATATAATTCTTTTTTGCTTTGTACAAGTAGTTCTCGTGGCCCCTCGATCACTGCAGTAAGCAACTTTCTCTATGCCCCGTCCTTGGATAGGTGTCCATCATATTTTGCTATTTTAATGCAATTAAGTAAGTAGATAAGTAAGTAAGTAAAACTTTATTGTACACCAATATAAACAGTTTACAAAAGAAACAAAAGCACAAATATTTACAAATGGCAGCCATATCGCTAACCAGCAATCTCATCCTACTGGCAACCTTTGATTGGACAAAATGAACATTAAAATTTTAAGAAATGGGTATGTTCCTAGTTGTCGGTGTCAAATAACAGTGTTAAAAAATACAAAATATAGAATGATAGTTTCCATGATTGTGTCCATGATTATGAAAGTACATTAAGTCTTTGGTCCCGGTTATCAGTAGCATGACAGTCGGCCAATTAAAAGGCCTTATTAGCGGTTATTCTCACTGTTTCTAATATTTATAATTCTGTCTTTTTACAGAGCCGTTGTAACTAAATTAAAGACGAACAAGAAAATTCTAAATGCGAAACATAATATGTTCGCATATAGGATTGAAAAGCACAACAAGAAGGGCTCTACAATCATTCAGGACCATGATGAAGATGGTGAAGCCCATGCCGGGGGCAGATTGCTCCATCTATTACAAATGATGGAGCAAAAGAATGTATTAGTTGTAGTTACGCGTTGGTAAGCAATACATTTTGTTTTTATTTCTTATTCTTGGTCTTTCTCACCTTGAGAGTGCCAAAGTCAAGTAAATATATGTCGAAAATATGAATAGCTTTTATGTTAACAGCAGCGTATTAATGTATGTTCAAGTTTCGACTAAGTTCTTTCTAAAGCGGTGTGTAACCTTTCTGGAGCTATCTGTGAATATTTTCCAACACTTGTGCATGCTGTCAAACCTTTATGTTTAACAATGCGCCTTATTATAATAAACAAACAAATATTAGTGTGATTCATAAATGTTTGTTTCCGAGTTTGGGTGTTTTCTATGTATAATATCCATGTGTATATATCTATTATTTAGAAATATATAAGTTTGTCTATCAGTCGTCTAGATCCCAAATCACAAGCTAATAATAACTTTATTTGGACTAGATAACGTTGTGTGAGATTGAACATTTAAAAAAGGGGTACACTAGGTACATTAATATGAAAAACTGAATTCCGAAAGGCGCAATCGCGAATTTCAAAATTCCGAATTTTATAATTCCGAATGATTTAGAATTCCGAAAGTCAGAAGTCCTATTGTAAAAAAAGGAATTTTTGGGTGTTCCCTTTAAAAATAGGTACTTGTTATTTAATGACTATGTCCACTAACAGACGTTGTTTATTTCAGGTATGGCGGAATCCAGCTGGGTCCAGACAGGTTCCGCCATATCAATAACGCGGCGAGGCAAGCGCTGATCGAAGCCGGCATGCAGACGGATAAACCTAAAAAAAGACGGGCGGCCTAGGTTAATTAGAAATATGTATATATATTATTTTTGATTATAAGTATAAAGTATGTAAATAAATTATTTAACTATAAATATCTTTTAGTAATTCACTCATTAATTTTCCTGGAAGCTTTGGTTGTGCGATTTTCGCTTAAATTTCCGGTTTGGATCGTCGCGCTTTATAACCAACTAGCTGACCCTCACAGCTTTGTTTGTGTTTAATTTTTAATTGCTGCTCAGCTCCTATTATTATGTATATTGTGGCGCGTATTTATTGCTTTTGACATTCGACTGATTCGACAATAACGTAGCTTTCTTTTGGTGAAACAATTTTAGAAATCCGTTCAGTAGATCAGAGATTACTACAACTTTTAACGTCACAAACTCACAACCTCACAAACGTTACCTCTTTATAATAAACTAATATTATAAAGAGGTAAAGAGGTATTGTCTATACTAATAGACAATAGTCCGCCATCATGCTAGTATTCCATCTTACTTGATACCAGACTTGCTCTTTCAAATCTTGGTGAAATCTTTCGCCCTGTATTTCGCTAACGGGCCAGGGCTCCTAGATTTTCAGGGATGTAATCAATGTGTGAATTTAGGAAATAAAGTTTAATGCTCATATTACAACTCATTTCACCAAAATGTGTAATCATTTTGGCCACTATTTCTTTATAGTCGAAGCGTTTATCCCCAAAAAGTTTTTCACTACTTCCTTAAATGACTGCAAATGCAATGCTTGCAACTCGAAATCATTAAGTTTTTCATAATTTTTTTTCCACTGACATTTATTTTCTTATCAGGACCAAAATAACTTTTGTAAATATTTTTCATGAAGTCTGTTACGCTGTTTCGTTGTTTTATCACCATACATATCCCGCAAATATTACATAAACAATTCGGAGAATTTTAACATCTTCGTAATGACAATTTAAAGTTTATGTTGCAAGATGCGCATTTAAACTGTTACTTTTCTAAATCCGTGCGGGTACCTACTTATACACAAACCCTGGTTTAAGTTTATCCCTTTTCTAATAATATTTATAACAATTAGGCAATATTACCAAATCAATGTATCATTCACTTCATTACTCGAGTTCATTACTAAATTAAGCCAAAATGACCCGTTTTCGTCTTCGTTAATGAGAATTACGCATACTTATTTTTTTTTAAATACATATTATTATTTTATTAATAAGTAACAATAAAAATACATTAAACAACTTAATTAAAAATATTTACAGAAAAGAGGAGACGGGGGGAGGGGTGGAGGTGAGAGACGGGATCATGCTTATTATGTAGTAACTAACAAACTACTGATTGACGTTAATTTATTTGTCCCCTTGCACTAATTAAATGCAATAAAAATTAAGCTGAAGTATTTTAATGACGTTTTTATAAATTTTAAAATGTAGGCGCTCAGATATTTTGAAGCAAAATCATAAATATTCAATACCAAAAATTCCTGATGTGATGAATTATATTATTATTTTTCCCGTAATCAGCACATCAGAAACTCAAGAAAATGATACTCAGATTCCAAAGAGTAAAGCCATAGCAGACCTGTGATTTAGGCCCAAAGTACTGGCCCACTAGGCCCACTGATCGCAAAAAGTGTACAGCCGCCTTTATATAAAAGGTTGAAAATGGCAAAGTATGATGGGCACATATGTATTGCTTTGAATATCTATGAAATTGATAGCTGATGAAACGTAGATATTTTAAAACACATCTGCTGAACATTTGCCATAATAGTTTTTTTTAGAATTTAGATATCCCTTAGAGAAAAATAAACTTGCTAATATAATTTTTTTTTAATTTCTTTTCTTTCACTTGTCTACTACGGTCTATTCAATTAACTTATGCCCTATTTTATTGATTGACGTCCCTAAGCATCTTATTACACACTAGCGGACGTCACGCGGTTTCGCCCGCATAGTTTCCTGTTCCCTATCCCATCGCCTATGTTCACCGCAAAGAGTGTAGCTTCCCAACTGTGAAAGAATTTACAAATCGGTCCAGTAGTTCCGGCGCCTATTCGATGCAAACAAACAAACAATCAAATCTTTCCTCTTTTTATATTAGTATAGTTGTAAATAATAATAATAAGACACACAAAATAAACAAAATTAAATTTAGAAGCCTAAAAATCAGCAATATTGAATAAAAAAATTAAATGTTGAATATCTCGAAGAGTGTTAAGTTAAGGGTAAGGTGTTTCATAGTAAAATAAGTCAGAAATGATGGGTACTTCACGCCCTTGACTGATCTAGCATGACTTTTCCTGTGACCCTATACAGGATGGAATTTTAAAACGGTAGTTGGAGGTTAAGTACCCTTAATATCGATAATGGCAAGTTTTGCTGAAAGGAAACATTCCTTTATTTTCAAAAGTAAGTAAAACTGCTTTTAAAGCTTTTTGAAAAATCACCTGTTTGAGCCGGAAATCGAACCTGGGAGATGATGAAAAAATAACATCCTGTATTTTATGATACCAACCGAAAGAGACTTTATTAAGGAACAATTTCTTTTAAACAACATAGTATCTTAAATTGAGGTAAGATCAAGTAAAATATGTTTTTATTGTAAAGCTTACTCACTATCTAAATTAAAAATATATAAAATAGTTTAATTGAGAACCTCCGACTTTTTTTTGAAGTTGTCATAGCAACCATGCCATATGTATTAAAAAAATAATTTCCTTTCATTCATACGTTCGTTCATTTGTGATCGAATGAATGAATGAAATATACAAACGCACAAAAACCCAGCGCATCTATCTCTTTCTTGCGCGCTGAAATGTATATCTGTTGTTAGGTATATTGTCATGTTCTTTCAACCATTTGGGGTATGATAGGGCCTTAAATGTCTAAGCAACCATGCCGTATGTATTTAAAAAAAATCCTTTCATTCATTCATTCGTTCATTCGCGATCGAACGAATGAATGAAATATACAGTTGATTGGTTTACTTTGTTTGTGGTTCGGTTATTTATTTATTTGTGTACCAGCCGCATAGCCAGCCAGTCGAGACGTACGACTAGTCGCACGCGCACACGCTCGTCACATTTAAACAACCAGTTCTCTCAGAAACTTTAAAATGGAGATAGAAAATTTAAGAAGACAGGTTAGTACGTTTAGTAATGTAATAAATATATTAAAGTGACTTAATGTTTACCATCATGCTTAATTTAATGTTTTTTTTTTTTTTCATTTTTGTCATTGTTTAATCTAGGCAGAGGAAGTAGAAGCTCTTTCTGCAATTTATGGCAGCGACTGGATCTTGGAGAGCGAAACATGCAGAACTTATAGCATCACTATTAAAGAGAAGAAGAATGCAGTCAAATTAAGTGTTACTATGTCAGAAAATTATCCAACGCTCTCGCCGCCAAAATATGAATTATCAGCACCTTGGATGGACAGAAACGCCAAAGTACTCCTTCACAAGGATCTAAAGAAAATTTATACGTGAGTCTTTAAGTTGTTATTTCTTTTAAACATTTACTAAGTGTGTCGATGTGCTTTGGACGGCATGTTCTACCATTGGTCCTGGCTGCCAGGAACATGGTCGTTGTAAAGCTAAGTTGGACTCCTCATGGGTGGCTTCTACATTACAACAGCAGGTATCTACGAACTGCACGTGTCTTATTCAACAGGGCGTTAAGTGAGAACCATATAAGCACATTATATGTGGTGAGCCTATTTATTATGGAATATTTTTAAATGCACATCTGTTTAATTTTTCTGCACACTAGGTAACTCCACTAATTTACTGCATGCAAACCAGGAAATTAAATGCTGAGCAAAAAACAATTCATTAACTTAACATGTCCTACTTAAAAAACTTATGTTACTCAGAACGAGATGACCTTTTTAATCGTATTCACACCAAAAATGTGGTTCGTACATCGAATATATGATTTGTATAACAGAAATACGAATTGTTTATCAAAAATACTAACTTGCACTCTAAATTATACAATCTTATAACGGAATAGGTTAGGTTAGGTTAGACTTAATTTTTTGGATTAATAAAATTTGATTTTTTAGAGGTGACTGATTAAATTGGGGTTTTACTTAGAATATACGATGTTCCTAAAAGTAAATTAGGCGATGGTTTTCCTTAAAAATGTTTTAATATTTTTGTGGAACTAAGGAATTATTAGATATACAATTTTGATAATAGTTATTCGTTCAGTAAAAGAGTTCTGCAAATACCATTAAACAGTATAATGGATTTGATTTATTTAGTGTGCATAATTAGTGTGCAAGTCAGTATTTTTGGTTTAACTTTGAAATATTTTTAGTTCAGAAAAAGGAAATGTACAGATATCGATTTAAATACATGTCATTTATTATCTGCTAAATATTGCCATGCAATACTTAGTCACATGTAATTTACCCAGTATCGCCGTCGTCTGGCATGCAATGAGCTCTCACTGATATTCAATAGTAATTAGGTACGGTCATCTATTTATTATTGTTATATTTATTTAGGTTCATATTACATCTAATTAAAAAATTCATTTCTCTAAATATAATAATAACTAGCTGAGCCCGCAACTTCGTTTACGTCACATCAGGTGTATGAAAGGAAAGGTATTTCTTCATCAGAGTCATCAAGCAGCGTCTGAAACTGCCCTGTTTGCTTAATCATAAAAGAGCTTAATGATTAAGTTTTTCACTTAATCATTAAGGTTCACTCACATTCAAAGAAACCCCTACAATTAAAATTTTCAAAATATCTGATTCTTAAAAGTGTTATAACTCTTTTATTTCTAAACCGATTTACATAAAACAAACGCTAAATGTTAACTGGAGCAAACCTCAACACAATACAAAAAACCGCATTGCAATCGGTTGAGCGGTTACTGAGATTAGCGTGCACAACCGTACAGACAAACAGATATACAGACATACAGACATACAGACATACAGACAAACAGACAAAAATTCTAAAAATCATTGTTTTGGGTTCTATTGCGTTCATAAAGCCCCCCTATAATATTTTTTCTTATTTATCTTCCATGTACAGACAGCGACCTGTTACGATTTTATTATATGTATTGATTGATAATAAACGTGGGACTGCAGCTAGCGCTTTCATAAAGCAACTAATACTATTGTTAGTTAGCCCATTTGAGTTCAGACAAAGATGAACTGTGATGACGTTATTGTATTATGTATTGTATTGGATCCCTTGTAACAAAATATAAGGAAAAATATAGTAGATGTCAGATAAAACAAAGAGATAGCATTATTCGTCCAAGTAAAGAAAAACAGCACTGTTAATTTAAGATAAAAGAGTGCATTATTCTTTTCAGGTACCTAGGTACCTAATATAATTATTTTTAGGTAGAAACTATATCTTTGTAAAAGTCATGCAAGATTGCAATTTGTTGAAGTGACATTGTTTTTTCATATTTCAAGTATTATTTACGTCCTTAAAGTAGGAATTTATTGAAGTAGGTTATGTAGATATTTCATTTTACTTAACTTTCATTAGAGTGCGAGTTGACATAGGTACTTAATTATTATTGCGTGCGAGACGTTGTAAAACCCAAAAAATGCTGCTACAGTGTAAACTCTTTATTACGAAAAACTCTTATCTATGTATAACGTGGAATGGAGTCCGAATTTGTTTAGAATTACCTTTTGATATTAATAAAATTAATATTCATTATAATTGGTTCATTTTAGTTTATTTTTCTATTTACTCCGTGCGAAATCTCGTTTCAACCAAAAAGGAATGGTTGGTCCCTTGTAATAGTTAAAGAGAATTTACACTATTATAATAATGTGGACTATTAATTGGTTTCAATACATTATTATAATGATGATGCCTTCAAGTTAACGGTCCTATGATAAGGCAATTCATGTGCGCATGGACCTCCTACAAACAAAAGCTTGTGTAATTTTGGACATCCATTCATAACACGCAAAGTTTCCAGAGATTTGTTGGACCTGATGATAATGCTTTATCTTCATTACTCGTACTGCTTTTATTTAACACTTGTACTTGTATGGCTATTTCAGAGAAATATTGGAGAACTTGTTATTTTTCAAATCATAGAAAAAATACGAGAAAAACTGCAGTCTACAAAAGCTAAAAGCAAAAACTCTGAAGCGTTGCCTACAGTAGCTACTTTACCAAAGCCTGCAGCATCTTTGGACGTGAGTATCCATACAGACATCAATTTCGAGAGATTCGGGTTTGTTTTAGACATCATTCTAGGCTTTACTGCAGTGGTTATGTTAGATTTTTGTTCAAGCTTCCAGCTCAAAACACCCAAAAAAATTTAAATGTTGATTTCCGATTTTTAAAATTCCTAATAATTATGATTCTTCCTGTAAAAAAAACTATTAATAAACACGAGGAACAATCAGCAGGGTTGTCATCTTCTTGCTTTATTCCCACTAAATGCTTAGTTGCAACAGTGACCACAAACGCAGAAGCGAGTGAGCGGAACGAGCGTGCCGCGGCAGCGACCGCCGAGTGCCTGAACCCCTTCTGTTGTTCTCGTGCACTTTTTACAAGGCGTTTGATTTATGGGCTTGTGTAGTTTTTCGGATATTTGATAATCGGAATTCATATTTACGATAATTCGTATTATTATTGATTCCAAATCTTAATGTCTGGGTCAATATTGTATGGACGAGGTTCCTAATGGCAGAGGAACACCCATTTATTAAAATGTAAACGTTCTAGCTACTTAGGTCGCAAGAACGTTTACATTTTTACAAAGAGCTTAGGCTCTTTCCCCGAATACTATGCTGATGCTAACTTGCTCCTAACAAAGTCTTTAGCTTATATAGAAGGGTTGGTGAAATATAGACAATAATTATAGAAAGATGTCTAGGACCGAGTTTGGTAATCAAATATCGCAGTTCTCAATGTTACTGTATGTTCCAGACTAATGACGTGAATAATTGCCCAGATGTCATCCATGGCGCAGTTATTGTAGACAGAAGGAGCGCCTTCCAAGGTCACGCTGCAAAAGTGCACAGCTTGGATGATGTCAAGTAAGTTCAATATAATTCTTTTTTTTACTTTGTACAAGTAGTTCTCGTGGCCTCTCGATCACTGCAGTAAGCAACTTTCACTATGGCCCGTCCTTGGATGGGTGGCCATCATAGTTTGCTATTGAATTGCGATTGTTTCCATGATTATGAAAGCTCATTAAGTATTTGGTTCCGGTTGTCAGTAACATAACAGACGCTAAGTCAAGTAGAAGATCTTATGGGCGGCTATATAATTTCACTGTTTCTAATTGTGGTGTTCACATTGTAATTGTGTTTTTTATAGAGCCGTTATAATAAAACTAAAGACAAACAAAAAAATACAGAACGCTAAACATAATATGTACGCGTACATAATTGAGCAAAAGACTGGCAAGGGCACAATCAAAATTGTGCAGGACCATGATGAAGACGGTGAAGCCCATGCCGGGGCCAGGATGCTCCATCTACTACAAATGATGAAGCAAAAGAATGTATTAGTTGTAGTTACGCGTTGGTAAGCAATACATTTTGTTTTTATTTCTTATTCTTGGTCTTTCTCACCTTGAGAGTGCCAAAGTCAAGTAAATATATGTCGAAAATATGAATAGCGTTTATGTTAACAGCGGCGTATTAATGTATGTTCAAGTTTCGACTAAGTTCTTTCTAAAGCGGTGTGTAACCTTTCTGGAGCTATCTGTGAATATTTTCCAACACTTGTGCATGCTGTCAAACCTTTATGTTTAACAATGCGCCTTATTATAATAAACAAACAAATATTAGTGTGATTCATAAATGTTTGTTTCCGAGTTTGGGTGTTTTCTATGTATAATATCCATGTGTACATATTATTTAGAAATGTATAAGTTTTTCTATCAGTCGTCTAGATCCCAAAGCACAAGCTAATAATAACTTAATTTGGACTAGATAACGTTGTGTGAGATTGAACATTTAAAAATGGGTACACTAGGTACATTAATATGAAAAACTGAATTCCGAAAGGCGCAATGGCGAATTTCAAAATTCCGAATTTTATAATTCAGAATGATTTAGAATTCCGAAAGTCAGAAGTCCTATTGTAAAAAGAGGAATTTTTGGGTGTTCCCTTTAAAAATACTTGTTATTTAATGACTACGTCCACTAACAGACGTTGTTTATTTCAGGTATGGCGGAATCCAGCTGGGTCCAGACAGGTTCCGCCATATCAATAACGCGGCGAGGCAAGCCCTGCTCGAAGCCGGCATGCAGACGGATAAACCTAAAAAAAGACGGGCGGCCTAGGTTAATTAGAAATATGTATATAAATTATTTTTGATTATAAGTATAAAGTATGTAAATAAATTATTTAACTATAAATATCTTTTAGTAATTCACTCATTAATTTTCCTGGAAGCTTTGGTTGTGCGATTTTCACTTAAATTTCCGGTTTGGATCGTCGTGCTTTATAACCAACTAGCTGACCCGCACAGCTTCGTTTGTGTTACATTTTTAATTGCTGCTCAGCTCCTATTATTATGTATATTGTAGCGCGCATTTATTGCCTTTGACATTCGACTGATTCGACAATAACGTAGCTTTCTGTTGGTCAAACAATTTTGGAAATCCGTTCAGTAGATTCAGAGATTACTACAACTCTGAACGTCACAAACTCACAAACGTTACCTCTTTATAATAAACTAATATTATAAAGAGGTAAAGAGGTATTGTCTATACTAATAGACAATAGTCTGCCATCATGCTAGTATTCCATCTTACTTGATATCAGACTTCATGCTCTTTCAGATCTTGGTGAAATCTTTCGCCCTGTATTTCGCTAACGGGCGAGGGCTCCTAGATTTTCAGGGAAGTAATCAATGTGTAAATTTAGAAAATGAAGTTTAATGCTCATATAAGGGATATCTAAAAAAAAACTATTATGGCAGTTGTTCGGCAGATGTGTTTTAAAATATCTACGTTTCATCAGCTATCAATTTCATAGATATTCAAAGCAATACATTTGTGCCCATCATCCTTTGCCAATTTCAACCTTTTATATAAAGGCCAGTACTGTGGGCCTAAATCACAGGTCTGCTATAGCTTTATTCTTTGGAATCTGAGTATCACTTTCTTGAGTTTCTGATGTGCTGATTACGGGAAAAATAATAATAAAATTAATCACATCAGGATTTTTTGGTATTGCATATTTAAGATTTTGCTTCAAAATATCTGAGCGCCTACATTAGAAAAAATATTATTAGAAAAGGTATAAAGTTAAACCAGGGTTTGTGTATAAGTAGGTACTCGCACGGATTTAGAAAATTAACAGTTTAAAGGCGCATCTTGCAACATAAACTTTAAATTGTCGTTACGAAGATGTTAAAATTCTCCGAATTGTTGAGAGTAGCGAAAAATTCTAAATCTATGGTTTTTGTAATATTTGCGGGATATCTGAGGTGATAAAACAACGAAACAGCGTAACAGACTTCATGAAAAATATTTACAAAAGTTATTTTGGTCCTGATAAGAAAATAAATGTCAGTGGAAAAAAAAATATGAAAAACTTAATGATATCGAGTTGCAAGCATTGCATTTGCAGTCATTTAAGGAAGTGGTGAAAAACTTTTTGGGGATAAACGCTTCGACTATGAAGAAATAGTGGCCAAAATGATTACACATTTTGGTGAAATGAGTTGTGTACCACATGAAACCCGAGTTGCCAATCTCCCGAACAGTCGATTGCTTTGGCAACCATGGCGGCCAACTTTTTCGTTTTTCACTTGTTTACTACGGCCTAGTCAATTAACTTATGCACTATTTTATTGATTGACGTCCCTAAGCATCTTATTACACACTAGCGGACGACACTCGGTTTCACCCGCGTCGTTCCCGTTCCCTATCCCATCGCCTATGTTCAAGGCAACATACTTAGTGTTTAGTTCATGTAAATCGGTTCAATAATAAAAAAGTTATATATAAATCTAAAGAATCGAAAGCATATAAAATGCAGCATACGAAGTCGCTACTTAATCGCGAAACTTAATGATATCGAGTTACAAGCATTGCATTTGCAGTCATTTAAGGAAGTGGTGAAAAACTTTTTGGGGATAAACGCTTCGACTATAAAGAAATAGTGGCCAAAATGATTACACATTTTGGTGAAATGAGCTGTGTACCACATGAAACCCGAGTTGCCAATCTCCCGAACAGTCGATTGCTTTGGCAACCATGGCGGCCAACTTTTTTCGTTTTTCACTTGTCTACTACGGCCTAGTCAATTAACTTATGCACTATTTTATTGATTGACGTCCCTAAGCATCTTATAACACACTAGCGGACGACACTCGGTTTCACCCGCGTCGTTCCCGTTCCCTATCCCATCGCCTATGTTCAACGCAGCATACTTAGTGTTTAGTTCATGTAAATCGGTTCAATAATAAAAAAGTTTCTGTTCTTTCAACCATTTGGAGTCAGGTAGGCCCTTAAAGGTCTAAGCAACCATGCCATATGTATTTTAAAAAAATCCTTTCATTCATTCATTCGTTCTTATGTCTAAAAGGTCTTAGTAACCATGCCATTATAAAAAAAGTAATTTCGATTCATTCATTCATTTGTTCATTCGCGATCGAATAAAGTGAATAAAATATACAGTTGATTGGTTGACTTTGTTTGTGGTTCGGTTATTTATTTATTTGTGTACCAGCCTAGGATCAAGTATACCTGATCCTAGGTACCAACCAGTTCTCTCAGAAACTTTAAAATGGAGATAGACAAATTAAGAAGACAGGTAAGTAGGTACGTTTAGTAATGTAATAAATAAATTAAAGTTACTTAATGTTTACCATCATGCTTAATTTAATGTTTTTTTTTTCATTTTTGTCATTGTTTAAAAACGGTAGTTGGAGGTAAAGTACCCTTAATATCGATAATGGCAAGTTTTGCTGAAAGGAAACATTCCTTTATTTTCAAAAGTAAGTAAAACTGCTTTTAAAGCTTTTGAAAAATCACCTGTTTGAGCCGGAAATCGAACCTGGGAGATGATAAAAAAAAAACACCTGTATTTTATGATACCAACCGAAAGAGACTTTAATATGGAACAATTTCTTTTAAACAACATAGTTTCTTAAATTAAGGTAAGATCAAGTAAAATATAGTCTTATTGTAAAGCTTACTCACTATCTAAATAAAAAAAAATATAATATAGTTTAATTGAGAACCTCCGACATTTTTTTTTGAAGTTGTCATAGCAACCATGCCATAAGTATTAAAAAAAATAATTCCCTTTCATTCATACATTCGTTCATTTGTGATCGAATGAATGAATGAAATATACAAACGTACAAAAACCCAGCGCATCTATCTCTTTCTTGCGCGCTGAAATGTATATCTGTTGTTAGGTATATTGTCATGTTCTTTCAACCATTTGGGGTATGATAGGCCCTTAAATGTCTAAGCAACCATACCGTATGTATTAAAAAAAATCCTTTCATTCATTCGTTCATTCATTCGCGATCGAATGAATGAATGAAATATACAGTTGATTGGTTTACTTTGTTTGTGGTTCGGTTATTTACTTATTTGTGTACCAGCCGCATACGCATAGCCAGCCAGTCGAGACGTACGACTAGTCACACGCGCACACGTTCGTCACATTTAAACAACCAGTTCTCTCAGAAACTTTAAAATGGAGATAGAAAATTTAAGAAGACAGGTAAGTACGTTTAATTATGTAATAATTATATTAAAGTGACTTAATGTTTACCATCATGCTTAATTGAATGTTTTTTTTTATTTTTTATTTTTGTCAATGTTTAATCTAGGCAGAGGAAGTAGAAGCTCTTTCTGCAATTTATGGCAGCGACTGGATCTTGGAGAGCGAAACATGCAGAACTTATAGCATCACAATTAGAGAGAAGAAGAATGCAGTGAAATTAAGTGTTACTATGACAGATAATTATCCAACGCTCTCGCCGCCAAGATATGAAATATCAGCACCTTGGATGGACAGAAACGACAAAGTACTCCTTCACAAGGATCTAAAGAAAATTTATACGTGAGTCTTTAAGTTGTTATTTCTTTTTAAACGTTTACTAAATGTGTCACATGACATTGACGAGCGTCCATGTGCTTTGGACGGCATGTTCTACCATTGGTCCTGGCTGCCAGGAACATGGTCGTTGTAAAGCCAAGTTGGACTCCTCATGGATGGCTTCTACATTCCAACAGCAGGTATCTACGAACTGCGCGTGTCTTATTCAACAGGGCGTTAAGCGGGAACCACATTAGCACATTATATGTGGTGAGCCTATTTAATATCTGCTAAATGTTGCCATGCAATTCTTATTCACATTTAATTTACCAAGTGTCGCCATCGTCTGGCATGCAATGAGCTCTCACTGATATTCAATAGTAATTAGGTACGGTCAACTATTTATTATTGTTATATTTATTTAGGTACTTACATATTACATATAATTGAAAATTTCATTTCTCTAAATTTAATACAATAATAATAAACGTGGGACTGCAGCTAGCGCTTTCATAAAGCAACTAATACTATTGTTAGTTAGCCCATTTGTGTTTAGACAAAGATGAACTGTGATGACGTTATTGTATTATGTATTGTATTGGATCCCTTGTAACAAAATATAAGGAAAAATAAAGTTGATGTCAGATAAAACAAAGAGATAGAAACAAAGAGATAGCATTATTCGTCCAAGTAAAGAAAAAAAGCACTGTTAATTTAAGATAAAAGAGTGCATTATTCTTTTCAGGTACCTAAGTACCTAAAATATTTTTTTTTTAGGTAGAAATTAAATCTTTGTAAAAGTCATGCAAGATTGCAATTTGTTGAAGTAACATTCTTTTTTCATATTTCAAGTATTATTTACGTCCTTAAAGTAGGAATTTATTGAAGTAGGTTATGTAGATATTTCATTTTACTAAACGTTCGTCAGAGTGCGAGTTGACATAGGTACCTACTTAATTATTATTGCGTGCGAGATGTTGTAAAACCCAAAAAATGCTGCTACAGTGTAAACATCTTTATTACGAAAAACTCTTATCTATGTATAACGTGGAATGGAGTCCAGTTAATTGGTTTGCCGCCAAATCCATGCACTAATTCACTCTTTAAAATGCAACAGTCATGTCTTTATTAAGAAGAAATAATTTCATATTTAGACATCAACAATAAAATGGTTTTTATTAACGGCCTACAAAAAACGTCATAAACAGCCGTCTTGCTTTTATTGCCATTATTCCTAGATTATATTGTCTTTAGGAAACGTTGGCCCCCCAGTTACTAAACGCACTATCAACACCTCCCAGTCGTAATCCGAATTTGTTTAGAATTAACTTTTGATATTAATAAAATTAATATTTACTATGATTGGTTCATTTTAGTTTATTTTTCTATTTGCTCCGTGCAAAATCTCGTTTAAACCAAAAAGGAATGGTCGGTCCCTTGCAATAGTTAAAGAGAATTTACACTATTATAATAATGTGGACTATTAGTTGGTTTCAATACATTATTATAATGATGCTGCCTTCAAAGTGACGGTCCTATGATAAGGCAATTCAAGTGCGCATGGACCTCCTACAAACAAAAGCTAGTGTAATTACGGACATACATTCATAACACACAAAGTTTCAAGAGATTTGTTGGACCTGATGATAATGAAAGCAGTACGAGTAATGAAGATAAAGCTTCATTACTCGTACTGCTTTCATTTAACACTTGTACTTGTATGGCTATTTCAGGATAAATATTGGAGAACCTGTTATTTTTCAAATTATTGAAAAAATAAGAGAAAAACTGCAGGCTACAAAAGCTAAAAGCAAAAACTCTGAAGCGTTGCCTAAAGTAGCTACTTTACCAAAGCCTGCAGCATCTTTGGACGTGAGTATCCATACAGATATCAATTTCGAGAGATTCGGGTTTGTTTTAGACATAATTCTAGGCTTTACTGCAGTGGTTATATTAGATTTTTGTTCAAGCTTCCTGCTCAGAACACCCAAAAAAATCTAAATATTATATTCCGATTTTCAAAATTCCTAATAATTATGATTCTTCCTGGAATAAAACTATTAATAAACACGAGGAGCAATCAGCAGGGTTGTCATCTTCTTGCTTTATTCCCACTAAATGGTTAGTTGCAACAGTGACCACAAACGCAGAAGCGAGTGAGGGGAACGAGCGTGCCGCGGCAGCGACCGCCGAGTGCCTGAACCCCTTCTGTTGTTTTTGTGCACTTTTTACAAGGCGTTTGATTTATGGGCTTGTGTAGTTTTTCGGATATTTAATAATCGGAATTCATATTTACGATAATCCAGATTATTTTAAAATTTAAATGGTTGGGTGAATATTGTATGGACGAGTTTCCAAATAGCAGAGAAACACCCATTTATGAAAATGTAAACGTTCAACCCACCTAAGTTCTTTCCCCGAATACTAATACTACGCTGCTGGTGTGTCCCGGGACATCCTTCCGAGGGCTTACCCGGGGCTCCCAACCATAGGCTGTTGGGCGTTACGTGAGGTTTTATAGTCGGTAGGAGGCCGGCATAACATCCAAGAGGATTTTCCCTCACGTTAAACAAAAAAAAGACTCTGCTGGTGTTAATTCGCTCCTAACAAAGTCTTTAGCTTATTTGGAAGGAATGGTAAAATAAAGACAATAAGATAGCGTATGTTATAGAAAGATGCCTAGGACCGAGTTTTGTAATGGAATATCGTAATAATTCTCAATGTTATTGTATGTTCCAGACTAATGCTGTAAATTGCCCGCAAATAATTCATGGCGCAGTTATTCTAGATAGAAAGAGCGCCTTCCAAGGTCACGCTGCAAAAGTGCACAGCTTGGATGAAGTCAAGTACCTAGTTCTCGTGGCCTCTCGATCACTGCAGTAAGCAACTTTCACTATGGCCCCTCCTTGGATGGGTGGCCATCTTAGTTTGCTATTGAATTGCGATTGTTTCCATGATTATGAAAGTTCATTAAGTATTTGGTTCCGGTTGTCAGTAACATAACAGACGCTAAGTCAAGTAGAAGATCTTATGGGCGGCTATATAATTTCACTGTTTCTAATTGTGGTGTTCACATTGTAATTGTGTTTTTTACAGAGCCGTTATAATAAAATTAAAGACAAACAAAAAAATACAGAACGCAAAACATAATATGTACGCGTACATAATTGAGCAAAAGACTGGCAAGGGCACAATCAAAATTGTGCAGGACCATGATGAAGACGGTGAAGCCCATGCCGGGGCCAGGATGCTCCATCTACTACAAATGATGAAGCAAAAGAATGTATTAGTATTAGTTGTAGTTACGCGTTGGTAAGCAATACATTTTGTTTTTATTTCTTATTCTTGGTCTTTCTCATCTTGAGAGTGCCAATGTCAAGTAAATATATGTCGAAAATATGAATAGCTTTTATGTTAACAGCGGCGTATTAATGTATGTTCAAGTTTCGACTAAGTTCTTTCTAAAGCGGTGTGTAACCTTTCTGGAGCTATCTGTGGAATTTTTCCAACACTTGTGCATGCTGTCAAACCTTTATGTTTAACAATTCGCCATAATATTATACCTACTAAACAAGCAAATATTTGTATGATTTATAAATGTATGTTGCGGAGTTGGGTGTTTTTTATGTATAATATCCATGTAGTACATATTATTTAGAAATATATAAGTTTGTCTATCAGTCGTCTAGATCCCAAAGCACAAGCTAATAATAACTTAATTTGGACTAGATAACGTTGTGTGAGATTGAACATTTAAAAATGGGTACACTAGGTACATTAATATGAAAAACTGAATTCCGAAAGGCGCAATCGCGAATTTCAAAATTCCGAATTTTATAATTCCGAATGATTTAGAATTCCGAAAGTCAGAAGTCCTATTGTAAAAAAAGGAATTTTTGGGTGTTCCCTTTAAAAATACTTGTTATTTAATGACTATGTCCACTAACAGACGTTGTTTATTTCAGGTATGGCGGAATCCAGCTGGGTCCAGACAGGTTCCGCCATATCAATAACGCGGCGAGGCAAGCCCTGCTCGAAGCCGACATGCAGACGGATAAACCTAAAAAAAGACGGGCGGCCTAGGTTAATTAGAAATATGTAAATAATTTATTTTTGATTATAAGTATAAAGTATGTAAATACATTATTTAACTATAAATATCTTTTAGTAATTCACTCATTAATTTTCCTGGAAGCTTTGGTTGTGCGATTTTCACTTAAATTTCCGGTTTGGATCGTCGCGCTTTATAACCAACTAGCTGACCCGCACAGCTTCGTTTGTGTTACATTTTTAATTGCTGCTCAGCTCCTATTATTATGTATATTGTAGCGCGCATTTATTGCCTTTGACATTCCACAATAACGTAGCTTTCTTTTGGTGAAACAATTTTGGAAATCCGTTCAGTTGATTCAGAGATTACTACAACTTTGAACGTCACAAACTCACAAACGTTACCTCTTTATAATAAACTAATATTATAAAGAGGTAAAGAGGTATTGTCTATACTAATAGACAATAGTCTGCCATCATGCTAGTATTCCATCTTACTTGATATCAGACTTCATGCTCTTTCAAATCTTGGTGAAATCTTTCGCCCTGTATTTCGCTAACGGGCGAGGGCTCCTAGATTTTCAGGGAAGTAATCAATGTGTAAATTTAGAAAATGAAGTTTAATGCTCATATAAGGGATATCTAAAAAAAACTATTATGGCAGTTGTTCGGCAGATGTGTTTTAAAATATCAGTCGGTAGTGATTGATACCGCCTGCGGCGCTGGAGGTCCTGGGTTTGATTCCTGGGTCGGCCCAAATATTTGTGTGATCCACAAATGTTTGTTTCGGAGTTTGGGTGTTTTCTATCTATCTATCTTCTATACTTATAATAAAACTGTTAAGGGTCGTGAGTCTGTACATGGAAGATATTTTAAAAAATTTAACTGTAGGGCATTCTATAATCGATACCGAAGCCGAAAATGTAATTTAAAATTTTCATGTCTGTCTGTCTGTCTGGCTATCTGTCTGTCTGTCTGTATCCCGAATAAGTATCACGCCGAAACTACTGAATCGATTTGAATGAAACTTGGTAAAATCCGAGCTTATAGTCTGAGGAAGGTTCTAGGTCTGGATACTTTGGATCCCGATATTTTGCGCGGGTCCTTCAGGAGAGACGATGAGAGATGAAATGGTTTTTCAGTTGTAATATCTCACCGCGTAGTCTGATTTCAAATATATTTTTGGTGTCCGATTGTTTCACACAAGTTTCAATATTGAGGGATTTGTAGTTCAGAAATTAGGGGCATCTCCACTTTAGGCAAACCTAGAATTCAAGGGTTCTTTTCATTAAACGGGCGTGTTGGCTTAATCTTAAGAGCTTAAAGATTAAGGCTATTGTAAAACAATTCAGTCGCGCTGAAGGCGTTTTAGGACTGAATTGTTTTAGAATGGATTTAATCTTTAGACTCTTCTATTATTTAGCAAACAGGGCAATTTCATACGCTCCCATGAGTCTGATGAAAAAGTACCTCTCCTTTCATACACCATATGTGGCGTAAACGAAGTTGCGAGGGCCAGGTAGTTAATCATATTACAACTCATTACACCAAAATGTGTAATCATTTTTGCCACTATTTCTTTATAGTCAAAGCTTTTATTGTTCCCCAAAACGTTTTTCACCACCAACTTATAAGACTGCAAACCCTTTGGTTTATCTTTATTACTCCCTTTTCTAATAATATTTATAACAATTAGGTAATATTAACTAATCATTATGTATTAATGAGCTCATTACTAAATTAGGCCAAAATAATACGTTTTCGACATGGTTAATGCGAATTGCTAATACTTATTATGTAGTACCTAATTAACAAATTACTGATTGGCAATGATTTTTTTGTCCCTTTACACTAATTAAATGCAATAAAAATTAAGTTGAAGTAATTTAATGACATTTTATAAATTTCGAAGATAAATCTTAAAGGTTCAACATCAAAAAATCCTGACGTGATGGATTTTTTAAATATTTTACCCGTAATCAGCACATCAGAAACTATAGAAAGCGATACTCAGATTTCAAAGAGGAAATCCATTGCAGATCTGTGATTTAGCCACAAAGTACCTACTGGCCCACTAACTGGGCCCAAAAAGTGTACAGCCGCCTTTATATAAAAGGTCAGCAATCTTTCTTGGACATTGTTTCAAACGTCATCTTATCCAAACTAAACCAATATAAGCTTGTGCTAAAGAATCTAGACAACTGATAAATATACTCAACAACCATGCCATTATAAAAAAAATCTATTCATTCATTCATTTGTTCATTCGCGATCGAATGAATGAAGGAAATATACAGATGATTGGTTTACTTTGTTTGTGGTTCGGTTATTTATTTATTTGCGTACCAGCTGCAGCCGCATAGCCAGTCGAGACGTACGACTAGTCGCACGCGCACACGTTCGTCACATTTAAACGTTCTCTCAGAAACTTTGAAATGGAGATAGAAAATTTAAGAAGACAGGTACGTTTAGTAATCTAATAAATATATTATAGTTACTTAATGTTTACCATCATGCTTAATTTAATGTTTTTTTTTTTCATTTTTGTTATTGTTCAATCTAGGCAGAGGAAGTAGAAGCTCTTTCTGCAATTTATGGCAGCGACTGGATCTTGGAGAGCGAAACATGCAGAACTTATAGCATCACAATCAAAGAGAAGAAGAATGCAGTCAAATTCAGTGTTTCTATGACAGAAAATTATCCAACGCTCTCGCCGCCAAGATATGAAATATCAGCACCTTGGATGGACAGAAACGCCAAAGTACTCCTTCACAAGGATCTAAAGAAAATTTATACGTGAGTCTTTAAGTTGTTATTTCTTTTTAAACATTTACTTAATGTGTCACATGAAATTGACGAGCGTCCATGTGCTTTGGACGGCATGTTCTACCATTGGTCCTGGCTGCCAGGAACATGGTCGTTGTAAAGCCAAGTTGGACTCCTCATGGATGGCTTCTACATTCCAACAGCAGGTATCTACGAACTGTGGGTGTCTTATTCAACAGGGCGTTAAGCGAGAACCACATAAGTACATTATATGTGGTGAGCCTATTTAATATCTGCTAAATATTGCCATGCAATTCTTAGTCACATGTAATTTACCCAGTATCGCCGTCGTCTGGCATGCAATGAGCTCTCACTGATTTTCAATAGTAATTAGGTACGGTCATCTATTTATTATTGTTATATTTATTTAGGTTCATATTACATCTAATTAAAAAATTCATTTCTCTAAATACAATAATAACTAGCTGAACCCGCAACTTCGTTTACGTCACATATTACACATTAAGCTCTTTTATGATTAAGCCAACACGCCAGTTTAGATTTCCAATTTTTAGATTCATATGTCTATGTACGATTCTTTAAAGTGATATAACTTTTTTATTTATAAACCGATTGACATGAAATAAACACTAAATGCAAAACCGCATTGCAATCAATTAAACGGTTACTGAGATTAGCGTGCACAACCGTACAGACAAACAGACATACAGAAATACAGACAAATAGACAAAAAAACTAAAAATCATTGTTTTGGGTTCTATTGCGTTCCCAAAGCCTCCCTATAATATTTTTTCTTATTTATCTTCCGTGTACAGATAGCGACTTGTTACGATTTTATTATAATTATGTTGTATTGATGATATTGATAAACGTGGGACTGCAGCTAGCGCTTTCATAAAGCAACTAATACTATTGTTAGTTAGCCCATTTGTGTTTAGACAAAGATGAACTGTGATGACGTTATTGTATTATGTATTGTATTGGATCCCTTGTAACAAAATATAAGGAAAAAATAGTAGATGTCAGATAAAACAAAGAGATAGCATTAGTCGTTCAAGTAAAGAAAAAAAGCACTGTTAGTTTAAGATAAAAGAGTGCATTATTCTTTTCAGGTACCTAAGTACCTACCTAAAATAAAATTATTCAGGTAGAAAAAATATCTTTGTAAAGGTCAAGCAAGATTGCAGTTTGTTGAAGTAACATTCTTTTTTCAACTTTCTAGTATTATTTACGTCCTTAAACTAAGATTTTATTGAAGTAGGTTATGTATGTAGATATTTCATTTTACTTAACGTTCGTCAGCGTGCGAGTTGACATAGGTACTTAATTATTATTGCGTGCGAGACGTTGTAAAACCCAAAAAATGCTGCTACAGTGTAAACTTCTTTATTACGAAAAACTCTTATCTATGTATAACGTGGAATGGAGTCCAGTTAATTGGTTTGCCGTCAAATCCATGCACTAATTCACTCTTTAAAATGCAACAGTCATGTCTTTATTAAGAAGAAATAATTTTATATTTAGACATCAACAATAAAATGGTTTTTATTAACGGCCTACAAAAAACGTCATAAACAGCCGTCTTGCTTTTATTGCCATTATTCCTAGATTATATTGTCTTTAGGAAACGTTGACCCCCCAGTTACTAAACGCACTGTCGCCACCTCCCAGTCGTAATCCGAATTTGTTTAGAATTACCTTTTGATATTAATAAAATTAATATTTACTATAATTGGTTCATTTTAGTTTATTTTTCTATTTGCTCCGTGCGAAATCTCGTTTCAACCAAAAAGGAATGGTCGGTCCCTTGCAATAGTTAAAGAGAATTTACACTATTATAATAATGTGGACTATTAGTTGGTTTCAATACATTATTATAATGATGCTGCCTTCAAAGTGACGGTCCTATGATAAGGCAATGCAAGTGCGCATGGAACTCCTACAAACAAAAGCTAGTGTAATTTTGGACATACATTCATAACACACAAAGTTTCAAGAGATTTGTTGGACCTGATGATAATGCTTTATCTTCATTACTCGTACTGCTTTCATTTAACACTTGTACTTGTATGGCTATTTCAGGGAAAATATTGGAGAACCTGTTATTTTTCAAATCATAGAAAAAATACGAGAAAAACTGCAGGCTACAAAAGCTAAAAGCAAAAACTCTGAAGCGTTGCCTAAAGTAGCTACTTTACCAAAGCCTGCAGCATCTTTGGACGTGAGTATCCATACAGATATCAATTTCGAGAGAATCGGGTTTGTTTTAAACATCATTCTAGGCTTTACTGCAGTGGTTATGTTAGATTTTCGTTCTAGCTTCCTGCTCACAACACCCAAAAAATCTAAATATTAATTCCGATTTTCAAAATTCCTAATAATTATGATTCTTACTGGAAAAAAACTATTAATAAACACGAGGAGCAATCAGCAGGGTTGTCATCTTCTTGCTTTATTCCCACTAAATGGTTAGTTGCAACAGTGACCACAAACGCAGAAGCGAGTGAGCGGAACGAGCGTGCTGCGGCAGCGACCGCCGAGTGCCTGAACCCCTTCTGTTGTTCTTGTGCACTTTTTACAAGGCGTTTGATTTATGGGCTTGTGTAGTTTTTCGGATATTTAATAATCGAAATTCATATTTACGATAATTCGTATTACTATTGATTCCAAATCTTAATGGTTGGGTCAATATTGTATGGACGAGGTTCCTAATGGCAGAGGAACACCCATTTATTAAAATGTAAACGTTCTAGCTACTTAGGTAGCAAGAACGTTTACATTTTTACAAAGAGCTCAGGCTCTTTCCCCGAATACTATGCTGATGCTAACTTGCTCCTAACAAAGTCTATAGCTTATATAGAAGGGTTGGTGAAATAAAGACAATAATTATAGAAAGATGTCTAGGACCGAGTTTGGTAATCAAATATCGCAGTTCTCAATGTTATTGTATGTTCCAGACTAATGACGTGAATTGCCCAGATATCATCCATGGCGCCGTTATAGTGGACCGAAAGAGCGCCTTTCAAGGTCACGCTGCAAAAGTGCACAGCTTGGATGATGTCAAGTAAGTTCAATATCATTCTTTTTTGCTTTGTACAAGTAGTTCTCGTGGCCCCTCGATCACTTCAGTAAGCAACTTTCTCTATGCCCCGTCCATGGATAGGTGTCCATCATATTTTGCTATTTTAATGCAATTAAGTAAGTAGATAAGTAAGTAAGTAAAACTTTATTGTACACCAATATAAACAGTTTACAAATAAACAAAAGCACACATATGTACAAATGGCGGCCATATCGCTAAACAGCAATCTCTTACTGGCAACCTTTGAATGAATAAAATGAACATTGAAATTTTAAAAAATGGGTAGGTTCCTAGTTGTCGGTGTCAAATAATAGTGCTAAAAATACATATTATAGAATTATTGTTTCCATGATTGTGTCCATGATTATGAAAGTACATTAAGTCTTTGGTCCCGGTTATCAGTAGCATGACAGTCGGCCAATTAAAAGGCCTTATTAGCGGTTATTCTCACTGTTTCTAATGTTTATATTTTTGTCTTTTTACAGAGCCGTTGTAACTAAATTAAAGACGAACAAGAAAATTCTAAATGCGAAACACAATATGTTCGCATTTAGGATTGAAAAGCACAACAAGAAGGGCTCTACAATCATTCAGGACCATGATGAAGATGGTGAAGCCCATGCCGGGGGCAGATTGCTCCATCTATTACAAATGATGGAGCAAAAGAATGTATTAGTTGTAGTTACGCGTTGGTAAGCAATACATTTGGTTTTTCTTTCTTAGTCTTAGTCTTTCTCACCTTGAGAGTGCCAAAGTCAAGTAAATATATGTCGAAATTATGAATAGCTTTTATGTTAACAGCGGCGTATTAATGTATGTTCAAGATTCGACTAAGTTCTTTCTAAAGCGGTGTGTAACCTTTCTGGAGCTATCTGTGGAATTTTTCTAACACTTGTGCGTGCTGTCAAACCTTTATGTTTAACAATTCGCCATAATATTATACTAAACAAGCAAATATTTGTATGATTTATAAATGTATGTTGCGGAGTTGGGTGTTTTCTATGTATAACTAGCAGACCCGCGCAACTTCGTTTGCGTGATAAATGAAGAACCGCTTGACCGATTTTGTGCAGTCTTCACATAAACCATCTACTAAACAGTCCGAACAAAGCCCAAACATTTGGTTTGGATAGGTGAGCCCGTTCTTGAGTTATAAAATTACAACGAAAAGTGGCATTGATTTTTATATATGTAGATATCCATGTAGTACATATTATTTAGAAATATATAAGTTTGTCTATCAGTCGTCTAGATCCCAAAGCACAAGCTAATAATAACTTAATTTGGACTAGATAACGTTGTGTGAGATTGAACATTTAAAAATGGGTACACTAGGTACATTAATATGAAAAACTGAATTCCGAAAGGCGCAATCGCGAATTTCAAAATTCCGAATTTTATAATTCCGAATGATTTAGAATTCCGAAAGTCAGAAGTCCTATTGTAAAAAGAGGAATTTTTGGGTGTTCCCTTTAAAAATACTTGTTATTTAATGACTATGTCCACTAACAGACGTTGTTTATTTCAGGTATGGCGGAATCCAGCTGGGTCCAGACAGGTTCCGCCATATCAATAACGCGGCGAGGCAAGCCCTGCTCGAAGCCGGCATGCAGACGGATAAACCTAAAAAAAGACGGGCGGCCTAGGTTAATTAGAAATATGTATATAAATTATTTTTGATTATAAGTATAAAGTATGTAAATAAATTATTTAACTATAAATATCTTTTAGTAATTCATTCATTAATTTTCCTGGAAGCTTTGGTTGTGCGATTTTCGCTTAAATTTCTGGTTTGGATCGTCGCGCTTTATAACCAACTAGCTGACCCTCACAGCTTCGTTTGTGTTACATTTTTAATTGCTGCTCAGCTCCTATTATTATGTACTAGCTGAGCCCGCAACTTCGTTTACGTCACATAAGGTGTATGAAAGGAAAGGTATTTCTTCATCAGAGTCATCAAGCAGCGTCTGAAACTGCCCTGTTTGCTTAATCATAAAAGAGCTTAATGATTAAGTCTATTTTAAAACAATCGAATTGTTTAAAAATAGTCTTAAATTAAGCCAACACGCCAGTTTAGGTTCACTCACATTCAAAGAAACCCCTACAATTAAAATTTTCAAAATCTCTGATTCTTAAAAGTGTTATAACTCTTTTATTTCTAAACCGATTTACATAAAACAAACGCTAAATGTTAACTGGAGCAAACCTCAACACAATAAAAAAAACCGCATTGCAATCGGTTGAGCGGTTACTGAGATTAGCGTGCACAACCGTACAGACAAACAGATATACAGACATACAGACAAACAGACAAAAATTCTAAAAATCATTGTTTTGGGTTCTATTGCGTTCATAAAGCCCCCCTATAATATTTTTTCTTATTTATCTTCCATGTACAGACAGCGTCCTGTTACGATTTTATCATATGTATTGATATTGTAGCTCGCATTTATTGCCTTTGACATTCGACTGATTCGACAATAACGTAGCTTTCTTTTGGTCAAACAATTTTGGAAATCCGTTCAGTAGATTCAGAGATTACTACAACTCTGAACGTCACAAACTCACAAACTCACAAACGTTACCTCTTTATAATAAACTAATATTATAAAGAGGTAAAGAGGTATTGTCTATACTAATAGACAATAGTCTGCCATCATGCTAGTATTCCATCTTACTTGATATCAGACTTCATGCTCTTTCAAATCTTGGTGAAATCTTTCGCCCTGTATTTCGCTAACGGGCGAGGGCTCCTAGATTTTCAGGGAAGTAATCAATGTGTAAATTTAGAAAATGAAGTTTAATGCTCATATAAGGGATATCTAAAAAAAACTATTATGGCAGTTGTTCGGCAGATGTGTTTTAAAATATCTACGTTTCATCAGCTATCAATTTCATAGATATTCAAAGCAATACATTTGTGCCCATCATCCTTTGCCAATTTCAACCTTTTATATAAAGGCGGCTGTAGGCCAGTACTTTGGGCCTAAATCACAGGTCTGCTATAGCTTTATTCTTTGGAATCTGAGTATCACTTTCTTGAGTTTCCGATGTGCTGATTACGGGAAAAATAATAATAAAATTAATCACATCAGGATTTTTTGGTATTGCATATTTAAGATTTTGCTTCAAATTATCTGAGCGCCTACATTAGAAAAGGTATAAAGTTAAACCAGGGTTTGTGTATAAGTAGGTACTCGCACGGATTTAGAAAATTAACAGTTTAAAGGCGCATCTTGCAACATAAACTTTAAATTATCATTACGAAGATGTTAAAATTCTCCGAATTGTTGAGAGTAGCGAAAAATTCTAAATCTATGGTTTTTGTAATATTTGCGGGATATCTGAGGTGATAAAACAACGAAACAGCGTAACAGACTTCATGAAAAATATTTACAAAAGTTATTTTGGTCCTGATAAGAAAATAAATGTCAGTGGAAAAAAAATTATGAAAAACTTAATGATATCGAGTTGCAAGCATTGCATTTGCAGTCATTTAAGGAAGTGGTGAAAAACTTTTTGGGGATAAACGCTTCGACTATAAAGAAATAGTGGCCAAAATGATTACACATTTTGGTGAAATGAGCTGTGTACCACATGAAACCCGAGTTGCCAATCTCCCGAACAGTCGATTGCTTTGGCAACCATGGCGGCCAACTTTTTTCGTTTTTCACTTGTCTACTACGGCCTAGTCAATTAACTTATGCACTATTTTATTGATTGACGTCCCTAAGCATCTTATTACACACTAGCGGACGACACTCGATTTCACCCGCGTCGTTCCCGTTCCCTATCCCATCGCCTATGTTCAATGCAACATACTTAGTGTTTAGTTCATGTAAGTCGGTTCAATAATAAAAAAGTTATATATAAATCTAAAGAATCGAAAGCACATAAAATGCAGCATACGAAGTCGCGGGCAACAGCTAGTCTCTAAATATTGGGGACTACTCACACATATTCGGTTCCTTTTGTCCTTAGAAAATTACGATTCTTACCATTCAACTTCCTTTATTTTTATATGGCTTAAAGGTCATAGCAACCATGCCATATGTATTAAAAAAATAATTCCCTTTCATTCATACATTCGTTCATTTGTGATCGAATGAATGATTGAAATATACAAACGTACAAAAACCCAGCGCATCTATCTCTTTCTTGCGCGCTGAAATGTATATCTGTTGTTAGGTATATTGTCATGTTCTTTCAACCATTTGGGGTATGATAGGCCCTTAAATGTCTAAGCAACCATGTCGTATGTATTTAAAAAAAATCCTTTCATTCATTCATTCGTTCATTCGCGATCGAATGAATGAATGAAATATACAGTTGATTGGTTTACTTTGTTTGTGGTTCGGTTATTTACTTATTTGTGTACCAGCCGCATACGCATAGCCAGCCAGTCGAAACGTACGACTAGTCACACGCGCACACGTTCGTCACATTTAAACAACCAGTTCTCTCAGAAAATTTAAAATGGAGATAGAAAATTTAAGAAGACAGGTAAGTACGTTTAATAATGTAATAAATATATTAAAGTGACTTAATGTTTACCATCATGCTTAATTGAATGTTTTTTTTTTTTTTTTTCATTTTTGTCAATGTTTAATCTAGGCAGAGGAAGTAGAAGCTCTTTCTGCAATTTATGGCAGCGACTGGATCTTGGAGAGCGAAACATGCAGAACTTATAGCATCACAATTAGAGAGAAGAAGAATGCAGTGAAATTAAGTGTTACTATGACAGATAATTATCCAACGCTCTCGCCGCCAAGATATGAAATATCAGCACCTTGGATGGACAGAAACGACAAAGTACTCCTTCACAAGGATCTAAAGAAAATTTATACGTAAGTCTTTAATTATCTCTTTTTAAACGTTTACTAAATGTGTCACATGACATTGACGAGCGTCCATGTGCTTTGGACGGCATGTTCTACCATTGGTCCTGGCTGCCAGGAACATGGTCGTTGTAAAGCCAAGTTGGACTCCTCATGGATGGCTTCTACATTCCAACAGCAGGTATCTACGAACTGCGCGTGTCTTATTCAACAGGGCGTTAAGCGAGAACCACATAAGCACATTATATGTGGTGAGCCTATTTAATATCTGCTAAATGTTGCCATGCAATTCTTAGTCACATTTAATTTACCAAGTGTCGCCATCGTCTGGCATGCAATGAGCTCTCACTGATATTCAATAGTAATTAGGTACGGTCAACTATTTATTATTGTTATATTTATTTAGGTACTTACATATTACATATAATTAAAAATTTCATTTCTCTAAATACAATAATAATAAACGTGGGACTGCAGCTAGCGCTTTCATAAAGCAACTAATACTATTGTTAGTTAGCCCATTTGTGTTTAGACAAAGATGAACTGTGATGACGTTATTGTATTATGTATTGTATTGGATCCCTTGTAACAAAATATAAGGAAAAATAAAGTAGATGTCAGATAAAACAAAGAGATAGAAACAAAGAGATAGCATTATTCGTCCAAGTAAAGAAAAAAAGCACTGTTAATTTAAGATAAAAGAGTGCATTATTCTTTTCAGGTACCTAAGTACCTAAAATATTTTTTTTGAGGTAGAAAATAAATCTTTGTAAAAGTCATGCAAGATTGCAATTTGTTGAAGTAACATTCTTTTTTCATATTTCAAGTATTATTTACGTCCTTAAAGTAGGAATTTATTGAAGTAGGTTATGGAGATATTTCATTTTACTAAACGTTCGTCAGAGTGCGAGTTGACATAGGTACCTACTTAATTATTATTGCGTGCGAGATGTTGTAAAACCCAAAAAATGCTGCTACAGTGTAAACTTCTTTATTACGAAAAACTCTTATCTATGTATAACGTGGAATGGAGTCCAGTTAATTGGTTTGCCGCCAAATCCATGCACTAATTCACTCTTTAAAATGCAACAGTCATGTCTTTATTAAGAAGAAATAATTTCATATTTAGACATCAACAATAAAATGGTTTTTATTAACGGCCTACAAAAAACGTCATAAACAGCCGTCTTGCTTTTATTGCCATTATTCCTAGATTATATTGTCTTTAGGAAACGTTGACCCCCCAGTTACTAAACGCACTGTCAACACCTCCCAGTCGTAATCCGAATTTGTTTAGAATTAACTTTTGATATTAATAAAATTAATATTTACTATAACTGGTTCATTTTAGTTTATTTTTCTATTTGCTCCGTGCGAAATCTCGTTTCAACCAAAAAGAAATGGTCGGTCCCTTGCAACAGTTAAAGAGAATTTATACTATTATAATAATGTGGACTATTAGTTGGTTTCAATACATTATTATAATGATGCTGCCTTAAAGTTGACGGTCCTATGATAAGGCAATGCAAGTGCGCATGGACCTCCTACATACAAACGCTAGTGTAATTTTGGACATACATTCATAACACAAAGTTTCAAGAGATTTGTTGGACCTGATGATAATGCTTTATCTTCATTACTCGTACTGCTTTTATTTAACACTTGTACTTGTATGGCTATTTCAGGGAAAATATTGGAGAACCTGTTATTTTTCAAATCATAGAAAAAATACGAGAAAAACTGCAGGCTACAAAAGCTAAAATCAAAAACTCTGAAAAGTTGCCTAAAGTAGCTACTTTACCAAAGCCTGCAGCATCTTTGGACGTGAGTATCCATACAGATATCAATTTCGAGAGATTCGGGTTTGTTTTAGACATCATTCTAGGCTTTACTGCAGTGGTTATGTTAGATTTATGTTCAAGCTTCCTGCTCAAAACACACAAAAAAATCTAAATATTATATTCCGATTTTCAAAATCTATACATATAATAAAATGATAGAAAAGTCAAAACTGTACATTGGAAATATTTAAAAAAAAAATCGCTGAGTGTTCAACATAAGATACCAAAGCCGAAAACATAGTTAGAATTTTTTTTGTCTGTTTGTCTGTTTGATTTGCTTTGTCCGGAAGGATCTCGAAAAGTACTCAATAGATTTAATTCTTTTGCACAAATATTCACTAGGGGTAGGGTCTTAAAATAGGCTATATATTATCACGCTACATATCCTAGGGGCTAAGCAGAGAGCAATCAAATTGGCATTGTAACATAATTTTCACGCGTACGAAGTCGCGGGCAACAGCTAGTTCCTAATAAATATGATTCTTCCTGGGAAAAAACTATTAATAAACACGAGGAGCAATCAGCAGGGTTGTCATCTTCTTGCTTTATTCCCACTAAATGGTTAGTTGCAACAGTGACCACAAACGCAGAGGCGAGTGAGCGGAACGAGCGTGCCGCGGCAGCGACCGCCGAGTGCCTGAACCCCTTCTGTTGTTCTCGTGCACTTTTTACATGGCGTTTGATTTATGGGCTTGTGTAGTTTTTCGGATATTTGATAATCGGAATTCATATTTACGATAATTCGTATTATTATTGATTCCAAATCTTAATGGTTGGGTCAATATTGTATGGACGAGGTTCCTAATGGCCGAGGAACACCCATTTATTAAAATGTAAACTTTCTAGCTACTTAGGTAGCAAGAACGCTTACATTTTTACAAAGAGCTTAGGCTCTTTCGCCAAATACTATACTGATGTTAACTTGCTCCTAACAAAGTCTTTAGCTTATATAGAAGGGTTGGTGAAATAAAGACAATAATTATAGAAAGATGTCTAGGACCGAGTTTGGTAATCAAATATCGCAGTTCACAATGTTATTGTATGTTCCAGACTAATGACGTGAATAATTGCCCAGATATCATCCATGGCGCAGTTATTCTAGATAGAAAGAGCGCCTTCCAAGGTCACGCTGCAAAAGTGCACAGCTTGGATGATGTCAAGTAAGTTCAATATAATTCTTTTTTTACTTTGTACAAGTAGTTCTCGTGGTCTCTCGATCACTGCAGTTAGCAACTTTCACTATGACCCGTACTTGGATGGGTGGCCATCATAGTTTGCTATTGAATTGCGATTGTTTCCATGATTATGAAAGCTCATTAAGTATTTGGTTCCGGTTGTCAGTAACATAACAGACGCTAAGCCAAGTAGAAGACCTTATGGGCGGCTATATAATTTCACTGTTTCTAATTGTGGTGTTCACATTGTATTTGTGTTTTTTACAGAAACGTTATAATAAAACTAAAAACTAACAAAAAAATACAGAACGCTAAACATAATATGTACGCGTACATAATTGAGCAAAAGACTGGCAAGGGCACAATCAAAATTGTGCAGGACCATGATGAAGACGGTGAAGCCCATGCCGGGCCCAGGATGCTCCATCTACTACAAATGATGAAGCAAAAGAATGTATTAGTTGTAGTTACGCGTTGGTAAGCAATACATTTTGTTTTTATTTCTTATTCTTGGTCTTTCTCACCTTGAGAGTTTGGCAGTCAAGTAAATATATGTCGAAAATATGAATAGCTTTTATGTTAACAGCGGCGTATTAATGTATGTTCAAGATTCGACTAAGTTCTTTCTAAAGCGGTGTGTAACCTTTCTGGAGCTATCTGTGGAATTTTTCCAACACTTGTGCGTGCTGTCAAACCTTTATGTTTAACAATTCGCCTTATTATAATAAACAAACAAATATTAGTGTGATTCATAAATGTTTGTTTCCGAGTTTGGGTGTTTTCTATGTATAATATCCATGTGTATATATCTATTATTTAGAAATATATAAGTTTGTCTATCAGTCGTCTAGATCCCAAAGCACAAGCTAATAATAACTTAATTTGGACTAGATAACGTTGTGTGAGATTGAACATTTATAAATGGGTACACTAGGTACATTAATATGAAAAACTGAATTCCGAAAGGCGCAATCGCGAATTTCAAAATTCCGAATTTTATAATTCCGAATGATTTAGAATTCCGAAAGTCAGAAGTCCTATTGTAAAAAGAGGAATTTTTGGGTGTTCCCTTTAAAAATACTTGTTATTTAATGGCTATGTCCACTAACAGACCGTGTTGTTTATTTCAGGTATGGCGGGATCCAGCTGGGTCCAGACAGGTTCCGCCATATCAATAACGCGGCGAGGCAAGCCCTGCTCGAAGCCGGCATGCAGACGGATAAACCTAAAAAAAGACGGGCGGCCTAGGTTAATTAGAAATATGTATATAAATTATTTTTGATTATAAGTATAAAGTATGTAAATAAATTATTTAACTATAAATATCTTTTAGTAATTCACTCATTAATTTTCCTGGAAGCGTTGGTTGTGCGATTTTCACTTAAATTTCCGGTTTGGATCGTCGCGCTTTATAACCAACTAGCTGACCCGCACAGCTTCGTTTGTGTTACATTTTTAATTGCTGCTCAGCTCCTATTATTATGTATATTGTAGCGCGCATTTATTGCCTTTGACATTCGACTGATTTGACAACAACGTAGCTTTCTTTTGGTCAAACAATTTTGGAAATCCGTTCAGTAGATTCAGAGATTACTACAACTCTGAACGTCACAAACTCACAAACGTTACCTCTTTATAATAAACTAATATTATAAAGAGGTAAAGAGGTATTGTCTATACTAATAGACAATAGTCTGCCATCATGCTAGTATTCCATCTTACTTGATATCAGACTTCATGCTCTTTCAAATCTTGGTGAAATCTTTCGCCCTGTATTTCGCTAACGGGCGAGGGCTCCTAGATTTTCAGGGAAGTAATCAGTCAATGTGTAAATTTAGAAAATGAAGTTTAATGCTCATATAAGGGATATCTAAAAAAAAACTATTATGGCAGTTGTTCGGCAGATGTGTTTTAAAATATCTACGTTTCATCAGCTATCAATTTCATAGATATTCAAAGCAATACATTTGTGCCCATCATCCTTTGCCAATTTCAACCTTTTATATAAAGGCGGCTGTAGGCCAGTACTTTGGGCCTAAATCACAGGTCTGCTATAGCTTTATTCTTTGGAATCTGAGTATCACTTTCTTGATTTTCTGATGTGCTGATTATGGGAAAAATAATAATAAAATAATCACATCAGGATTTTTTGATATTGCATATTTAAGATTTTGCTTAAAAAATATCTGAGCGCCTACATTAGAAAAAATATTATTAGAAAAGGTATAAAGTTAAACCAGGGTTTGTGTATAAGTAGGTACTCGCACGAATTTAGAAAATTAACAGTTTAAAGGCGCATCTTGCAACATAAACTTTAAATTGTCATTACGAAGGTGTTAAAATTGTCCGAATTGTTGAGCGTAGCGAAAAATTCTAAATCTATGGTTTTTGTAATATTTGCGGGATATCTGATGTGATAAAACAACGAAACAGCGTAACAGACTTCATGAAAAATATTTACAAAAGTTATTTTGGTCCTGATAAGAAAATAAATGTCAGTGGAAAAAAATTATGAAAAACTTAATGATATCGAGTTGCAAGCATTGCATTTGCAGTCATTTAAGAAAGTGGTGAAAAACTTTTTGGGGATAAACGCTTCGACTATAAAGAAATAGTGGCCAAAATGATTACACATTTTGGTGAAATGAGCTGTGTACCACATGAAACCCGAGTTGCCAATCTCCCGAACAGTCGATTGCTTTGGCAACCATGGCGGCCAACTTTTTTCGTTTTTCACTTGTCTACTACGGCCTAGTCAATTAACTTATGCACTATTTTATTGATTGACGTCCCTAAGCATCTTATTACACACTAGCGGACGACACTCGGTTTCACCCGCGTCGTTCCCGTTCCCTATCCCATCGCCTATGTTCAAGGCAACATACTTAGTGTTTAGTTCATGTAAATCGGTTCAATAATAAAAAAGTTATATATAAATCTAAAGAATCGAAAGCATATAAAATGCAGCATACGAAGTCGCTACTTAATCGCGAAACTTAATGATATCGAGTTGCAAGCATTGCATTTGCAGTCATTTAAGGAAGTGGTGAAAAACTTTTTGGGGATAAACGCTTCGACTATAAAGAAATAGTGGCCAAAATGATTACACATTTTGGTGAAATGAGCTGTGTACCACATGAAACCCGAGTTGCCAATCTCCCGAACAGTCGATTGCTTTGGCAACCATGGCGGCCAACTTTTTTCGTTTTTCATTTGTCTACTACGGCCTAGTCAATTAACTTATGCACTATTTTATTGATTGACGTGCCTAAGCATCTTATTACACACTAGCGGACGACACTCGGTTTCACCCGCGTCGTTCCCGTTCCCTATCCCATCGCCTATGTTCAACGCAACATACTTAGTGTTTAGTTCATGTAAATCGGTTCAATAATAAAAAAGTTATATATAAATCTAAAAAATCGAAAGCATATAAAATGCAGCATACGAAGTCCCGGGCAACAGCTAGTCTCTAAATAATAACATTATTGGGGACTACTCACACATATTCGGCTCCTTTTGTCCTTAAAAAATTACGATTCTTACCATTCAACTTCCTTTATTTTTATATGGCTTAAAGGTCATAGCAACCATGCCATATGTATTAAAAAAATAATTTCCTTTCATTCATACATTCGTTCATTTGCGATCGAATGAATGAATGAAATATACAAACGCACAAAAACCCAGCGCCTCTATCTCTTTCTTACGCGCTGAAACGTATATCTGTTCTTTCAACCATTTGGAGTCAGGTAGGCCCTTAAAGGTCTAAGCTACCATGCCATATGTATTTAAAAAAAATCCTTTCATTCATTCATTCGTTCTTATGTCTAAAAGGTCTTAGTAACCATGCCATTATAAAAAAAAGTAATTTCGATTCATTCATTCATTTGTTCATTCGCGATCGAATAAAGTGCATAAAATATACAGTTGATTGGTTGACTTTGTTTGTGGTTCGGTTATTTATTTATTTGTGTACCAGCCTAGGATCAAGTATACCTAATCCTAGGTACCAACCAGTTCTCTCAAAAACTTTAAAATGGAGATAGACACATTAAAAAGACAGGTAAGTAGGTACGTTCAGTAATGTATTAAATAAATTAAAGTTACTTAATGTTTACCATCATGCTTAATTTAATGTTTTTTTTTTCATTTTTGTCATTGTTTAAAAACAGTAGTTGGAGGTAAAGTACCCTTAATATCGATAATGGCAAGTTTTGCTGAAAGGAAACATTCCTTTATTTTCAAAAGTAAGTAAAACTGCTTTTAAAGCTTTTGAAAAATCACCTGTTTGAGCCGGAAATCGAACCTGGGAGATGATAAAAAAAACACCTGTATTTTATGATACCAACCGAAAGAGACTTTAATATGGAACAATTTCTTTTAAACAACATAGTTTCTTAAATTAAGGTAAGATCAAGTAAAATATGGTTTTATTGTAAAGCTTACTCACTATCTAAATAAAAAAAAATATAATATAGTTTAAATGAGAACCTCCGACATTTTTTTTGAAGTTGTCATAGCAACCATGCCATAAGTATTAAAAAAATAATTCCCTTTCATTCATACATTCGTTCATTTGTGATCGAATGAATGAATGAAATATACAAACGTACAAAAACCCAGCGCATCTATCTCTTTCTTGCGCGCTGAAATGTATATCTGTTGTTAGGTATATTGTCATGTTCTTTCAACCATTTGGGGTATGATAGGCCCTTAAATGTCTAAGCAACCATGCCGTATGAATTTAAAAAAAATCCTATCATTCATTCATTCGTTCATTCGCGATCGAATGAATGAATGAAATATACAGTTGATTGGTTTACTTTGTTTGTGGTTCGGTTATTTACTTATTTGTGTACCAGCCGCATACGCATAGCCAGCCAGTCGAGACTTACGACTAGTCACACGCGCACACGTTCGTCACATTTAAACAACCCAGTTCTCTCAGAAACTTTAAAATGGAGATAGAAAATTTAAGAAGACAGGTAAGTACGTTTAATAATGTAATAAATATATTAAAGTGACTTAATGTTTACCATCATGCTTAATTGAATGTTTTTTTTTTTTTTTTCATTTTTGTCAATGTTTAATCTAGGCAGAGGAAGTAGAAGCTCTTTCTGCAATTTATGGCAGCGACTGGATCTTGGAGAGCGAAACATGCAGAACTTATAGCATCACAATTAGAGAGAAGAAGAATGCAGTGAAATTAAGTGTTACTATGACAGATAATTATCCAACGCTCTCGCCGCCAAGATATGAAATATCAGCACCTTGGATGGACAGAAACGACAAAGTACTCCTTCACAAGGATCTAAAGAAAATTTATACGTGAGTCTTTAAGTTGTTATTTCTTTTTAAACGTTTACTAAATGTGTCACATGACATTGACGAGCGTCCATGTGCTTTGGACGGCATGTTCTACCATTGGTCCTGGCTGCCAGGAACATGGTCGTTGTAAAGCCAAGTTGGACTCCTCATGGATGGCTTCTACATTCCAACAGCAGGTATCTACGAACTGCGCGTGTCTTATTCAACAGGGCATTAAGCGAGAACCACATAAGCACATTATATGTGGTGAGCCTATTTAATATCTGCTAAATGTTGCCATGCAATTCTTAGTCACATTTAATTTACCAAGTGTCGCCATCGTCTGGCATGCAATGAGCTCTTACTGATATTCAATAGTAATTAGGTACGGTCAACTATTTATTATTGTTATATTTATTTAGGTACTTACATATTACATATAATTAAAAATTTCATTTCTCTAAATACAATAATAATAAACGTGGGACTGCAGCTAGCGCTTTCATAAAGCAACTAATACTATTGTTAGTTAGCCCATTTGTGTTTAGACAAAGATGAACTGTGATGACGTTATTGTAATATGTATTGTATTGGATCCCTTGTAACAAAATATAAGGAAAAATAAAGTAGATGTCAGATAAAACAAAGAGATAGAAACAAAGAGATAGCATTATTCGTCCAAGTAAAGAAAAAAAGCACTGTTAATTTAAGATAAAAGAGTGCATTATTCTTTTCAGGTACCTAAGTACCTAAAATATTTTTTTTGAGGTAGAAAATAAATCTTTGTAAAAGTCATGCAAGATTGCAATTTGTTGAAGTAACATTCTTTTTTCATATTTCAAGTATTATTTACGTCCTTAAAGTAGGAATTTATTGAAGTAGGTTATGTAGATATTTCATTTTACTAAACGTTCGTCAGAGTGCGAGTTGACATAGGTACCTACTTAATTATTATTGCGTGCGAGATGTTGTAAAACCCAAAAAACGCTGCTACAGTGTAAACTTCTTTATTACGAAAAACTCTTATCTATGTATAACGTGGAATGGAGTCCAGTTAATTGGTTTGCCGCCAAATCCATGCACTAATTCACTCTTTAAAATGCAACAGTCATGTCTTTATTAAGAAGAAATAATTTCATATTTAGACATCAACAATAAAATGGTTTTTATTAACGGCCTACAAAAAACGTCATAAACAGCCGTCTTGCTTTTATTTGCTATTATTCCTAGATTATATTGTCTTTAGGAAACGTTGACCCCCCAGTTACTAAACGCACTGTCAACACCTCCCAGTCGTAATCCGAATTTGTTTAGAATTAACTTTTGATATTAATAAAATTAATATTTACTATGATTGGTTCATTTTAGTTTATTTTTCTATTTGCTCTGTGCAAAATCTCGTTTAAACCAAAAAGGAATGGTCGGTCCCTTGCAATAGTTTAAGAGAATTTACACTATTATAATAATGTGGACTATTAGTTGGTTTCAATACATTATTATAATGATGCTGCCTTCAAAGTGACGGTCCTATGATAAGGCAATTCAAGTGCGCATGGACCTCCTACAAACAAAAGCTAGTGTAATTTTGGACATACATTCATAACACACAAAGTTTCAAGAGATTTGTTGGACCTGATGATAATGAAAGCAGTACGAGTAATGAAGATAAAGCTTCATTACTCGTACTGCTTTCATTTAACACTTGTACTTGTATGGCTATTTCAGGATAAATATTGGAGAACCTGTTATTTTTCAAATTATTGAAAAAATAAGAGAAAATCTGCAGGCTACAAAAGCTAAAAGCAAAAACTCTGAAGCGTTGCCTAAAGTAGCTACTTTACCAAAGCCTGCAGCATCTTTGGACGTGAGTATCCATACAGATATCAATTTCGAGAGATTCGGGTTTGTTTTAAACATCATTCTAGGCTTTACTGCAGTGGTTATGTTAGATTTTCGTTCTAGCTTCCTGCTCACAACACCCAAAAAATCTAAATATTAATTCCGATTTTCAAAATTCCTAATAATTATGATTCTTCCTGGAAAAAAACTATTAATAAACACGAGGAGCAATCAGCAGGGTTGTCATCTTCTTGCTTTATTCCCACTAAATGGTTAGTTGCAACAGTGACCACAAACGCAGAAGCGAGTGTGCGGAACGAGCGTGCCGCGGCAGCCACCGCCGAGTGCCTGAACCCCTTATGTTGTTCTCGTGCACTTTTTACAAGGCGTTTGATTTATGGGCTTGTGTAGTTTTTCGGATATTTGATAATCGGAATTCATATCTACGATAATTCGTATTATTATTGATTCCAAATTTTAATGGTTGGGTCAATGTTGTATGGACGAGGTTCCTAATGGCAGAGGAACACCCATTTATTAAAATGTAAACGTTCTAGCTACTTAGGTCGCAAGAACGTTTACATTTTTACAAAGAGCTTAGGCTCTTTCCCCGAATACTATGCTGATGCTAACTTGCTCCTAACAAAGTCTTTAGCTTATATAGATTGGTCGGTGAAATATAGACAATAATTATAGAAAGATGTCTAGGACCGAGTTTGGTAATCAAATATCGCAGTTCTCAATGTTATTGTATGTTCCAGACTAATGACGTGAATAATTGCCCAGATATCATCCATGGCGCAGTTATTCTAGATAGAAAGAGCGCCTTCCAAGGTCACGCTGCAAAAGTGCACAGCTTGGATGATGTCAAGTAAGTTCAATATAATTCTTTTTTTACTTTGTTCAAGTAGTTCTCGTGGCCTCTCGATCACTGCAGTTAGCAACTTTCACTATGGCCCGTCCTTGGATGGGTGGCCATCATAGTTTGCTATTGAATTGCGATTGTTTCCATGATTATGAAAGCCCATTAAGTATTTGGTTCCGGTTGTCAGTAACATAACAGACGCTAAGCCAAGTAGAAGACCTTATGGGCGGCTATATAATTTCACTGTTTCTAATTGTGGTGTTCACATTGTAATTGTGTTTTTTACAGAGCCGTTATAATAAAATTAAAGACCAACAAAAAAATACAGAACGCAAAACATAATATGTACGCGTACATAATTGAGCAAAAGACTGGCAAGGGCACAATCAAAATTGTGCAGGACCATGATGAAGACGGTGAAGCCCATGCCGGGGCCAGGATGCTCCATCTACTACAAATGATGAAGCAAAAGAATGTATTAGTTGTAGTTACGCGTTGGTAAGCAATACATTTTGTTTTTATTTCTTATTCTTGGTCTTTCTCACCTTGAGAGTGCCAAAGTCAAGTAAATATATGTCGAAAATATGAATAGCTTTTATGTTAACAGCGGCGTATTAATGTATGTTCAAGATTCGACTAAGTTCTTTCTAAAGCGGTGTGTAACCTTTCTGGAGCTATCTGTGGAATTTTTCCAACACTTGTGCATGCTGTCAAACCTTTATGTTTAACAATTCGCCTTATTATAATAAACAAACAAATATTAGTGTGATTCATAAATGTTTGTTTCCGTGTTTGGGTGTTTTCTATGTATAATATCCATGTGTATATCTATTATTTAGAAATATATAAGTTTGTCTATCAGTCGTCTAGATCCCAAAGCACAAGCTAATAATAACTTTATTTGGACTAGCTAACGTTGTGTGAGATTGAACATTTAAAAATGGGTACACTAGGTACATTAATATGAAAAACTGAATTCCGAAAGGCGCAATCGCGAATTTCAAAATTCCGAATTTTATAATTCCGAATGATTTAGAATTCCGAAAGTCAGAAGTCCTATTGTAAAAAGAGGAATTTTTGGGTGTTCCCTTTAAAAATACTTGTTATTTAATGGCTATGTCCACTAACAGACCGTGTTGTTTATTTCAGGTATGGCGGGATCCAGCTGGGTCCAGACAGGTTCCGCCATATCAATAACGCGGCGAGGCAAGCCCTGCTCGAAGCCGGCATGCAGACGGATAAACCTAAAAAAAGACGGGCGGCCTAGGTTAATTAGAAATATGTATATAAATTATTTTTGATTATAAGTATAAAGTATGTAAATAAATTATTTAACTATAAATATCTTTTAGTAATTCACTCATTAATTTTCCTGGAAGCTTTGGTTGTGCGATTTTCACTTAAATTTCCGGTTTGGATCGTCGCGCTTTATAACCAACTAGCTGACCCGCACAGCTTCGTTTGTGTTACATTTTTAATTGCTGCTCAGCTCCTATTATTATGTATATTGTAGCGCGCATTTATTGCCTTTGACATTCGACTGATTTGACAACAACGTAGCTTTCTTTTGGTCAAACAATTTTGGAAATCCGTTCAGTAGATTCAGAGATTACTACAACTCTGAACGTCACAAACTCACAAACGTTACCTCTTTATAATAAACTAATATTATAAAGAGGTAAAGAGGTATTGTCTATACTAATAGACAATAGTCTGCCATCATGCTAGTATTCCATCTTACTTGTTATCAGACTTCATGCTCTTTCAAATCTTGGTGAAATCTTTCGCCCTGTATTTCGCTAACGGGCGAGGGCTCCTAGATTTTCAGGGAAGTAATCAGTCAATGTGTAAATTTAGAAAATGAAGTTTAATGCTCATATAAGGGATATCTAAAAAAAAACTATTATGGCAGTTGTTCGGCAGATGTGTTTTAAAATATCTACGTTTCATCAGCTATCAATTTCATAGATATTCAAAGCAATACATTTGTGCCCATCATCCTTTGCCAATTTCAACCTTTTATATAAAGGCGGCTGTAGGCCAGTACTTTGGGCCTAAATCACAGGTCTGCTATAGCTTTATTCTTTGGAATCTGAGTATCACTTTCTTGATTTTCTGATGTGCTGATTACGGGAAAAATAATAATAAAATTAATCACATCAGGATTTTTTGATATTGCCTATTTAAGATTTTGCTTCAAAATATCTGAGCGCCTACATTAGAAAAAATATTATTAGAAAAGGTATAAAGTTAAACCAGGGTTTGTGTATAAGTAGGTACTCGCACGGATTTAGAAAATTAACAGTTTAAAGGCGCATCTTGCAACATAAACTTTAAATTGTCATTACGAAGGTGTTAAAATTGTCCGAATTGTTGAGAGTAGCGAAAAATTCTAAATCTATGGTTTTTGTAATATTTGCGGGATATCTGAGGTGATAAAACAACGAAACAGCGTAACAGACTTCATGAAAAATATTTACAAAAGTTATTTTGGTCCTGATAAGAAAATAAATGTCAGTGGAAAAAAAAATTATGAAGAACTTAATGATATCGAGTTGCAAGCATTGCATTTGCAGTCATTTAAGGAAGTGGTGAAAAACTTTTTGGGGATAAACGCTTCGAATATAAAGAAATAGTGGCCAAAATGATTACACATTTTGGTAAAATGAGTTGTGTACCACATGAAACCCGAGTTGCCAATCTCCCGAACAGTCGATTGCTTTGGCAACCATGGCGGCCAACTTTTTTCGTTTTTCACTTGTTTACTACGGCCTAGTCAATTAACTTATGCACTATTTTATTGATTGACGTCCCTAAGCATCTTATTACACACTAGCGGACGACACTCGGTCACAGTATAAAGAGTACTACTAACAGTATTGTAGCTCCCTACAAACGGACGAAGCGCAAGCTATACCTACGATTCTCGTTTTCGGCACGCCTTTCAGCACGTTAGCAGGCGATTGTGCCGAGTAGACGAATGGACGGTGTGTCGTTTTTTAGATAGTAACCGCGCGTGTTTTATTTACTTAAAATATTTAATATGACAACTAAAGTATATTGTGCTTGTTTTGGTTGCATGAATTCGTCAATACCCAGAGATAACGTTTTTTAGATTACCTGGAAACTCCGAAAGGTAAGACTATAAATTGATTTTACTAAAGTACTAATTGGTACTATACTACTAGTTGACTAAAGTTAAACAAAGCGATTGACACGAGTGAACTAGGTAGTTACATGAAGTAGGTATGTTTGTGTTTAAAACTAGACTTGTGCTTGCTCAGTCAGTGAACGGTGCGATCCAATATAGTACAATATCCAAAAAAAAACTAGTCAGAACTGTAGTACGTGTAGGTAGTACATTTAGTTCCGTTGTCAGTTCGTAGTTGGAAGTTGACGTTTTGGCACAGTTGACGTTATGAACCTAAAGGATTTAATTGAGAGCAATGATTTAGGTATGTTTCAAGAGTATTCATTTCTTTGTGGATGACCGATGTTACAGTACATTTAGCACCGTATGACTTTGATTGACAAATGTGAACTTCCAAAATTTAACACAACTTGACAATGTACGAAAAGTACTAGTGTACTAGAGACTGACTAGTACTTTCAAATTGAAAAATAGTTTTAACTTTGTAAATCAAAAATTTAACGCAATGATTATAAAGACTAGAATTTCGTGATTCTATCACTGACGAAACATGTGATGAGCCGATTATTATTGTCTACGCCGCTTATTCGTTTTCAAATTTCTATACCCGTCTCACTTAATCGTTAGTAGACAACGGGAGCTGCGCCGCCACGGCGCCGCCCCGCGCCGCCAGCCGTTGCGGGGATATTATATTATTACTCACAAAGTATTTTTTTGTTTAAATAAAAAAGGTACATATTTACTCGAAATTGAAGCCGGTTGTCAGTAAAACGACAATCCTTAATACAGACAATCCTTTTTGATTATGCTCACTATATACTGGGTGTTTCTTTTAGGGTGTCAAGCCGCCACTAGCTGGTAGCAGGGTTCCATACCTATCGATTTAACCCCCATGTATGTTCTACGATTTTTTGTAGTTTTCGAGATATAGTTTTTTTTCGTTATTTTTTATAATTACGTGTCCACGTGGCTTTCTTCTTTTTGGTTCGACTTTTCTTGGATATTTTTTTATTATTATAATGCCTATTGATTGCAGTATTATGGACAAAATAATCTCCTTCCTAACTTTGATACAAGATGTAAAAATTTTAATCGATAATAAAAAAATAGGGAATTATGCAGAACATTATATCTCGAAAACTACAAAAAATCGTAGAACATACATGGGGGTTAAATCGATAGGTATGGAACCCTGCTACCAGCTAGTGGCGGCTTGACACCCTAAAAGAAACACCGTGTATACGCGTACGTAAAACTATAAAGTAAAATGTGGGCGTATACTATGCCTCTGCCTACACCTTCAGGGATAAAGGCGTGACTATATGAATGTATGTATGCACATATTTACAATCGCAATACTAAATAGAAAATCAAAGTAGGCACATATTATTAAAATGCTGCAGTGGGCAGCCCTATCGCATGCTTACGTACCGCGCGGCTGTAGGCATTTATTTCTAAAACCCGGCCGAGTCAAACTACAGTTAGTAGTACTCTTTATACTGTGACTCGGTTTTACCCGCGTCGTTCCCGTTCCCTATCCCATCGCCTATGTTCAAGGCAACATACTTAGTGTTTAGTTCATGTAAATCGGTTCAATAATAAAAAAGTTATATATAAATCTAAAGAATCGAAAGCATATAAAATGCAGCATACGATGTCGCGGGCAACAGCTAGTCTCTAAATAATAACATTATTGGGGACTACTGTGTGAGTAGTCCCCAATAATGTATTATATTCGGCTTCTTTCGTCCTTAGAAAATTACGATTCTTACTTCCTTTATTTTTATATGGCTTAAAGGTCATAGCAACCATGCCATATGTATTGAAAAAATAATTTCCTTTCATTCATACATTCGTTCATTTGCGATCGAATGAATGAATGAAATATACAAACGCACAAAAACCCAGCGCCTCTATCTCTTTCTTACGCGCTGAAACGTATATCTGTTCTTTCAACCATTTGGAGTCAGGTAGGCCCTTAAAGGTCTAAGCAACCATGCCATTTGTATTTTAAAAAAATCCTTTCATTCATTCATTCGTTCTTATGTCTAAAAGGTCTTAGTAACCATGCCATTATAAAAAAAAGTAATTTCGATTCATTCATTCATTTGTTCATTCGCGATCGAATAAAGTGCATAAAATATACAGTTGATTGGTTGACTTTGTTTGTGGTTCGGTTATTTATTTATTTGTGTACCAACCTAGGATCAAGTATACCTGATCCTAGGTACCAACCAGTTCTCTCAGAAACTTTAAAATGGAGATAGACAAATTAAGAAGACAAGTAAGTAGTTACGTTTAGTAATGTAATAAATAAATTAAAGTTACTTAATGTTTACCATCATGCTTAATTTAATGTTTTTTTTTTCATTTTTGTCATTGTTTAAAAACGGTAGTTGGAGGTAAAGTATCCTTAATATCGATAATGGCAAGTTTTGCTGAAAGGAAACATTCCTTTATTTTCAATAGCAAGTAAAACTGCTTTTAAAGCTTTTGAAAAATCACCTGTTTGAGCCGGAAATCGAACCTGGGAGATGATAAAAAAACACCTGTATTTTATGATACCAACCGAAAGAGACTTTAATATGGAACAATTTCTTTTAAACAACATAGTTTCTTAAATTAAGGTAAGATCAAGTAAAATATGGTTTTATTGTAAAGCTTACTCACTATCTAAATAAAATAGTTTAATTGAGAACCTCCGACATTTTTTTTGAAGTTGTCATAGCAACCATGCCATAAGTATTAAAAAAATAATTCCCTTTCATTCATACATTCGTTCATTTGTGATCGAATGAATGAATGAAATATACAAACGTACAAAAACCCAGCGCATCTATCTCTTTCTTGCGCGCTGAAATGTATATCTGTTGTTAGGTATATTGTCATGTTCTTTCAACCATTTGGGGTATGATAGGCCCTTAAATGTCTAAGCAACCATGCCGTATGTATTTAAAAAAAATCCTTTCATTCATTCATTCGTTCATTCGCGATCGAATGAATGAATGAAATATACAGTTGATTGGTTTACTTTGTTTGTGGTTCGGTTATTTACTTATTTGTGTACCAGCCGCATACGCATTGCCAGCCAGTCGAGACCACAGAGTATATTGAATATATGGAGATAGAGTGTAAGCTCGATGGTTGGCGATTGCAGCGCCTCAAGCGACTAGGGACAGAGTTAAAAATTTCGTATACATAACCATAACCAAAGTACTTAAGATCTGTATACATACGTATAGCTACATTTATTTAGTGTATTGTACATACGTATAGCTACATATTTAGTGTATTGTACATACGTATAGCTACTTATTTGTACTATTTTAAGGCTTTCAAAAGTTATTGAGAATACAAATTGAAATAAAACTAATTTTAACGGATTCAATCGTGGTTTATTATTATTAGTTTTGGTCGTTTAGACTGAATCCATCACAATTAATTTTATGTCTACTTGCATTTTTTATTATAATGGAAATTCTACTAATGTTATAAATGTGAAAGTTAGTAAAGATGTTTGAATGTTTGTTACTCAATCACGATCTAACGGCTGAACGGATTGGGCTGAAATTTGGTACAGATCTCTTATAGTCTGGAATAACATATAGGCTTTACATTACGGAAAAATATTCTCACGGGAAGCGGGATCGGGTACCAATATCACGGGAAGTGGGATCGGGTACCGATATCAAGGGAAGCGGGATCGGGTACCGATATCACGCGGCCAAGCCGCGGATATCAGCTAGTAATTAAATAAATAAGTACAAGAAATATGCGACATATATTATTTATTGTGTCTTTTTTTATAATATTCAAAGCATTGTTTTTGAATAATATCTTCTTCTGAAAACGTAGTTTTCATTCCATTTAATAATTTGTTGCAGTCTTTGCACCAAGTGTATAAAAATAAATTACATGATAATTCTTCAATGAACTCAACTACTTTTTTTTTGTGTAGCGGACATGTAATAAAATTATAATTATAATTGATGCTAATTAGTGTCTTAATGTAATTTTTAATGCCTTTTTCTTTATTTCTTTTTCTTATTATATGCATGGTTGTATCTTGTATTACAGAAAAGTATTCTATTGCATTATCGGTGGGATATGTCAAATATTGAACACTTTGTTCATATTCTTTGCAAGCAATTGCACTTTGTCTGTCAATGTTTTTTTTAATAAAACACGCTGTACAGGATTCGCAATTTTTAAATATTTTCAATTTAGCTTGCTTTATTACATATCCGGATACATATTCCAATGCAGACCATAATATAGGATTGTCCTTTTTCATTTTAATGTTTTTACATTCGTAATTTAAATCATTTAGATCAATTTCTTCGCATTCTAATTCGGCAGGTGGCAAATTTTGAAAAAATATCTTTTTTAATGATGAAAACATTGAACATTTGTCCTTTTCACAATTTGCACCAGGGGAGTGTCTTCCACTAAAATTATTTATCAATAGTGATGCAAACGCCGATTCAAAGGCTGCACATGTAGGATTGTTGTTCCGATATCCATGGCTACGAATACATCCAAAAAAGTTTTCTAATGGGTCTTGATTGAAATGTCGCAGCCATATTGACTTTACATTGTAGCTGTTAAACAATTTATTTTTTAAATATTCCAAATTTTCTAGGGTTCGTATCCAATTAGTAATAGAAGGCACTGTTTTATTCTTGGTATCAATAAAACGCATTGTTTTTAAAACAGCCTTTGCCTCATCCCATGACTTCTGATGGGCAGAATTTGGTGTCAGAGGTCCAAGCAACTTTTTGCCTGGTTTATTCTTATAATTATGGTAACTTCCGTTCACAGAATCAAATAATTCGTCAAAGAAAATCAGTACTCTGGCAGTCTCCGTAGCATCTTCTACTAATATTCCTTTTCCTGAAACATATTAGTACATGTTATTTATACAATTCACTATAATATTATGAACACACAGAAGTCCTTATCGCGTAAAATCATAACCCTCCTTTTGTGCAGTCGGTTAAAAAGTAGCCTATGTTCTTACCAGGGTCTCAAACGTGAAAGCGTAACAGACTGACAGAGTTACTTTCGCATTTATAATATTAGTAGGGAAGTAGGGATTGAGATTATTTACGTTGAGTTATGTACTTAACCGAATGGATTATACAATGATGCATAATTTTTCTAAATATATACATATTACACATTGTTTACATAATATCAAATACATATATACTTAATTAGGTTTAACAGAACTACTAACTTGCTAGATATCCCATGAATACTGCAGTTGAGTGGCTGAGTACTTGAGCAGCACATTTCACTTTCATTTTTCTCATTTTTTTCGGATTTATATGACTTTCTGTCAATTTCGGTAGCATACGAAGTCCATCAAACCCAGGGTCTTCTTTAAGTAGCATTTCTAAATGTTCCCATTTAGCAATATTAACTTCATTTTTAATGGTACATTTTAAATTCTTAGTTATTAGATTGTTGCGGATGCCTTTGAGTAGGTGAGGTGGATCAAATAAAGGTATGATTTCTTCTCCATTAATTTCAAATACATCTCTTCTAAATTCGTCATTACGGCGTAAATAGTCTGCCTTGGTATTTTGTACTAGTTTATTGATAGCACTCACGTTAGTAGATCCTTGATCACAAATAGTAGTCAATACTTTAAAACCAATACACTGTAATTTTTTAATGATCTCTTCAATTTGTTGAGCAAGTTCTATTGCAGATGTGGTTCCACGACAAAAGGTATAAGACACTGGTTGTTTATAATTGTGTTGGATTCCCCTTATCATGAATACCAATGCATGGTCTGCAATTATGTTTTCAGTGCATTTTCCATTATTCACAAACCCTGTTATCATGTCTGTCCTTCTTTTGTAGTCAAAATGCGGTGCTAAGGCAATCTCATCAAATAATAATGAACATAGTCTTTGGTTGATTTGCATTTTGGAGGCCCTTTTTCTCAACTCATTAAATAAATTTTCATTGATACCTGGCTTTAAGCCAGCGCTTATTATCATTTTATTCAATGATAAAGGAGTTGGGAGCACAAATATATTTCTAAGCCATTTGTAGGCTCTTGGGCCTTGTTTATACAGCGCCAGTGCCATTATTTTTTCTTTATTTGTGTATCTGCGACCAGACTTCTTTTTACCTACTTCTCTGAATTGCAGACAGGTAAATATTGAAGCCGCAGTGGTAAAACGTTTTATCATTTTTTGAAAATTTATGTTCTCTGATAGATCTAATGCCTTTTTCAGTTTTGTAGCATAACTGGCTTTGGTCTTCTTCAGCCTCTGTACTTGGCGTGCGAGAACAGATACCTCAGTCGAGTAAATTCTTGATAACGATTTACCCCTTTTCTCTGAAATTATTGCGAAATTGGATTATCATTACAAATATAGATCAGAATTAGAGGGTGTTGAGCATTATGGAATTGGTAAAATGGTAAAGTTGCGAGGTAGTAGCACAGTATAAAGAGAACTATGATCTGTGGGCTGTGATAGTAGTGAGCACAACTGCTAATTATACATACATAAATTCACGCCTCTATCCCATTGGGGTAGGTAGACACCACATGTTTCCGGTGGCTTCGATTCTCACACAGCGGCTGTGTGCCAGAATAGTACCAATCTTTGACTTTCATAATTGTTTTTAAACACCCAGACCAAATGCAAATATTCTTAATCATGCACACAAATATTTGCACTGTAAGCGAATTGAACCCGCGACCTCAGAATCGGTAGTTGAACACACTACCGTTACATCACAAAGGTTGTCCGCCTAGGTCGACCATGGTAAAGACCAAATCATTTTCACGGTGAACTAAATACTATGGCAAAAGTACAAAACTGAATATAAGTATTTACCTTTTGTAGTTTTTCTTTTTAGTTTTAGAGAAGAGTCATGAGACACAATTATTTGCACTTCATTATTACTAGTTGAAATTTCTGGCAATATTTCTGAAAAACAATGCAATTGGAATAAAAAATCTATTGACATTGAATTGATTGTGAAAGCATAACAGACAGACAGAGTTACTTTCGCATGTATATCGCTTTGAATGAAAGTATGGATTTTCAGTCAAGTGACCGCCATCTGACCTCCTCAACCCAATGAACCAGACCAATGCAAATATCCATAGTCATGCAAACAAATATTTGCATTGAGCGGGGACTGAACCGCGCCTTTTTATTTATCGCGCCATGCCACAGAGACTGTCCTTATGTGTCTACAGTCTTATAATGATCTTAGACAACAAATTTATTAAGGCAGATTATAATAATCTGCCTTATTTAATTTGTTGTCTGTACCCTGAATAAAAGAAAATAAACATTACATACCCCTGGAAGTTGAGGGAATTTGATCCATTTGCATATGCTGCTCAAATTGATTTGTAATGACCAATGGCTCCCTTCGATTAGTAACAAACCCTAAAAAATTATTAAAAAACATATTATAACTAATCATTTATATTCTAAGATTCTCACCGCCATCTGACCTCCTCAACCCAATGAACCAGACCAATGCAAATATCCATAGTCATGCAAACAAATATTTGCATTGAGCGGGGACCGAACCGCGCCTCTTTATTTATCGCGCCATGCCACAGACGTTGTCCTTATGTGTCTACAGTCTTATATGATCTTAGACAACAAATTTAATAAGGCAGATTATAATAATCTGCCTTATTTAATTTGTTGTCTGTACCCTGAATAAAAAGAAATAAACATTACATACCCCTGGAAGTTGAGGGAATTTGATCCATTTGCATATTCTGCTCAAATTGATTTGTAATGACCAATGGCTCCCTTCGATTAGTAACAAACCCTGAAAAAATATTAAAAAAAATATTAAAACTAGTCATTTATATTCTAAGATTCTCGTATCAAAGTGTTTGTTACTGTACTCCTCCAATATGGCTTGACCATGATTTTTATGAAATTTTTTTAAGCATGAAGCTTTTACTATGGGATCTAGACAACTGATAAACATATCTATATATTTGTAAATAAATACATATTATACATAGAAAATACCCAAACTGAAACAAACATTTGTGGATCACACAAATATTTGGACCGCCCCAGGAAGGCCAGTAGGCAGTTAACTACCCTATGCCACAGAGGCAGTCAAATACAGCATTTAAAAATACTAATTTTTACAAGCCCTATCAACCCTTATTTTGTAACAGTAATATTAGTATATGGCAAAATGGCAAAACAAAGTTTGCCAGGCATGAAATTTTATATGCACATCATCGGTAAGTCTGAGATTTGGTCAAAATCTATTTTCATACAGTCTAAATCTAAGGGTGGTCTGAGTTGTATAGTGCAACCACTTAATACACAGAAAATCAATCATATTCCAAATCAATTAGATACATAATTGGTAGCTTCTTACCTGCCATATGCAATGTTGGTATAGCAGTAGTAGTCAACATTTTGATAGATATGTACTGTGGCATGAAATGACGTTGGCAAATTCTGCGGTTCTTAAATATTGCACTGTTTTCCAGTGCCAATATATCACCCCCAATGGCATACAGCCAAGTGCGAAATCTCTCTGGTTCCTTGCATGGGTTTGGGAACTTATGCAATCGAACCTCTGGGCCTGTCCAATAGAAACACATTGATTTTTAGTATAATAGAATTTAGGAAATATAAAGCTATCAGAATTATAGAATAGGTAAATTAAAATGAAGAAATTTAAGACAGATCTTTACATTAATTGCAAGTAAGTATGTAATAATTATCATTTATTAAGTTTTTCTGTTTTTTTTTCACAGGCTTTCCCTTTATTGAAAATCTAAGGTAAAAATGTGGGTAAAGCTTGACATAGAAAGCGTTACTTTTGAAATCAAATACATGAAAAATGTAAACTGTAGTGTTTATAAAAATGTACTTATGTTTACTTTTTAGTGTATCCTTTCCTGTGTTGAATTCAAAATAAGATACATTTTCCAAATGTCCGCATCTGTTGAATTCAATATTTGAACACTTTTGGCGCCAAACAGTTCGGGCTCTTCTAGCTCAGGCTGTACTATCCCGATCCTGCTCAAATTTTTATGGAGTGTTCTTAGACAGAAACGGGACAAGTATGTAGTACATTGTATGTCTGTCTGTCACAGCTGCACCTCATGATTCTCTATTCCTTGCTATGTCTCGCATCTGTGTAAGTATCTCCTAGAGATACCTTGCCGTCAGACAGTTTGCGGTCTTGTAGCGCAAAAAGTACTATCTCTATCCTGTTCAAATTTTTATGGAGTGTTCTTAGACAGAAACGGGACAAGTATGTAGTACATTGTATGTCTGTCTGTCACAGCTGCACCTCATGATTCTCTATTCCTTGTTGTATTTTTACGCGCCGTCGGCGTCACGGCGGCGCGGCGCCAAGCCCATACATTTGGATGAAATACAAAGAATAAATACTGTAATGATGACAATCTATCGTTATTTTATGTATTTTTATGTATTCTTTTATTGTTTTCAAGCATTGAATGTAAAATCTATTTCAATAATTTTGTGTAAAATTGGGTCGAAATTCTCGATAATTTTTTGCAAAACTTTCAAATTTCAAATAATTATTTCTGAAATATATTTGTATGCCAGGACACCTTTTTTTTATGTTTATCGATTAGGAAAAGTCATGTAGCTGTAGATTGTAAATTTTTTTGAAAAAAAATACACAAAAAAAATTCAAAAAAAAAAAACAAAGTTACGACCTCCCTTTTGGGCCCCTTTTTAAGTGCTTGGTTCTTTGTTCAATTTCTAATAAACTAAACACGTTTGTCAAACAAAACTCTGTGTAAAAAAAATTTAAGGACCATACTTACGAATAAAAAAAGAATGAAAGCCACTTGAAGCACAGTTTTCTCAGAATCATGGCATGAACTTAACCTTTTTTTGGCGGTCGGCGGTCGGGTCGCCGAAATGAGTCGTATTTTGAAAAGCTTGTAAATAAAAAAAAATGTATGACGAGTTGTATTGTGTCTGTTGAACATTGTGAAATAGGATGTATTTGAAAAACTAAAAAAAAAAAAATTTGGAATTTTACATTATTTTTTTTTTTTTTACAAATTTTGTAGAGAAAACTGGTGAAAAATTACAAATTCTTTTTTCTAATAGAAATTTGTAATACATTACAAGGCAGAACTGGTCTTATCTATCATTTTATCATTAGCTTGTTTCATAACGATTCCAGTGAGGTAAGTATTTTAAATGGCTACCATAGAAAAGTTATGAGAAATCGCCATTTTAAGAACATCAACCGACGCCGCTCGCACCGCGGGACGCGGGGTAACAGACACGCCCACAGACACGGGTACCGACGCACGCAGACGCCAACAGACGAAGGGGTATACTGACTGACATTGATTGCAATAGTTTCATAGTACATACATTGAATACTTACGAGATTTATCGCAATTAGGAACACAACACCTTTTTTCAGACATTTCCAGTTCAACAATATCCAAATCACAAAACAAACAAAGTCCAAAAGCACAAGTCACAGTCAAACGCTAAAGTAAAGAAATCGAAATCCAAAAAGCAATCCAAGTAGTTAAAATACAGAAATACAGGTCTTTTACGGAAAACAAAACTAGAAATAGAAAACTTCTTTGAAAGTTTTGAAACTAAGTTTTGCCGGTTTTCTGTTTGACAGTAATGACAGTTGAGTTGACGGGTGCCGTTATTAAAAATATACAATGTTGCCACCATAAATATATCTATTTTTTGAGTAAAGCGCCATCTAGTAGGTGAGGACAAAATAACATTGTTGTACCATTGAGTTTAGTAAAATGTTCTAAGCTTATCGACTGTGGTCGAGACGTACGACTAGTCACACGCGCACACGTTCCTCACATTTAAACAACCAGTTCTCTCAGAAACTTTAAAATGGAGATAGAAAATTTAAGAAGACAGGTAAGTACGTTTAATAATGTAATAAATATATTAAAGTGACTTAATGTTTACCATCATGCTTAATTGAAAGTTTTTTTTTTTTTTTCATTTTTGTCAATGTTTAATCTAGGCAGAGGAAGTAGAAGCTCTTTCTGCAATTTATGGCAGCGACTGGATCTTGGAGAGCGAAACATGCAGAACTTATAGCATCACAATTAGAGAGAAGAAGAATGCAGTGAAATTAAGTGTTACTTTGACAGATAATTATCCAACGCTCTCGCCGCCAAGATATGAAATATCAGCACCTTGGATGGACAGAAACGACAAAGTACTCCTTCACAAGGATCTAAAGAAAATTTATACGTGAGTCTTTAAGTTGTTATTTCTTTTTAAACGTTTACTAAATGTGTCTCATGACATTGACGAGCGTCCATGTGCTTTGGACGGCATGTTCTACCATTGGTCCTGGCTGCCAGGAACATGGTCGTTGTAAAGCCAAGTTGGACTCCTCATGGATGGCTTCTACATTCCAACAGCAGGTATCTACGAACTGCGCGTGTCTTATTCAACAGGGCGTTAAGCGAGAACCACATAAGCACATATGTGGTTCGCCTATTTAATATCTGCTAAATGTTGCCATGCAATTCTTAGTCACATTAGTTAACCAAGTGTCGCCATCGTCTGGCATGCAATGAGCTCTCACTGATATTCAATAGTAATTAGGTACGGTAAACTATTCATTATTGTTATATTTATTTAGGTACTTACATATTACATATAATTAAAAATTTCATTTCTCTAAATACAATAATAATAAACGTGGGACTGCAGCTAGCGCTTTCATAAAGCAACTAATACTATTGTTAGTTAGCCCATTTGTGTTTAGACAAAGATGAACTGTGATGACGTTATTGTATTATGTATTGTATTGGATCCCTTGTAACAAAATATAAGGAAAAATAAAGTAGATGTCAGATAAAACAAAGAGATAGAAACAAAGAGATAGCATTATTCGTCCAAGTAAAGAAAAAAAGCACTGTTAATTTAAGATAAAAGAGTGCATTATTCTTTTCAGGTACCTAAGTACCTAAAATATTTTTTTTGAGGTAGAAAATAAATCTTTGTAAAAGTCATGCAAGATTGCAATTTGTTGAAGTAACATTCTTTTTTCATATTTCAAGTATTATTTACGTCCTTAAAGTAGGAATTTATTGAAGTAGGTTATGTAGATATTTCATTTTACTAAACGTTCGTCAGAGTGCGAGTTGACATAGGTACCTACTTAATTATTATTGCGTGCGAGACGTTGTAAAACCCAAAAAATGCTGCTACAGTGTAAACTTCTTTATTAAGAAAAACTCTTATCTATGTATAACTATGGAATGGAGTCCAGTTAATTGGTTTGCCGCCAAATCCATGCACTAATTCCCTCTTTAAAATACAACAGTCATGTCTTTATTAAGAAGAAATAATTTCATATTTAGACATCAACAATAAAATGGTTTTTATTAACGGCCTACAAAAAACGTCATAAACAGCCGTCTTGCTTTTATTGCCATTATTCCTAGATTATATTGTCTTTAGGAAACGTTGGCCCCCCAGTTACTAAACGCACTGTCAACACCTCCCAGTCGTAATCCGAATTTGTTTAGAATGAATTACCTTTTGATATTAATAAAATTAATATTTACTATGATTGGTTCATTTTAGTTTATTTTTCTATTTGCTCCGTGCAAAATCTCGTTTAAACCAAAAAGGAATGGTCGGTCCCTTGCAATAGTTTAAGAGAATTTACACTATTATAATAATGTGGACTATTAGTTGGTTTCAATACATTATTATAATGATGCTGCCTTCAAAGTGACGGTCCTATGATAAGGCAATTCAAGTGCGCATGGACCTCCTACAAACAAAAGCTAGTGTAATTTTGGACATACATTCATAACACACAAAGTTTCAAGAGATTTGTTGGACCTGATGATAATGAAAGCAGTACGAGTAATGAAGATAAAGCTTCATTACTCGTACTGCTTTCTTTTACCACTTGTACTTGTATGGCTATTTCAGGATAAATATTGGAGAACCTGTTATTTTTCAAATTATTGAAAAAATAAGAGAAAAACTGCAGGCTACAAAAGCTAAAAGCAAAAACTCTGAAGCGTTGCCTAAAGTAGCTACTTTACCAAAGCCTGCAGCATCTTTGGACGTGAGTATCCATACAGATATCAATTTCGAGAGATTCGGGTTTGTTTTAAACATCATTCTAGGCTTTACTGCAGTGGTTATGTTAGATTTTCGTTCTAGCTTCCTGCTCACAACACCCAAAAAATCTAAATATTAATTCCGATTTTCAAAATTCCTAATAATTATGATTCTTCCTGGAAAAAAACTATTAATAAACACGAGGAGCAATCAGCAGGGTTGTCATCTTCTTGCTTTATTCCCACTAAATGGTTAGTTGCAACAGTGACCACAAACGCAGAAGCGAGTGAGCGGAACGAGCGTGCCGCGGCAGCCACCGCCGAGTGCCTGAACCCCTTATGTTGTTCTCGTGCACTTTTTACAAGGCGTTTGATTTATGGGCTTGTGTAGTTTTTCGGATATTTGATAATCGGAATTCATATTTACGATAATTCTTATTATTATTGATTCCAAATTTTATTGGTTGGGTCAATGTTGTATGGACGAGGTTCCTAATGGCAGAGGAACACCCATTTATTAAAATGTAAACGTTCTAGCTACTTAGGTCGCAAGAACGTTTACATTTTTACAAAGAGCTTAGGCTCTTTCCCCGAATACTATGCTGATGCTAACTTGCTCCTAACAAAGTCTTTAGCTTATATAGAAGGGTTGGTGAAATAAAGACAATAATTATAGAAAGATGTCTAGGACCGAGTTTGGTAATCAAATATCGCAGTTCTCAATGTTATTGTATGTTCCAGACTAATGACGTGAATAATTGCCCAGATATCATCCATGGCGCAGTTATAGTGGACCGAAAGAGCGCCTTTCAAGGTCACGCTGCAAAAGTGCACAGCTTGGATGATGTCAAGTAAGTTCAATATCATTCTTTTTTGCTTTGTACAAGTAGTTCTCGTGGCCCCTCGATCACTTCAGTAAGCAACTTTCTCTATGCCCCGTCCTTGGATAGGTGTCCATCATATTTTGCTATTTTAATGCAATTAAGTAAGTAGATAAGTAAGTAAGTAAAACTTTATTGTACACCAATATAAACAGTTTACAAATAAACAAAAGCACACATATGTACAAATGGCGGCCATATCGCTAAACAGCAATCTCTTACTGGCAACCTTTGAATGAATAAAATGAACATTTAAATTTTAAGAAATGGGTAGGTTCCTAGTTGTCGGTGTCATATAACAGTGCTAAAAATACATTTTATAGAATTATTGTTTCCATGATTGTGTCCATGATTATGAAAGTACATTAAGTCTTTGGTCCCGGTTATCAGTAGCATGACAGTCGGCCAATTAAAAGGCCTTATTAGCGGTTATTCTCACTGTTTCTAATGTTTATATTTTTGTCTTTTTACAGAGCCGTTGTAACTAAACTAAAGACGAACAAGAAAATTCTAAATGCGAAACACAATATGTTCGCATTTAGGATTGAAAAGCACAACAGGAAGGGCTCTACAATCATTCAGGACCATGATGAAGATGGTGAAGCCCATGCCGGGGGCAGATTGCTCCATCTATTACAAATGATGGAGCAAAAGAATGTATTAGTTGTAGTTACGCGTTGGTAAGCAATACATTTTTTTTTCTTAGTCTTAGTCTTTCTCACCTTGAGAGTGCCAAAGTCAAGTAAATATATGTCGAAATTATGAATCGCATTTATGTTAACAGCGGCGTATTAATGTATGTTCAAGTTTCGACTAAGTTCTTTCTAAAGCGGTGTGTAACCTTTCTGGAGCTATCTGTGGAATTTTTCCAACACTTGTGCATGCTGTCAAACCTTTATGTTTAACAATTCGCCATAATATTATACTAAACAAGCAAATATTTGTATGATTTATAAATGTATGTTGCGGAGTTGGGTGTTTTCTATGTATAATATCCATGTAGTACCTACATATTATTTAGAAATATATAAGTTTGTCTATCAGTCGTCTAGATCCCAAAGCACAAGCTAATAATAACTTTATTTGGACTAGATAACGTTGTGTGAGATTGAACATTTAAAAATGGGTACACTAGGTACATTAATATGAAAAACTGAATTCCGAAAGGCTCAATCGCGAATTTCAAAATTCCGAATTTTATAATTCCGAATGATTTAGAATTCCGAAAGTCAGAAGTTCTGTTGTAAAAAGAGGAATTTTTGGGTGTTCCCTTTAAAATACTTGTTATTTAATGACTATGTCCACTAACAGACGTTGTTTATTTCAGGTATGGCGGAATCCAGCTGGGTCCAGACAGGTTCCGCCATATCAATAACGCGGCGAGGCAAGCCCTGCTCGAAGCCGGCATGCAGACGGATAAACCTAAAAAAAGACGGGCGGCCTAGGTTAATTAGAAATATGTACCTATTTAAATTATTTTTGATTATAAGTATAAAGTATGTAAATAAATTATTTTACTATAAATATCTTTTAGTAATTCACTCATTAATTTTCCTGGAAGCTTTGGTTGTGCGATTTTCACTTAAATTTCCGGTTTGGATCGTCGCGCTTTATAACCAACTAGCTGACCCGCACAGCTTCGTTTGTGTTACATTTTTAATTGCTGCTCAGCTCCTATTATTATGTATATTGTAGCGCGCATTTATTGCCTTTGACATTCGACTGATTCGACAATAACGTAGCTTTCTTTTGGTCAAACAATTTTGGAAATCCGTTCAGTAGATTCAGAGATTATACTACAACTCTGAACGTCACAAACTCACAAACTCACAAACGTTACCTCTTTATAATAAACTAATATTATAAAGAGGTAAAGAGGTATTGTCTATACTAATAGACAATAGTCTGCCATCATGCTAGTATTCCATCTTACTTGATATCAGACTTCATGCTCTTTCAAATCTTGGTGAAATCTTTCGCCCTGTATTTCGCTAACGGGCGAGGGCTCCTAGATTTTCAGGGAAGTAATCAATGTGTGAATTTAGGAAATGAAATTTATTGCTCATATTACAACTCATTTCACCAAAATGTGTAATCATTTTGGCCACTATTTCTTTATAGTCGAAGCGTGGAACAATAAATGTTGGAATTTTTTGTCTGTTTGTGTGTATCTATGTCTGTACGTTTGTGCACGCTAATCTCAGCAACCGCTTAACCGATTGCAATGCAGTTTTATTTATTGCGTTGTGGTTTTCTCTACTTAACTTTTAGTGTTTAGTTCATGTAAATCGGTTCAATAATAAAAAAGTTATATATAAATCTAAAGAATCGAAAGCACATAAAATGCAGCATACGAAGTCGCGGGCAACAGCTAGTCTCTAAATATTGGGGACTACTCACACATATTCGGCTCTATTCAGCTTTTGTCCTTAGGAAATTACGATTCTTACCATTCAACTTTCTTTATTTATATATGGCGTAAAGGTCATAGCAACCTTGCCATAGGTATTGAAAAAATAATTTCCTTTCATTCATACATTCGTTCATTAGCGATCGAATGAATAAATGAAATATAAGAACGCACAAAAACCTAGCGCATCTATCTCTTTCTTGCGCGCTGAAACGTATATCTGTTCTTTCTACCATTTGGAGTCAGGTAGGCCCATAAAGGTCTAAGCAACCATACCATATGTATTAAAAAAAATCCTTTCATTCATTCGTTCATTCGCGATCGAATAAAGTGAATGAAATATACAGTTGATTGGTTTACTTTGTTTGTGGTTCGGTTATTTATATAATTTGTGTACCACCAGCCGCATAGCGCATATCTTACGTAGTATTGTATTCTCTTTGATAGGCAGACGAGACGTACGACTAGTCGCGCGCGCCCGCTTTCGCGACATTGAAACTCTCAGAAACTTTAAAACGGAGATAGAAAATTTAAGAAGACAGGTACCTATCTACGTTTAGTAATGTAATAAATATATTAAAGCTAATTAATGTTTACCATCATGCTTAATTAAATGGTTTTTGAAGTAAAACTTCTTTAGGCGCGACCAGGAGGGGTAACTCAGATATTTTTTCTGACGGAAGTAACGCTGTTTGAATTTTTAATAGGGGAAACGTAGTTTCCGCTATTCAAAATTCGAATGAATGATATTATAAAACACTAGCTGAGCCCGCAACTTCGTTTACGTCACATAAGGTGTATGAAAGGAAAGGTATTTCTTCATCAGAGTCATCAAGCAGCGTCTGAAACTGCCCTGTTTGCTTAATCATAAAAGAGCTTAATGATTAAGACTATTTTTAAACAATTCAGTCCGCGCCGAAGGCGTGGACTGAATCTTTGAAACCAAATCTTTGAATGTGAGTGAACCTAAACGCCAGTTTAGGTTCACTCACATTCAAAGAAACCCCTACAATTAAAATTTTCAAAATATCTGATTCTTAAAAGTGTTATAACTCTTTTATTTCTTAACCGATTTACATAAAACAAACGCTAAATGTTAACTGGAGCAAACCTCAACACAATAAAAAAAACCGCATTGCAATCGGTTGAGCGGTTACTGAGATTAGCGTGCACAACCGTACAGACAAACAGATATACAGACATACAGACATACAGACAAACAGACAAAAATTCTAAAAATCATTGTTTTGGGTTCTATTGCGTTCATAAAGCCCCCCTATAATATTTTTTCTTATTTATTCTGGGTTTAATCAAGGTAGAGGAAGTAGAAGGTCTTTTTGCAATTTATGGCAGCGACTGGATCTTGGAGAGCGAAACATGCAAAACTTATAGCATTACAATTAAAAAGAAGAAGAATGCAGTCGAATTAAGTGTTATAGTAAGTTCAACTCATCTGTGCGCGCGGCCCTATGTGGGGGTAAACCTCGTATAAACACAGTGACTTCGTGTGCGTGACAAGAGGTACAGTGAAGTACAAAATACAAAAACACTCGTTTAACTAAAATAAAAAACTTAAGGGGTGAAATGTATGTTAAACATATTAATATGTTTTGCTGCTAAAAGAATAAAATTGAGGAAATTTAGGATTCGCTGCTCTCTACAAGGTTAATTATAAATTCAGATTCCATATCAAAATGTCCATAGTATTCTTCTTCTTTGTATTACGCCACATCTCTTCATCAATTTGACCTTAACGTTCGTTTATTAATTTCATTATTCCCATCACATTTTGTTCGATGCTATGCGAGGCATTATATATTTTTTTTATTCCCCCTACATTTTCGATTGGGTTTAGTTCAGGATGATACGGTGCCGCGGTGGTGGCCGAAGAACTTTTAAGCCATGTGGAGAATGCCATCAATCTTATTACAAACTAGCTGACTCTTGCAACTTCGTTTGCGTCACATAAGGTGTACGAAAGGAGAGGTATTTCTTCATCAAACTCATTAAGCAGCGTGTAAAACTGCCCTGCCCTCTCCCAAAGGAACAGTGGAAAATATCGGGATCAAAAGTATCCCAGAACCTTCTTCGAATTATAAGCTCAGATTGTACCAAGTTTCATTTAAATCAATTCAGTAGTTTCAGCGTGATACTTATTCGGGATACAGATAGACAGACAGACGGACATGAAAATTTTCAATTACATTTTCGGCTTCAGTATGTATCGATTAGAGAACGCCCTCCAATTAAAATTTTCAAATTATCTTCCAATTGTACAGACTCTCGACCCTCCACAGTTTTTTTTAGATGTATAGAGTATGGTCTTTTTACTTTTTAAATCAAGTCATACAGTAAAATTATTGTCATATTTACTGTACAAGCAATGTTTTTTTTGTCGACCATCATGTCTGCATTTCTATTTTTTTCTGCTTTAGATTTTTTTCTGCTTAGGATTTGGAGCTCTATCATTTTTCGACTATTCTGTAGGCCTTTATAAGCTAAACAAATCTACTATACATTATTTTGTTATGACTCGAAGGGTTTAGGCAACGTTTTCCTTAAAAGCTCTCGTACACCTGATTTTTTTCCGAAATCTCCAACTAATATCGTTATATTTTAGTCAATGTCAAACAAACTCACCAAATTATATACGCAAACCGTTCTCAAGAATCATTGGTGATCTCAGCATGAAAATCAATGCAGTAGTTTTTAAGTTTGTCGTGAAGAACTTTGTTTTATAATAATATATATGTAGTGATAAAAAATATTAATTACATCGAATTGACACATCAAAAATATTTACCTGACTTCTTAAACATTTTCTCCGTGAAAAACTAGACATTTTCTTTAACGACTGTACCCATGGTATTATCACTTAGAACACTGTGTAATGGATTATAATGTAACCAACTTACACAGGATGTCAACATTGCAGTTACATTGAGAATTGTCATGATATTTAATTTTGTTTCATTATATCGTAAGAGTTGCCTTCAAAACGTGGTAGATGACGCTGTATGCTTTTTGTTTATTATAATTTTTATTTCGCGGCCTCGCAGAGTTTCCTGCAAAGACTACTTGGCACCGCTGGTGTCGTCAATAAGTCGAGTAACGTCTCTATCTCATAATAAACAAATGTACTCTGTGAAGACGGCTGCGTCACTGGCACACAAATGAAAGCTGTATAATTACTAGCGCACGCACACATAGCGCCGCGCGCACTGATGAGTTGAACTTACTATCCCACCAAAAACATCCCTGTTGAAAAGGAGGCCAAGTTCCTATGGGCTAATTGTTCGCCTAAAAAAGGGTTGAAATCCAATCCAATGCCAAGTTTAGATGTACTTTAAATAATCTAAAAATATCTAAAATAATGTTACTTCTAAATTTGAACTTGGCAGGGTTTCGTGCAGTACGCAACACTTGATTAATTGTATAATTAAATTTATTATGTATATAATTAAATTAACCTGCCAAGTTCAAATTTAGAAGTAACATTATTTTAGATATTTTTAGATTATTTAAAGTACATCTAAACTTGGCATTGGATTGGATTTCAACCCTTTTTTAGGCGAACAATTAGCCCATAGGAACTTGGCCTCCTTTTCAACAGGGATGTTTTTGGTGGGATTTCAATACTTTTTTTCAAGAAACTGTACCTATTTTGTCTTTAATAAGCTTTAAAGTGTGCATTATGTATACATGACATTATTTTATACTCTCTCTCAACAAGACAAGCTCTCGAAAGGATGTCCCAGTAAAGGTCCATTTTGTTTCAATTATTATTTTTTTATGAAAATACAATGCTCGATATTCTGTGAGTATTTCAAGCGTCTACTGGTTGCCCTCATTACCTATTAACACAGAGCAACGCGCACCTTAGACAGTTCGCGTTGCTCTATAGTGTTATACAACGCGCGTCTTTAGACAGTTCGCGTTGCTCTATAGTGTTATACAACGCGCGTCTTTAGACAGTTCGCGTTGCTCTATAGTGTTATACAACGCGCGTCTTTAGACAGGTCGCGTTGCTCTATAGTGTTAACTATCCTTGTATAGATCCTCTACGGTAGGTACAGTAAATATTTCAAAAAGAGTTTGTGAACTCTATGTTTAATTTCTTTTTCAGAATATTGATGACATTTGAATAATGACATTATAAACACGATATCTACGTCTACAACATAAATTGTGTGTTTGTACGTAAATTGTTTATACTGGAGAAGAATCTAAAATATGGACTATTTGTTTACCATTTCCTATGAAATAGCTATCTTTGAAATATTACACCTACCTAAAGTAATCTGCTAAAAGCGTTGTTCACTTTTTAAAGAACAAATATTTACGATGAAAGTCGAAAAATAAGTCAGTATGTGACCCGTATAATGTTCAATCATGGCGACACGAAATTAATTTCATTGAGCAACATTTGATTGTGCTGTACCTCCCAAAGTATTCATTTAATTTGCATGGTGTAAAGGGAATGAATGATCTTGATGAAATGGTCAAATTAACTAACGTATTTAAATTGTAAAGGATACCTTATTACCGAATATATAAGACAAAGTCGCTAAAAAACACGTTTGTTGTATGAAAGCCCCCCTTAAATATTATTATGTTTTTGTTTTCAGTATTTGTTGTTATAGCGGCAACAATAACACATAATCTGTGAAAATTTAACTCTCTAGCTATCACCGTTCATGAGATACAGCCTCCTGACGGACAGACAGACAGACAGACAGACGGACAGCGAAGTCTCATGAATTGGGTCCCGTTCTTTACCCTTTTGGTACGGAACCTAAAAAGGATGACTCACGCTACGCAGTGCCGGGTCCGAGCCGAGTGCCGGCCGCAGCAAGGTCAATATTATATATATTTTGTGTGAACAAACTCACGTTAAACCATAGATTTAGAATTTTTCGCGCTAAATCTACGCGTTAAACCGAGCGGCAACTGAGTGACAGCCGAACTACGGAAAGCGCTCATAAACAACTCGGTCCCGCCTCGGCTCGGCCACGGCCCGTTGCATGAATACAGTGCCACCGAGCTTCGCCCGAGCAGTCGTGAATGCAACCGGCTCGGTGACCGTGCTACGGCCGACACTCGGCTCGGACCCGGCACGGTCTAGCGTGAGTCATCCTTTAGAATGCTTGCTGATCTCTAAACTACTGGACGAATTTGATCCAAATATTTCACAAATATGAATAACAATATTCAATGTGCAGTATTGACTTTTCCATAATTTGTATGTATAGAGAATTTGATTGACATTAATCAAAACATTGACAACATCTTTCTCAAATCTGATTGAGTTTTTAAACATGACATGTGTTAAAATAAAAAGTAAATTAAATCAAAAGAGTCCTCTCATCACTAAGAAGTATTGATACAAATTCGAATCGAAACCCCCCGAAGAAAACAATTGTTACCCCCTTTTAGCCTGTTCTGGAATGAATTTCAATAAAATACGAAACACATCTTCCATCAATTATGTTAGAGATGATTTATGCAAATTTTGAAGAAGATCCGACCAAGGAATCCTGTGGTCCCATACAAACTTTGTAACCCTTTTCCAACTCACGCTTGACCGATTTCTCAAATTTCTCAATTTTTCGGTAATCTACATATAACACCCGATCTGTGTGCCAAATTTCATAACGCTAGGACAATTGGAAGTGGCCTAGAGGTTTTGATGACCGGTCAGTGAGTGAGTGAGTCAGTCAGTGCCAAAATTAGCTATATTCACAGGGTCATATTTCAGGATCTACTAAAGCTACATCTATGAAATTTGGTACACTGCCTTAGTACTAGTATATGATTATGTACGTACAATTTTATTTCTGTACTTGCAATAGGCACTGAGCTACAGGGGGGTCAAAAGTGGGTCGAAGCGGTTCGTGTAAATAGAGTACGGCATGCGCTCGGCCTGTTGCTGGAACTTGGCCTGCGCACTGCCGTGCGCTTAGATACTATGTCAGAAAATTATGCAACGCTCTCGCCGCCAAAATATGAAAAATATCAGCACCTTGAATGGACAGAAACGCCAAAGTACTCCTTCACAAGGATCTAAAGAAAATTTATACGTGAGTCTTTAAGAGTCCATATGACGCCAAATAGACTATTACTTTGATCTAGATCTCACTACTCGTGAGGTCTGCTGAATTAAAATTTGAACACAGACAACTTCAGTTCATAAACTAAAAACGCTCTAGGCTCAAAACACGATTACTGATAAAATCCTCGATAGATTTTTGTGTTGAAAATACCTCGATTTCGTGAAATTTTAAGCTAGATCTCGTATGTGATAAGTTGTTTTTATAATATAAAATATTTATAAGAAAGACAATAGTAAAATCTTGATTTGCACTAAAGCATATTTTTCATATTGGTTATAGTTTTTTTTATTATTAATTTATTTCGTTAAAAGCTCACAAAAACCGATCGCATCTCTCTTTCTTGCACGCTGAAATGTATATCTTCTATCTTCTTTTAAAAATTTGGCCTCTGGTAGGCTCTTAAGGGGCCGTCCATTAATCGCGTGACGTTTTTAGGGCATTTTTTGGACCCCCCTCCCCCTTGGTGATATTTGGTGAGGTTTCAGATTACCCCCCCTGGGCCGAATCACGTGTATTTTTAGTAACTACCTACAAAGTTTAACCTACATAGAAGTCTCTATTGATATTATCTATCCAAACTTCTAGCTGATCTGCGCAACTTCGTTTGAGTCACATAATAGAGACGGATATTGTATTAATATTTTAATATATTTCCTGTTGCATTTACTCCCGTCGTGTTTCTATATAATATTCATTATTTTGGAGCTAATAAAGAAGGTGTCAGTTTGTCAAGCTTAAAACCTTACGTTGGTTTGATCGCAGTTGGGTAAATAGAAGCGAAGTTATGAGCAAAAGTACAATTTTGAAATTTCAAAATTGAATTGAATTTCCATGCGATCATTATGCTTTTGGTCACGACTATCGATATTTACGTTGACTGAGCTGCGTTTTTTTTTTGCGGGGGGAATGCGGTTTGGCACCATCATCCTAGCTGCGGGGGCAGCACTTACCCACTAAACCCCGCGGTGTTCCTCCTCATCCTACAGCCAGCATTGATATCCAAAGATTATTCACGTCAGCCCAGCCCGGCCGGGGGCCCCCAACACTTCGGGGTTCTTGCCCGCATTGCTCCGCTCTCGAACGCTTCTCTGGAAGCAGAGAGGGTAGAGAGCGGTGAGCGGGTGGGCTCTGAAGGCATCTCCGGAACAAGGAGAGGGGCCTTCCCCCAAATGATCATCGGTGGACGGGGTCATAGCTGCGTGCATTGGCTAGTCTAATATATTATATATAACTTATAATAAAGCTATAGAGAGTTTAAAATCTGTACGTCAAATATATTTGGTAATTATTTTCCAATATATTTTTTTACTAGACATTCTATCTATGTAACTTCCATTACATACGATACTGAAGCTAAAATAGTTTTTTTGTATGTCTTTCTGTATCGTGCCAAAACTATGGATTAAATAATATTTTAAATAATACTGACTTAATTTGAGATTATTATTGATCGGATTGATGATGATATTCTGCGCGGTTCCTTTGGGAGACACGATGAAAAACAAAATTATTTATGTGTTGTATGATCAACGCATAGGTATTCCGATTTCAATTAATTTGATGTAGGAAAGGAATTAAGTGCTTTATGAATTATTCCATACAAGTTTTAATATTGTAGGTTTTGTTGTTCAGAAATTACAGTGATCTCAAATTCAGGGTTGTAAAGTTGCTGTTCGAAATAAATACACGTGATATCTCACTACACCCCCCACCCCCCCTGGTGATGTTTCGTGATTTTTGTCAGACCCCCTCCCCCCCCTTTCTAGCCTCACGTGATTAATGGACGACCCCTAAGTTGTTATTTCTTTTTACTAAGTGTGTCACATGACATTGACGAGCGTCCATGTGCTTTGGACGGCATGTTCTACCATTGGTCCTGGCTGCCAGGAACATGGTCGTTGTAAAGCCAAGTTGGACTACTCATGGATGGCTTCTACGTTCTAAAGAATGATTATTCAACAGGGCGTTAAGCGAGAACCACATTAGCGCATGTGAGCCTATTTAATTTATTATTTGCAAATTATTGCCATGCAATATAATTGATCCGATGTAATTGAGTCGTTAAATATCAAACTCGCGTTAGTCCATCCACATCCCAAACTGACCTATGTATGGCGCCAAATTCAAAAATTAAAAATTATTCATTTCATCTCTTTCAACTTATGGTAAGTCAGTCATATCTCGTATAAAATACGGGTCAAATTCTATGATTTTTTTCAAACTTCTGTACGTCCCATGACTGTGAGCATGAGTCTAAGATGGCCGCCATTTCCAATAAGTTTTGTGACGCAAGTCCCATAACTGACATTTCAAAGTCCGGCAACTCCAAAGCTAGTTATATTTTTCAAACGACGCCGACGGTAAGTATCGCTGGTAAATATCAAACTCCTATATGTCCAAACTTAATTCCTATTTTGTGACTTAATTAACAATTTAAACATACCTAGTTGTTTTGCTTTAATAACGTTTTAACTGAGTATGTCGCAAGGCTATTATATATTAGAAATATATTATTTGCTTATTTTACGAGATAATGAATGTGCCATGATTCCCAAAAATCACTTTGAATGGACATGCGGCTTTTTGATATTTAACGACTCAATTTATCAAGTATCGCCGTCGTCTGGCATTCAATAAACTCTCACTTATATTCAATAGTAATACCTACTGGAGCTACGGTCATCTATAAAATTGTTTAATAATCTCCAATGTTTTATTTTATTACTTATTCTAGGCAGAGAAAGAAAAGCACCTGCGGCAGTTTATGAGAGAGATAGGATAGTGGAACTTGTAAAGTTGCAACATGCAGGAGTCTAGGATCAAGTATACCCTGGATTAGCCAAGCGCGTACACCCGAAAGGGACAAACACATAGTACTTGTGATACCAGTGTTGTTAGTCCCTACCAAATTTTACCCCACGACTTTTTTAAATCCGTTAGGTATAATGAATTAATGTTTTCTGGCATTGGCCGTGTTTCCATTAGCCGGCCCGGCACCGGCACCGACGCCGGTGCCGGCGCCGTGACGGGGCCGGGGAAGCAAAAATGTATGAAAATGTACGGCTCGCTTTTGCACTAGCCGGCGCCGGCACCGGCCCGGCACCGGCCCGGCGATGAGTCCTACCGGCGCCGTCGCCGTCGCCGGGTTAGCTAGTAGCCGTGTGCGTGTGTGAGTGCGCGGGCGTGTAGAAGGACGCGGGGCGGGTAGATGAACGCGAAGCGGAGGGAGACTCAGGGAGAGAGACGGGCATTTTTTTTTTACACGACCATACTCAAATTGAGCATGTCCCAGAAGTTTACCATTGTTTTTATGGAGAAATGAAAGAAAATTTACTATGACGTATCGATGGTAATAATATTTAATATTTAATGTATCCGAAATACATCAAATTATGTGAATAGTTTATTAATAAATATAAAATATTACTGAATATCATTTTGAATTACTATTACCTTGATTTTACTCTGTCCTACATTGACCGGCTTAGTTTCGAGTTAAGTTTATTCGTGAATTTTCTTCAGTGGTAAGGGTAAAGAAGAATGAATAATATCGAAATATGTTAATATTATCAGAATTAAACATAAAATAACACTGCTTTAATAATTTAAACTATCTTTTGTAACATTATATTATGTCCCACAAATCCGACCGTGCATGGAATTACACTTTGTAACCGTAATTTGAAGCACTTTGTCGCCAAAAAATATACCCCTGACTACAAATTTCTTCCCTGGCAACAATACTTCAGACTTCGCCATTTTGTAAAACAGTCAGAGAATGACCATTTTGACGCATTTCGCATCGAAACTTCTTGAGCGTTACCGTGCCAGAATTTTCATCCACTTTGTAATTGTGATTTTTACTGGTAGGATTGGTTTTTGTTTATAGAAATATAATTATGATAAACTACAAACGCATTATAAGCTATTAAAATAGTTGTTTTTGCACTCATACTAGTTGTTATTCCATCTTTATTAAAGTTTATTTACAAGCAATCTTAGGTCGGCGATTGGAGATGCGTTACTTCCATTTTGTTTGGTTACATATAACGTGGAATAAAAAAGTTACAAAATGGAAATATAAAGGCGAGCACAAATGCATGCAGGCATGTGTTTAATTATCTTTTTAGTGGATATAATGATAATATCTTGGAACAATAATTATTTTAGTACAATCATTATTTTTCGGTTACTTGAGTTGTGTTTCGGCTTAAAAATGTACTTGGGGCTCTTATTATGTTCTTCAATTAATTTATAATTTGCTTAAAAATAGTGTTGGTATTATTAGACGCTTTTATTTAACTTGCAATGTTCATATTGTGACATTGCTGAGTTCTTGAAAATCATTTTCGACCACTTCTGTTTATCCAATCGAGCTGAAATTTTTCTTTTAATTACTAGATTAGAGTGTTGTATTTGATATTTATCGATTTGTTATATAATAATTATAGATTGACTACCTTAAGGCAGTCTTTACATAAATAGATTTTTTGAGACTGAACTGAATTAAAAAGCTGAATAGAAATAAAAGGCGTTGATTACTAAAATATCATTTATTTATTTATATAAATACGGTAATATATAAAAGAAAATTATCTTTTATATATTACCGTCGTTCATGGTTTATCCCTTCCTATTTCAGTACCACTGATTTGCAGTATTTTTTTATCAGGGTAAACTAAGCTTTACCTTTTGATTTTGTAACTGAAGCTTTCCATTTTGTAATTGTCTTGTTTTAATATTACTACTTCTTTAAATTTTACTGATTTTGAAAGTGAATTCCTTATTTTATTTTACTCTGCGTTGAATTATAAAAAAAGAGTTAATCATAAAAAAATAGTCAATATCATTAGACGCTTGTTACACGATATAAATCGGAAGTTAACTGGGCTAAATTACCAAATAGTTACAAAATGGTTACATTTTTTCTAAATACTAAAAATATATAACTTATGTTACTTAGGCTGTAATATTATTTAAAAGAATATTATATTTATCTCTGCGTTGGTATTGGCGTCGCAGATGTAAAAGATATAACAAATATAATCGACGGCTTGACGATACCATTCTTATAATATATCGCGTTGTACTATTACTTTAGGTACGTGTTGTCGTGCTGAAGTCCATGTCAGTACTATACCACTCACCGGGCGTATAACGGCGTCGGCACCGGCGCAGTGGAAAATCGAAGCCCTGGCGCCGGTGCCGGTACACGGTCACGCCGGTGCCGTGCCGGTGCCGGGCCGGCTAATGGAAAACCGCCCATTACATCCTTTAAAAAATCTCAAATACTTACATAACAATTTAGGCATAAAGAATACCTACTGATAACTGTAATTATGTTAAATAACATTTAAAAAAATTAAATTTATGATACAAACACGAAAGGTGGCATTAGAAATTTTTTTGATGATTATCACCGTACTTACATTTTGCCCTAAAAGAGGGACAAGGTTTTACAGTGTCCTACGCGTAGGATATAGATAGGATATGATATAGATAGCGTAAGCGGGCGGGGTCCCCCGACCTTATGCTCACGGTCAAAAAAACAATCGACAGCGCGCAGTGACTCTTTACCGCGGTGCCCCCGAACTGCACGGCGGAGTGGGAGTATATATATCCATTGCTCTCACTCCCACGCGCGAGCACCCAGCGTGGAACTCTGCAGTTACAAATCCTGCTGGTGTTCGACTGCTCGCCGACGCCGAGACTCGGGGATACTCTGTCTCGGGGCCCGAAGTGCCAACCCGGTACCCGGATACCCTGAACAGGGCCCCTGATGTTCTCGACGTCATAGTCTTCAACAGCCTCCTGAAGGACTCCATCGCACAACAGGTTTTAGATGATCACCTGGGCTCCGATCATCAACCTGTTGTGGTATCACTCCAACAGCAACCTGCACGCGCCGCCCCTCCGGCGCCACGCCCCACACCGGACTGGGCCCGGTTTGAGGAGATAATGGACGCCTCTACCCCCACACGGCCCATTAACGCTGCGGCCGACGTGGAAGACCTTGCAGCGGGCCTAACTGCATGCATCCGTGGCGCTCTTGACGCGGCCAAGACCACCCAGCTCACCCAGAAGCGAACTACGCGACTGCCGGCACGCATTTTGAACATGATGGCCGCCAAGAAGCGTCTACGGAGGCAGTGGCAGAGGACCCGCTGCCCAACCATAAAGACAGAGCTAAACCGCCTCACGGAGAAGGTGAGGGCCGAGATACGGTCCTACCAAACCGAGAGCTGGGAGAACCACATTGAATCCATATCCGATGACTGGCCGTCGATACATAAACTGTGTCGGCGGCTAGCTAACACCCCAGCTCCGGTGCGGCCCCTACTCCATGAGGATGGAACGCCCCGCTGCAGAGCAGCAGACCGAGCGGACATACTAGCCCGCCACCTGGAGCGTCAGTTTACGCCGAACCCGACTGACGAGCACGACCACGTGGCAGCTGTGGAAGAACATCTTCGAGAATACTTTGCGCCGCCGATAGCTCCCGATGAAGACCCTATCACCTTCTCGCCCGGCATGGTGCAGCGTGTCATCCGCCGCACCAAGAAAAAGAAGGCCCCGGGAGTGGACGGAATCACTAACTCCGCCCTCCACCATCTACCGTACCGCACCATAGCCGCCCTAGCGCGCCTATTCACCGGCATAGTGCGCACCGGGACCTTCCCTTCCATTTGGAAAGAAGGGCGGGTGATCATGCTGCCCAAACCGGGCAAGAACATACTGAAACCGGAGAGCTATCGGCCCATCACGTTGCTGCCAACAATCTCGAAGGTGTTCGAGCAGCTGCTACTGTGAAACATCACTCCACACGTGCCCCCAAGACCGGAACAGTTCGGGTTCCGGTCGGATCACAGCACGACGCTCCAGCTGTCGAGGGTACTGCACGGCATCACTGCAGCGCGTAATAAACGCGAGCATGCCGTCGCAGTATTCCTCGACATAGAAAAAGCTTTCGACCGCGTCTGGCATGCCGGTCTGCTGTTCAAGCTCTCAACATCTCCACTGCCCCGCCGGATCGTCCGAGTCGTTGCGGCGTTCCTGGAAAACCGCACCTTCAGAGTGGCCGTGGAAGACGCTACCTCACCGCTCAGCACCATCAGAGCCGGTGTACCCCAGGGAAGTTGCTTATCGCCTGTGTTGTACTCACGGTACACCGACGACATCCCCACAGACGCCGGGACGGAACTAGCGCTGTACGCGGACGACGCGGCGTACATAGCGACCAGTCTCAACGCTAAACACGCCGCGTTGAAAATGCAACGCAGCCTGGACCTCCTCCCACACTGGCTGGCGCAGTGGCGTCTGTCGGTGAACGTGGGAAAGACACAGGCGATCACCTTCTCTGGCAACAGGAGGCTCCCACCGCCACTCCTCTTCAAAATGCAGCCCATTCCATGGACGTCGACAGCGACCTACCTGGGGGTTACGCTGGATCGACGATTGTCCTTGGGGAAACACGTCGGCAACGTCGTCACGAAGGCGCGCGTCGCACGCGCCTTACTGCGTCCAGTCCTCTCCTCAAACCTGCCTACGAGCGTCAAGTTGGCTGTGTACAAGTTATACATTCGCACACAGCTGACGTACGCCGCCCCGGCATGGTACGCCCTCACTAGCGAGTCAAGCCGCGCGCCGCCTGCTACAAGCACAACAATCCGCAGCCCTCAGACGAGTTGTAAACGCCCCTCGCTATGTGAGGAACGCAGTCATCGCACGCGATTTGCGAATGGAGAGCCTGGACGACTTTGTGAAGCGCCTGGCGTCAAGGATGTTCAAGCGTGCCGACGAGTCCACGTGGAGACACATCCGCGGATTAGCACCGTGGCACGCCCGGCCTCCTGACCGCCACAGGCTGCCTCGTGACCTCGTTGCGGATATGCCCAGGACTACGTGACGAACCCAACCCACCTATACAACCCCGAACCAACCCGCAAGCAACGGAAATGAAGACGGCGTCTCATTGTTTACGCCGTAGTAGTACGTTGCACTACCAGACTGTATACAGTGTTGATACCAACGGACCCCCACTGATAATACATATCAGTGATAACGGACGAGCATTGCATCCCTCTCTGCTCTAAACAATTAGAGCAGGACGACGCGGCCCCGCCTACCGCCCACCCGATCGCTGCACAGAGGCTTCAGTTTGCGGGCGACCGCCGCGCCGTGCGTATCATGGTGTTATCACTTAGAACTGAGCATTGAATTATAATGTAACCAACTTACGTAGGTTCTCAACGTTGCAGTTACATTGAGACTTGTCATGATATTTAATTTCGTTTCATTATAACGTAAGAGTTTCCAGAAACACGTGGTAGTTGGCGCTGTATGCAATATTAAAAAATCTATTATTTTAGTTAAAAATTCACAACTAGATGGTGCTGTGCCTTTTTTTTAAATCGCGGTATGGTTTCGTTACATAGGGTCATATAAGTAAGACTACTTTTCTTCCCAAGGTAGTTAATTATTACTTTTTACGATCCTAAAACTATGTTTTCTAAAAGATTCAAGTTTAATTAAATATATTTGTTACACTCGATTTTTGTTTCATGGCCACGCAGTCCGAAAGTTTCTTGTAATAGCTGCTTGGCACCGCTGGTGTCGTCACTTAGTCGAGTGACGTCTCTATCTCATAATATACAAATGTACTCTGTGGTGCGTATGCGCAGCGCGCTCCGCCACCGTCAACGCCCGGCGGGCCCGCCACGCTCCGCAAATCGAGTCGATGCCTAGCCGGTTTGCGGGGCGGGTGGTCCCACACATGGTGTTATCACTTAGAACTGAGCATTGAATTATAATGTAACCAACTTACGTAGGTTCTCAACGTTGCAGTTACATTGAGACTTGTCATGATATTTAATTTCATTTCATTATAACGTAAGAGTTTCCAGAAACACGTGGTAGTTGGCGCTGTATGCAATATTAAAAAATCTATTATTTTAATTAAAAATTCACAACTAGATGGATTCTATCTCATAATATACAAATGTACTCTGTGGTCCCACAGAGTACATTTGTATATTATGAGATAGAGACGTCACTCGACTAAGTGACAACACCAGCGGTGCCAAGCAGCTATTGCAAGAAACTTTCTGACTGCGTGGCCATTAAATAAAAATCAAGTGCAACAACAAATATATTAAAGTAAACTTGGATCTGTTAGAAAAATTAGTTTTAAGATCATAAAAAGTAGTAATTGACTGCCTTGAGCAACGACGAACTGGTCATCTCACGACTTCCCTAAGGAAATCGGGGGGTAACTGTAGCTAGGCAACGCCTATTCCAGTAGAGTAACCGCCGCCTGCGAATACAGGCGGGTCGCTGGGTGGGTGGCATGGTGGCCACCGTGGTGTCTTTTCCGGTCTTCGAGTCCGGGAGGGTCATAACGCCGCCAGCGAGACCTGACACCGCCTGCGAGGATATCTCAAGCGAGGAGGGCCAGTGAGCGGTCTACGAGCCGGCGACGACTTGGCAGTGATAGCACACATGACATCAGCGAGGTCGAACCTGTACGAGGAGTTCACGTAAGGTGCCCGTCAGCTGATGTCAGTGGGGTTTCAACTAGGTGTAGTTGCGGCGGGGATTAAATCCCGCGGCAGTGGTCGATCTGGTGGGCGGCGATGGTATGGCGCAAGTTCCCGCAAATGGCGGAATGTGGACCCCTCAGTGCGGGTGAACAGGTTGGCGCTCAGTCGGCCGACTGCCTTGAGCAGAAAAGTAGTCTTACTTATGTAACGAACCTATGTAACGAAACCATACCGCGATTTAAAAAAAGGCACAGCGCCATCTAGTTGTGAATTTTTAACTAAAATAATAGATTTTTTAATATTGCATACAGCGCCAACTACCACGTGTTTCTGGAAACTCTTACGTTATAATGAAACGAAATTGAATATCATGACAAGTCTCAATGTAACTGCAACGTTGAGAACCTACGTAAGTTGGTTACATTATAATTCAATGCTCAGTTCTAAGTGATAACACCATGGGTGGTCCTGCCGCCGTCATCACCATCACCGACTCCACACAGCGAATCCGTGCCGCTCCGCAAACCGAGTCATTACCTAGCCGGTTTGCCGAGCGGACGGTTTGACCACAAATCATCCGCTTGCAGCGACCGACATACGTGGGTACTCCTCGCGATACCGGCGTTATGTGGAAGTGCAAGCGGATGATCACCCAACCGGACGTGACACCAGGCTACAATCTCTGCCGCTCCTAGTCGCTGGACGCCCTCAGCCGGGCCTTGACCGGGTAGCCGGTCATCTCACCTGGCTGGGGCGACCGCCGGAGCGGCGTGAAGAATGACGGCCCAAACAATTGAAGACATTGACAAGATTAGTCATCCCAAGGACCCTCTTCTATCTAGGAGAGGAGTGGATCACTTCGTGTAGAGGCTCGGGCCTAGACCACGATTCCACGCACCCCACCAAGGGGTGTAGTGAAGAGAAACGGACCCACGCGCAGTGCACCTCCCGCCTGACGAGGCGACAGCAGCCCACCCAACACTGTTGCCGCCAGCCGCGTCGTTATTCACGGCCGGCAGCCCGAACTGCATGGCAGGGCAGGAGCATCTACCCAAACTCCCGCCCCTCGCAATGGCGGCAAAGTGCCGTTTGCCACCATCGCCTCGCTAGCAAGTGGCGACGCAACGGCTACCCAGCATTGCTGCTGCCGGCCGTGCTGTTAATGACGGCCCACAGGTGGCAGAGTAGCACTATTCCCCCACAGAGGAAGGGGAGTGGTCGCTACTCCGTTGTCCAGGATGCATCATGAGGAGGATCCGATCCATTGGGGTCCTGAAGATGTTTGTAGGACCCCGCATCCCGATGGCATTGGCATTATACCTGACCTTGACCGTTGGGGACTTCGAGTGCCCAAGGAGCTGCATAGAATTTATTCAGCGTGTTTGAATAAAAAAATTAAACAAGTTGCTCAAAATTCCAGTTTTCAAAGTTTTTATTGTCCTTTAAATAAAAATAATTTAGTGTACATATTTCGTATGTTGTCAACTCTATTACAAAAACATTTTGTGACATAATGAATACGTACATTCAAATATTTTTTGCATATAGCTTTAATTAAAAGAGAGTAGGGGAAAGGTGTACAAGATGATCCCTCGAGGTAAGACGATCCTTTTCGATTGTGACGATACTGTGCATGCCATCTAGTTGTTTTTTCGAGAAAAGCGTAGGTTCCCGATTCCCGCCCCCACCGACTGCAGTCAAACCGCGATGGCTGCGTGAAGGACGATCACTGTGTTTTGTGATTTTTAAAAAATTGTACAGTGTTAATCTAAAGTAAGCCTGAATTTGAAACTCCTTTACTTTTCGTGTAACCGATTTTATGTAATGATTATTATATTAGTAGCTTCTAAATATGTTCATTTGTTATAAAAACGTATTGCGGTGACTGTAGGATACTTATAGGTTAGGTTAGAGAATTTCAAATAAAAAGTAAGCTCTGGGGCAAGATGATTCGTCTGCTTCTGTACAAGATGATCCGTGGATCATCTCACCCCAATGTCTTTTTGCCCGGCTGCGCCAGCGAGGGTAATAAATTCGCGCGTATGTATGTATGTACTCGTATGTATGTTATATGTATATATACTATATGTAACAAGATAATATAGCAATTCTACATTTTAAAATAAATTAAATGATTAAAAAAATAACAAACTCAAATGCTACTGAAAAGGTCGAAACAAGCTTGATAACCCATGATATTAGGCGGTACCCACACATTTTCTTTCGGTTTATGATTTTCAAATGGGTACCGCCTGATATCAAGCTTGTTTCGACCTTCTCAGTAGCATTCGAGTTTGTTATTTTTTTAATCATTTATGTCATTTTATTATGGATTTTTTTTAAAAGGAAATTGCCACGTGTCACGTATCGTGGAAGACCAGCCGTGGACAGTGGGATCTATGGATGATAAAGCACTAGGGGCTGTGGCAGTTGATTATGCCTAAGGGTTGATCCCATTGTTCAAAACACATATTTGATTAAAACATTTTAAAATAATTATTTGAGTAAAGTCATTTTAACGATACCTTAAGTCGAATTTTTAATTAAACGGAGTAAAGTGACAGCAACTAATGTCACTTCTTCCTACAATGCTGCATAATTTCTATGAAGAAGTGACATTAGTTGCTGTCACTTTACTCCGTTTAATTAAAAATTCGACTATAGAGATTGGGTTGGATCTGAACGGGGCAAGATGATCCTCTGGGATCATCTTATACACCTGTGTGGACAAGATGATCCTTTAGCAGACATTTAGTATAATTAATGAAACTCTTATCAATACTGAATTTTGAGAACATAAGGTATGACTAAACTGACCATTTATTTTTGATCTCAAAACGGGACACAAGTTTTTATACCCCAGTTAGCAGGTTAACAATTAAAATTAACATAATTTAATTATATAGAAAAAAACGGCCAAGTGCGAGTCGGATTTGTGCACAAAGGATTACGTACCAAAAACGGCAAAAAAAACTGTTCTATGGAAGCCCCCGCTGTCCCCTTTCCCCTCCCCCTTTTTATAGCACTAAGGTGACAAGCAAAGTGTGAGGACGAACACTATGTCTATGGCGAGCGGTGCGATGATAGAAAGCAGCCGTGGGCATCATATTAAACAATTCTTCAGAGCACAAACCATTGTACAGGCGATAGAACACGCACATAGTCCGTCTCTCCTGTAGCGAAGAGGTTCCACACCACCTACAAGCATGGGATCCTTGACAACTCTCATGGCTTGCTTTTGCACCGAGTCGACCGGTCAAAACTGATATTCAGGTGCCCCCGTCCAAAGGTGACAGCAGTACTCCTTGTGCGGCCGCACTTGCAACTTAAAGAGTAGCCGTGTTTGCACCGCAGTAAAATTGAGCTGTTGAGCACACCGCGCTTCCTGGACGCCAGCCTGGCCTTGCTCTCCAAATGACTTCGGAACTTAACGTCACTGGAGATGTCAACACCTAGGATACCTATACTGTCAGAGATGGGGAAAGATGTGCCTTGAAATTGTGGCGCTACAGTAAATCGGTATTTTTTTGCGGTGAATACACAAACTTGTGTCTGTGCAGGGTTGAATTGAACAAGATTTTATTTACTGAAATCGGACACTCTGGTGAGAGTACTCTCTATTTCAGACACAAGGTTTTTCGTATAGCAAGTGTCGGCCCCGTCCCGTCGTCCGCATAACGGTAAATGCTGTTAATAATAGACAACATGTCATTGATATGCAGCAGAAACAGAGTACGGGACAGCACTGAGCCTTGTGGTACTCCAGCGTTTATGACCATGCAGTCAGAACAGCTGCCGTCAACGACGGCCTTGATGCTTCTACCAGCCAGAAAGCTGAACACCCCACCACCGCTTAAACTCTCGGGCAGTCCACAGAAGGGCAATTTCGCAAGATGACCAAGGTGCCAGATCCGGTCAAAGGCCTTAGAGATGTCGAGTACTCACTGCTAGAGCACCACCCTTACTCTCGATAGCCATAGCTTGGTAGCCCAGCCGTGTGAGGCACACAAGGAGATCGCCAATCGAACGACCGTGACCGTAACCGTAGGTACTGCCGGTCACTGAGCAGGTCGTGTTCTTCAAGGTACCATAAGAGCTGTGTATTGTTGACACGCTCCATCACCTTCGATAAAAGGGACAAAATGACTACTATAGGCCTGTAATTGGCCGGGTCGGGCTTGTCACCCTTCTTGGGCACAGAATGCACGTGCGTTTTTTTTCTTTCGATCCTCCGCGAAGTATTTTCCTAAATCTCCCTTTTGCTTATTTTAGTACCAATTTTTTTGATTGCATCAAATCAGCCTATGGCAGTCCACTCCTGGACGTAGGCTTCTCCCAATTTACGTCACAACACACGGTCCTGCGCCTCCCGCATTCAGTCCCAGCCAGCGACCTTTTCTAGATCGTCGGCCCATCTGGCGGAAGGGTCGTCCGTCGTCCTACCCCACGTTTACCAAGCTGCGAGCTCAAGAACTAGTTTCCTCGTTCGGCCATCGGTTGTTCTACATAATGTAGCTAAGCCCACTACCACTTCAAAACGCAGACTCTGCAAACTATGTCGACCACTCTGGTTCTCTGATGGAGACGGTTGCTCGCTCCGCAACTTTAAGGATATGGACTAGCCCCAATGTAAGTTTCCACAGCTCGGCACCATAGGTAATAATTGGTCGTTTGCTCAATAAATGGCTACTTTGCTTGTATGTTGACATTAAATGAACACTTTGAGTTTCGGCATTCGTAAAATTCCAAAGTAAAAAAAACTTCCATTTAGTTATCAGTTTACCACTAAACTACTTCACGAATTTTACACAAAAACAAAACAATAGTGTAGGTAGTGAAAACACGGACTGGCTCTAAATTACCCGACCGCTAATGTCCCAAGAGCAACAAAATTTTTAAAAAATCGCAATGTTTCGGAAAACGGGACAATTTAGCGTCCCGAAGCTATGTTTGGGGACAACGGGACAAGGGACCGAGAAACGGGACAGTCCCGTTCAAAACGGGACGTATGGTCAGTTTAGGTATGACAATACCTAGATAGATAAACTGACTATTCAAAACATCTTTAATATTAACATTAGATTGTACTGTCTCAGATTTACAGGCATTCTCCCTTAGAGGGATCATCTCGTACCACCTTCCCCTAATGGTTTTCAGCAATAGGTCGATGGACTAATTAGCCGCTTTTCTTGCAATTTTTCTACAATTGCGGGCAGTTCGACGTTTTTCTTCATAAGACGCTGATTTTTCGAACGTAATATCGCCAACTTCTTTTTTCGTGTCTGGGCTAAAAGCGTCTGCTGATTTAATTGCTTGAATAGTTTCTGTTTCCGTGGTGTTATCTCAACCTCTTTGGACTTTTTAATCAATATTGAGTGTTCAACCTAAAATTAATTTAAAAAAGGGGATTTTAATAATAATAATAATTTAAATTGCTACTAATATTAATAAACATTTTCTCGATTCATTGAAACTATAGATAGAAGAGAATTATAAACATATTGAAAGAGAATTTTATGTTTACCCTTACAGAATTCGTTTTCTAATGCACTAGCTATTGCCCGTGATAGATATGCTTATACCTATGTAAATTACTTGGTTGACCGTGCTGGTTCGCGGTTTACAGCTTGGCATAAAAGAGTAGAAAATAGTGTTTTTGTGCTGTTTATATGGCAACCCATTAGAAAGAACCATTGTTTATTGTACGGTAAACATTTTAATCTTCTGTATGTAGTTGGCAGTACTTTGTAACAATGTAGCCAACATGCAAAATAAAGTTCCGTTTCACGACAGTTTTTAAGAAACTGTGTAGTACTAATTAATTAATATTGTTTCATAGCATATAGATATAAATTTGTAGAATAATAATAAAATAAATATGATCAGGTTAAGAATCGTCTTTGTGAAAAGAAATAGTAATAGTGTGTTAATTAACGGTTTTGCTTCATTGATGTTTCCGGTAAATATCGATAGTTATTACATGGAGTAATGTATGTTAAATGTAATTACTGAATAGATACTATGATGTTTCACATTTATAATTAAATTAAGTTATTTTAGATGTTACTTTGTTAGAAAATGTCATTGCCTCATTCGATTCAATGTATTGGGATTTTATTTGACACGGTTTACAAGGGCAAACAGTGTAGTGATATTTTGGCGCCAAAAGTATAATATAAAAGGGTATAATGTTAGGTCAGGACAGTCGAGTCGCTGAGCAGCCGTCTTAAGGGTACGTTTCTCATTAATAACTTATGTAATTTATCTGATCTGATGTGATGTGTAATATATGTGTTGAAATTAGCAGAGGTCTACGTCCAGCAGCGCTGAACTGCCATAGACCGATTTGATTGATTGTATTCAAGGTTATTTTATACTGCCAATGGCTTGGTTTAAAAGATAATGTATAGGTACTATCCTGCTGAACTATTTGTAAAGATATGACCCGTGTTGCTATTAATTGTAATGACGTGTACCAACTATTGATGTATTAATTTTTTAAAATTTTTAATAAATTTTTTAAAAATAATGATCACACGGAAACACAACCTTGATTATTCTACTTTTGTTCATAACTCCGCTTTTTTCAACCGATTGCCATGAAACTAAGCTCAGATTTTAAGCTTAACAAGATCTCTCTAATAATTAAAACATATAAACATCAACATTATGTCGTTTATAAACATCAATGTTTTCAATATTGATATTTTATTTTGATAAATATCGATATTCCAAAATCGATATTTTTAATAAACGATATTGCATCCCTACTGACTATGAAAATGAAGTTGGCCTAAACCGCACTGAGCGGCAACTGAACTGCACTGCAACTACACGCCGCGACAGGGCGCGACACTTTTGGTGAGTTGATCAACTTTGTCGCGCAGTTCCGCTGCAGTCGGCTGAAGTGTAGTTCAGTTGCCGCTTAGTGCGTGTTGCCTCATACAATTTCATATAAAGAATATTTTGTCGCGTCGTGTCGCGCAGTTCCGCTGCAGTGCAGTTCCGCCCAGTGCGGTCTTACCTTTAGGGTTGCCTTATGGTCGGGAATCGTCTGGATTCTCCCGACATTTCAACGATGCTCAGACTCCCGATAAATAATAAAATCTCCAATTCTCCAAATAAATAATTATATAGGGTACATACCTATGTTATTATCATAAATATTATTTTCTATCGAAATAACAATTTGAAAATGCACGCGCGAACATCGCTGTTTACGCGAACCGTGACTAGATGGCGTTGGTAGTATTTAACTCGCATAATACACATTATTTGATAACTTTTTTGAAAAGTACTAATAGAATGCTGCTAGGAAATATGATTGTCTGGACTGAAAGCCCCAAAACAAAGAAGGGTCCTGCTGGCAGTATAAATTTTTAGGTAGGTATATTTCTTAAAAACTAATAACTTTTATTTAAGTAAATGAAGATAATCTAAAGGTACTAATTCACCGCTATACCGGGACATACACCACAGGTCTGAAGACCTTCAAACACCGGAGGGACCTGCTGGAAATAATTTCTATTTTTGTGAATAACTGTTTAGGTAGGTAAGTACTATTATTTTACTTACACTATTCGGAAGGTAGAAAATACTACGAAAGTGAAACTGGTTGTCAATCGAATCAGACGAAGGGTCCTGCTGGGTATACGGACACGATGATGTCCAGTAAGTTCAATATTGATCTTTTTAGGGTTCCGTACCAAAAGGCTAAAGAAACGGGACCCTATTCATGAGACTTCGCTTTCCGTCTGTCTGTCTGTCTGTCCGTCACGAGGCTATATCTCATGAACGGTGATTGCTAGAGAGTTAAATTTTTCAGGGATTATGTGTTTTTTTGCTTTGCATAAATAGTGTTCTCTAGGCCCCACGACCACTGCTGCTATGCAACTTTCAGTATGGCTGGTCCATGGATGAGTGACCGCCACATGAGCTCTAAGTTGTATTGAATTGCGATTGTTTCCATGATTATGAAAGCACATTAAGTATTTGGTTCCGGTTGTCAACATGACAGACGACGTTAAGCCAATTAGAAGACTTCAAAAAAAGGAGGAGGTTCTCAATTCGTCTGTATGTTTTTTTTATGTATGTTAAGCGATATTTCCGTCAATTATAGACGGATTTCAAAATTTATTTCATTGTTGAATAGGGTTTACTTCTGAGGTGGTCCCATTTTCACCAGGTCAGGATCTAATGATGGGATCCAGGAGAAATCGAGGGCAACCACCGAAAACTGTAGGGACAACTAGTGCGTTTGATAACTTTTTAATTCAGTGCTTTAATGTACTACAATTTAATGAAGGTCTTGGGTCGATCTGATTATGGAACCTAAAGACGGTCAAGGGAATTCCTTAACGATTTACAGCAGCTATTTTATGTATGGGCTTGATCGATTTGTATTATGAAAAAAATTTTAATAAAAAATAAAACCGACTTCAAACAAATCCTGCTAAATAAAATTTACTTAGCAAAAAGAGATATATAGGTATTTTGATTTATCAGATTTTATTTAATATAATATTGAAGTTGGTGCCATGAATAATAGATACTTACCTACCTAAACCTATGGGTTTACTTGGCGCCGACTTCAATATGATATTGAATAAAAAATCGGAGAAATCTAAATACGTAAGGGATATTTTTAAATGCACATCTGTTTAATTTTTCTGCACACTAGGTAACTCCACTAATTTACTGAACGCAAACCAGAAAATCAAATGCTGTGCAAAAAAACCAATTGATAAACTAAACATGTCCTACTTAAAAAACTAAAATTTTACACAAAACGAGATGACCTTTTTTATTGAATTTAAACCAAAAATTTCGTTTGTACACCGGATATAAGATTTGCTAAACAAAAATACGAATTGCTTATCAAAAATACTAACTTGCACTCAAAATTTTACAATCTTATAACGGAATAGGTTAGGTTAGGTTAGTTTTTTATTTTTTTAATTAATAAAATTTAATTTTGTAAAGACGACTGATTAAATTGAGTTTTTAATTAGAATAAAAGATGTTCATAAAAGTAAATTAGGCGATGGTTTTCTTAAAAAAAGTTTTAATAAGTTTGTTGAGCTAAGGAATTTTTAGATATACGATTTTGATAATAGTGATCTGTTCAGTAAAATAGTTTTGCAAACACCTTTAAACTGTATATTGAATTTGACTTATTTAGTGTGCATAATTAGTGTGCAAGTCAGTATTTTTGGTTTAACTTTGTAATATTTTGTTCGAAAAAAGGGAATAAACAGATATCGATTTAAATACATGCCAATACCACAGTATAAATATATGTTCTTTAACCAGTATTGTAGCTCCCTACAAACGGACGAAGCGCAAGCTATACCTACAATTCTCGTTTTCGGCAGGCCTTTCAGCACGCTAGCAGGCGATTGTGCCGAGTAGACGAATGGACGGTGTGTCGTTTTTTAGATAGTAACCGCGCGGGTTTTATTTACTAAAAATATTTAATATGACAACTAGAGTCCATTGTGCTTGTTTTGGTTGCATGAATTCGTCAATAACGCACCCACCGATAACGTTTTTTAGATTACCTGGAAACTCCGAAAGGTAAGACTATAAATTGATTTTACTTAAGTACTAATTGGTACTATTCTACTAGTTGACTAAAGTTAAACAAAGTGATTGACACGAGTGAACTAGGTTGTTACATGAAGTAGGTATGTTTGTGTTTAAAACTAGACTTGTGCTTGCTCAGTCAGTGAACGGTGCGATCCAATATAGTACAATATCCAAAAAAAACTAGTTCAGAACTCTATTACGTGTAGGTAGTACATTTAGTTCCGTTGTCAGTTCGTAGTTATTTAATTGAGAGCAATGATTTAGGTATGTTTCAAAAGTATTCATTTCTTTGTGGATGACCGATGTTACAGTACACTTAGCACCGTATGACTGCCTCTGTGGCGCGGTCGGTATTGATACCGCCTGCGGCGCTGGAGGTCGTGGGTTCGATTCCCACCCGAGACAAATATTTGTGTGACCCATAAATGTTTGTCTCAAGAGTCTGGTTGTTTCTATGTATAATTTGTATGTATTTAAAAAGTATATTAGTATTAATATCCGTGGTCTGATACCCATAACACAAGCAGGTTATTCCTAGCTTACTTTGGGATCAGATAGCGTTGTGTAAAATGTCCGTGAATAAAAAAAAATTGACAGCATTTTTGTTAAGTACCTTTGATTTTTATTACACGCATAGAGACAAATATGAACTTCCAAAGTTTAACACAACGTGACAATGTACGAAAAGTACTAGTGTACTAGAGACTGACTAGTACTTTCAAATCGATAAATAGTTTTAATTTTGTAAATCAAAAATTTAACGCAATGATTATAAAGACTAGAATTCCGTGATTCTATACTGACGAAACATGTGATGAGCCGATTATTATTGTCTACGCCGCTTACTCGTTTTCAAATTTCTATACCCGCCTCAATATCTTCGTTTATATAATTAATCAATCGTTAGTAGATAAAGGGCGCTGCGCCGCCACGCCGCCGCCCCGCGCCGCCAGCCGTTGCGGGGATATTATATTATTACTCACAAAGTTTTTTTTTGTTTAAATAAAAAAGGTTTAATATTGCTCGAAAATCGAAATGAAAGCTGGTTGTCAGTAAAACAACAATCCTTAATACAAATTGAAGGCCTTGTGGGCGGATTGAAAAAAATCAACTGCATTAGGCTCACTATCTATTTATTACGCGTACGTAAAACTATAAGGTAAAATGTGGGCGTATACTATGCCTCTGCCTACACCTTCAGGGATAAAGGCGTGACTATATGAATGTATGTATGTACATATTTACAATCGCAATACTAAATAGAAAGTCAAAGAAGTCACATATTATTAAAATGCTGTAGGTGGGCAGCCCTATCGCATGCTTACGTACCGCGCGGCTGTAGGCATTTATTTCTAAAATCCGGCCGAGTCAAACTACAGTATACAGTGCCAATACATAATATTACTTTATGATAAGTAAATTTTATTTTACAGGTATTGGTTGAAGTCGATATTATTTTTTATTAAAAAAAAATTTCAGAGCCGTTTTAATGAAATTAAAGACAAACAGAAAGATACAGAACGCTAAACACAACATGTACGCGTTCAGAATAGAAGAAAAGACCAGCAAGCTCACAAATATAACAACGGAATCCAGCTGGGTCCAGACAGGTTCCGCCACATCAACAACGCCGCAAGGCAAGCCCTGCTACAAGCCGGCATGCTGCTAGAATATCCTAAGAAAAGACGGACTTTATAAACTTAGGTATCTTGGACCTCCGAACAGGAGATCGCTTTGGTGGGCCGAAGCCCAATGATTGATGTCGGAGTATTGTATTATATCAATCATTGCGCGAGAACTTTCATATCGCGATGCAGGATTTTTTTTTGGATTCTTTGACATGGTGCGGTCGCCGGAATAAAATATGATTATAAAAACATCAGATTGTTTTTTTGACGTGTGGAAAATTCTACATGGTTGCTATGCTGAACTCCTACCGACTAAAAAAACAGGTTTCCTACCCATATAGCCCGTTCGGTTCAAGTTTGCCGCTGACGTAGAGGCGTAGTATGGGAGGCGACCGGCAGACTTAGAGTGAACGGGCAGTAATGCCTACGGTTGGAAGCCCAGGGTAAGCCCTCGGAAGGATGACCCCCAGAACTCCCAACAGACCTACGGCTACCACTGCGGTCCCTGATATGGAAATATCAGTATACCTTTATGGTAATATCAGACAGGCTGATATTCGATGGTAAGTAAAAAAAAAATTGTGCACTTTCATACAACGTCATCTAGTTTAAATTAAGTGTTAGAAAATGTTACCAATGCTACCTAGATGGCGCTTATCGGCTGTTATCCGGCGGTAGGCTTTTTTTAGTCGTCAAAGACCATGGTGTTATCACTTAGAACTGAGCATTGAATTATAATGTAACCAACTTACGTAGGTTCTCAACGTTGCAGTTACATTGAGACTTGTCATGATATTTAATTTCGTTTCATTATAACGTAAGAGTTTCCAGAAACACGTGGTAGTTGGCGCTGTACGCAATATTAAAAAATCTAATATTTTAGTTAAAAATTCACAACTAGATGGCGCTGTGCCTTTTTTTAAATCGCGGTATGGTTTCGTTACATAGGGTCATATAAGTAAGACTACTTTTCTGCCCAAGGTAGTTTATTATTATTTTTTACGATCTTAAAACTAGTTTTTCTAAAAGATTCAAGTTTATTTAAATATATTTGTTACACTCGATTTTTATTTCATGGCCACGCAGTCAGAAAGTTTCTTGTAATAGCTGCTTGACACCGCTGGTGTCGACACTTAGTCGAGTGACGTCTCTATCTCATAATATACAAATGTACTCTGTGGTCAAAGACTTCCCGGAAGGAATAGTAGTTTTCGATATAAGTGTGGGATTTATGTTATTACGACGAGTTCGACAGATGTTGACCCGAGCCGAAGGCGAGGGTGGACAGTCGGAACGAGTTGAAATAACAATCCCACACGTTGTATTGAACAACTATTTTTAATACAGTTGCGAAAAAATTAAGCAATTTAATAAAATAATAAAAACACAATAAACCTGAATTGTCCAAAATGGCGGCAACCGTAAAACAATATATACTAGTGCGCGTTTCCTTTCCCAACTGTCAAAATAATGTCTATTCATGCAAATATTTCTAAAAAAAGATACTAACTTGTTTCAATATCAGATTAAAAGTAATTTTAATTAAAATTTAAGCATAAATTAGTACAAGTATCGGCCAAATTAAATTTATAAAAATAAAAAAAGTTGGCTGTATGAAGTGCACTGCCATAGTCTCTGCTTATAGTCTAAGATCCGGCTGCAGAATCAGTACGTTCATCGAGTATACGCTAAAAACCTAATTTTTACGCATGTTTATGATTAGGAGAATATACATTTACTAGGGTGCCTATCAAAATTTGGCCGCTAATATTTTTCATTAAATTATTGCTAATTGATTTTAGAAAAAAAATTTCGTTCACTTATTTTTTAAATAAAATATCGTCCACTTCACGGCAATATACATAAAGACTCTGAAAAATCACGGTTGCCGTTGCGCACTTGGCCGCACCTCTTCGCAGCCAGGTGTAAACGGGTATGATTTTGATACATTTTCACATTCATTGCGTACATTTAATATTTATATATCAAATTAAAGCTAATTTTTTTCTGTTTATTATGATATACGGTTGCCTAATTAAATCTGGCCGCAAATAAGGGTTGCTTGCTGTTAAAGATGGTAAATATTTAAGATAGAGTGAAAGAGAGCTAGTGCGTAACATCACTAGTCAGACGAGGATAGCGATTACCAGCTGTACGACGCTTTAAAGCCATTGCCTCTGTGGCGCAGTCGGTAGTGATACCGCCTGCGGCGCTGGAGGTCGTGGGTTCGATTCCCACCAGAGACAAATATTTGTGTGACCCATAAATGTTTGTATCAAGAGTCTGGGTGTTTCTATGTATGTATTTAAAAAGTATATAAGTATTAATATCCGTGGTCTGATACCCATAACACAAGCAGGTTATTTCTAACTTACTTTGGGATCAGATAGCGTTGTGTGAAATGTCCGTGAATATAAATTTAAAAAAAAATAAAAAAATTGCGCATGCGTCGAATACTAGTGTTCTGAACCACCTCTGCACCGCCCGGTTCAAACAGTAGTAGGGAATACTTAACACACTCCACCGTGCTGGAAATCTTTGAAACAAAAATTGTTACGGACAATCTTTGTTAATTCGATGTGGTTAAATGCCACTGAGCCGCATTGTATCAAGTTCAGCCCGGAAAATAATGGCTGGCTGCTATTAGATCGTTTTCTAAAACCAACATGGTTCCTGAGAGACGCAACTCCAACGCAAGTTGAGAGTGTGCTATGTGATTCGATCAACAATCTTTCGATAATGACGACGATTCTGATATTTGTAGCGATGAAAGTGATAGCAGCGATGATAGTGTATCTGAAAGCTCCGATGATTCAGAATTTTAAATAAGAGTCACGAAAATATATAAGATACAGTTTTGAATTTTTTAATTTGCTAAATGTTTAATAAATATGTAACAGACGATTGAATACTTGAACAAGACATAATATTTTTTTAAACAGCATTTGTACAATAAAATTACGCTTACTTAAGCAACCTTGGTTTTATTTTTCACCGATAAAAATTTTTTGTTGTAATTTTTGAATTTTTCATTTTGAAGAAGAAGACATTTCTTTTGGAGTATTTATTCAGTAGTCCCTAGTCCATACTACTGTTTCAATCAACCGGTGTGGTTGAGAACACTAGCATTCAACGCATGCGCAATGGCTTTAAAGCGTCGTACAGCTGGCAATCGCTATCCTCGTCTGACTAGTGATGTTACGCACTAGCTCTCTTTCACTCTATCTTAAATATTTACCATCTTTAACAGCTAGCAACCCTTATTTGCGGCCAGATTTTATTATGCAACCGTATATCATAATAAACAGAAAAAAATTAGCTTTAATTTGATATATAAATAATAAATGTACGTTATGAACGTATAAATGTATCAAAGCGCTCGTGGCCCCGCGGACTCAGTGTTCTGTAAACGATCACTGCAGTAAGCAACTTTCACTATGGCCGGTCCTTGGATGGGTGACCATCCATGTGATCACTTTGTGACATTTATTTGAGCGTTTCCGTGCTTCGGAAGGCACGTTAAGCCGTTGGTCCCGGTTGCCAGTAAAATGGCAGTCGTTAAGCTAAGTTGAAGGCTTTATTTCAACAGCAGGCAGTCACAACCTGCGCCTGTCCATTTAAACACGGCAATACGGCTCACCACCTATTACGTGGGACAAATTATACAAAGGTGAAATGTGGGCATATAATATGCCTCTGCCTACCCCTTCGGGGATAAAGGCGTGACCATATGTATGTATGTATGTAAATGTATCAAAATCATACCCGTTTACACCTGGCTGTGAAGAGGTGCGGCCAAGTGCGCAACGGCAACCGTGATTTTTCAGAGTCTTTATGTATATTGCCGTGAAGTGGACGATATTTTATTTAAAAAACAAGTGAATGAAATTTCTTTCCGAAAATCAATTAGCAATAATTAAATTAAAAATATTAGCGGCCAAATTTTGATAGGCACCCTAGTAAATATATATTCTCCTAATCTATACATATAATAAAATGATAGAAAAGCCAAAACTGTACATTGGAAATATTTAAAAAAAAATACTCGCTAGGTGTTCTACGTACGATGCCGAACCCAAAAATATAGTCAGAAAAAATTTTGTCTGTTTGTCTGTTTGCTTTGCTTTGTCCGGAAGGATCTCGAAAAGTACTGAACAGAATTGGTTCAAATTTTGCATAAGCATTACTTAGGGGTGGGGCCTTAAAATAGGCGATATATTATCACGCTACATATCCTAGGGGCTAAGCAGAGAGCAATGAAATGTGTAAACCGGTGGATTGATTCAACTAAAACCTAGCAGGAATATTAGTAAGAGATGGGTTTTACACAAAGACAACATATTATTACGCTAAAAATTTTAGGAGCTCGGCAGACAACAATGAAAATCTGTTTGCATATTTTTGCAAAATACAAAAACTACTGAATAATTTTAATTAATCTTTTACTTGAATAGTAATCTAGGGGTAAGATCTTTAAACAGGCTATATATTATTATGCTACATATCCTAGGGACTAGGCAGAGTTCAATTAAATATGTAAGTATCGGGATTGATTAAGCTAAAACGTTGCAGGAATATTAGTAAGAGATCGGTTTTACACACCGGCTACATATTATCACGCTTAATATCTTGGAAGCCCGATAGAGAAAAATTTAATCCTGTGTTTGCTATGATATCCAGACGACTGATATACATACTTATATATTTCTAAATACATACATATTATACATAGAAAACACCCAAACTCCGATAGAAACATTTGTTGATCAAACAAATAATTGGACCAAACCAGAAATCGAACCCAGGAACTTCGGTGCGGCAGGCGGTATCACTATACCGACTACGCCGCAGCGGCAGTCAATGAAATTATTTTTTATACTAGCTGACCCTCGCTTACGTCACATTTATATTATGGTGTATGAAAGGAGAGGTATTTCTTCATCAGACTCATCAATCAGCGTATGAAACTGGGCTGTTTGCTTAAACACAAAACAGCTTAAGATTAAGGCCGCGTGGGTCAGATTTTGAGTTTTTTGAAACAATCCTACTCAAAAAGTAAAGGGTTTATAATTCTGATAAATATATATATAATAGTTAAGGATATAAGCTAAACATATTCCGAGCCCGTTACACGATCCAATAAATTTCACTAGATAGAAAAAAATCCCAAAGTTGACTCTCTCAGAAAAGTTTTTTCAAAACTGTGGCTAAACTATTAACATTTTATATATTTTTTTTGCACTCAATTAAAGGTATTAAGTTTTTATACACATTTTCCGAGCGTTTTTCTATAAACAACTATTTACATAGTTATCATGTACGAATATCTACCAAACGCAATAGAATTGCGCCGCTGACGGCCGATCAGTCTCGCCCTGGCGCTTGTGGAGGCAGGCACAGAGTACATTTGTATATTATGAGATAGAGACGTCACTCGACTAAGTGACGACACCAGCAGTGCCAAGCAGCTATTACAAGAAACTTTCTGACTGCGCGGCCATGAAAGAATAATCGAGTGTAACAAATACAATTAAGTAAATTTGTATCTTTAAGAAAAATTAGTTTTAAGATCGTAATAAGAAATAATAAACTACCTTGGGCAGAAAAGTAGTCTTACTTATATGACCCTATGTAACGAAACCATACCGCGATTTAAAAAAGGCACAGCGCCATCTAGTTGTGAATTTTTAATTAAAATAATAGATTTTTTAATATTGCATACAGCGCCAACTACCACGTGTTTCTGGAAACTCTTACGTTATAATGAAATGAAATTTAATATCATGACAAGTCTCAATGTAACTGCAACGTTGAGAACCTACGTAAGTTGGTTACATTATAATTCAATGCTCAGTTCTAAGTGATAACACCATGGAGGCAGGACCTGTGTCAGTTTTTTTCGCAACTATTTCGTAATTATTATGCCAAATTACGTTGAAATCGCGCCACAGTATAAATATTTTTTTAAATATTTACGGACATTTCACACAACGCTATCTGATCCCAAAGTAAGCTAGGAATAACCTGCTTGTGTTATGGGTATCAGACCACGGATATTAATACTAATATACTTTTTAAATACATACATATTATACATAGAAACACCCAGACTCCTGAGACAAATATTTATGGGTCACATAAATATTTTTCTCCGGTGGGAATCGAACCCACGACCTCCAGCGCCGCAGGCGGTATCACTACCGACTGCGCCACAGAGGCAGTCAAGTCAAATAAGAATATCAGTAATGGGCAAAATGTAATTAGATTAACCGTTACAAATACATACGCGACTCATGGTAAAAATGTGGTGATCTTTTACTTTTTTAAGTGTTTTCACGGCATGGTAACCTAATGCATTAAAATGTCTACGAATTACATGATAATTTCGCAATCCAACATGGCGGCCGCGCCGTAATCACAAAATTTCATGATGGGTATCGTTTAAGGGGTTTTTTGGTATGCTGAGTACGAATCGCGTACTAATTTTGCAATACAAGATGGCCGCCGCGCCGTAATCACAAAATTTCATGATGGGTATCGTTTAAGGGGTTTGTTCGTATGCTGAGTACGAATCACGTGATAATTTTGCAATCGAATATAGCCGCCGCGCCGTAATCACAAAATTTCATGATGGGTATCGTTTAAGGGGTTTTTTGGTATGCTGAGTACGAATCACGTGATAATTTTACAATCCAATATGGCCGCCGCGCCGTAATCACAAAAATTCATGATGGGTATCGTTTAAGGGGTTTTTTCGTATGCTGATTACGAATCACTTGATAATTTTACAATCCAATACGGCCGCCGCGCCGTAATCAAAAAACTTCATGATGGGTATCGTTTAAGGGGTTTTTTGGTATGCTGAGTACGAATCACGTACTAATTTTGCAATACAAGATGGCCGCCGCTCCGTAATCACAAATATTCATGATGGGTATCGTTTAAGGGGTTTTTCGCTATGCTGAGTACGAATCACGTGATAATTTTGCAATCCAATATGGCCGCCGTGCCGTAATCACAAAATTCTATGATGGATATCGTTTAAGGGGTTTTTGGAATGCTGAGTACGAATCATGTGATAATTTTGCAGTCCAATATGGCCACCGCGCCGTAATCACAAAATTTCATGATGGGTATCGATTAAGGGATTCTTTCGTATGCTAGGTAGCAATTTAATGTAATTGGCCTTAATTTTACAATAAAAACCTTTTGTCATAGAATTTTCGCATTGCTAGGCCTAAACTTAATAAGCAAATCTTTTTAGTTTACTACTGTTAATAGCTTAGGCGGCCATTGAATTCCAAAATTATCATGTTATTCGTACTCAGCATTCGAAAAAACCCATTAAACGATATCCATCACGAAATTATGTGTATACGGCGCGGTGGCCATTTTGGATTGCAAAATTATCATGTGATTCGTACTCAGCATACCAAAAAACCCCTTAAACGATAACCATCATGGATTTTTGCGATTAAGGCGCGATGGCCATATTGGATTGCAAAATTAGTACGTGATTCGTACTCAACATACCAAAAAACCCTATAAACGATACACATCATGAAATTTTGTGATTACACCGTGGCGGCTATTTTGGATTGCAAAATTATCACGTGATTCGTACTCAGCATACCAAGAAACCCCTTAAACGATACCCATCATGAAATTTTGTGATTACGGCGCGGCGCCCATATTGGATTGCAAAATTAGTACGTGATTCGTACTCAGCATACCAAAAAACCCCTTAAACGATAACCATCATGGATTTTTGCGATTTCGGCGTGGCGGCCATATTGGATTGCAAAATTAGTACGTGATTCGTACTCAGCATACCAAAAAACCCCTTAAACGATAACCATCATGGATTTTTGCGATTTCGGCGCGGCGGCTATATTGGATTGCAAAATTAGTACGTGATTCGTACTCAGCATACCAAAAAACCCTTAACCCATCATGAAATTTTGTGATTACACCGCGGCGGCCATTTTGGACTGCAAAATTATCACGTGATTCGTACTCAGCATACCAAGAAACCCCTTAAACGATACCCATCATGAAATTTTGTGATTACGGCGCGGCGCCCATATTGGATTGCAAAATTTTCACGTGATTCGTACTCAGCATACCAAGAAAACCCTTAAGCGAAACCCATCATGAAATTTTGTAATTACGGCGCGGCGCCCATGTTGGATTGCAAAACTATTACGCGATTCGTACTCAGCATACCAAAAAACCCTTTAAATGATACCCATCATGAAATTTTGTGATTACACCGCGGCGGCCATTTTGGATTGCAAAATGATCACGTGATTCATACATAGCATACCAACTTTAGAAAACTTTAGAATTTTTTATGACCCGTTATAATGTAATTTACATTTTTTACGCAACTGTAACCATCTAGCAAACTTACGCTACGGAAACTCTCAAAAGAAATGAAATATCCTAGTTTTCGAAAAATGTTTCGTTGCTGCTCAGCTCTTATTCGCCTTAGCGTGATGTTATATATTTTGGTATTTTTCAAAAATGGACATTCTGTTAAGGAACTTTTGAAATTCAACTAGCAGTCTCTTAGACTCTAGAGTTCAAACAACTAAACAAACAAACAAACTCTTTAGCTTAAAAATAATAGTATAATATATATAATTAAGTCATTTATTTAGGAAACTCGAATAAATCACTACACTTAATAAAGTTAGATGCATTTACTACGTCAAACAAAGTTAGCATGCTGTTTCTTTCTACTCTACTTGTATACTGTGGCATGAGAGTTCACTGCCGCTGCAGGTGCGCGGTGTGTCTTGCGCCCGGGGCGAGGGGAGCGCCAAATGCCTACTTGTGCGCTATAACCGCCCCTTAAGTCTATTCCAAAACAATTCAGTCTACGCGACCTACGGCCGCCACTGCGGCCTCGCCCAGGGGTGGTTCGAGTGCAATCCCGCGTCTTTGGGGGGTTTCGGGTGTGATTCCGCTTCTAAAGGGGAGCGTGCGTGAGTTCCTCACGTCACGCTGCCGTCATGGGCCTGCTTCTGTAAGGACGGTGAGCGACCCTCTCACCGTCTTCTGACCCCGATAGAGGTCGATAGTCCTCGGTAGAGAATGCCCTACAATTAAAATTTTCAAATTAACTTCCATGTACAGACTCTCGACCCTCTACAGTTTATTATATGTATAGACTAGCTGTGACCCTCGCAACTTCGTTTACGTCACATAAGATCTATGAAAGGAGAGGTATTTCTTTATCAGACTCATTAAACAGCGTGTGAAACTGCCCTGTTTGCTTAATCAAAAAAAGAGCTTAAAGATTAAGACTATTCTAAAATAATTCAGTCCACGCCTTCGGCGCGGACTGAATTATTTTACTATAGCCTTAATCATTAAGCTCTTTTATGATTAAGCCAACACGCCAGTTTAGATTTATTCTCACATTCAAAGGGACTCTTGAATTCTAGGTTTTGCGAAAGTTGAGATGTTTCTAATTTCTGAACTATAAAACCCTCAACATTGAAACAATTCTTTACGTACTCCCTTTATGAAACTGAAAAAAATATGTAATCGGACCACGCATTGAGAAGTTACAACTAATGAACCATTGGTCTTTCACCCCCTCTCCCAAAGGAACCGCGTAATGATAATGATAATGATGATAATGATAATATTTATTCACATATAAATAGAGTACATTAGGTGTTCACTAGTTACATAGATTACAGATCTTCTATTTAGCCACACAGGCATGTGAAATATACATAAACATTAGTTACAATCATGTCACGCAGTAACATCAGTGATCAGACAATTTATCATGCACAGAAATGAGACAGTTGCATGCAATTAATAAACCTACATACTAGCACATTTCCTTAATTTCATAAAACGCACTCTCTATTAGCCAGGTTTTTAGTTTTTTCTTAAATTGAGTCAGTGGTAGATCTTTAAAGCGTTGTGGTAATTTATTGTACAATTTTATGCACATAGCATAGCAATTTTCCCGGTACATTACAGTTCTTGGCACAAATTTATGTACCAGCCTATTGGGATTCCTTGTATTTCGTGGGTAAATGTCCTTCGCGGTAGCAAATAGCGAAGGATTATGTTTTACGAATACACCTATCTCGAAAATATACATTGAAGCTAAAGTCAGTATTCCAAACTTTTTGAAATAGGGTTTACACGATTGATCAGGAGAAATTCCAGCTATGGCTCTAATACAGCGTTTTTGAGAAAGAAAAGCTCTGTTAATGTGTGTAGAATTACCCCACAATAGCAGCCCATATCGTAAAACAGAGCTCACGTAACCGTGGTAGGCCAACATGGTCGTTTCAAGTGTAGAAGTTTGCCTTAATCTACTTAAAACATATACAAATTTATTAATCTTATTACATACTGTATTTATGTGTTCACTCCAGTCAATATGCTCATCTATGGTTATTCCCAAAAATTTTACACTGTCACTTTCATGTATATTAATGCCATTATAAATTATTTGTCTATCTATTTTCTTTGTCTGTTTACTATGAAATTGTATAAAGTTAGTTTTTGTCAAGTTTACTGCAAGATTATTAAAATTTAACCAGTCCATAATTCTGGCTAATGTGTTATTAATTTCGTCATCATAATTTGTCAATTCATTACATGTCAATATTACAGAAATGTCATCAGCAAATAAAATACATTCATAATTTGTTATGTCAGGAAGGTCATTGATATATAATAAAAACAACAAAGGTCCAAGCACGGATCCTTGAGGAACCCCGCATTCATTTGTTTTATATGTTGACTTATATTGAATTTTTGTAGAGGCTTTGTCTATATTGCTAATTTCTACGCACTGTTGCCGATTTTTTAAGTATGATTCCAACCAATCAAAAGCAGGCCCACGAATTCCATAGTTTTGCACCTTTTGTAGTAGCAATTTGTGTGATACAAGATCAAATGCCCTAGACATATCAAAGAAAACAACTATGGTAGGGACTCTTTTGTCGACATATGTTGTCACTTTATGGATCAGGTGGAATGCTGCTAGTGTTGTAGATTTCCCCCTTTGGAATCCATTTTGTTCCGGTTTTATTACACTGTACTTATTAAAAAATCTGGTTAATCTGCTATGCATCGCCTTTTCAAATACTTTTGAAAACACGGGAATGAGGGTTATAGGCCTATAATTTGACATATCTTTTTTTTCCCCTTTTTTATAAAGGGGTTTTATAAGTGATTTTTTAAGACGTTCGGGAAATATTCCCTGTTCGAAAGACAGGTTTATAATATATGTTAAAATAGGAGATATAGTAACGACACATTTTTTTATTATAGCTGTGGAAATACCGTCGTAACCTACCGAGTGACTATTACTTAATCCTAGAATAATTTTATTTACCTCTGTATCACTAAATGGTTCCAAAAATATACTATTTTTTACAGACGTTTTATTAGTGTTACACATCTTTCCATTTCTTTTAGCTACGTCTATAAAATAATTATTAAAGTGTTCCGCTATTTGATCTGGTTTACTTATTGTTTGCGACCCTATAGATATTTCATTAATACAATTTGTAAAATTTGTGCCACTATTTTCGTTTATTACACTCCACGCAGCTTTACATTTATTCTGGGATCCCGATACGAATTTATGATTACAATTTTTTTGCGATTGGAACAAACAGCGCCTCAAAATAGTCGAATACTTCTTATAATTTATCTTACTTTGCTTAGTTTTTAGCTTATAATATTTATAGCGTAGTATTCTTTTTGTATTACAACAACGTCGTAAGCCCTTTGTAATCCACTTCAGATCACGTTTTTTTGTATTAACTTTATGAGTTAGGATCGGAAAACACAAATCATAAAAAAGTAGAAAATCGTCATGAAACTTATTGAATGCCACATTGACATCATTCTCTGAGTATACTTCGCTAAAACTGAGGCAATTAATACATTCTATAAACCTTGCAATGTTATACAGATCGTAGTCTCGTCTCTGAATTAACACTATTGGAGGGTGCTTAATCACGGCCTTGACTGGTATATTTAACATTTGGGCCGTATCGTGGTCTGATAGTCCTAGTTTTAAGACCTTTCCCTGCGCGTTTAACATATTACTCCCTATAATATGATCAATGCATGACTTCTGCCTTGTTGGATCCGTAATATAAAATTTTAAATTATAATTATTGACAATTTCTGTTAATTGTAGAATTTTTTTATTTGAAATAAGAGTATTCAAGTTCAAATCACCTACTATTATTACTCGTTTTTTCTTACCTCTAAGCAGCTTATAAAGCACAAGCTCCAATGATTCAAAAAATATTTCGGTGTTTGATGTCGGCGTGCGATACAAGCATATTATTGTTAACTTATTGTTCACTACTTCGATACCGCAACATTCGAAAACATCTTTCTGAGCAAAGTCTTTTAGAAAACCAATATCTTTTGTTTCTATCCCTTTCTCTGTGTAGATACATACACCTCCTCTACTTTTATTTCTACAATAGCAAGAACTCAAATTATAGCCGTTAATCTTTAAATTAGATTCTGTACCGTTCTTTATAAAAGCTTCCGAAAAGCAGAGGACCGTAGGCGTCTCGTTTGATAAACCTAAATTACTCAGTACGACTTCTAGTTCATCTTTTTTCTTTTTTAAGCTCGCAATGTTTTGGTGAAATATTCTAAACATGTTTTTATTATTAACGAAAAAATGTTTGATTGCAAGTATCTGTAAAACCTGAGTTACTTGATCTATGACAGGCATTCATTTTTATATTAGAACTATGATTAAACATTGTGTCAGTATTATTAATATAATATGTCAAATTTTCAAATATATTTTTCATCCCAATATTATTTAATGAGCCACTATATTGGGAATACATTACATAATCACATGTCAAATTCAAATTAGAGTCAAATAAAGTTGCATAAAAATGGGTATTCACATCAAGATATAATAAGTTATTAAAAGTTTCTATCCTATAGTTAAACATTGTAGAATAATAATTGTATCTATAAGTAGGAAGACATAATATAATGTTAGTATGTTGCATATTCATTAATGTGTTACGTATTTTCATAATTAGGTCAAAATAATTAACTGTTTTTCGGAAATCTTCCGATCCTATAAGAATTATACAGTAGTCATGTTCTGTGAAGTTCTTCAATTTTACTTCCAAATCACTTAAGAGTAACTCAATGCCACAATTTGTCGAGATATGATGACAAACATTACAGTTTGGGAACGTTTCTTGTGCTATAGAAAGTACATTATTAGTATTATTAGTACTCAAAATACAAATATTACTCTTTACTTTTTGCACATCTTGTTCAGCAATACGCTGCCTTTGAGATCTTCGTTTTATTGGAGAATTCCGAACTGACTCGTCAGTTACAGGCGCAGTGATGCAGTTCTGAGGTTTCGCAGCTTTACGTTGTGTTGGTTTGCTTCTGTTAGGTGTCCCAATGTCCATTGATATCCTTTTAGTAACCTTTTTTATAAATTTATTTTTACTCTGTAATTGATCAATCGAATTCTTTAATTCAGTGTTCTCCAACGAAAGCAGCTTTATTTCTTCATGTGCTGATAACAACTGTGCCTTGAGTTGTTCAATTTGACGGTTCATTAAACGAATTTCATCATCGTCGTCGCTTGATGATAGCAGTAAATCACTGTTGGATAGACTGTGTGTGGTACCCTGAATAGGTGACGCCACAAAGTCACCTTTGTCGAGTGATGTAACGGATTTTGATTTTTTTTGTTTTCTACGTAATGTTACATTATTGTCACAAGCGTTAGTGTTGTTTTCCATTCTTTGTAGATAAACAAATTACAAAAAGTGAAACGTAGAAAATATCGGGATTAAAATTACCCTAGAACCTTTTTCGGATCATAAGCTCAGATTGTACCAAATTTCATTTAAATTGAATCAGAAGTTTCGGCGTGATACTTATTGGGGATATAGACAGACGCAATAAGTCAGTCCACGCCTTCGGCGCGGACTGAAATATTTTACAATAGCCTTAACCATTAAGCTCTTTTATGATTAAGCCAACACGCCCGTTTAGAATTTATTATTTTTATTATTTTTTTATTTCTTTATTCCGGAAACAAACAGTCATACACTTATAATATTAATTGTAAAAAGCAAAATACTTAACGACTTTGAGTTCCATACAAACATTAGGTACTACTATACATAACACAACATACTAACAAAACATGCTCAATAGACACGTCATGCACGAATGTCACAGCTTACAAAAACAGCAGATCTTTAATACATTTAAATTAAATAAAAAGGTCTATGGAATTGTTTTAGAATAGACTTAATCTTTAAGCTCCTTTATGATTAAGCAAACAGGGCCGCTTCACACGCTGCTTGATGATTCTGATGTAGAAGTACCTCTTCTTCCGCATACCTTATTTGACGTAAACGAAGTTGCGAGGGTCAGCTAGTCACTAATATGCGTAAAAATTAGGTTTCTAGCGTATACTCGATGAACGTACTGATTCTGCAGTCGGATCTCGTATTATTAGGAAGGTATATATTCTTTTACGGTTGGCGCCATTATGGATATTCAGGTTTGTTGTGTTTTAATTATTTTATACTATTTTAACTGCTTATTTTTTTCGCAACTGTATTAAAAATAGTTGTTCAATACAACGTGTGGGACTGTTATTTAAACTCGTTCCGACTGTCTACCTCGCCTTCGGCTCGGGTCAATACCTGTCGTAACTCGTTGAAATAACAGAAATCCCACACTTGTATCGAAAACTACTGTCACAGATTGTCAGGTAATTAAGTACCTACTTTACGTGTTGCCATTTTCAAGTGTCTATAACGTATCTATAGTTTTTATATCATTGATTATAATATATGCCTCTGCCTACCCCTTTGCGGATAAAAGGCGTAATTATATATTCTGATCATCCAGTCCAAACTTTAACATGTATTGGCAACAGCAGGCAGCCCCAAACTGCGCCTGTGCACTTAACACGGCTAACCACCGCTTACCTACGTGGGACTAACTCCAAGGAGGTGAAATGTGTGCATATAATATGCCTCTGCCTACCCTTTTGGAGATAAAAACCGTTCTAACAAAATTAAAATTACACAAAAAGATTCTAAATGCGAAACACAACATGTACGCGTATAGAATTGAACGGCAGAATAAGAAGGGCTCAACAATAATACAAGACCACGATGAGGATCGAGAGGCACATGTCGGGGGCAGAATGCTCCATCTGCTACCGATTTTGAGAAGTTCCCCCATCACTCAAAGGAAGGTTCCTCCGACCAGGAGAACGCTCTTGGTGGGCCGAAGCCCAATGATTCATGTTGGAATAATGTAATTATATCAATCATTGCGCGAGAACTTTCACATCGCGACGCAGGATTTAGGCGCTTTGCAGAAGGCGCGGTTGGGCGGGCCGGTCTTTTATGATCGCGACGTAATAAAGACCGCGATTGCCCTAACCGCAAAGTTTGCGGCGCAAACACAAAGCACACGCGGGACGGAGGAGGCAGTTAATTCATGTCGGTAACTAGAAAGCGCGGGGTGTGAATTGAGCTAGCCGCGCCCCAATGTCCAATCCTACCCGATCTGGCAATAATGTAAACATGTCATGTTTTGACAATCGTTGTCTAAGACAGATGAGTAGAAAAATATAATAAGACAAATCATTGAATTTTTACTATCCTGAGTAGGTAGGTATTTTAAACGAAAATAAAGAAGTTATTTGGTGTCGAAATGATTGTTAGAACACTGTATGACTCCTGGATACTGGAATATAATCAGGGTAAATATTTAATTGCAAGTAAGTATGGATAATAGGATCAAATGTGTTTGTTTACATTTTTGCGCAAAGCTATTGAAATACAATATATGCACAAAACACTCGGGATTTGGCGGGAAACTTACAGACAAGCGGTTTGGACTCCGTTGTAGAATTTTTCAAAACTAGTGTATTTTTGAGTGTTTATGTGTAATTTATGGTGGATTCTTAAGGCTTGGGCACACCAAAAGCAGTTGCAGTGCGGTAGCAGTGCGTCTACGTTAGTAAATAATGTGGTTATGTGAGGGATGACACACTGAACAAACGCGGGCCTGCTGAACCTACCTGCTGTGCCACTGCGCCGCGCACGCACTGCTCTTTGACAAAACATTTGGACGGGAGCAGCGCAGACGCGGGGCGGTGGCAGCGCGTGCGCGTGGCGGCCGCAGTGAGCACGCGTTGTATTACTACGTCCGCCATTTTGTTGACTAGTCACACCAGAGCAGTTGAGCGGGACAGACGCAGCGCAGGTCGTAAACGGTTGTGATTTTTTACAACTTTATCATGGAACCAAATGAAAAATTGATAGAGTTACATACATACATACATATGGTGACGCCTTTATCCCCGAAGGGGTAGGCAGAGGCATATTATATGCCCACATTTCACCTTTTTTGTATAATTTGTCCCACGTAATAGGTGGTGAGCCGTATTGCCGTGTTTAAATGGACAGGCGCAGGTTGTGACTGCCTGCTGTTGAAATAAAGCCTTCAACTTAGCTTAACGACTGCCATTTTACTGGCAACCGGGACCAACGGCTTAACGTGCCTTCCGAAGCACGGAAACGCTCAAATAAATGTCACAAAGTGATCACGTGGATGGTCACCCATCCACGGACTGGCCATAGTGAAAGTTGCTTACTGCAGTGTGTACGTTACCCCAGCAAAAAAGTAGCTCCTAGACTGATTTGAGTGGAACCTATATTTAGAGCGTATTATGCCATATATGTGCGCCGAAAAAAAAATTTGTGCGTATTGACGTTGTGGAAAAAAAAGGAAAAAACGATTTCTGCTGGAGTAACGCCGTTCCAGCAGGAAAATTCTCAACGAATAATCTTAGAGAGAAATATTTTGCATGCACCGAGGGCTCATACTTTTACAAATATGTGCCCTTAAAATAAAATTTGTGCGTCATAAGGTTTTCGTTATATTGAGTTTTTTGCTGGGGTAACGTTTTGTGAAATGCTGTATCTCGGAAACCACTACATGTGCGCCTCTAGAATAAACTTACGCGAGTAGCTCTTAATTTGTGCGAATTTGTGTCATAATCAGATTCAGGAAAATGTGTATAGTTTTCAAGTAATCACGCTTTGTTGAAAATCTGAAAAAAGTTGCACCACCTAAACGAGAACACCTACGAACTCGCTAAAAACTGTATTCGATCCTGCTCGACACTTACAGTGATCGTAAAAAGTTTCATAAGTGCACATGCATGCGTTAACGAATAATATTACTAAAACTCAAAAAAACGGCGTCAAAACTTTGACATCAAAATACAAAGACTGGCTCAACGCAAGATAAGGGAGTATAAATAAAAATTTTGTGCGTATAATTAAATAATATATGGTGAAAATTCAGCGTAAAATATTTCGTATTTAAGAAGAAATAAACAAAAAACAAAACATACTAACATCGGATGGTTATCCGACTAAATTCGAATGACTACAAAAAAGCGACTATTTAATACATATCGATGACCTTCTTAATTTTACTCTCGAACAATTTGAAACGTATTGTGTCTGAGTACAGTGAAGTAGAAAAGTACTATTAAATTAAATAAACTTGCTCTTGGATTATATTCTTACCAGCGGTTTCCGCGAAATTGCACATGATTAAGTACATCCATATTATATTTGCATTAAAATTAGTTTATACTACCTACTACTTATAAAAGAGTAGGTAGAAAAAAGCAAAAACGTTACATACTTGTGTCACACACACAGTTTTTTTTTTTAAATATTCACGGACATTTTACACAACGCTATCTGATCCTAAAGTAATAGGAATAACCTGCTTGTGTTATGGGTATCAGACCACGGATATTAATACTTAGGTATAATTATACTTTTAAATACATACATATTATATACATAGAAACACCCAGACTCTTGAGACAAACATTTATGGGCCACACAAATATTTGTCTCCGATGTGAATTGAACCCACGACCTCCAGCGCCGCAGGCGATATTACTACCGACTGCGCCACAGAGGCAGACACTAAATAAAAGTAAGTTAATAAATAAAAAGGTAATTTACACTAGGTTGGATACTATCAATATGTCATATTCATATTCATCATTATAAAAAAAGTCAAAAGAACAGCTCGTGGCAGGCGGAGGTAATAAAACATGCAAAAGAAAAAGCGCACATCATGCTCTCTGTCACACTTGCACTGTTTATGGATGACGTCACACATACACAGAGATGCGCGTTGTATGTGTAGATGCGTTTATCGATAACAACAGTGGGCCTAAAAAGGCCACATTGTACGTTTCTTTTATGGATCTTATAGTGTTTCTCTTCACTAAATTGTCATTCACTAAATTGTCTTGAAGAATCTCATAATGAATCTCATTGTAAATCATCTGAATTGACAGTTTTGTATGGAAATTCGTAAAATGGCCACATCCATGAATAATTATTTATTAATAATGTGAAATTCTATGTTCAAATTGGTGAATTATTAGATTGGTAAGGGGGGGACTAAGATTTCACGTTTAAATTTAGCATTTTTATTGTCATTAGTGTGTTTTTAAGTTCTTTTGGACAAAATTGCAGACTTGGAACTCTATAGAAACTTTTTAAAACGTACACGTCCAGATAAACTCGTATTTTCATTAATGAACAGTGTATCCTTTATAATTTTGATTGTTGGCACTTGATGGAACTTGTTATACATTATGAAAACTCACTCACTTGTACTATTCCACAACTTTTATTATAATTTTAATAATACCTAACCGGTTTCGCTATTATAGCATTCTCAAAGGTCCTTTGAGACCTTTGAGCATGCTATAATAGCGAAACCGGTTAGGTATTATTAAAATTATGATAAAAGTTGTGAAATCAAAAGGCTAAGGTGACATTAGGTATATAATTATATACCTAAACCTAATAAATACTCAAAGATACTTATAATGTCACCTTAGCCTTTTAACATGATATAGTGGTCATCAAGTTATAACAACCTTACCTTTGAGAATGCTGAAAGGCGAAACCAGTCAGTTGTAAAGTAAATAAATGTTGTAGAACAGTATGAGTGGTGTTATTCAATATGAGCAGCAGGTTCCACCAAGTGTTATCAATCAACAGTATAAATAACCTTTTTGGGCTACCTACGTGTCACAATGTTTCGGGGAGTGCCACGGGTCCTTCTAAGTTCACATGGCATCCGCAGTGGTAGCTTATGGGATGTGCTATGGGTCCGGAATGCATTAATTGTTGGATTTATAAGCCCCTTTTGGGCTAGCAAAGAAGACCTACATATCGAGACAGAGATATCTTATTTGCCATTATTCCGGATTGACCAATCCTAAGGGAGCCACAAATCTTTCTCCAATATTTACATGGCACCCACAATGGTACCTCATGGGGTTGTGGCATGGGTTCGGAATCCTAGGGGTACCATGGACCCTCCTCCAAAGATTATATGACACCCCCAGGGATATCTTTTGGAGGGTACCATGGGTCCGGAATGTATTATTCCTGGATGTGGCACAATCCTTCTCATAAGTTAACATGGCACCCCCGGGTTATCCTATGGGTCCAGAATGCATTTCCAACAGTGTTAAAAGCACAAGCCAACCTGTCCAAGCCAAACTGTCCAACCCAAACTCACCTGTCAACTAGTACATCTGCTAATCTGCTGTCATTCCTGTAGACCTGAGGCTTCGATGTGAAAGGATTTTTTAGATACATTGACGGTAAAGATGAAATTAGAGATATAAAAATGATATAGAAACTTTGTACACTTAAGTATTGCTTAATTTATTTATTCATTCATAATAACAGTGTTCTAGCCATGGTAAACATATATAGGTTAGGTACAGTTTTGAGAGCTGTGCTTGGTGTAAATGTACCTAAAGTCAACAGAACCTTTACCCTTTTTCTGTCGCAGTCGGGTAAAATAGCCCTGTAGATAGATTTAATTACCAAATTGTGATTTTCTGTGATTATGCGACTCCGCTATTTGTATTTTAAAACTGAAATGAAAACCTGATTTAAATTAATAAGGACTACACATGGTACATATTTATATCATTTTAATTTTAGATGCCAATATTGATGGGAATTATGTATAGAACCTGCCAGCGAGAGGTGGTTGACGATTTAACAAGTAAATTATAATGAAACAAAAACTCAACTGCGGGGGTAATTTTTTAACATTATGTATCTTAATGCAGTAGGTATCTCAATTGAGACGAATCTAACGACACCTCGATTATTAAAATCCGTCAAGCCATGTAAGCTGTAGAAAATGCCAACCATATGTACACACACTCGACAAAGATTACCCTACTTCTGGCGCAGTCAGGTAAAATTACCCTGTAGATAGATTTAATACCAAACTGTGATTTTCTGTGATTATGCGACTTCGCTATTTGTAAATTCATACTTTAAATGAAAACCTGATCTGTGATTTAAATTAATAAGGACTACACATAGTATATAAATAATATAATTTTATTTTTCTTTTGATATTTATAGGTAGGAAATTTGATCTGTGATTTGATGCAATAATTAGTTTAAGAGTCAATAATAAAAAAATAATTACATATCAACAAGGTCTATCATTTGATATGGTCATAATTAAACTCTAAAATTAGGTTACAAACTTTTGAACGCGACTGTTCGGTCAACACTTGAGGTATAATCCGTTCAGTTAAGAAGGTCATCGATATGTATTAAACAGTCACTTTTTTGTAGTCATTCGAATTTAGTCGGATAACCATCCGTTGTTAGTATGTTTTGTTTTTTGTTTATTTCTTCTTAAATACGAAATATATCACGCTGAATTTTCACCATATATTATTTAATTATACGCACAAAATTTTTATTTATACTTCCTTATCTTGCGTTGAGCCAGTCTTTGTATTTTGATGTCAAAGATTTGACGCCGTTTTTTTGAGTTTTAGTAATATTATTCGTTAACGCATGCATGTGCACTTATGAAACTTTTTACGATCACTGTAAGTGTCGAGCAGGATCGAATACAGTTTTTAGCGAGTTCGTAGGTGTTCTCGTTTAGGTGGTGCAACTTTTTTTCAGATTTTCAACAAAGCGTGATTACTTGAAAACTATACACATTTTCCTGAATCTGATTATGACACAAATTCGCACAAATTAACAGCTACTCGTGTAAGTTTATTCTAGAGGCGCACATGTAGTGGTTTCCGAGATACAGCATTTCACAAAACGTTACCCCAGCAAAAAACTCAATATAACGAAAACCTTAAGACGCACAAATTTTATTTTAAGGGCACATATTTGTAAAAGTATGAGCCCTCGGTGCATGCAAAATATTTCTCTCTAAGATTATTCGTTGAGAATTTTCCTGCTGGAACGGCGTTACTCCAGCAGAAATCGTTTTTTCCTTTTTTTTCCACAACGTCAATACGCACAAATTTTTTTTTCGGCGCACATATATGGCATAATACGCTCTAAATATAGGTTCCACTCAAATCAGTTTAGGAGCTACTTTTTTGCTGGGGTAACGTACACTACTGCAGTGATCGTTTACAGAACACTGAGTCCGCGGAGCCACGAGCGCTTCAATTTTCAATCTTACCAAATAAAACTAACGAAAATAAGTATAGCATAGAACCGATCTTCAAAAGATTCTAATTCCCGACATAGACGATGATACTCCCCGTATTCTTCTCTTCTCTTATTTATATCGTGAACCCATATTCTTTTTTTTTTTACTTAAAGCTAGAAGCAACAATAGCTCGTCTTCGTCAGAGTCCGAACAATTCAACATCTTGCAGTGTATTGAGTGTGGCGATCGATACGACACACAAAACGCGGTTATAAAGCATTTACCGCCTTTAAACTGCTTTCTGACTGCTTATGTTTCTGGTGTGACATCAACCGCGGCGCAACAGACCTGCCCTGCTATGGAGCTGCGCCTGCCCTGCTTTTGGTGTGCCCAAGCCTTTAAACATATAGGTTTGACAACGTGTACAAGTGTTGGAAAGTGATATAGCTCAGTGGTACGTGACTTTTTAGGTTTGTCGACAATTCCACAGCAAGCTCTAGTAAAGTAGCACCGCTTTGCTAGAGAAGAACGTAGTCCAAACTTGGACATACACGAATACGCTGCTGATATTAAATAGAATCTAGATTTGGCATATGGTCTAAGTAACCAAAGCCAGTATAAATTAATTTAAAAAAAAAACAATACCACCTCTCAAAAAAGTTTAGACGTCAAACGTCAAATATGTAAGTCAGTAGGTTTAGGTTACTGTCATTAATCATTATATGGAAAATAATAAATAAATACAATTCGTGTTGCTTATCGTGTGTTAGATAAATCAACGTTATAATAATAATAATCGTTAGTCAAGAATTGGACTGAGAGAAAACTTTTTATAAGAATAACTATTTAGCTGACTAATGGATAGTGTTAATATAACGAGACAGGTAGGTACTTGTATTTAAATAAATCCCTTGTTATTTACTAACCATATGCTTCATGCTTCTATTATTGTGCCTTTTTTTATGTAGGCGGAGGAAGTAGAAGCTCTTTCTGCAATTTATGGCAGCGACTGGATATTGGAGAGCGAAACATGCAGAACTTATAGCATCACGATTGAGGAGAACAAAAATGCTGTCAAATTAAGTGTTACCTTGCCTGAAGATTATCCAACGCATTCGCCGCCCAAATATGAAATCTCAGCGCCTTGGATGGACAGAAAGGCCAAAGCGCTTCTTCTCAAGGATTTGGATGAAGTTTATTTGTAAGTCTGTAAATTGTTTATTATTATCACATGGCATCTGAAAACTGACCGGAGGCTTTGGATGACATTAAAGTGATAGTCTTGTCACCCATGTGGCCAAGCAGGCCCAAGATGACGGCGTAACATGTTAGATTCAAGCACGCCACATGCCTCAAGAAGAGGGACAACACCCGAACAACCCTCCCAAAGTCACGGTATCGCACCCGAACGGTGGTAACCAAGTTCTGTTGGGATACCTGGGGTCATCTATCCGAGTACTTATCCGGGGCTCCCAATCATAGGCAGTAGGTAGGGAATGTTTGGTTTTTAGTCGGTAAGAGTCTGGTATAACATACATGTAGGATTTTCCTCATGTTAATAAAAAAATCCCATGTGGCCATGTCATGTTAGTACATCATTGTTGTTTCACCAAGCTGTGGGTCTCATGTATGTCCAGTCAACCACAAACTACCGTTGTCCCTTTAAACAGGGGTATAACCTGATGAAATGTGTGTATACTGTATATTGATGCCTCTGTATATTACCCTTTAGGCAACATGTTGATGTGGCACATGGCAATATGAATAGCAAATAAAGAAACCTGATAGTAAATTTTAATTCCCCGTGACACCGCTAAGTTGTACCCCAGCATTATTATTATAAAGTGTTATGTGGGATTATGCTGGGATAACCAATCCAATCCCAGAGAGGCAGCAGAACAGGCGGTCACATTGTCCGCTCGGCATAGCCTGCGTCCCCCACAAGAAAATAAAATATGTGGGATTATGTACCACTAATGAAATGTGGCTATACAGGTGTATTTTTGAAACGGGGCAGTAAGGTCAAGTACCTTAACCGTTGTAGTTACAGCAAAACATTTTTAGGAGACCTTCCCTAACTTTTTGAGATACTTTGAACTGCATTCACAGATTTTGCAAAAATCTTACAGTTTGCAAAAAAAATGCAAAATGTCCTAAACATTTTTTTGGGGCCAGTCGATTCTATTTCATCTGGGAATCAAAAGACTCTATCGGATCATTTTAGTTTTGAGTACTAGGAAAGACAAAAATCGCCAAAAATGTTTCCTATACTGTTGCCGACAGGAAGAGATTTCGGCGAGATTATCAAATTTCTACAAAGGTCAAACTTTTTGTTATGTTTTTGTTAAGGTACTTGCCCTTACGGGCAGTAAGGGCAAGTACCTTAACAAAAACATAACAATCTATGGAGGGTGTTTCAAAAATAAACCCTCCATAGATGCCTCTGTATGACCCTTTAGATGAGATTGATGTAGCACATGCCAAAAAAAAAAAACTTAAAAATAAAGCTATATGATGAACTTAATGAGAGACTTATTTTAAATGGTTTGTCAGTTTTTTTGATTGGTGTGCTAATAAAATTTTAACGACTGTTTCAGGGAAAATATTGGAGAATCAGTAATATTCCAGTGGATAGAAAAGATAAGGGAAGTCCTACAGGCAATCAAAGTTGAACATAAACATGTTGAACCCGTACCTCCAGCAGTAGCATCCTTGGATCTCGCCCTTGTGAGTATAAACAATATAAACATTTTTCGAATGCATTTAGTGGTTCAGGCATAAAGCATAACAAACAGACAGTTACTCTTAGCTGTTATCTACACTAATAATATAAAGAGAAAAAAATTGTATTTTTGTATGTTTGTAATGAACAAACTCGATAACTACTGTGGCAATAAAAAAATTCATTCAGCATTGGAAAGCTTTAAAGCTAAATTCACACTGAGTATCATAGGCTACATTTTATTTCCGTATTCCCACGGGAATAGGAGCCATGCAGGTGAAACAGCATGACATTGGCTTGTGCAATATTGGGAGTTGATATAAATTTTTAAATGTGATTTTATTAAAAATTTTCAATGTTATGTATTTCAGTTAGATATCAACTGCCCAGAAATAATACATGGAGAGGTCATTCTAGACAGAAAAAGCTCCTTTCAAGGTCATGCAGCAGAAGTGCATAGCATGGAAGATGTCAAGTAAGTACAATATAGTATTTTCTGCTTTGTGTTCTAGGTCCTCTAGGTTTTCAAAGTTTTAGCCTATTTTGCGTGGGGGGGTTGTGGAATGGCTAATGCTATCCCAGTTCCTCCAGGGAGTCTAGTAGACTCTTCACATTGCCGACGGCTTCCTGGAGCGACCTCAGTGTATAAATAAATAAATATTCCTGGACATTTCACTCAACGCTATCTGATCCCAAAGTAAGCTAGGAATAATCTGCTAGTGTTATGGGTATCAGACCACGGATATTAATACTTATATACTTTTTAAATACATACATATTATACGTAGAAACACCCAGACTCTTGAGATCAACATTTATGGGTCACAAATATTTGTCTCTGGTGGGAATCGAACCCACGACCTCCAGCGCCGCAGGCGGTATCACTACCTACTGCGCCACAGAGGCAGTCAGTATTATTATGTGTCAGTATCGAGGAGTGCAGCCCTGTATCTTGCCAGTTCCGGGCATTCCATAAGAATGTGACTGGCAGTTTCGTCCGTCTCCATCAAGTTTCATCCATCATATATTCAAATCAAAGTAATTTTTATTGCAGTGCCGTCCTCACAAAATTAAAGCTAAACAAGAAGATTTTAAACGCCACCCACAACATGTACGCTTATCGAATAGAGCGGAAGACCAGTAAAGGAACAAGTATTGTTCAGGACTGCGATGATGATGGAGAGGATCACGCTGGAGGAAGAATGCTGCATCTGTTACAGATTTTGGACCAAAAGAATGCATTGGTGGTAGTTTCAAGATGGTAAGTAACACCCTCTATACTAATATTATAAAGAGGAAGATTTGTTTTTTTGTTTATTTGTTTGTAACGAATAGGCTTCGGAACTACTGGACCGATTTGAAAAATTCTTTCACTGTTGGGAAGCTACACTCTTTGCGGTGAACATAGGCTATATTTTATTCCCGTATTCCCACGGGAACGGAAACTACGCGGGTGAAACCGCGTAACGTCCGCTAGTAAGCGATAATTTTAAAATCTGTCAAGTGCGAGTCGTACTCGCGCATGCAGGGTTCCGTACCAAAAAACGGCAAAATGTCATGTTTGTTGTATGAAAGCACCTTTAATCACCTTCTTGTCTAATTATCGTATTTGTGTTGTTATAGCGGCAACAGAAATACATCATCTGTGAAAATTTCAACAGTCTAGATATAACGGTTTCTGAGATACAACCTCGTGACGGACAGACAAACAGACGGACGGCGAAGTCTCATGAGTAGGGTACAGTTTTTACCCTTCGGGTGCGAAACCCTAAAAAGCAATTACTATGCTAACTCAATCACAAATTAATTGTGAAAAATTTTTTATCTGCTCCGGACTGCCTCTGTGGCGCAGTCGGTAGTGATACCGCCTGCGGCGCTGGAGGTCGTGGGTTCGATTCCCACCGGAGACAAATATTTGTGTGACCCATAATTGTTTGTCTCAAGAGTCTGGGTGTTTCTATGTATAATATGTATGTATTTAAAAAAAAGTATATAAGTATTAATATCCGTAGTCTGATACCCATAACACAAGCAGGTTATTCCTAGCTTATTTTGGGATCAGATTGCGTTGTGTGAAATGTCTGTGAATATTTATTTATTTATCTCGAGCAGGATCGATCGACGAATCGATCGACATAACGTGCCTTCCGAAGCACTGAAACGCTCGCAAATAAATGTTGCTTACTGCAGTGATCATTTACAGAATACTGAGTCTGCCGGGTCACGATCACGAGCGCTTCATATTTTTAACATCATATTTATGCCCTGTCTGCCTCTGTGGCGTAGTCGGTACTGATACCGCCTGCCGCGCTGGAGGTCCTGGGTTCGATTCTTGGGTCGGTCCAAATATTTGTGTGATCCACAAATGTTTGTTTCGGAGTTTGGGTGTTTTCTATGTATAATATCGCACACCTAGATCTAAAGAGAGCATAACTCAAAAAAGCACTTTTTTGGGAAAATGCAAAAAACTGATTGCTCGACCCCTATGCACTGTAGAAGTGTTCTGTATAGAATTATGTTTTCTGTGCGCAGCAAGATTGAATAAAATTGTACGATTCTTTCATTTTAATCATGTTTTGGGGCTGAAAATTGGAATTTTCGAGTAATCGCCCTATTGCTTGACAAGGTGTGTTTTGTCATATTATTTTGAGTTGAGTCTATATAGGTGAATTGAATTTGTACTTAACTCTCTTTTGACGAAACACTATAAACTCAAAACGTAATAGCATTATGTGTCATTTTTAATTAGTCCAATTTAATAGAGTGATCTGAGGTCAGCAATAGGAGTATATTGGATGATCAATGAGGAAGAAAAGATTAGTTAACTTTAGTAAGTGTAAATATATTATTGATAGTGGTTAAAACAACTAATGAAAGTCACTTTTGTACCTTTTCATTATAAAATATATAGCAACAAACATATATTTTTCTTATAAATAAAAAAAAAAAATAAACTTCCTTTTTGTGGAAAACAATTTTCTATGCACATCAAAAATCATTTACATTTAAGAATAAACTGTAAGTAGATATCTAAAATATGTACTAAAAATCATCAATCAAGCAGCCTATAGTAGTCCACCGCTAGACATAGGCCTCTCCCAGTTCACGCCACAGTACCCGGTCTTGAGCCTTTCGCATCCAGTCCCAGCCTGCAATCTTTACCAGGTCATTAGTCCATCTAGCGGGTGGACGTCCTACCCTACATTTACCGAGTCGCGGTCTTCACACTAGAACCCGTTTGCTCCATTCGGTCGTTGGTTCTTCTACAAATGTGGCCAGCCCAATGCCACTTTAATGTGCTTATTCTGCGAGCTATTTCGACCACTTCGGCTCTCCGCCGAAAAACCTTCGGAGTTTATCCCTCAGATATATTTTAAGTATGGCTCGTTCCATAGCTCGCTGTGCAACTTTAAGGGCATAAACTAGCCCCACCGTAAGTGTCCACGTCTTGGCATGTCATAGCTGGTTGTTTGTAGACTTTCGTCTTCAAGCATTGTGCTATAGGCGCATTGAAAAAACGCTGCTCAACCCAAACGGATCTTTCTAGCGATTTTCTTGTCCAGATTGCCCTTGTCAAACGTGATAACGTGCCCAAGATATGTATACTCCTGGACAACCTCAAGCCTCGATCCTTCGACGTAGATTGGTCCCGGCGCGGCGTGACGTGCTCATTAAACATGGCCTTGGTTTTCTCCAAGTTCATGCCGAGACCAACACGTCGAGACGCAACGTTTAGGCTGGGCAACATTCCACTAAACTGTTCCTGCGTCTCCGCCACTATGACGATGTCGCCGGCAAATCGAAGGTGCGAGATGCCCATGCTTTCCAGTCCAGCGTCTTAAAGACGTCCTCCAGCGCATTGGTGAAGAGTTTTCTTTATCTCTTTCCTCTATCATATTGACTAAAAACTGACCACGTTTCGTTGTTAACCTGTAAAAAAATGTTTTTATTACTTATTAATAGGGTCTTGTGCATCAAATCGCATTAAAAGAGTCAACAAAAGAACATTTTCGATGTTATTAGCGATATTGCGAAATTATTTTGGCAAAATCCAACTAAAGAGACGTAACTAAACAAAATGCAGTAATTGAGTAAAATGCTATAGAAATTCTAGTTATAAAAATGAAATTATAATAAGATTACAAGATTTTAACTGCCAATAGCAAAAATGTTTCAATTAAATGGCTTTTTAAAGAAATATAACGCTTTAAAATATGACTCAACTAAACGGACACAACTACAAATTCAAAAATGTAGCAACAGTATGGAAAGAACTCTAAATAAACTTAAAATTTTTACTAACCCTGCCAGCTATACGGGTTTAACTCAAGATGCGTAGTTACTTACTGAGCAACTAAACGTCTAAAAGTCGGCAACTCAAAATAAATAGTGCTTGAAATTTCTACGGTACAGATAGAACTCAAAATAATTCCCTTTTGTTTACGATGGACCCGTGTAATTCGCTTGTAGTTTAGGCCGCAACTAGCAATGTCTCTGTTTTTGCGGAAGGGAGCGGGGCTCCCTCGTGTAACTAAAGGGACACTTGGTGCTATCTAGCAGCGAGTAGTGGACTTATTTTTAAGTCTGTTTTATTGGTGGATAGGTATTCGGATAAAGAATGCGGTGGTGTGCTTATCTCAAAAAATGCGATTTTTGAGTTGCAGCTCTTTAGATATGGATGTGCGATATATGTATGTTTTTACAAATACACTCATTTGCAAAAAAAACGGGCGGTTTTGATTTTCATTCATCTTTAAAAAGATACAATACCAAAAAGGTTTCAATCGTTTGTACACGTTACTGGCCGGTTTTAAAAATGCCGTGGTATTTAAAAAAATACGTTCTAAATTCAAATTTTCATTTGATGCTCATTTTTACAGAAAACCCCTTTTTATCCTACATTTTTGGCGCGAAGTTCCAGAAGTTAACATCGACTTTCACAACTTTTATTCAATTTTTATCGATTAACTTCATATCCTTGACTGTCAAAGCTTTTTATTTATTGCTGTTTGGCTGTATCAAAAATGGTAGATAAAGTGGTAAAAGCTACCAAAATTATCGCGCTGCTTGAAGTGGGTTGCAGCCAATGTTTCGTGGCTAGGAGGCTAAATGTTAGTCGCTCGACGGTCCAAAGGACCTGGCAGCGATATCAGGAGACTGGTTCCGCCGAGAGAAGGCCTGGTTCTGGAAGAAAACCATGTACCCAACCACGGGATGATCGTTTTCTTGTGAGTCGCGCATTGAGAAATCGCAAATCTTCGTATGTGGATCTTAAGAACAACCTCCAAGAAGTAAGAAATGTGCATATTAGTCTATGGACGGTCAGGAGGAGGCTTCTCGCTGCCAATATACGCAGTCACCGCCCGGCCCGCGGCCCCAAATTACTCCGTGAGCACAGAGTTCACAGGCTTAGGTTCGCTAGAAATTGTGAATCATGGACTCAAGAAGATTGGAATAGGGTTTTGTTCTCTGATGAAGCCAGGATATCTCTGTTCGGTGAAGATCGACGTCGGCAAGTGCTAAGAAGACAAGGAGAGCGCTTTGCAGATGCATGTTTCGAAGAAATCACACCTTATGGTGGGGGCTCTGTTATGTTTTGGGTAGGAATAAATTCAATGGAACGTACAGAGTTAGTCTTCATTGAAAACGGCTCACTGACTGGGCATCGATACATAACGGAAGTTCTAATTCCTCATGCACAACCCGCATTGGCCGCTCTAGGTCAAGACTCGATTTTTATGGACGACAATGCTCGCGCTCACCGATCCCGCGATGTTAATGCGTATGTGCAAGAGGTCGGCATTCGTCGTTTGGATTGGCCAGCTCGAAGTCCCGACCTCAATCCCATAGAACATATCTGGGACGTTCTAAAACGGCGTGTGAGATCAGTACACCCGGCTCCGCAGACCATCAGAGAGCTGAAGAATGTGATTACTGCGGAGTGGGAACGTATTCCGCAAGCAAGTATCCGGGATATACTCGCTAGCATGCCCAGACGAATTCAAGCTGTGATTTTAGCTAGAGGGGGTCACACTCGATACTAAACATTTATCTGCTTTTACTTTATTAAAGAAAAACAAACAAAAAACTTTTTGATTTTTACTTCATGAGCATATGCACTACTAGCGAACATACACTACTAGCGAGGTTTAGCATTATTTCCCATAAATTGTAACAAAATTTTATGAAATACTGATGAAAACGATTATTTTCTTATTAATCTACCAAATTGTGAGGATAAAACTACCTATAATTATCAAACAAAGCAATATTAACATTTGAAATGGTTCATTGCTTAGGTGCCCGTTTTTTTTGCAAATGAGTATATAGGTATGTTTATCAGGCATCTAGATCCCATAGCACAAGCTATTACTAGCTTAATTTGGGCTAGATGACGTTGTGTGAGATTGTCCTCAAATATTTATAACAATTTGTATTTATTTCAGGTATGGCGGAATTCAACTAGGGCCGGATCGCTTCCGCCATATAAATAATGCTACTAGACAAGTATTGCAACAAGCTGGACTTATAACAACTACACCAAAAAAATGACATTAGCTTCAGCTATTTTCTATACCAGTTAGCCTGTGATAAGTAAATTGAAACACATGACGTACTATCCCTTTCTTTCACTCGACAAACGAGAAAAACCGGCCAAGTGCGAGTCGGACTCGGTTTTTGTACCAAAAAACGGCTAAGGGGCGCGTCCGCAAAAAATGCACTTAGGATTTTGGAAATATTCAAGAACTCACTTTATTATCACATCTAATGAAGTGAGTTCTTGGATATTTCCAAAGTCCTAAATGTTTTTATGTGCATTTTACAGACGCGTCCCTTAATCCCCTTTGTTTTCGGATTTTAGTATTTTTTTTGTTATAGTGGCAACAGAAATACATTATCTGTTAAAATTTCAGCTCTAGCTATCACGGTTCCTGAGATACAGCCTTTGACGGACATACAGACAGACGGATGGCAAAGTCTCATAAATAGGGTCCCGTTTTTTACCCTTTGGGTACGGAACCCTAAAAATAGCGAGTGTTTTCTTGCTATCTTTGTTGTTTGTCGAACGAGAGAAAGGGATAGCATATGTGTATGAATTTACTTGTTAAAGACCGACTGCTATTATGTGTATCACATTGATATTATTATAATTTTAAATAATTTATTATACTAGTATAATTTTATAAATTTATTTTGTTGTTTCATTAAATAGCTTCAAAGATTCGAATGGTAACAATTCCATTCAGACGGAGCCGCGAAATAATCTAGTACATCAATAGTGGACGTCCTTATACTTTAAATACCTCAATGCCATTGTTCATTTCAACCTAATGGACCTTCGATTACTATTACGTTGGACAAAATACAACTGGTGATATCTATACTAATATTATAAAGAGGAAGATTTGTTTTATTGTTTGTTTGTTTGTAACGAATAGGCTCCGGAACTACTGGACCGATTTGAAAAATTCTTTCACTTTTGGAAAGCTACACTCTGCGGTGAAAATAGGCTATATTTTATTTCCGTATTCACACGGGAACGGGAACTACGCGGGTGAAACCGCGTGTCGTCCGCTAGTAAATAAATAAATAAGTAAATATAATCACTGACTAACAAAACAACTTCTAAACAGTAGCAGGGTAGTTGCTAGCGCCTGTTAAATTTAACATAATAGGTATCAACTCCGCGTTTTGCAATGATTGTTTCCGAAGGCGCTCTGTCTTCCCAACGCGTTTGTAAATACTGACAGTTTACGAAAAATAAACTACAGAGTTTATATCAATTTCTGTTGTAGATATATAAATTTGATTATTAACTAACTAGCTGTGCCTCACAGCTTCGTCTATTGCCGCCTCTACACATAGGCCAACGCGTTGGCAAGCGCGCTGACCCTGCCACTGGCCCAATGTGTAGAACGGGCGTTGGCGCATTGGCGGTAGGTATTTGAACGTTGGCTGGCGCGCTTGCGAGCTTGCCGCGCGGTGTCGGCAACGTCAAAGGACACTTGTCGCAAGCTTGGCGCACCATCCACACATTGGCCGCGCGATGAGTTTGCCCGGAGCAGCGATCATAGTGCACGTTTTCTTTTTACGGCGAATTAACACCTCACTTGACGAATTGGCGAACATGAGTAACGAGTACACATTTACAAAGTAATTATAAGCTGTGAATAAATATACAGCTGCAGCTGTTAGCGACTCAACATCCATTTTGAATCCGTCCGCACATTGGCCCGAACCAAACCATACTGAACGACCTGGAACGACCTTCCAATGTGTGGATGAACTCACAAGCGCGTTGGCTAGCGCACCGCCAGCGCGTTGCCGATGCGCTGGCCTATGTGTAGAGGCGGCTTATGACATACTTAAAACTACTTTGGATATTCGTTTTAGTAAAGAGTTTTTGGCAATCCGAGGTCCTATTCAAGGATTTAGCTGGAATTCCCCTTGCTCCTACTTCTACGGCATAGAGTTTAACCACATAGGTAGCCATTTTTAATTAACTCGTTGGTCAATTCAAAGTACCTATTTATTAATCTTAATGTCGTGATCCTTAGGTATGTAGGTCTCCAACGGCACCGTAAGCTTCACGAGCACTGCACGCCTGTGTATCCACGAAAACAGGAATATGTCGGGTCTGGATGGCGAGGCACATACATCCTCCGGGGTTTCGTAGTGTTTTTCATACGTGTCTGCGAGTAGGTAGGTATAGTCCAATCGGCGGCAGCCATCAAAACTGAGTATGGCTTTTGAGGAACTTTTTTTTGAACAGCATTCCTTTATAAACGCAATGTCATTTCTTTTGTTAGTGGTAAATTCCTTTTGCGCTCTCGCTACCCCCAAACTGACAGCCTCACGTATAATTTCCAATACCCAATCATGTCGGCGTGAGTAATGATCCCGGTCTTAGGACCTGCCCGCACACGTGTTTCCCTGATCTTACAATCCCGGGTTCTTCAAGAGGAGCGTGAAGAGGCACATCACAGGGCTGCCAACTTGGAGGACCACTTTCAGAAGTGGCACCCAATCGCTAGATGCGCCACGGCTTTCCATCAGGTTGGAGGCGACGTCAATTTGGCGAGCTAAATATAAAAAAAGGGTCCTGCAACCCACCAGCAAGTCCCTAGCAGTTCCAATTGCTGCACTGCACGCCTAATGTATAATACGCCATCCCCAATTTAGGATGAAATCGGTTAAAATAAATAAAATACAGAAACAGTCTCTTTCTTTTTGAAGTCAGTTAAAAATGGTTGAAGCGCGTGTCACAGTATTTACATTAATGTCACCTTTCGTTGCTTAGAAATGTGTAGAATGACTAATTCTAGCGAAGTAAAAACAAAATCTATGAAATTACCAAGTTTCCGGCCGGCTACCTATTTCCATAATACATCTATTATGACAAAATTTGCATACCTACCCTCGAAGTCATTAATTCTGATTACACGTGGAATAATCGCGGTTAATGTTACCAATACCTGTCATTATTTCGTAGTCGATATTAATTATCCGTAGTCGCAGTGTGTAGTTGATTATTAAGGCTAAAACAATAACGGACTTGGCTACAATAATTTGTAATTAAAGTTTTGATTCCCATATGTCATGCCACAGATTATATGTCATGCACTCTACACTAACACTTTGTATTGTAGGCTTCGACCAAGTCATAGTACCTATAGACGGGCCCATGTCATACATTACGAACTCAAACAAGAAGCCGTGAGACTGTCTCACCCGACTGCCTCTCTAACGTTTATTGTGAAAGTGAAAGTTCAATCCGATTGACGTTGTCATTTTTGTTTTATTTCAAACTTCAAACAGATGATCCACGTGACCTAGTGACGTAATATAATGCAACAATGCAACAGAGCCACAGACTACAGACACAAGTCTCGCCATAAGCTCCTGTGCAATCTATTTTATAGAGAGGGGCTAAAAGTGAGACTAGTTCACACACAAAACTATTATAGCAACGACACGACATGCACACATACATTCTTATTTTGAATTGAGGGTAGTGTTTTTACACTTCGGGAAGGCAGAGGAAGGCATCTTGCGTAAAATGTCTCATCTTGCCACTTGTTTCACCTTCGGAACAATAACACCGATACGACCGAGTGAGCGCATGCGCTCCCTTTAACGTCTTCAAAACTAATGTCTGGATGGGCCGGTCTATACTATTACTTGGTCGAAGATTGTAGGTACAGTCGACGCCAATATTTTAGAGCCGACTTTTTTAATTGATCTTTAGCTTTTTACTGTGAGCGAGCATCATGCTACGAGTATTAAAGGTGGTTTAAGCTCTACAGTGGCGTGAAGTAGACAATTCACGTTTTAAACAGCCCGAGGGGGTCACGAAATACTGCATTTTTTCTGTAACCGAGGTTAGATTCAGAGCTCATTTCGAAGAGAACTTGAAAATGTAAAATAGGTATATACCTAGCATACCTACTGGTAAATCAGCCTATTAGCACACTGCCTGATCTGTAGACCTCTCGTAATTTCATGAGATGCTGCAATCATCATAAGCGATAAGTCCAGGCTGACAGCTTAACTTATCTGTTAAAATTTTCTTGTACTTACTTTAATGGCTTGTGGCCCCGCGGACTCAGTGTTCTGTTAACGGTCACTGTTGAAAGCAACGTTTTCTGTGGCCGGTCATGGATGGGTGAACAGCACGTGACCACTATGTGACATTTATTTGCGAGCGTTTCCGTGCTTCGCAAATAAACCAACTGCCATTTTACTGGCAACCGGGACCAACGGCTTAACGAGTCTATTAAGCCGTTGGTCCCGATTGCCAGTAAAATGGCAGTCGTTAAGCCAACTTGAAGGCCTTTATGGGTGGCTTGAAAAATTTCAACAGCGGGCAGTCATAACCTGCACCTGTCCATATCAACACGGCAATACGTCTCACCACCTATTACCACAGATTAATAAATAGTTACTACGTATTACGTGGGACAAAATCAAAAAAGGGTGAAATGTGTGCATATAATGTGCCTCTGCCTACCCCTTCGGAAATAAAAGCCGTGATCATAATGTATGGATGTGAGTTTACTTCGTCACGACCTCGTTCATAAGTGAACAGGTGCATCATTTATAATACGATTTTATAGATTCTATGTGTCGTTTGTTTTACATCTAAAATGTTAATAGGTACAGCCGAGTTCATAAATATTGGCATAATGTTGAACATTATGCCAATATTTATGAACTCGGCTAACTATGACCGTTGTTAATCTTTAAAAGTTTTGTATATGATATCATTTATGTTTACCTAATTTGTAACTCGTTTACAATCATATACACTCAAATCTATATCTAAATCGATATAGACTCATAAATAAATGTCCAATATTAATGAAAATACTGGTTAAATGTTCTTTAATATTGGGTAGTACCTACCTATTATTTCACTAAATAAAACTGCTTTAGTATCTATGTTTGTATTTGGTTTATTTTGTCATTTGATAAATAAACAACTACCGTGATTACCTTATTTACATTGCGATTAATCCTAAAATACTTAATTATGTACTTATAATTTATATTCAAAACTAAAATTTAATGTTATACAAAGGAATGATTATTTTTAAAGATATAACTTACGCTACAATATACATAAATATTTTCTACGATATCACAGAATCATAATTACGAACATTAAAGGTGATTGCTTATTTCCCCTAATTAAACGGTTAATTTGAAATGGAACTAAGTAATGAATTTAATTTCAAATTCGTTATAACTATTAAGAAGATTATTAAATAAACATTTATTTTTATGATTGCCATCCATATCCCATATTTAAAATTGTTCCGAGTTAGTAAAATATATTTCTAAGAAATGGGATTTTTATTATTCAGTCAAATTATTCGCCAACAATAATTTTACCACGGTGTAGTGGGGCCCTACCAACACCTTCGGGCCCAAGTCAACCTCACGTGCAAGCTCGTGCACCTGCTGAACAACGGACGAGGCTCTGACGGCGGCGGTCCATTTCAACACGGCGATGGGCTCACCACCTGTTACGTGGGACCGAATTGTACACGGTGAAATGTGGGCCGGTATAGGCCTCTGCCTACCCCTTCGGGGATAAGGGCGTGAGTATACGTATGTATGTATGTAATAATTTTACCAAACATTAAAAGGGATTAAACTAGCTTGAAACGTATTTTTATGCAACTGTGCTCTATTTCCGCACTACCGCCAAGTAGCATACATTTTATATTTGCAATTTGATAATTTTGTAAGACAAATTATTAAGAAAAATAAAATAAGTATATAATTGGCGCAAAATGTACAATCATCTTTAAGTACCTAAATCTAATTTATCAGCTAAAAAACCATAACAACTTTAGATGGATCGAATAACTTATTACAATGTTGTTACTTACTTACCTACGCATTGTCATCCATTTCATAATTATAATAAAATATGGCGATTATACTACAATTCTAAAAATTAAGCCCTAATTAGTAGTAAAAAGAATATTAATTTGTTAAGTAATATTAAATGTACAAATGAAGTAATACAATATTAGCATCAAATATTTGATAACAGTCAAAGATTCCTCATTGCTTTTTTATTCACAAATGTTTTTGCCATCCTTTTGTGGGCTTACTCGGGACTCCCGGTCGTAGGAAGTCGTCGGGAACCATGTGGTTTTAGTCACTAACAGTCCAGCATAACATCCAATAAGGATTTTCACAAGTAAAGGAATAAATCCCAATGCACAAGCTGTCTAAAGAATGTAGCAAAATATTTATTTTTTATTCTATTTTTCTCATGTATCTTTATTCACTTAAATCCTCATCATTCAAAAGTTTCCATTATTGTATTAACCTTTAACGCGGGTTTTTTCCTACATTGAGTAAGTGAAATCGAAAGTAAATATAAATAATCTAACAAAAATATCGAATGAATTGTCACCAAGTATGTGTTGCAGACTGTACTTTCTAATGAATATACAAGTTTTATTTACAATATACAGATGGCGCTGTTATACGACTCCTCAATCCACGCGATACTTAGAGATCATGTAGATCAAAATGATTTTGGAACACAGTTGACAGAATTTATAACCCACCGATGAACTAGTAGATAAAATTAAAGTTATATTTTACAAGGTCTTTGTACAAGTTTTTTCTGTCTCTTATGACCTAAACAAAACAAAGTACTTATATATTTATTTATTTACACTTAACTAACATTCATGGATCTTGAAGGAGCGTACATGAATTACATTACTGTTTGTTTCTAAATTCTTTTGAAAGAAATATATTTAGAAAACAAAAGCACTAATGTAGGTACATAGGTACCCATGTTACAAAAATATGTATTTACCCACCAAACATTTTCAGTAAGAATCTAATGACCGCTATATGTAGGTATATTCTTACATTATCAGAACACAATAAATTAAGTAGCAGAAAATCTAATTCCCAGCTTTAATTTCCGAGCTAGCAGTTTCTGAGAAACAGTCATTAGAAACTCCACTCTGTACAGAACAGAAACTAGCCGGCGAACTTCTATTACTCAGATTCTGTGTACTCTCTATCATACTTCCACTCGGCTGCCGTAGAAAATTCTGAAACCCTATAGGATTCGCCGTAACCATCTTATCAGGTTTTTTCAATAACTCTTCAATAGAATATGGGTTCTTTTTCTTTTCTTTTTCAAAGGTTTTCTGCTCTTCATCAACGTCAGGTCTATCAGTACTATCATCACTGGTTTCTACAGAAATATGTTCCGATTGCTCTGACTTGACTTCGTCAGAACTTATTCTGTTTAGTAAGTCGTTATGAAGATTCAATGCGTAAGGTGAAAAGTTTTTTGAATCGTGGTACGGCATCATTATTCTCTGCCAAGGGTTTACTGGGTATGGTTTTAGAAGGCCTTGAGCTTGAACTTGGTTGGCTAGAAGCCAGGAAGTGGCAAGTCTTCTGTCGTAGAACTGTGTGGGGTCTGTGTGCTGAGGTGGTGGTACTCTGACTGCTGAGTGAGCGAAGTATGGAGGGCTTTGCTGCGGTGGTATAGGAGGGAGTGATGTCTTTAGTGACATGTAGTCCATCATGTTTGGTGGTAAGTCCTGCTGGTGGTAGGCTTCTGAAACAAAAAGATTTCAGTTAAAGCAATTGAATTCAGTATGTAAAATTTTACTGTCTCTCCCTTTAACGTGAAAAGCATTTATTGGACCATATAATTTTCACAACATTTTATTAACTTAAGGCAAAATTTCAATTAAGTAGGTAGTGGAGTTTGAAGTCGTCGTATAGATAACATGTCAAATGTGGTTTTAAATGGTGTTCCAAAGAGGTTTGACATAATGTTGCGTTACCACCTCTGGCTTCCGTTTATGGGATTTTTAAACGAAACATCTCTAATAAGCCCCGCAAGTTGGTAATGCGCTGGAACCTTGTCATAATGACAGCTAAGTGACGTCATCGTGACGTAACGCTAGCGCGCGCTCGCCTCGCGAAACTGCGTACGGTATTTTTTTTAGTACTGCTCGACGGACATACGTCACCAAGTGGTAACCAAGATGGCCGCCAAGCGCAATATCAACTTGCGGGGCTTATAAGGGCTTTTGATTTAAGGATCGCGACCTATGGTTATGATGTGTGCACGGAGGCAGATACTGACTAAAACGATGTTAAAGGAGTTGTTGAGATGGCAGAAAAAGAAAATGCTTCATACCCAAAAAATTCATACCCTAGGATAAGAAATTTGATTCGGCGCTACTAAACGCTTAAATGAAGAAGTTATGATGTGTCCTTCATTGTAATCAGTAATCTAATCAGACTTGAGCCGTAATTCTAAACAGTCATAATTTAAAAATAAAATAAAAACATGTTAATCCTATATAAATTATTGTGATTTAATATAGATATCATTCATTCATTTACAAACTAAATATTTAGATATTTTTATCACTGGTTTCCTGACACCTGTCGCAGTAGGTGGCAACAGTTTACATTCAACCGTCCATTAAATGTCATTAATTAGTTAATGACTCAGTTTGTTTTTGACGGTGATGACAACTAGTGTCGTTTATTTGAATTTGATATTTTGAATTGTTGATTTTATTTGACGGATAAGCCGTTAATTTCTTTTTTAAACATTAGAGATATTGTTGGGCGTTAAAAGATAACAATAATTATTATTTTTAAATAATAGTTTTATGAAGTATTTAACATGCTATTAAAGGTAGAAATGCTTTAGTTTTTGAATAATAATAGATAACTGGTATCTATTGAGTCCCGGGACATCCTTTCGAGGGCTTACCCGGGGTTCACAACCATAGGCTGTTGGGCGTTACGTGAGGTTTTTTAGTCGGTAGGAGTCCGGCATAACATCCATGAGGATATTCCCTTACGTAAAAAAAAACTGGTAGATATCTATTGAATAGATAGGTAGGTTCACCAGTAATACTCAATCAAAAACTTAAGCATTTTTTAAATCATAAAACCGAGGTTTTATGATTCAATAAGTCGGTAAGATTGACTTTACACTAATGAGAGAGAAAGAGAGGAGATGTTATGGATCTATACCACAGAATAACTAATAGTACCTACTAGCAATACTATTGGTAGGAGAATTAAAGAGCATTACCATGTCCATTTCTAGTATCATCATCGCTCCAAGCAAGCCCACTGTTCCTCAGGATCCTGTTGACGGATGACACCGAAGGTATGGAGTGAGGTTCACACACTCTGGCGCTGAGGAGCCTCTCGCGGATCTCCCACGCGAACATTCCAGGGTTCTCCTGCTTGAGACGGAGGATTTTCTTCACGACTGTTGGCGTTGCAACTTGCTGGAAAGATGGAAAAGAAATATGAATGAAAATGTTTTATAAAAAAGTGTTTTATTGTGTCTCAAAATAATGATTACAGTAACAAGTTTGAAGAAACAGCTCCTGTAAGTAAGCTTAACTAATATTATAAAGAGGTAACGTTTGTAAGTTTGTGACGTTGTAAGGGGTAGGAAATTTCTGGATCTACTAAACCTATTTTCAAAATTATTGCGCCAATAGAAAGCTACGTTATTGTAGAGTGTCATAGGCTATAAATCATCACGCTACAATGAATAGGAGCTGAGCAGCAATGAAAAATGTAAAACAAACGAAGTTGTGAGGGTCAGCTAGTTATTAATGCTTGTGTTGGAGTTGCTTAGCTAAATCTGCATCCCCTCGAATTTGTATGTATGAAACTGAGACTACACTATATGGAGAATCCTTCAATGAAAAACCTAGAATAGAGTTCTTTTGTGGTACCTTCTTTCTTTTTGTTTTTGAATTTACAGCCATATTTATTTGTTTTTGGATTTACAGCCACGCCATAAATTACGGTTCTTCCAGGTGGACTAACTATTTTGTCTAACTGATTTGACCACGAGGAAAAAATATACGGAGTTTGAACTTTGCAAAATCTCAGAAAGAGTCTAATCGTCATTCGTGGAAAGTAAATTGGAGGATATGGAACTTTGCACACATACAACTTTGGAAAGCAAAAAATATAACTTGATGTAGAATTTGTGCAGTGTTTTATTAGATGCGCAGTAATTTTTTTCTGTGTCAGTAAAGTTAATATACTGGGTGTTTCTTTTAGCGTGTCAAGCCGCCACTAGCTGGTAGCAGGGTTCCATACCTATCGATTTAACCCCCATGTATGTTCTACGATTTTTTGTAGTTTTCGAGATATAATGTTCTGCATAATTCCCTATTTTTTTATTATCGATATAAATTTTTACATCTTGTATCAAAGTTAGGAAGGAGATTATTTTGTCCATAATACTGCAATCAATAGGCATTATAATAATAAAAAAATATCCAAGAAAAGTCGAACCAAAAAGAAGAAAGCCACGTGGGCACGTAATTATAAAAAATAACGAAAAAAAAAATATATCTCGAAAACTACAAAAAATCGTAGAACATACATGGGGGTTAAATCGATAGGTATGGAACCCTGCTACCAGCTAGTGGCGGCTTGACACCCTAAAAGAAACAAAGTTAGGAAGGAGATTATTTTGTCCATAATACTGCAATCAATAGGCATTATAATAATAAAAAAATATCCAAGAAAAGTCGAACCAAAAAGAAGAAAGCCACGTGGGCACGTAATTATAAAAAATAACGAAAAAAAAAAAATATCTCGAAAACTACAAAAAATCGTAGAACATACATGGGGGTTAAATCGATAGGTATGGAACCCTGCTACCAGCTAGTGGCGGCTTGACACCCTAAAAGAAACATCAGTATAATGTTACGAATAATATAATGTCAATCTACAGATGCCTAAGTATGCATCTATACCTAATCTGTAGATTGAATTGTAATTAAACCCTGAGAATATAGGCTCCTATAATCTAAGACACAGTATAAATATATGTTGTTTAACCAGTATTGTAGCTCCCTACAAACGGACGAAGCGCAAGCTATACCTACGATTCTCGTTTTCGGCAAGCCTTTCAGCACGCTAGCAGGCGATTGTGCCGAGTAGACGAATGGACGGTGTGTCGTTTTTTAGATAGTAACCGCGCGTGTTTTATTTACTAAAAATATTTAATATGACAACTAGAGTCTATTTTGCTTGTTTTGGTTGCATGAATTCGTCAATAACGCACCCAGAGATAACGTTTTTTAGATTACCTGGAAACTCCGAAAGGTAAGACTATAAATTGATTTTACTTAAGTACTAATTGGTACTATACTACTAGTTGACTAAAGTTAAACAAAGTGATCGACACGAGTGAACTAGGTAGTTACATGAAGTAGGTAGGTATGTTTGTGTTTAAAACTAGACTTGTGCTTGCTCAGTCAGTGAACGGTGCGATCCAATATAGTACAATATCCAAAAAAAACTAGTTCAGAACTCTATTACGTGTAGGTAGTACATTTAGTTCCGTTGTCAGTTCGTAGTTATTTAATTGAGAGCAATGATTTAGGTATGTTTCAAGAGTATTCATTTCTTTGTGGATGACCGATGTTACAGTACACTTAGCACCGTATGACTGCCTCTGTGGCGCGGTCGGTATTGATACCGCCTGCGGCGCTGAAGGTCGTGGGTTCGATTCCCACCCGAGACAAATATTTGTGTGACCCATATATGTTAGTCTCAAGAGTCTGGTTGTTTCTATGTATAATATGTATGTATTTAAAAAGTATATTAGTATTAATATCCGTGGTCTGATACCCATAACACAAGCAGGTTATTCCTAGCTTACTTTGGGATCAGATAGCGTTGTGTGAAATGTCCGTGAATAAAAAAAAATTGACAGCATTTTTGTTAAGTACCTTTGATTTTTATTACACGCATAGAGACAAATATGAACTTCCAAAGTTTAACACAACTTGACAATGTACGAAAAGTACTAGTGTACTAGAGACTGACCAGTACTTTCAAATCGAAAAATACTTTTAATTTTGTAAATCAAAAATTTAACGCAATGATTATAAAGACTAGAATTCCGTGATTCTATCACTGACGAAACATGTGATGAGCCGATTATTATTGTCTACGCCGCTTACTCGTTTTCAATTTTCTACACCCGTCTCACTTAATCGTTAGTAGATAACGGGCGCTGCGCCACCACGCCGCCGCCCCGCGCCGCCAGCCGTTGCGTGGATATTATATTATTACTCACAAAGTATTTTTTTGTTTAAATAAAAAAGGTTTAATATTACTCGAAATGAAAGCCGGTTGTCAGTAAAACAACAATCCTTAATACAAATTGAAGGCCTTGTGGGCGGATTGAAAAAAATCAACTGCATTAGGCTCACTATCTATTACGCGTACATAAATATATAGTGTAAAATGTGGACGTATACTATGCCTCTGCCTACACCTTCAGGGATAAAGGCGTGACTATATGAATGTATGTATGTACATATTTACAATCGCAATACTAAATAGAAAGTCAAAGTAGGCACATATTATTAAAATGCTGTAGGTGGGCAGCCCTATCGCATGCTTACGTACCGCGCGGCTGTAGGCATTTATTTCTAAAATCCGGCCGAGTCAAACTACAGTATACAGTGTCTAAGATTGAACCTATACCTGCCTTATTCGATAGAATACCTACTAATAGTTTTCAGTTTGCAAAATAAACCGTTTCAAAATTTCATCAGTAGGTAGTCACGATCTGTTTTAGGTACCTGTTAATTTCAACACTGCAAAAGGCGGCACATAAATATAAATTTTGAAATGTGGACGTACCTATAGACTATAATTAATAGGTACCTCTGTATACCCTTCGTGAATAAACGCGCTATATTTAAGTATGTCACGAATTTGACATGAAATTCATTTTCAAAGCTATCACATAACGCGAATTGCATAAGCTTTAACAGTAGGAAGCAAACGACATCTTTAATGGAGATATAATAACTGCCGAGAGTGGACAGTGGATATGTGGGTACAACGCTATATACGTAGAACTACTATCATTTATATGGTTTACGCTGTGAAAGTCCGATGTTTTGTGACAGCCGTGGTTATTAAAGCAGTAACGATCTGTGGGTTTTATGCGTCGATTTACCTTGCTCACGTTTATGTGTGATTGCTAGTTTCTAGATTTTCACACTGGTGATAGATGTTAGAAGGTATGAGATAGGTTGGCAGCGTAACACAAAATTTTATCTGTATAAAAAAAACATACTGTCGAACTGAGGAAGCACCTCCTTTTTTTTTTGAAGTCGTTTAAAAATATGGAATAAACGGCTTAGGTTCCTTTAGATTTTACAAAGAGAAAAAGAAAGGATGCAGCTAGAAGATGGTGAAACAAGCGAAAGATAGGTTTTGTATGAAATTTGAAGAAAAGTTTAAGAATTTGTGGTTTGGAATCAGAAGCTTTGCGCTGACCGCCCGAAATTATGATAGGTAAATCGATTCGAACGTCAGAAACTTGAAATCTGTACCAGTAGCGCACGTGTTTCTACCTTTTAGGTACAACTGGATTCTGCAAGCGGAGCAAGAAGAAGAGACACATCATTGGGGCTCTAACTTGAGGACCACTGTCTTGTCGCCATGGCTTACCATCAGTGCGGCTTCATTTTCACGAGCTAAGTAAGGGATATATCTAAATATATATAACTCAAAGGTTACTGACTGACTGACATAGTGATCTATCAACGCACAGCCCAAACCACTGGACGGATCGGGCTGAAATTTGGCATGCAGGTAGATGTTATGACCTAGGCATCCGCTAAGAAAGGATTTTGATAAATTCTACCCCCAAGGGGATAAAATACAGGAAGCGGGAACGGGAACAAATTTTACGCGGGCGAAGCTGCGGGCATCAGCTAGTTTAAGTATACATTTATCAAAAAAATTCGTCGTACGTAATCGCTGATCGCTTTCCCAAAACGTTATTTGAAGCCTACATTCACACTACATACTGCCAAAGGCTGAGATCGTCTGATTTGATATTAAAAAAAGTTTTTTAGTAGTTATGTTCTAAATAAGCCCGGGGTGTCATGGTATAATATTTTTAGGGTGTTTTTAACGTCATTCTCCCTTATAAACTTTGAAGCACTCTAATATTTGTGTTTCACGAAATAAAAACACATTTGTCAATTTTAATTAGGTAAGGTATCCGTGTTACGGCGCCTTAACCTTGACCACCCATCTTCAGACATTCCAAGACCCTAAATAAAGGAATTCGCCGTTTAAGTCTCGGTTCCGGTCAGGAATTTTCGAAAATATGCTGAGGAATTTGGTTTTTAGTTGAACTACTGGTCTTTTTCGTCAAATTATTCACTCAAATTTAGTAGCACAAGAACTTTTACACTCGATGACAGCGCCATCTGTCTTACAACTTTGGAATTATAAAAGAGGATATTTTCTAGGGTTCTGTAGAAAAGGGTGAATACGGAACCCTTTTCATTAGACTTCGCTGTCTGTCTGTCCGTCACGAGGTTGTATCGTGATTAGGGATTGCAATCCCGCAACAATATTTAAATCCCGGTATTTGCGGGACTGAGGGATCTCAGTCCCGCGGAATCCCGGTATTTGCGGGATCCCGCCTATTTCTGAAAGTCATTCAGAAAAGAATAAAATCCTGTATCATACATGCATCTAGAACTGAAAATGAAAAGAAAATGTATTTTTCAACATCCCTACCTCTGTCAATCTGTTTGTCTGTTACGCTTTCCAGCCTAAACGGCTGGAGCGATTGAGATGAAATTTGGTACAGGGATAGTTCGAGGCCTTGTAAAGGGCATAGGCTACTTTTTAACCGACTGCGCCAAATGTGGGTTATGATTTTACGCGATAACGACTTCTACGCGGTCGAAGCCGCGGGGAACAGCTAGTTACGTATGTATTGAGTTTATTAAATAGATATACATACAAAAATAATTCTTAGAAATGTTTGTATGCGCATAACTTCAAAACGGCATGACCGATTTAGCTTATTATTTTTATGTTTGGTTTTTTATTATCAGGAAAAGGTTTAAGAAAAAAGGGCATTGTTTTTTTATGGTATCACTTTAAACGGAGTGGTACTTTAAATCGAATATGATGTTAATTTCTGTAAATGCCTTTTACGATTTAATTTAACAATAAAACATTCTTAGTACTAGGGCAAATACAAATTCATTTTAACAGTTTCTAATGCATTTTCCGCCCTGACAGCTATTAAATATATCATGGCGGATGGCGGCTGTTGACTTGAGGGAAGAGCATACCTGTTCTAAAATAATTCAATTTATATGAATCGATTAATACTAATGATCGATTTTTGACATAGTTATACTTACAAGCTTCTTTTTTTTATACCACCAAGGTGACAGACAAGCATACTGCCCACCAGAAGGACTGGTGGTCACCGGAGCCTATGAACGTTTGCAACACCAGAAGCGCTACATTCGCACTGGCGACCCCGTAAAAACCTGCCAAGAACCCTTTTATAGAACCTCATTAATATTACTGCTTAGATTATTTATTTATATTTACGACTAGCTGACTCGCGCGCGCAACTTGGTTTGCGTCACCATAAGAGTGAGAAAGAGTTATGGTATTAATATTTTAACTAATATAATGTTTCTCGTCGCGTTTACTCTCGTCGTGTCGCTTATATTCGTTAGAGCTGACCCGCACAACTTCGCTTGTATCACTTGAGAGTGGGAAAGAAAGAGGTGTGGTATTAGTATTTTAAAATCATGTTTCCCGTCGCATCTACTCCCGTCACGTGTACATCCGTCGCGGAGCGCAGCGTCGCTAATATTTTAAAACTTATTAAGAACGTTAAAAGAGAACCTTAAATGATAGACATATGCTGTTGATGACTTTTTTAGAACTTTGTAAGAGAGACAATTTAGTAACACACAATTTTACTTAACTTCAATCATTTACGCAGCGGAAGCTCACATAATAAATATTTTTGTTCCGTTTTCAAAAAAATGCATGGCTGCTCCGCTCCTATTTGTCTTAGCGTGACGTTATATATAGCCATTAGCCATCTTTAACAAATGGACTATGAAACTGTAAAATATTTTTTGTAATGCAACTAGTAGCTTCTGAGATCCTAGCACAAACAAACTCTTCAGCTTTGTAATATTGTGAGCGAAACATAAAAAACAGACAAATTAGATTATTGTAAGCAAACCTTAAAAGTTAGATATATGCTGTCACAGACTTTATTTTTGAACTTTTTAAGAGGAATATTTTTGTGCTACACAATTTTTACGCAACTTTAACTATTTACACAGCGTACGGCTCGGAAGCTCTCAGAAGGTAAAAAAAATCCTGTTTTCGAAACATTATTCATTGCTGCTCCGCTCCTATTCGTCTTAGCGTGATGTTATATAGCCTATAGCCATTTTTAATAAATGGACTATTAAACCATAAAAGAATTTTTGAAATCTAACTAGTAGTTTCTGAGATCGTAGCGTTCGAACAAATTAAAAAAAACTACAAACCAAAAAAAATCTTCAGCTTTATAATATTAATATAGTATTAATATCGATTCATTAAAGTAATTACATAATAAACTAATTCAACAATAGTATAAGGTTAAAGATTGATTTAAAATAGGTATCGAATTATTTGAAGAGAAGTATCGATATATCGATATACGATTAACTGTCATTCATTATACAAAACTGCCAGCACTATTTGTCAAAAGCCGCCCGCATGTCAGTATCTTTCAATGGTTGTTTCAAAACATCTTTTTTGTAGTAAAATAAGTTAGATTACTGCAAGGAGCGTGAACAAAGTGTACTTTTACATTTTCTAACTTTTATAAATAAATATCTAGTACCTATATTCGTCGATGAGTCTTTTGTTCGGTTCAATTGTTACATCGTCGCCGGTGGTGGCAAGGAAAATAATGACCTGAATCAACACTGCCATTATCCACATCCACAGGGGTTTCGCCAACGTTGGTAAGTGTATATTATTATTAATACCAACACATGAACTAAACACCTATAACCTATGAATAATATGACCGACAGTTAGGTTATAATATGAGCGGTTTGTTTTTATTCTTCACTTGTCAAAGCCCTCATGCGGCCGTCTAGGGAGACGATGTGGTAGCAATCCTAGAAATCATTTTTTGCCTAATCACCATTATCTTATAACAAGGGACAAACTACCAAATCTGTGATAAGTGCTGAATTAACTGCAGTTTTCAGCTACAGATTGTGATTCAAGGGGAAGGTTAACTAGGTACCTATAGTACATACAATACACTAATAACCAAGCTGTAACATTGTTGCGCAGGTCGGATGGTTTAATAAATAAATAAACACAATGTCAATGATCTGATCCCAGGATTAGCTAGTGCAATTAAAAATTATTTGACATATAAACTGTTTATGTTCTAGATATCACATGACAATACACTGCGCTTAGAATATACTATGAATTGTTGCAATCTGTTCTTCAAACTGGAAGGAAGTAGCCCCATCATTTGGACTTAGATTTAATATCTACCGCTATGGCTAATTGTTTTATTGTGAAGAAAAGAACATATGGCTTACCAGGATATCTCCCCACTTGGTATGTATTTAATTACAGTTATTTTATATAGACTAAGGTATAGACTAAGTGATGTTGTAATGAGTTCAAAATACAGTAATGTTTTTATTAACATTGTTAAATGCTCTAGTGGACATAGCTCGCTGAATAAGTAGATACATTAAAGTGACAGTGGGCTGGCCATATCTGCAGAAGAACCAACTGTTGATGAAGCGAATGAGTGCTAAAGTGGAATCTAGCATTCTAGAGTAGGACGTCCACCCGCCAGATGGTTGGACCAACACACTAGAAAAGGTTGCAAGCTGCGACTGGATGCGGAAGATGATTCTATTAGTTATTTAAACAGTCTATCTAATGTTGTATATATTTTTCTATTCAAGGTCTGAAGACCTGGAGAAAGTATGCAGAGCTATTAAAGGTGAGCTAGAATGGCAGTACAACAGCATTCACTTCACATTACGACCATGTGGTCCATGCAGAGCATCTGTATACAAGAAAATGCAGTTCTACCATCATCTCTACCACCAGAACCTTGGTATCGGCCACAAGTTAGGCACAAGGAACGAAACATAAATTCAAACATATACAAACTTGTAGCTATACAACGACTGTTGGAAGGATTAGCACTAAAAAGCCAGACTTCAGTAATGTTCATACGGTTCAATAATCTGTGCCACTATTGACTAGGAATAAGCGCTACTCAGTTCTATGATCTATTGAATATTATACATTTAGCACTTAGCATCTATTTGCCTTCATTTAAATTAAGGACTGGTGACAGTAACGAAAGGTTGACTGGGTTATTTAATGTATCCAGGACTACACATTATTGCTACATGAATAAAGCTAGAGATATTTGGACTGAACAATTATTGCCACGGTATTTGGGTAAAAGTCACATGACTATGAGATGGCTTTTATGGAAACATACTATGCCTATTAAAACTAAGCCGGCTATAATTATCTGTGTGAATAGTTATTATGTATAGCAGTCATTTGACTCTGAAGACACTAGCACCATGCTATTGGTGAGCACCATATTATATGACCTGTTAATGTGACTTGATGAATTAAGATATAAGCACCATAGGATGGGATGCTCCGTTACTTAAAATAGTGGTGCTACAAGATGTTCTATCATTTAACTTTGTTATTTAAGATGCTCTTTTATTTAACTATGTAACAGAATATTTCTTATGATAGCAGTTATCATGACATATTCTATTCACAGATTATAGAACTTAAAGACAGATGGCGTTATCATCAAGAAAGTCAGGCCATGAAAGCAGAATCGAATATTGAACCCAAAAATGGGTACTGTAATGTGGCAGTGCTGTACACCATCCATAAGTAACGAATGATTTCTTATGTGCAGCGAATAATGCCTTCATTATCATGACGGTGTTATTCGCGTATTCACTTCTAGATATATACAGTACTTACTCACGTTTGGATTTAGTATTTGCTTTCACCTCACTTTCTTGTTCGGTAAGCGTCCCATTTCTTAGTTCCATTACTTGTGATTCTAGTAGGCCTCAAATTGGGTGTCAGCGGTGAGCAAGATAACAAACCCACCGAGTGTGGTGTGCATTATATGCGAGCACAGTGCCGCCCGCGCCGCCCTCTCGTGCTCTGCGCGCTCTAGCATCACTTTGCCCCGCTCGCCGCGCCGCGGGCATCCAGTTTGAGGCCTTATTTTATTTAAGATAGTAGCTAACCACCTACCTACTGAACCCTGAAACATTTTCTACCTAATAGAGTAGTCACGGAATGGAATAAGTTGCCTGAGCATGTCGTGCGTTAATGCATTCAAAAACCGTCTGGACAAAGTCTACAGATCTATCGATTAGATACACACACACATCAGATCACTGAGCTGCCAGTGTGCTTAGTTAATATAATAATAATACTGTATTTAATAGTATGTTCTCAGCGCATCATAGATTGTTATTTACAAATAAATCATTCATATTGTACTGTATTGTATAATTTATTACTAATAATTTCCATTTTCATTAAAGCTGTGGTACTGTAACTTTTGAGAGTGCAATCAACGCCAGAGTAACTCACTTGCAATTGATATGCTTTCGCTGTATGCTGTTTTTATTAGCATTAGTTATTAATATCCTTTTTAGTGCCTGTGTTACGCTTTTGTTGATGATGGAGAATCTAGAATCCCACCTTACATGAACATCTGCACCAAAGCCTCCGCTGGTCAGCAAGTTCACTACTTGCAGTTGACGTTGACCCAAAAAATGTAAGGAACAACGGATGATGATAATTACTTACCACAAGCATAACCAATAATTAGCTTCGACTATCCATTTATCATTTGGAACTCAATAGGTAATCAAAAAGGTATTATTGAACTCTTTGTGGCCAATAGTACAGAAAATCAAGGCATTCCACACCTAATCTAATGTACGATTCGCCATGAAATCCGGAGTGTCACATAATAATTTATTTTTATTTCTTAAAATACACGATAATACCATCACGACGCAGGTTTTTTTTCCTTGGTACCTCAAACTTCAAAGTGATACGAGCTTCCATAGTCATTTAAACATCGCCCTTTGGGTGGAAAAATTGAAATAACTGTAACCCGACTCGAACTGTTCGAAGAAATGGTTTCTATTGCGATTTTTTATCGGGTCTTAGGTCTTAGAAATTGGAAACTCCAAAATGGGAACCGGGAACAGAAAGACTGACATGGAACTGAACCCGGTAACTGAAAACCACTAACCGGGAGCTCTAAAACCGAAACCGGGAACCCGGAATCTGAAACCGAGAACGGGATCAGGGGATTGGAAACTCAGAATATCGATTTTCCATAGTTAAGGCAGGACAACGTCTGTCGGATTAGCTAGTTAGTGATAAAAATAATTAAAATTATTAGAAACAGATAATGGTTGTTATGGCATTATTTTGAAAGTAAATGCGCATAATACATAGCAAGTCAATTGATATTCTTTTGCCAAACGACTCCTAAATTTACATGTCAGATAGCCAGCAAGCAATGTTCAAGATAATTGAATACTTTTCTAACTGTTTGTAATACAGGAAAAGTCAAATCTTCCTGATTAAATCACTAAAATAAATAAGCACGTTATTAGGTTATATATTACGTCACATTTATAAATAAAAATTCTCGAGCCAAATCAGTTTGCGCGCTTCCGCTTACAGAAAAACAGATGGCATGTACCGTTGCACAGTCCCGCTAATCCCGCTCGATTTATGTGCGGGACTGGTCCCGCAAAAATACTGCGGGATCCCGGTATCCCGGTATTGCATTCCCTAATCGTGATAGCTAGAGAGCTGAAATTTTCAGAGATGATGTATTTCTGTTGCCGCTATTACAAATACTAAAATCAGAATAAAAGGGGGATAAAGGAGGTTCCCATACGACAAACGTGTTTCTCTTTCGTTGTTATTTGGTTTGGAATTCTCTGTGGGTGAGTTCGACTCGCACTTAGCCGTTTGTTTTACACAACGCGTCTATCCTACATTACAAGCTTGTATTGTGAGATGTAGACAAGTAGTAAACATGCTTCTAAAAGTATTTCTAAATACATAGTTACCTACATAGGAAAAAACACAAACCTCGAAGTGAACATTTGTAGATGACCAACTTTATAGTTCTAGGATAACGGAATTAAGTTTAATTAATATTGATTGTCCTGAGAGTATATTCAGTCGTAACTTCTTTCTGCGTTAACTCTGCTTAGAAGTTTGAGTTTTTTAGAGCTTCAAGGGATCATAGAACTTTATACATTGTGTTAATTTCAATTCGATATCTCCACGCGTTCACGAGATAAAGGCTCTTGACAGAAAGAGGACAAGGAGGACAGACGGATGTACTGAACCCTCGGTGTGTGAGTCCGACTCGGACTTTTTTTTGTTTTTTTTTTAATATTTAGCTCGCCAAATTGACGTCGCCACCAGCCTGATGGAAAGCCGTGGCGCATCTAGCGATTGGAGGCCACTTCTGACAGTGGTCCTCAAGTTGGCGGCCCTGTGATGTGCCTCTTCACGCTCCTCTTGAAGAACCCGGGATTGTAAGATGAGGGAAACACGTGTGCGGGCAGGTCGTTCCATGTTTTTATAGTTTGACAGAGGAAAGATCTTTTGAAACGCTCAGTTCTGGCGAAGATTCTCTCCACTGACTTAACCGTTTAATGTTCTTTTTGAGACACGGAACCCTAAAAAAGAATAAAAGAAAAAAAAACGCTGCGTAAAATCACGATAACCATCAGTTAATAAAGCATCAAACCTCCCACGCTATAGTGCAAAGATTAAACGCGATAGATTCCCCGGTAGTCGAATCTATCATATCGACCACTCGGCCATCGACTAATGAGCAAAGCCATCGTGCTAAGAGTCATTACTAGTCGCAGCTGAACGTTCTCACGGACTTTCATTTTACTGATAGTTGAATCTTATCAACTCTATACACATATAAAATTATTGTCCTGACTGATTTATTAACTATTCAGCCAATAAATAAAGAAAAAAAAAAGCAGTAAGTTGATGATTCCATCAACTTACTGCCTATTTTCTTAATTTAACGTGAAAAAAAACTACATGGATGCCATGCCGGACTCCTGACGAATAAAAACCACATGTTTCCAACCTACTGCCTACGGTTGGGAGCCCCGGGTAAGCCCTCGGAAGGATGATCCTAGATTTCCCAACAGATCAACTCACTGCTTAAACTACTGCTCTGTACGAATTTTGCCCAATTTGGCATTACCTTTTACAATCCATAACCTTTTAACCCCATTACAGAAAAAAAATAGCGTTATAAGTTTGACATGTGTCCATAATTCTGTCCAAAATTAGTACATTTGTTCAGGAGCTATGATGGCACTGTCTTTGGCTTCATAGCTCGTGAACGGATGGACCAATATTGAAGCGGATTTTTTGGTCGAAAGCATCGCTCCTCAAGTCACTTCTTAGGCAAAATTCAAAAATGTAATTGATATGAAATTTATACTATTACTTTGATGGATGAATACTATTACTATTTCCAGGAAATAGTAGAAGTTGCTGATGCATCATGTAAGTTCTCTGCTGGATATTGAACTCCCTAGAAAATTACTGGGTAGGTACTATTCGGGGTTATTAAAATAGTTAGGAGTACATACTTAGGTTAGGTTTTAAATTGATCTCTTGTCTTGTTGAAGTAGGCATCCGTTTAGAAAGGATTTTGGAATATTTTCCTATAAATATTGATATGAGTTTATTCGCGAGTGAACTCATGGGTATCAGGTAGTCGCAGATATATACGTGTAATGAAAATTCCTACACTAATAAAGTCCGGTAGTTATGTTTGTTTATAGACGATAAGTCCGATAAGGTCTTTACTTGTTTTTATAGTTATTAGAAACTCTATTATAAAGATAAAACCTTTTCTGAAAATGATGAGATATTTTTCCAAAAACGGATATCTCCAATAGTGTTGTTATTAGACTTATTAGACGGGAACCTATTGTAGAATGATAATTACGGAGAAAATACGATAAATATAAATGACTTTATAAGATTTCGTCTTCGTAAGAGGCATCTTCGGAATTTGACGGGAAATTTAGCAAAGCAGATACCATAATTATAATTATTAACGTAATGTAGCATAAGACTTTATAAGGGTTTTTTTACGTGAGGGAAAATCATCATGGATGCTATGCCGGACTCCTACCGACTGACGTAATACCTGACGTATCCGCGTAACCGCCTACACGGTTGAGAGCCCCGGGTAAACCCTTAGAAGGATACGCCAGGACTCCTAAGGGCTAATTTGTTCCCTTTAATTTTTTAATACAAATTTATCAAAATTGTCGTGACTCTACTGAGGATTTCAAAATGTATAGAGAGCGAGAAGAAATCTTTAACACAGATTTTTTTAATGTCGAGTTTTCTCAGGTGTAGGGCTATTAAAGGCATCTTTGAATTATTATTTTGTAATTTGTATGAAGTGTGTAATAGTTAAAAATTACAGAAAAACATAATTATTACATATCTATATATTTACATTATTACTATCTAAACTAAACCTAAATAAGGCCCCCGTGGCATTGTGCCCAAAAGACTACCAGCATTCCTCCTTTGAATAGCAATAGGTACCTATTCGCTGAGCGAGAAAACTGCCAGGCCTTGGGCCAACAGTCGACTCCACAAGGCGCATTTTCAAATTTTTGAAAAAAAATTGCGCATTTGGACCCCATGGACCTAGGGTCTCGACAATAGTGTGTAATAGTAGAATATAAGTTTTAAAATTGTTCTTTTTTTTGTACCACTGAGGTGACAGACAAGCATACGGCCCACCAGGCGGACACCGTAGCCTAAGAACGTTTGCAACACCAGATGCACTACACTCGAGCCTGCCGACTCTGCAAGAACCTTATATGACCCATTGAAGAACCCCATAGGTAATGTAGGCGTTTGGGAAAAACGAGGCTGGGATTACATTCCACAATCCACGTTTTTTTTCTTTTACTAAATTTTTTTGTCATTTTTAAACTTTGATTGACACTTCACGCAACAGCTTTCAATAACTTTCGATACATCTGCAATAATACAGTTTAGCAAATCTTTTGTAAGACAACGTAATTCTATAAGTACCTAATAAGTGGTCGATTCTAATATTATGACGGGAGCATTCGATACGCAATATTAATAATTATAGACGACCACAGACAGACCTATGATTTGAGGTGCGATCGACTTAGAAAAAAGGTTGACCTTTTTGGCATGTTTTGGCAGATGGTGTGGAATAAAATAAATTCTCTGTAGGTAATAATGCACATTCAAAGCTAGCTAGGTTATGTTTGGTAAGTACTTTACCTAGGTACATAAACTAAGTACTCAATTTTGAAAAGTGCAACGATATTGTATGGTATGTGGTATGTAGGTGGTCTTAAGAATAAAACATATTTTAATTATTATTAATGTTATTTACATTATGAATTTTTATTTACTACATCCTTCGGCCGTCAAAATTTGATAGGTACCAACCCACTTTATAAAAAAAATAGCTTTAAGTAGGTATTTCTCCCCCATAAACAGTTTAACTATGTAAAATTTTACGACCATCTGTTATATTAGCAATTTTCTTAGAAAGTACACAATATTTCACGTTTTATGATAAATTAAAATCTTGTAAAAAATTTACAGATGCAGTAAAAAAATAGCCTAAATGTCTAACGGTCTCAGCAAAAAAAAACACTTATTTTTTTTAAACCAAAAAGTGTAAAACGCGTGTGCAATCGGCATCAAATCGTTCGTTCAATAGTGATATCGATTGAGCGTCTAATGGCATAATAATCGGTTTCCCTTCAAAATTGACGCCTTGCATTCAACCGCGCTCCTTGCCACACCTCTACTTTAAAAACCTACTATTTACACATTAACTTTGACAGGCTACTTAAAAAGTCATATAATTATTTTTTAAAACCACATGCGTGAACGTCGCATTAAAAACGGTAAGAATTATGCCATAATGGATTTTGGTTTGAATTTAGATAATTGTTGAACTTATTGATTTGGTACAACAGATGTAGGTAGGTGCACCGGAAATTGATGCAATTATAATAAAAAGTTAGTTTGATTCTGTTTCTGAAAATGTTTTGACAAGGCTTCATTGTCTTTTAAAAGCAAGGTTACATTTGCCGATCGAAATGGGGTCACTCAAAATCAGTAGATATTACAAAAGATATATCGTACCACACATACAGAGATAGCTGAACAGGGCTGCTTTCTAGTGCCCACATAGTCTACCGTTCTCTATCTACTTCTTTTGTTTCTAAAGAGGTGTATCCTGCGGAGAGTCTTTATCTCATAATCTATCCTGATCTATCCCGCCACCCGGTAAAGGCGACGACGCACGTGGCCATTCTGATGAGGCACGGAGTTGCACAGAAAGTCGACCTGCTGATTTCGTTGCAAGGGGTAAAGTGTCATAAATACCCGTCCCCGTATGGCGACGGGAAAGAGTACTAAATGTCGCCACCCGAATTCATCACGTGGTCGACTAAGGAAATACTTTTGCAAAAAATATCCAGTACACACAAACTCGGTTGTCAGGAAAATGACAAACATTCAGCCAAGTTGAAGGATTTATGGGCGGTTTGAAAAAAATCCACTGTGGGTCGTCACAAAATGGCCCTGTCCACTTCAACACGACAATAGACTCACCACCTATTACGTGAGACATAAAACTCACTATCCCCGATCACTTTCGTCAGTACCTCCATATATTTTAAACAGTTGTCCAGCTTAAAGTGCCGCGAAAGCTCTGATCTCAAATCATAAGATCTGAGCGACAACTGGGCATTCTACCGTTACCGTACCTAGCTACTCTATGGCGCAGTTTCAAGTAGGTGTTGAAATATTTAGTTGTATTGACCATAACTGTCACAAAGAACGACAATTAATACGGCCAAAAAACCACTCGAATAAAAAAAACTAATATGAAAAATACGGTGTTGAATTTAATGACAAAATAAATAAATATTGATAGTAGTAATGATCTTGTAATGAGCCACGGTGGAAATTACATATGTCAAGTTAAGCAGCTTTAACGCTATTTAAATTAATATAAAAGATTAAATAAAGATATTAAAAACAGAAGTTCCACGTTTGGAACATCGGGCTAATATTGGTAGCGAGACGGTCGCTAATTCTTGAAAGCTTTAGGAAAATTCACAGGTGATAAATATTTTGTTTCATTTTTTGGACTACTTAGAAATGATATGAAAATTCGTAAATAGTAAATAGTCTAAAATTTAGAAGAGCTTTTCGAAGTTACGTGCTTTTTTGTTTACTTTGCATTTGGTAATTAACAAGATAGGTGTGTACTTTTAGACAGCTGGGCTCATACTTTTTTACAGCTGTGGTCTGTGTCGACATTTGAATATATATTTCTTTTTTTACTGGACCCCCAAAGAGTGACCCCAAACCCTATACAATGTTACATCCATCTTACCTACTTTCAAATTCAAGGAAACTTGTCAACTAACTCAATTTAAAATACGACCATTTTAGAATCAAAGTAGTTTGTCTTTTTTTCTCAGAATATCAAAACCCTTAGGTATAAAATCCGAGCCAAATTTCATTTTGTTGCTTTTTGAAAGATTGAACAATTAAAATAATGTCGTTTTTAACTTGCTAGTTTAAAAAAGTTTAGTTAGTAATAACGTTATACTAAATATCAAAAAAAATTAAGCTAAAATAAGCTTGTGGTATGGCACGGGATCTAGACGACTGATAGAGATATTTTTATTTCTATTTTAATATAGATAAATTACACCCAGACACAAAACAAATCAATGTGCTCTACACAAAAAGAGATTTGACCTTGGTGGGAATCGGACCCATGACCTTCGAATCCGTAGTCAGGCACACTAACCGCTGGACCACGAGGCCAGTCATATAAAAAAAAAACATATGTCCACCTAAAATCTAAACACATCAACTCAAAATCACAAAATACGATCATTTACAAGTTATAAACGCAACCACAATCAAACGAACGCACGAACGCAATAAAACCGTAGTAGCATTATATTATATCTGTGTGTATTATATTATCTGTGGTATGGTAGCAGACCAGCGCGCGCGCATTTCCCGACGTCACGGAGTGTGCCGTTCAACGCAGTTTTTGTCCTCACTTGCACATCAATCATGCCTTGACACATCCAATATAATGTTTTTGCACAAGATGCCGCAACGCACGCTACCCGGTAACTGTCCAACAACTATTAGTGTTTCTTATTACCGATTTCTATTAGACTTTTCACATCTGATGGGGTGAAAGATAATTTCTCAGGGCGTGAGATCCGTTGGTTTAATGGCACGATGATTCGATATTAATAAGAGGGAAGTCTTTAATAGTTGTGGTAGTCGCCTAATGTAAGCAGGTGGATTGTTGACAAGTTTTTTTTCTTGAGTAATAAATGGGTCACTGGTTTCTCGTTAAGTTTTGTATCCTATGATGAACTTTGGGGGGTAATTATAGGTTGTTTTATTGTAGTTCAGAAGCTATCAGCTGAGTGTCCTGTGTGCAGTAATGTATAGTTAATTTTTGTTTTGTAGCGAATGAATCAGGATGTTGTTTGCGATTGCGAATGTAATTAATATTGAGATTAACGTCAATCAACTTTATTGTCTTGTAATAATGCGGTTATAATGTAACTATTGACATTCAATTAGAGAGCAACAAAAGTGTCATAGAAATATATCTGACACTCAAGTTTTTTTTGTTTGGTCAATCATTTTGTAACAGAAACGGCCTGTTACAAAATGATTCTCAAGAAGCACATGAGGTCAGTTTTCACTAAGTAAGTAAGTTTAGAAAACGTTCCTATTATGGCACAAACCAAGGCCGTCTAAAATTGTTCCTAAAGTAATCCCGAATATATAAGAAACAAAAATGTCTTTTCTGTTTTTGTCCATGTGTGCAATATGGTATTGAAATCTATCTATGAAATAGCAATGTAGTAAAATTTTCATTTTTACTAGATAGTACACAAAATTATAGATAGATATCTATAATTTTGTGTAATGGCGTTTTTAATCTCTTTTTTAAATACGGGTTTAATGAGAAGTGAATGTGGTATTACCGCATAGAAACTATGAAACAATGTTCAACTAGAACGCAAATCTTTCTTAAGCAAAGATCTCCTTTTTATAGGTTCTTATCATTAAAGCCAATTTCCACCACGACAGAGTAATGAGAGATGGTGAGCTGAAAAGAGCTTTGCTTTCCACTGATAAAGAGCTCAAAAATAAACATGCGATGCAGGATTTATCTATTCTTACTTGTGAGAACTTTCATATCGCGATGCAGCACTTCTATTGATCTTCGGTATGTGGCGGTCGCCACAATGAGAAATGACGCAATTCTTTATTTCACATTTTGGATGAGATGAGTAAAATAAGGCATGAAAATGGTGCGCCCAGTTCTTTCTTCCCGAACACTTACAGGTGGGAAAACAAGTAGGTATGCAGTATACTGCTTGCGAGTTACGCGGATTTAGTAATGACCCCGTTCAGTTCGCGGTGAGAATGAGGCTTTATGCTATACTAGTCTAATAGGTGTAAAGATTGTAAAGAATGTATATAACGACCTCATTAACATTATACACATTTTTGCAACACTATGCTTCTTGCTTATAAGTAGTTTTAGTAAAAAAGTGTATCCATGAGTGGTATAGGAATCTGGGTAATTTTAATAAATACCTATTTGAGTGTTTCCGCAGGGAGGAGTTTTTAAGGTTGCCAGTGATTCCTGGAAATACTACTCAATTGATGTTTGAACTGGTTTGTAAAAAGTTGGTCGTTCTGAGAGAGCAGTAGACTTCGGGAGTATTTGTTTATAGAATGTTTCTTACAAACAAAATTTTATATGTTAGAAGCAATTTGTAAAGAAAATGTTTACAGGTCATTAAAAGCTCCTTTCCAAAGCTTATGCAGACAGAATAATATATGATCTAAAAATTTCCTCCAAATCTGATTCAAATCGGCGACTTAACCTATTTTTTTTACGTGATGGAAAATCCTTATGGATGCTATGCCGGACGCCTACTTACCGACTAAAAAAGCTCACTTGTCCTGCCCAACAGCCGCGGTTGGGAGCTCCAGGTAAGCCTCGGAAGGATATTCTAGAGAAAATTGCTATTGAAATGTAGTTTTTCTCGTATTTAGACAAAAAACGGCATAAACATGAAAAGAAAGTCATTTAATAAGTACTTTCGTCTACGTTTTCAAATCGAACGATCGAGAATCGGCGTTCTTCGTCATAAGTTACCATCAGGCAGGTGATATATCCGACAGGATACGAATAAATACCGGTTAAGTGTGACGGTATTACGCTATGTAGAGTTCCGTAGGTATTTAATATCACGCTAATGAAAACATTATAGATAACATGAACTAGATAAAATAAGCTTTATTCTAAGTTATTTTTATGTTTCTCGAAGAATTGTAATCCTTTTGAGGAATAGATAAGTTCTGAAACTGTGTTTTTTTTTTGTTTAACGTGAGGGAAAATCCTCATGGATGTTATGCCGGACTCCTACCGACTAAAAAACCTCACGTCACGCCCAACAGCCTGTGGTTGGGAGCCCCGGGGAAGCCCTCGGAAGGATGTCCCAGAATTCTGAAACTGTGTTAGAATAAAAACTAACGGTCTACATTTAGTTTCTTAAATGTTCATAACACACGTTATTAACACGTGCTGTAGTGTAGAAAATACATATATAATGACTAGCGGACGTCACGCGGTTTCACTCGCGTAGTTCCCGTTCCCGTGGGAATATGGGAATAAAATATAGCCTATGTTCACCGCAAAGAGTGTAGCTATCCAACAGTGAAAGAATTTTTCAAATCGGTTCAGTAGTTGCGGAGCCTATTCGATACAAACAAACAATCAATTCTTTCCTCTTTATAATATTAGTATAAATATCATATTTATTTACATGTGTAAATGTATAATGTGATTTTAAATAATATAATGGTGGTGATGGCCTTGGGGTTTTTTATACCACTAAGATGGCAGTCAACCATACGGCCTACCAGTTGTACTACTGGTCGCCGTAGCCTACGGACACACGCGCTGCCGACCATGTAAAATCCGTCTAAAACCCCTTTTTTGAAGAACCCCATACTATAGGCGTTTGGGAAAACCGAGGCAGGCAGATCACTTTTTGAAGTAAAACTTCTTTAGGCGCGACTAGGGGTAACTCAGATTTTTTTTCTGACGGAAGTAAGTACTATTTGAATTTTAAATAGCAGAAACTACGTTTCCTCTTTTCAAAATTCGAATGAATGATATTAATATAACACTTGATGCCGTCAATGGCAAAGAAGTTTTACTTCAATCGCGCGTAAAGGTTACACGCACTTTTTTCTATACTTTTTATCATAGTAGAGTAAGTTTTATTCATCTGTTGCCCATAGTACGGTTCAGTTGTCCGATCAACCGGACTATGTATATACTATGTGCTAAAACGCAAAAATGAAAACTATGTGGAACACTTTTTCTTTCTTGATCACGGAACCCTAAGCGCGAACCTATCACTTTTTCACCGCACTAAAATGAACTGGTATCCATCGGGAGTAATGAGCTTTTCAAGGTTGTCTCCCAACAATCAAGGTTGCACAGAGAGTAGCACTCATCGCTCAATAATTACCAACTTAAAGTACCTTACACCTTCAGCGGAAACACCTTTGTAAGTAATTAAGTTTTTTACGACGCATCAAGGAGGATTTAATATGATCTCTTTTGTGAATCCCGTGAAACTGCGGAGTCTTGATTCGTAAAAGTTTAATGTGCACTATTTTTACACGACATGCCGGCCTATTTTCGCGAAGGGATACCTTTATAATGTAGAGTGTGTTATGATCGGGAGCCCTCAGCGCCGAAACACGTAGACGGGTATTTACTGGCACCTAACATACATTTTTCTCACATTTAGATTTTTTTTTTAAATAGGGCAAGATATTTGCATCAGTAAACTTTCGTTTACGCTTTCAAGCCGTACGATTTAGCATCGCCACCCTTTCCGTTATCCTTTCGAGGTTGCACCCTGGACTCCCTGCTGTAGGTAGATTTACCCAAACGGCACCGGGTGGTTTCAGCCGGTCTGTCATAGCATCCATGAGGATTCCTCCGTGTAAAAGAAAGAGGATGCGTCACTGTTACGGACGCTTGACACTCTCAACCTAGATAGAGACAACTGATATATTTTATTGTTCATACTGTATAATCATTTCTGAAAATTGACCGTACACAAAACGTATCGACAAAACTTTACTCTAATCAGGATTCGCGTATCAAAATTTATTAAATACTTTAAGTGTGTGGCTTTCTTACATTGGCAAACGTAAATCATAAAAGAATTTTCTCCCAGTAAAACTTTGCCTGATAAATAAAAAGAAAGTGCAATGCATGGGTAATTTTTTCTTGTATCTTATCAGATACACATACCAGAATATACAGGATGAATTTTTGAAAAGGGATTGGATGGCCAAATCCGAAACTATAAGGAATAGCGAAAAACGCTGAAAGGAGTCACGAGCCCGATTTTGATGAAACTTAAAACCTCATCATTAGATTTTCGAAAAACCCATAATCCTAGCTGGGAATCGAACTTGTTGATTTCTCAAAAAAAAACACACCCTTTATTATTACACCATACGATAGAGTTGCTGTTAAGGATCAAATTTTGCAAAGTAATATTAATAGCATTTTTCGCTATTCCTTATAGTTTCGGATTTGGCCATCCAATCCCTTTTGAAAAATTCACCCTGTATAACAAAAAGATATCCATACTAGTCATAAAAACATAAATATTTTACTGTTATACATACATAAAAAAATACCTAAATATAGAAATCATATTTATCTGATTTAAGATAGGAGTAGCTCTCTCACTCTTAGCTGAAACTTTCACGCTCAAGAAACGCTTATGTGGGGGGTCCCTTATCTGGAAAATATTCAAGTTATTTTTTTAATCAGTTTTTTTTTCTCCTAGGGCTTTCTCGGCTTAAGAGTTTTGCTGAATTCAAGTAATTTGAATATTACGTGTTATTTATATTCTTGTAGATTCCAATCCAGGTTTGGTCATAGTTTTACCAAAGTTATTATAATTAGTACCTACTAAGTACATAGTTTTAGTCCAGAAAAGCGTTAAAAACTTTACTGGAGCTAGCGTTCGAGTTTGAAGACTGAACAAGAAAGCTGCGTTTTTCGACGCTTAAAACTTGTGCATGTTATCGAAACTTTTATCTTTGAAGATCCACCATTTTAATACGTAAACTGTCTCAAACAAGAATGCCGTGAATTCTTTCTCGCCAGACTGCCCCTCTCTAACACGTTTATTGTGAAAGTGAAAGCTCAATCCGATTGACTTTGAACAGATCATCCACATGATCTATGACGTAGTTTAATGCAACAGAGTCACAGCTACAGACAAAGTCTCGCCATAAGCCCCCCTGCACCCTATTTTATAGAGAGGGGCTAAAACGCACTAGTACACCCACCAAAAGCTCTCTATAGAGTTTGTCTATAGTATTACAAGCACAGATAACATAGGTTATATTTTCCTATAGACTAAGAAATAATATAGTATTTACTACTATAAACTTTTAAGTTTGTGTAATATATTAGTTTCAATTGTATTATGTTAATACGTTTTTATTATGCCGTATAGTATAGGATTTCTTGTATACTAGAATTACGCGAGTATTTACGCGCCAATATTATGGTCTATGACTATCTTAATACCGATTATATCTTTACGTTCTAAGATTATGAAAACTTTATATTTGAAAAATATTATTGTAATAAAATTGTGATAAAATTTTTCATAACAATATTATATCAACAAAAAATATAAAGTCAAATTCCGCTAAAACGCGCTATCCGCTAAGTCTAGGGAAAAATAGTTTTAAAATTTATAGTTCCCACTTTTTATATTATATTTAAATTATATAAAACTAGCTGTTTCCCGCGGCTTCGACCTTTTGCGCAGTCGGTTAAAAAGTAGCCTATGTCCTTCCCAGGGCCTCGAACTATCTCTATAGCTTTCATCCCAATCGCTCGAGTAATTTATAAGTGAAAGCGTAACAGACAGACAGACAGAGTTACTTTCGCATTTATAACATTATATTAGTAGGGAAGCAGGGAAGTAGGGATTTATATATTTATTTATTTATAGTCGTTGTGAGAAAAGTACCGATAGACAAACTTAAATAGTTGTGTAACTATAACGTAAACTTAATTGGGTGTACCTAAGTACAGCCACAGATAACGTAATGCAATACTTTACATAGGTTCCGTACATATTTGGAGTCCCAACCGGTATTTTTAAGGTTGCAAATTGCAGTGTTTACAAAAAATGTTGCCTACTTTAAAAATCGTTTCTCCAAAAATAATATCAATCAGTCCACTACTATAGACGTCTTTCCTAATTTATGCCCTACTCCCACTATATTCGGAATTTATCGTTCACCAAAAATAATATCATCAATCAAGTCTATTACTGTCAAGCCTCTCCCAATTTATGCTTTATCTGTTCTACACCTTCCGCATCAATGTGTTACCAACAAATAAAATCATCCTAAATCATGGTAAAATATTCAAAGGTGGTCACACCGTCACACAAGCTGGCAATTCACGCACGCACACAGACGCATTCCCACACGCTCTGGTACTGAATAGATCGTACGGATTTTCGCAACTTAAGTCGGATTTGCACCGATAATATTCAGTTTATGGTTCGCTCCATGGATTACCCTGTCAATATTATTACTCGCTTCTTAATACCGTAAAGCTGCTTCATAAAACATATTGGAAATTATAGCTGATACGTCCTGTTTATCATGTGGTTGAAATTGCCGCATTGTGTGAACTAAACGTAAAAGCGTATTTATTAGTAAGATGTCTTTATTTAGTGAGTAGGAGGGAGTTCTGAGCATATATTTAATATTGGTAGATATAAAATTCATTCATTCAGGATTTTATGAGAGTTTCGCCATTCGATGCTATCACTTCGTTTCTACGCAGTTTATACGCAGTTCTGTAAAGGTTACTAGGTACAATAATTTCATCATAGATATTTTAATTTTATAATTTTATGATATTTGTATTTTTTTAACTTTCTTTCATTTCTATACAGTTTTTTTTCACCAATAGTAGAAGTTTTCTGAGTAAGGGAAATGATATGAATCTTTAAATCTGTTTTCTGTTCATCTTAGCTTAAAATGTGTCAGGGTTGCCAGTGGTTTGTCAATATTTTCGCGGGTTATTACTATTCTTGATGAAAAATCAAGGTGCTGCAAATGGGTTGAACTCTAACAATTAGCTATATCATTAACAGTTTTGTGATGCTTAAATTTTTGCTTAAATTTATCAAAAAATTCTTTATTGCATTCCACAATGTAAATAACTTAGGTACCTACCAGGTGCAAATTGTAAGATCATTGTAGACCCTGTCGGGCACAGCAAATAATATATGAAAGAGAAGGAGAGTGTGAATTTTTAGTCCCTCTCTATAAAATAGAGTGCAGAGGGGCTTATGGCGAGACTTTGTCTGCAGCTGACTTTGTCGCATTAAACTACGTCACTAGGTCACGTGGATCATCTGTTCAAAGTTTGAAATAAAACAAAAATAACAACGTCAATCGGATTGAACTTTCACTTTCACAGTAAACGTGTTAGAGAGGAGCAGTCTGGTGAGAACGATCTCACAACTTGTATTTGTTGTTTAAATCCAGAAGAATAATTCACTTAAGACGCGACAAAGTGTCAAAAATCAACAAAAAAATCTTCAAAGTCGGAAATCAACGGCCAAAATTCAGTCCACACAATCAAATTCCCGTATCCTGTCCGTATTCCACACGTGTGATTAAGGCCTTAACAGATAACAGCGTTGATAGTTTGACATCGGTTGACAGGTGCTTAGTCCCATGACCCGGTTGACCAATCGCACCATTATTGTTACAAATTACCCTTTGATCCAACCCTCGATTGTGTGCGGAAGACCTAATTACCCTAAATATTATGGTGTTTTTGAATTTCGAAAATTTATAATGTGTCATTTTTTTATTGCAATCATGGATTGTGAATTATCTTATGGTTGTATTCGAGCAGATATAAAAGTTTATAGATAGGTAGATTTCTTTCTTTCTTGCCTGTGGTACTATCAGTGGTACTACGTGTCCTACTGAAGTTTTCTACTACTGGATCAAAAATAAATGTAGAGCGTTAAAAACAAATGAAAATAGCTTTGTTTACTTTTTACCATTTATGTGTATGGATTGAATATCTAATGATACAAAAATAATATTTTCATAATTAAAAAAAAAAATATTTTCTGGCTTTTGGCCTCACTTTTTCAGCCAATGTTTTCACAATTTTTAAGTGTTGTAAGTTATTTTATATACTCATGAAATTACACAGTAACATTTTCTTTTGTCCGATAGTGTTTGTGTATGGTTTAATTAAAATTTATTTAGAAGTTTATATGACGAATAACAAAGATTCACAGGATAAGTAGGTACCTAGTAGTTTTTCTCTTCGACAAGAATTATTTTGATCATTTAAATTTTAAATCATCAAAGCCTATTACAAATACCTACACCATTTTTTATTGCAGAAGTAATTATACCTATTTGTCATATTCCACACAGTACGTATGTAATATAAGATAACATTGACGTATTATTAATCTGTACCACTGATCTGTATTATAATAATACAGATCAGTGATCTGTACCTTTTTAACGTTTTTTTTATTTAGGCCGAAAAATAATTATAAACAAACTCCTTGTTATTTTTTTCATTCGCAAACAGTATCTGTATCGATACCAAATGTCAGGCATGATAAAGTAGAACAGATGCCAGTGTTAATTTTTAAAAATTGAACACCAAAACACGATTAGATAGCAAATTTGCTTTATCTACTAAAAAAGTGTAAGCGATATCTTTGTCTATTAATTTCTTGCGGTTTGACTTTTTCAAGGACCCGTTTTCGTAAAGATTAAAGTCATTAATATTGATATTTTTTAAGTTAGCGGTTACTTATTAGTATTAAATGCAAACAAGATTACGGATGGATAAAATATAGAGCGCTTGTATTTTTTTTTAGACAACTTAGATAAAAATGAAGAACAGCCTATTTGGTCATTACCCATTTTATGGCACGAGAAAAGCTATATACCTTGGCAAAAAAGTCTACAAACGGAACTAATATTTTGTAGGCTGGCTTTACATTGTCAAAAAGCTGCCAATAACGTCACATATTGTCTGTCAGTCAATGACGTTATACAATTTGATTGGTGGGTTTTATTGACGGTTGTTGACAACTGGATACTGATTGGTGGTTCTTTTAACGGGTTGCCATATGAACAGCACAGTGGCTCCTCCATTATTTTCACGACTTTTTTGCCAACCTGTACTTACTGACTTCTCTTGAAATGAAAATATATTTTAAGCAAGGTAGTAGGTACCTATGCTAACTTTTTCATATAAATTTTATATTAATAAAAAAAAAAAAAATATATATGGCAGAATTGAGTAACATCCTGCTTTTTTGAAGTCTGTTAAAAAAAATGACAACTTGGTTCAGACGTTGAACTCATGGCATTAGCCTAAACCAAGCCAAAAAGCTCTGCCAACTGTGTTTTGGAACCGAAACAAGTTAATTTTTTTACTAAGCACACACATTGTAAGCGCAGCTCGTGTGTTATGGACTAGTGGCGTAAATTAGGAGAGGCCTAGGTCCAACGACGGATTAATACTACTGGATGCCCTAAGCAATCCATGCCTGTGGGCCTCACTATCCGTATATCAAGTAGAATCGGTCTTTAAACCTTTACCGCCTAAAAACATTAGTTTTTTGTAAAAAAGGATGATGAGTTTAACGTACTTTAGAAGTGGAGTAGGTGCGACAACAATAAAAATCAAAGCATAATTTATTTATTTATTTATTGAAATGCGCCTTGCGGCTTTTCCGAGCATTGAACTCACGCAAGATAGTATTAACGTTTAACGTTTTTATTTTTTAACATATCAGACTCTATGTACAATATCGATAAATTATCAAGCCTTTCTTGTATTATCTTTGTCTGCTAAATGAGAATTTGTCTGATGTTTCTTTGTATATCTTTCCTCTTTTTGTATATCTTTTATCTTTCCTCTTTTCGCATCTCTGCATTTAATTTATCAATGATGCTATAATAACACGTTATTTCGAATTGTTCTTTTGAGCTGAAACTTACTTCAGGAGCTGAACAATCATTGGGCATTTTCTTTCTTCGTCTTTGACGGGTGTCTTTGTATTCCACATTTGGTAGCTTTTCTTTTGCGCGGGCTTCTAAAGAATCAAATTCGCGCCGGTTTTTTTTTTAAAAATCACGAGTGATTTGTAGAGGTTAGCGCCAGTATCTAGATTAACTTCTGGGTCTTGTAATACCTTTCAAAAGGTTTGCCAAATTTCGTCCCACATGACCAACATGATGACAATTCTTGTAGTTTATTTGACACATTAGCTGCTTCTCTTCTGGTTTCTCCTTCTTGCAAGTCATATGGTTGAACCAGAAAAAAAATGTAGTATTTGAACTGATGAAAAAAAATTTACAGCTGCTAGGCAACAATCCACGGCGCTTTGACCTACTAAATTGTGAGAATGGGCTGTGCATGGGATACTCTGTTTGCAATTTAGGTAATATTGCAAACAGATTCGCCTCTAGAATATTCTACTGCATGCCATTGTAACGCCCAGACATATTTGAAGCATTGTCATAAGACTGGCCTCTGCATTTTGAAAAATCTAATCCACAATGTTCTTCAAAGTATTGAAGAGTCTGCTTTGCCAGTTCCATGTGATGCGTTTTCAGTTCAATAAATGTCAAAAATCGCTCTACTGGCTGCCCATCTTTTATATAGCGAATAACTACGCTGAGCTGGTCCATGTGCGTCAAATCTGGCGTAGAATCTACTGCAAGACTATAATGTCTAGAATCTTTTATCTGCGATATAATTTTAGCATGCACCTTGCGATATAATTTGGGCCATTAAGCGGGAGTGGGGTTATGACTCTACGTCGGACTATAGGTCAACTTAATACGCGCGAATTTTCAAATTAAGTAGTCCTACAAACTTTTTTGGTGCGGTTTTTGGTGACGTGAGAGTGAGACGTGATGCCCTAAGGACGTTTTTTTTGTGTTTCTTCTGGTGCCCCCTAAGACGTGATGCCCTAGGCCAGGGGTCGGCAACCCGCGGCTCGCGAGCCACTTGCGGCTCTTTGGGTGTGAAGCTGCGGCTTTTTATTTCCATACGCAATTATCCTAACATACATTTTCAAAAACGTTAATATTACCCTTTCATTTTGAAAAACACCATAGCAGCTTTACTTAAACAAGCAAACACGCCTATTGGTGTAGTGTTGCGATCAAAAATGTTATATGGAGCATCAGTGTGGGCGGACGCCCTTAGCCTTTCTAATAGGTTTCTGCTGCGATGTCCGCAGCGGGCCATAGTCCAGAGAATAGCTCGAGCTAAAAACACCGTCTCATATGAGGCGGCGTGTCTAATTGCTGAAAGTTTGTCGTGGGACCTGGAGGTCAAAGGTCTGGCAGAAATCTACCGGCCGAATGTTTTGTTGCGTCTAAATGCCAACCAAACATCTTCGGAAGAGGCCCAGCGGTAAGCATTGAGCTCGTCTCAGCCATCTGGTCAATTCTGAGGTCCTGGGTAGAAAAGTGGCACGGTGCAGTGACATATCACCTCACGGGGCACGAGAGTGGTAGGCATTGAGCTTGAGACAATGTACCGTCACTGTGAGGACCTCCAGAGTTACACGTCGAGCCGCTCTAGAGGACCTAATTGACCCGGTCGCGTCACAGTCTCATAAAGTTCATGCTATTTTAGACAGCGAAGATAATTGATTCGCTGTCATTTCCTTTGCAAACGGAGTCATGCCGGCAATTAGAGCGCTTCGAGTGTGAGAGCGGGGTGGTCCCACACTTCCCGCTTGCCCACCTTTCACGCTTGGTCGACGACTGGAACTTTATGCTATCCGTGCGATTGACTAAGACGCCCGGAACACGAGGTCCGGGGTCGCAGCAGTGAAATTTCGAGGGGTAACTTTTATACCACCCAGAATGAGAAGAAAAAAATTTTTGAGGCTCTTTAAAAATCTTGATAATTTAAAATTGTCATTTTTGGCTCTTCTGACTCAAAAGGTTGCCGACCCCTGCCCTAGGCAATTGCTTAATTTGATTAAGGGTTAATCCGTCACTGCCTAGGTCCAGCAATTGTTGAAAGCGCAATGACGAGGACCCTGAATCAATCAATCAATATTAGTGACTATTTACAACGGATTAGTTTTAATTTACATAATTCTTAGCAAAATAAATCGTTAAGGTACTTAAAATATAAACTTACGTACATGCAGATAATGAACGATTCTATTATGTAATTACCCGTGTAACTCATTGTATACTTTTCAGAACAACTATTCGGTGTTGCCAGAACAATTAAAAACACGTACGGGTAATGTGTTGCCAGTGATAAATATTTAATATTGCCGTGTTATATTGTTTGACAAAGCTGTTAATGTCACTTTGGCATGTCATAGCTATCGGCCGATGACTATCTAATGTTTTTCAATAATATACGATTGTTTAAACGCAATTCATAGAAAATATTCGACCTTTGTCGCTTAGTTTTATTTAGACATTAAATATTAGTAAATATGTTGATTATTTCTGATGCTTTGTCTTAGGTACCTATCTATTAATTCAGCTTTATTTTATTTACTTAACATTTACTGATAAAGTGCTTTCGTTCCTACCCAAGTTCCCTCCGGGACTTAGGTAGTCCTGAAAAATAAATTATTATGCCACATTGGTTCCTAAGTTAGAGCGTGATTTAGTTACAAAAAACCAAAAAAATAGTCAGATAGTATTTTTTTATGCGACCCTTGTCCTAACAGTAACGAACACGCAGAAAAAAGAATTATCCAATTCAGCGTAGTGCTTCGAAAGTTATGCGCATAGGTACATATATATATTTCGGCATTTCATTTTAAAGCTTATAGTTTTAAAAATAAGCAATAGGTTCGAATAAGTTAGAAGTTCTTCTTCTCTATATTATTTGTGTAAGCTTTAAAATTAATGCTGAAATATATGTTAGGCGCACAACTTTCTTGTAATTCAGTGAATAATTCGTTCATGTACAACTGACTTATTGTAAAATGATATTGGTTAACGCTCTGGCTAAGCTGCTGGGAGGAATCAGTATTTTAGTCAGAGTTTGAAGATTTACAAATTTATTTACAGTCCAGTTCACCAAAACGCGACAAACTTATCCACAAATATTATTTTGCAATAAGTCCGTTGAATGAACATGAACGAATGTAAGACCATATCATTCATTCAGTAGTCATTCACTCGACATAAAAAAATTCCCATACGTATTTCCGAGTAAAGATCTAATAGAGATACCGCAAATGAGCGTTCACAACGCGGTCAGGTAAAAATTAACCCTCGATCGCGACGCTCGATGTATTAACATGTTATTAAGATAAACGGTGTCCCCTACCCCCGGATATTAGGGGCGATCGGATGTATTGTATTTAATTGGTTCGTGGGGGTTGTGTTTGTATAATTGTGTACATTGTCCTTTCGTAATACTCCACACTTCTGTAATATAATCGATACGTATTATTTACTGTCAGGATTTAGCGTTTTATTTTCTTCGTTTGAACCTCTTTAATGAAAAGTTTTCTTCTTTTGCTCTCGATTGTCGAAGCCTGTTAATTTTTTCAAAGCGTTTTTTGCTCGTCAAAATGACATCGACCGCCTAATGTACTGTCAAAGTGACATCTAGAAATTGAGAGCTACTTTTTCTAAATTCTTTCTTTCTTTGTACTTGTACTACGCTCCACTTGAAGGTTGTAGGAGTAGAGAAAGATGTCTATTGGTAGGAAATTTCAAGTTGTTATGGCACTATACGATGCCAAGTAACCTGTGAAACGATTTGCTGTGCAAATGAGCCGATATTTTCAATTACCCATTTCGTTTTTGGCACAATAATTACAAAGCTATTTAGTATTCAGTTTTTATTGGAAACCTCACCTTAGCTTCCAAATACGAGAGCAGTAGACAATAATTGTAAACGCTGCGCCATATTGCAGTTCGCACGTTTGCGCAAACCTCCTAATTGGTCATAAACAATGAATGCACCGAGAACTCTGCAGTAACACCTCAGATTGACCACGGAGGCGTAGGTTTTATGGTAGAAACTGATGGAAAGTGCAGAGTAAAGCGCAAACCACACCGTCAGCTAAAGAGCGATCGAAGTGGGCGAGAAGAGTTTCATCGCTTTTCATATTTTACACAGCGAACTTTAACCTATAATATCAGCGATACAAACGATGCGAAATATCTGACTATACCAGACAGCAAACGCACAAGAAGAGCGAGTATCGCACCACCTCTTTTCATGCTTTCCGATTGATCGCAAACTATCGATCTAATCTACATCTAGGGCCTGAGTCTTCTGTTTGAATTGAGTCAGAACAGAATCAACACAATAGAATTTCCAGACTTGGCTGGCCCGCAGATTGTTCGTCCGTATAGATTTTAGTGTGAACTCCCATAGTTTAGATCGCCGAAAATTCGCTTAGCTCGTATAGTTTTCTTTACTCGCTCGGTCGCTCGTAGACGGTGTAGCCTGCTCTTTAGGCTGTGGGCGGATTTTAAAGGATAATTTAAAACGGGTATGTTTAGGTAGTGTGAAATTAGCGAAATGACTTAAGTGTACCGGACTGGCTGTGTCTAATTACAATATTCACGACTTGAGTTTACAGCTTCCTTGAAACACGTGTATATATTTTAATTGGGAAATTGTAATTATAATAAATAGAAACTGAATTGTAACTGGTGCAACTGTACTTGTAAGTGGTTGCTTTATACTGATCTGACCAAGGGATTAGGCTCTAGATAAGGTAGCTTTACAGTGTCGAGACGTCAAACAAACACAAAAAGTAAAAAAAAGCAAATGGTCTTTGCTATTAAATCTATACTAATATTATAAAGAGGAAAGATTTATTTTTTGTTTTTTGTTTGTTTGTTTGTAACGAATAGGCTCCGGAACTTCTGGACCGATTTGAAAAATTCTGTCACTGTTGGGAAGCTACACTCTTTGCGGTGAACATAGGCTATATTTTATTCCCGTAGTCCCACGGGAACGGGAACTACGCGGGTGAAACCGCGTGGCGTCCGCTAGTATTATATAACTGACTAGCTGACCCCGCGCAACTTCGTTTGCGTGATAATTGTGATAAATAAAGAACCGCTCGACCGATTTTGTGCAAACTTTACATAAACCATCTACTAAATAGTCCCAACACACCCTAAACATTTGGTTTGGATAGGTAAGCCCGTTCTTGAGTTATAAAATTACAACGAAAAGTGGCATTGATTTTTATATATATAGATGAGTTTCTTTGAAAGTGATGATGTCAAAAATCACTTACGGGAAACAAAAAGATCTTTTATAATTCGCAGCACACATTACGCTACGAAGGAAAATAATATAATTATACCTATGAAAAAAGATTTTGTATTTTTAATAGAAAGGGAGCATCGATGATAAATGTCTCAAAAACTCAGAAAAATGATTACTTTTGAGAGTAGGAAGTAAGACAAAATGGTTTTTCTTTAAAAGTTCTAAAAAATATTGGTGTGAGCTAGAAAGTGTCTATCTTTTAAGATAGGCTCAGGTTAACACGATGAAAATTAAATTTGTTATTTTATCAAAATTGTTGATACTTAATGCAATAATTGAGAAGAGGTTTTATGAATATGGAATGCATATATCTCTCTTCGCTCTCTCATGGGTATAATGAAGCAAACGCAGTTGCACGGACAGCTAAAACTGTCAAAAAATAATACGTCCATTTTTGACATTTGAGGAAGCATAAATCTCATTGGCATATTCCACGACCAAATTAATCGTGTGTTAGTTGAAGGTGGTGTCAAGAGCCGTAGGAACCGACGTGCATGCATGAAAAGAAAAAACGAAAGTTGAAGAAGCAAGTGAGGTGTGTATGGACCGTGCCGTGTGGCGCTTGGTTCTTTCTGCCTACCCCGCAAGGGATTTGGCGTGAAGATAGTTAGTTAGTTAGTTAGCATATTCCAGAATTAGCCCATTAACCCTCATGCCACTGAACGGACCCCCTTCAGTGGCAAAATCCATTGATGAAGCCATCAATGTATTTTGACACTGAACGGACTCTCGAAACGGAAATCCGCCAATGAGAGTCGCCTCGTTGATAAAATGTCAAAACAGCCTTATTACATTTAAAAAGTAAGAAACCAGGCCCCATATCTAAATATAGTTTCTAAGCAATAAGGGAAGCACTCTATGTCTAAGAATAAGGATAAATAGAAAGTTCTTAGAGATATAAAATAGAAACTATTGACTGTTTATTTTCTAATCTAATCGCTATTACAATTTTCATCGTTATAAGTGCGATTGGGTATAAACATCATGGTCGGTTAAACAAAAGGTGCGTAACTATGATACAATTTACTTTTATCTTAAATGGGCATAGATAATAATGCTATAAAGACATTGACTTTGTTTATGGCATAACTATGATAAATACCCGCGGGTGTTCCGCCCTTGTTAGTATTGTAGCATTTTTTTCTCTAGGGAATACTGTAATTTTATTTTAGTTCTTACGTTTTAATCGTCTTTTTTGTGAAAATTCTCACAAGATGCCATGCCGAATTCAAATCGTCTAAAACCACAATATTCTCCCTACACATTCATATATTTAATGAACCTGAATACTTAAAACATAAGTATTACTGAATTGGTTAGTCAAAAATGGAGATATGGTTTGGAGTTTAAAAATCCCGTCCAAATAAATAATAAACAGTCTGCATGTTTACAAAAAAATTGTATGAATATATAAGAGAAGTAATTTAGTAACATTATTTGCAAAATGGCGAAACGACGAACGTTACAGTCACACATAGGTAAGTATTGAAACATTTGCTATGAGTTGCGCAAGCGCATTGACTCGTTAGCTTCAACTCGATCGTATTTCGAAGCTGTATGTCGAAACCAGCAGTTAAATAAGGCTTCAGTAGCGAGTAGCCAATAGGTCCACATGTTAATTACGATTTTAATCTTTCTGCGCTAATAATTTGGAAAACTGAATGTATGATGCTGATATATATATTTCTGACTGATGATATATATATATTTTCCTTTATGCTGAAATTTCTTATTATATTAATATAGGTATATAACCCATGTTACAAATAAGTAATATTGTAAATAATATCGTAAGTATTTGTTTGGAAATGTTCCAGAAGATTTTTAGGATCTAATTCTGTGAAGTCGATGTTACATATTAACTGGCCTGAGGTTAATTTACTGTAATTCTATTAAGACATTGCTAAGTAACCTAAATCTGACATACCTACCTAATTATTATACATAGAAAAATATCCAATTCGTGTAACTTCTGTTATTTGCAGATCATGCAAAATATTTATTCCAATTCAACAAATTTTATGTAAATTTTAAACTAAGTTGTGGCTTTATATATTACCATTGCACCAGAGCACTAGCAATACTAGCAATAAAGAAACATTTAAAGACTATTCTAAACATTTCTGACCTTACGAAAAAATGCTTTAACCTAAAAGCGTTTGCCCAAAAGCTACGTCTTTACAGACCGCATATACATATTATATTACCATTGCACCATAGCAGTAGCAATAAAATAACATTTAAAAACTATTCAATAATTATAAACCTTTCTTCATTTTCAATACACATTCAAAGTTATAGACATCTTCAAGCGCTTTAATTAAATTGTACCGCTAAGCGCCAAATCCCCGATCTGAACAAATACTCTACCAATATGAAACACAAATTCAGTGTGAAGGTTCTGTTCAATCGGTTGCCGCCGCTATAAACTGCGGTGGTGTTCGACCCCACTAATTACGGTAATTTGGCCATAAATACTGGCCATCGATCATAAAGCTCATAACTTGTGCTCGTAAAACAGATAGGGATATTTTTGATGTATGCAAATCTTTGGTTGACTTGGTTACCTTATCGCAGTTGAAGGGTTAATATTTGGTAGGATTTTTTTTGTTTGTATCTTTTATGCTGAAAAGGCAGAGGCATAGTATTATGCTCACACATTTCACCAGCTGTATTTTGATCAACATAAAAGGGGGCAGCATATTGACGAGCTGAAAATGTATAGGCTTAAATAAGATCAGCTTAATTTAGGCTCGGTGACACTGTGTAAAGATGTCATCAAAAATATTTTTAAGTCTCAAATTACTTACTTACTAAAATACTGTATGATTTTATCAGTAAGCTGTCAAATGCTTTCTGTACAAGATTCTGTCAAACAAAAAAAATTCTACGGTCCTTTTGCACAGAAATGTAACCCTTTCAATGTTTCCTACTTTAAACTGTAAATTGGATTATTATGATAGTTTTATGTACTTTGATTTCCAACATGGTATTTTCAGGAGCCACTGAATGGGACCATTTATTATTGAAAACGATAATTGCCCTGTGCCACAATATTTATTATAATAAACCTGACCGGTTTCACCTTACGGCATTTTTCTAGAACTCTAGATGAAAGGACAAGGTACATAGTACTGACTATTTATTAGTTACCTATTTAGAAATATTGTAGTCAGAATAGTTGGAATGTCAATTTTAAAAAAAACTATAACCTTTACCAAAGACGCTACAATAATTTTACAATTCAAAGGCGATTCATTTGTTTACCATTTACCGTCTGAACCATTACGAATGGTAAATCTCTCGTGTTCGACTTCAGTTTATATTAACGAACGCAAGGAAACTGGTTGTAATCATTTTAATTTTAATTAAAAGTGGAAGCAAAACCGGCCGGTAGAAAAATCTATGCTTCTGTGGTGATCAACGATTATTTTAGAAAAAGCGTATCATATTTTTATAATAGCTCCACGGTGTAATCGAGCATTTATCTCGAGTTTTCGCTATTCGTAACAGGTGTAATATTAATAACGGTAAATATTTGTAAGAAAAAAAAATATCGTAACAGATAGCGTGTATTCCCACACTAGTGGTTGGAATTGATCAAATTAGTGGATGTGTATGATTTTTATATGTTTCACATTTATTTTTATGTTATTGCGTACAAGTGTGGAGTAACATGATGGTCATATCCATGTTAATATTGTTATTGTGTAATTTGAATTGCGAACATGTACCGTTCTATGTTCTATGGATGTTTCTTTGATGTTTTTTTTTATTCGAAGCCTTGGCTTTATAGTTTCGTCCTTTAGTCCTGCCTCAGTAAAATGGTGGAAGTATTCTGAACCTTCTGTAGACTTGGTGACTTTTTTTTATACCACTAGAGTGGCAGACAAGCATACGGCCCCACCAGATGTACCCGTGGTCACCGCAGCCTATGGACGTTAGCAACACCAGAGGCGCCACAATCGCGCTGCCGACCCTGTTAAAACCTTCTAAGTCCCCTTTTGAAGAACTCCATACTGTAGGCGTTTGGAAAAACCGAAGCAGGGAGATCATTCCACAACCTAAGCGTACGCGGAAGAAAGCCTCTATTGATTCTCAACGCGCTCGAGCGCTCAGGACGCAACGTGTAAGGATGAACACCCCGTCTGTGGCTGTCAAACTGCTTCGGTCTGTATGTGATGTAAAAAAAAATCGTCATTTCACTATCTTATCACATGTGAAGAAGCGCGCGTTGCTCTGTGTTATCATCATTGTCCTGCGTGTCATCGGACCTTTTTTTGTCTAAGAATCCATCATATTTGTACACAAAATACGAATTATGCATTAGTTTTTGAAAATGATAAAAGGCAAGTGCAAGTGTTTGCCATTTTTCAAGTTCCCGCCCAAACTTCTCACCTTTGTTTTTCTTTATGTTAAACTAGAGGACGTCACGCGGTTTCACCCGCGTAGTTCCCGTTCCCGTGGGAATACAATATTTTTTCTGCCATAAGAACCTTCTCCTGACAATACCTTACACAACAAAAAAAGAATTAGTGAAATCGGTCCACCCGTTCTGAAGTTATGCGCTTACCAACACATTTTGCGATTCATTTTTATATATAAGATAAATGTCATCACCTGAAATACAGTGAACGGCCTTGCAGAATTCCTTCTAGAGTTTAAATCGTGATTAGCGTTGAAGTAACCAGGACATGACTTCCAAATTCCTACTAACAAGTACCAAGGTCACAAATAATTACAAAATATTGGTTGTCAGTATGATGTCCTCGCTTATGAATCCATAGATTATTGGATAACTTACCAAGGCAACTGAAATCAAATAACTTCTAATAAATAATAATAAATCAGCTCTATTTGAAGTGTATTCGAGGTTTGGTGCACTGTAGGACAAAAATAAATAAACTCTCTGTTATTTAGGGTTTTGTACCAAAAGGCTAAAAAACGGGACACTTATAATATTAGTAAGGATGAGAAAGTTTGTAAAGAAATTTGGACTTTTGTTACTCAATAGGTACGCCCCAACATCCAGCTGGAAAATGTGATACAGGTTCGGGAACAGAATGCATCAGCTATTTAGTAAATATCATTTATACTCTTGATTGTTGGCACTTGGTGGAACTTGTTATAACACTTTATGCACTTTTGCTTTATCACTTGTACTTTATTCCACTATTTTCAAGATTTTAAGAACACAGGTTATATTGTAATAATCTTGAAAATAGTGGAATAAAGTACAAGTGATAAATCACATTATGGTCGAATTTTTAATTAGACGAAGTAAAGTGACAGCAACTAATGTCACTTCTTCATAGAAATTATGCAACATTGTATGAAGAAGTGACATTAGTTGCTGTCACTTTACTTCGTCTAATTAAAAATTCGACTTTAGTAAATATCCCGTCAAATGTAATATCTATATCATCTGTAAATATTGTTTACAATGTTACACGAGGATAATAATTTAAATATCCATCTTTGTAAAATCCAAGGTGCCTTCAACGATATTGTTGCAACCTTTTCGGCGCCGAAGGTTGGGCTAATTGTTCGACAATCCAATCAAACAATTTTTCACAGATCAATCGTTATTGTTGACCATTTGCGTTTGATTCAAATGTTTTGATTGAGGTTGTTAGACTGTTTAATGGACAGATATTTTTGTACTGTGATGAGTTTGTGAGTTGATTTATTTTTACGTTTTGAATTTAAGGTTGATAACTTTAGACCTTTTTGTATTGATTGTGCACTAGTAGGGTTGCGCACGGTTCTGTGGTTTTGCTACCGTTCGAGTTGCTCACGTACAAGTCACACCTTTATCCAAGTCTACTATAGTCCGTTCAGAGATATATTAACCTCTAGCACTTAGGTTGCCTATCTTGATTGCTGTGTTACCCCAATAAGTTTTTGTTTCTCCCATGTAATCTTACTTTTAGTCGAAACTTTTTAGGCGTTTTAGGCGTTTTTTTCGGCTGTGACAATTATTTAAGATGTGGAACGTTGTGGAAGCAGCAACTTCTTCTTCGTTAGTGGTAGTAGTGACTTTTTTTTTTCAGAAATTCATAAAAAATAAGTAAATTTTAAATACAGTTGCATAGTAACAGGAGCACTGTCTTAGTGAAGTTAAGTTTATTGTGACATGAAAAACAAAACTTTTCGTGCTAAAGGTTGGATGTTATAATCTCCACTTAATTCGGTAAAATATCGTAGGCTGGCACTCATAGGGCGACTTTACTGCAATGCCAACACACAGAAAACGATCGACGAGCTGTCAGTCAGAGGTAATATAACTGTGAACGGACTATAGATCATTGAAATTATTTGTACCACTTAATAAGTCAACATAGCTCGCAGAATAAGCACATTGAAGTGGCAGAAGAACCAGCGGCCGATGGAGCAAACGAGTTCTAGAATGGAGACCGCGTCTCGGCAAACGTGGGGTAGGACGTCCACCCGCTAGATGGACCGACGACCTGGTAAAGGTCGCAGGCTAGGACTGGATGCGGAAGGCGCAGGACCGTGTATTGTTGCGTAAATTAGGAGAGGCCTACGTCCAGCAGTGGACTGCGATAGGCTCATTTGATTGATGATTGACTTTATGAGTGGTGAGCCTATCGCCGTTGTCTATAGAGTTCTTGTCTATTCTGCGGTCTAAGTCACCGTAATATGGCAGTCGTAAAGCCAAGTATAAGGCTTTTTATGTGACTTAAATAGTGTCAAAAGCTGGGAGTCACAACGTGCCACCGCCCATGACTTGGGAGAAAATACAACTGACTTTAATTACACTGTTGCTGTTGATTGATGGTACTTGGTGGAACATGCTGCACTTAATTGAAAAGAACACTTTTACTGTTCCACAATATTTATTATTATGAACCTGACCGGTTTCGCCTCACGGCATTTAAAATGTCTAGATGAAAGGACAATGTGGTACTGACTTTCCTTTGCATGCCTCAAAAATAATTGCATCCCGATGTCCCCATTGACGGTTTATTCGTCAACGGGAAGGATACATGAATTATGAATCCTTCTCATTAACAAAGAAATGAAATTTTCAGGGACCATAGGAATAGTTACCGATGTCCGTTAGTTACTTTTAAAAATGTACATACATACATACATATGATCACGCCTTTATCCCCGAAGGGGTAGGCAGAGGCATATTCTATGCCCACATTTCACCTTTGTATAATTTGTCCCACGTAATAGGTGGTGAGCCGTATTGCCATGTTTAAATGAACAGGCGCAGGTTGTGACTGCCTGCTGTTGAAATAAAGCCTTCAACTTAGCTTAACGACTGCCATTTTACTGGCAACCGGGACCAACGGCTTAACGTGCCTTCCGAAGCACGAAAACGCTCAAATAAATGTCACAAAGTGATCACATGGATGGTCACCCATCCATGGACCGGCCATAGTGAAAGTTGATTACTGCAGTGATCGTTTACAGAACACTGAGTCCGCGGGGCCAGGAGCGCTTCGAGTCTATTAAATTATGTTTATTCAAAATTGCAATCTCACAATTGCACGGCTTATTAATTGATTGTTAACTCTCATTAACTTTTTATAAAACGTATCCAATATGGTTCCCATGTAATTAGCATGATCTATGATTTTAAGATTTCTAAATTAACGTGAAAGTATTTTATCCACAACCATTAGGGCAATCAATTTTATATACATACGATAATGATTGAAATTTTAAAACTGTATTTAGAAATTACCAAAAAATACGGTCAAAATTAATATACCTTAGAAATATAACCTAAAATATTCAGCAAAAGACCACGCTACCATTTTTTTTATTCAATCAACATAATAAAATAGCAATGTATAATCATAAAAATGGTCTGAAGAAACGCAAAAATATAATTACAAGACGATAACGTTTTACATAATTCACAATCGACTCGAGATGAGATCACTGTCATATCGATATCGTACTCGATTATACGTATATCATAGAGCAACGCGACCAGTACTAGGGGAGTAGACATATCTCGATATACATATCTGTGTGTCACTTACCAGCAACGCAACCAGGACAAGAGGTAAACAATACATGTCCTGGGGTATCCTTTCAAGGGTAAACCCGGGGCTCCCAATCGTAAGCTGTTAGGCAGGATACGTCAGGTTGTTTAGTCGGCAGGAGTCCGGCATAGCATACATGTGGATTGCCCTCACTTTAAAAAAAAATGGGAGTGAAAGGAGTGAACATAACTATTGTTTGCTCTTATATTTGTCTGCCATACTTTGCGGGGGTAAACCGTATTCATATACACCACTACTTAAGCAATCGACTGTCACTATGGAACTAACACAAAACAATTAAAACTATACACTCATAATTTCTATGAAATGCAGACTTTTATGCGTATTGCTTTTGGAGTACGTTTTGACAGAGGGGAAAGTCTCAGTATGGCGCCTCCCCTCTCGATAAAAATCATAGATCGTGTTGCTCTATGACGTATATCGATAAAGAATCGAGTAGAACGTGACGATTGAGCATGTTGATTAGTAGTCAATTAAGTGTTCCCATAACACCGCCAATAAAAGTATTCGGTGATTTGGTAGTATTTTGTTGTAATCAATTTTTTGATGTCGGCGTCCGTTTGTGGAAGAACAAATGGTTGTTTTATTAGCGTACCGAATTTAGTGAGGTCAGTGTCGAATACGCTTACCGGACTTCACTTTAGGGATCTGCAAAACTACTAGAAAACCTTTCGAATAAGGACTTTCGTTTCTCTGTCTAAATGGCTTCTCTCAACACCAATCCTGGTGTGAAGGGACTTCAATTCAATAGATGTCAAAACGGCTTTATAATAAAAGTTGGTTGACAAAAGTTTTCAGAACTTCTTGTGCCTTATCGCTTTACTTTTCTCTAGTTAACGTTTGGGTCGGTAGCTAAGAATTAAGTAACGAATTTCTTTATAAAAAAGTGATTATAAAAAGCCGAAAGATAAGTATCTACGCATGTCCCACCCCCTCACTAGCTCCCTTGTAACAGTCGTAATTCATAGGGTTGTCAAAATGTGGATCGCATCGCCGAGAATAGCCACCAGTCGGCAGGTAAAACTATTGCTCGCAAAGTAGCGATCTTTTATTTTTTGTTTAACGTGAGGGAAAATCCTCATGGATGTTATGCCGGACTCCTACCGACTAAAAAAACCTCCCGTAACGCCCAAGAGCCTATGGTTGGGAGCCCCGGGAAAGCCCTCGGAATGATGTCCCAGGACAAAGTAGCGACCTTGCCGGCACGAATGTTGATGACATAATTAATTATCAATTGTTTTTTAGATCCAGGGACGCTGCGCTTTTCTCTTACTATGATAATGGTACTTAATAAATAAGATTTTTTTACGTAAGTAGAATTAAAATACCCAGAAGCGGAATTTAATAATCAATGTTAATTATTATAAAACTCCTCCCCTTCGTAAGTTTTTTCACTACAACTACTATTGTAGTGAAAAAACTGGTTTAAACAAAATAGCAGTTGCCTTACCGCTATTTTCGAGTTTATTGTTAGACTTCAAAATAAAATATTGAAAAAGGTTGACATCACATTTTTTAAGAAAACATTGAGAGATTCAGCCAACGTACGAATTTTAAAAAAAATAGGCGTAATTCTTTGTGCGGAACCACCCAATGGTACCAATCACACGGGCTGCACCGTGTCGAAAGGCCATCTCAAGAAGCCGAAAGCCGGCTTCGGTAAAATTTTATAGTTTATAATTACTAGTGATTGCCGGCGTGACCCGTGATCCGCCAGACTATTGATTTACATTTTTTTGCCCCTAAACGTTTGCTAACGTTTGGGTTAACATTTTTGAGAGATTTCTCAGATTTCCGTAATTTTTTGAGGAAGTAACTTATGATGAGGGTTTTATGCTTATTATTGATTTGATTAATGTAACGTGACGTTACAGTAGATTATATCTGAAGGGTCGGTAAACATAGTATTTTATTCGTTCTTTCATTTAATTGAAATTAAGTTTTTTTTTTGCATTCAAAAAGAACTTAATTTCAATTCATGATGACTGATGCAGAGAGTATGATTTTTAGAAATTAAAAAAAAATTAAGCGAATAAAATAGTATGTTTACCAACCCTTCAGTAAGAATCTGTTCATTAACAGAAAAATACAGACTGAAAAGAAGTTCTAGAAGAACGGAGTGTCACACTATGCTGTGTATAATGTTTCTGGGATATCCTTCAGAGGGGCATCGTGTGATTTTAGTCAGTAAAGAGTCCATAGCATTTGTGTGGATTTCCAGAAGTAGTCTTAATTTTATTTGTCTTACAAGAACTATACTACTGCATAGACCGACAAATACCTATTAAGTTGTATTTGAGAGAGCAGTGTAACTTCAATCTGTACATATTCCCTTCAAGAATTAAGCTGAATATAGAGAATAATTTATAGTAATGAGCGCTCTTGTTATATTTTATTATTTTAAACATTTCTTCCACATCTATTAGGAGCTGTAATGGATACAACAAGTATGCTTGTCATGGACCCGTGACGAATAACACGACTTTATCACCTTTTCTATAGCTAGATAATGTAGATAACATAAGCATACCAACCTCATTACTTCTTAAAAAAAATTAATTAGGCTGAGGGCCGAATACGAGTGTTACTTTTTAATGTTAGTTTCTTGTCTATGGATTTAATTTATTCATAAAACAAAAATTACCCGCCATTTTATAGTTGCGACTTTAATGATTTTAAAGATAAATTGCGTAACATTTTGATCGCAACACGGATAATGCGTCATGGTTTGTATTTGGTACTTTTGTATGGTAATTCTTGTTTTTGTGTATTTTACTAAGGTTGGCTAATTAAAATATATATTTGCAAGCTCTATGAAGATTAAAAAAGGCGCACTTGGTATAAATATAAGACCTTCAGTGTTTTTTTAAAGTGATTTATGTGTAAAACGGTGAAAGGTGATGATTACCTTAAGTTAAGGTTTTTGTAATAATTCACTGCTAAAATGGTTAAGTATAATATGTTTATTCAGCGAAATATTATTTTTATAGGTTGGTACGCACCTAAGAAGGTGTTTTAGAAAAGTTTCGTATCATGTATGCGTGTAAGTATATGGGTGGGAGCAACGACGAATCTAGGTATACTAATATTATAAAGAGGAAAGATTTGATTTTTTGTTTGTTTGTTTGTTTGTAACGAATAGGCTCCGGAACTACTGGTCCGATTTGAAAAATTCTTTCACTGTTGGGAAGTTACACTCTTTGCGGGTAACATAGGCTATATTTTATTCCCGTATTCCCACGGTAACGGGAACTACGCGGGTGAAACCGCGTGACGTCCTCTAGTATTTTATATATCTTTGGGTGTGAGTAAGTGTCTGTATATAGATGTGTATGTGCTTGTCTAAAATGATAAGATACAAGCAATGCTGAATCTTTCTTAGATGTGTTGTAGCTCTAAACTAGTCACTAAAGCCTTGATGACACAGAGCGAATTAATGAGCTGCTAGTTGACTAGTTTAAAATCTAGTGAGTAATTTACAAGGGGATGGTCAAAAGCAGATTGCAAAGAAGCTCGTTACCACTATACAAGCTGCACACAAACTCTCTGGCTTGTAACTTGTGAACTCGCTCCGTGTAATCGAGGCTTTAGACAAAATATATTGTTAAAAATCTTACCTTAGTTTTACTCCCGCCAATCGAACCAGGTCTAATAGACCCGGTCTCGTAAAACCGTGTCAGTATCTTGCTGACACACCCATGTGAGACGAGTAGCTGCCGGCTGATGTCACAGGGCCGGACTCCCATGATCGCCAGCTCGACTATCCTCTTTCGTACCACGTCGGGGAGAGGACGTCCGTTTACGAAGACGCCTCCCAGTTGGTTTACACCGGCTTGGCCTGTAGGAAGACGAATTAATCAATCAAATAAGTATGCATATCGTTCATTGCTGGAAGGAGGCCGCCCACAATTTTTGACATATTGAGAGGACTGAGTATTTCAAACAAACAAACAAAAATATATTTTTCACTTCTTATGCTCGTAAAGTTCTTGTTTATGCTGGGTGTATGCGGACTAAAACAACATTTTATGCTCTAGTGCATAAAGTTCTTTTTCTTCTTCTAAAACAATATGGCCATACTAGACCGTAGGGACGGTACCATGAAGATCGTGTTACTCTATGAACCAAACATAATAAAACGCTATTAAATAACTTGTTTTTTTTTGTTACATTTAATTTGTACTTTCTGTGTTCTATATAAATTATAAAATATTAAAAATCAGATAGTATTATGAGTGAAAAAATATTATAAAATGAACTTATGATTTGGCAGTAGGTATAGGTCTCGTTACCCATGCCTAATGCTTCATGTAGAATGATTAAAAAAAAACTTGAAAAAAAACTTTGGCGGGAAAGAAACTTAGAAAGTTAGCAGTATTTAGAAATTTAAATTAAATAAATCAGATAGTATTTAGACATTGAATGTACAAAATTGTTCAAATGTTACTTTTAATTTTAATTAAAGACTTTTATTTGCAATATCACTGTTTCATTTCCTTGCAATCGAAGTGAAAAGCAGAGTGTATAACTCGATCATAAAACCCATTTTATCCTCGACTTAATATCCACCCTCGCCTTTGGCTCGGCGGATAAACGTCTCGTATAAAATGGCTTCTTTTATGCACTTGTAGTACAATCTACTATTTCACTTCTTATGCTCGTAAAGTTCTTGTTTATGCTGGGTGTATGCGGACTAAAACAACATTTTGTGCTCTAGTGCATAAAGTTCTTTTTCTTCTTCTAAAACAATATGGCCATACTAGACCGTAGAGACGGTACCATGAAGATCGTGTTACTCTATGAACCAAACATAATAAAACTTGTTAAACATAATAACTTGTTTTTTTTTGTTACATTTAATTTGTACTTTCTGTGTTCTATATAAATTAAGAAACATTAAAAATCAGATAGTATTATGAGTGAAAAAATATTATAAAATGAACTTATGATTAGGCAGTATAGGTCTCGTTACCCATGCCTAATGCTTCATGTAGAATGATTAAAAAAAAACTTGAAAAAAGACATTGGCGGACATTTTCATTGACATTGAAAACTATTACATTGAATGTACAAAATTGTTCAAATGTTACTTTTAATTTTAATTAAAGACTTTTATTTACAATATCACTGTTTCATTTCCTTGCAATCGCAGTGAAAAGCAGAGTGTATAACTCGATCATAAACCCCATTTTATCCTCGACTTAATATCCACCCTCGCCTTTGGCTCGGGCGGATAAACGTCTCGTATAAAATGGCTTCTTTTATGCACTTGTAGTACAATCTACTATATTTCACTTTGGCATAAGTAAAAGTAAAGTAAAAAACTCATTACTGTACACCAGGAATAACATTTGAGCAGGTTAAAATTAGACATATTAGCGTAACAATTGGCGGCCTTATCACACAAGGCATATACAGATGCACTAGTAAAACGTCCCGAATATAAACCAAAGAATTACCAGTTCACAGCGCGACTAACCTGAGAAGAACTGGCAAGAGATATATTATAAATATTCACACTATTCACTAAAGACTCGCCATCAAGGTGTGCGTGTCTCTTCACCCCTCATAAAAAAGGGATCGTAACCAACTTCCGAAAGAAGCGGGATAGCACCCGAACCCCGAAGAAGTGGGATTAAAGCCAATCCCTCTCGATAGACCGCGATGGCGGGCAAAGACTGTGTCAGGGGCTGTCTCTCTGCCGTGGGCACATATAATTGCACTGTTTGGTTTTAGTTGTTAGAACATCCAAGAGAATTTACAGTCTTAAAAAAATCGTTTATATATAAACGATTAAATGTGTTATGAAAAACACAATCACTTGTACTATTTCACTACTTTAATTTTAATTTTCACAGTACCTGACCCGTTCAGCATTATCAAAGGCAACTGTTCATAGACGTATTTCTGACATAATGACGTTTTTTTAAACATTTGTGAATGTGGGTATACAAAAATAAAGAGGGTTGTCGTTAGGAAGAATTTTCCCCAAAAATGGGAAAAAACTTTAAACATTTATTCAAAAATAAAGTAGGGAATCGTACAAGTGATTGTGTTTTTTCATAATGTAATATTAAAACAAGTTCCATCAAGTGCCAACAACAATCAAAAAACCTGAGAAGTATATTCTAGGTATTTTTTAATATTAAACAGTACACAGAACAAACTTTTTATACAGGTGTACTTATAACAAATTGTGTGCCAGGCAATAGAAAAAAAAGATGCTATTCGTTTGAAGTATCCGGCGTTGAAAATATCGTGGTAGATTTCAGTAGTCATTGAAATCTTAATGCTTATTAGATAAAGCCTGGCTAATAGCCCTAGACAGCTACGGCAGTAATAGGACACGCACGATGAGAGATATTACACGCCTAGACGTATTAGCAAAATGGCTGACACCTGTCATGCTAAAAAAATTGTTTATTCTTTTTTTTTTCGTTACGGCCAACGTCTTGTGGTGCCTACTGCCATGTTTAATATCTATGTGGTGTGGAGGTACTTAGATATCAATTGAATTAGAATTTCAGTCAATAGAAAACAATGCTTCGACAAACAAAGATTTTTTAAACAGATGCCATTTATTTTTACTCAGATTTGCTAAACTGTTGCATTAAAAACATTGATGATTTAACAAAAAAGAAGTCACAAAAATCAGTCTTACAATATTAAAAATACTTATGTAAAATAGTTTCAATTGAGTAATTTGACGAAATGTTTTAAACAAAGGACATCATTCATTTTGGACCAAAAACTGAAAGTGCCGGCCAGAAAAAGAAAATGTGATATTCGCATAGAACACATAATTTCTAGCAAAAAATACTACTACATTAACCCTGTGCGTGCTATGGTTTTTTTGTTACATGCTTTTAAAATTCGTGAAAAATGTTATTTCAAAGGTGTCATTCTAATTGATATGAGCAGTTGAATAGTGATTTATTTTATTAATTATGTCTTTCAGCACACATATAAGCACACATAATATAATTATACCTGTTTCTCCGAAGGATGAGGCAGAGGCATATTTTATGCCCAATTTTGATTTCTCGTTCCTACATAAAGGAGCATGTAAAATGAAGATAAAGAGTATTTTATTTTGATAGATTCAAAGGCCTTCTCGTAGTCCACAAAAGCCATACACAGCGGCTGATTGTACTCGTTTGTTTTCTGTACAATCTGCCGTACAGTATGGATGTGGTCCACGGTTCTGAAGCCTTTTCGAAATCCGGCTTGCTGCTTTGGCTGAAACTCATCGAGCCTTCCGGCGAGGCGGTTTATAACTACTCTCAAGAACAACTTGTAAACATGGCTCAGGAGTGAGATGGGTCTGTAATTCCTCAGCAAGGTCTTATCACCTTTTCAGTTGTAATTCCGTCCTCCCCAGGGGACTTGTTGTTTTTAAGTTGCCCGAGAGCCGCCCTCACCTCGCCCTGATCGATGTCCGGAATGTCCTCGCTATAGTGGCGCGATAGTGGGACTCGGTGGTCACAATCAGTAGGGTCCTACTCGTCGGCCTTTTTGTCCGTGATGCATATAGGTCTCTGTAAAAGCTCTTAATTTCCTCGAGAATCTCGAACCTGGAGGTCACAGTTCTGCCATCCGCTGTCTTCAGTTTTATCAGACGGGGTCTTCCAAGCTGTTGGGCAAATACTTTGGTACCCTTGTTCTGCTCGATCGCTGCCTCGACGATGCTGGTGTTATAGCGTCTAAGGTCGCGTCGTATCAGCTTTCGGATTCTGAGATTTCAATCCCGCTGGTCTGACGAAGACGAGTGCGTAGATGGCGTTTCTCGTCTTATTCTCATAAGTTCGAGAGTCTCGGGCGAGAGCTAAGAGCACCTGTTATTGCTTTTTCCGGACAAAAACCTTCGGGACACTTGCTGTAGCGTCCTGACCACATTGTCGGCCTTATCGTGAATATTACCAGTGGTTTCCAGCAGATCAAAACGATTTTGAAGTTCTAACTGGAACCTCTCAGCTCCTGAGGCTAACTGGAGCGCGGTAGGTCGGAGAGTAGGCTTCATCATACGGGCCCTTTCAGCTCGGAAGTCCAAATTCAGAGATGCTCGTACAAGTCGGTGATCACCACCGGTATTAAACCTGTTAACCACAGAGACATCTCTAAATATAGACTTCCTGTCCGTCATGATGAAGTCTATCTCTTTCCTTGTGACCTTGTCGGGGCATCGCCAAGTCCATTTTCTGTGGGGCTTCTTCTTAAAGAAAGAGTTTATCAAGAAGAGCCCCTGAGACTCAAGAAAACTGACAAGCATATGGTCATTTCTGCGCCCTACACCAAAGGGGCTGATCTTCGTTTCGCCGCATTCTTGTACTCCCACTTTGGCATTGAAGTCCCCCATCGCTGTAGTGACGCAACTGTAGTGAGTCTTGGCAGTACTATGTAGTGCTTTGCTATGTCCTCGTACACGGTCTCAACTGCCTCGACAGTGCTTTTCGAGGTCGGAGCGTACACTTGTATCACCTTCAAGGTGTACCTGTTGGTGAGTCTCAGTATTAAGTACGCTACCCGAGGCGAAACACTGCTGATCTCCACAAAGCTGCTAACGTGGTCCTTTTTCACCATAAAGCCAATCCACCTTGAAGAAGAATGTCTTCCGTCACCTTCCCGAAAGTAAAACAGGTCGCCTGATGCAAGGGTTAGTGTGTCCTCCCCCTTTCTTCGGACCTCACACAATACTGCATGTGCCAGTTAATACCACCTAGTACTACCTCGAGTTCGGTGAGCCGCTCGTCCAGGCGCAGAGTAGTTCCATTAAACGTAGCCAGGGTCAGTTTTGTACGGCAGCCTCCCGTAACTCGGAGATTCTTAGCACCCCCCCCCCCCTTCCCGCCGTCACTCCGACCGCTGCCGTGACCGGGAACAGTGGGAGTGCCGGGAACTAGGGGCCGTTGTTTTGTTGTGTGTATCATAGGAGGATATTTGACCTTACTGTATCACGCTGGCCAGACGGGTTGGTACAGGGTTTAGTTTCGAATTTTCCTTTCCTGTGCGCCATGACCTCGTCCGTTTATCAGCAGGTTCACCACTCGCAGGTGAGGCTGGCTTGGACCCCGGGGTTGGTAGTAGAGCCCCATCGCACCCATCAGGCGTCGGGAGGTGGCGGGGTGATTTGCCAGGTACCTGTCGCTTGAGCCTGGGGGGCTGCGCGCTCGGCACCTTTGTCTAAGTTTTTTGAAACAAGTTTTGACTTGTTGTGCGTCGTTAGGTACGTTTTGTTTGTGCGTAGGTACGTAGATAATTAGTAAAATGATAATTATTTCATATTACAATAGAATAACGTAAAAACAAATCATTATTCAAGTGATAAAATGTATCAAAATACATCATCAAAATAACATTTTTCTCGTGTTTTAAAAGCATGTAACAACAAAACCATAGCACGCACAGGGTTAATGTAGTAGTATTTTTTGCTAGAAATTGTGTGTTCTATGCGAATATTACATTTATTTTTTCTGGCCGGCACTTTCAGAATTGGCCCAAAAATGTATGAAACGTGAATGATCTCCTTTGCGTTAAATTATTCTAAAGCTATATTGATAGATGTAATATCTTTATTAAAACGTACTCTGGCCCCTTCATTATTATCATAAATAACTTAACCACCATAAATTCACATGCACTACGCGCAATAAAGCCTTGCAGTTAATCAAAAACTACGTTTATATCTCAATTTCGAAAGTCCCTTTTCCACCTGCCCTCATTTCGTCCTAATATTTATTTGATTGCCAAATTTGGATCACTTGAATACCGTTGCTCAGAGCCGCCATTTTGAGAAAAAAAAAACTTAGATGAAAGAAAGATATTGTCGTGGAAATTTATCGATCAAGTCGTTAATTAAGGGTATAATGAGATGCTTTGTCCATTTTATGTAATTTTATGTTCAATAGCATGTTTTTTCTATAAAATGGAACCATTTTAATTTTTGTTAGTATTTGTTTTTTGAATGATAGTTATTGGTTTTGTTCTGTGAAATAGTCTGCAGTTCGTTGGTATCAGATACTATCTATCTATTGTTCAAATAGTTAATTATCTATATTGCATATTACTAACATGTTTGAATTGCTGTTATAAAACGAAATAGAATAGTTATGCATTTGAAATATTTAATAGAAACGGCTAACTAGAAACTTGGGTTAGCCTTCAAAATTTTATTAAGTAAGTATTTACCTTATATAGATAATTATAGAAGCGACCACCCTATTCAAAATAATATCTACCTACTAACATAACTCAAATTATACTTTGAGAGAAAGTGAGACCAAGAAACCAAAACCAAATACTAATACCTGCTTATAGTTTTCTAAATCTTAGTTAGCAACTACAAGAGTCAAAATAACTTTAAACTGATAGCTATGAGTATCCAAAATTCTTATTTAAAACTTCTGATAGCTCGAAATTCTTTTCGAGATTTTAAAGAAAGCTTTTCATTTGGATATTATAACTAACCTTTCTATAAAACTCATATCCGGCCAAATAGACATTTTTCTAAACGGAGAATAAACAGGAAATTACGTGGGTAGATATTTATAATAGAATAGGTATACCTATTCGCCAAAAGATCTTCACACGGCCACATTCATTCATAATCCGATTTATTAATAACAATATCACACACTAATTCAGTAATAAACCGGCTTCCCGATCCATATATCACTGATGAGAAAAACCGGCTAAGTGCGAGTCGGACCCGCGCACAAAGGGTTCCGTATCAATAATAAAAATCAAGTTAAAGATAAAAATCAACGGTAAAAAATCAAGTTTGTTGTATGGGAGCCCCCCTTAATACCCCCCTTTTTTCTAATTTTATGTACTTATTTGTTGTCATAGTGGCAATTTAAATACATCATCTTAGAAAATTTCAGCTCTATAGCTATTACGGTTCCTGAGATACAGCCTCAAAACGGACAGATAGACAGACAGCGAAGTTTCATGATAAGGGTTCCCTTTTTACTCCTTCGATACGGAACCCTAAATATCAATCATATTCATACAAAAACCAATTCTAGACGACCGATTTATATCCAGATATCAACCTACCCGCAGTTCTTAACCGACCATTATAAAGTAATAAAACAATTCATCGATGCCAAGTCTTTTACAACCTTAGTGTACATAAAATTAGCGTTCTAATTTGTCTGCAGTAATTTGGGTTTATGACGTTTTACTTTAAAGTGAGATCCCGCACCCGGCTATACGCGATTTCACGGGTGCTGTCGCGCTGTTCGATCCACAGATGCAAATTACTTCCAATGCTTTACGATTTCTTCTTCAGGCGGCGTTGTAATGATTATATTATCTGTACAGAGAATATTAGACTTTATCTAGAACTGCTAAGACGTAATTTTGTTTGATAGATTAGATGTCATTAAATGACAGAAGGTTTGAAAGTAGAAGGTCTTTGCAGATGGCCAATACGTGTCCAGTATTCTTCGAATTTGTTCGTTCTTGGTACATTTTATTCTAATCTTGAAAACAGTGAACAATTGCAACGACATGTAGTTTCTAGGTATAGAGATGTTCTATGCAGAATTTACGTTTTTGAAACTTGTATTTCATTTAAAGATAATAAATTATACATACTACCTATACGCTAGTATTAGGTATTAGTTCTATGGTTTCAAGGCATATATTTCGAGTTGAAAAAGTATGTAGGTAGTTCACGCTATGGTTGACGTCATTGAGTAGAATAGGATAAAACTTAATTTCCGCATCCATTTAGAACTATTTCCAAAAAGAAGTAGGTATTGTAAAATTAATGGCGGCCTGATCACAACAAAAATTCATTACAAAACTGTGGAAAAATTTTGTCAAAAGTTAAAAAAAGAGTATTGTTATAAAATATAATTTGTAATAGTCTTACCAACTTGTACAAAATAATCCAAAAAGTCGACATTTTTCTTTTTCATTTCGGTGAGGTCTTCACAAGAGTAAAAGTAAAAAAAGTGCAGATAAAATCTCATTTAGTAAAGCGATCGTAAATTGATAAAGTTCAGCGCACATCAGAACAGAAAGACGCGCTGTTCAAAAAGCTTCGATGTGTACGAATGTTGTCTAATAGGTTTGGTATCAACTACCTTCTTAGTACCAGTTTTTTATGTTAGTAGTCCAATTTACTTGAAGATAGACACAGTAATTTTAATTACATGCTATGCAATGTGGAACGTCCAAAAATTAATGAAATGATAAGTGTGAATTTATAGCTACCTAACTATAGGTATGTTATAAATGAAGAAAACAAAAACTACACTAATTATTCTTAGTGGTTTAGTATTAGATCTGCTTTTTAATTGCAATATCAGTATTTATGGCGAATCCGATATACGAACCATTATTATTCCTATTTGTTTTGCTGTATGATAAGCTGGTAAATTTAATATTCTTGGAGAGTAATATTACTGTCAGCTTACTAAATAGTTAAATATCTTAAAAAATATAGACATCTTCACATATTATTATAAGTAACCACCTGGAAATCACTAGCATGTGGTATAACTACAATACCTCGCGTTTTATGATCCGACTATAAATAGATGTAGCACATGAATAGGCCTTATAGCGGTATTATTAGATTTGCATCACAAATGATTGATGATCGATATTCGCCACCAGCAGTTATCAAGCGTTTATCGAGCGCCGTGTGCGTTAAGCCCAATTTCACAATACCGGTAGCTTTCATTTCTCGCCAATCGAGCTCAGTTACAGCCCTCAATGCCTCCGACAAGCCGCCAACATTAATTGTATAGTTTACAGTTCCGTTTATAGCCGATAGCCGGTAGCTGAAGGGAACGCGAGACGTGTGAAAATTGATATTAAAGGTTTCGGCTCTGATGTAATAGCAGCATGTTCGAATGAAGAACGAATTTGAAAGGTTTGAAACTAAAGAGCTTGTCTTTACTAATAATTACACACGGCGGGAACTCCATACAAATGTTTTTTTTTTTTCAATTCTATCACCTACTACACTAAAGCACGTTACGTTTGTACAGAGTTAGAAGGTGTGTGTGTGCGACCTGGCTAAGCAAACATTTCTTCAAAATGCCCTCCAACTATAATGACAGCTGTGGCAGGGGGGGGGGGGAAGCTTGCTCAGTGGGGGGCAGGGAGTTGTCTATCTGTATGTAATACTATTAATTATTATCTTTGGTCTCACTTAGGTATAGTCTGGTGTCCAAATAACAAATTTTATCAGAGACTTGTTTCTCGCGATAACGCAACCATTTTTTACGTGTCGAAATACTCGTGGTTGCACTTGCTATGCCGGACTCGTATCGGCAACAACCACACGGTGCCCTACAACTAGCTACGGTCGAGAGTCCCGGGTAAGCCCCGGAGGATGTCCTAGGATTGAAAGAGTAACAAATACCATACCGATCCACAAACTTTCGCCTATTAACAATTAGAAAGAAAACTCCTTGAAAGCTTTGTCTATTGATTATGCTGGATAAATTTGGAAGGATTGAATCATTTGCTTATGCTTGCATTAGTTTAAGATTACAAACTTTAAAAAATTATTCAAAACTTCAGCAGAGATGTGTTGCTTGATTGACATTTAGCCCTGACATTTATCGTGTTGCTCGACGAGGTGTGCAAGCTCTTTGAGCGCATTATTGCACAACGCCTCGTCGGGCACCTCACACGCGTGGGGCCTGATCTGGCGGATAGCCAGTTTGGCTTCCGTCAGGGACGCTCCACCGTGGACGCGATCATGCGCATTAGAGGCCTGACGGAGGAAGCAGTCTCACAGGGTGAGGTGGTGGTGGCGGTGTCTCTCGACATCGCCAACGCATTCAACACCTTGCCCTGGAGCTGCGTCAGGGAGGCGCTTATCTATCATGGAGTGCCCCCCTACCTCCGTCGAATTGTCGGGGCTTATCTCTCCGAGAGAGCCATAACTTACCCGAGCTGGCTAGGGCCGGGTCGGCGAGATGTGTCGTGCGGTGTTCCACAGGGATCGGTTTTAGGGCCGCTCCTGTGGAACATCGGTTACGACTGGGTGCTGCGTGGTCCGTTGCTCAGAGGGGTCGGCGTAACGTGTTACGCCGACGACACCCTTGTTACGGCGCGGGGAGCAACGCACCGTGCCGCAGCACTTAAGGCCACGGCAGGGGTTGCTCAGGTCGTGGGTCGGATTCGGCGGCTGGGTCTCGAGGTCGCCCTTCACAAATCCGAGGCTCTGTGTTTCCACGGACCTCGGATGGGGCCACCTGCGGGATCCAGCCTACAGGTAGGGGGCGTCAGCATCGGCATCGAGCCCTCGATGAAATATCTGGGGCTCGTACTCGATGGCCGGTGGAACTTCGGACATCACTTCCGAAGTTTGGTCCCAAAACTGAGGGGAGCATCGGCCGCACTTGCGCGGTTGATGCCCAACATCAGGGGACCCAACGCTCCCTACAGGAGGCTGTACCTGGGGATCGTGCGAAGCATGGCTCTGTACGGGGCTCCCGTATGGGCGGAGACCCTGACGGCCAGCAATGAGGCTAGACTGCTGAGCCCGCAGAGAGTGATGGCCGTCAGGGTGATAAGAGGATACCGCACGATCTCCGGTGAGGCGGCATGTCTCCTAGCCGGGACCCCTCCATGGGACCTGGAAGCGAGAGCCCTTGCGTCACTGTTCAGATGGCGCAAGGAGGCGCTGGAGCGGGGCCAAAGGCCTGCGTCTCGAGAAATCGAGGCCCAGCGGACCCTGCTCCACCAGGAAACCGTGGAGACATGGAAGGTGCGACTTGAGCAACCAAAGGGGGGATTCGCCACAATCGCGGCCGTCAGACCGGTCATGGACGAGTGGCTGGAGAGAAGACACGGTGCTCTCTCCTACCGGTTGACACAGATGCTTGCCGGGCACGGTAGCTTCGGTAGGTATCTGTGGCGAAAACACCGGGAAACCACGGCCGAGTGTCAGCACTGCGAGGACCGCAGCGATGACACGGCGCTCCACACGCTGGTGGAGTGCACGGCGTGGGCACAACAGCGACAGGTCCTCGTAGTGGGTCTGGGCGTGGACACTCTCTCGCTTGAGGCCATGGTGCGAGCCATGCTCTCCGGCGGGAGTAAGTGGGACTGCGCCGCCTCTTTCTGCGAGCAGGTCATGCTCGCGAAGGAGGCGGCGGGCCGGGTGCGGGAGAGAACTCTCCCACCCGAGTTCCGCAGTCGGCGCCCTGGGCGCCGCCGACGTGTCTTCGCCGAGGACTATCGGCCTCCATGACCGGGGGTCTGAGGACGGTGAGAGGGCCGCTCACCGTCCTTACAGAAGCAGGCCCATGACGGCAGCGTGACGTGAGCACTCACGCACGCCCCCCCCTTAGAAGCGGGGTCACACCCAAAACCCCCCATAGACGCGGGATTACACCCGAACCACACCCTGGGCGAGGCCGCATTTGCGGCCGTGGGTCTGTTGGGAGTCACGGGACATCCTTCCTGAGGGCTTACCCGGGGCTCTCAACCATAGGCTGTTGGGCGTAACGTGAGGTTTTTTAGTCGGTAAGAGTCCGGCATAGCATCCTACGAGGATTTTCCCTCACGTTAAAAAAAAAAAAAAAAAAAAAAAAAGCCCTGACATTTAGTATTACCTAAGATAATAATTACACTAGGTATCACGTTATGTGAAAATTATAAATTAAATTTAATATGATGCAAGAAAAATGCATTGATTTCATCTAAATTTACACAGAATTAATAGATAACTAATATGGTATCAGATTGATTGATTATGTAAATTCTTAAAATATATGAAGCGCTCGTAGTTTCAGTTCCGCTGACTCAGTGCTTTTTTTGCGGTTTGAAATCCTCATGGATGTTATGCCGGACTCCTACAGACTAAATAATATGTGCCTTCGCCGGGAGTCCTGGGTACGCCCTTGTAGGGTTAACCCCCAGGGCTCTGTAAATGATGAATGCAGAAAGCAACTTTCACTGTGACTGGTGTCGGATGGGTGACAATTTTGTGACATTTCAGGTGGCTTCACTTCTCAAGGCATGTATGTGATGAAGAGCCAAGTTGAAGACCTTATGGGCGGCTTAAATAATTTTAATATAGAGGGTGTCCATTAATTACGTGAGGCGTTAAAGGAAAGTAGGTCGAGCCAAATCTCCTTCCTAGTCTTACTTTGAGGAAAAGGGGATCACGACGATAATTGCGTAATTTCTTTTCCTTAAGTAAATTCGTAAATTTCTTTTCAAATTTTTCAGTAGTTTCGGCGCCTCGCTTCGCTTCAAACAAACAAACAATCAAATCTTTCCTCTTTACAATATTATTATTATTATAGTAGGTATAGATTAATTAGGACTATTTTTTGACAATTCCTTCAGTTAATGATTATTATAAAACAAGCATTTTTTAAAAAAGAATCGTTATCCACCGGAACGAAACTGAACTAGGCCGCGTATTTAATTTAGTTTTTTTAATGCAAGCTGTTTATGTACGCAAGCGGCAAGTGACTGATGTACATAGAGTTCCTAATGCGGAAAATTATTCAGTGTTAAAACATAAAAAATTACAAGGAGTGTTTATGTGTGTGAATATTTGGAGGCCGTCTTTTGACCTCATTTTATAACAATACATTAATATTTATCATTATTTTATCATTTAAAAGCAGTTTAAAGCTGAAACGTCACGGTTTTATACAGGGAGCGCACGGAATAACAAAACTAAATACAAAGCTGCTTTATTCTCAAACGAATTTTGACCAGCAAGCCCCCGTAGGTACCTACTGGCCAAATGATGTAGGTAAGGATTTCTAAGACATGTGCCGGGAGTCCCAGGTGCGCCCACGGAGCATATCTACCAGCATTTTGAAATACAACATAAATTCACGAAAAAACAACTTGGAACGAGCGGTACGTGTTTCCCTCATCTTACAATCCCGGGCTCTTCAAGCGGAGCGTGAAGAGGCACATCACAGGGCCGCCAACTTGGCGACCACTGTCAGAAGTCTTACGGACTGTGAGAGTGGCCCTCAATCGCTAGATGACTATACAGCAGGCGGGCGGCGTCAATTTGGAGAGCCCAAAATAAATTTAGATTTTGTCTAAATAAAAAAGAAACAAAGTTCACAAAATTGTCACTAGATGTCACTATTAACATTGACAACAGCAAAGGAGTCGTCGATCACTGTAAAAAAGAAAAAAAAACTAGCACAACGTAAATTTCGCGGAACACATGATTTAAAATACGAACTACACGCGTCTCGAGATCGCTATAACCTTAATGCTCCCAGTTTTACAATCGGTTGGCAGTAAAACGCCGCGTTTTTTTTCTTCTTATATCGACGATATATCCTCCAAGTTATTGCACAATTTACATCTTGTGACCGAGTTTATTACGCCGCCGATTGGCAGACAGAAGCAACGATTTTTCGCTTCGTACTTTTAGATTTGATGGGTATTTGGATGTCCAGGGTTTAACATACGGGTTAAGACTTTGTTTTGGTAGTAAACTGCCTAGGCTGGCGCCTTTGGTAATTGGTTTCAGATTGTTAACTGTTAACATAAAATACCTTGAAGTTTATCAGGACTTATTAACGCGGTAGGAATTTTAAATCGGCTTTAAAAACTAATAACATTTTCTACTTGTTCATAAATAATATGAATACATAAAGAGAAAACTTTGTAACCCCTTGTAAGAAAATTGCTGGAAAGGAGGAATGTAAAATTTGAGATAGACTTATAGGTGTAGTCATAGATTTAGAATTCTAAATGTATGGGTGTGGTGAAGTGCATATTTTAAATGAATTACTATCGAATTTTGATTTCTATTCATTTTAAGTTGATCTCAAAGAAGGAAAAATAACTTATAGGCTGGGGCCCCACTTGCGGTTTGCGCGACGGTTTCTAACTTCAAAATGTCAAATTCTAACTTCAAACTATCAAAACCAATGAAATCAAGTCAATGGTTTGACATTTTGAGGTTAGAAACCGCCGCCGCGTCGCGGTAACCGCAAGTGCGGCCCAGAGAAACATCAAAATTAGAATAATTTCACTCAAAATCACTGACTATAAGAATGTCAAAGAGTCAGTGCTCAAAAGAAGTTTGAAAAAACGTAGCGAAAAATTCTAAATCTATGGAGAAAACCATATTACTTACATAGATATAAAGTCTAGATGGAAGGTCAAAGCGCAGAAACGGCGCAAAAAAATTCATGCAACTGTTACATGAATTGGTCTCATTATTTACGCACACAGAAAAGCCGACGCATTGTCTAAATACACTGGCCGCTCGACGGCGCACGCACACATTTGCGAAATCGTAAGCCGTTTTGTTCATGTCGATTGTAGAGCGACCGTCCATCTTGACCTTATATTATCAAAGATTACTTACACTAAGGGTCAGTTCAAACCAAACGGAAAAATACTCGCGTGCGCTCGGGCATCCTCTTGGTTTTTATTCACACCGAGAGCAAAAATGCGCTACGGACGTGGCGCGCCGCGGCGGCATGGAGAAAATGCCCGAGACCACGCGAGGACGCCCGCGTCTGCCCGAGGACGCGCGCGCCTTCGCGAGCAAACACGATGGGGTTGCCTGCCGCCGGTAAGTGCATTTGCCAGTTCGTAGAAGTTCGCAGACGTTACACGTTGTTAAATATGATAGACTGGGATATGATCATTATTGCACTTTTGGCAGAGGAAGAAGAAAAAGAAGAACATATAAATAAAGTAAAGCGACGAAAAATCAAAAGAAATGTATGGGTAGATGACACTGTTTTTTTGGTGAATATAATATCTCACCTACAGAGGTGAGATATTATATTCACCAAAAAAACAGTGTCATCTACCCATACATTTCTCACCTACAGAGGTGAGATATTATATTCACCAAAAAAACAGTGTCATCTACCCATACATTTCTTTTGATTTTCCGTCGCTTTACTTTATTTATATGTTCTTCTTTTTCTTCTTCCTCTGTCTGTATTTTAAAGTAACGCACAGGCGTTACTTTAAAATACAGACGTAATAAATTTTGCGACTACTATAAAATGGACTATGAAAAGATTGAAAAGTTTCAAATGCTGGTAAATTTGTTACGCCCGCCCTTCATGGGCGAGTCCAACTCGCACTTGGCCGGTTTTATTTTTATTTGCTTACTGACTCGCACAGTTTCGGTGATTCTAGGTCTTAGACCATATAACACGGGACTAGCCTTTGCGAACCACCGCATACAAAAATATTCTGCCAGTTTTCATACAAGTGAAGGGGGAAACACAAAGACATATACAATTTCATTGCATTTAAAAATGTATTAATCGACAAACGCGTAATGGCTGTTGTGTGTTAATTGTTATTGTACAGTCAACTACAATGAAATGTACTAGTTTAATCATATAAAATGATGAACTGATGTACAGGCTTTTTATAAAGCCAAAAGACCAAATGGTCAAGTGCAATGGCAGAAAACAATGCTTAACCCTAGAAAGCTAACGTTCGTCAAATTTACGAACATTGAAATTTAACTCTCTGTCGCTTTCCAACCGTTACACTCACACGCTCGCGCGTTCGCGCCAACTCAGTGACCGCTAAACCGCGTTGTGTGGCAATCGTATTTAGTTTGTAAGTAATTTCGTTTTTGAGATACCTACTATGTGTTCGTCATTTTTACGAATGGTTAGCTTATAAGTAACTTTTTGTGACTGTTCTGTGCGTTGATATTGTCTTCTTTTTTGTAGTTATTACATTGAATCTTAAGAAATGCAGCAGGTTCGGTTCTCACAGATAAAGACATTATTCAGGCATTAGATAATTAACAATTGATAATTGATAAATGACATTGATGGATAAACAAAGAAATTGTGTGATTAGGGAACATTGCGGCTTGACAGAAGATGTAGTGACTAAGATAGAAAAAGGGATGCTCAGATGGTTCGGACATGTGGAGAGAATGAATGAAAACAGACTGACAAAAGAGATTTATAAGGCGAGAGTGAATGGACAATCTGGTAGGGGCCGACCGCGTCGCACTTAAGTCGACCAAATTGGACACCTTTTGGAAAAAGGCCAGGTCAGGAGTACCCTTAATCGGAGAGCATGTATGAAAACACTTATGAAAGTAGAAGAAGCGAAAGTGATATGTCAGGATCGTGGCAAGTGGAAAACCATAGTCTCTGCCTACCCCGTTGGGAAACAGGCGTGATGTTATGTATGTATGTATGTATGTGGATAATGAAGCCCCGTGTGACGACGGGGTCCCGTGTTGCGACGGGTAAGAGTACAAAATGTCGCCATCCCAATACATCCCGAGGGTGTCATGAGAGGCGACTAAGGGAACACTTTCGCAAAAAGATCCATTGCGTCGAGAAGGAATACTCGAAATAAAACTCGGTTGTCACTAAAATGCAATCGTTAAGCCAAGTTGAAGGCCTTATGGGCGGTTTGAAAAACTTCAACTGCGGGTCGCGGCACCCTGCACCTGTCCATTTCAACATGGCAATAGGCTGACCACCTATAACGTAGGACATAAAACTATAAGGTGAAATGTGGGCGTATACTATGCCTCCACCTACCCCTTCGGGGATAAAGGCATGACTATATGTATGTATGTAGATAATGAAGAGCGGAGCGAGACAAATGCTATTTCTGATAGTGAAAATGAAGATGAATTATTGGTTGATGACGTAGAGTGACTATCATGATGAGCCTTCTGACAATGAACAACTACAAGGAAGACGGATAGAGAAGAAAAGGAAAAGCTGTAGTTTGTGTAATTACAAGAAAAGATGAATGACCAAAAATAACTGCAATAGTTGTAAGGAGCCTATTTGTGGAGAACATTCAGTTGACTTTTGTCCAACACGCGCTTTGAAAATATAAATATTTTTTAGCTTTTATTTAATTTTAGAGTTTCTTCTGTAGGTTGAGAAAGAAAAAAATAACCTTTTTCTAAGTATAAGTTCATAATATACTCATTTATGTTTAAGTACCAAAATTATCTCAGAAATATAAGTGCCATTTGAAAATTGTGATTTATTAATTATAAGTAAAAGAAAAGTTATTTTTTTCTATAATTATATTTCATTTACTTGCCAAATAACCTAAAACACAATAAAACTTATTTAAATATCTATACATTGCAATAAATTGTAAATATATAAAATTCATCGTCAAAAAGTCGAATGGTTAGCTTTTCATGGAAGTCGAGGAACGTTAGCTATCTAGGGTTAAGTAAGGCGCATCCTGTGGTTAGATGATCTAAGTTCTAGGTACGTCTCGCTAGTTATATCTACTAATTATCGTCTAATTTAGAATGGTTTTAACTTGTAATATTTACTTAGATAAATAAATATAAACTTTTATAAATGCCTTATCTGGTTTTGTCATTTCTTGGGAATTTTTTTCCCAGGCATTCAATTTTAGCAGTTTGTCACTGTAGGTTCTGCTTGATACATCGTACAAGCAGTTATACTTTTGGATGGGATTAGTCCGTTAATCCACCCATAAAAATCCACCCCTTGGTGGATTTCCGGAATTATATATTATTATTCGTCCATGATGTACCTACGTACCACCCCGGCGGTGGTAGAAAAAACAGGTGAATTCCTGTAGATATCTCTGGCGACACTGAAGATGCGAACGACGCGCAGTCAACGCGAGCGGCGCGGGTCGCGCGCGCTCAGGAGTTGTCGCGCGGCCTCGAGGCTGCGCGAGCGGTATCGAAGATGCGCGCGTGTGCTCGAGGACGCAAGCGGCCGAATGCTCCGGCACGCGCCTTGACGCTTTGATGTCTGCGTCGGATTTTGAACCTAAGTCCATGCTAATACAGTTTATTATTCAGTGACATCAAAAAAGTGCGCGAGCATTTTTCCGTTTGGTTTGAACTGACCCTAAGGAGGATAAAATCACTACGATTGAAACTCATTTGAGTCTACGACTTTTTGTATCTGTTCGTCATTTCCGCGTTTGACATTTACTATCGCGGTGGTCATGTTTTAAAGCTCTAAAAATATTTTTCGTAAAACAATTATTAGTACAGACGTACAGACAGTACTTAGGCGTAATTATTATATGTTATTATGGACCGGTGTCGTTGCGAGGAGTATGAGGCAGCTGTCAAGAAATTAAGGTTCTATACAGTTGGCACCCTTCGGCCCGATATCCTTGATAATTTCGACAGTAAGCTGTTTGTAATGTTTTTAAAATAATCTATGTAATAAAAATGAATGGCTCAATGTGTTGGTACGCGCAATTTTACAGAACAACTGGACGGATAAGTCTTTAGCCGCCAAGAAGGCATTTCTATAGCGAAAAAAATTATTTAGTATAGATATTTTTTTTAATTATTAAAGTGAGTAAAAATCCATCATGGATGCTATGTCGGACTCCTACCGACTAAAAAACCTCACCTAACCCCCAACAGCTTATGGTTGGGAGCCCGGGTAAGCCCTCGGAAGGCTTTCCCAGGACTCCCAACAGACCTACCACCACTGCAGTCTGGTGGGGTTCGGGTGCTATCCCGCGTCTTGGGAGGGGGGGGGGGGGGCGTGTGTGAATCCCTCACGTCAAGCTGCCGTCATGGGCCTGCTTCTGTAAGGACAATGAGCAGCCCTCTCACCGTCCTGAGGCTCGTATATGTGTGTATATGCAATACGTGAATAATTTCTTCATAAGACGGTATTATTCACGATAAATGAAAAATCACTTGTTGCGTGTGAACAGTGTTTAGCACGGCCGCTTTAGTAGGTAGGTAGAGTACCTACCTACTAAAGCGGCCGGTTTAGGTTTTAGTATTTACTTTCTTGGCCACACTTTCTTTTTAGGTGAGCGTCATCTCCCTTTATATAATCTGTGCTGTTAACCTTATTTTTCATAATATTTAATATGAAGTGAAAAAAAAAACAACTTGGCCCGCACGGGATTTGAACCCGCAGCCTTTGCCTAAACCAGGCAATGCTCTAACCAATTGAGCAAACGGGACCGTACTGACTCAAGTTGAAATTCTTCACCTCATTGTATATAATCTTATGCTATAATCTTTTTTCACTTTATCAATACATATAATAAAATCGTAACAGGTCGCTGTCTGTACATGGAAGATAAATAAGAAAAAATATTATAAGGGGGCTTTATGAACGCAATAGAACCCAAAACAATGATTTTTAGAATTTTTGTCTGTTTGTCTGTATGTCTGTATGTCTGTATGTCTGTATATCTGTTTGTCTGTACGGTTGTGCACGCTAATCTCAGCAACCGCTCAACCGATTGCAATGCGGTTTTTTTTATTGTGTTGAGGTTTGCTCCAGTTAACATTTAGCGTTTGTTTTATGTAAATCGGTTTAGAAATAAAAGAGTTATAACACTTTTAAGACTTAGATATTTTGAAAATTTTAATTGTAGGGGTTTCTTTGAATGTGAGTGAACCTAAACTGGCGTGTTGGCTTAATCATAAAAGAGCTTAATGCTTAAGTCTATTTTAAAACAATTCAGTCCACGCCTTCAGTTTCAGTCGCTGCTTGATGACTCTGATGAAGAAATACCTTTCCTTTCATACACCTTATGTGACGTAAACGAAGTTGCGGGCTCAGCTAGTATTAAATATTATGAAAAAGTCAGCATACTAATTGCTTTAAATATTTGAACCTTATTTTTACTTTTCTAGGGTCACAATACATAACAGCGTGGGTCACAAACGGTATAAGTCACAATGACTTACGTTTTCTGAAGCCCAGAGCATGGAAGAAGATCCCGCCGACCGAAGTCCCAGAGACACCTCAGAGCGAACGATCCCGCCTTCTACAGGATATGTGGTGCCCGTTTATGACGCCATTTAAATTGGACATGTTTGAAACTTCAGAAAAGTAAACGTATGTAACAAACCGGCCAAGTGCGAGTTGGACTCACGCACAGAGGGCTCGATGAGGCTCTTAGCGAGTCAAGTATTATTCTTGAAAATTATATGTTAATAAATAGATAATCTAATGTCTAATGTCTAACTGAAATAATTTACCCTGTTAAATGCTTTTTGATAAAAATACACTCGAGAGCAATGAATCCGGGTCACTTAAAGAATCCTAAAAATCTCGGAAACTAAAAATGCTAGGTTAATGCAATAAATTGTATTTAATAGACAATGTAATACTCCTTAAATGAAGGTATTAAAACTTCTTAGTTATTGTAAAGTTATATCATAAAAAAATCAAATTTGAAAAAGGGCCACTTTCGAAGATGGAACTACGAAATTACAGCATTTGGTGTTGCTTTTGTTTGTAATCTGTCATTTATGTGGGTACATAAACCATGTTGATAGTGCTCTATATTCATTAATCAAGCTGAAATTATGTCGCTTACGCCTGAAGAATGCACCAGAATACTTACAATGCTGGAAACCGGCCGGAGTCAGCGCGATACAGCCAGGACTGTCGGTGTGTCGCTGTCAACAGTACAAAGAGTTCTCCGACGTTACGAAGAAACTGGTTCTAACCTACGCAGACCAGGAACGGGCAGAACCAGGTGTACCACAGCACGAGAAGACCGATACTTGGTGAACACCATGCTTCGAAATCGCTTTCTCACAGGAACTGAACTCACCAATCAGTTTCGACGCCTCGGAGGAAGTAACCCAAGTGCATGGACAGTAAGACGTCGGCTTGCTGAATCTAACTTAAAACCCCTTAGACCTGCAAACGGCCCTAAACTGGAGCGTGGGCATCGTATTTCGAGACTAAGGTATGCCCAGAGCCACGTAAATTGGAGTATTGAAGATTGGTCAAAAGTTATGTTCTCCGACGAATCAAAATTTATGCTCTACAAGCACGATGGAAGACACAGAGTGTATCGAAGACCAGGGGAAAGATTCAAGCAAGCATGCATCGAAGAAAAAGTAGCCTACGGTGGTGGGTCTGTACTTGTGTGGGCCGGAATTTCTTCTGAAAGTCGCACAGAGCTGGTGATCATAGAAAACGGCTCTTTAACTAGCGTAAGATATGTGGAAGAAATCCTCAATGATCACGTTGGTCCATTTATGGTCAATTTAGGTGAGGATGCTATATTTATGCATGACAATGCCCGACCTCATACAGGTAGGATTGTGAATGACTACCTTCAAGAGATGAACATTACTCGTATGGAGTGGCCAGCGCGCAGCCCGGATATCAACCCGATCGAGCATGCTTGGGACGAGCTAGGCAGATGCGTAAAACAACGAAACCCTCCCCCAATCACGCTTCGTGAGCTCAAAATTGCTCTCACAGAGGAATGGGAGAATATTCCCCAAAATCGTATAAGGAACTTGGTGTACAGCATGCCAAACCGCGTAAACGCAGTAATGGAAGCACGAGGAGGCAATACGAAGTATTAAAATTCAAGAAAATCGTAATAAAGTTCAAAAATTTCATGTTTCCTATTTTTGTTTTAAGGAGAGATCGGCAGTTTTTTCTTTATGTAATTTTGTGTTAATAAAATGTATGGTGACTCATATTTTTTTTACTTTCATTTAAGGAGTATTACATTGTCTATTAAATACAATTTATTGCATTAACCTATCATTTTTAGTTTTCGAGATTTTTAACATTCTTTAAGTGACCCGGATTCATTGCTCTCGAGTGTATAATAAGAAGATAGCAATTTGTAATGAAGTGAGAATTTATTTTTATTATTTTATTTTATAGCTAAGTATTTTATTTTTAAGTGTCTAGGACTATTATTTTGGCTAATTTGAATACCCGTTGCTCACTGATGCGGGTTCCGATAGCGCTCTCTCTATAGTCCCTAGTTGCTCTTCATTTTGTAGTGAAACGCAGGTGGTCGACCATCTTACCCCAAGAGACAAGCCTAATGTTTTGGGCATTTTCAATAATTTTGCTTTCTATTTACTGAGATACAAACGTACATACATATAGCCTTTATTCCCAAAGGGGTAGGTAGAGGCGTATTATACGACCATATTTCACCTTTTTAGAATTTGTCGTTATACGTGGTGAGCCGTATTGTCGTGTTGAGATGGACAGGCGCAGGTTGTGACTGCCTGCTATTGAATTTTTTAAGCCGCCTAAAAAGGCCTTCTACTGCCATTTTACGGCTCAACGTGTCTTCCGAAGCACGGTAACGCTCAAATTAATATCACAAAGTGGTCACATGAAAGTTGCTTACTCCATGCAGTGATCGATCACAGAACACTGAGTTCGCGGGGCCACGAGCGCTTTACTGAGATATCTATACATATAATAAAACGATAGAAAAACCAAACCTGTACATTGGAAATATTTTAAAAAAATACTCTCTGGGTGTTCAACATAAGATACCGAAGCCGAAAATATAGTTAGAAATTTTTTTGTCTATTGTCGGTTTGTCTGTTTGCTTTGCTTTGTCCGGTAGGATCTCGAAAAGTACTCAATAGATTTGATTCAAATTTTGCACAAATGTTAACTAGGGGTAGGTTGTTCAAATAGGCTATATATTATCACGCTACATATCCAAGGGGCTAAGCAGAGAGCAATCAAATTGGCATTATAACATAATTTTCACGCGTACGAAGTCGCGGGCTACAGCTAGTAGTGTAATAAACTCTATCCTGCGACGAGACGAGAGGCAAGAGCAAGACGTAGCGCAGTAGTGGTTTAATAGGCTCTTTTCAGTGCTACGATCCCACACAAAGCAACACCACGTATTAAAAAATGCGCGTCCATATTTTTTAAACTACCGTTATAAGTCTTATATTTCAGCTACAGCTAGAATACATACCTACCGTTAATACACCGATAAACATCTTTATGATATACCAGACAAGTTTTAAGCAATAACTAATGAACCACACTAAAATGAAATAAATTTTTACGATATAAAATTGTAACAGAGCTGTAAACATCGAACTAGAAAATCTAAACTGATGTATGAGATTGATTTAATTTCGACCAGGCTTTTGTGGGCAGTATAAAAATATGGATAAGACCATAAATAATAAATTCTATTAAGTTCCAACAATACTAAATGATGTAAAAATCAGTGTGACGTGATCAGTATTCTGTTCTATATTCCATTTCTAGTGAAGGAAAGACCCGCGCGATACAGTCAATGTCATAATTTTAGGTTTTTTGACTCTGTATTTATAAAATAATCAAGGCTACTTTTCAATAATGAATGAAGTCCTGTTATTGTGTTCGTCCTTGGGGTCCAAGCCTCATCTCGTCTGTACGTAGTGCACCTGTTGACTAACGAATGAGTTTATAGTGAACAGAAGGAAAACTTGACAAAAAATTGAATACTTGGGGAACAAGATTGTCTAGCCTGTATCCCTTTACGATTGGATGGTAATTAATTATAGGTAAAGTCATGAATAAAATATGGTTACCTTTATGTACATACCTATTTAAGTTAAAGCGTATTTAAATGATTTCATGTGTATAAAGTCGTGAAGCAATTTATTTAAATAAAAGTATTCAAGTTAAAAACCAATTTATGGATATTTTTATTAATAAATTCAGATGATTACACACATATTCTGAATAAATTAGTAATTCTGTCCATAGGAGTGTAAAAAGTGGTATGAATGGGCGTATCCACAATAAGCCAACCTCGAACTAGTCCAGCCCGCCCATGCTTGCTCAATAAGTTAATTTAGCGTCAATCTCGGCAAGATGTCGCGTTTATACATCGACAAGCGTCGCATCTCGCGCTGGGAGATTTATCTGATAACGTAGGTGTGTGGGTTACGTCTCGGATATTGATATTATAGATTAGCGCTTGTCTTTGGCTTTGTTCGTGTTTATCAGTTTGTGAGACGAAATGTAATGAAAATTCTTTTTAGACCCCCCAATACAGGGTATTGCGAGATTAACAAAAAGTTAAAAGTGGGTTGCACGGACTTCATCTTTCATCGAGAATTCGAGACTAAAAGGGAGAATCAAAAACACTAAAACTGCAAAGTGCCCGTTCATGAATCATGACTACGAGTACCTTAAGCTTGGAACAAAATATTTACTTTGACCACACAAGTAGCCTTTAATAAGTCCACTCTTAACTTTCTAGGCTTATTAATGCAGTAGAACATTTAAGGACCATTTATTAAAAATCCTTGTAAAACCAATAATTTTTAAGACGAAAATACCTACAATGTGTAGGTTAATTTAATCTCTTGTAATGATCATTAAAACTTCATGTAATATGCGATTATAGGTAATTATTTACCATATTATACCTTATGACCATAAAATTAATATTAAATAGGCATACTTAAGCTGCAAAATTATAGCAAAACATAAATTTCTAAATGTCACTTTTGTTTAATTTTTCAATTTTAACTGGACAGCTGTTACTTAAGTTTTGAAAAACAAATGGAGTAGTTAAATAAAAATTAATTACCTTAACTAATTAATTTTAAAATAATGAAAGAACTGGTTAAACGTCTACTATTTTATTCTTTCATTAATATGTTTGTTGTGGCTAATTTCATGCCGACTAGAATCAAAAGTAATGAGAAAATGAAGTTTCTTCCTGTTTTTAATATAGCCGGACATTGATTTGACAAATCCGTCAAATCAATGTCTGGTTTTGTATTTCGTACGTTTGGAAAATCGTCATGTATGCTATGCTGGACTGCTATGCTACACTGCCTACCGACGGGAGTCCCGGGTGAGCCTTCGGAAGGATATTCCAGTATTTTTATAAAGTGTAACTAGACTGAAGGGTCATTCCGTGGGGGGCTTATTTGATCCATCAGTCTGTTGCTTGCGACCGGACCCAATATACCTATCCACGACAGTCGTGGTTATATTGGGTCCGGTCGCTTTCTACAGACTGTATTTTCCATCAAGTGATCATAATTTCTTTGACACGGTTTCAGAACTACTATTTTCTTTTTGAGGACAAGAATGTTCAACTGCGTTGTTAAGCCCTGTTGCTTTTCTTTTTCATTTTTTAGTTGCAAGTTTGATTTTTGACTTGAAATATCTTTTAATAAAATAACAGGAACCATTGAGAAATGGTCAATTGGTATTTCTTTTTAGCTAAATAGTTTGTTCTAAATAAATACTTGTCTGCCATCCTATGGCCCTTGTTTCTGTTCTAAGTTCAAAAGGTTGACAATTACGTCACAATATTTTTATAGTCCTAATCGAGTACTCGATTACTCCATGACGGTTGTGGACTGATCGCTTCGAATGAAGTCGATTGTGGATACATTCATGAAACCTTATTTTAAAATTTATGTTCTGCGATTGTCAATAACTTTCCTACAATATATGGTAAGTCTGTTAATTAAAGAACTATTACTTGCCTTTAAATGTTGTATATATTCAAATTAGAACCGGAAACGTCGTGTGTGTTCCTCAGTTTCGTCCAAATCATTCCTGATATGCCACGATATTATCACGTTTAGGAGAAATTATTGCTGTATATATGAGATATGTATCACAAAGATGACATTTTATTGCTAATAATCAGTGTTTATAATTAAGTTTTAGTCTTTATTTCGTTGGGATAAGGTTCAGATTATGTTTATAAAAACTGGGTGACATTGTTGACGGTCAATTCGTTGATGGCAGATGTTAATAAGGAGCTAATGTGAGCGAGGCATGTATAATGTATTAGAACGAGTGAGTGTTGATGCGGGTGGGCCGACTCGATACGGATCCGATATTATCTCGATACCAGATTTGACTCTCGATTTTCTTAATTACCGTTAATGGTTGTGGACGGTAGTAAGGTACCAGGGTTCATATATTCGGCGTTTCTTTGAGACTGTCCCGATTATTGTGAGATTGCGTAATGTGGAACATTTATGACATTGTACATACTCTTTGGGTTTATTAACAGTTTGAGGTGTTTTCTTTGGCGGTAATTCACTGGGTACAGATTTTAGGCAGAGTATAGGTGTGTTGTCAAGCAGCGGGCATAGGTTAGAAGGCTAAGACTAGCCTTCGTGCTTATTTTTTTTACAACAACCTAAACAAAATCAATTTCGTCCCCCCAAAAAAATTAAGGGGACCATCGGGAAAATAAAATAACAAATTCTCGTTCGTCCCCCTAGGGGGACAAGGTCAAGGGGACGAACGGGAATACACGGCATCCATTGGCTAAAATTAAGCTTATGATATTTTATTATGACTATTCCATCTACAATCTTGCTGCTGTATACTTCTTTACAAGTAACTTTACTCCATCAAAACTCAGAATCCATAATTTGACAATCCTAAAAGCGATAAACTGTCTTATTCGAATTGGAGTAAAAAGTAGGTAGGTTACTTGCCCAAATGGGGGTATTTTTGATGTAACCAGGACCACACCGGATAGAATTAGCATAGGAAAATGATACTAAGTCTCGAAGGTCATAAAGGATTTGACATGCTTTATATCCTCCTGTACTGCTGAAGGCCAAGTGATGTCGACCACGTTACAGTGGGGACCTTTTTTTATTATAATTATGCGCCGTATCCCAGTAGTTCCATTGCGTAGTTCCATAATGGAACTTCTGGGATTTTTTGTCCCAGTAGTTCCATGTAATTGTTAAAATGTTTCATCGTGTCCCAGTAGTTCCATTATAGGATTAAAGACACAGGTTAGTGATAAAGTTGCCAAGAAAAAAATTAAGATAGATACAACGAATGAAGATCGGCAAAACAAATGGGACTTCCTAACCCTTGCGTCTGGTGAACTGTACTACTTAGCTGAAGGTAATGCGAGGCTCTTCTCCGATGGTGATAACATACAAAAGCTTAGCTTAATGGAGTCCACATAAATACAACATTTAGACGACAACCACAGTGATTTTTTTAGAACTCCATACATGTTGTATGTATGCGGTAGGTATTCCTAAATGTACCACAAAATCTACTGGAGATTATCTTCTACAGAGGCTGCCAGGATTAACGTTCGGATGATGAAGATAGTCCTCTAATCTGAAGTTTTAAGTAAACATTAAATTATACACTGTCATATAACCATTGATATAAGACGAAAGTAAAATTTTATTACTGATTCATAAACCATCTAATTCTCTATTTCTATTATTTTCAATTAATGACAGCGTGGGTAATTTGAGTGGCAAATTTATGACTGTTTCATGGATGAAATAAAATTAATGACCCTGAAATAGTTGAGCCAGTATTTCATATTGTTAGACAAATAAATTTTCCAAAAACCACCTCTGCCGATTATGATTTTAAAATAGGTAGTGAAAAGATAACGAGGATTTTGTATTTTTTATCTTTTTCTAAATTTGTTTGTACATACTACACAAGGGACCATACAGAATACAGATATAAATAAATAACTATTTGTGAACATTCACAATATCATGTAACCCAAATTAAGTTAATATAAGCTTGAACTCGTACTATGGGATCTAAACGACTGATAAACGTACTTATATATTTTTAAATATATATTCATATTATAGTACCCACCCAGACACAGAACAAATCAACACAAAGAGATTTGTCCTGGGTATTCTTTCGAAAAGCGCTCCATTTTTATTAATCGGAACAAATAAATCGTTTAGTCGCATAATGCCTAATTCGCAAAATGGCACCCGAGTCTGAAAAGGACTAATTCGCAAAAGGACTAATTCTTAAAAGGACTAATTCGCAAAATGGCTAATTCTTAAAAGGACTAATTCGCAAAATGGCTTATTCTTAAAAGGACTAATTCGAGAAATGGCTAATTCTGAAAAGGACTAATTCGCAAAAGGACTAATTCTTAAAAAGACTAATTCGCGAAATGGCCAACTCTTAACAAGGTATGATGTTGGTGTTGGTTATAAAAAAAAAGTCGGGGCGCGCAGAATTCGACTTTACCTACCAATTTCGATGTAGTACCTTCTAAACGGTTGAAAATCGAATGCTGCGCGCCCCGACTTCGATAAGTTAGGTTAGAAGGCTTAATGCGGGAGCGGAGCGGAGCGAAGCTCCCGCATTAGCCTTCGTGGTTTTTTTTTATATCCATTCAACACCAACATCATACGCTGTTAAGAGTTGGCCATTTTGCGAATTAGTCTTTTTAAGAATTAGTCCTTTTGCGAATTAGTCCTTTTCAGAATTAGCCATTTCGCGAATTAGTCCTTTTAAGAATTAGCCATTTTGCGAATTAGTCCTTTTAAGAATTAGCCATTTTGCGAATTAGTCCTTTTAAGAATTAGTCCTTTTGCGAATTAGTCCTTTTCAGACTCGGGTGCCATTTTGCGAATTAAGCATTATGCGACTAAACGTTGTCACGTGTAAGCTGTCAAATCTCAGAGTCGTCACTTGCACAAAAAAAATAGCACTAAATTTAAAAAGTGCACTCTTATTGAGACACCCTTTAGATGCTTTGCTAATTATGACTTCGTAATAGTAGGTAGGTCTTTTTGCAAGTGAATCCACGAGGTGATTTTAGGGATTTTAGTCAACAAAGAACCCACTTATGTAGTTTTGTTGGCTTACTATGGGCAAACATATATATTATCATCACATTTTTTAACATGCCTACACGACACTTTTACTGTTCCACAATAATATTGTATAACAGTACAAGTGCCGTTTTTCAATATGTGCAGCAAGTTCCACCAAGTGCATTACGATAATCAACAGCATACCTAAAACATTTTTTAAACCCGTAGGGATTTTCACACTTCGTTCAATTAGTTTTTTTTCCGTTTACAATTTCAGAGTAAATTCTTTCTCATTACGGGTATCTGTCCTCATGAGAACAAATCAGGAAAATCCTCACAAAAACCAAAACAATGGCGTCACTATCCCCGGGGGTTCTTTGAAACGCTTATGATTTCAATGCGTGAGGTAAATTCCAGCGCGGCGATAACACTCGCTTTTCGGTCTCTTTTTATGTCCAATTTTGAGTTAATTAAGATCTGAGCATTGGGGTCGATCGGCCATTAGCTACTGGGACCGTATCCTAATGAGGCTTCAAACTGAACGTCAGCGATGAGCGGAGCGAGTAGCGATTGCGGCGTGTGCGCGGCAATAGAGTACACGAGAGTAGGCAACTTTGAACAAACGATAACAAACGCACCAAGCGCAGTTTGCTTGTGTTTCTCTTGCCTTACTCTCTGCTTTGTACTCGGCAGGCCTAAAAAGGTGTCCTGGGGTATCCTTTCGAGGGCTTACCTGGGGCTCCCAATATCCTTCTGGTTTTTAGTCGGTAGGAGTCCAGCATAGCATCTACGTAGTATTTTCCTCACGTTAAAAAAGGCCTAAAAAGTCAACATTGTATGTTTCAAAATCTGATCATAAAATGTTTCATTTCAATTCGATGTGTCCTCGTATTTTTTTCGGAGAAGCAACATCGATATCAATATGATACGGTTATGAAATGAATTACAGTTGTTTCATTTAATAACGTTACCATATTAGGGCATTTCTTGTACGAATTTGGAAATGAATTAGATTAAGAATGAAACGCGCTATTTGATTTTCTAGCCTTTCAAGCGCCGCGTTCTCGCCGGAATCGCCGCCGCCGCGCCGCCCCGCTAACCGCTGACATCTAGTTTGACTTTAAGACCTCATATATAGTCCTACTTCGTCCCTGATAAGGGATAACGTTAGGTATTTTGGGTAGAACGTTTTGCTGCTTCTGAATGGTTTGCGTTTTTAAGTATATCATGAATTATTTGATAAGATATGAACCGTGATGTTTCTGAAACGCCGGATGTATTGCTGATGGGATAATGTTGTAATTACAATAAATCTGATTGAGTGTGCCTAATTTGATGGTCCCATTTGTATGCGTATAATGTCTACCAGTATAGATAGGCGAACCTACTCTCGATTTGAGCAGTATTCTCGGTTGCGTTTGTGGCTTCCTTCCTCTTCATTTTGTAACTTTTTAGTAAAACATGAGACTTCCCTTGACAGCCTGTAGGTACTAAATTTTTTATAGTCTTTTACTTCTTTCACCCGCGTAGTTCCCGTTTCCGTGGGAATACGGGAATAAAATATAGCATGTGTTCACCGCAAAGAGCGTAGCTTCCCAACAGTAAAAGAGTTTTTCAAATCAGTCCAGTAGTTCCCGGGCCTATTCGATGCAAGCAAACCAACAAACAAACAATCAAATCTTTCCTCTTTACAACATTAGTATAGACAAATTATTACTATTAAAGTATTGAATATTTACCATGTGTATTGTGTATTGTTTCAACGAGTTTCCGATATCTAAACTTACTAATATTATAAAGCTGAAGGTCCCACGGTGATCTCACACAGTCCTGGATAAGCCCTGGGAAGGATGATCCAGGGTTTCCGACAGACTTTGGCCACCACCGCGGACGATGATATGACAAGTAATTTACCTGTGTGCGGCATTCCCGACGCAAATGCTCTGGAACAAAATGAAAAATAATTAAATAAATTTAGCTAAATTAATAAGTCTTAAAGCTTTAAGCGCCTTCGAAAACATCGTGCTGAGTTTCAGGTTGGAACAAATATTGGCTTACAATAATTGTCATTACCCTTTAATAATAATGACCTACGGGCCTATGGCGATTGCATAGGGGGGACCATCTAATGAGTTGGCGAGTCACCGTCTGCCAGTATTTTAATAATAATATATTGAAATGGCAAACGCCGTCTTCCATCCATAGCCTAAGTTAACCATTTAACACCCATCACAATAGCTATTACGTAGTTAGCATATTTTACAATAGTTAGATCCCATTGCAGATGGTCCATTACCGTTCTTCTACATAAGGCGGACGTGGATTGTTTGCAGTGGGGGTCCCATTTCCTTTTAGATTAAAAGTCTCAAAGGGCCTCTGCATGTTGGACCTGTGTCCCCGTGTAAGCCTACCAAAAGTCCGAGTGTCTTCGTAAGAAAAAAAAAGAAGATACTCGAGTTAAAGAGAGACATAATAATAATCATTTATTTTAAGGCAACATGAGATGTTATTAACTAACGGCCCATAGACATATAGGTAGGTACCTTAAAACTACGAATACATAATTTTATGTAGCATGTAGTGTTTGATCATAAAATCTAAAATACTACTATTAGTAATCACTTCACGATCGCACTATGTTTTTAACTGTGTAACTGTCTGTGGAAGCGATGAAAGACCACCCCCTGTGGCCAGAAGGTCTCATCCATGACGATGACTTTAAGGTTGGAGTTTACAAAATACCTATTTGGTGGATGCCTTTTTTTTACGTGAGGGAATCATGAATGTTATACCGGACTCCTACCGACCAAAAAACCTCACGCATCCTGCCCAACAGCCTACGGTTGGGAGCCCCGGGTAAGCCATCGGAAGGATATACAAGGACTCCCAATGGTGGCTGCCTACGTTATAGTAACTAGGTAATTATTATTGACTGCCTCTGTGGCGCAGTCGGTAAGGTGTGACCGCCTGCCGCGCTGGAGGTCCTGGGTTCGATTCTTGGGTGGATCCAAGTATTTGTGTGACCCACAAATATTTGTTTCGGAGCTTGGGTGTTTTTTATGTATTATATGTATCTATTTAGAAATATATAAGTATGACTATCAGTCGTCTAGATCCCATAGCACAAGCTTATATTAGCTTAATTTGGGCTAGATTATGTTGTGTGAGATTTTCCACAAATATTTATTTATTGAATTAGTATCTTGGTATAAGTACTTTCGTCAAGTATGAGATAAATCTTGGTTAAACGAGTTTAGAAATCGGTTCAGTAGATATTACACGCCACAACCTCACAAATTCACCAAATTTACTTCTATATAATAATTACTAGAGATAGCTAAAGATATACACACCTTTTTATCTCTGTATCAGTCAAGAATTGATTAGTACAAAATACTCGAATTTTATTGAATCCATAATGTTTTAAACATTTGTCCAAGCATTAAATTAATTTTATACGTTTATGAGTACCGTTTAAAAACCAATAATTATCAGCGGCGACATTTATAAAACTTATAGTTTAACTATAAATACAAGACTATCAAATTCTGCCTTCTTATCTTGTTAACAATCTTACACGGCAGCAACAGCAGTGTAACCTAAAAACATCGTAAAATTACAGTTACATGAATAAATAACGTGATTTTATAACTGAAAAATGTCGCCCAAAATTTATACGGTACATAAATAATTTTTGTTTGTCGCTTAAACAGGGTAATCTATTGTAATAATCGCTCGTGGTCGTGTATTACCGGCTGTGACGTCTTTATCGAGTTTTAGGGCGATAAGTGGTACTCACATTGTAAGGGACAATAGTAAAACTGTGGTAGGTACTTTTCTTTTTTTAAATTTGGTATTTTTTTTATATTTTAACTCGTCAATATGGCGCCTACCGTTCGCCTGATGGCATCATTATCAAGAAAAATAAATGAAAAGACAACCCTAAAATACCTGCGCAACAAAGTAAACTTCGATGAAAGAACCTGGGCATGTAGGAAGAGGAAAACTTGTAGGTATATTGGTAGTGAGTTTTCAAGATCTTTTTAATTAGTTTCTCTAGAGATATGATTCTATCTACTCCCTCCTACCTGGGTTCAGGATTGTAGAGTTTCCATTATTAAAACTCTTGGAACGATCGAAACTTCTAACTCCATTACGCGGAGAGAAGCTCAGGACGTAAAGTGTGAGGATGAACTCTGTTTGTGACAAGCTGTGCGATGATAAATATAAATCACACTACTTTTTAAGACGCTTTTCTTAAAAAAATAGGTTGATATCCTCATGGATGCTATGCCGGACTCCTACCGACTAAAAAACCTCACGTAACGCCCAACAGCCTATGGATGGGAGCCCCGGGTAAGCCCTCGGAAGGATGTCCCAGGACTCCCAACGGTGGTTCGGGTGCTATCCCGCGTCTTTGGGGGGTTTCGTGTGTGATCCCACTTCTAAGGGGGGGCGTGCGTGAATCCCTAACGTCACACTGCCGTCATGGGCCTGCAAAATTCTCATGGATGTCATGATGGACTCGCCTCGATCCGCCTAAAACCACATGGCCACGCCCTATGCCCATACGTCTAAGCCCCTTATTACACGCACCGGTTGCCGGGTACCCGGCAGGCGGCGAAGTGTATGGCCATGTACTATAGCTTTCACACGTACCGGCGTGATTTGCCCGGTAATGCCATACACTCGCCGCCGGTTACCCGGCACCGGCTACGCGGCAACCGGAACGTGTGAAAAGGGGCTAAGTGATGGCTACCCCGGTTAAATCGGAAGAATTCCCGGGCTCCCGGCTGACTTTGATCACCGTCGCGACATCCCTTTTCACACGTACCGGTTACTGGGAAGACTGTGCCGGGTACCCGGCGGCCGAAGTGTATGGCCATGTACTATAGCTTTCACACGTACCGGCGTGATTTGCCCGGTAATGCCATACACTCGCCGCCGGTTACCTGGCACCGGCTACGCGGCAACCGGAACGTGTGAAAAGGGGCTAAGTGATGGCTACCCCGGTTAAATCGGAAGAATTCCCGGGCTCCCGGCTGACTTTGATCACCGTCGCGACACCCCTTTTCACACGTACCGGTTACTGGGAAGACTGTGCCGGGTACCCGGCGGCCGAAGTGTATGGCCATGTACTATAGCTTTCACACGTACCGGCGTGATTTGCCCGGCAACCGCTTGCATTCGCCACCGGCTACCCGGCAACCGGTACATTAGAAAAGGCCGTTTATATTATCCCACTGTGGGTTAGGGTTAAGTCACACCAAGTCAATCAAGTTATAAAAATATTAAATAGTACCCACAAAAATAAAGTCATGTGCTTACCTACGTTTAACAATTAGTTTTCTATTCAAAATAAGTTCTCGCTTCAATCCGTGACAAAACGAAACGCGACCACGATTACAAGCCTCTATTATACGATAACACCCCTTAAATAATAATTTATTCAAATTAAAAATACTTATCAAAATATGATGCGGTAGTAAATCTTGGATTAAGTGAGTAGGTGCGTGTTTTGGAAAAATCGATGGTATCATGCCGGCCGATCACACCGTGAAAATCCAAAAAAAAAACGGATTATAAGACTCAAGTGCACGCAAATATCAGTTTCTAATTTTCTATATTATACTTGCTACTTTTATGGAGCTCTCATGGGGCCCCGAAGACACACTGTTCTTTGAACGATCTCATATATTTTATCTACAATATATGGGTCTAGGTGTATTTAGAACTATTTAAATATTATGTTTATCAGTCGTCTAGATCACATGGCACAAGCTTAATATTAGCTTAATTTGAGCTAGATGATGTTGTGTCCACAAATATTTATTATTCCTATATTAATATTTTTTTATTTTTTTTAGTAAATAAATATTCACGGACATTTTACACAACGCTATCTGATCCCAAAGTAAGCTAGGAATAACCTGCTTGTGTTATGGGTATCAGACCACGGATTTTAATACTTTTTTTTTAAATACATATATGCTATACATAGAAACACCCAAACTCTTGAGACAAACATTTATGAGTCACACAAATATTTGTCTCCGGTGGGAATCGAACCCACGTCCTCCAGCGCCGCAGGCGGTATCTCCGCTTTAGCTTAAAACATTTTCAATATATGACTAGGGCAGGATTTAGGTCGTCCAATGGGTAACTTAATAATATATAATTATTTTGTTCGTAAATAATTGTGACCACGCTCAACGCGGTCACCGATCTGATAGTGTTCGGCTACCTTCTGTTTTGCATAACAACATTGTTTAGAGATGTGCTGTTTTATATCGATATATTAAATTTGTGACTGCGTAGGCGGTAGTGTGTTGTCGATCGATTAAGAGTTTGCACATATCTATCGATGGTCTTTCGTATTTTGTCGTATTTATATTTTTTTCTTATGCTTTGAACCATAAGGAATCAGAGAGATACACATTAATATGCGTTTCTGGGTGTGGATACAATGCGTTTGCTATTTACTGTGTATCTCAATCTAACTACAGATGTTTCGTAAGAAAGAGATAAGAAATACGTTAATGTGAAAGGCCGTCGGCAAATGTGTGTCTCTATTGATTTGGTTAACTTGTCTACCTTTTTTTCGTTTCCGTAGCTACTTAGGTAGGACGATAGGAGTCTAACATGGCCAACTTGAAAGCACGTCTCGATATGAAATCTAATATGCGGAGTATAAAAAAGGTTACAAATTTTGTTGACATCTGCAGTTAATTGGCGTAAACAAATTACACGACCAATTTAATTTAACTTAACCTTCCAATTTTTGATATGCGAAAATATCGATAAATCGTTAGCCAATCGAGTCCCATCACTAAATAGTGAAGTGTCACGCCAACCTGCAAACTTGCGTTACAACAAGGGGCCGGATTTGGAATATTAATTAAATCAAAATTGATCATATATTATGTTTGTCAGTTTGTCTAACACTTTGCTATGTATCTAGTTTAACTTTGATTATATTGATGTCTGTGATAAATAACGTCCGGAAAGAACAAAGGTGTCTGATTTTGTTATAAGATAACGTTGTAAATGTTGACGTAATTAGGTATTTCAGGATTTTCTTTTGACGTCTTTGATTTCTACAAAACCAGCTTTTGTCTATAGTTTTGGCTAGCAAAGCAATATTATTGATGACCCCATATTTCTACCTTAAGCCTGAAGCCTTTTTCGAAGTAGATTCAAAAGAAATAAGACCTGAGCTAAAAAAATATATTACTTGAATACTCGTGATTATATCGTGATTAGATAGAGGAAAAGCCCTTGTTACGTTAGTGCCTAATTCGCCATTATATGTATTTCAGTATACTTACGTCCAATGCTGCACACAGACCTTACACAAGTAAGACTTAGACAAATACTAAAACAGAAAATAAAAATTAAAGAGGGCTCAATCACTTAACGTGATTTTTTACAGTTATTTTTAAGGTAAGGTGAGGACTAATTAATTACTTACACCATATTTTCAGGCGGGACAATTTTTTTATAATTTTGTGAATATTTGATTTCACCACCACATTGCTTGTTCACTGTGTTTTAAGTAAATACCTATATTAAGTAAAGTTTTTCCAACGAAAACGATATTGTAGACATTTGAACGATTGGTTTAATGGTTAAAACATCACCAAAAAAAAACTTAAATTAGTTATACTGGGTGTTTCTTTTAGGGTGTCAAGCCGCCACTAGCTGGTAGCAGGGTTCCATACCTATCGATTTAACCCCCATGTATGTTCTACGATTTTCTGTAGTTTTCGAGATATAATTTTTTTTCGTTATTTTTTATAATTACGTGTCCACGTGGCTTTCTTCTTTTTGGTTCGACTTTTCTTGGATATTTTTTTATTATTATAATGCCTATTGATTGCAGTATTATGGACAAAATAATCTCCTTCCTAACTTTGATACAAGATGTAAAAATTTTAATCGATAATAAAAAATAGGGAATTATGCAGAACATTATATCTCGAAAACTACAAAAAATCGTAGAACATACATGGGGGTAAAATCGACAGGTATGGAACCCTGCTACCAGCTAGTGGCGGCTTGACACCCTAAAAGAAACACCGTGTATAGTTTATTTTGTGATTTAAAAAATGAATTTAAATTTCTATCGAAAACGCTTCAAACTGTCATGGCTAAATAATAGTAATCCTTAGTTTGTATGCCAATTTATATTACTTTTTGTTATTTATATATTGGACATAGTCGTTAGAAACACACATCATTCAGATTTATTCTTAGTGGACACAAGCATATTAATACGAGTATAATCTACAGATTGGTTACGGTGCTAACCAGGCTTAATAATAACTTGAAACGAAAAATTTCGTTAAATAACACTAAGGAAATTACAGAAACATAATATTAACAAGAGCATAAAAGCTTCAATCCATGCTCGTAAGGGCGAGCGTATCAAAAAAATGTTATGAAAACTATTAACATAATGGCGTACGACAAAATACTTAAATTACATGCTTGCGTTCGGACACGCTACGGACAAACGCAATAAATGACCGAAATTGTACCAACAAATGACCAAAATTGTACCAACAAATGACCGAATTTGAACGTTTCATGTTTTCATTATGATTTATATGGCGTGTAGTGCGTTTTATGTAGATTTGAATGAAGTGCCCCGTGTGGCGACGGGATCCCGTGTTGCGACGAGTAAGAGTACAAAATGCCGCCACCCCAATACGTCGCAAGGATGTCGTAAGAGGAGGCTAAGGTGGCTAACATTTTCACAAAAAAGATCCATTGCGTAGAGAAGGAAAATTCGAAATGAGAAAAGTGTACCTACTGGACTTAGAAAATTATTAGTTTTTGATTAAGGTAGATAGAGCCTGTATAAATATCTTTGAGGATCTATCTATATTAAATAGCTGTGATAAGTTAACGTGTCAATCTATAAACTACTAGCTGACCCGCGCAACTTCGTTTGCGTGATAAATCGAGAACCGCTCGACCGATTTTGTGCAAACTTCACATAAACCATCTACTAAATAGTCCGAACAAAGCCTAAACATTTGGTTTGGATAGGTGAGCCCGTTCTTGAGTTATAAAATTACAACGAAAAGTGGCATTGATTTTTATATATATAGACTAGCTGACCCGCGCAACTTCGTTTGCGTGATAAATGAAAAACCGCTCAACCGATTTTGTGCAAACTTCACATAAACCATCTACTAAATAGTCCGAACAAAGCCTAAAAACTTGGTTTGGATAGGTGAGCCCGTTCTTGAGTTATAAAATTACAACGAAAAGTGGCATTGATTTTTATATACACTCGAGAGCAATGAATCCGGGTCACTTAAAGAATCCTAAAAATCTCGGAAACTAAAAATGCTAGGTTAATGCAATAAATTGTATTTAATAGACAATGTAATACTCCTTAAATGAAGGTATTAAAACTTCTTAGTTATTGTAAAGTTATATCATAAAAAAATCAAATTTGAAAAAGGGCCACTTTGCAAGATGGAACTACGAAATTACAGCATTTGGTGTTGCTTTTGTTTGTCATCTGTCATTTATGTGGGTACATAAACCATGTTGATAGTGCTCTATATTCATTAATCAAGCTGAAATTATGTCGCTTACGCCTGAAGAATGCACCAGAATACTTACAATGCTGGAAACCGGCCGGAGTCAGCGCGATACAGCCAGGACTGTCGGTGTGTCGCTGTCAACAGTACAAAGAGTTCTCCGACGTTACGAAGAAACTGGTTCTAACCTACGCAGACCAGGAACGGGCAGAACCAGGTGTACCACAGCACGAGAAGACCGATACTTGGTGAACACCATGCTTCGAAATCGCTTTCTCACAGGAACTGAACTCACCAATCAGTTTCGACGCCTCGGAGGAAGTAACCCAAGTGCATGGACAGTAAGACGTCGGCTTGCTGAATCTAACTTAAAACCCCTTAGACCTGCAAACGGCCCTAAACTGGAGCGTGGGCATCGTATTTCGAGACTAAGGTATGCCCAGAGCCACGTAAATTGGAGTATTGAAGATTGGTCAAAAGTTATGTTCTCCGACGAATCAAAATTTATGCTCTACAAGCACGATGGAAGACACAGAGTGTATCGAAGACCAGGGGAAAGATTCAAGCAAGCATGCATGGAAGAAAAAGTAGCCTACGGTGGTGGGTCTGTACTTGTGTGGGCCGGAATTTCTTCTGAAAGTCGCACAGAGCTGGTGATCATAGAAAACGGCTCTTTAACTAGCGTAAGATATGTGGAAGAAATCCTCAATGATCACGTTGGTCCATTTATGGTCAATTTAGGTGAGGATGCTATATTTATGCATGACAATGCCCGACCTCATACAGGTAGGATTGTGAATGACTACCTTCAAGAGATGAACATTACTCGTATGGAGTGGCCAGCGCGCAGCCCGGATATCAACCCGATCGAGCATGCTTGGGACGAGCTAGGCAGATGCGTAAAACAACGAAACCCTCCCCCAATCACGCTTCGTGAGCTCAAAATTGCTCTCACAGAGGAATGGGAGAATATTCCCCAAAATCGTATAAGGAACTTGGTGTACAGCATGCCAAACCGCGTAAACGCAGTAATGGAAGCACGAGGAGGCAATACGAAGTATTAAAATTCAAGAAAATCGTAATAAAGTTCAAAAATTTCATGTTTCCTATTTTTGTTTTAAGGAGAGATCGGCAGTTTTTTCTTTATGTAATTTTGTATTAATAAAATGTATGGTGACTCATATTTTTTTTACTTTCATTTAAGGAGTATTACATTGTCTATTAAATACAATTTATTGCATTAATCTATCATTTTTAGTTTCCGAGATTTTTAACATTCTTTAAGTGACCCGGATTCATTGCTCTCGAGTGTATATAGATATTATTCGTAAATTGAGAAGTGAATTCTGATAGATAATGTCACTTTTCGTTATTTATCCTAATCTTATGTCAAACTATTTTAACTACACTCGAGAGCAATGAATCCGGGTCACTTAAAGAATCCTAAAAATCTCGGAAACTAAAAATGATAGGTTATTGCAATAAATTGTATTTAATAGACAATGTAATACTCCTTAAATGAAGGTATTAAAACTTCTTAGTTATTGTAAAGTTATATCATAAAAAAATCAAATTTGAAAAAGGGCCACTTTCGAAGATGGAACTACGAAATTACAGCATTTGGTGTTGCTTTTGGTTGTTATCTGTCATTTATGTGGGTACATAAACCATGTTGATAGTGCTCTATATTCATTAATCAAGCTGAAATTATGTCGCTTACGCCTGAAGAATGCACCAGAATACTTACAATGCTGGAAACCGGCCGGAGTCAGCGCGATACAGCCAGGACTGTCGGTGTGTCGCTGTCAACAGTACAAAGAGTTCTCCGACGTTACGAAGAAACTGGTTCTAACCTACGCAGACCAGGAACGGGCAGAACCAGGTGTACCACAGCACGAGAAGACCGATACTTGGTGAACACCATGCTTCGAAATCGCTTTCTCACAGGAACTGAACTCACCAATCAGTTTCGACGCCTCGGAGGAAGTAACCCAAGTGCATGGACAGTAAGACGTCGGCTTGCTGAATCTAACTTAAAACCCCTTAGACCTGCAAACGGCCCTAAACTGGAGCGTGGGCATCGTATTTCGAGACTAAGGTATGCCCAGAGCCACGTAAATTGGAGTATTGAAGATTGGTCAAAAGTTATGTTCTCCAACGAATCAAAATTTATGCTCTACAAGCACGATGGAAGACACAGAGTGTATCGAAGACCAGGGGAAAGATTCAAGCAAGCATGCATCGAAGAAAAAGTAGCCTACGGTGGTGGGTCTGTACTTGTGTGGGCCGGAATTTCTTCTGAAAGTCGCACAGAGCTGGTGATCATAGAAAACGGCTCTTTAACTAGCGTAAGATATGTGGAAGAAATCCTCAATGATCACGTTGGTCCATTTATGGTCAATTTAGGTGAGGATGCTATATTTATGCATGACAATGCCCGACCTCATACAGGTAGGATTGTGAATGACTACCTTCAAGAGATGAACATTACTCGTATGGAGTGGCCAGCGCGCAGCCCGGATATCAACCCGATCGAGCATGCTTGGGACGAGCTAGGCAGATGCGTAAAACAACGAAACCCTCCCCCAATCACGCTTCGTGAGCTCAAAATTGCTCTCACAGAGGAATGGGAGAATATTCCCCAAAATCGTATAAGGAACTTGGTGTACAGCATGCCAAACCGCGTAAACGCAGTAATGGAAGCACGAGGAGGCAATACGAAGTATTAAAATTCAAGAAAATCGTAATAAAGTTCAAAAATTTCATGTTTCCTATTTTTGTTTTAAGGAGAGATCGGCAGTTTTTTCTTTATGTAATTTTGTGTTAATAAAATGTATGGTGACTCATATTTTTTTTACTTTCATTTAAGGAGTATTACATTGTCTATTAAATACAATTTATTGCATTAACCTATCATTTTTAGTTTCCGAGATTTTTAACATTCTTTAAGTGACCCGGATTCATTGCTCTCGAGTGTATATTAAGATTTGCAACAATAAACAAGAAGCCGTGAGATCGTTCTCACCAGACGTTCTCTAACACGTTTGTTGTGAAAGTGGAAGTTCAATCCGATTGACGTTGTCATTTTTGTTTTATTTCAAACTTTGAACAGATGATCCACGTGACCTAGTGCCGTAATTTAATGCAACAGAGTCACAGACTACAGACACAAGTCTCGCCATAAGCCCTTCTGCAATCTATTTTATAGAGAGGGGCTAAAACTACAAATATACCTAATTATTACTTACCAGTAGCTAAAGCTGGCATAAAATACAGTCAACTTCAACTTTTTTTTAAAATTCAATTGTTAGGCGTAGGTATTCCTTAAAAATGCGTGACCGACGCGATTTCATAAAGAATCCGTGTCAAAAGTTGAAGTTTCGCGTGAAGGCAAGTGCGTGCTATTAATAATTTGTGCATATTTTACACTTTAATATTTTTTATCGCGGCTACCCTAAAATCGTTGAGTTTAATGTTCATCGCCCATAGAGCAAGACGTTCTATGACCTTTATCGTGAGGGGAGGCTCCGTACTGAGATTTTCCCCTCTGTCAAAGCGTACTCCAAAAGGATAACGCTTATACGCACACTTTATATAAGAATGATGAGTGTATTGTTGTCAGTGTTTTGTGTAAGTTCCATAGTGACAGCTGATTTCCCCCCGCAACATATGACAGATATATATAGAGCAAACATGCTATGTCTACCCCCCTTGTACTGGTCGCGTTGCTCTATGTGACACACTGATATGTATAGCGCAAACATGCTATGTCTACTCCCCTTGTACTGGTCGCGTTGCTCTATGTGACACACAGATATGTATAGAGCAAATATGTTATATCTACTCCCATTGTACTGGTCGCGTTGCTCTATGTGACACACAGATATGTATAGAGCAAACATGCTATGTATACTCCCCTTGTACTGGTCGCGTTGCTCTATGTGACACACAGATATGTATAGAGCAAACATGCTATGTATACTCCCCTTGTACTGGTCACGTTGCTCTATGTGGCACACAGATATGTATAGAGCAAACATGCTATGTTTACTCCCCTTGTACTGGTCGCGTTGCTCTATGTGACACACAGATATGTATAGAGCAAACATGCTATGTATACTCCCCTTGTACTGGTCGCGTTGCTCTATGTGACACACTGATATGTATAGCGCAAACATGCTATGTCTACTCCCCTTGTACTGGTCGCGTTGCTCTATGTGACACACAGATATGTATAGAGCAAACATGCTATGTCTACTCCCCTTGTACTGGTCGCGTTGCTCTATGTGACACAATGATATGTATAGAGCAAACATGCTATGTATACTCCTCTTGTACTGGTCGCGTTGCTCTATGTGACACACAGATATGTATAGAGATAATATGTTATATCTACTCCCCTTGTACTGGTCGCGTTGCTCTATGTGACACAATGATATGTATAGAGCAAACATGCTATGTCTGCTCCCCTTGTACTGGTCGCGTTGCTCTATGTGACAGACAGATATGTATAGAGCAAACATGCTATGTCTACTCCCCTAGTACTGGTCGCGTTGCTCTATGTGACTCACAGATATGTATAGAGCAAACATGCTATGTCTACTCCCCTTGTACTGGTCGCGTTGCTCTATGTGACACACAGATATGTATAGAGCAAACATGCTATGTCTACTCCCCTTGTACTGGTCGCGTTGCTCTATGTGACACACAGATATGTATAGAGCAAACATCCTATGTCTACTCCCCTAGTACTGGTCGCGTTGCTCTATGTGACACACAGATATGTATAGAGCAAACATCCTATGTCTACTCCCCTAGTATTGGTCGCGTTAGTCTATGTGACACACAGATATGTATAGAGCAAACATGCTATGTTTACTCCCCTTGTACTGGTCGCGTTGCTCTATGTGACACACAGATATGTATAGAACAAACATGCTATGTCTACTCCCCTAGTACTGGTCGCGTTGCTCTATGTGACACACAGATATGTATAGAGCAAACATCCTATGTCTACTCCCCTAGTATTGGTCGCGTTAGTCTATGTGACACACAGATATGTATAGAGCAAACATGCTATGTATACTCCCCTTGTACTGGTCACGTTGCTTTATGTGGCACGCAGATATGTATAGAGCAAACATGCTATGTATACTCCCCTTGTACTGGTCACGTTGCTCTATGTGACACACAGATATGTATAGAGCAAACATGCTATGTATACTCCCCTTGTACTGGTCACGTTGCTCTATGTGGCACACAGATATGTATAGAGCAAACATGCTATGTTTACTCCCCTTGTACTGGTCGCGTTGCTCTATGTGACACACAGATATGTATAGAGCAAACATGCTATGTCTACTCCCCTTGTACTGGTCGCGTTGCTCTATGTGACACACAGATATGTATAGAGCAAACATGCTATGTCTACTCCCCTTGTACTGGTCGCGCTGCTCTATGCGGCACACAGATATGTATAGAGCAAACATGCAATGTATACTCCCCTTGTACTGGTCGCGTTGCTCTATGTGACACACAGATATGTATAGAGCAAACATGCTATGTATACTCCCCTTGTACTGGTCGCGTTGCTCTATGTGACACACAGATATGTATAGAGCAAACATGCTATGTATACTCCCCTTGTACTGGTCACGTTGCTCTATGTGGCACACAGATATGTATAGAGCAAACATGCTATGTTTACTCCCCTTGTACTGGTCGCGTTGCTCTATGTGACACACAGATATGTATAGAGCAAACATGCTATGTCTACTCCCCTTGTACTGGTCGCGTTGCTCTATGTGACACACAGAAATGTACAGAGCAAACATGCTATGTCTACTCCCCTTGTACTGGTCGCGTTGCTCTATGTGACACACAGATATGTATAGAGCAAACATGCTATGTATACTCCCCTTGTACTGGTCACGTTGCTCTATGTGGCACACAGATATGTATAGAGCAAACATACTATGTTTACTCCCCTTGTACTGGTCGCGTTGCTCTATGTGACACACAGAAATGTACAGAGCAAACATGCTATGTCTACTCCCCTTGTACTGGTCGCGTTGCTCTATGTGGCACACAGATATGTACAGAGCAAACATGCTATGTTTACTCCCCTTGTACTGGTCGCGTTGCTCTATGTGACACACAGATATGTATAGAGCAAACATGCCATGTCAAGTCCCCTTGAATTGGTCGCGTTGCTCTATGTGATACACAGATATGTATAGAGCAAAAATGCAATGTCTACTCCCCTAGTACTGGTCGCGTTGCTCTATGCGGCAACCCTAAGATCGTTCATTTTTACGTTTATCGCTTGTTCAGTCAGTCAAGGTTTTATTTCAGGGTTACTGTTTTCTAGATTATGGGACGTTTCTAATTCATATTGATCGTTCGATTTTATTTTGATGCTATGATTTTCTAAGCTTGTCATAATTTTGGAGGTGTATGTTTATAGGTGCGCTGGCACGATTGGTATTTACTATTTATACCTACCGCGTGATTTGTGTGAAGTTTATGAATAATCAATTTATCATGCTGATAACTCCTAGAGGGTGCACTGCAAACGCTCATATCTGTTGCATTGCTTCGAAACTCGTCTATGACGGAAGGATCTTATTTGCTATTTTTATACATAAATATTCTTTAGCTTTAGTAGCTCAATGTATTACCAATCATTACCAGGCTTTTCCTAAAAGATTTTATGCCACGCCTCGTTCGAGTCTTTATAAGCTTACACTTTGAAAAATATGTACTTAATGTATTGCTCTGCCTACTCTTCTGAATTACTGTTTACTTACTTTTATATAAGATTACGTTCAAAACTGTCATACTGTTCATCATTATGATTGTAATCCGTATCGAAATTGAATATTTAATACAAAAGTTTAAAGTCAATAAAGATGTTCTTAGAGGCTTAACCGTTCCGGAAATAATACGACTACGGCTTACAGAGACTGTAGTCAGTGAGTGTGACAGGTAAGGTGACAGACAGACATACTGTCCATGTGATCGAAAGTGGGCATCATTTTCATATATCAATTATGCCAAAACAGAATTGTAGAACATTGGATTTTTTTTAAACGTGAGAATTACCCAGCATGTATGCTTCTTTAAGATACTGCCTCTTATGATACAGGTCATCCTAGTTTAAGAGGCATGGTTCTCATATATTGTAACATATAATTATTGTACTTATTTTAAGTTTCACAGTTTATGTCACATACTCTAATATGCCTATCATTAAGGTTTTGTATTGTGTTACACTGTACCTTTTTTCTCATGAAATAAATTTATCTTATCTTATCTTATTATGCTATGCCGGACTCCTACCGACTAAAAACCACACGTATCCTACCTAATACTCGTAGCCTACGGTTGGGAGCCCCGGGTAAGCCCTCGGAAGGATGCCCCAGGACTCTCAACAGTAGAACATTAGAATAATACAGCTTAAAAGAATTCTCTTTTTAATATCTTTATTAAAACCATTAAAAGCTTCCCAATTTTAGCCCCTCTCTATGAAATAGAGTGCAGAGGGGCTAATGGCGAGGCTTTGTCTGTAGCTGTGACTCTGTCGCATTAAACTACGTCACTAGGTCACGTGGATCATCTGTTCAAAGTTTGAAATAAAACGGGCAGTCTGGTGAGAACGATCTCACGGCTTTCTTGTTGATTCAAAAGAAACTTGATGAAATTTAAATAGCCCATTGATATCCAATACCAATAAACGTCAACAACCTAAATAGTCATGTACTACAATGTGGCATAAAGTTTAAAAACACAAATCAATCAACAAAATTCCAAATTCAAACCGAATTAATACACTGGCCACTTCTAAAAAAAATCTAAAGGAGTAAGAACGACGACAATTCCGGTGGCGATTGTGATTTAAAAAACAAACTGCTTGAATTGATTAGCATAAACCGACGCCTCTGGACCCCCCACAGGTAGTCTCTCAATTAAGCCACTTGTCTTTTGCCTCAGTGTGGTAACGCCCTTATCGCGATTTAGCCGCTGACTTTATTTTATGCTGAATTTTATACTAGACGCCTCGGGATTGAATTTTCTTTTATTTTGGACTAATGGCTCGATGACGCTTTGGGTGGATTGCGAGGTGTGGGTTTTCCTTGTAGGTATATTGTTCCTTCTTTGTATGGATGTGTGTGTTAATTTTTTTTTCTATGTGTCATTGTAGCCACATTTTTATCTTATTAGACTAGGCTTAGGCTACTGTTTCTTGCTGCCTGACTCAGCCGGCCACATAACTTTCAATCCTTTCAACATTGGTTTGATTAATGGATAAATGGTTAGACACTTAATGGATGTAAATTTAAATAAATTATCATAATCTCCTCATGTTTTCGCTGCTTATAAACGTGGTAGGTATACAGAATAATAGAAAAAGATAGTTATAATAAATGCTGTTGTAATAGCCGAGACCTTACAGCAATGGCTACGGGGACCCTGTACTGTGTGGGACTATGTGCGTTTGCAATACCAAATACTATTACATCGTTTCAGTACGGCTTATAACTCAAGTCTAATTTACCAGTGAATCGGTAAAACATATAATATCTGCTACGTACAGACTCTGTTCAGACTTCAGACTGAATTTGAATTATAGCTGGCACATCAGACAAAATCGTTTGTTTAAAAAAAAACTTGAGAGGTGTCAAGGGACACCCGGATGGAACGAAGTTCCTTTCGATTAATTAGTAATAATTAATCGATTAATACTAATTATATCTTAATTTTATCATCATTAATTAATCGATTAATTTTATTATTTATTTCGTCGCGACACCACACTGTTCAATGCGAAATAGAAATGAAAATATCTGGCTTGCTTTCTATAAGAGAGAGAGAGAGAGACAGACAGACAGACAGACAGACAGAGAAACATGCGCACGCCGCACAGCTTACTATAGCATATGGAGGGCAGAGGTAGGTACCTCCACCCTCCATACTATAGCAAAAAGTGTCGTGACAACTTTTCGTAAGAATTTTTCCCGTCTAGCCCCCTTTCACAACGCGCGATAAGGAACTTCGTTCCAATAATGTACGTTCTAAAATCAAACCAAAACTTTCTTATTCACAAGCTTTTAAAACTAACAGCGAATTCGAAAAACAAAAATTTAAAACTATGCTCATTTGGTCATACCACGTCGAATTCACTAAAAATCCATCGGAATTCTTACGTACTTCGAATTTAAAGATGGAAAACCGATTTTAAAGAATTTTGTACAAAAAGAATTTCAGTGTGTCGTCCACATAACAAATGAATTTGCTGTGCCTGATTGGTAAACAGTATTCGTGTGGGTCTTTAAAGGTATGCTTTGAAAACATTTTTCGTTTTCAATTCGTATATTGTATAAATTATGACAACTCCCACAGCTGCCTTGAATGATGAAAGGTTTTAGGGTTGCTTCGCCGTCCGTCTGTCTGTCTGTCCGTCATGAGGCTGTATCTCAGGAACCGTGATAGCTAGAGAGATGAAATTTTCACAGATGATGTATTTCTGTTGCCGCTTTAACAAAACAAATAGAGAAAAATAGAGATTAAGGGGGCGGGGGGCTCCTATACAAGAGAAGTAATTTTTTATTTGCTGTTTTAGTACGGAACCCTCCCTGCGCGAGCCGGACTCGCACTTGACCGGTTTTATTGTATAATTTATGACAACTCCCACATATTGATGACGAAAGATTTTTGATTTAAAATCCTGTCTTGCTAACTAACCTAGAATAATTTAGCGACGGAATGTCTCCTCTAAATAAGCTAATATTGTTTTGTGTAAAATTTCAGTTATAATCGGCAGTGAAAAATTTGTAACCTTTTTTTTAAGAAAATGGATCAAACGCTCGATCTATTTCATCAGTTTTAGATCTATTTTTATTGTATTTCTATCAAAATTCGTCTGCCAAAAATTCTCTCAAGTAGTTATAATTGAGTAAGCATTTAATACTTATTACAGCGTAAATACCTCCTACCTACAATCAGTTAATAATGTACTGTAATATTGTTGAATTCATTAGCAAATTTTATTCTCTCCATAATTAGGTGGCGACTCCACGGTGTAAAGATTTAATACTAAGATAGTTTGGTGAACTGTTGAATGTATCTTCATTATAAGAAATAGTAACGCGAACGCTTTCGAGAACTTGGCTTTATTTACACCGTAGCGTAATAGAGATCACGAGAATGTTTAGTAATTAAGAACGTGTTACGATTAGAACGCTCGAATTGCTCGAAGTTTTGCCTATTTTAGTAGAAGTTTTAAGTTTTACGTTTTTAAGAACGTTATTTGCCTACTCCGAAAATCATTTTCCTAACGCTTTTCCTGTAAATAGGTACATTGCAATGGTCTAACAGTAAGGCCAGATCAATTCGGCATATTGCAAATGAGTTCAGAAGTAGGAAGCGATCCTTCGTCTTTCGCTAGAAGCATTGACAACTTAGAAAATTACTCTGCTTTACGCCGCGGACGGCACAGGACCGTGTGTTACGGCGAAAATTCGGAGTGGTTTTCTGTAACTTATAAAAGGCGAGTCCAAGTCTCCACTGAGGTCCACTTTTATTGACAATTGGAAATATGCTACAATGAAAAGATAAGAGAAGGGTTTTAACAATACACTGCAAATAACATTTTTTTACATCACTAAGGCGGCAAACAAGCCTATGAATGTTTGCACCACCAGAGCCTAAATTGTAATAACCACCCAAATCTCGGTGTAACTGAAACCCCACCATTAGCCCTTTCAATCTAAAGCTAGAAGTTAAATCCCTTAAAAACCAAGACACTATAAGACTTATCAGTTCTTAAGCTAGTAAATCCTAATATTACACGTCGGTGTGACACTCAGCGCCCACTACAGATAAAGATACCACGACACCGGCGACACCGCACCATATTTGCATCCAGTGCCACACAGCGAGACCACACAGCACAGATATCGCGCAATTTTCACCTTTTTTAACACTCGGACGCCATTTTACGGTCGCTTAGAACATCTAATTAATCTAGAAACCTGTATTTTGATGGTTAATATTGATTTCGTTAATGGATTTTGTTGTGCGGTTAGAAAATTTGTAGTTAGTTCCTTATCATATTTTATAGAAATAGAAATAGAAAAGTCTTTTTTTTGGAAAAATGCCAACAATATGCAAGTTTACAAGATCAAGGTAGGCAGATAACACCGACATAGTACCAAAAAGGACTACAGCTCAGTATAATGTCGCTTACATGCATGGCAAACGACACTGATTTTTAGCTGCAACCCATTTTAATAGCAGTTTGCCCTCGCAAGAAGCGAAATAGCACCCGGACAACTTCCAAAAACGTAGGATTTACCTGAACCCTTACGTGAGGCCGCAGTGTATCAGGGCCATAGTCTATCAGGAATCCTGGAACATCTTTCCATGGGGTCCCAGTCGATAAGAGTCCGGCATAGCATGCCGGACTCTTATCGACTGAAATCACACGGTGTCTACGGCCGGGAGGTAGAAGTATACCCCATGGAAAGATCCATGAAAGATTTCACACGTAAAAAGAATGCTGACATTTGCGGCCGTGTGTTGTGGCGTAAATTGGAAGAGGCCTACGTCCAGCAGTGAACTACCATTAGCTGATTCTATTGATTAATGATGAAATCTAACAGATTTCCATACATTAATGTATGGAAATGTGTAGGTACCCTGTAGCATATAGAAACTCATAGTGCCTGTGTATTATGAGTTTCTATATGCTACAGGGGTCTTTTTTCGTAAGGAAAATTCTACATGGATGCTATGCCGGACACCTACAGACTAAAAAAACAAACGTATCCTACCTAACAGCCTAGGGTTGAGAGCCCCGGGTAAGCCCTCGGAAGGATACCCCAGGACTCTTAATAGACCTACGGCTACCACCTCGGCCTCACCTAGAGAGAATGCTAAAGGGTTTATGGTATACTAGCTGATGTCCGCAGCTTCGCCCGCGAACCCGTTCAAGCTTCCCGTGGGAACTTATTCTCTAACTTACCCTCGCGAATTCTCGGGGTAAAAATAGCTTATGTGTTATTCCAGTATACAATTTATCTGTGTACCAAATTTCAGCCTGATCCATTTATCCGTTCGACCGTGAAAGAGTAACAAACATCCACACTCACAAACTTTCACATTAATATTAGTAAGATTTACTTTTCTCCTTTCGCTGGTCTGCTGGGAGATATTTCTTAAAGGAATAAGCAGTACCATTGTACCTATCTTTCTTTATGTCGTGGTTCTTATATTTAAATAAATTTTAATTTTCTTTAAATAAATAAAATAAAAAATAAGACTACAAGCAAAGTCGTGGGGCACAGCTAGTACAAAATATACCTAACAAGTTTTAAAACAAGCTGAAATATAAGCCAAAGTTCTAATTAAGCAACTTACATCAAAGTTCACCACAAAAACCCGCTCATTATTTAGTTTGACGCAAAAAACTTGAATATTTGCATTTTCGTGTTGCATGAAACCTCTTTGATACGGGTACACTTTAAAGCACTAAAATTTTTAATGAATTCGCACAAAATTTATATGCCGGCGTGCTCCAATTTTATAATTAATACAATAAAGTCGGGGAAGAAAATGTTACGCTACGATTTATAACACTAGTTCGTGAAATTATTCTTTTACTTTTTTTAAGTTCTATTTTTGTGTAAGCGTTAGTTGTATTGTTGTACTGATAGATATTATGTATAGTTTGATCATGTCCGTAATAAATAAAACCAAATTTGAACCAGATCCGTTCAGCCGTTAGAGCATAGTGACAAACAACCAAACATCTTTACAATCTTCAACATTTACATAATAGTTTATATTTTAGTACGGTTCTTGCAACGACAGGTACCTCAACTCAGATCAATGATAACATTAAATCGATTCAAGTGCAAAGTGTGAATTGGACTAAATTGATCAGATATCAATTGCAACAACAAACTTCTATTCCAATAGACACGGAAAGTAATGTTCATTCAGTTTATTAAAGTAATTGTCGGCAGAGAGGGCGCGTACTGTTAGATTTGTACAGAAACTCACACGATAAGTGAGTTTTTGGGTGTGTATAAGGCCTGGGGGCCGCCACCGGTTCCGACTAGCTCAACAATAGCTGAGCTAGGCCAAAGAATATAATAATTATAGAAGGTCCAAGGTGACAGAGGGATGTTTTTCAGTAAGCGCTCTCTATTCTATCACAACGTCGCTCGCGTCCGGCCATCTCTGAAAATCAACGCTGTCTGCATGTACCACCCGCGAACAGCATTACGCTGACAGGCGGCCGTTATGTGGTATTGTGGGCGAAATTATAATGTCATATTTATTGTATTGTAAATGTGTTTATTTTAAAGATATTTTTGTTAGGTTAGTAGTAGTGGTAGCGGTGCGGTGGTAGAAAATGTGAAAAAAAAAATATTTCTTCTGCTTTCTATTGGACAAGATCGAGAAGGGAATTTGACGCTTTGGTTTGGTTTGTTATTACTACAACAAACACAACGAAGGCCTACAACCTATTGGTACTCAATGCGTTGGACATTACATTACTATAAAAGAAATTAATAATTTATTCAATAAAATATTAGACGAATGGTATGTACATTAAAGCGTAATAACTATTTACAAAATGAACTGAGTTGCTCATGTAGTCAAAATTTAATCATAATTTTTTAGCACCTACAAAGTGATAAATCGATCCAAAAGAATGATTAGCACGTTCACAATGATAAATCAAATTAACAACAAATTAGATGGCTCGTAATTACACTACACACTCAAAACGACAGCCCTGCACCTGTTACGTTTTAATATCACTTAATCACCATAAGAAATAGGTATAATTTCGTATTTGAAGCGTTGAAACGCCTGAAGCATCTCTTGGTAATTTCATTGCTAACGACTTGGCGTACAGAAAGACACTGTGATTTCGCAATTTGACAATCACCCTTGTCAGTTGACAGAAATTGACACTTGAGGGCATTCGTGTGAAGTCAATACCTGATAAGTTAAAATTTCAAATAAAAACCTGGTAAGTTCGAGACGGACTCGTGCGCGGGGGGATCCGTCCCAAAAAGTGGCAATAAATTACGTTTGTTAGGGAGCCCATCATTTTTTTTTTCTGATTTAATATTTGTTGTTATAGAAGCAACAGAAATACATTATCTGTAAAAATTTCAGCTCTCTTACCATCACGGTTTCAGATATACAGCGTGATCGTTTCGTGCCGGCCAGACAGACTACTTTCAGCGAAATCTCAGTAATAAAACCAAAACTGGAGTTTTTAGTCTATGGGTACAGAATCCTAAAAACCAGACTTTCCGAATAAGCACCATGGAAAAGTAACTTCTCCGACTGCAAACAAAAAATTGGTCAAATTCCTCCCAAATGCTTTTACTCTCGACAAAATTCTGGTGAGAAGTCTTATTCCAATGAACAACGATTCATTTAAGGTGTTTTAACTCATATTTGGGCCTAATTTCGTTGAATTACAGGGCGTTGTGCGTCGAGAGTGCGAAGATTGGGTGTTAAAAGTACGAGAGTCTGTAATAAAGCTTGTTATTTTTGAGTCAAGTGTGAAAAACACGCAACTACAGAGGCAATTTTGATTACCGCAGCACGAATTGGTATGTCAAAAATTCAAAATATCGTGTAAGTTCATGTGATATCTAGATTATTCATCACGCTAGGCATGTTTGGGCTGATTACCATAAGGCTTTCGTTGTTTGAGTTTAGTTTTAGAGTCGTAAGTTTGCCACTTCATAGGGCGATTTTATTAAAGTTTTATACACTAACGTAAGACAAAGGTTGGAAATCTGTAATGTTGAAAATAGGAAAATGTAGATAAAGACCACATTTTTGTATTGTCAACATTACATATTAAATATGAACATTTAACAAAAAAAATATATTTACGGACATCTCACACAACGCTATCTGATCCCAAAGTAAGCTAGGAATAACCTGCTTGTGTTTTGGGTATGAGACCACGGATATTAATACTTATATACTTTTAAATACATACATATTATACATAGAAACACCCAGACTCTTGAGACAAACATTTATGGGTCACACAAATATTTGTCTCCGGTGGGAATCGAACCCACGACCTCCAGCGCCGCACGCGGTATCACTACCGACTGCGCCACAGAGGCAGTCAAAAGTCCCAATCGAAACGTGCCGGGTAACTCATTGGAAGAATATCGCAAGATACGAAGGTCATGAATCAGAACAGGAATCATTGAAAGCCGTACAGCTGCCAACGCTCTTGCAAAAATGTAACATACAAATAGCATGAAAAGAAATAACTATTTATAGAACCAAGTATGTAACTCAACTGAAGCAAATCGGTAACGGTGAAAATCCGTTATGTCATAAAACTATGCAAAAAGAATTAAAATATCAATGATTCTAATACGAAAGCCTTCTAACGTGCAAACTGTTCGTAATTATGTATGTACAGGCTTCAGTGTGGGAACATTGCTAAATATCAACGCATGCAATGTTAAATTCGCGTATATCCACTTCGAATTACACGGCGGTTAGATCAAAGTTGGCGCTTATCTTTGATGTTTAGTTTAAGTCATAAGACGTTGGTGCGATAACATCTGTATGTATTGACTAGTCTAGACGATATTATTAGTCTTATTGCTGTATTCAGAAATGAAATAATTGCGATTCCAGCGATTGAGAAGGGTTTTGCACTTAGTTCATAAACATTACCTATTTTCTGATCCGGATTAAGGAAGACATTTGATTGACTTAGAAAGCGCTATCGCTAGTACAGTCAGTCTAGAAAGTGCGTTTTAAATACACTCGAGAGCAATGAATCCGGGTCACTTAAAGAATCCTAAAAATCTCGGAAACTAAAAATGCTAGGTTAATGCAATAAATTGTATTTAATAGACAATGTAATACTCCTTAAATGAAGGTATTAAAACTTCTTAGTTATTGTAAAGTTATATCATAAAAAAATCAAATTTGAAAAAGGGCCACTTTCGAAGATGGAACTACGAAATTACAGCATTTGGTGTTGCTTTTGTTTGTAATCTGTCATTTATGTGGGTACATAAACCATGTTGATAGTGCTCTATATTCATTAATCAAGCTGAAATTATGTCGCTTACGCCTGAAGAATGCACCAGAATACTTACAATGCTGGAAACCGGCCGGAGTCAGCGCGATACAGCCAGGACTGTCGGTGTGTCGCTGTCAACAGTACAAAGAGTTCTCCGACGTTACGAAGAAACTGGTTCTAACCTACGCAGACCAGGAACGGGCAGAACCAGGTGTACCACAGCACGAGAAGACCGATACTTGGTGAACACCATGCTTCGAAATCGCTTTCTCACAGGAACTGAACTCACCAATCAGTTTCGACGCCTCGGAGGAAGTAACCCAAGTGCATGGACAGTAAGACGTCGGCTTGCTGAATCTAACTTAAAACCCCTTAGACCTGCAAACGGCCCTAAACTGGAGCGTGGGCATCGTATTTCGAGACTAAGGTATGCCCAGAGCCACGTAAATTGGAGTATTGAAGATTGGTCAAAAGTTATGTTCTCCGACGAATCAAAATTTATGCTCTACAAGCACGATGGAAGACACAGAGTGTATCGAAGACCAGGGGAAAGATTCAAGCAAGCATGCATCGAAGAAAAAGTAGCCTACGGTGGTGGGTCTGTACTTGTGTGGGCCGGAATTTCTTCTGAAAGTCGCACAGAGCTGGTGATCATAGAAAACGGCTCTTTAACTAGCGTAAGATATGTGGAAGAAATCCTCAATGATCACGTTGGTCCATTTATGGTCAATTTAGGTGAGGATGCTATATTTATGCATGACAATGCCCGACCTCATACAGGTAGGATTGTGAATGACTACCTTCAAGAGATGAACATTACTCGTATGGAGTGGCCAGCGCGCAGCCCGGATATCAACCCGATCGAGCATGCTTGGGACGAGCTAGGCAGATGCGTAAAACAACGAAACCCTCCCCCAATCACGCTTCGTGAGCTCAAAATTGCTCTCACAGAGGAATGGGATAATATTCCCCAAAATCGTATAAGGAACTTGGTGTAAAGCATGCCAAACCGCGTAAACGCAGTAATGGAAGCACGAGGAGGCAATACGAAGTATTAAAATTCAAGAAAATCGTAATAAAGTTCAAAAATTTCATGTTTCCTATTTTTGTTTTAAGGAGAGATCAGCAGTTTTTTCTTTATGTAATTTTGTGTTAATAAAATGTATGGTGACTCATATTTTTTTTACTTTCATTTAAGGAGTATTACATTGTCTATTAAATACAATTTATTGCATTAACCTATCATTTTTAGTTTCCGAGATTTTTAACATTCTTTAAGTGACCCGGATTCATTGCTCTCGAGTGTATTTAGCTCAAATGACGTTGCATGTTTGATAAAAATTCACGGCGACATTTAGCGAGAGGATTACTATCACAGTTCAACAGAAAATGACGCTCAATTTGGAGGACCCATGATCCTCTTTATACGCCCCGCTTGAAAAACCCAAGGTTGTAGTAAGAGAGAAACACGTCTGCTGGCAGAACATTCCCAGTTTTTGGTTCTATATAGAAATGATCTTTTGAATAGCTCAGTTCTGGCGAAAATTCTCTCTGCTGTATGAGAGTGGCAACTTTGCCCGGCACGAGTTGTTGATCGAGGAGAGGCTGGAATTAAGTATGTCTAATTCTAATACGACCTGTCCGCGCACATGTTTCCCTCCTCTTATAAACCCGGGTTCTTCAAACAGAGCGTGATGTGATGCATCACAGAGTCGCCAACCTCACCAAGTCCTACGAGCTGTAAGAATAGCCCCCAATCGCTATATTCGATAATATGGCTTTGCATCAGACGGGTGGCGTCAATTTGGCTAGCTTAATTTAAAAAAATATTGCTGCCGATTGCTTGCTCATCAAAGATGGGTAAGTACAAAATGTCAAAAGTACTCATAAGGTGATAAAATCTTTGTATCACTAAATAGGGTCGAATTTTAACCCCTAGTCCGATGCAAAAAGAGGGACGTTAATGTGGGGTGAATGTAAAAACCTATTTGAATACAATTCTTTTATTATATCGAAATCAGTTCAACAGGTATATTTTTAAGTTTTATTTATGTCGTATTTAATGAGTTGTATACCACTAAGGTCGCAGACAAGCTCACCTGATTGAAAATCGTAATCGTAGCCAAATGACGTCACCGGTTAAGTTACTGTATCAATCTTTACACGATACTGTTAATAATAATACTGCAGTCTTATCGGAGTAGTATAGCGGATAAGTAACACCTGAGCGATCATTCTTCCTATTTATAATGAAGGTATTAGGTGCCGCCCTTGAGGATTACAATAAAGTGATATTTGGATCTGATAAAATATGCATTCATTATACGAGTAAAGGGGCTTACTTGCACGTAAACTTATATTTTCCGTAAACTGGTTGACTTATTTTTTTTTTATATCCAGCTCGCCAAATTGACGTCGCCACCAGCCTGATGGAAAGCCGTGGCGCATCTAGCGATTGAGGGCCACTTCTGACAGTGGTCCTCAAGTTGGCTGCCCTGTGATGTGCCTCTTCACGCTCCTCTTGAAGAACCCGGGATTGTAAGATGAGGGAAACACGTGTGCGGGCAGGTCGTGTCATGTTTTTATAGGTCGACAGAGGAACGATCTTTTGAAACGCTCAGTTCTGGCGAAAATTCTCTCCACTGTGTATGAGTGGCATCTCTGCCCGGCACGCGTTTTTCGGGACTGACTTATAAACAATAAGAAATATGAAATTCAGGTATTAGTTTTATTCACATCCAATTTCTCCTAAAGAGGCGTACGAGATCAATGAATCACAGTTATAAAATCAAACGAATTTGGTTCTAATTTGGCAATTAGATACTTATAATTGTAACGTATATATTAAAAAAGAGTTTTTGAAAACTTAACAGGTGTTCTGAATACGGAGGAATAATATCACGATGCAACACAGTTTTTTAAACAAATAAACTTGGAACCCCTACACGCTTTTCACTCCTCTTACAATCCTGGGTTCTTCAAGCGGAGCGTGAAGAGGCACATCATAGGGCCGCCAAGTTGAGGGCCGCTTTCTATAGTCTTGTAAACTCACGCCTAAACGGCTGGAGCGATTGACATGAAAATGTGGTATAGGGATGGTTCGACGCCATGGGTAGGACATAGGCTACATTTTAACTGACTGCTCAAAAGAGGGACATGATTTTAAGCGAAAACGACTTTTACGCGATAACGACTCCTAGTCGGTCGAAGCCGCGGGCAACAGCTAGTAGTTTTATAAGGCGTAAACTAACATCAAGTAATTTGCAGTTTAGTCGTTTTGGGCTGCTACCTTAAGTGCCACTATTGATAGATTTCTTCTTCTTGTGAAGAAGAAGTTAATAGACTTGTGCATAGTAACAGATGCCCTCCTACATCCTTCGTGGATGCTATGCCGGACTCCTACTAAAAAACCTCATGTAACGCCTAACAGCCTACGGTTAGGAGCCCCGGGTAAGCCCACGGAAGGATATCCCAGGACTACTAACAGACCTACGGCTACCACTGCGGCCTCGCCTAGAAGGAGTTCGGGTGCTATCCCGCGTCTGTGGGGGGCTGTGTCATCCCGCTTCTTAGGGGGGGGGGGGGCGTGCCTAAATCCCTGACGGCACGCTGTCTTCTAGGGCCTGCTTCTGTAAGGACGGTGAGCAGCCCCCTCACCGACAGTTGCCCTCCTTGATGTCTACTCGATTCTATTTACCTTGACAAAATGAAAATGCTTTTCAAGCAAACATTTTAATCTATACTAATATTAAAAACAGGAAAGATTTGTTTTTTGTTTTTTCTTTGTTTGTTTGTAACGAATAAGCTCCGGAACCACTGGACCGATTTGAAAAATTCTTTCATTGTTGGGAAGCTACACTCTTTTCGGTGAACAAAGGCTGTATTTTATTCCCGTATTCCCACGGGAACGGGAACTACGCTGGTAAAACCGCGTGACGTCCGCTAGTATAAGATAAATAGAAAAGCGCCCATTCCACAGTTTTCTTTACCTTGCACCGCACTCATAGTTAAACATTAAAAGCGCGATTTACGCTTATAAAACTGTATAACCGCTTGTTGAAGACAATTCATATAATCCCACGCTGTGTGACGCCGTGACGAGGCATCCATTTTTTCAAACTACAACCTAGATTAGCAAGTGTTAATGCTAGTTTCTAGATTTCATTTTACGGTCAGAAAAACTATTAATCATTTATTATATTTTTTTTATTATGCTACTAAAATAGCAGACAAGTTCACCGACTAACTGATAGAAGAAACTACCGGAGCCTATGAAAGTTTGCAACAACGAGGCGCTACACATATGCTGACGACACTTCAAGAACCTTGTAAAAGGGTTTTTCAAAAGGGGTCTCAGAAGATTCTAAGACCCCTTTTGAAGAACTCCAAACTGTAAACGCTTTCGAAAACCAAGGCAGGGAGATCATTCCATAATCTAAGCGTGCGCGGAAGAAAGCCCCTATCGGTTCTAACCGTGCTCGAACGCTCCGGACGTAGAGTGTGAGGATGAACACCATGTCTTTGGCGGAAGGTGCGATGATAGAACGTAGCCGTGGGCATCATATCAAACAATTCCTCAGAGAATAAACTATTGTATAGGCGGTGGAACACGAACAAGGAGGCAAAGTCTCTGAATTAAATGAAAATATGAATATAAGTATGGAATTAATGAAAATGGATTTTAAAAAACTTTGCAATGGTATATCAGGTACAGGAAAATTTTATTACTGGAATCATAGGCACTAATTAGTAACTTCGTAAAACTACCTTGATTCTATCAATCGCTCAGTAAAAGAAAGATGCAAGTTATTACTTAGAGTGAAAGAAGATGTGAAGATGCTTTCTGAATATCAAGATGATAGATAAGATTTGCTACGAAATCGCTACGACAGAGAAATGAATTATATTTTTTTGGTATTCTTTTAGTTCTAGTCTTAGTATACTTTCCTAGTATTCACTGTTATACTTATGTTTTTGAAATTAATTATTTTCATACCTATGAATTAAAATTTACCTAAAACAACTGTGTGTACTCATTTTTAAAAAAAATTGTGTGTTTGAATAATAGAAATATTTGTTACAGCTAAAAAGTTTATAATGGACAATAAATTAGTGAATAAAACCATTTGTTTAAAATGAAATCCCTACATATAATAAAACGATAGAAAAGTCAAAACTATACATTGGAAATATTTAAAAAAAATACTCGCTGGGTGTTCGGACATAAGATACCGAAGCTGAAAATTTATTTAGAAAAATTTTTGTCTGTTTGCTTTGCTTTGTCCGCAAGGATCTCGAAAAGTACTCAATAGATTTGATTAAAATTTTGCATCATATTACCGCGGGCAACATCTAGTCTAGGAATACTAATATTATGAAGAGAAAAGATTTGATTGTTTGTTTGTTTGTTTGCATCGAATAGGCTTCGGAACTACTGGACCGATTTGAAAAATTCTTTCACTGTTGGGAAGCTACACTTTTGCGGTGAACATAGGCTAGATATTATTCCCGTATTCCCACGGGAACGGGAACTACGCGGGTGAAACCGCGTGACGTCCGCTAGTAATAAATATAAATAAATAATAAACTTTATTGGTATCTTATAGAATTACAAAACAGTGTTTTTGATTGGGAGCTCCTTTTAAGCGCATATGCACTTGTGTTAGGAGATCTCGCTCTTCCATAACAATAGACAAATTTATAACTTATTTTACAATGATCATGTCCCGCAAAATCGTACACAATCACAAATTGTTTTAATACTTAATTAAAAAGTACATACGTAAGTAGTCGGTTTAAACATTATAAGATATATTATGCGTGAGTAGTGTACGCGCATGTGGCTTTGTGTGTGCGGGTGTGTGCGCGCGCGTGTGTGTGTGTGTGTGTGTGTGTGCGTGTGTGTGCGGGTGCGTGCGGGTGTGTGCGGGTATAATAAAAGTAAGTTTAGTTTAAGTTCTACTCATTTGCCTATGCTTCGTTTTCAATTTTTAGAATTCCTAGGGGCGCGGCGATGCAATTAACATGGCGAATCAGTTTCCGTCAAATCAAAATCGGCGCCAAATCACGAATAATCGATAGGTGTTTTAAAGTTTCAAGAACACTTTGACATATTTTGATGAAAAGCTATATTTTGGCTACTACTCAAAAAAATGTGGTAAATTTAGTGTATGAATAATTTTATGAAGCACTAGTGGACGTCACGCGGTTTCACCCTCGTATATGTTACCGTGGGAATATGGGAATAAAATATAGCCAATGTTCACCGGGAAGAATGTAGCTTTTCAACAGAGAGGGATTATTAAATCGGTCTAGTAGTTTCGGAGCCCATTCGATGCAAACAAACAATCAAATCTTTCCTCTTTATAATATTAGTATAGACTATCTGACCCGACATACGTTGTCCAGCGTTCTTGTTCATTCTTAATATGGATTAATATTGATAAACTATCTTTAGCATGTACCTTACAGTTTTTTTTTTAAATTTATAATAATAAATTATTATGATTATGATTATGATTATGATTATGATTATTATGATTATGATTTTAATTTTTGCAAAAATTACTTTTCAATCAAAATATAATGGGAAAGCTTCTAATAAGGCTTGGTTGTACATTATAACTATCTACATAGGTTAGATAAAATTAGGCCTATGTCTAAGTAAGGTACGTAAAACCACGTTTAAGTGCCATGTTGAAATGGACGGGGGCAGGTTGTGGCTACCTGCTGTCGAAATTTTTTTATCTAATTTATGAAAAGAATCAAACGATTTCCTTTTATGTTAAAATTTTCTACAATTGTTCAAGTGATATTTAGGCACAGCTCTGCAGATAAGGGTCAGAGCGTAACCCTGGTTAGGCAAAGGTAACCAAGCTGTCTCTTTCCATTAAAAATAAATCTATACTAATATTATAAAGAGGAAAGATTTGTTTTTTTGTTTGTTTGGTTGTTTGTAACGAATAGGCTCCGGAACTACTGGACTGATTTGAAAAATTCTTTCACTGTTGGGAAGCTACACTCTTTGCGGTGAACATAGGCTATATTTTATTCCCGTATTCCTACGGGAACGGGAACTACGCGGGTGAAACCGCGTGACGTCCGCTAGTCTTAAATAAATTCAAAGTTAAAAACACCCGGTAAATTTGGTAATTGAATGTAACTTGGTATTTCTATATTTATTTTAGAATCATGTGTTCTGGCGTAAATTGGGAGAGGCCTACATCCAGCAGTGGACTGGAGCCATAGTTTATTTGATGATGGTATTTCCTATACCAAGTGATACTTAGTGCCCGCTGTTTCTTTGAAATTCTTATAGAAATCGTACCCGGCTTCTAGGAATCTATTAAAAGCACACGGTGACGGGAGGTCCGAGTACTCCCTCGGAAAAATATAATATTTATTAGTCACTTATAAAATTTACAAAAGGTACATTGGAAATACTGGATCCCAAACTAGGCAAAGAACCTGTATTTTGGGAAACAGTGCAAGTTATGTGGTAACAATTCAGACACATTGCAATTCAATAATGTTGCTTATTCTAGAGGTTAATGTCATTAGAATATAATTTAATTTAATAATATAAAATTAATAACCTTAGGGCTCCCAAATGTAGATCTCTATGAATTTTTGCTTTAGCATTTATGTGTGAAATCATTTTGGAGGAATTATTGGCCTTACCTACTGTTGTTCAATCAATCAATTTAACCTACTGCTCGTTCGCTCTAAGTTTGCCGCTCGGCTCCATACCTACTAAAGTCGTATTTTTAATTAGACGAAGTAAATTGACAGCAACTAATGTCACTTCTTCATACAATGTTGCGTATTTTCTATGACGAAGTGACATTAGCTACTGTCAATTTACTTCGTATAATTAACAATTCGGGTATACGGCTCTACGCCAGCGGCAAAGTTAGAGCGAACGGGAGTATAGCAGTCTACTGCTGGACATAGGCCTCTCCCAAATTTCGCAACAACTGCGTTTGTGTGTCTAGTCAATTCCTGCAACCCGCTTTAGGTCTTCTACTGTTGTTAGAGGGGTTTATTTCGCGTTTTCCTTTACTTTAACATGACCTTATCCGTAAAGTCAGCAGAATAAGTACCCAATCCAGCTATTATGCTGATTCAGCAGATAAGGTAATAGTGGAATAGGTACCCCCGAAGTACACAGTAAGGACCTATCGCAATCTTTATTGTATTTTTGAAATTATAACTAAGTACTAGTAAATAGTTACCATTCTTTTAACAAAGTTACATTTGAATTTATTGACATTTTTACAAAAATATATGAACTAAAAACTTTCTTGACTTCGGAAAGAATTTATAAATATTATAGGTACATAGTAATCCCTACTAATACTGTAAATGCGAAAAGGCTTTCACGCTTAAACGGCTGAAGCGATTAAGATGAAATTTGGTATAGAGATAGCTCGAGGCCCTGGGAAGGACATAGGCTACTTTTTAACCGACTGCGCAAAAGGAGGGTTATGATTTTACGCGATAGCGACTTCTACGCGGTCGAAGCCGCGGGGAACAGATAGTTTAAAATAAATTTAAAAATATTTCAGATACTCTAAAAGTCCTTGTCTTGTTTTTTTTATTAGTAGGACTCACTGTAACTAATGTTTTTAAACTTACACGATTCGCATAATATAATATGAAGCCTTCTGACACAAGCATATACTTGCTTAAAAGGAGGCTTTATTTTGATACTCTGTAAATTCAGGTTTTTTGTGTGTCAATAAATAATTATTATATTATATATGGTTTTTGGCTCTTGCCGTGGTGAGCTTGCCGTGGTGACTTTGGCTAGTGACCACGGCTATTGCAATTTACCTGAGTCTTCGAGAAGGGAACTATTTCAAAAGTATTAATAATACGATAAAGGTACCAAGAACCATAAATTAACAGCGCATACTTATAATAAGTATCTACTATAACTAGATATAATAGTCAATAATTGAAATAATAAAACTTACCTCACTTGATCACGAAAAGTTTCAGCAAAACACCTCAAAAGTCCATTATTCAAAACACTAAACCAACTTTATTAAAAAAGTTCAAATAAAAAGAAGTATCTTCAACTTTAACGATCACAATAAAAAAAATCGAATTTAGAATTCAAAACTGTCACTTAGTTTAAAAAGTCAAAACACATGATAAAAAAAAAGGAATCGCTTTCCGAATTCAAAAAGCGTGCGTTCCGTTTCAAGCTTTGCGCGTAAGCTCACCGCGATGCGTGGAGTGCTTGTAACGGACGGACCGTATCGATGGCCCCGCCTACCGCGGAACGGAACGGTGGGGATACACCTCTTAGCGTCTTCACACTTCCCTCATACCTACTAGAACGACCATTCAACCGAGACCTACTCCGCCCTTAACGTTTCAAACAAACTCAGATCTCAAAGACGTAACTGTTCTATTTACAGAGCTCTTTTGTACTAGACGGTATTTGTAACGGATTAATAAGATAGTACAGGCCATTTTAACTCTTATTTCTTAGGCATAAAGGTGATTTGAGTGATGATTCTGGGTGGTAAGTGAATGTCTGGTATTCCGCGGGGCGGAGATCTAAAGACTGTTAAATAGATAACTGCATATATACATAAATATACGAAGAAAACGTATATATAGTACGGATGCTTTAAAGTGTGCAAATTAATGGGCGGAGATTCGATAGTATGGTTGTGAAATATTTAGTCGTCTTTTTAAATACTGTATGTCACTCTTATTTTGATGTCTAAGTATGTAGGTACATAGGTACATACTTTTTATTCATAGGAATAAAAGATACTTCTACATATGTACTTTAACTAGTCCTTTCCAGTTATTACAAACTCCTGCCTAACCGGATTTGTAATAAATAAAATAAATAAATAAATAAATATTTGTGAACATTCACACACAACATCATCTAGCCCAAATTAAGCTAATATAAGCTTTTGCTATGGGATCTAGACGACTAATAAACATACTTATATATTTCTAAATACATACAAATTTTACATAGAACACACCCAAACTACGAAACAAACATTTGTGGATCACACAAATATTTGGACCCATCCAGGAATCGAACCCAGGACCTCCAGCGCCGCAGGCGGTATCACTACCGACTACGCCACAGAGGCAGTCACTTAATGTCCACTATATATTGACAACTCGAAGATGCTGTTTTAATGTTTTAATTTTCGACATTCCTGGGCGAGACTGCCGTGAGAACTGCCTTTTCCGTTAGTCATCCATCTTTGATTTACACTAAAATCATTTTATATTAAACTATCTTCACGTCAAATCCCTTGCGGGATAGGTAGAAAGAACCGAGCGCCACACGGCACGGTCCATACACACCTCACTTGCTTCTTCAACTTTCATTTTTCTTTTTATGCATGCACGTCGGTTCCTTCGGTTTTTAACACCACCTTCTGCTAACACACGATTAATTTGGTCGTGGTAGGTGTGTCGTGGCCTTCCCTGACTCCTACGTTCATCCACTGTCGCGTTGTGTATCTGTTTAGCCATTCTTTCATCTCCCATTCGCTCCACATGCCCGAACCATCGTAGCATGCCCTTCCTAACTTAACACCGACACTCTCTTCCAGAATCATTTTCATGTTCAATATTACAGGATCGTCAAATTCATACTCTCCTAATTTGGAACTCCTAATTTTATCTAAATCTACTTTCTTGGGACATTCTTCCGAGGTCTTATCCGGGGATCCCAACTGTAGGGAACGTATTGTTTTTAGTCAGAGTCCGGCATAGCATTTATGACGGATATTTCAAACGTTAAAAAAATGGCATAGTAATTACCAAGGCTGAAAGACTCACACACCAATTGCTGACCGAATTCAATTATTTTTATGACGTCACTAATGTGCATTTCTTTCATAAACACCTTCTTTCCTACCGAGGTATCCCACATAGTGTTGATATCCCACTGAGAAAAGTATCCCGCTTCTAACATATTTTTATTATCTACTACCTAATGAAGATTTTTATCATAACATGGAATATTTTTATTCAGGGCTTTCAAACCAAATTAAATTTGCACTGCCTTTTAGCCCCTCTCTATAAAATAGATTGCAGAGGGCTTATGGCAAGACTTGTGTCTGTAGTCTGTGACTCTGTTGCATTAAACTACATCACTAGGACACGTGGATCATCTGTTCAAAGTTTGAAATAAAACTAAAATGAGAACGTCAATCGGATCGAATTTTCACTTTCACAATAAACGTTTTAGAGAGGGGCAGTCGGATGAGACCGTCTTACGGCTTCTTGTTGAAACTAGACCGCTGTTAAATAATTATATAAAGGTATATTTCATCATGCCCCGTGCTCCCGTATGGCAACGGAGGCAACGTGAAAGAGTACAAAACGTCGTCACCCAAAAATATCCCGAGGGTGTCGTAAGAGGCGACTAAAGGAATATTTTTGCAAAACGATCCATTGCGTAGAGAAGGTAAACTTAAAATGAAACTCACAATCTGCCTGTCCATTTCTCCACGGCAATAGGATCACAACCTATTACGTTGGACATAAAACGACTAGGTGAATGTGGGCGTATACTATGCGTACTTATAATAAGGCGACCGACCTTAAGAAAAGCCCACGACTAGGACCTAGACTAGACCAACGCGACGAGGCACAAACAGTCACAAACACTTCTTGCTACTGTACAACCGTTTTTTGTACGCTCGTGGCCCCGCGGTCTCAGTGTTCTGTAAACTAGTGATGTGCCAACTCGGAAAAAACAAAACTCGATTTGACCCGAGATAAAATTCACATAACTCGGGTTGAACTCGAGTTACGTAACTTGAGTTATCTGGATGGACAAGTGAACGCTTTTTGTTGAATTTTTACCAGTTTAGTCCCTCAGCTTTGCATTTTATCTATTTTGCATTTTATATATTGATATTTTTATCTGTGTCAATTCTTCCATTTTTTTTTATTTATTAATAATGTATTGGGAGAGTTTTACTAACTAAAGTTAGAAAGAAAATTATTGTTTGAAATAGAATCATTTATTTATGTATTTCTGACTTTAATTTTAATTTGAAAAAATATTTATATTTATTATCAATAAAACTATGACATTATATTGAAGTCTTTCTTAAATAAAATCAGACTTACATTATGATGCAGGTATGTAAATAGGTATATTTACTTTATTTCCCAAACTAAAGATTTTCTTTTAAGACCATAACACACGAAAATATAAAACAACATAAAACACGAATATCTACAACAATAACCGGCAGTTTAAAGTCGACCATAAATCTGCATAATATGTGACACGTGTTTGTTAAACTTTGTATGACTGAATGAATGAAATAATAAATTAATAAATAACAATGATAAATATTGAACTTAGTCTCACTCAAATGATCGGCAAACTTCGCTCCATGTCTTCGGTTTACAAACTCGAGTCAGAGAGAATTTAACTCGAGTGGGTTCGGGTTACGCCCAAATCGAGTTAACTCGAGTTAGGTACTCGAGTCGACCATCACTACTGTAAACGATCACTGCAGTAAGCAACATTTACTGCGGCCGGTTATGGATGGGTGACCACTACGTGACCACTTTGTGACATTTATTTCCGAGCGTTTCCGCGTTTCGGAAGGCACGTTAAGCCGTTGGTCTCGGTTGTCAATAAAATGACAGTCGTTAAGCCAAGTTGAAGGCCTTGTGGGCTTGAAATATTTAAACTATTGGTCGTCACAATCTGCGCCCGAAATGGCGGCAACGCGTGTGTAGCGCCTCTGGTGCTGCAAACGTACATAGGCTACGGTATCCAACCTTCCGGTGGCCAGTAAGCTTGTCTGCCACCTAAGTAGTATACAAAAAAAAACTGAGGAAGCAAGATTATCAAACATTATCTCTATCTTTACTCTGTACTAATATTATAAATGCGAAAGTAACTCTGTCTGTCTGTTACGCTTTCACGCCTAAACGGCTGGAGCGTTTGAGATGAAATTTGGTATAGGGATAGTTCGATGCCTTGGGAAGGACATAGGCTACCTTTTTAACTGACTGTGCAAAAGGAGGGTTATGATTTTACGATATAACGACTTTTACGCGATAACGAACTTCTACGCGGTCGAAGCCGCGGAGAACAGCTAGTCCCTACTAATATTATAAATGCGAAAGTAACTCTGTCTGTCTGTCTGTCTGTTACGCTTTCACGCCTAAACGGCTGGAGCGATTGAGATGAAATTTGGTATGTGGATAGTTCGAGGCCCTGGGAAGGACATAGGCTACTTTTTAACCGACTGCGCAAAAGGATTGTTATGATTATACGTGATAACGACTTTCACACGATAACGACTTCTACGCGGTCGAAGTCGCGGGAACAGCTATCCCTACTAATGTTATCAATGCGAAAGTACATAACGCGGTCTGTCTGTCTGTCTGTTACGTTTTCACGCTAAACGGCTGGAGCGATTAAGATGAAATTTGGTATGGCGATAGTTCGAGGCCCTGTGAAGGACATAGGCTACTTTTTAACCGACTGCGCAAAAAGAGTGTTATGATTTTACGTGATAACGACTTTCACACGATAACGACTTCTACACGTTTCGTATTCGCGCTTCACCATACTACTTACTCTTTTTATTATTAAAGGGGCCAATTAATAGAGACGTACGTCATACCGGCCTTGGACCCGCTAAAACCAGGAGGTCCATCCATCTAGCGCAGTCCTGGGGTATCCTTTAGAGGGCTTACCAGGGGCTCCTGCCGTAGGCTGTTATACCTAACAGCCTACGGTTGGGAGTCCTACCGGATACGTGTGGTTTTTTGTCAGTAGGAGTTATAGTATATTCATGTGGGATTTACCTTACATTAAAAAAAACCATGTAGCGCATAGCTCCCCGGGTAAGTTGGAGGATGTCCTAACTTTGTCCCCACATTTTAGTTATCTATGACTTATCCTAGAGGCTCGATAGAATATAGTTCAAACTTTGCTTATAACATAATTTCCACGCGAACGAAGTTGCGGGTAACAGCTAGTAATATTATAAATGCGAAAGTAACTCTGTCTGTCTGTTACGCTTTCACGCCTAAACGGGTGGAGCGCTTGAGATGAAATTTGGTATAGGGTTAGTTCGATGCCTTGGGAAGGACATAGGCTACTTTTTAACTGACTGTGCAAAAGGAGGGTTATAATTTTCCGTGATAATGACTTCTACGCAGTCGAAGCCGCGGGGAACAGCTAGTTATGAATACGGGTTAAATGAGTACTAACTATGAGGTTCAAAGTATGTCAAAGGTGACGTCGTGAATCATAGCTTGTTCGTATAGTCCAATCCTACCCGATCTGGCAATAATGTAAACATGTCATGTTTTGACAATCGTTGTCTAAGACAGATGAGTAGAAAAATATAGTATGACAAATCATTTATTTTTTTAATAACCTGAGTAGGTATTTTTAAATGAAAATAAACGTTCATAAAGAAGTTATTTGGTGTCGAAATGATTGTAAGAACACTGTATGACTCCTGGATACTGGAATATAATCAGGGTAAATATTCAATTGCAAGTAACTATGGATATAATATAGGATCAAAAGTGTTTGTTTACATTTTTGCGCAAAGCTATTGAAATACAGTATAATAAACTCCTGCCTACTCTTTGTGGTGACGAGGTGTGAGGTCTCAGTCTCATTAAGAAATATCAGGCGCTGCACATATTTGCGGACTGAGCCACGTCACGGCTGTCTACTGTATTGAGATGGTCCAAGTGATAGGCGATATTTTGTATTTTTCGTGATAACGCACCTTCGCTGCAATATCGTCACTTATGCAAATGATGTCACTTTTCAGGAGAAGCGTTTGAAAATTCGGCTTCCTATTTATCATGTACAGTTTTTCTCAATTGAAGTACAATAGTACAGATTCTCCACAGAATCTTGCCCCCTTCATTTACAAAATGGTTTTTTGTATTTTCATCGGTTTTTCTCCACCATATCATAAAAACTCCAACTCTGCCAGCCAACACACTTGTTTCTCTGCTCTTATTGTCCCGGGTTCTTCAAGTAATCGGAAATAATGTACATATTTGCTAGATGTAAATAACCTTTTTGTAGATATTATTCTGAAAAAAAAAAACAAACAATGTATTTTTTTCAGAAATAACAAAGGTAATAATAGTTCTACAAGAGTGAAGTTTCAGATCGATGACAAAAATATAACACAATCTTAAAAGTTTTATAGCGTGATTGTAACCAGGAGTTACAGGACCGAAACTCCATACAAATATTCCTTTTAAATTCTGTAACCTACACTAAAACACGCTATGTTTGTACAGAGACTGAATGTGTGAGTGAACACTAAGATTAAGCAAACGTTCCCTCAAAATACCCTTCAACTATAATGACAGCTGTGGTGGAGTTGGGGAAGCTTGCTCAGCGGGAGGCAGGGAGTTACCTATCTGTATTTAATACTATTATATTTTTTACCAATTGCTTGTCAGTGACCAAACTGTGAGGAGGAGATTGCATGAAGCTAACCTTCATGCTCGCAGGCCACTTCGTACTTCAGCACTACGCAGAGGAAATCGTGGCCGAAGATTAGAGTGGGCTCGTGAACATTTGCTTTGGGAAGATAACCAGTGGTCTGTAGTACTGTTTACCGATGAGTGTCCCGATTCGGTTTTCATCCCGATTCACGAAGAGTACGCGTTTGGCGAGTTCCTGGTCGTGTGAGTCGTCTGCAACACCCCCAGGTAGTCCCTCCATACAAGGGCGGGACAATTATGGTTTGGGCGGGAATTCGTTTTGGTGGAAGAACGGACCTCGTTTGGATTAGAAACACCATGACCGCTGAAAAATAACGCGACCAGGTGCTTGTACCCATTGTCTACCCTCATCGACTTCAAATGGGTCAAGAATTTACTCTCATGCATGACAACGCCCGTCCGCACACAGCGCGAGCGGTGACCTGGTGGCTGCAGGACTATGACGTGTCGGTTTAACCCTGGCCGGCGCAATCACCTGATTTAAACCCCATCGAGCAAGCGTTGGAAATGCTTCAAAGAAGGGCTTATAAGAATTTTCCTGCAGACATTGCGACTGAAGAGCAACTTTTTTTGCATCTTAGCAGAACTTGGGACAATATCCCGCAGCGAGACATTGATAACTTAATTCAAAGCATGAAAAACCGTTGCAGGACCGTGGTTAACGTCATGGGTGGTTTTACTGACTACTGATTTTTCCTATCAGTGCAAAAAAATTGAAAAGAAATTACTTAATTTTTTATTTTTTCGTAAATGACACATTCATCTTTAGTTGCATCATTTTTTTACTTTTTGTTTTCATTTTAATAAAATTTAATGTAAGTAAGTCGAAAATATATTTTTATTTTATTTTAAAATATAGTCTGAAAAATGGGCTTCCTAAGAATATAACATTGTTGCATATTATTCCTAACAGATTTTCTGAAAATGGAGAAAATGTGAAATATCCCTAGACGGTGTTGATGGGTGTAGTTACAGGCACACAATAGTGATAGATATCCGCTACCGCCTATACCTTACACTCCGCAGGTCTCGCTGACATCGGTCACGGTGCCCAAGCACGCACACAGACTCGACACGCAGTATGTCTCGGCCCTAACGCACTCAGACATGCTCTACGGTCTCTGACTACTTCTTGGACATTTAAAGATTTCACATTAAACACAATTATTTTTAAAGATCGTTGATTAAAGTTATAAACTAGAAAATTTTCTTGAGACTACTTATTAAATTTTCTAATAGATTTTATAGTTACAGGCACACATTAGTGATAGATACCCGCTACCGCCTATGCCCTACACTCCGCAGGTCACGCTGACATCGGTCACGGTGTCCAAGCACGCACACAGACTCGACACGCAGTATGTCTCGGCCCTAACGCACTCAGACATGCTCTACGGTCTCTGACTACTTCTTGGACATTTAAAGATTTCACATTAAACACAATTATTTTTAAAGATCGTTGATTAAAGTTATAAACTAGAAAATTTTCTTGAGACTACTTATTAAATTTTCTAATAGATTTTATAGTTACAGGCACACATTAGTGATAGATACCCGCTACCGCCTATGCCCTACACTCCGCAGGTCACGCTGACATCGGTCACGGTGTCCAAGCACGCACACAGACTCGACACGCAGTATGTCTCGGCCCTAACGCACTCAGACATGCTCTACGGTCGCTACTTCATGGATATTTAGAGATGTCACATTAGGTAGGTAAGTACATTAAAACACAGGCAAATAAATTTATAAAAAGATTTGGTTACTTGCACTTTGTGATAAAACGCTCGTTAATTTTCTTCTAAGAAATTTTTGTAAGGTTTTAATAACAGTTAAGTTATCTATATCCGTTATTTTGGATCTGTTATCTGCGAATAGTATGTCCACTGGTGAGTAGGTATTAAATTTCAAAGATTTTGTTATTTGATTTCGAATCATATTGATGCCATTTAAATTGGTTTGCGCAGATATCATGGTAATATATAAGTACTTACCTATCAACCAAACTATTATATACCTACCTAGTTGCAGTAATTAGTATACACTGGGGTACAAGATCAAGGAGTAAACTCAATTATTCTTTCCTCAATTTTGAAATAACAGAAGATAAAATAGTTTTTATTTTAATGCAATGCACACTCTTCTGGGTGAACCATTTTAATGTTGGTTGTTAGGTAGATATGCGTTTGATACATCCCTCGCATTCCTGTAACTTTCTCTCTAACTTAGTTAATATAGACTTCATAGACAACAGTCTATCATACCATACCATACGGCGCAGGTCTCGAAAAACTGCACTGTGTATCAACACAGCGGTTTTCAAGGCCTACGTCGCCATTATGAAATTAGGACATTGATTTGTAGGTATCTCTCTGCATCTTGTCACCTCATACGTGCGTAAAAGAACTTAAAATGAAATTTTATCTTTCTGCATCTTATTATTATTTTCTTGTGGGGGACGCCGGCCATGCCGAGCGGACGATCCGACCGCCTATTCCGCTGCCCATTTCGTCCATTTCTGCATCTTGGGTGTCATCTTTTTAAGCTATTGCATAGCTTCTATCGCGGGCCTTGCGTGGAGACCGAATCCAGAAATTGTGTCACGAAAACGAGTCACACTCTCGGCTACCTTCGGCCACGTTCGTGTATCTCGTCTCGCACTTCATAAATTTTTTGTTTACGTCAATTATGAACTCTGCAGTCGTTATATATTATTATATTGTGTCAAATAATCCAAAAATTGATGCTTGTACCCAGAATCGATCTTGCGCCTTCTGCGTACCGATCCGCGTCTTAAGAGCCCCATACACGGAACGATCCATCGTTACGATCCGTCGCATCAGACCGATCGACACGACGGATCGTTAATGTATGTGACAATCGTTAACGATTTACTTGGTCGCTGACGATATCGAAGATCGCAACAAAATCCCATGCAATCATGAATATCGTAAACGATGAATCGTTGGTGTATTGGCTCTTGCGATCAACGATTCGATTTTGGTCAGTCTGACGCCAGCCGCGCTGCCGAACGCATCGCTTTTCAGCCGCACGTACGTAAGCACAATAAATAAAAATGACTACATGGAGTAATGATCATTTATTAGAATTTATTGAGTTGTTCAGAGAGCAAGAGCCTCTTTGAAAAACAAAACACAAGGACTATCATAATAGCATAAAGCATAAAGTTTGTGTCACGTTTCTGTATTTTAGGTGATACTAGTTTCAATAATTTTAGGTACGTTGGTTCCGTCATTCTCATATAGTTGTGCCAATCTTTTGGGTGGAACCTTAATTCATTTAAAGATTTTCATGCGAATACTGATTTCGCTTTATTAGCCATTTCTTAACCCACACTTTTCTAGGTTTTCTTGTTCTTTTCTGTAACATAATCAAATTTATCGCCACAGACGAGAAAAGAAGTTCATTTTCCATTTTACAGGGCACGTAGGTATTGAATTTTTGAGGATGTCTTTATCCTTCCATTTCAAATGAGTAAATGACAATTGACAGATCGTAACGACCAATCGTTGAGACAGATCGTTAACGACCAATCGTTCCGTGTATGAGCGGCAGACACTACCGACCGATCGTTTCGATCGGTCGTAGCGACGGATCGTAACGATGCATCGTTCCTTGTATGGGGCTCTTTAACCACTCGACCAAAGTTGAATTAAGAGTGCTGGTCGAATTTAGAGTTCATATTGTGAAATGACAATTTCGATGCTGTCAATTACATTAGTTGCTGTCAATTTACTTCGTCTAAATAAAAATTCGACTATAGGTGTATAGGTATTCATCATCTATGTACAACAGTGAACTGTACTCGTATAATTTGTGTAAAAAGTGTTTTAAATATGAATAAACAAAGTGCAGTTATTAATGAAGAAAGTCACGAAAAATAGTGAAAGAAAATGAGTGAGTACCATGGAGCAAATATAAGAGGTGAGTACTCTATATACATACATTTTATTATTATTATCACCAATGCAGTATTATTTTTTGTTTTGTTAATTTATATATAATACTGCTATAAAGATAACCAAACCCGGGAGTACGTTCCCATGGGAAGCGGGAAGAAAATTTCACGCTGACGTAGCCGCGAGCGCCATCTATCTCATACCTATGTACTTTAAACGTGTCATAAAAGTCACAACAATACCATACATGCATATTTCAAAGAATGTCTATTATTACCATAAAATTTGTAAAAATAGTTTTTAAGAAGAAACCTATTGTTTTATCTTTTAACTAGCTGACCCTCGCAACTTTGTTTACGTCACACAAGGTCTATGAAATTAGAGGTATTTATTAATCATACTCATCAAGTAGCGTGTGAATCTGCCCTGTTTGCTTAATCAAAATAGAGCTTAATGGTTAAAGCTATTCCTCAGTATAGAATTTTCCTCAGTATAAACAATTTACATACAAACACCGGCGTGTTAGAATTTTATTACATGTATCAATGTAGTAGACGTAACGTGTATAAAATGATATCAATCAAATGTCATCAATATTCTGAAAAAGAAATTAAAAATAGAGTTCACAAACTCTTTTGAAAATACATACTGTACCTACCTTAGAGGATCGTTATGAAGATAACAGGATAGTTAACAACCATCCATAGAAAATAGATGGTATAATGCTGAATACCGCAAAGAACAATCGGCGCGGCATAGAATGGGGCCTATACTGATATCCTGGAGGATTTAAATGATGCCGATGTCCTGTGCCTGCTGAGGCACACACACGCCGTCATGCATGTCTGCAGGACAACGTGCAGGACAACGAGCAGGATGAGGCAGCGAATGGCTGGACTGAAATTAAAATCGACAGACGCAAGAGATGTGGTGGAGGCACTAATTCACGTACCTCGGGAGTGTCGTGTCAGAAACTGATGGGATAGAAGAGTACCTTACATCATTTCGAGTCTCGCCAAGGCCAGAACAACCTTTACACAGCCGCGCCCCGTGGGCAGTTGCGAAAATGGACACGAAGAGTGAAACTCAAAACAAAGTAAACGTTAAAACTGTACTGCTAACTGCTATACGGATGCGAGACATGGAAGGTCACTAAAGACATTTCGCACCAGCTACCAGCTATAAGTCTTCGTCAAACGCTGCCTCCAATGAATCCTCGATACATACGGGCCCGAGAACATCACGAACGTAAGACTATTGGAACGCTGCAGTGAGACCAACAGATCAAACGTCGGAAGTGTAGCTGCTGCGCTAGATTGGACACACGCTGCAAAGGGACCACGATCACATCATACCAAGGCAAGTCTTACTGAAACTACTGGTAGGGTTTCAAAAACTGTTCGATAGTAAGTAGGTACATTAATTGATAGTGGCTATAGGCTACATAACATAATGCTAAGATTCCTGCCTTTTGGCCTTTTGGACTTTAGTCCAAAAGTCCAAAAGACACGAAGAGTGAAACTCAAAACAAAGTAAACGTTAAAACTGTACTGCTAACTGCTATACGGATGCGAGACATGGAAGGTCACTAAAGACATTTCGCACCAGCTACCAGCTATAAGTCTTCGTCAAACGCTGCCTCCAATGGATCCTCGGTACATACGGGCCCGAGAACATCACGAACGTAAGACTATTGGAACGCTGCAGTGAGACCCCTATCCACCAACAGATCAAACGTCGGAAGTGTAGCTGCTGCGCTAGATTGGACACACGCTGCAAAGGGACCACGATCACATCATACCAAGGCAAGTCTTACTGAAACTACTGGTAGGGTTTCAAAAACTGTTCGATAGTAAGTAGGTACATTAATTGATAGTGGCTATAGGCTACATAACATAATGCTAAGATTCCTGCCTTTTGGCCTTTTGGACTTTAGTCCAAAAGTCCAAAAGTCCAAAAGTCCAAAAGTCCAAAAGTCCAAAAGTCCAAAAGTCCAAAAGTCCAAAAGTCCAACAGTCCAAAAGTCCAAAAGTCCAAAAGTCCAAAAGTCCAAAAGTCCAAAAGTCCAAAAGTCCAAAAGTCCAAAAGTCCAAAAGTCCAAAAGTCCAAAAGTCCAAAAGTCCAAAAGTCCAAAAGTCCAAAAGTCCAAAAGTCCAAAAGTCCAAAAGTCCAATAGTACAAAAGTCCAATAGTACAAAAGTCCAAAAGTCCAAAAGGCCAAAAGTCCAAAAGTCCAAAAGGCCAATAGGCCAAAAGTCCAAAAGCCCAAATGTCCACAGTCAAGTAGGTACTTGGTACTTTACTTTGTTGAACATAGGCCTTAAAATCTTACTAATATTATAAATGCGAATGTTTGTGAGTGTGGATGTTTGTTACTCTTTCACGCTCAAACCGCTGAACGGATCGGGCTGAAATTTGGTAACAGAGATACATTAAAGTCTGGAATAACACATAGGCTACCTTTTATCCCGGGAATAACTTCCCGCGGTAACAAATTTTACGCGGGCGAAGCTGCGGGCATCAGCTAGTATTCTTATATAGAAATAATTATACTAGCATAGTCGGTAAACAATGCTATGTAATAGCTTTACCGCGGCAGTCCCCGAGTGCCACACGTCTTTTTTTTTTTCTATCGAAGGAATTTCCTTAATTTAACAAACTTAACTTTTTGTAACAAACTTTCAGTTTTAAAATATTTGCCCGATGATCCCATCAATATTACAGCAGTGGGCGTGTTTTATACCTATCTTAACAAGGAATAAGCAGCATTATTATTTTGTGTTAGCAGTCAGCTGCAATATCTCGTAAACTGTATGTATACTTACCTATATGCTTTCCCTTCTCCAGTGACGGTTTTCTACCAACAAATTACACATGTCGTGGTTTCTCAAAAACTCGCAACGGCTCTTCAAACAAGGAAACCACAAATTAATATTACTTATCAGGAAAGTTTTCCAGGTGTAAGTCAATTAGTTGCACCAAAGTGTTCGTCAGTCGGGTGAGCTATATCTGAGGGACAATCTGAGTTGCGGCCACCCTCAAATTATAGGGGGATTGCTGGGCATTGCGTACGGTGAGTACGTAAACTGTGAACTGCTTGGATGAACAATAAAATGTTCCTTTCGACGCATATGTTTAAGTTGGAATTGAATGAATTAATGAAAATATATTTTTTATCCGTTAAATTTTTAAATCTGTGTGAAATTGTAGTTTTTTCGAGGTAGTTAACCCAATTATTTTTTTTAGACATGAAGTGATTATTGCAAAAGGTAGTTTGATAGTCAAAGCTTTTTGATCAACGATTCTCGAGAATCACGATTCAAGTCAAGACCACCAAGGTACATGGGGTCCCAATGCACAAAAAAATTCAAGAATTTGAAAAAGCGCATTGTAAAGTCTACTGGCGGCCCAAAGGCTGCCTGTCCGCTAGTAAGAAATATAAATTTCAAACCGTATCTCTAAAGCTCCATTTCCTAAAACATTCCTTGAGACATATTTATTTAGGTTAAGTTATTTTTACCAGGCTTCTGTAAATATTAAAACTGAATACACTAGGTCAACTTAATAAAAAATCTGCTAGTATTTTAAATTCTACCTTCTGCTTCGAAGATTCTTCAAAACAAAATTCTTTCTCAAAAACAAAAATCACACGTAATAAACCATTCCAATCCAAGGATCACCTCCTAACAAAATTTTCCTCCTAAAAACTAAATACCTCGCGTCAAAAATAAAAAAGCCGAAGTCCGCAGTTTTAGCAATAAATGCAGGAAGGAACTCCTGACACGTAAGAATTTGAAACGTAGTCAACTCACACGCATCTGCCACTGTCTCGAAGTAGCAATTAGGTACAAATAACAACAACACACGTCGCCATTTTGACAATTTACGTTTTGCAAGTGCGATACGAGCTATTAACGTCAATATTTATAAAAAAATTGCAACATCTCTTTTAAAAATTATTTATAGGTGCTTGCCCATGGTCTGATGGTGATTCATGTTTTTAAATGTCACCTGTCATCTAATCAGTGGCTTTTTTATTAAATGGGGTTGAATGTGTGGTAGAAAATGATTCCATTTCGATAATTTCGGTAGGTACTTTATTGATTTAACTTTTGATGATATTTCTAATTTTCTTCCTGATAGCATCCATTATGTCTATTTGTAGATCTACCTATGATAAAAAATATTTTTGAATGAATCTAACTTGTCTCCTAGTTACACAAGTATCAATCAAAAATTTTAGACTTTACTTACTTATACTAAATTGATAAGAAGAATTTGATTAGAGTTTTAAAACGAGTTGTCTTTCTTTTCGCAATGGGTACCTACTTCTGAAGTCTTGAGACATCCTTCCGAGGGCTTACCCGGGGCTTCCAACCATAGGCTGTTGGGTGTTACGTAAGGTTTCTTGGTCGGTAGGAGTCCGGCATTGCATTCATGAAGGATTTTCCCTCACGTTAAAAAAATGGCTCGGTTCTGAAAAAATATTTCCTTAGATTTTTCAACACCCACAAAATGATTAAGAGATTGTGACTTTTGAATTTTATCCTATCACCATACATGAAACCACAGGACCCCAAAATAATATGGTACCTACCTGACTACTTACTTTGAAAAAGGACTCTTATACTCTGTAAAATAAAGCGTGATCTCTGTGACAGTTATATTAACGTAAACAAAATTAACTTTTTTTTTAAACCCATAATGTTGGTATTAACAGATTGCACCTCTGTGTTCACACTTTCTCACTCTGTTTACGTTAATATAACTGTCACAGAGATCAAGCTATATTTTACAGAGTTATAGATTACATACCTACTTACCTTTAGTCTGTCCAACCGTTAATTTTACTGTTGATTTTATTATTTTATTTTATTTTACTTTGGTTTCTTCAATAAATTATAATTAACGTAGATAAATATAATTAGGCAGTTTAATTTTTCTTTTACGGCGTATTTTAAAGTTCCCTTTTACGAATAATGGAACAGTTAGCCCCTTTTCACACGTTCCGGTTGCCGGGTAGCCGGTGCCGGGTAACCGGCGGCGAATGTATGGCCATGCCGGACAAATCACGCCGGTACGTGTGAAAGCTATAGTACATGGCCATACACTTCGCCGCCTGCCGGGTACCCAGCAACCTGTACGTGTGAAAAGGGGCTTATGTTCTCAGACTGCTGTCAAAAGTAAAATAAACGGTTGGACAGAATAGAATCTACCTTTATTTAAGTATTTTGATCTTGTCTAATCAAAAGTCATTAATATATTTAAACTCATCGTAAAAGTACTAATGGCTACATCGTCAAAAAGACACCCATTCTTCAACAAAATTGCATTTTAAAAGTCACTCACCCAATAACTATTCACTTGCGACTTTATTCAAATTCACCGCAATACTATCTGAAAGAGACAGATGCTCCGATATCTATTGACATAGAACGAGACAGATCTATGTTTGTCAATGCGTTATATAAAAAGGCGTGACTAAATAGATAAGTCGGTGACGTCAGGTCGCATCCAAATGTGTTTTATTTATAAGCGTTACGGTCTAATAGAAAAACGTTGCAATTATCTTTTTGAATCTTTAGGGACTGCATTTTGAGATGTAGCTTTCTCAATACTAATTTTATAAAGAGGAAAGATTTGTTTTTTTGTTCGTAACGAATAGGCTCCGGAACTACTGGACCGATTTGAAAAATTCTTTCACTGTTGGGAAGCTCTTTGCGGTGAACATAAGCTATATTTTATTCCCGTATTCTCACGGGAACGGGAACTACGCGGGTGAAACCGCGTGACGTCCGCTAGTATTCAATAATTGTAGAGTTAATATGGCTTAATTACATGGATAGGTATTTTTTTAGCGTGATGGAAATCCTACATGGATGCTTTGCTAGACTCTTACCGGCTAAATATCACACGTTTTCTACTTCCTGCCTAAGGTTGTAAGCCCTTGGAAGGATTACCAGCAGAAATGAATAGGTATGTAATTTGTTATTCAGTTGAAAAGGTTTTTTTTTTTATTTTTTTTTAATCGTAATCCTAAAGAGTACTAATCCTGGTTATGTTCGATAGAGTGACTCGTGGTCCGCTTACCCACACTTTCCCCCGCAAATTAGAACAGCTTCAGCATTCCTTGCATTGAGATCAACAGCGCAAATCAACTTCTACACTGTAGATCAGGGGTTCCTAAACTTTTAGGACAACGGAACTCAAGCCAAATACTCCCATCGAGCAACACCAACCCCCCCCCCCCCCCCTCCCCAGCCAACATCCGAGTTACGCAGACTTACGACACAGCCTGCATAACTCGGATGGGATAGTTCCAGGTTAGGTTAGGAACCCAGTGTTTGGGAAACCCTTCTGTAAAAATGTAAAAAGTAGATAATACATACATACATACATATGGTCACGCCTTTATCCCCGAAGGGGTAGGCAGAGGCATATTATATGCCAAAATTTCACCTTTTTAAAATTTGTCCCACGTAATAGGTGGTCAGCCGTATTGCCGTGTTGAGATGGACAGGCGCAGATGTGACTGTCTGCTGTTGAAATTTTTTAAGCCCCCTACTAAGGCCTTCAACTTGGCTTAACGACTGCCATTTTACTGGCAACCGGGACCAACGGCTTAACGTGCCTTAAGAAGCACGGAAACGCTCAAATAAATGTCACAAAGTGGTCACATGGATAGTCACTCCTCCAAGGACTGGCCAAAGTAAAAGTTGCTTACTACAATGATCGTTTACAGAACACTGAGTCCGCGGGGCCATGAGCGCTTCAAGTAGATAATCCAAGGCCGAATATTCTAGACTTCAGAGTCTAAACATCAAGGCACGATGTTGTGGGTCTTCCTCTTCTGCCGTGATCCGAAGGTGGTAGTATGGATAAACCTTCATGTACTCGTGTTGTTTTCTTTAAACTTAGAGCTTTAAGAATTATCTAATTTGACAATAAAGAAAAAGTCAATCCTAAAAAGACTGAATATGGTGTACTTATCTACATCTACACTAAAAAGAGGAAAAAATGTGTATTTTTGTATGTTTGTGAGGAATAAACTCAAAATATACTGTGCCGATTTAAAACATTATTTGACCATTGGAAAGCTACATTCACTCTGAGTAACATAGACTGTATTTTATTCCCGTATTTCCATTGTAACGGGAGCTACGCGGGTGAAACCGCTAGTATGCTGTAATTTATTAAGAAGGTTTCCCGCAGACTGCTTGATGCCTCAGCCAGGTTATCATGTCCAGGAAATACCGTCTAAGTAACAGGAAACAAATTTTCAAATAAATCTCATCGGTAAAGTGGGCTGGATGATCTTTGAAATTTATAGCTAAAAACCATTCCGATATTATTGGCTTTTAAATGTTAAATGAATTAAAGCTGATACCAAATAGCTTTTAGCCCCTCTCTATAAAATAGATTGCATAGGGGCTTATGACGAGACTTGTGTCAGTCTGTGACTCTGTTGCATTAAACTACGTCACTAGGTCATGTGGATCATCTGTTCAAAGTTTAAAATAAAACAAAAATGACAACGTCAATCGGATTGAACTTTCACTTTCACAATAAACGTTTTAGAGAGGGGCAGTGGGGTGAGACCGTCTCGCGGCTTCTTGTTGTCATGTTTATACGTTTGTGTAATTTTGCTCAAAACGGGATACAAATTATTTTCAACTCTCATTTTTAAAGAATAGATCGAAAAGAAATTCACTCACACATACAACACTTCTTCACACACATTCTCACAAAGGTGTGTAGACACAAGTCGCATTATCCTACAACAGCACAATATTACTTTGACCATTTTTTGCCGACTAGAACATTGTCATACGTTTTTCCTTGGGCACGTGCGATGCAACAAAAACCTCACATTAACAGCGCGCGCGCACCTTGATGCCGGTCGCGCTAATTGATTATAAATTACTTTTCTACCTTTGATAATGTTGCAGGCCGTTGTATCGTAGTGATTAAATAGATAATGTATTGTTTTCTTTTTTCTTATAATCTAGCAAAATGAGTTTTGAATTTTGAACTTACTTCCTTGTCCAACAACTACCGTATGACGATCTCCGACTTAGTGACGATCAGACCGAATTTCGGAATTTGAACATAATGTACCTATGTATTTAGAAAAATTTAATAGTACAAGCTTAGGTAGGTATATTAGATTAATTTATGAGCAACAGTACCTTTCTGCAAAATATTATGTCCATGAAACACGTCATTTACTTCAAGCTTGCTGTAGAAGAATACAGTATTTCAATAGCTTTGCGCAAAAAATGTAAACAAACACATTTGATCCTATAGGTACATCCATAGTTACTTGCAATTGAGTATTCACCCTGATTATAAGTATCCAGGAGTCACACAGTGTTCTTACAATCATTTCGAAACCAAATAACTTCTTTATGACAGTTTATTTTCATTTAAAATACCTACTCAGGATAGTAAAAAATTCAATGATTTGTCATACTATATTTTTCTACTCATCTGTCTTAGACAACGATTGTCAAAACATGACACGTTTACATTATTGCCAGATCGGGCAGGATTGGACTTTACCTACCTACCTAAATCTGGCATGAAAAAAGAAACTAAATTGTTTCCATAAAACAATTATTCAATCAAATCAGCCTACACTGCCAATGCTGGTCATAAACCTCTACTAATTTATGACAGCACACGATCTTTCTCATCCATTTATTCCAGAGCTTTCTTTCTTTAGGTCATCTCATCATTTTGAAGCGCTCGTGGCCCCGCGGACTCAGTGTTCTGTAAACGATCACTGCAGTAAGCAACATTTACTATGGCCGGATATGGATGGGTGACCACCACGTGGAACACTTTGTGACATTTATTTACGAGCGTTTCCGTGCTTCGGAAGGCACGATAAGCCGTTGGTCACGGTTGTCAGTAAAATGACAGTCGTTAAGCCAAGTTGAAGGCCTTACGGGCGGCTTGAAAAATTTCAACTGTGGGTCGTCACAACCTGCGCACGGGTCGGCAGCGCGTGTGTAGCGCCTCTGGTGTTGCAAACGTCTATAGGCTACGGTTACCAACCTTCCGGTGGGCCGTAAGCTTGTCTGCCACCTAAGTAGTATAAAAAAAAAATCGTGTGCCAACCTGGCTTCATCACAATAAAATTTGAATTTACATCGACCGTCGCCTGATTTATACGTCAACTTTGAGTCTTTTGCAAAAAATATCACCAACAAAAACAAATATGAATTTCAAATTTTCTATAATAATACATCTTTATTAAGTTTTAACAAGAAACTCTTTACCAAACTGATCAATTTACAATTTTTTCTCGTATGTCTCTTAATCATCCTAAATCATTGAATTAGCCGGTAAAAACAAATTGGAATCATCTGTCATCGCTCACCTGTCAAATAAACCTTTGAGACATTTTAATTCGATGTTTTTAGCGTTAACAAGCTTATAAGCTTTTGGCATGTGAAAGCCCTATACTGGTTTTAGTACTGTGTGATTGGTTAGATTTAAAAACGCTATTAAAATACTAAGGAGCATCTGTTGCGGTATCTTTGCGGTATTTGATCTTTTGAGTTACAATGTTGTATATCATTTTATACAACTTTGTCACTTATTCAGCTTTATCTAAATAATAATAAATAAATATTTGTGGACATTCACACACAACGTCATCTAGCCCAAATTAAGCTAATATAAGCTTGTGCTATGGGATCTAGACGACTGATATACATACTTATATATCTCTAAATACATACATATATTAGGTACATAGAAAACACCCAAACTCCGAAACTAACTAAAAATTAGTGGATCACACAAATATTTGGACCGACCCAGGGATCGAACCCAGGACCTCCAGCGCCGCGGGCGGTATCACTTCCGAAGTTCCGACTACGCCACAGAGGCAGTCGATTCTCTGCAATAGATTTTACTTTTAAATTGGGAATTTGTACATACATTGGGACATATTCCCGTACCTACACTCACCTATTGTTGTGACTTCTATAAGCTGTCTTTCACCATATGTTGTGCTTATTCTTCATGCAGCGACGTAGGCGTCTGCTGTACAAGAATGAGATTTGTCCCTATGCGTCGAATATCACTCTAACCTTTGGGATGACTCCACAAAGTACTTGGTCCAGCCCGACGAAAACCAGTAGCGTACTTGACGCTGCATAGAGTATTAGCGTCTCTAAATGCATTCTATCTTGGTCAAAAGCTTATCATCCATTCCTCCCGAAGAACGTATGCCCGTCAGACATGCCACTCTCTAGTGACGAAAGCACCAACTCCACTAATAATCAGGTTTGTTGTATGGGAGCATTCTTAGGGAGTCCTGAGACATATTTCCGAGGGCTTACCCGGGGCTCCCAAGCATAGACTATTAGGCATTACGTGAGGTTTTTTTAGTCGGTAGAAGTCCGGAATAGCATCCATGATGGATTTTCTCTCACGCTAAAAATAGGAGCCTTCTGATTTTAGTATTTTTTGCTATAGCGGCAACAGAAATAAATAATCAATTAAAAAATCAGTTCTTTAGCTATCATGGTTACTGAGATACAACCTTGTGACGGACAGACTGACAGACAGACTCAGAAATAGGGTCTCGTTAATACCCTTTAGTTACGGAATCCTGAGGCGCTTAGCAGACGATGAGGCGGGCTGTTCTTTTTGTCTGCGACGTAATGAAGACCGCGTCTGCCCGTGGATGCCCACGACTGCCGCCGCAAAAACGTGTGTCCGGCGGGCAGCTATGGCGCGGTCTTTTTGAACTTCATGTGCGTTGGTATCTACGCTAATATTATAAAGAGGAAAGATTTTGTTTTTTTGTTTGTTTGATTGTAACGAATAGGCTCCGGAACTACTGCACCGATTTGAAAAATTCTTTCACTGTTGGAAAGTCACACTCTTTGCGGTGAACATAGGCTATATTTTATTCCCGTATTCCCACGGGAACGGGAACTACATGGGTGAAACCGCGTGACGTCCGCTAGTCTAGTATAAATAGGATGAAATTCCCTCAGCGCTATCGTTCGCGGTGAAATTGCCCGGCCCGGCCCGCCCCTTCGTTTGCAAAGCGCCTAATAATAATAACACACGCGCGACATGTCCAGGCGCCATTCGCTTCATCACCCACGGCGTTCAATGAAGATTAATGCGGAGAGGTAATAAATTACCTGCCTATACACCGCTTCACAGTATACCGTCGCATCTAATTATGTGCATAGTACAACTTGTTGTTATTAAAATTGCGTTTTTGTACTTACTATGTCCGTATAATAACGGCTGCTGTGGTGGAGTGGAAGTGTTGAGGATCCAGGTTGATGATTTTTTTATTGTTTTGATGATCCAGAAATGTTTGTTTTGTAGTTTGGGTGTTTTGTAATATAGATAATATTATGTTGTTTTGTATGTGTATGACACACTGTTCAATCTATACTTAGTTTGATTAGTTTGGCGACGAATAGTAAACGAAAAAAAAAACCCCAAAGAATCTGTATATTTATGTCGAAGTCGTGAGAACGTATTTAAAAAAAAAAAGAGAATTTTTAGTGATTAATTTGGTTAAGAGTTCATTAGGTATGTCATTTTGTTATGTTTTAATTATTTTAATATAATTATATTATATCTGAGTACAAATTAATTTATTAAAGTTCAGTTTAGGTAAGTATGTATTATTTTATTTACGCGAATTGCAGGCAATTTTAATGCTCTTATTTTTATAATTTGTAATTTATTGATATTATGATAATTATTTCGCCCTCCCCGGCGAATAACATGGTAATTGCAAATTCTAAATTTTACAGGAGAAGGAAATAACTGTTTTGTGCTTATATCTCAGTGCAGGTAGATTGTATGGCAATAATTTATATGTCAAAAGAAAGCTATTTTTTGTACAGACTAGTTTCTTTGTTAATTTTATTTTAAAAGGATATTGGAATAAAGTAATTTAAGAAAAACATTTTACTGAAATTGTAGATAAAAAGTATAGTACGCAATGTATCATTACCATATTATTCGCGTGTTATTCCCATTGCTGTCGTGGTCAGTAATAATGCATTACAGTATTGTTCATGTAAATATGGAGCTAAAAACGTTTACGGCACGTGAACTTTACCATATTATTCGGGGAAATGCATGTGATAGTGTCAACGGTAATATTACTTTGCAAACTATTCATCAATATATAGTGTCAACTGATTATCAGTAATACTATATTGCAAATATAATATTTCATGAAATAATACAGTACTAATTAATAAAATTACATAGAATATGCAATATTAGAGGCAGTTGATATTCGTACTACATGTTTTATTTAAATAATAATCATAAATAATATTTAAGAAATACAATGCATTAAATTTGAATACTGTACCTATTCATGATGTTAGAAATTTAGGAAACTGTAGGTCTATTATTCAATAAGGGTTTCTGTGTTAATATAGTTATAAGTGACTGTTTCTTTCTGTTCAAATAAAATAAAAAAATAAAACTGCAGATTTCTTTGTTAAAAATAGAGTCCGAACGAAACTGGTTTTTAAGCCGAAACTGAAACTGAACTTTCGGCCCCAGTGGTCCCAGTTTATTGTGTGGGGATTCTTTTTTCTGCTTTTAGTTGGTACATACATACAAACACAGACATACATCACTTGTGAAAAATTTAGATCTCTATCTATAATGGATTTGATAGAAATATCTCCACCTAACTTCTTTAGGTGGAGATATTTCTATTTTTTCTCTCTATTACGTGTTTAATTACTCAAGGATGCTATTGCAAGCTCTTACTTATTAAAACCACACTTTGCCCTGCTACTGCCTACGAAGGGTGTCCCTGGTAAGTCCTCGGAAGGATATCTCATGATTTCCAACCGCACTTGAAGCGATTGTGACCCCGCTAACTCAGTGTTTTGTAAACGATCACTACAGTAAGCTACTTTCACTGTGGCTAGTCCCTGGATAGGTGGCTATCTATGTGACCACTTGGTGACATTTATTTGAGCGTTTCCCTGCTTTGGAAGACAGTTTAATTCGTTGGTCCCGGTTGCCAGTAAAATGGCAGTCGTTGAGCCAAGTTAAAGGCCTTTTTAGGCGGCTTTCAAAATTTCAACAGCAGGCAGGCACAACCTTTGCTTGTCCATTTCAACACGGCAATACGGCTCACCACCTAGTACGTGGGATAAATTAAAAAAAAAAGGTGAAATGTGGGCCTACAATATGCCTCTCCCTACCCCTTCGGAGATGAAGGCGTGTTCATATCGCATCGCATCCCGACAGACCTTGGCTAGCACTGCCGTTTCGAATAAGGTTTCTATCCCGCGTCTTAAGCGTTGATTTCGGTGTTATCCCGCTATTTGGGGCGTGAGGCGTGCATGAAACTCTTACGTCATGCCACCGTCTTGAGCCGGCTTCTGTAAGGATGGCGAGCGACTATTCCGCCGTCCTCTGGCCCCGGTCATGGAGACCTATAGTCCTGATAGAAGACAATCATGCAGCGCCTGCGCTCTAGACTATGGAACTCGGTATTTCTCTTCCGCTCCCACCCTGCCAGGTGACTGGTCATGCTAGTGAGTGTGCTCACTCACGAGCATGACCTGCTCATAGAAACAAGAGTCGGCGTCCTATTTACTTCTGCTGGAGCTTATGGTTCGCACTATGTATAATTTATTGTTAAATGAAACTAAAACAAAATGTATTAGATTCACCTTGCCAAATGTTAGGCTGGTTAATACCAGTATTAAGATTAGGGATGATCAAGTAGATTTGGTCGATAAAACTGTCTTTCTGGGCATAAAATTAGACTCCAACTTGCAGTGGGGGCCTCACATCGGGAAAGTCTCGGGCAGACTGAGCTCTGCAGCCTATGCCGTTAAAAAGATCCGACAACTGACAGACATTACAACAGCGCGTCTTGTCTACTTTAGTTATTTCCACAGTGTCATGACCTATGGCATACTATTATGGGGTAACGCTGCCGACATCGAATGTATCTTTGTGTTGCAGAAAAGGGCTGTCCGAGCTATCTATGGTATGGGGTTTCGGGAGTCATTAGGAGAAAAGTTTAGGGATATCAACATCCTTACTGTGTATTCACAGTACATTTATGAAAACTTATTATATAAGTATACTCATAAAAATAACAGTAAATTTATTAAAAATAGTGATATCCATAACCTAAACTTAAGAAATAAGAATAAATTGGCTGTACCTAGATTTAGGCTTAATAAAATAAGCAATTCTTTTGCGGGCAATTGTATTCGAATGTACAATACATTGCCGACAGCCTTAACAGGTTTGTCAGTTAATAAATTTAAAAAAATTGTAAAATTTAAATTGTGCCAGAAAGCTTATTATAGCATTAAAGACTTTTTAGAATACAAGGCTGCCTGGCAGTGACACGAATTGCTCCTTTCTACATATTAAAATAAACTGTATTAGATAATAAGATGAATTTTGTGAGGGACCGGACTGAGTTTCTTGGGGTGTTCTTCTCAGTCTGTAGCATTTCCGAACCCCCAGTAGAGTCACAAAAAAATTGACAAACCTAAATATTTTTTTAAAAAAAGGTAATAAATTTTATTTTATTTTATTTTATGATCTTCAGTGAGAGAATGTCCTGTCCTGAGCACTCTACCAATGAGTGGAATTCTGTGTACTAGCTGCTTCACCTTACTGGTACTCCGCTGTGGTCTGCAGGTGTATTGCCACAGATATTTAGCGAATTATTCGTGCCCGATATTATCTGTCACTAGCGGTATGAGATTGTATGCCTCGATTGTAGCATTTCCCCGCCTTGGTTGCTGAAATCGCATCCGTTCCAAGTGTCCATGACTTCCTGGTAGACCGGGGACCGGTAAGTCTCGATTTCGCTGGGCGCTGACCTATGGCCTTACTCCAACGCCTTTTAAATAACGTCGCAAGGGCTCTCGCTGCCATTTTTTAAATTTATTAGGCTATGTATTTTCCATTGAGTGGCCCTAAAAGGAGATATGCTGCTCAACGGAGACAATACTATACCCTCTTATTACTGCATCAGGCGAATCGAAGATGGGCTTAGAAATATTTAAAAAAACGTCAAAACGCTCTTGGCCGGTTTTAAGTAAGTAAAACTTCATTGTAGACACACCAGTAAGATTTGACAAATAAATATAAAATAAAATGAAAATGTACAAATGGCGGCCTTATCGCTCAAAGCAATTTCTTTCAGCAGCAACCTTTGAATGGGCAAATAAGGTTTTGACTCGCGCACGTGGAGTTTCGAACAAGAACGTCACGTTTTTTTTATGGGAGGCCCCTTTAATATTGTTATTTTGTCTGTTTTTATTATTTGTTGTGTGAAACTTTTAACTGTTCAACTAGCACGGTGTTTGTGATAGGTACAGCTTGCTGACAGACAAACACAACCGTCACAGGCTAATTAAGCAGAGCGATCGTCTCAAAATTCAGAAACCTGTGTTTCGGCCTATTTTGGCCGAAACCGAAACCGAAACTTCGGTTGGTCACTATAAATAAGCGAACAAAATACGCGAGCACTTTTGCTCCGCTAATACTACCGAAAATAGTAGTGTGTTATTGCATTGCATAACTGCAATATTTCAATGTAAAACCCCTTACTTTTAGAATTTTATCTATATGATACGGTAAGAAACATTACCTTTTTATTAAGATCTGTAATTTATTGTAAAAGGGCATTACGGATACTAACGGGACAAAATAACTTTGCATTATCGTTTACGGTATTATTCATGTGCAAATTGTATTACTAATTTAACTGAATAAAATTGTTATGTTCATTATGGACCTATGGGAATTATTGTATTTTCAAAAATATCCACTGAAAAATTCCAAAAAAAATTTACAATGTGTATTCGATGCTCTAAAAACCGAAAATGCAATAAACCCTAAACTGTCGTTATACCACAATACCATACTATTCGCCGGGGAGGGCGATTTATGATGTACATGATGAATTGTTAATAATAATTTATTTAATTAATGGTATATAAATTTATTGTTATTATTTATTGTATTAATGTGTAGTCTACTTGCTAAGTTTGTTTTGCATATGTTTAGTTGGATAATGTGTAAATTAATAATTAGCTGTTTTTATTTCATTTATGTTTTTCAAATTGTTCGTGATGTCACATAACTAACGAGTAGGGGCCATCTGAAAATCAGCGCTGCATACCTTTCAATATTTGGAATGGTATGTAGCTATTGGCTGAGATGGCTTCCTTTTTGGGTGCATGTGCATTATTATTTATTATTTTTCTTTTTCTAATTATTTGTGCCTAAATAAATTTCTTTCTTTCTTTCTTTCTTCTTCTTTCTTTCTATACTAATATTATAAAGAAGTAAAGTTTGTGTGTTTGTTAAATTGTAAGGGGTAATCTCGGGATCTACTGAACCGATTTTAAAAATTCTTCCACCAATAGAAAGCTACGTTATTGTGAAGTGTCATAGGCTATATAGCATCACGCTATAACGAATAGAAGCGGAGCAGTAATAGTAAATGTTTCAAAAACGGGGGAAAAGTTATTCCTTTTGAGAGCTTCGTTGCGTGTGCTGCGTAAATATTTATATATGTACTACAAAAATATAAAAAATATGTACTACAAAATTGTTTCTCAATAGCATGTGTCTATCTTTGGGTTGGTGCACAGTAACCATTTTAATGGCAATCATTTTTTTCTACATTATTGCCACGGGATACCTCTTTCACAAACGAAATTGTTCTTAAAAATAAGGCGACGGGAATACACGCGACGAGAAACTTCTCTCTCTCTCTCTCTCTCACTCAGTATTGAATATTAACGACAGGACGCTACGGGAGTAAACCACAGATTACTAAATAGTTACTACGTAAAGTAAACGCAACGCGACGGGAGTAAATGCGACGGGAACATGTAATACTCTCTCTTACGTGGCGCTAACGAAGTTGCGCGGGTCAGCTAGTTATTTATAAGTTTATGAGATGTGTATCGATTTAGCGGGGCTCTACACAACATCAACTAGCCCAAAGTGAGATTTTTCCTGGAAATAGGTCTATACCATACTAATACTATAGTGTAAATACTACAATACATACAGTACACTAAGGCGAAGGTACAGTTAGGCGGGCCTCATGCTTATTTATCACCTTATTGGTTTAAAATTTCACCAATTACCTAATAGGATTTTGCCTTTGAATGGAGAAGATAGTATGTAAATTTTTCATCTAATGGAGCTTACACATCCCAATTTAAATCCCACCACCTATCATAGTATATTTAATGTTTTATTCGCGTAAACAAACGCAGGTGGCATTTAAATATTTAATTGGATTAACTATTATGCACAATATTTCATTTAAAGTTATTCAAACCGTTTTAAGTTAGTGAAGTTAACATAAGTTCTTAATTTACCTAACATGCAATAAACATCGCTAAGTGGTTCTTTAACAAGAATATAATTGAAAAGAAGATCATTGCACCTATAATTATGTAGTTTTTTAGGGTTCCGTAGCCGAAGGATAGAAACGGACCCTATTACTAAGGCTCTGCTATCTGTCTGTTAGTCTGTTGCCTAACTGTATGTCCGTCTGTCTGTCAGAAACTGTATCTCGTGAACCTTGATAGCTAAATTGTAATAATTTTCACCGAAGCAGTATTTCTGTTGCATAACAAACAATTTCTAAAAACAAAAAAGTGTGTGCTTTTAACCTTTACGCGCGATTGAAGTAAAACTTCTTTGTCATTGACGGCATCAAATGTTATGGGCTCCCGACATGATCAATTGGCAATTGTCAATAACGTAGAATTTCATGTGTACGTATACGTCGACGCACACACACATGCACAGCAATCACGCACACTGAAGCAACTTCCATTCATATTTAACGTGATTGACAATTGCAAGGCATGATCGTCTCGGGAGCCTATTATATTAATATCATTCATTCGAATTTTTCTACGTTTCCGCTATTTAAAATTCAAATAGTAAGTCGTTACTTCCGTCAGAAAAAAAAATCTGAGTTACGCCTAGTCGCGCCTAAAGAAGTTTTACTTCAAAAAAATAATGAAGGACTAAAAAAACTTACCTATTTTTTTGCAGTTTTTTGGTACGGAACTTTCCGTCCGCGAATCTGAATAACACTTGTCCGGTTTTATATTCTGTGAGAATGTTTATATTAATATGTGTACAGAACGTTAATAGAGAACATAGTAATTTATAAGTTGCTATGCGTTCGGTCTTGTTTGTTTAAAATTGTATGCTTGCTTTAATTAGATTCTATTAGGCAAAAGTTCGTGGGAAAACTTGCAAATGTTCTTATGTGGAATGTGGTGGTAAAGAGCTATTTAAATTTCATAAATTTAAAATATGGAAAAAGAATTGGTTTCGAGCAGGATGATCAGTTAGCATACTAATTGCTTTTCAAAAATAATCTTAATTTAAATTTAATGGTCACTAAAATGAGTATCTACTTATTAGATTTAACGGGATATTTCAGTTAACAGTTTTTCACTAAATACTTACAACAGTATTTACAGTACCTTTGGGAATCCTGGGACATCCCTCTAAGTCCTTACTCTGGGCTCCCAACCATAGGCAGTAGGTAGAGAACGTGTGGTTTTTAGTCGGTAAGAGTCCAGCATAGCATCCATGGCGGTCTTTCCTCACGTTATAAAAAATACAATATTATAAAGAGGAAAGATTTGTTTTTTTGTATTTTTGTTTGTTTGTTTGTAACGAATAGGCTCCGGAACCACTGGACCGATTTGAAAAATTCTTTCACTGTTGGGAAGCTACACTCTTTGCGGTGAACATAGGATATATTTTATTCCCGTATTCCCACGGGAACGGAAACTACGCGGGTGAAACCGCGTGACGTCCGCTAGTATTCAATAAAATATTAGACGTTACAATAAAGTACAATAATTATGATAAAGAGAAAGGTTTGATTGTTCGTTTCTTTTTAAACCGATTTGTAAAATTCTTTCACTCTTGGAAAGCTGCACTATCTCCGGGTAACATAGGCTATATTTTATTTACGTCTTCCCACGGGAATGGGAGCTAGTTGTAAATATTCGTATCGGAGTTTGTGAGTTTGATGGACACTATGTGATTTTAGCTGTCAGGAGTTAGCCCTGAAAATTTCCGAAAAAAAGCGGCTCGTAGGTACATATAAAATGTTTATAGTTTTCTCAAAAAACGCTGAATCAACTTCAATAAAATTATGTGTTACCAAAACGAAAAGAAGCATCCTAATTAGAGGAATAAGCTCACAAAAGTGTTTCAAGCGGCGTCATTCAATGTTCAGGTCCTTCTGCCGAGTCTAGAACCTCATACTAAAAAGCGTGATAACTGGGGTATCCACCGCCAAACAAATAGGTAGAGACCGTCTGGATTTAGCTGGTCACCTATTTGCCATCCCACACTATAAAAAAAATATTTCATTGGCAAAAGGCATTTGTAAAGTTAATTAATCGGCCTTATTACAAAACATGGTTTAACTATAGTACTCAACTAAATATGTAGAAATAGTAGATTGTATAACAAGGGGACAAAATAGTATTTTTACGGCGAGGGCGCTACTTTGAATCACGAGCTAAGCGAAGGATTCTAGAATAGAATCCCGAGCATAGCGAGGGATTCTAGCGTAGAATCCTGAGCGCAGTGAGGGATTCAAAGTACACCGCCCGAGGGAAAAATAATTTGCCCTCGAGTAATATACTCTACTTTTCATTCCCTTTCTATGAGAAAAACGTATACTAAGTTTTGTACGACGTAGTTACCTTCTATAGTTATTGTTCCAGGAGTTCATGGATTGTCACTTTCATAACTTGACGTAGAACTTATTATATTTGCAGAATAGAATAAAATGTGTTTACTGATTACAAGAACAACAATAATGACGAACACGAACCAACACGAACAGATGAATAACGCTATTTAGTTTTTTTTAGTTAGCTCAGGACACCGCGCTGTGCAGCCAAGCCAACACTTACCAGCCAGTAATTCATACAATTTGCGTTCGATTTCTATGAAATTTTCAAGTTCCAAATTCAAATCCTTTGCCGCCCGCTAAAAAGCTCTTAACAGAAAAGAGCTATTTTGCGCCCCGTTATCGTGGTGCAAAGTGATTCTTTTCGAATAGAAGGAATGAAAACGAATTTATAGAGCTTCCGGTGATGATGATTATCATCACCATCATCATGATAATCATCATTACCATTATCATCATCACCCAACTTGGCACTGGAATCCTGGTAAACAATCCTTAAAAACCCCCGATCTCGACTTGTTAAACTCGTGAAAATCATAGAATAGAATAGAATAGAATAATTCTTTATTGTCAGAAATTATGTTTTTACATGAACGTGGAATTCCCTGATACCTGCGCTAGTAAAAACTGTGTTGCAGATATCAGTGTCCTCCCCCAGAGTATTGACAATATTTTACAAAGTAACAAATATTTATAAGGGTAAAACATACAAAGCTAAAGGTATAAAATATAAAACAAAACTAAATCAAGACATAAATGCATGCCTAAGCCTAAAGCACTTCAGTGAGTGAGTAAGTGTATGGTGTGGGTGTGTGTGTGTGAGTGTGTGTGTAATGTGTGCGTGCGTGTGTGCGTGTGTGTGTGTGGGTGTGTGTGTTGTGTACCTATTTGTCATGATAAAAAAATCGTAAGCCATATTTAAGGCACTTGTAGAAGGTCTTCTACAGTGCTATACTCCATTGATTCTAACCACGCAATTACAGCAATCTTAAGTTTGTTATTATTTGATGTACGTATTTTTTTTATTTTATTACATTTGTTATAAATATAGGGTGCGAGAAAATTATAGTGTCTTTTAGCAAATGCTGATTTTACACGAGGCACCGGGCATCGTTCAACGCGCTTTTGTGTTAGTGGTAATTTAGGCACTACTTTTTTATGATATCGACGTAGCATTTCACATATGAATATTTTCCGTATTGTGAGAACACCGGCCTCTTCATACAATTGTGATGTAGGATGCCGAAATGGCAAGGAAAGGAGTACTTTAAGTAGTATACGCTGTGCTCGCTCCGCCTCAATCATAAGGGTTTTTGCTGCACCTCCCCATGCACAAATACAGTATCTGACTATGCATTCGCACAGTGCTTTGTAAGTTTGTGTTAACAGTGTTTTGTTGGCTACACAACGTAACTTTTTAAAAATATAGACCAATTTTCTAATTCTGCCCGACACTGACGCAATATGCACAGTCCAGGCAAGTTTATCATCAAGTATCACCCCCAGGTATTTTATATGGGAAACACGTAAAAGTTCTGTACAGTCGCAATTTGTGTGGGTCTTTCTCCGATTACATGGGAAGGCATGTATTTTGAGGATCTTTGAGACAGCAGGTTGTCCCACCGTAGTCTTACTGAAGCAAAGATATTTAGATTTACTGGTATTGAGCGATAGAAGACTATTCTCCAGCCAGGTGGTCACCCTTGCCAATCCCATCTCTGCCAACTCAAATACAGTGTCCCAAGTTTGACTATGGAATACTAACACTGTGTCATCGGCAAACATAAGAATGTCTGTGGAAGGCAGAGCAGTCATCCTGCACAAATCATTGATATACATGAGGAACAGTGTGGGTCCAAGCGTGCTACCCTGAGGAACACCGTAGCTGCAGACAGAGTCCGTACTCTCACACTCAGCAACTCTAACACGCTGTACCCTATCGCTCAAATAGTCTGTGAACCAATCCAGGACCACCCCCCTGATACCAACGTTCTCCAAGCGTGCCAGTAGAATTGGTATAGATACTGTATCAAACGCTTTTTGGAGATCTAAAAAGACACCCAAACATTTCTCACCCCTGTCTATGCGCGATACAAGATTTGAAGTAAGTGTTAATACAGCATCTTCTGTTGATTTTGTTGCTCTAAATCCGAATTGTGAATCACTGAGGAAATTATTACTTTCTAGATATTTTGTGACTCTTCTGTTGACAAGTTTTTCAAGTATCTTAGATAACGTTGATAGGAGGGAGATTGGACGGTAATTATTTGGTTCATATCTGTTACCCGATTTAAACACCGGGCAAACAACGGCTCTTTTAAATATTGTTGGAAAAGTGCCGCTCACCATGCTGAGGTTACACATGTGTGCTATAGGCGATGCAATCGATATGATGTTATTTTTTAAAACTTCAGCAGTAATCTTATCCCACCCAGGTGCACTATGCGATCTCAGTCCCAAAACAATACTTCTAACCTCATGGCATTCTGTTGGCATGAAAGACATAGAATTTAGCGGTGACGTATTCTTAGTAGCTTTACATGATAGTTCCTTTTCCGATTTACCCATTCTACTCAACTGTTCATTAGCCAATGTACTTCCAACACTGGTGAAGTAATTGTTTACATTATTGAGAGATTCAGCTGGTGAAGCTTTAGTGTTCAGTAGTTCTGCGGATGGATCATTGGTCCTTTTCATGTCACAAACTTCCTTAATAATTTTCCACGTTTTTTTTATGTTACCTTTACTCGTCATTAGTTTTTGTTGATAATATTGGTTTTTTAATCCTTTAATAACAGAGTTACATGTATTTCTATAATTTAATATTTATTTTTCAGAAGGTGGTTGTTAGGTGTTTTTACTGTAGCTTTATGTAGTTTGTCTCTTTTTCGTATGCACTTGACTACACTTTTTGTTATCCAAGGTTTTATTGGTTTAAGTCGGTTAGAAGTGTGTACAATTTTGGTGTTGCTTGTAATGATGCTTAATAGTTTAGTCGTTAATATTTCCGATACTTGGTTGACATCTGGAGCATTGTACAGACTATCCCAGGATTCGGCGGTGAGGGAGCTCTTAATTGCATTGTAGTCTATTGAGACCTTACTATGTACAGTGTTGCATTTTGTTAGTTTTGGGCTATTCATATATAGCAGTATCGGACAATGGTCAGTAATAGGCTGTTCAAAAACAACTGTTTTCCAATGTGAGTATGATTTAATCATAAAATGGTCAAGGCAAGTCATGGTAGGGTAGCGCGTAGGTCTGTTTATGCCTGGTCTTAGTCCATGCAAGGCCATTAAGTTTAGGTAGTCCAGAGCCTCTCCTGAGATATTTTCTGGCAATATGTCGATATTTATGTCTCCGGTAAGGACTACGTTCTTTGAGTTAATTTTATCTAGTACGTTATTAAGAGACTCCAGATAGAGTGTAGATGACGCGAAACATGGTGGCCGATAGGAGCAAATGATTGTGTAGTCATTCTGAATAGTAACAACTAGACAATTCCCCTCAAGAAAACTTGGCTCACTGGCACTTGACATGTAATCGGTCAGTACATACGCTACCACACCATCGTTTTTGTTTATGCTTACCCTAGTCCAGTATTTATTATAACCATCCAAGTCAGGAGGTGGTTTATTCAAATTTGTAAAACATTCGCATAGTACTATAACATCAATACGAATTTTTAGGGCTGTTAAAAAGGCTAATAAGAGGTCAAGATTATAGTTAATGCTTCTTATGTTAAGACTAATTATTATAATAGATCCATGCTTCCTCTCATTAAAATCCAGAAGCTCTGCACAAAGACCAGAATCACTCATGGAGACACAATCAATTTGGTCCGACGCATCATACAGAAGCTCTATAAATTATTTTTCTACATATATGTAGTTGAGTACTATAGTTAAACCAGTTGAACTTGCCCTTATTACCAAAATAAGGGCGAGTTTATATCCCAAAAATACAGCCATCATTCGATGCTCAATGATCCATTAGGGCCAAGACAGGGGGCCAGCGCCCACAGCGAGCGGCACCCGTCACAACCGCACATTATCCGAATCAGATGGAGGCACCTGCGCACGCGACGACGCCGCATGCATGTACTTACCTACCTTAAGAGTCCGTAAGACGCCAAATAGATATTGATCTGGATCTCAGGACTCGTGAGGTCTAATGAATTAAAGTTATAGACAAAAGTAACTTTAATTTAAGAACTAAAAATGCTCTAGTCATGAATTAACGGTATAGAGAAAAGTAACTTCAATTCATGAACTAAAAATGCTCTAGTAATGAATTAACTGTACCATAGACAAAAGTAACTTCAATTCATGAACTAAACTAGACTCTGGACCAAAAACACGGTGAATGGTACAATTCTCAATGGTTTTTTTTGTTGAAAATTCATCGATATCGTGATTTTTTAGCTGGATTTCATAAGTTTAAAGAAGTTTTCATAAAAAATAATATTTATAAAAGATAGTCATATCTTTATTTACTCGAGCCACTTTTTTCCTAATGATTCTTTTATAATTCATCTATCTTCTAGTACGCTAAAATGTATATCTCCTTTCAACTTATTAGCGACATACGGACTCTTAACTATCGATGAAACGATAGTGTTTATTTTCTATAGTTGTGTGGTCTGTGATGTAAATTATGATTTGAAGGGGTTATGATTTTGTTAATTGGGTGTTAAAGGACTCCTGCTAAGAGGAGGGTTAAATTAACCTAAGATGACACTCGGAGCAGGTGTAGTGACAGCAGTTATTTACATATACGCAGTTGAGATCAGTTGCTATGACTCGTGCCGTGACATACTTCGGAACTCTAACCCTTAGACGCCCAAAAATATAAATTTCGGTTTTTCGTCAGACTTGTAGAATAAGTATTGTTCATAATTCGCTACACAAGTACATTAATTTTTTTACCATTTATGCCATTTTTAAATATAGATACCACAAACCACAAATAGTTACCAATTTCAGGTTTATCTATGTTTTCCTCCATTTTTTTCGGTATTTGACTTCAAATTACACTTCGAAAAAACTTGTCCCTATAGGTCAACAAGTATACTTACGTATCACAGCACTGCTCGCCACAGACAGGGTGAACACTGAACACCCTGTCTGTGGCGAGCGGTGCTGTCCTCACACTTTGCGTCCGGAGCGTTCGAGCACGGTTAGATACGATAGGGGCTTTCTCCCACGCACGTTTAGGTTGTGGAATGATCTCCCTACCTCGGTTTTCCCATACGTCTACAGTATAAGGTTCTTCAAAAGGGGTCCTAGGGGTACAGGGTGTCCTGGGACATCCTTTCGAGGGCTTACCCGGGGCTCACAACCATAGGCTGTTGGGCGTTACGTGAGGTTTTTTAGTCGGTAGGAGTCCGGCATAGCATCCATTAAGGAGTTGCCCTCACGTAAAAAAAAAAGGGGTACAGGGTCGGCAGCGCGAGTGTAGCGCCTCTGGTGTTGCAACCGTCGCCGCTCCGATGGCCACCTCCAGTATATCTGGTGGGCCGTATGGTTGTCTGCTACCTTGGTGCTAAAAAAAAACTATTTAATAATAATTTTGAGAAACTATTTAATTATAGTTTTGAGGGACACTTTCTAGTTTCAAGTCAATAAACAACTAACAAATAAACACAGATCAAGTTCCCACGTTACGATCTCAAAACTCAACACATAACACAATTTAATAAGTTATGTAGCAGCTTACATATCAAACCCCTAATTTCAATCGACCGCCACACGCCACTTAAATAGTTGATCAACAAATCTGATTTATTTAATTGTTGGCGTTATCTGGTGACACCAGTAATCTCGGGGTATAATCCTCTTGTTCACTTAGAAATGGGGTGACATGGGGCCAGAGATAGGTAAGAGACCGTATCCACTAGCGAGAGAGTCGCGGCGATATAATATCGTAGTGCCGCGATCGCGTTCTATAGGTTAGGAGAAAACTTATTTATCTCTATTTAACACTTGAAATGTCGCCTTCCAGCAAGTTACACTGATGACTCTGATGGTGTGTCCGCACTTACCCTAATGCATTGACTTGCGTTATAATTCTATGCCCGAATGTATTTTTTTGTGCCACAAAAACTGCCGAAAAACCACTAAGTAGAAATAATTTTAAATTGCAAAAAGTTCGACAAAGTGCCATTTTCCAATTGCCACTTTGTAAAACTTGCTGCACATATTTAAAAATGCTACCTAAATATAGTATAGTGGAGCAGTAGATACAAATAGCGGTTTATCAAAATGACTAGTTGAATGGTACTCTGAGGTTAATTCTTATGCCGATCTGGCACACACTCTGTGATCGTGTGTCTAAATTACGGTGATCTTATTGCGATGTGAGAGTAGCATAGAAATACGTACCACGACAATAAAATCGCCTCGATTCTCTTGCTAGTGGAAACGGCCCCTTAGTCTCCGTGATTGTAATCAGTCGGCGAAGTGACAAGAAAACGGTTTGTAGGCATAGTAAGAAATGATTTGAGTAGGGTCTGATCATCAGATGTCTAATGAGGAATAAATAAGTTTTTATGGGACATTCTTCGTGTTCATCAATGTGTCCATAATTTTTCTAATAATGTATTTGGCTACTGTTACTCTGAGAGGGTTGATGGAAGACTATTACGAAGGGGTTGAAAATTTATTAGGGTTTTGTACTCTAAGGGTAAAAACTGAACGTCTTTACTGAAAAGTCACTGTCCGTCTGTCTGATTGTCACGAGGCTGTATTTCAAGAACCATGATAGATAGACTTCTGATATTTTTACAGAATTAGTATTTCTGTTGCCTCTTTAACAACGACTGCCAAAAACAATAAAGTGTTTTCATGGAGAATGTATAAAGTTAGAATACAATAGAATAAACTTTATTTGCACACCATGTTATACTTAACAGAAATAAGTAATAGATATTGTACAAATTTACATATTTTCATAAGTTAGTATCCAATTTTGACCAACGACACAGGGATTCTACATAGTTAGCTTAATTCGGTCTAGACGCGCTCTGTAGAAACGTCCAAGCCATTTAATTAAAGAGAACGGCAGCACGTAAACACCTAAAATATGGATGTTATAGTGGGAACCGGTACGACATAAATAATTTTAGGTGTAGTAAAACACCCATAAAAAATATAAGTAATACCCGATTACAGCAACTTAGAACTTGTCGTTGTAAGTTGGCAACATTGTATATAAGCACTTCAGTATTAAACTGACTTTGCTTTTTTGCAAATAAGTAATACCAGGTGTAAAATTGTCAAAATCCCCAGAAAAAGCCTAATTGCGTTTTGGACGTGTTCATTTTGTTGCTAAATAATTATATTGGTGACTTGTTAAGAAATATATTTAAGGTTTCGTTGTAAGAGTACCTTGTTGACAAGAAAGACATATATTTTCGTCCGTCCATGTGTCCAAGCAAGTCCAAGTCCACAGCAAGCTTAGCTGTAACACAGGTGCGGCTGTTTGGACACGGGAAGCACAAGACTAGATGTTGTTGACCTTTAGGGGAAGTCTATACCCAGTATTTAGTGAGTGATTTGAAAAACGACATAATACATAATGTAGAGACATTGGGAATGTTCGTCTGCACATTACACGATAATGATATCGTCAGCTCAGACGACAGCGATATCTTCTGACTATATCGGTTTGTGACACGATCATCATCACCATTTTAAAACCAGAATAGTACCTATGACCATTCAGATCCAGAAATTTATACATTTGAACGTTCTCACACGACATCATCTAGCCTAAATTAAGCTAAGATAAGCTTGTGCTATAGGATCTAGACTCTTATTTTCATTTGGTATATACCCACCGAAATAACTCAAATCATTGCCGCGAGCATCCAGTCAATCACATCGAAAAGTAGTGCAATTAGGACTTTACGCTAGGATAAAAAAATATTAAGGGATAAAAATGAGACAAAACTTGGAATTTCTATCTTGGAATCTCTATCATGGTCGAGCCTTTTTTTTAACGTGAGCCAAAATCATCATGGATGTTATTCCGGACTCCAAACGACTAAAAAACCTCGTGAGGTTAGTTCTCCTCGGTAGGCTGTTGGGCGTTAGGTACGTGTACCTAACGCCCAACAGCCTACGGTTGGGAGCCCCGGGAAAGCCCTCGGAAGAATGTCCCAGGACTCCCAACAGACCTACGGCTACCACGGCGGCCTCGCCTAGGGAGGGTTCCGATGCCATCCCGCGTCTTTGGGAGGTTTTTTCGGGTGTCATCCTTCGTCTAGGGCCTGCTTCTGTAAGGACGGTGAGCAGCCCCCTAACCATCCTCAGGCGCCCGGTTCATGGTCGAGCTATAAGATAATTAGAAGGGTCACGCAAATCTGCTCAGTGTACCAGAAAATCTATAAAACGTCACATGTCACAACTGTCAGATTATGACAGGCGTATGACAAGGGGCGGGAACGTCAACGTCAGTTTGGGAGTGTGCAAACGATTTGTTTTTAAATATGAATAGGGTAGGCAGTGTAAGCATATTATGTGAAGGTCGAGTACGACCGAGCGAGCGCATGCATTTACTTTAACATCTTCAAAAACTAATGTATATGGGCCCGTCTATACTTTTACTTGGTCGAAGATTTCAGTTAAGTCACTGATTATGTCATAACAACTTTTTAATTTTCAAATCTAGCGAATTCAGCTACTACCCGTTCGCTCTAACTTTGCCGCTGGGGTAGAGGCGTATACCCGAATTGTTAATTAGACGAAATAAATTAACAGTAGCTAATGTCACTTTGTCATAGAAAATACGCAACATTGTATGAAGAAGTGATATTAGTTGCTGTCAATTTATTTTATCTAATTAAAAAATCGACTTAAGTATGGAGCCGAGCGGCAAAGTTTTTTTTTTTTTTTCCTTTATGGCGATACTTTATTCCGCCAAAAACTCAGTGTGGATTTGGTAAGTGTTTATGCGGTCCACACGTATTAGGATCAAAGTTTAGTGAGTGTACAAGGAAAAACAGAAAAAGTAGGTAGCTAATTATCCAAAATCCAAGATTCGTGTTGAAGTACATGTAACAATAAAAAAGACAACATTAAAGCACACAGAATATGTTAGTAATTTAGCAGACACACACAATGTTCTACAGTTTAATGTTATTGGAGTCAATGTAATCACATACAACGTATATGTGGGGGGAATCAACATAGGTCAGGAGGTAGTTGAAGTTAATAGGACGTGGGAAATGTTCTGTAGGAAGACAATCATATAAGGATCTATTCCTTCTTACGCATTCAAAAAAGATATGGTTTGTAGTATCTTCATCCAATCCACATTCACATAAAGAATTATCCCTAATCCTTATTTTCCTTAAAAAAACGTTAGTGCAAGCATGACCCAACCGAAGACGACAGATAACCGAGGTTGACCTTTTACTGGCCTCCCTAAATTTAAAAAACCAGGGTTTAGCTGGGATATCAGTTTGTAGAGAAGCATAGTGTAACCCTTTAACTTTGCTAGATTAATTCCAAAGATTACGCCACCTTAAACATAGACTAGACCTAGCCAAAGAGGCAAGGTCTTGGGAATAGACTGCCTCTGTGGCGCAGTCGGTAGTGATACCACCTGCGGCGCTGGAGGTCGTGGGTTCGATTCCCACCGGAGACAAATATTTGTGTGACCCATAAATGTTTGTCTCAAGAGTCTGGGTGTTTCTATGTATAATATGTATGTATTTAAAAAGTATATAAGTATTAATATCCGTGGTCTGATACCCTTAACACAAGCAGGTTATTCCTAGCTTACTTTGGGATCAGATAGCGTTGTGTGAGATGTTCGTGAATTTTTATTTATTTATTTATTTTATTTAATAGGCTCGGAAATGGTCAAGAGATCCGTTAGAGACGGCAGCTTTGGCCAATGAATCAGCCATTGAATTACCAACAATTCCACTATGTCCAGGAATCCAGACCAGACAAACTAGTAGCCTTTTGGAATAGCATCTAAAGAGCGTACTCTTGATTTGGAGTATAAGAGGGGATTTGGAGTTGCTGGAGAATTGGTTAGCCATAATTGCCATTAGGCAGCTCTTAGAGTCAGAAAAAATTACTGTCTTGTCCACATTATGAGACTCTATATATAAAAGAGCCTCCAGGATGGCAATAGCTTCTCCTTTAAAGATTGAGTTAATAGAAGGAGATTTAAAGGAAAGAATAATTTTGTATCGGGGAATCCAGACTGCTGATCCAACATATGTGGAGTCTACTGATTTAGAGGAATCTGTATAAAGAGTCAAACGATCCTGCCACCTTTGGTCAATTAAGGACATTAGCTGTCTATCCGCCTCGACAGAATCTTTATTGATGCCAGTATTTATAACGGGTGTTTTTTTTAGAGGTATAGAACTTTAAGTTGGCATAACTGTTTTAACTGGCGGTATTTTTGTCAGCTGAAAAGTGATTTATGTTAAGTTTGGTTTGGCATTTCAACATGAATAGATTGACGCCTGAACAATGCTTCCAAATTGTGCAAATTTATTTTGAAAATCATGGTTCTGTCCGAAATACGTATCGTGATTTTCATAAGCGAATTTTGTTTAGCGGTGCAACTCACTTTTGGTTGAATGGATACGTCAATAAACAAAACTGCCATATTTGGGGTGATGATAATCCTCAAGTGTATGTTGAGACACCGTTACATCCAGAAAAACTGAATGTGTGGTGTGTTTTATGGGCTGGTGGAATAATTTGTCCGTACTTCTTTAGAAACGATGCTGACCAGAACGTTACAGTCAATCGTGACTGCTATAGAGCTATGATTACTGACTTTTTCGTTCATCAATTGAACAACCATGATGTGCAGGAGTAGTGGTTGCAACAAGACGGCGCAACATGTCACATAGCTCGTGCCACAATTGATTTATTGAAGGAAACGTTTGGTTACCGCATAGTTTCACGTTTTGGACCGGTAGGTTGGCCTCCAGAGTCGTGCGATTTTACGCCACTTGACTATTTTCTGTGGAGATATGTGAAGTCGCTCGTCTACGCCGATAAGCCCGAAACGATTGACCACTTGGAGGACAACATTCGGCGCGTTATTGCCGATATACGGCCACAAATGTTGGCAAAGTCATCGAAAATTGGACCTCTAGATTAGACTACGTCCGAGCCAGCCGTGGCGGTTATATGCCAGAAATCATATTTAAACTATAATGCCAGAAGATTTTCTTTCGAATAAAGTCATTTTCATATCAATAAAAACAATCACCTTCGTTTTATTCCATTTCAAAGTTCTATACCTCTAAAAAAAACACCCTTTACAATATCAGGGGAATGAATAATTGCCTCGAATGGAATTTCAAATAGGGGATTAGATTTGGATTGTGAGCACGGGAAAGAAAGACGTAGGGATTCGAGAAAGCTATTAAATAAACAAGGGTAGACTTTCTTTGACCAGTAAGAACCGGATGAGATAAGTTCTGATAGTGTGTACAGTTTAGGGATTAGAGGGTGGAGGGCAAGTTGGGAGGTTTTGAAAAGTTCCGGTCAGCGAGATACTGCCTCCTTAGACTGAGGGGAGCCTCCCCACATTCGACCTGGAGAGCATTGATTGGCGATGATTTCATGGCTCCAACAACTGATCGCAGGCATTTGGATTGGATCTTATCTAGAGAATTGAGGGATAACTTATTACATGGCTACAGGAGATAGCTGCCGTAATCCAGGTGGCTTCGGATAATTGCGTTATACAGTAACTTCTGGCAGTAGGGGTGGGCTCCCCACCAGGTGCCGGATAAGGAGCGTAGGATGTTTAAATTTCTTTCACATTTCGACACGATATGGTTTACATGGGGAATGCAAGTCATTCTGTTATCCAGAATCATACCAAAGAACTTCACTGATTCTCTCACTGGAAAGACTTGATTTTCATAAGTGATCAAGCAATCACTTACAGATCTCTGACGAGTGAAGACATTATGATGGGATATTATTTTCATTTATCTTTTTACGATTGAGTCGTCTAGCTTTCATGATGCGTCCATGTCCAATAGGGATTTGAATTGAGTTAACAACTTCCTCCAGGGTCCACTCCACGGGAACATCTCTTATGATTCCCATTCTGGAGCAAGCATATGAAGGAATAGATACCTCATATTTGACTCGGGATAAGGAAGGGTGAGAAAGGAAAGAGTTAGCATCCGAAGCTGACTTAAATTCTACTGACAGTCGGTTACGGCCAACTGGTTTAATGCCATCTTCAACAACATTAATTATTTTATTATTAAATATGTAATGGCCAAACTTTATAGGTCTGAATACCGTACCTGATGAGGGGTTATCTACAGATCTCGCTACATGTACAATATACGGACCGGAATCAGATTCAGTGTAGCACGTGGGTTTGTTGTCAAAATCGGGATGGGTGTATTTTTTTTTCTTCTTGTTCTTGGACTTTCTCGGTTTGAGAGTATGCCAAAGTCAAGTAAATTTCATTGTTGTGAAAATATAAATCATTTTCATGTTATGATTCTTCTTATGAGCAGCGTATTCATGTATGTCCAAATTTGGACTAAGTTCTACTCTAGTAAGGCGGTGGTACCTTACTAGGGCTTGATGTGGAATTCGTCGACAAACCTAAAAACTCGCGTTTCACTGCGCTTTATCACTTTCCAACACTTTTGCACGTTGTCGAACCTTTATGTTTAATAATCCACCATAAATTACACATAAACACTCAAAATTACACTAGTTTTGAAAAATTATTAAAACACAATTTAACGCTTGTCTGAAAGTTTCCCGCCGAATCCTGGGATGGGTGTATGTGGTTTGGATGGATGGGGTTGCTTGGGTTGGGTCAATAATGGTTTTTTTAAGGGCAGTAAACGAAATATCATCTTGGGGATGAATTCGCTTTTTGGATTGAGAATTTGGAATGGATTGAGAGGGGGAGGCAACATTGGTGAGACGGATAGGATCATCTCCTCCACCCGGATCGGGTGGATGATCATCCATGATTAAAGATACTTACGTGGGACGTGAGTATGCACACAGAAACAACACAAAAACACTAAAAATACTACAACAACAACACTTATTTTAAAATAAAATAAATTTTGGAAAAGCCGGACACTTGTACTAAGCACTAGACCACAGATCCAAAACTCAGCGGCAAAGTTAGAGCGAACGAGCAGTAAAGTCACTGATTATATGTCATAACAACTTTTTAATTTTCAAATCTAGCGAATTCAGCTACAGAGATTTGGACTTTGATAATGTAAGGACGACAGGCATAGCAGCCACTTAAAATCGATAAAAGTTATTGAAATCTTCGCTGCCAGGCTACCTACTAATTTATATCGGTTGCAACCATCAGCAAAAACTCTACGAGGATTGAATTCTAATGAATCTGGTCAAAACACTTTTCTTTAAATTTGAGCGTATAATGGCGATAATTTACGCGCCTTATGCAAAATGGTGTAACACGCTGTGGAATATTTATCAAAACATTATAACAAAATTTTGATGCATTACAGTTCGGCCACTAAAAGAATGCGTTTGAAGAGATGAATAGGTATAATTACCTCTTGCATTTAAAAAATGTGTTGAACTCGTAAACGACTTATCTACAATTCTACTTTTTCAAGTCGATGTCTATTCTGTGTGAATTTTATTATTTACACATTTAAGAGTCTGTATGACGCCAAATAGACTATAGGACTATTACCTTCATCTAGATCTCAGGACTCGTGAGGTCTAGTGAATTAAAATTTTAACACCGACAACTTCAGTTCATAAACTAAAAACGCACTAGGCTAAAAACACGATTGCTGAAAAAATCCTCGATAGATTTTTGTGTTGAAAATACCTCGATTTCTTGAAATTTTAACCTAGATCTCATAAGTTTTAAGTTGTTTTTATAATATAAAATATTTATAAGAAAGACAATAGTAAAATCTTCATTTGCACAAGACCACTTTTTAAATATTGGTTATAGATTTTTTATAATTAATTTATTTCGTTATAACCGCACAAAAACCGATCTCTCTGTCTTGCACGCTAAAATGTGTATCTTCTATCTTCTTTCAACAATTGGCGTCTGGTAGGCTCTTAATTCGTCTTCGCTTTGGTGGATACCATTGAGGTGACACGAAAAGAGATGATATGAGTATCACAAGAGATGACTGATGTACTGAAGAGACCAGAAAACATCTCTTGTCAACTTCGCTTTGGTAAAGTCCGAGTCTAACAACGCCGAGTCTATTAACATAGGCATGTAACATATCATACCTCAGAACAGTCAATTAGATGTTTATTATACCACTAAGATGACAGGGAAACACACAGACCAGATGGAAAGGTGATCACCGTAGCCTTTGAAAGTTTGCAAAACCAGAGGCGCTAGACTCGCGCTGCCGACGCTGCAAGAACCTTTTAACCCTCCCTACCATTTGTCAACTTATTTTAAATATTAAAATATTATAAAGCTGAAGAGTTTGTTTGTTTGTTTGTTTGAACGCTAGGCTCTCAGGAACTACTGGTTGGATTTCAAAAATTCTTTTACAGATTGATAGTTCATTTATCGAGAATGGCTATAGGCTATATAACATCACGCTAAGACGAATAGGAGCGGAGCAGCAATCAATAATGTTTTGAAAACGGGGAATATTTTTTACCGTCTGAGAGCTTCCGAGGCGTACGCTGCGTAAATGGTTACAGTTAGGTAAAAAATGAGTAGTACAAAATTGTTTCTCTTAAAAAGTCAATCTTTTAAGGTTCGCTCACAATAACCTAATTTGTCTATCTCTTAAGGTTCGCTCACGATATAATGAAACTGAAAAGTTTGTTTGTGCTAGGATCTCAGAAACTAAGTACTGGTTGCATTTCAAAAATTATTTTACAGTTTAATAGTCCGTTTATTGAGGCTGGCTAATGGCGATATAACATCACGCTAAAACGAATAGGTGCGGAGCGGAGCAGCCATGAATAATGTTTCGAGAACGGGGATTATTTCTTTCTTTTGAGAGCTTACATTGCGGACGCTGCATACATAGTTAAAGTTACGTAAACATTGTGTATTACAAAATTGTTCCTCTTAAAAAGTTATAAAAGAAATTCCTTCACAGCATATGCCTTTCTTTTAAGGTTCTCTTACAATAACCCTCTTATTAAGTTTTAAAGTATGAGCGACGCGACGGGAGTAAACTTGGTTTGCAGTGGCAGCCATTTAACTGAACGATAAAAACCGGCCAAGTGCGAGTCGGACTCGCCCACGATGAGTTCCATACCGAAAAACGGATGGGTGGAAGTAAAAGCGACGGGAAACATTATATCACTTTAACACCTCTTTCCACTTTCACTCCCATGTGACGCAAACGAAGTTATGCGGTTCAGCTCTAATGTATACAAGCGACGCGACGCGACGGGAATAAGCGCGATGGGGGTAAATGTAACGGGAAACATTATAATATTCGAAATATTAATACCATACCTCTCTCTTTTTCACTCTCATGTGACGCAAACGAAGTAGCGCGGGTCAGCTAGTTTTAAATACATATTACATACTATCGGCGGCCGGACTTAATCACATTGCTTACTTAATTATGGATATAAAACTGAAAATGTACGTACAAGGTGTTAATGCATGGTTTCTAAATACACCTGCAAGGAGAGGCGTCTGAAGGGGGGAGGGGGGGGGGCAAGTCGAGTCAGACATACCTCTCTCATTAACAGTGTTCACTTGATGATGTTAAGGATGGTATGCATGCCAATGGTTTGATTATCATGAATGGTAAAAGATTGTAAAAATTGGACACGTAATGACCGATTTTTTTTCCGTAATTTACGAAACGAGAGTTTGGCTCATCTGCTAATCGATATTGATGTTCACCTAACTGTGTTACACAATCATTTTCACCTACTGTATTGTAAAATGGATCCAGTCTATCCTAGTCTGTTGCTTGATGAAGGCCTCTCTCAGTTTAATTTTGGATGAATGATTGCCCTTACCGTACCGCGCTGACCAGACCAGTTGGTACAGGGTTGTTTCGAGTTTATCTTCGCCAAGACTTGACAATTTTTTTTGGAAGCGAAGCAAATAGTATGATAACTCAGTCATACCTATATGTAATCTTCTGTCACGCCGGAACTGACGCTTATCCACTTAGCTATCAAGACCTTCTTGGAACATATCCAGCAAAAACACCTTGAGTGACCTAGGGAGACCCAGAATTATGAAGTAGAAAAATTCGTAGGGTAACTTTATACTTTGTGAAATTATGCTCAATCGTTTTTTGGGGTTTGAAATAGGTACAATCTAGAACCCTTAATCTCTCATCAAGATATATATCTAAAATCTCTATACCATAAAAAGGTTTGATATGTTTATTACCTAAGTATAGGTGTCCGCAATGTCGACAAAAAAAAACAATTTCTCGTCAATATAGGTAGGCATCATCAGTACTAACGACGCACACCGAGTCCCTAAGGCGTAATAATTTAAAAAGAAAAAGTATAACAAAATGATGTGGATCGATGTATCGAATAATCGACAATCGATCGACAACCACGTCATTATTCGATGCAAAGAGAGGTGATTAGTTTAGCGGGATGCAAGTTTGTTGTTTACTTAGTCATTATGTCGATTTTGTTTCATTTAAATGATGCATCATTACTTGGACGGCAGAAATTTGAATGGATAATTTAGGAGGTTTTGTATAGAGGATGATGCCTGTGGTTCTGTCTGTGTCATATTTAGCTATTCGCATTTTGTCATAATACGAGTAGAATTTAGAAAAATCATTTTTTAATGGGTTGCCTTAGGTAGCTTAGGTACCAAAAAACTGACTTGTTTCTAGATTTATGGCTGGGTTGATACTTGAGTGTATTACCACAGATATCGAATATAAAATATTCTAGGTATTAGGTACCTAGTATTTTTTGATGCGTTCGTAGCTCCGCTTGCTCTGTGTTATGTAAAGGATAGTCCCCAAGATGTGTGTAGGCAGGTACTGCTCGTTCGCTCTAACTTTGCCGCTCGACTCCATACTAAAGTCGAATTTTTAATTAGACGAAGTAAATTGACAGCAACTAATGTCACTTCTTCTTATAATGTTGCGTATTTTCTATGACGAAGTGACATTAGCTACTGTCAATTTACTTCGTATAATTAACAATTCGGGTATACGCCTCTACGCCAGCGGCAAAGTTAGAGCGAACGGGTAGTAGTCGATAGGTACGTGCTATTGAAAGTCTTTAAATCTATACTAATATTATAAAGAGGAAAGATTTGTTTGTTTGCAGCGAACTTTAGTTAGAATGAAGACCATAATTATATTTTGCACTGAAATATGGTAACGTAGTGATTGTTTGCAGAATTGCAACGATCATAAAATATACTTAATTTTGGTACCTATTATATTACCTACATATTTGTAAAATTTTCTTTTAAAAGGTTTCTGTACAACTTGCTATCTCTAAAGGTACTTAGCTTAGGGGCCTAATTAAAAAGATTTTTCGTTGAGATTATCACCGATTTCCTCGAGACCAGTGCATCAGACCCCTGGACGCCGAAGGTTGTATTCCGCCGGATGTGAACGCTTTAAGTCAGATGCAACCATGGCTTAATTACCTTTAGTGATTTCGCTTTTAATGAACTTAAGGCGTACCTACACCCAAATAATGCAAACGAAATTACCTGCAAATTTTAGAAGGCAGGAAATAATGTGAGTGTATCTTGAAGGACAAGCGTTTAAGCCAAATTATTCTAAAGAAGCAATTAAATTCGGGGTAAAACAGCCGTCCAGTTGACCACCCTGTATGATTAGTTGATAATTTTTGAGTGGGTAACATTGCCGCCTGAAGGCATGCAGGCAGCAAGACGCGCACGCGACTGGCGCGCGCCCATTACAAGCATGCGACTGGTCCGCGGGTCTTTTTAAATTTCGAACGAGATAGTTTTTAAATTGAAATAATAGGAATGATTGATCACTTCACAGTTCACACTTGGCGATTAGACTTTTTATGTTCTTTCGAATTTTAAATTTGGTTTTAAGATACGGTAGCGACCACTGACAATTTAAAGAAAGGCTGTATCTTTTTTTTTGTAGTGGCAGTTAATGTTTAAGCGATTTGGCCTACGCGTGTTTTTAATTTCGAGGGAAATAGTTTTTAAATGGAAATGATGGGAATGATAATTTATATTTTTTTTTGTTCTTTCAAATAATTAGAGATAATTTTGAAAAGCAATTAGTACGAGTATGCTAACTAAATAACATGCTGAATGTGAAAATAATTTTCCGTCTCGAGCAATTACGTCGCCGAAAGACGTAGGTATAAAGTCTCTCGGTGGTCCAACGGTTAGGGCGTCCGACTCGGCAAGTGAGAGGATGCAGATTCGTCTCTCAAAAAAAAAAATTGCGTGTACTTAGTGTACACACGTAAGAAGTGAAACTTCTTCATAAACTTAATTTTCACCTCACCTTAAATTAAGTCAAAAAGTACAAAAGTCCAAAAGTCCAAAAGTCCAAAAGTCCAAAAGTCCAAAAGTCCAAAAGTCCAAAAGTCCAAAAGTCCAAAAGTCCAAAAGTCCAAAAGTCCAAAGTCCAAAAGTCCAAAAGGCCAAAAGTCCAAAAGTCCCAAAGTCCCAAAGTCCCAAAGTCCCAAGGTCTCAAGGTCCCAAAGTCCCAAAGTCCCAAAGTCCCAAAGTCCCAAAGTCCCAAAGTCCCAAAGTCCCAAAGTCCCAAAGTCCCAAAGTCCCAAAGTCCCAAAGGCCAAAAGTCCAAAAGTCCCAAAGTCCCAAAGTTCCAAAGTCCCAAAGACCCAAAGTACCAAGGTCCCATCTAAAAGTCCAAAAGTCCCAAAGGCCAAAAGTCCAAAAGTCCCAAAGTCCCAAAGTCCCAAAGTGATCACCACCGTACGTAGAATTCCATTACACACTGTCACACACATAATATATTCACACACTCATTCACAGACACAGAGAGAAACTACTTTCACAAGCATACATTACACAACTACCTAACACTACTGTAGGTATAATATTCTAATTTGAATTTTATTATTGTATTATTAATTAATTAATTGATTGATTTTATTTAAATTGTAACACAGTGATGATCAGTGTTACTCACCAACTAGCGCGAGGTAGCTATGCAGAGAACTCTTTCCCAGGGCGCCTTACTACAGAGATTCCAGTGTGCGTGCAAGGGTAGGCCAGGGCTCTGACGAAAACAGTCAGGTAGGGTGTACACACATATATTTATATAACACAGAGATACACAGAGACACACAGAGAGCTTATTCACTGATAGACACAAATATCACAGGTACACAGAAGTATAGACAGTGCTTAGGTACTAATGCTACTAAATAGACCACTGCCGCGTGAGCAGGTAACACGGGTAAGCAGCTAACTACACTTTAATAGGGTGACGATTACTGGCCTTGAGTAAGCTGAGAGCAGCACAGCCCGAGAATGCCACGTGGAGGCGGCTGGTCCCTCTCAAAACACCTCGCTCATGTAGTCCACGTGTCATTGGGTGTGGTTTTTGCTAACCGCGGACGGGCCGCTTTTCCCCGTAGTAAAAAACCCAGTTTTCTGGGTAAAATGTAGCAAGATGCAATGCAGCAACCCAATCACAGCCCGTTAGGCCACGCGAGGTAACAAATAATCGCGCTTGAGCGAAAAACTGATTCGCGGCACAGTCTCAGAGCAAAATCCAAAGGACCTCCAACTACCCCAAAGCAGGTCTCGGTCAAAAGTCCGTCTTTCACGAAAAATCTTAACAAAAACCTGTTCCTTTAAATGCGAAAAAGATTCGTCCACGAACTTATGACATCCTGTCATTCTGACAGCAGAAATGTCACCACTGACAACCGATTAAAAAAAAGATAACTCGATTAAGCTGCTTTCACATCCTGAATACTGCATCTATAGAAAATAAATGCTACAAAATGGTTAAATGGTAATTTCTATTTTATAAAAAATCAATATCTATTACTTTCGTACCTACATTTTGAATTAATCACTGTTAATGAAGCTCATTGTGTCTTCCTAAATACCTGTGTTATACCAAACTTATTGTACACTGTTTCCCAAAATACAGGTATTTGGCCTAGTTTGGGATCCAGTTTTACCAATGTTAATTATTGTAAATCTATTAGTGACAAATAAATATATTATTATTTCCTTTATTAATTACAACACATATTCAATATATTTTTAAATACACTTAAAATATTATAAAAAAAAAATCTATTTAAAAATATATAAAATAGCAGCCCACCGGTATCGGATACAGGGACCAAGATACCGGTGGTTAGGACTCCAGAGACAGAAACCTCCTCACAATACGTGCCGTATCGAGGAGTACTGCTTTCTGCATCTGGCCCTTGACCCAGCTACCTAACGAGAGCCTCTTAAGATGTTGGTCGAGGCTCTTGGCTATAAGTCCGTTCACTGAGACAACTATCGGGACAATGACTGCCGAGTCCACCACCCACATGTCAACAATCTCGCGTGCTAAGTCCAAATATTTAATTTCTTTATCTTTTTCATCAACTTTTACGAGATTGCCATCATGAGGGATTGTGACATCGACAATCATTACCTTGCGCTCAGACCTGTCTATCACCACAATATCAGGTTTGTTAGCAATAACAGTCCTGTCTGTGATGATAGGCCGGTCCCAGTACAATGTGATAGGACCATCTTCAAGAACTGGCTCAGCAACATACTTATAGTACGGAACCTCAGCGTCCACCAGATGGTATTTCAGAGCTAGCTGTTGGTGAATAATCCTGGCTACTTGATTGTGCCTGTGCAAGTACTCGCTGTTAGCAAGACGAGAACAACCGGAAACTATATGTCTGAGGGACTCACCTGGTTGGTGACACGCTCGACAAATGTCGATCGTGCCGTCCCTCATAATATACCTCCGGTAATTGTTCGTCTTGATAACTTCATCTGCAATTGCACAGACAAACCCTTCGGTTTCTCCGAAGAGATCACCGAAACGTAGCCAGGCCACGGAAGCTAAAAAGTTCACATCAGGCCCATGTAAGGCCTGATAGAACCTACCGTGAAGCTCTTTACTCTGCCATACCCTCTGACGGTCACCAAGGCTAAGCACTGTATGCCTGTTACAGTTCTCTTTAGCCAAACCAAGCGGGGTGAGTCCAGCGTCCACTCCAACAACATCACGATGCATATCCACATTCACATCTAGAAAATACTGTCTAAGACTGTACACCTCGCGGTTATGAAGGGTTTTAGCATTTAAAAAGCCTCGTCCTCCACACCTTCGTGGGATGTACAGCCTCATCAGAGATGAACGTGGATGATGCATACGGTATGCCGTTAGCAGTGTTCGTACTCTCCGATCCAAAGCGTCCAATTCGGTTTGAGTCCACTTGAGTATACCAAAGGAGTACATCAGAAGTGGCATGACCCATCCATTATAAGCGCGAACCTTGTTGCCACCTGATAAAAGACTATTTAGTACCTTTTTCAGGCGACCAAAGAAACGCTCTCGTAATGAATGTTTCATGTCAGCTTCATTGATGCACAAAGCCTGCGATATACCCAAGTACTTATAGGTATCAGTTACGAGGAGTGAGGTTAGATGGATGGAATCAGAAAGCTGAATACCATCTGATTCCATTATCTTCCCTCGCTTAATATGCATGACTGCACATTTGTCAACACCAAACTCCATTTTGATAGAATTACTAAAGTTTTCAGTAACCTTTAGTAGATCTATCAACTGTGAGTTTGTTGTAGCAAACAACTTTAAATCATCCATATAAAGTAAGTGAGATATTACCTGACCTCCTCTTCGCAACCTATAACCTAGCCCTGAACTCTCCAGTAAAGTACTTAAAGGGTTCAGTGCTAGACAAAACCAAAGAGGACTCAAACTGTCGCCTTGGAATATTCCCCGCTCGATTTTTATAGGTTCACCACTACCGCACGGCTCTCGATATCCTGGATAGCTAAGAATAGTTCTCCATTGACTCATACATGACTTTAGAAAGGTGCATAGAGTTGTATCTACTTTATACAACTCCAACACCCTCAAGAGCCACGAATGAGGTACGGAATCGAACGCTTTCTTATAATCTATCCAACATACAGAGAGATCTTTACGGTTGCGGCGAACCTGTTGGCTGATGGCCGTATCAATGAGGAGGAGCTCTTTAGTACCTCGAGCGCCAGTTCTACATCCATTTTGGGAGGCACTTATTACCGTATTAAAGCTAATATGCTTGGCAATTTTGTCTCTCAAAATGGATGTGAGAAGTTTATAGACCGATGACAAACAAGTGATCGGCCTATAATTGCTGGGGTTCGAAGTACTTCCTGTCTTATAAAGCAGGTGAGTAACTCCTGTTGTCATAAAAATTGGCAGCGAGCCAGAGTCAATAGCTGCCTGGAACTGAGATGCCAAAAGAGCGTGTGAAGTACGGAACCATTTGATCCAAAAGTTTTGCAGTCCGTCCGGTCCTGGAGCTTTCCAATTTGATAACGAACGAACTGCATTACTCACATCTAAATGATCAATTTTTATAGGTTCCATGTCACCAATGTCTTCACACGCTTTTTCGACATCACACATCCAGTCACCTTCGGTGTGAATTACAGATGCCGACCAGATGCCGCGCCAAAACACGTTTGTTTCGTCAGCATTCGGTAGGCTACCAATACTCACACCTTTATCTGGTCGCTCCCAATTCCTATATACACACCTCTGGTCTCTTTGGAATGAGCAATTAATGTTAAATCGATCCACACGTTTTCTATAACGATGTATACGATGTGCCCATGCATAGATTTTTTGTTTGTAGAAATCAATGCGCTCCGTGACACGAGCGGTATATTCCTGAGGACTAATGTCAGTCCCAGAAAACGCTCGTTTCACGAAGCGCATTACTTTTGGCCGAGTGTTACCTGACTTAAAACAGGATAATTTGCCAATAAGCACTCTTGCCTCGGTGATACGTCGTTCGATCCTGGATTGCCAAACTGGAACAACAGGCTTTGGCCGGGTAACAAGGTCAGGCGATGGTATTTTAACTCTTGCTACACGGCAAACCGCAACAGCTGCACAATACAGAATCGAATGGGTATCACCGAGAGACCCACTATCATCTAAATAAGTAGCTAGCAATGAGTCAACAGCACTCACTAACATCAGGTTTTTCCTATGCATGGGCAACCGGGGCAAACGTGGTCTTAAATTGCTAGGCATGAACCGATATTCACGAATTGCACATTCCAAAGTTACCCTAGCCTCTTCATTGTACTGCGTATCCACAGGAATAAACGTGTCATCAACAACTGTATTATTTTGGTTTAGAGGAGTATTATTTTCTTCTACTATGACATTTAAATTATTATTATCTGTACATACTATTTGGTACGGAGTAATAAAACGCTTATTCTGTAAACACTCTGAGCGCAAACGGTCAAGCACTACATCATCCAACATACGATTACGTTGAATGACACGTACCTGGTCCGATAGTCGTTGAGCCGATACGTTGATAGCTGGTTCAAGCTCCTGAAACAGAGGCAATATACGATGACGGTACGCAGTGAGGTTGGTTTCAACCTCTGTAGCCACAAAATATGCCCGCATGACATTCTCATTTATTGATGTGGTCCATCTCATGCGGTGCACATTACCACCGGTAGCGGGGGCCCTATTCGAAGCCGGAGGGCCTCGGGGTCCCAAGCAGGCCGGCGGCCGGCCTCTCCCTGGCCGGCGTACAGGTATTGGCGACGCCGGGGGGGAGAAGAACTCGTCACTAGAACTTGCGCTCGACACTTCGACATCCTGTACCTTGACTTGCGAAGCGGAGCTAAGGGACGAGTCCGGAGGTGTTTTTTGTGCATCTCTGCTTCTGGCTCGTGTCAGCATCACAGATTTCTTTGCATTTCTATTTATATTTGGGTTTTTTCTGCTTTCGTTGACATGACGTGAGATGTCATGTCAAATCCGTATATTAATCTTGATAAAAATTTTATTTTCATGTAATTTTTCAATAAATATATATCCATTGTATTATCTTATTATAGTATAACTGTTAAAATATCATATTTTGGTAAAATCAATAAATATTAAATATTTATAATAATTGAAATTTTAGAATTGCAAATACTCGACTGTCAGCACAAAGGGTTGCCAGTTTATTATTATTATTATAATTTTGATGTGGTCCCAGGACCAAACCTTTGATCCTGAATACCTATCTCGTTAGGATTAATATATTTATATTGTGCTCAGTATATTGATCATTGTACAGTGTTATATTTTGTAATTTTATGTATATTATGGACTTGTTATAATAAAAATACGATTCCTAACATTTAAAGAATATTTAAAAGAAATTAAGGTCGAGACTTTAGAAAGTAGTTAGTCCAAAAAAGCAAACACATCTTGAAACAAAATCCTAAAAAGATAATACTTGAAATATTTAATAAATATAATAATTAATATAAAGTCCCAAAGTCCCGAAGTCCCAAAGTCCAAAGTCCCAAAGTCCCAAAGTCCCAAAGTTCCAAAGTCCCAAAGTCCCAAAGTCCCGAAGTCCCGAAGTCCCGAAGTCCCGAAGTCCCGAAGTCCCGAAGTCCCGAAGTCCCGAAGTCCCGAAGTCCCGAAGTCCCGAAGTCCCGAAGTCCCGAAGTCCCGAAGTCCCGAAGTCCCGAAGTCCCGAAGTCCCGAAGTCCCGAAGTCCCGAAGTCCCGAAGTCCCGAAGTCCCGAAGTCCCGAAGTCCCGAAGTCCCGAAGTCCCGAAGTCCCAAAGTCTAAAAGTCCAAAAGTCCAAAAGCCAAGTTGAAGGCTTTATTTCAACAGCAGGCAGTCACAACCTGCGCCTGTCCATTTAAACACGGCAATACGGCTCACCACCTATTACGTGGAACTAATTATACAAAGGTGAAATGTGGGCATATAATATGCCTCTGCCTACCCCTTCGGGGATAAAGGCGTGACCATATGTATGTATGTATGTACAATTGTAACAATTTTAGAACATCAACAACATTTGAATGTCAATCGCAAAAAAAGTTTATGGAACCGATCTTTTGAAGATTTTGTTTAACAAGTTTCTTTTAACGGAGGTTGAAAATGGCTGCCAGGATATTCCCTCTTGCGTCATTGCGTGTGCTGTCACGGCGCTGACCACAATTTTGGTAGCCATCAATTTAGTGGTCAGCTAACTGCGTGACCACGTCCTCAAATGAAGATCTGCAGTTTTTTGGCATACTTCCATGATGAGGTGCTCGTGTGGACCGGTAATTATGTTGTGTAATATGACTGTAATTTTGGAAGCTTCTTATGCTAACTTTAGTTCCTTGAAGAGTTAAGAATTTTTATTTTATTCTTGTAAAGGTGCAATGGGGCCGTCCTAAGATATCTAGCCCAAGCCGGTCTTACCGACAAACGAGTGAGACGAGGTTATCGTAGATTAGGTAATCTCGAAAAAAAAAAATCTGTGTTTGGCATTATTTGGTACAGAACAGTAAGTCCAATTACTTTCCCAAAATGAAATTAAGGGGCAATTCCAGCAGTAGATTGCCACAAACAGATTGGAAACTTTTTGACCTGAATATAGGGACTGAAACCATGAAGTCAAAGGTCCCAGTAACGTATGGTTCCCAACTGCCATCTACCCCCTCCCCTTCCCCAAGTAGCTGGAATATTTTTATTTTATTTTTAGACTACCTCTGTGGCGCAGTTGGTAGTGATACCACCTGCGGCGCTGGAGGTCGTGAGTCGTGGGTTCGATTCTCATCGGAGACAAATATTGGTGTGACCCATAAATGTTTGTCTCAAGAGTCTGGGTGTTTCTAAGTATAATATGTATGTATTTAAAAAGTATATAAGTATTAATATCCGTGGTCTGATACCCATAACACAAGCAGGTTATTCCTAGCTCACTTTGGGATCAGATAGCGTTGTGTGAAATGTCCGTGAATATTTATATTTATTTATTTATGTACACCCGAACCAACCCCCCCAGATGCTATATAGCACCCGAACCCCTAGGCGAGGCCGAGATGGGATCCAAACTCTGCCGGGAACCCTGGCACATTCTTTCGAGGGCTTACCCGGGACTCCCGGCCTTAGACAGTTGTAAGACATCGTGTGGTTTTAGGTGGTAGGAGTCCGGCATAACATTCATGTAGGATTACCACACGTAAAAAAAAAGAGATCAGTAAGAGAAAATGGATTGTTTGATCCTTGGAGACGTCTAGCGGCAGTTGTGAATCGCCAGATTTATGATATAGGTATTGTGTGGGCGAGGCCGCACTGGTGGCTGTGGGTCTGTTGGGAGTCCTGGGACATCCTTCCGAGGGCTTATGCGGGGCTCCCTTCCATAGGCTGTTGGGCGTTACGTGAGGTTTTGTAGTCGGTAGGACTCCGGCATAGCATTCATGAGGGATTTTCCCTCACGTTAAAAAAATGGTATATTGTGTTCGCTCACATAAATATAAATCATCCTCTTCCACGAACAGTCAGAAGTTTTTTGGTCTACCTCATTGGTTCTCTAGTTTATGTTCTCATCAAATCCTGTCAATTAGTTTATCGTACTCCACAGTACTGTCCGCAATGACATTCGCGTTACCTACGATCATTTATATAATTTTCGAACCGTCCATAATGCCTTCAACTTGACGTACCAAGTTACTAGCACTGGGCTCAAAATCGAAAATGGCACAAACGGTGACCAGTCTCAGGGCTAACCATTCGAACACTGGCCTAGCGAGGCTTTTTTTTTCCAACGTGAGGAAAATCGTACATGGATGCTTAAAAAAAACGGACTTCTACTGACTAAAAACCACACATATCCCACTTAACAGCCTACGGTTAGGAGTCCGGGTAAGCCCTCGGAAGGATACCCCGGGACGCCTAGCGAGCTACAATAGAGCCGGATATTATAATGGTTTTTTTATTTAATATTTTAATTTGTTCTAGGTGCTAGCAATAACCAAATATGTAGTATCACTTCGTGCCTATTTATTCGTGACAATAGTTTTACACTTTATATGTTGGATTTCTTTACAGTCGTAGTAAATTGTTTACATCGTTTTTATACAACCGTGTAGCCATAGTATTGAGATCATGGTCGTGGCTATTAAAACAGTTTTAGTGTTTGTTCTTGAATATTAAGTTCCGATGTTATGAAGAGCTTCCCAAATATTATACCATTATATTGTAGTGGCCAGTGGCTGTCACTTCGCTTGGTAATGGCATTTTTCTCTAATTCAGGGTACCAAAATGCAATGAGACCGAATTCAAATAATATTTCAAAATCAATGAAGATTATTTTACATTGGTAGGTGTTCTCCTTTTGAGGGCTGGTCCTCCAAGCTATACAATAAGAGAAATCTAAGTTCCCATCGCTTCTTTTTCGAAGACTTCTCTGTAGGCAAAGGGTGGTTCAGAGCAAGCAAGGGCTAGGAGGCACTCCCGGAACTATTTATCACGCAGAATAAATTATTGAAGTGACGCGCGACACTTGTTATGTTCAATATTTGGATGGGGTGATGGTTAGGAGAGTGAAAAATACTTTACAGGTAGGTAGTTAGTTCTCATACCTACCAAAGTATACAACCGAGTTCGTTAAAATTGTTCCAGTCTTTTCAAAGGAGTACGACTACAAACGCTGTGATATGAGAAACCATTTTTTTATTCTCATGAATGCCATGCTGGATTTCTACTGCTTCTACAGACTAGAACCACACGATACCCTTCAATCTGTCTAAGGCTTTTAGTCCCGGCGCTGCTTGGAAGTGACAGGACGTAGACTCATTATTACATATCAGATTATGTTTTATCAGTCTGTATAATATAAACAAAATGAACGTAGGATATCTGAAGTATGCTCGTCCAAAATGAACAAACTCGTGTGCATAACAAGTTCCCACACAAATTCGAACAAGCCCACTTGGCACTACGTTTCTTTCTCGATCGTATATCGTCAGAACTTTTTACATGAAACTCAACAATCGGTATTTACCAAACAAAAACTACCGAATCAAAATTCCGCGTCTCCATCTTTTATTTATGTTCACTGTTTCGAGTTACAAGCGTAATTTTTTCCGGCAAACAATCAGTTTTGCCAGAAAAATGCGAGACGGGAGGATGTCAATAAAAAGTTTGGATGTATTGTCGACGAAATTTTTTGGCCTCTTGCCAAACTCATAAATAACGAAGTTATGATTGGCGACAACTTCAGTGGATTGACCGACGAACGGACAGGGCATACTAAGATTTTTGGAAGTGGAACGAACTCTCTAGAAGTGCATTGAATGAAAAATGAGCATATAAAATGTAATCTGTTCGGGAGCTTAGGATGTGAATATTTTAATTTTGGTTGTTTTAGGGTTCCGTTTCCAAAGGATAAAAACTGCATCCTATTACCAGATAACTGAGCCTCCGCTCCAGAGCAACATACTGGGCTCAAGGACCTAAGCCCGAGGTACAATAAAAGCACCCGTTCTCTCTTCAGAGCTGCTGTATCCAAGGTTCAAATTGCCTTGATGATCGCCGACCTTCGCTAGGGAGATGGCATCCCAAGAAGAATGAGCCTCCGCTGTCCATCCGTCAGTATGTTTGTCACCAGGTTTTATCTCAGGAATCGTGATAGCTAGACAGCTGTAATTTTTACAAATTATGTATTTCTGTTAGAGCTATAACAATAAAATAGTAAGAAAGCAATATTTAAGGGAGGCTCCCCTACAACAAACGTGATTTCTTCCCGTTTTTGCTACAGAACTCTTCAGTGCGTGAGTTCAATTCGCACTTGGCCGGATTTTTATCGTTGTTAGAAGCAGCTTGATATCGGCAGACTATTTGTGACGGCATGGATGACGAGTCAATAATGTAAGAGCATACTACGATAGTAAACTACAAGTACAATACTGGTTGTTGAGAATCGATAGGAATCTGATTTTTCAATCAAAGTCTTGGTACAATAATAAAGGAGGGGACGGAGAGGAACCCCCCTCACACCCTCGATTTTTCAATCCTAACGTACAACAGTTAAGGATAACCACAACTAATTGTAAGGGAGGAATGACGAACCGAACTCCCCAGGAAAGGGATTTTGTTTAAAATTGGTTATCAAAGTCTTGGTATTTTATTGAAATCTCCTTAAAATTATTACTTTTTCCACTTGCTCTTGGGAGACGACAGGAAATTATTTATGGTGTCTGTAAATAAACTGACGAATTCTCGAAACCTTTCGTCGTTATTAAATAACTAGCTGATGCCCGCAGCTTCGCCCGCGTAAAATTTGTTTCCGTTCCCGCTTCCCTAATTTTATCCCCTTGGGGGTAGAATTTATCAAAATCCTTTCTTAGCGGATGCCTACGTCATAACATCTACCTGCACGCCAAATTTCAGCCCGATCCGTCCAGTGGTTTAGGCTTTGCGTTGATAGATCACTATGTCAGTCAGTCAGTCACCTTTGAGTTATATATATTTAGATAAGTCGAATTCATTTCACCCCAAAATACCAAAAGTCACTATCGACTTAAACGTTCATGGTAAACCTCTGCCTCAAGGTATTTTCCTCAGTGTGTCGTTTTAGAAAAAACATACCAATTGTCTTTGTTTCAAGTCATATATGGGTACCTACCGATTTCACTGCCATAGTAAGGCTGCCCTGGATGCACTGTTGAAAAATAATGAACTGTACTGTTTTATGTGTATTTCCATCAATTATCAACGTTTATAAGGGTTACCCATCTTAACATTAATGTTAAGAAAAATTTTCTGGCGTATAATATACGCCAGATTCAAAAGATCGTTTCTCCATCGAACCATAAAAATCTGGATCGTCCTGACTGCGTACGAGTTTCCATCCTCTTACAACCCCGAGTTCTTCAAGCGGAAAAAATTGAGGAACACTGTCCGTAATCTTGTAGACTCTAAGAGTCACAACAAAAAAAGTATTTCCATTATCATTGTGGTATCATTCTAAAGGAGAGAAAAAAAACTTGCATTACTACGCGTAACTTTATATTGGCTAAGGGAGGTTTAGGGAGGCTCCCATACAACAAACGTGATTTCTTGCTGTTTTTGATACGGAACTCTTCGTGCGTGAGTTCGATTCGCACTTGGCTGGGTTTTTATAGTTGTTAGAAGCAGCTTGTTATTGGTAGACTATTTGTGACGGCATGGATGATGAGTCGATAATGTAAGAGCATACTACGATAGTAAACTACAAGTGCAATACTGGTTTGTTGAGAATCGACAGGAATCTGATCTATCATTCAAAGTCTTGGTTGGCTACATGAAATTGGCTTTTCATCACGAGGGCGGCATCCTGGCGAGCTAAAGAAATAAAAAGCTGTATCTAAGAATTAGGTATAAATAGATTAGATTAGATTAGATTAGATCATTTATTTACACCAAACATGGTTACATAGTTGTTACACATAATGCAGGTTGGATGTCATCAAAACGTTTGATGGAGTATACAATGCATTATTAATTACCAAGTTTCCAGTATTTGGTCTACCACCTCAATAATGTACAGTTAGACAGTCAGCCTCTTGCACAAGTGCAGTATTTGGGTCCTCTGCTATGACCAGGCCTTTAACTTTTTGTAATATATAAATGGCATGCCCCAGGGTATCGTTTTGTCGCCCATTCTCTTTTTCAGTACATATCTACTAGTAATTTCGAATAGGTACCAGTAGTTTAAAATAATAATGACACTTAAGTATTTAAAAATTCAAATTGCTATTTATTTGTTAAGTACATACAGAGAAACTTGTTTTAATGATATGGAGGGGATGAAGTAGTTACTCGAGTTAAAAATATTATTAGCACTTTTCGATAAAATCTTAAATAAAGAAATGCAAAATGGGGAAAAGAAGCTAATCTCAAGACAAGACTCTAATGCAGAGTCCGGGTTATCATCCAAACCAGCCCCAAAGGCGCAGCATTGTATCCGAACCCGTAGGTGAGGCCGCGGTGGTAGCCAAAGCCAATACGTGGCAGACAAGCATACGGCCCACCTGAAGGACTGGTGGTTACTGCAGCCTATGAACGTTGCAACACCAGAGGCGCCACATTCGCGCTGCCGACCCTGTGAAAACCTTCTTAGACCTCTTTTGAAGAATCCCATACTGTAGGCGTTTTTGAAAATCGAGGCTTTCCCAAACGCCTGGAACCGTGCTGGAACGCTCCGGACGTAGAGTGTGAGGATGATATGAACTTCCTGTCTATGGCAAGCGGTGCGGTAATAGAACGTAGCCGCGGGCATCATGTCAAACAATTCCTCAGAGCACATACCATTGTACAGGTGGTAGAAAGTCAAAGTCTCTCCTGTCGCGAAGAGGTTCAACACCACCTTTCAGTATAGGATCGTTGACAACTCTAACAGCTCGCCTTTGCCCCGAGTCAAATGGACGAAGCTGGTATTCAAGTGCGCCCGCCCAGAGGTGACAGCAGTACTCCATATACGACCGCACTTGCGACTTATAGAGGAGCAGTGTTTGCGACGCAGTAAAGTCTTCTGAGGGCTGACCCTTTTTTTGTGAGGGCATGATGAAATTCCTGCAAAGATGATATGCCGGGTTCCTACCGACTAAAAACCACACGTTCCCTACATAATGCCTACGGCAAGGAGCCCCGGGTAAGCTCTCGAAGGATGACCCCACGACTCCCAACAGAGGGGTTACCCTGGACTCCGTGTGCTGTTTTTATTGAAATGAAAAGTAGAGAAAACTAAGTATAGTAAGTATACATTTTGATGGTTCTGAATAATTTAATAGTTACTCTAACTAATTTCAGAGTATAAATAGAAAAAACTAATATTGTAAGACAATGTGGCTGTTAAATTACATCAATATTAACTACTAGCGGACGTCACACGGTTTCAACCACGTGGTTCCCGTTCCCATGGGAATACGGGAATATAGCCTATGTTCACCGCAAAGAGTGTAGCTTTCCAACAGTGAAAGAATTTTTCAAATCGGTCCAGTAGTTCCTGAGTCTTTCCGTTACAAACAATCAAAAAACAAATCTTTCCTCTTTATAATATTAGTATAGATTAGTATAGAAAAACAGTAGGTGAAATAAATAATCGAGTCCTATGTGAGTTACGTTTGATTCTGTCAATGCGAATGGTAGGAACACCTGTAGTTTTGTATAGTTAAATATTTCATACACATCAATATGGCACAACGTGGCTTTAAAATTAGACTTGCTCAGCAATTCCAAAAACTTCCATTTTCAATATAAATATTTATGTCTAAGCTCGTTTAAAAGACGCCAACCTGATAGAAAGTCATAGTGACATCAAGCGAATTGATGGCCACTCTCAGTCATCAAGACCGTGGCATTCAAATTGGCAGCCGGGATTCGGCGGGAAACTTTCAGACAAGCATTACATTGTGTTTTAATAATTTTTCAAAACTAGTGTAATTTCGAGTGTTTTTGTGTAATTTATGGTGGATTATTAAACATAAAGGTTCGACAACGTGCAAAAGTGTTGGAAAGTGATAAAGCGCAGTGAAACGCGAGTTTTTAGGTTTGTTGACGAATTCCACAGCAAGCCCTAGTAAGGTACCACCACCTTACTAGAGTAGAACTTAGTCCAAACTTGGACATACATGAATACGCTGCTCATAAGAAGAATCATAATATGAAAATGATTTATATTTTCACAATGAAATTTACTTGACTTTGGCATACTCTCAAACCGAGAAAGTCCAAGAACAAGAAGAAAAAAAAAATTGGCAGCCTCTTCACCTTAGAGTCTAAATAAAAAGGTAGGTATAGCACAGGTCTCCTTGTGCACAACGTAGGCAGGTGATATCGATGAATAGTGTCGCCAATATTAGTTTAACGTAAAAGTAACAATAATATGTCTTGCCTGTGAGATGTAATTATTGATTTCTTTTTAGTCTGTTTCAGGGTAAAGTTTTTTCACGATTTTGCAGCGCATTTTTAAACAATAATATACTTAAAAGATTTATTTTGAAGCGTCGTCAGGGTCTTACCCGTGCCTACTGGTACCTCTTGGTTACGCACGCTCAATACCTTATTTATACTCTAATCTCTTCACGCTCCGTTTGGTGAAGCCGTGTTTGGAGTCGGAAGAAAATACTTGAGCTGACAGTTCGTTCCAAATTTCAGTAGTTCGAAAGAGAGATCTTTTGAATCGCTCAGTTCTGGCGCAAATTCTCTGCACTGAGAATGAAGTAGTTGTCAACTTAAATACCAATAACGCACAAACTTTAAATTGAATGATTTCGAAATTTGGACCGCCTACAGCGAATCCACTGTCGTTTAAAAACTCAACATAAAGCCATAATAAAATTCTGCAGCCACATCAAAATACCAATCAAAATATCACATTACGATGGACACGGTATATGTTTCAGATATCACGTCTGCACCGGTCGCGCAAGAACAGCGTGGAATATTGCCGTTCTCACTAATGATGTGCGTTTCTGCGCTTTAATTGCGAGCAAACAGACACACAAACAAAACCTTACAAACTATATATACCTTATCTTATAGCCATAAAGTTCAATTTCCTTCGTCCGTAACTTTTCTTAACTTGGCAGCTATTGTTTTGCTACATACATGATATGAAAAATGTATGAATCTTGCATTCGCGGCAAAAAGTTCTGTATTTGAGATGACCACTATAGGATCGCTCTGATGATGTATCATATCCTATATATCATATATTCAGGACCAGTTTTCAAAATGATATCTAGATTATTTAGAAAATCGTACAATCTTTGTATATCTAATGACATTGCTAAAATGTATGAATGGCCGTGGAATGTTCTAATTAGTGTTTAAAAATCCGGTTACTTGTACAGTCAAGAGCAATAATATGTATACATTGTCACGGCTCCTAAAATATGTAAACACCTTCGGCTTGAAAACGAAGTGCTCAACGTGAAGAGCATAAAATTGTAACCACGAGTTCACATCATAAATATATATACACTCATTGCCTCAATAACATGTATTCACGCGTTGATTCATATGATATACTCATCTTAAATTCCATTAAATTATATTTAACTTCCCCGGCAATAACATGTATCTGAACGGGCCTGTATAAATATGTATCCACCTTTGATGAAAACGTTCAAATTAGATATTTGATTTAATATCTATATAGAACCTTAGACAAAAAGAATACTGAACTGTAAAAAAAAATAATAATACTCAAATTTGCATAGGTTTATATTGATATTTTGCGGGCACCGACTCTCAAAAATAACTTTTAGTAATTTGATGTTGTAAATCTATATCTATACTTCTGTACTAATAGTATGAAGAAGTAAAGTTTGTGTGTTTGTTAGATTGTAAGGGGTAATCTCGGGATCTACTGAACCGATTTCTAAAATTCTTTCACCAATAGAAAGCTACGTTATTGTAGAGTGTCATAGGCTATATAACATTCCGCTACAACGAATCGGAGCGGAGCAGTAATAGTAAATGTTTCTAAAACGGGGGAAAAGTTTTTGAGAGCTTCGTTGAGTGTGTTGAGTAAATATTTATAGTTTTGTAAAAATTATGTACTACAAAATTGTTTCTCTTAAAACAGTTCAATAAAAATTTTGCGCGCTAGCATGTGTCTATCTTTGGGTTGGTGCACAATAACCATGTTAATGGCAATCACTTTTTTTCTACAATAATGCCACGGGATACCTCTTTCATAAACGACATTGTTCTTAAAAATAATGCGACGGGAATACACGCGACGAGAAACCTCTCTCTCTCTCTCTCTCTCTCACGTAGTATTGAATATTAACGACGAGACGCTACGGGAGCAAAACGCAACGAGACGGGAGTAAATGCGACGGGAACAGGTAATACTCTCTCCTATGTGGCGACAACGAAGTTGCACGGGTCAGCTAGTCTCTTATAAATGCAAAGGTAACTCTGTCTGTCTGTCTGTCTGTCTGTTACGCCTTCACGCGTAAACGGCTAGAGCGATTGATTATGTGTACCTATAATGTTTGAGGAGTTCCCTTAAGTCCCCATAAACCTTTTTTTTACAAGGAGAGCTCCACTTATGGACTACCCATGCTGGCGAGGCATGAGCTCGTGTGAGGGTCGCCCTGATCACGATAGCGCTGGGAATTCTCACTAAAACTCATCAAGACACTGATCTGCCCCTGTGACGGTGTTCTAGGATCTGTCTATTTCACAAAAACACTGAAGTCCTCATAAACGTACCCATCGGAACTAAATTTTGAAAAAAAAAAAATACCAATCTGGAAATATATCTTTTTATAAAAAAGTTCATCCGGTCTGTAAATGACGGAGTTATGAGGTAACAAACATTTAAAAAAAATAAACCTCTAAAATAAAACACATTCGGGTTTGCTATTCCAAACAACCCGTGCAAAGGTTTCAGATCGATTAACTAAGACTAACATTATTATACGGCACTTTAAAGAAAACAAACAAACAAACTTTGCCATTTTTGTACGTATATATATGTATAAGCCCCACAAAGAATAATAAAGAATTTCTCTGAGAAAAAAGATCGGTGATATTCGTATGGTTCGCGAAGGTGCCCGACCTTCAAACAGTAACAACTAGCATGCATTCGTTTCTCACAATTTTAAAGAATTTGTTTGTATACGCAGTTATGAAATTTTAGTTGTATACATATTATTGGTGGATACATTGTGTATTATATTGATGCAAATTGTGCATACATAGTTTTGTTACTTTCTTCCTCAATGAGTGTATATATATTTATGATGTAAACTCGTGGTTACAATTTTATGCTCTTCACATTGAGCACTTCGTTTTGGAGCCGAAGGTGTTTACATATTTTCGGAGCCGTGACAATGTATACATATTATTGCTCGTGACTGTACTACGCGAAGAGTTTTGAGAAACCCTTTTTTCGTACGTTATTAAAATATTTCTTGAATGAAGATCCTGTTTATTCATATATGCATTCATTTTTAAATAACCGGACAAGAGTCAATGGGATTCACCCACCGAAGGTTCCGTACAAATATTTCACGCACAAGTAGAAATCGAGTCTGACAGTATTAGATTACGTCGTATAAAGTCTAGTATTTAGATTTTTGCAGTATCATACTAATTACATAGGTACCTAATTTTATAGTTTTAAGTCAATAACAGAAATATCCTATTAATTCAATCGCGAAAGCCGAAATATATGTATTTAGGAAAATAAATGGCTACAATTTATTTAGCTTTGTTCTTAGAAGTTTTATTTCTCTGTTGTAGATTCAAGGCAAATAGTTTTCAAATTCATCTATACTAATATTATAAAGAGGAAAGATTTGATTGTTTGTTTCTGTGTTTGCATCGCATAGGCTCCGTAACTACTGGACAGATTAGAAAAATTCTTTCACTGTTGGGAAGCTACACTCTTTGCGGTCAACACAACCCTTTCTCCCACGGGAACGGGAGCTACGCGGATGAAACCGCGTGACATCCTCTAGTACCTAATAAAACCTCACGCATCTGTGGTATAAACGGTTTTGCTTGACAAACAAGTATACCAGTCGAACGAATGGTGATCCTATAAGTGTTCCATTTTAGTTATTAACGTACGGATCCCTAAAAATGTAAGACTGTATTGTTATTAATTAGTCTACGGACTCTTGGTATGCAACAGCAAAATACTTCAGCACCACTGATTCGACTTTTCACTGAACATTGAAAATGCTGCATTAATTATTGTTTAAGATTCAAGATCGACCTTTATTCATCTGCTTACAGAATAAAAATAAATGGTTAAAAAACCCTAGAAAAATACGCTTTTATAATGCACGAAAAAAACAAAAATAAATTATGGATCGTTCAAGTTGCCTCTATTTCTAGGCTGAAGTGTAAACTACGTGCTTTTAGTTATAATATTTGATTGCAAAAGCGTGAGGTGCTGGGATAGGAAAGACTTTCCTGACGGAAGCTGCATGATGTCTTGACAGATTAAGGATAAGGTCACATTTAGAAAAGTGTGTTTTTCTCGTGTTTTTAAACTATTAATTTACACTGTCACGCTTTTATAAATCTATTGTGACTTTTACTATTATTAATATCATTTAATATTTCGGAAATGTATTAACGATGATAGGCTTTAATTGAAATGCATAACACACTTACCCGTTGAATGCCGCATGAAACCCGAGTTGCCAATCTCCCGCACAGTCGATTGCTTTGGCAACCAAGGCGGCCAACTTTTTTCGTTTGGTTCTCCTCGCACATTTTTCGATATCTATGGCTGAATGGTAGCGGGTCTAAGTCTTTCTGTATAAATTAATGTGTAGAAATGGTTATGGTACTGAATGAGATAGCTTGCCGAGTGAATGTAATGAAAAAAAAAGTCGAAATCACGATTTGATCGCTGTCATTATTTATTGTTTGTTTGGCGCCGTTCCTAGAAAGTATTAATACGATTAATTTTGAATATTTTCGTTTATTCTGTTTCAAATATTGTTGTTTTGCATTTAAAAGTATCCTGTCATGTTGTTTAACAGCTGTGATAAATATTTTCAGTGTAATTCGAAGTTAAATTTGTAAAATTTGATAAAATAACACGCGAAGGTCACCATTATTTTTTGTTGTTGTTTTTGTTGTGCAGTGCTCGTATTTAACCGATATTTGTTGAGATTTTCTCAATAGAAACTATAATCTTTTGTCAAAATACCATTTAACATTTAACATATGAATAATTTATGTGAAAATCAATAATAAACATGGAGGGGGTTTTTTTTTAATAATTTAAGATTACATAGCCTCTATATCCCCAAAATAAACAAAAAAATAAACAAATAAATAGGCAGTAATATTTTATTTTATTTTCGGAGATTTTATATCTACAGATTATTATTTTATTGGTGAAAGTGAATTGTTGATGTGTATATTTTGTAAATAAAATAATTTATGTTAGAAAACTGCTTTTTATTTTGAATTACATGGTAAAATCTGAGAGTACTCCTTCATTTTCCCCATCCTAATTTTCGGCCAAATATCATAAATCCATTACACATGGGGTGTTCTCGGATTTAGTGTAGTTATTTTCGTCAGTTATCCAGCATGATGAAACAGTAAGTATTTCAGTAGTACGACTCCTGTAAAAGAAATAAGGATATATTGTGTGACGTCCGGCGTGCAGCCGCCGTTCCCGCCAAAGGCGTGGGCACCGCCTATGGATACGCCGGCGTGACCACGCCACCGGCGGGATTGAGCGGTTTGAAAAGTAAAGTAGTTACCTACGCATTTTCAACACCCACTTTTGCCAGTTTATCGTGACGCCCGCGTACCTAATAAGAGCAAACCTATTACCGTTACGGATCTCTATTAGATAATTCATAGGTAAGTCTGTAATAAAGTAATATTTAGTACAATATGTAGTAATCATGTAATAAGGAACAAACGCATATATCCCTAAGCGGGTTATCAAAGGTAACCAAAGATATCTCGTTCTCGAACAAGAACTCTACATTTTGCCACTCTTAACGTATTCCCCTCATGTATCTACTTAATTGCCTGAAAGAAGAGGCGTTTTCTTTGGCCACATAAACGTTATGCTCTTGTGCGACCTCATGTAGCTTTCGCCAGGATTTTTATTATATAAGGATTAGTATTAATAGGGATTTGTTTACAAAAAAGTCTTTCTATTTCTAGCGCCCCACGCTTTTACAAACAAATATTTTAACTAAAAGCACATAGTTAATACTTCAGCCTAGAAATAGAGGCAACTTGAACGATCCATAATTTATTTTTGTTTTTTTCGTGCATTATAAAAGCGTATTTTTCTAGGGTTTTTTAACCATTTATTTATTTTATATTTTTTAGTCACAACATTTATACCTTTACTAGCTGTTCACTGCGGCTTCATCCGCGTAGAAGTTGTTATCGCATAAAATCATTACCCTCCTTTTGCGCAGTCAGTTAAAAAGTAGTCTATGTCCTTCCCTTAAACTTATCAAAATTGCTTAAGTGGTTTAGGCGTGAAAACGTAACAGACAGACAGACAGAGTTACTTTCGCATTCATAATATTAGTAGGGATCTCTGTATTACATGGTGATTTGTCTGAGTTCGACTAATGTTAAAATATTTCATTATTTCTCTAATACATATACATTTTATGCAGGTACCTATGTCAATATTTACACTCAATATTAACTTCAATATATAACAGGTTTGTTTAAACCCTAATAGTGGTCAAAGTTCATTACAAGACTTTTCTAACAATTCCAAACTCAGCTCTGATACGATGTTCAATCATGAAGTTACAGTTCATATCTTACAACTCCATCATCAGATCAGTTTGACAGCACCATATTCTTGTATTGTTATCAGAATTACAAACATCTGCCAATTTTCATGACGCTTCGATCCTTGGAAGCTGGTTAAATTAGCTACCTTAGATTCCTCTTTTTCCATCGAAGTTTCAGTACCTATCGTCCGGCTCCATCATCATATCAGTTTGACAGTACCATATTATTGTATTGTCATCAGAACTACATACAGCTGCCAATTTTCATGACCCTACAATCCTTGGAAGCTGGTTAAATTAGCTACCTTAGATTCCACTTGTTTTCAGTACCTATCTTCCGGCTCCATCATCAGATCAGTTCGACAGTACCATATTGTTGTATTGTCATCAGAACTACATACAGCTGCCAATTTTCATGACCCTACGACCCTTGGAAGCTGGTTAAATTAGCTACCTTAGATTCCACTTGTTTTCAGTACCTATCTTTCGGCTCCATCATCATATCAGTTCGACAGTACCATATTATTCTATTGTCATCAGAACTACATACATCTGCCAATTTTCATGACGATACGATCCTTGGAAGCTGGTTAAATTAGCTACCTTAGATTCCACTTTTTCCATCGAAGTTTCAGTGCCTATCGTCCGACTCCATCATCATATCAGTTTGACAGTACCATGTTATTGTATTGTCATCAGAACTACATACAGCTGCCAATTTTCATGACCCTACGATCCTTGGAAGCTGGTTAAATTAGCTACCTTAGATTCCACTTGTTTTCAGTACCTATCTTCCGGCTCCATCATCATATCAGTTTGACAGTACTATATAATTGTATTGTCATCAGAACTACATACATCTGCCAATTTTCATGACCCTACGATCCTTGGAAGATGGTTAAATTAGTTTCCTTAGATTCCATTACATTGTTAGTTACATACACGACGACCTAATAAAAGCGTATTAAAAATTACGTGTTGCTGAACATGTTGAATAAGTATAAGTACTGTCAAGTACATACACATATCTGAAAATTTAAAATATTTGTGGACAATCTCACACAACATCATCTAGCCCAAATTAAGCTAATATAAGCTTGTGCTATGGGATCTAGACGACTGATAGACATTCTTACCTATATATATTATATTATTTAAGTATGATCTACTTAGGTACTTTTAATTATTCACATATTATATACAACTTATAATTTTTTTTTTTTTTTTTCACGGACATCTCACACAACGCCATCTGATCCCAAAGTAAGCTAGGAATAACCTGCTTGTGTTATGGGTATCAGACCACGAATATTAATATTTATATACTTTTAAATACATACATATTATACAAAGAAACACCCAGACTCTTGAGACAAACATTTATGGGTCACACAAATATTTGTCTCCGGTGGGAATCGAACCCACAACCTCCAGCGCCGCAGGCGGTATCCCTACCGACTGCGCCACAGAGGCACTTGCTATAATACACCTTTACATACACCTTTAATTTTTTTACACCTTTTACATAAGGTATATAATTTCTTTTATATAATTACTATACACCTTTTACATAAGAAAAGAAACTATGAATACGTAAAATTCAAACAAAAAAAATGAAAAGAAGAAACCGATTTAGGCATCGAAAAATTCTTCCACATCGCTGTCGACCACAACCGTGCCCAAAACGCTGACGGCATTGCCACGTTGAATGGCAATACTGAGCCGCTGGCCAAAGTACACGCCAGCCTTCTGGTCACGGGAACTGTCGACCAAAAGCTTGCATATAGTTCTGTACACAAGCTTTGCACTAGGACCCCACGGTCCAAGAGTTTCAACCCCAAACGGCTCAAATAAATAAGACCCAGCAAGATTTATGTATTTGCGCCGTTTGAGGGCCTCAGCAGATGCGGCAGCAGCGCCCGCGCAGCTAGCGGTGCCAGGAACATGAGAAGGCGCAAGGGTGTCCACGCATGTGGCATCCCACACAAGCGGTCTTCCCATCTTCCATGGCACCAATGACATCCCGTCGTCTCGAGCCAAGCCATTGGGTTCAAGCACTGCTGGCACGCCGGCGGCGGAAAGAGCGCGACGAATGATGTCATTTATTCTAGCATGTCGCGGAAAGCGTCCCGCAATTTTATAGCAGGATAGACCGTGGTGACCCAGGTGGTCGACAGTTACTCCGCAGTGACAACGATGTGGAACGATGCAAGAAGTGCCGAGGCGTAAGCAAACAGCGATGCGGAAAGTGCCATTATCTAGCAAAGTTCCAATATGGGCTGAGGGCAGCGCATGAAGCCAGAGACCCGATTCCCACTCTCCCACAGCCAGTAGGCGCGCTCGCACTGCTGCAGTGGACGAAGTCTCAATAAGGTTTTGTTGTACTAACTTGCAAAGCGGCACATCCCACTGTCTCTGGGAAGAGTAGTTGACGGGAAACTCTGTGCTTGGGCAGGTCATTTTCCAGGCATTCAGGGCATCAGATAAATACGTTACTTCAAAGTTAACTAGTGACGAAGGTAAAATTTTCCTAGTTAACTTATCTGTACCGTACACCGATGACAAGAATGCCGTAAACTAATACTGGTAATTTTGCGGACGCCGAGACCACCTAGTCGGATATATTTGTAAATATTATATATTTCTTACCTATATATTTGTAAATACATACATGTTATATTATTATTATATAGAAAAGACTCAAACTTCGAAACAAACATTTGTGTATCACACAAATATTTGGCCCCAGGAATCGAACCCAGGACCTTCAGCGCGGCAGGCGGTTACACTACCGAGACTGCGCCACAGAGGCAGTCTCGGTAGTGTAACCAGTATGTACATATAAATAACAAGTGTCTGTTTGGAATTCCAAATTAAGAAAGTATGAACGGTTTTACTGTAGTAAGCAACTTTAACAAGGCTAGCTGTTCTGTGGGTGGCCGATCATTTTACCACGAAAGACGTATCGCGGTACCTATAACATTCATTATCACATACTTCACTACTTATTCGTAATTATTTTCAAGTATTTTTTTTAGGTATTCAGCTCGCCAAATTGACGTCGCCACCAGCCTGATGGAAAGCCGTGGCGCATCTAGCTATTAGGGGCCACTTCTGACAGTGGTCCTCAAGTTGGCGGCCCTGTGATGTGCCTCTTCACGCTCCTCTTAAAGAACCCGGGATTTTAAGATGAGGAAATACGTGTGCGGGCAGGAAAACAAAATCTTGTTCAATTCAAGTAGGGTTGAATTGAACAAGATTTTGTTTTCTCTAATCGGACACTCTAGTGAGAGTAGTCTCGATTTCAGATGTTTACGGCTTTCTTCCACTGCAGCCCGAGAGATACCGGTGCGGCCCGTGTAACAAGTATCGCCCGTACTGTCGTCCGCATAACAATGAATGTCTCAGGTGGCAGACAAACTTACAGCACCACCTGATGGATTGTGACCATGATCACCGTAGCATTATGAACGTTTGCAACAACAACGTTTGTACAGTATAGGTTCTTCAAAACGGGTCTTATAAGGTTTTTACCGGGTCGTAGCGCCTCTAGTGTTACCAACATCCGTAGGCTGCGGTGAGCCTCTTTGCCTCCTTGTGCGTGTTCTACCGCCTGTACAATGGTTTGTGCTCTAAAGAATTGTTTGATATGATGCCCACGGCTACGTTCTATCACCGCACTGCTCGCCAAAGACAGGGTGTTCATCCTCACACTTTGCGTCCGGAGCGTTTGAGCACGGTTAGATCCGTACGCTTAGGTTGTGGAATGATCTCCCTGCCTCGGTTTTCCCAAACGCCTACAGTATGAGGTTCTTCAAAAGGGGTCTAAGAAGGTTTTTACAGGGTCGGCAGCGCGAGTGTAGCGCCTCTGGTGTTGCAAACGTCCATAGGCAGCGGTGACCACCGGTACATCTAGTGGGCCGTATGCTTGTCTGCCACCTTGGTGGTATAAAAAAAATAGTAGTATTAAAAAAATGCATATAATACTCCCACATCCATCATTCAGTAAGACTGGTAAGCCCATTGTCAAAACGTCCAAAATATATTTATTTATGTTTTAGGATACAACTACTTATTCCCGATTCGCAGTAAAGTGCCACAGACGCGAAATACACAAGAAAGTAGTATTTCTCGATGTCGTGACGGTATTTCGTCATCATTATAAATTAGTTCCACGTGTGAGCGCCTCTAGGGACGGTCTGGCACCTTGCGCTTGTTATGGAGATGGACTTTTCGATTGAATATAATTCGATGAATTAGATTTGCTGAGAAGTCTGTTGTGTAGTCTGTCTTGATGACAATGAACGAATGATGATTCATCAGTCCCTATGACGTCATATCGGAACCTGGAATTAACTGCCTCTATTATACCTACTGTTTTACATTGTTTAGGGTTTCAGATACTTCAAAAAATACCTTTGATACTATACTTGCTGCAGAAAAATAAACCTCTTTTTGGGAAGAAGAAAAGTATAATATGGGAAACTGGGGACACTTGATCCCCCATTTTGCTTTTTATCCCTAATTTCTATAATGAGTATCCGTTTAAAAAACCGTTTGTACTTAAAATACGTGAAATTTATTTGCTTATATTTGATGTAAGAGCCAAAGATATGAATATCTAAATTTAGTAGTTATTTGACTAAAATCAATTATAAGGAATCGTACCATGTGTCCCCCATATACGTAAGACTTGATCCCCCCGGTCTGGATGGATGACTTGATCCTGGGCAATCAAGTCATCAATTAGGGTCACATGATACCAATAGACAGGTACTGAAATTAAATAAAAAATGTTTTGTCTGTTTATTCATTTTCGAAATCACATTTTTAAAAGTCATATTTCGAATAAATGTTTAGTCAAAATAAAAACTCACCAAAATTTTCTTTCTGCCGCAACAATTACTTACTCGCCCGCCGTTTGCCAAAGTATTAAATGTGATAGATGTGCCATCTATAAAATGTTATTGGGTACCATATACAATCGATATTGCCACTATAAAACTAATACGGCTTATACAAGTTCTGTAAATCTTGTGTACCTACCTAGTCCCCCGTAAGGATCAAGTATCCCCAGTTTCCCTATTATTACGGCCCACCTAATTGTAATTGGTTGGTCACTATAGCCTATGTAAGTTGACAATACCAGAGGTGCTACACTCGCATTACCAACCCTGCGAAAATCTAAGACCCCTTACAAAGAACTCCACACTGTAGGCAGTTGTTAGGGAGTTCATTTCCCAATCCAACTGTGCGCGGAAGAAAGAGCCTGTCAGACTTGTACTAGCTCCCCGGGCCCAAAGTGTGGGGTTGAACACCCTATCTGTGGCAGTAGTAAGTAGACTTCAGAGTCAGTTCAAACAATTTCTCACAGTGCAAACCATCGTAAAAGCCGTAGACCACACACCATAAATAAAAGCTCTTTCCACACTACACCACCTTCCCGAAAAACTACCCAAAATTTATTGTCTCCTTACTTAGCGGTATTAATCGATCTCGCCTCAGGTTAGCGAGTGCACCCTGTGATCGCAACGTTTACCGACCTGGCTATTTTACCTGATTGTATACGGTTACCCCACCTTGTATTTTGACTGAGTACCGCTGTAAATAGAGGGAATTTATGTGAATAACAGGTAATTATTACTGTTGAACTAGTACGTAGCTAAGTGAGTGGAACTGCCTGAGGTTCGCGATTGAATATTTTGTTGTGCTACTAAGGTCGCATCCACCCGGGGCTCCCAACCGTAGGCTGTTAGTCTCTACCAGCCGTAGTCTAGTAGGCTGTTAGGGACACGTGTGGTTTTTTAGTCGGTAGGAGTCCGGCATAACATCCATGAGGATTTTCCCTCACGTAATAATAAAAATAGGTCGCAGACCAGCTTACGGCCCACCTGATGGCAAGTGGTTACCGTAGCCTATAGACGACGTTTGCAACATCAGAGGTGCTGCTGACCAAGGTGCAGGTTGTGACGACGTGTTGTTGCAATTTTTGAAGCCGCCCATAAAGCCTTACTACAATATGGCTTAGCAACTGTTATGTTACTGACAACCGGGACCACCGCCTTAATGGGCCTTTTGAAGGACCGAAACGCTAGCCAATAAATGTCATGAAGTGGTCACGTGGTGTTCATCCGACCGCGTATTACATATGCCTCCCCAGGCAGGGTATGCGCTGGTCACGGAAAGCTATCGCAAAAGGTTGCGTGCGCAGCAGGCGCTCTCCACGCACCATCGTAGACGCCCTTCGTTACATGAGGAATAGTACGTACTGTCTCCAGGGACCTACGCGTAGAGAGCCTCGACGACTTCATCGGCCGACTGAGCGCCAACTTGTTCACCCGCACTGAGGGGTCCTGCCGCGGGATTTAATCACCGCAGCAGCTACATCAACTTGGCGCTGTCACTGACATCAACTGACGGGAACTCTCCGAATAGGTTCGACCTCGCTGATGTCATGTGTGCCATCCCTACCAAGTCATCGCCGGTTGTAGACCGCTCACTGGCCTTCCACACTGAAAGGATGCTGCCGGTGGGATCAGATCTCGCTCGGCGCTGTGACCCTCCCGGACTTGACGACCGGATTATACACCACTGTGGCCACCAGGCCACTCACCCAGTGACCCGCCTGTATTGCAGGCGGCGATTTAAATCACTGAAGTAGGCATTGCCTAAATACAGTTACCCCCCGATTTCCATAAGGAAATCGTGAGATGACCAGATTGACGTGGTGTTCACATGGCCATAGTAAATGTTGCTTACTGCAGTGATCGTTTACAGAACACTGAGTATGCGCCACGAGCGCTACAAAAATGGTAACTGCACTGAAAACTCAAATTGATCAGCAGCTGCATAGCAGTTAAGCATGATGGAATCTGGACTTTAATACGTAAATCCCTTACAAATAAACCTGTAGCTAATAACAGCAGCACTCAAAATTAAACAGTAAGTAGCCAGTTAAAAACAGCTTTTACAAGTAATGATGATATATCATGTACATTTTGACTTAATATCATTGTTACAGAGTATTACACAATACGTGTGGAAATTAATTACAGAGCGGTGGCTGAATCGCGCATTACAAAGACAAAAATCGCAGCGATTAGTCCAGGAGCCGACACGTCAGTCCACGAACTATAAAAATCCACATAAAAACTTTTTGAACGTTTTGGTGAGAGCAATATTGTTTAAAATTGGAATGCGAATGGCATTCTATTTGGCTTTGATTTGCTGATAAAGTTTTAATATCAATATTTATTGTTTTTTATGTAAATAGTATGGTCGATAGAAAGCAGATCAAAGATTGCATTGAGAGATGAGTTAGATACCAAATTTATTTTCTTACTCGATAGCGACGTTGAATGAATTTTAAATGAGTTCTAAGTTTTAATGATTATGTGATATTATTTTAACTAGAGAGATTATTAATATGATACATTTTCAATGTAAGTAAAACATGAAACCGTAACAAAAATCATAGGTTAGTCATATTCTACGCATCATACAGAGTTGTCACAGTAATTTGGTCTTGCCTTTTTTTTTACGTGAGGAAAATCCTACAGGGATGCTATGCCGGACTCCTACAGACTAAAAATCACACGTTTCCTGCCTAACCTGGTTGGGAGCCCTGCATAAGCCCTCGGAAGTATGACCCCAGGAATTACTACTGAGAATAGATTTATCAGCATTACCGGTTACTGTCAATGCTGTGAATTCATTTTCGATCTCAGAGTGGCAAGCGCGAGTAACGGCGTGCGCCTGTGGACATTCACGGTGAGTGCGTTAACGCCGATTTGTATTGCATCGAGACAAGTTTCCGAGTTTACAGCTAGGTGGCGGTATCTCGATTCTCGCTCTCGCCACTCTATAGTTTTTCACTAACTCTTTTGAACAAAAAATCTGTAATCAATTTTAACACAAAAGTTACAACACACTCCCTGCCTATAATATTACTTCACCATCCAACAAATATTTCAGTAATCTTACTCAATAAAATTAATACTGATTTGCTACCAACAACACGAATTAAAGGGTATCCTAAACTCGTACACATTGTAGTGCCTTTATTTTGTACGTAAAAATTATAATGAAGCGCTCGTAGCCACTTTGACTCGGTGTTCTGTAAACGATCAATGCTGTAAGCAAGTTTCGATATGAGTGGTCCTTGGATGGGTAACCTTTACGAAATATAGTTCGTGCTTCGAAAACACGTGACGGTTTCACGTGTTTTCGAAGCACGAAAATATTTCGTTTCTTCTTGGTCCCGGTAATCAGTATCATAGCAGTCGTTAAACCCGTAGGTCGTCACAACCTGCTCATGACGCTCATATGCGTCCAGGCGGCGTATTTGCGTCTCCGTTAGAAACATCACAGCTGGCCGTGCCGTCTCTAGATGGTGAAAGACGGCGTCGAGGTTGGCATGGAGTCCGCGGATGTTAGCGAACTCCACCTCGAGCAGAGCGTTTCCGGGATTAATCGGAGCGGCCGCTGTGGTAACTTTTTGTCTTTTTTGAGCTGCCATGATAGTTGGAGAAATGAAGGGAGACGACATTTGCTGCAGCAGTGAGTGACAAGGCGTAGGGGCTAGCTTCATCTATGACTGTGTGGTGAGACGGAAGCTGACCCGCCGGACGGAAGGGCCCCCGTACCCCCGGTGTACGGGTGTGGTCGCCGGGTCTCAGTCCGGACACCATCCTGCACGACGAACCACATCGGGATATGCAGGGCCTGGTGGGGTAGCCTCCCAGGGTGGTTAGTCTCAGTTGGGCCCCTGTACTATGCCGCGGGCGGCTAGCGGAGAAACCGTTTCTACGGGTCTCCCTGGCCGGCAGGTCGACCTCCGCCAGCCACACTAGAATCCGCTTAGCGCCTACTGGTCCCCCCCCTGCTGCATCAAACATCGCCCCGGGCCCGGCTCTGCAGCTGCTGAACCCCGAATGCAACCCAACCGGGGCTGGGTTACTTGGGGGGTCTTTCACAGATGTACGAAGGTCCCCCCCCCCCCTGACCAACACTGTAGGTACTACCTGGTACCAACATGGGAGCCTAGGCCACCATGTGGGTACCTAAATACGCGGAGCCTCGTCCATTGTTCATCAGGTGCACCGCGTGCAGGTGATGTCGCTTGGGCCCCTGAGTCTTGATGGTAGTGGGGCCCCTTACACCCACAAATATATGCAATAATAAATGTTCATATGAGTCAAATGAGCAGGGTTACAATTGACATGTTGGCAATGCTTCAAAGTTTAAACTGTTCAAATTACTAAAACGAGTAGTAATTTTTTTTATATTTTGTGCATAGATGACTTGAAAATACCAACATATTATTAAATATTCAAATCAAATAATTAAACAAAATATTCCCAACACGACAACACTATAATCCAAATATTATTACACCACTAACATTAAATCTAAATTCGATAAACAGTAATTCCGCACCCTTCAACCTGTCACCGCCGCCGTAGGGTGTCACCCTCCAACACAAGTGATGGGTCGAAAAGACCACCCTTGGGACATTATCTAATCCGAATTAACTATTGGAAAAAAAACTTTAGCGAATGCTCACGGAGATAGCGGCATCAATGATAGGGATTACATGAAGTTAATTTAGTCGCGTGGCAGATTTCTGGATCCACAAGCCGCTTTTGTTTGTCATGGACGTTGTCAATCAGGAAGCGCTTAAGCGGAAAAGTTTACAGGCAGATGGGAAACGTTGCTTTTTGAGGGGTTAATAGGTCTGTTCATTTTACTAAAAAATCGTAAAGCAGCTAACTGCTTTACGACAAATGAATAAAAAAAAACTAAGCTAACTTAGTTTTTTTTTATTCATTTGGATATTTGCATTACTCTTAGATATTTAAAGTTATTTTATCTACAGTTGTCATTCTCTCCCTATCATTCTTTGAGTTAGCTTCGCTCATAGATTTAGAATGTACAAGATAAACAGTGTCAGATAGAAAACGAAACCAAAAAAGAAATATCTATGTGTGAAAATGAATATATGAATATCTATATATGTTATTTAATATCAAATTCACACACTGAACTCGACACCATCGTAGAAAATATTAAATTTTCCATTTTATTCGTAAGATCACTACAGAATATTGTAAAATATGAATGACATAGATATTATCACCACGGGTGCTAGGGTGATAAATTAAGAGTACACAACTTGCTATCTCTTTTCCTCTCGAGCTATGTGTACTGGTAAATGAGGTCTCGCTCGCACGCTATGTGTATCCATTGAGAGTAGCGAAAAATTCTAAATCTATGGCTTCGCTATAATATTATGTCACATTATATGTAAGCCACCCAGCTATATGAAACACAAGTGGTCTGGTCATGCTGTCACCCAGTCGTGGCAGGAGCGGCATATTCAAGAAGTCGTGGTTTGACGTGATAAAAAAATGACATGCGCGAATGTTGACCTCTCTAAAAGGGATTCAGCATCCCTTTTGGAGAGGTCACGTGCAGATGAAGAGAAGAGTAGGAAAGGAATTCCTGTCTCTTCAACAAAAACTTTAACGTAAACGGGACCTGGACCCGGATGATAGTGGTTATATTAAATCTTGGAAGAACCAAGATTTCCTAATAATATGAAAGGTAAGACGACAATCGCTCTAAAAAATCCGAAAATAAAACGCTTAGTTTAGCAAAACTAAATTTGATTCTGTATAAACCACCTCAGGTTTCAAATTTAGACAGGGTCTGGAAGCAAATCCTAAGACGAATAAAATAAAGACTATTATTTGTACCTACTGGCTGAATGCTGGGTACTATCAAGATCTCAAGATAGTAATCCAACCTCCCCTGTCTATATAAAATGATGAAGGCATGAAGATCTAGAAAGACGAAACAATAAAAATGTTAAAACTACCTACCACTATACACTATACCGCCACTGCTGCACCCATTGGGCCAAGTTGCTGGCCCAGCCCTTGTTTTTATTGATTAAATAGCGAGAGAGTTAGCAAGAGACTGAATTGGAAAATGCCTATGCCCAGCAAATTACGTATTATGATTTCTTTTTCTTCCAGCTTTAATATGGATATACGTTTTTGAATCATGTATTTTTTCTCTAATCTTATCTTCTGAGCTCATGTAGTACAACATGATAATTTTATTTTGTACGCATATTATCACTAAGTTGACCATAAATAATGTTACATAAGAACTTTTCCTTTTTTAACTCAACACCATTTGAATTAAGAACGCGTTTGTCATGTCAAAATCTTATGCGTTTTCGCATACCTACGTACGCATATTTTGTAAGAGACCATAACGCCGGGTATTTATTATGTTTTTTAATTCTATAAGCTCGCTACTAAACTTATTAAGAAAACATCACACTATTTATCTTAATAAAACATCAGTTTCTCGTGTGTTTTACCTTAAGATGAAGCTAATATATTTTTTCCATCACTTAGATGGTCGACAAGCATACAGCCTACTTGATAGAAAGTAGTTAACGCTTACTACACCAGAGGGATTATACAAAAAAGCCAAAGACAGACTGAGGCTACTTGCAATTGAAATGTTCAAGCCGCATAAGGCTTCGCTTAACGACTGCCATGATATTCGCCACTGAGAGTAATGAAATGTGCCTTCCAAAGCAAGGAAACACTCGTAAATGGATCAACCGATCACCATTTTCGTGATCGACTCTTGCGTAGATCGTTTACGGCACACTGAGCTGACAATAGTGACAGTGCTCTTTAATGTGGAAAGTGACGCAACTGTTCATAACAATAACATGACTCAATGACTGCCTCTGTGGCGTAGTCGGTAGTGATACCGCCTGCTGCGATGAAGGTCCTGGGTTCGATTCCTGGGTCGGTCCAAATATTTATGTGATGCACAAATGTTTGATTCGGAGTTTGGGTGTTATCTATGTATAATAGTAAGTATTTAGAAATATATAAGTACGTCTATCAGTCGTCTAGATCCCATAGCACAAGCTTATTATTAGCTTAATTTGGGCTAGATGATGTTGTGTGTGAATGTCCACAAATATTTATTTATTATTTATTTATTTCGAAATATTTTTGTGCGTAAGTGATTAAAAAAAACAATAATACTCCATGGTCAGCTTCGAAAATTTAAAAAAAGATGTAAATCTTTTTGCATTTTCTCTAAATTCTTTATTTAAATTGGCTCAGTCATAAACAATTGATCAAACTATGAAATCGCATTTCCAGATCATTATACGCACATTTGCTAACCTCGTAAACATCTAAACACACATTTACCACAAAAGAATCCACTGCACTACATGTCAACACATCTGTAACAACCATTAATTACCTTACCAGTATAAATAGACCTCTCCACCCTCCGAAAAGTAACTAAAATTTAAAGAGAACTAAATAATCATGGGGTCAGAAAGACCAGTTGCTGTATTGCAATAGTTAAGTGTACACAGTATGTGTCAAATGACGTGTCACAGATAAATAATCACGTAATTGAGTAACAATGAGGTTTTTGTGGACACCCTACCAGTAAATATTTGGGGTTTTGATATCGAAAGGGATGTTTTAGGACATATGGATTAGTTGTTAACAAGTTTGAATTGTTTCGTAACATTGCAAATACTTCTTTTATGCCAATTTCATAGAGTTTAATTGGTGTAAAGTCTGGCAAAACATATAGAAGTTAATGCACTTGTTGATTGATGGACAAAACTCTGATGATGGAGTCTGTAAAGGAGTTGGCTAAAAAATGCTGAAAAAGAAGCTATTGGCTTATAGTATTAATTTTTTTGGCAATTATAATTAGAAAAAGTATTTTATTTCTGAAAAACGACGAACAGCACGTTTGTCGTTTTTCAGAAATAAAATACTTTTTCTTTTATAGGTACGTTTTTTCTTCGGAATACCTCATGGAGGCCTTGCCGGTCTCCTACCGACTAGAACCTCACGGTGCTTAACAATCTGCCTTCGGCCATACTCCATGCTACAGATATGCCCGTTGCCCACGCTGCGTTGTTTAAAGTGACAACTTTAAAGCACTTATTCGGTGAGCGATGTAGCTATGTAGACCTCCCTGGCTACTGCCCCATATATACCTATTGTCTTGTCTTTACAAATATCTATAGAGCCTTGTTCCGGAGTTTATCCAACAAAGACACCCCTAGAATATCACGTTGCACAACTTTAAGGTCATGGACTAACCCCAACGTAAGTGCCCACGTCTCGGGACCGTAAGTCACACATAACTGGTAAGACGCTTGGAAGTCCTGGATTGGGAGTCTTGGGAAATCCTTTGGAGGGCTTACCCGGGGCTCCCAACCATAGGCTGTTGGGCGTTACGTGAGGTTTTTTTAGTCGGTAGGAGTCCGGCATAGCATCCATGAGGATTTTCCCTCACGTGAAAAAAAACTGGTAAGACGGACTGGTTGTAGGCTTTTTTCTTCAGGCATTGCGGTATAAATGAATAGAAGACCTGAAGCAGTTTGTTGAATGCCTTCTAACGATATCCTTTTCCCAAGGTACATAAAATACATAGTACATTATAGTCGGACGTGAAAAGAAGTAACTAACAATTCAGATGTTAAGTAGGTACATTACTGCTCGTTCGCTCTAACTTTGCCGCTCGGCTCCATACTAAAGTCGAATTTTTAATTAGACGAAGTAAATTGACAGCAACTAATGTCACTTCTTCATACAATGTTGCTTATTTTCTATGACGAAGTGACATTAGCTATTGTCAATTTACTTCGTCTAATTAACAATTCGGGTATACGCTTCTACGCTAGCGGCAAAGTTAGAGCGAACGGGTAGTAAGAGCGCATCATTGACTTCAAGGCTGACCTGAAGGTAGTTACCGCGAAGGGGAGCTAGAACTATGTAATACTATTATATTATCTATGCTAGAACGTAATAATTGGTTGTCCTGAGGTGACGGGAGGCCTCGAACCTTTGTCGCAGCGAAGAATCATAGCGTCCTTGGCTGCCTTCTATCGAATGTATCACGGCGAATGTTCTGAAGAGCTCTTCAACCTGATCCCACCATCTCCTTTCCGATCCCGAACAACGCGTGCCGGGCAGAGATGCCACTCATACACAGTGGGGAGAATCTTCGCCAGAACCGAGCGTTTCAAAAGATCGTTCCTCTGTCGAACTATAAAAACATGGAACGACCTGCCCGCACACGTCTTTCCCTCATCTTACAATCCCGGGTTCTTCAAGAGGAGCGTGAAGAGGCACATCACAGGGCCGCCAACTTGAGGACCACTGTAAGAAGTGGCCCCCAATCGCTAGATGCGCCACTGCTTTCTTACCATCAGGCTGGTGGCGACGTCAATTTGGCGAGCTGAATATAAAAAAAAAAAAAAAAAAAGATGATGATAGAACTCAATTAGTTTACAACCGGTCACAACTACACAACTATTTTCCTTCAACCATAAAATAATCATTCGCAAGAGTTTTATGACACACTAAATGCTCCTAACACAAAAAACTTCACTTTTTGTTACCCTCGCAAAAAGTTTTAATAAATTCCGGTTTTTTTTTCGGCACAAGGCTAAAGTGTCATAAATCTAAGAAAAACAAAAACGTCTATAAAAGTCGGCGGTCAATGAGACCGAGAACTAAATTATTTCGTTATCGTGCAGTAGCACCCCCTACTGGGAAGACGGCTCACTTAGTTTTTGTGAACGAGGAACTTCAATATTTTATATGAATTTTTGCTTTTGGACAACGTTAAATGGTTATAATAACCATGTAATAACTATATATTAAATAGACTTAAAAGGGCACAATATTTGTTATTTCTGTGTTTCTTTGTGTGTTTTTTTTTTGGCAATAATTGGTTCAGTTTTATAGAGTAGCGAACACAATATGATTTTTTTTAATATCTGACGATAACAGATGTAGGTTTGAGCTTACTAAAGATCTTGACCAAGTTCTTTAAATAAACTTGGTCAAGAGCTTAGTAAGCTCATACCTACATTTACTTTTAGTGAGATTATTAATGGTTGTTACAGATGCTGAATTCCCCTTGCTACTACTGCTATTCGCATAGAGTTTAACCAAATAGCCATTTCTGGCTACCTCATTTAATAGTGGTATAGTCAAGTATAGGTCTAATGGCTTTAAAATTTTGAGCAAGTAGGCGTAATCTACCCCTGGCCCTGTCCGTTTTAACACGGCGATAAGCTCTATTACGTGGACAAAATACAAGTGGTTGCCATGAAGTAGCAAGTGGAATTCAAAGTGTGAGTATAGAGAAAGATAGTTGGTATATTCTCTGTTTTTTTTTGGAGGGAACTGGATGGAATCGTGTCGGTTCGCTTTAAAAATTTGCAAAATTAGTGTATTTTCGAGTGTTTTGTGTGTATAAATGGTGGATTCATAATCATAAACGTTCGACAACGTACACTAGTGTTGGGAAGTGATAAAACGCAGTAAATCGCAACTTTGCAGTTTCAGACAAAAAATCCAAAGAAACTTTCAGAATGTTATCCACCGCTTTTCTGAAGGAAGACTGACTTTGACATATGGCTGTACTTGACTTTGACTGGACTTAGAGGACGAGGACTGTGACTTATTAAAGCAAAATGAAGACATAATAAATATAAGACTAGGCTGTATGGCTCAAATTGCCTTTGCCTATCCGCAAATGGATAAATAAAACTACTACTACTGGTACCTACATTCTCTCTTTGATTCATTCATTTCGGCGCCAAGCTGTTATTACCACAGATATAATAGAATTTTAACCAACTAGAATACATTACCATCAACACTGATCACTGAAGATTAAATATTTTTTCGTCACCAGCTATAAAACGTCAAGTTATTAAAAAGGTAGAATATGACGACCACCTTTCTCGACTGGGGTGGTTTCGGCCTTTGGGGTGCATTACGCACAGCGGGTCGTCAAAGAACCTTGTAGCTTGATGGGAGCTACGTTTTGTTATGCTAATTTTGACAGTTCTACCAGCTACTTAAAATTTTAATAGACCTGTTTTTCGAAAGCGCGCTTGGTGGTACATAATAGCTCTTTAATATAGTAATTATAACTATAAATAAACTTTATTGTACACCTTAGAATTTAAACACGCTCGATGAAGGATTTTGTCGTACATTTTTGTACAAATGCCAGGGTAATCGTTTACAGGAATTCCTTTCAAATACACAATATTTTACTATATTGAGTAGGGTGAGGAGTGTGTGTGTGTGTTTTCTCTTCAGGAGAGAGTAAGAGAGCCATGGCACATCTTAGAAATCAAGTATTGTCCCTACCAGAACGTAAATTAATGTCAAATAATACACTCTGAGAAAAGGGATCTGTTGTTTTTCATTCTTGATTCTTCCAAGGAGGTAAAGAGTGTAGTATTTTTACTTGGGACACCCTAGGTAGAATATCGTATAGCTCGAAGATATTTAGAGCTATGGCCAAGGCTTGCCTTCTACCAAGAGCTTATTTTTTAACTTCCAGATTTTATGAAGAAGACTTTATACTTAATCTTAGCGCCTTCGTAAATGCTGTTAGCTTTGCACAGAATGAAGTTATGCTTATATTGCCCTTACCTTTTATGGGTTGTGTGGATTTATGAAACAGAACTTATTGCGGAGCTTATACTTATTAGTTTTTAGAGAATAATATATATAAGTCTTCTGTTACCATGTAACTGGTAGATTAAAAGTGCTCTCCAAATTTTTTTGATATGATTTCCACGGCTACTATCACCGCACCGCTCGCCACGGACAGGGAGTTCATCCTGACACTCTACTGCTCGTTCGCTCTAACTTTGCCGCTCGGCTCCATCATAAAGTCGAATTTTTAATTAGACGAAGTAAATTGACAGCAACTAACAATGATATATAAAAAACTATAGATACGTTACCAACACTGAAAAATGGCAACAAAAAAGTCAGGCAATTGCCTTACTTTTCATACATGCTACCATAGATAATTTCATAGAAATTCTTTCTTTGAATGTATAAAATATTTGCCGTTTTTGAAAGCCGTGATGTTCGTGCATGACGTGTCTATATTATAATACGTCGTTGGCAACTAATGTCACTTCTTCATACAATGTTGCGTATTTTCTATGACGAAGTGACATTAGCTACTGTCAATTTACTTCGTCTAATTAACAATTCAGGCATACGCCTCTACGCTAGCGGCAAAGTTAGAGCGAACGGGTAGTACGTCCAGAGCGTTCGAGCACGGTTCGATCCGATAGGGGCTTTCTCCCGCTCACACTTAAGTTGTGTAATGATCTCCCTGCCTCGGTTTTCCCAAACGCCTACAGTATGGGGTTCTTCAAAAGGGGTCTTAGAAGGTTTTTACAGGGTCGGCAGCGCGAGAGTGGCTCCTCTGGTGTTGCAAACGTTGATAGGCTGCGGTGACCACCAGTCCTTATGGTGAGCCGTATGCTTGTCTGCCACCATAGTGGTTTAAAAAAAAAGCACTGTAACGCTTGTAACTAATGTTTGTCAGTAAAATTAAAGGCTAAGGCGGCTTGAAACAACAGTGAGTCGTCATAAACGGGGTCCGAGGCGTACAAGCCAAGTGTTAATAGGCTACGATAAATAAAAAAATTGTCTACCATCTCAGGGCTGACCTCAGCTTATAACGCTCAAGATACTTTACCAAGCTTTAGCTACGTCATAAATGATAAAATAATCACTTGCTAAGCAACAAAGAAGTTTCCAAACTGACCACCATAATAGAAGTCAACCTCAAACATTAAGTTCTGATATTATCAAAGACAATTACAAACCAAAGAATGTCATCAGCCATTTAAAAGATGACCGAACATTCTTAAAAAAAAAGCTGTCGCCAATCTTTATCTGGCGCACATCAACACGTTTAAATTAAAAGAGGCCGCATGCTAACATAGTTGATAAATAACCATAGACCATTGGTTTACGGTCCATTTGAGTGACCAGAAAAAAAAACGGTTTAAAAAAATACTGCCGCCTCTTTATTCACCTTCATTTTTTTAAATTAACTTTTAGGACTGTCTGTTTATTTTTTGGAAAAATACGAATTTGCTATTTTTGTATTATTATTTCGATGAAATCCCCAGTAAGAAAATCCGCCAATTGAATAGATCGACTAGACTAGTTGTAATTAAGTCTCATTTGGGTCCCATTTTCTAGCATCAGACTAAAATAATATATTTTATTCTGAGTTATTCTTTTTAACCCCCGACGGAAACCCGGACGGGGTGTTATTAACCCCCGACGGAAACCCGGACGGGGTGTTATAAGTTTGACGTGTGTGTGGGTGTGTGTGTGTGTGTGTGTGTGTGTGTGTGTGTGTGTGTGTGTGTGTAAGTCTGTCTGTGGCATCGTAGCTCCAAAACGGATGAACCGATTTGGATTCTGTTTCTTTTGTTTGAAAGATAGGTTAGGGGAGAGTGTTCTTAGCTATGTTTTATAAAAATCGGATAAGCCATTTAAAAAATATGAGGGGTGAAAGTGGTGATGAAAAATTTAATGTGTTCAAATATACCCGTGTTGGGTATCAAATGAAAGGTCATAACTTATACATCACGATACCGCAAGTTTTATGAAAATCGGCCATTCGAAAGATATGAGGGTGGAATGTATTTCTAATTCTGTAACCACACTCCGCGCAATAAGCATTAGTTCTGAATAATTGTTGATAGACTATACGTATGTTGATATTAAAAACCCCTATAAAATCCCTATAAAAGCATGAAATAAAAAAATAAATTAAAAAATTAAAAACCCCCGACTCACAAAAAAAGAACAATATAAAAACCTGTAAAAAGTAAAAAAATAACTATTATATTATGACCTATCTACCCTAAGTATTGAACCTTTATTATTATTATAGGTAGCTATATTATTTACGTATTCATATTTTTAACTAACAGTTTGTCTCGTCGGGGACCGCTCACCTAATCATATCATAACCTAATCGTAGGTACGTCTGTCTCTGTTGGTATAGAGCGGCCCCCAACGAGACCAACTGTTAGTTAAAAATATGAATACGTAAAAAATATAGCTACCTATAATAATAATAAAGGTTCAATACTTAGGGTAGATAGGTCATAATATAATAGTTATTTTTTTACTTTTTACAGGTTTTTTTATTGTTCTTTTTTTGTAAGTCGGGGGTTTTTAAATTTTTAATTTAATTTTAATCTGAGTTTCATGCATTATTTTCTAGGTAATTAAAGATTCGGGTTTTGGTTGATCTCGTAGATTTAGATAGTTCGTCCTTACCTATTACAGTACTTGGACCTCGAAAGTTGACCTTTTTAGAGCTAGCCTTATATTGTAGGCACCCAGAAAGAGTAAAATAGAGGGGTTAAAGTTTATCGAAGTCAAAACAGGAGAAATGAAGGGGGGCTCATCTGGTATGTAATATTTGGAATTACACTTTTACCAACCACAAACATTGAGATATAAAAAGTAAACCTGGGTGACTTGGGAATAAAATTGTCTTGTAATCACTCGGGAAACTGTTCTTGTGTCCCAAATTTATAATCCTGTATAATTTATCTAGGTACTTACTAGCTGATGCCCGCAGCTTCGCCCGCGTTAAGTTTTGTTACCGTTCCCGCTTCCCGTGGGAACTTATATTTTTTCGTGCGTGCAGCCGGCTCCATCGAATTAGAAGACGTTGTCACGTCAAAAATGTTGCTAAGAAGTCTTATTCTTATTCTCTTGTTTGCTTGGATCGTGAGGAACATTGAGCAACGCGAACCTTGTAAAGGAGCGCGTTGCCTGTGGTGAGGAAATATTTTTTTTCGAACGTCTGCAAGATGGAAGTTGTCGAAAGGGGGTCTAGGGTTTTTCAAGGGTCGGCAACCCGTAGCACCACCAGACGTGGACGTGTGCCACCTTGTGGTATAAAAAAAGGTCAAATATTACCTTCTTTACTCCTTTCACTTCTTCAAATCACTTTCTTTCACACACTACCTACTTAAAGTTCTTTAGCTACCTATTTCATTATTTTTGCACAGTGTGTGGCAACATAAAAATATTGTTCGTTTTCGAATTGATGTGAAATAATTTTACAGAAAACTTTTTATAAATATTATTATAAATATTATTAAGGGAAACTAAAATGAACATAAATATGTAGTAACAGCATATATTTAGATATAAAAACTTTCTTTAAATAAAAACCAGAGCACATTTACCTAAATCGTACATTAAATGTGATTCCCACCTACGAAATGAACTGATAAAAATCAAAACAGTAGCTAAAAAAATGTAAAATCGACCATCACAAACTTATGGGACCGAGAAATTCCTAAAATAATCTACTTATACAAACAGATTTTTATCGATATATTTTAATAGTTGATTCTTGATGCGTGAATGAAGTAAAATTTAAAATGTCGGACGTTAGAACGTTTATTGATCACTAATTGGCGGGAAAGGGTGACACTTTATTTTTTTTATGAGGCTTCGGTTACTTAGTAGTGGTGTCAAACTTGAAATTCTTGTACGAAGACTAACATTAATGTTTCATAAAACGAGTAATAAAATTATTTATAAAAGCACCGCATCTGTGTGTGGTGGTATGGAATCGTTTAATAAATGTTTTCCTGTTAACATCTAAGTTGAACTGTTTACGCCTTTATAACAAGTTAAATCAATAAAAAGTGTTTGAGAAGATCATTAAGAAAACTGAGAACAATGTACCGACTTAACTATATTTTTTTTACGTGTGAAGAATCTGTCTGACTAAAACCACACACCTACTGTTTACGGTTGGGAGCCACGGCTAAGCCCTCGGAAGGATGTCCCCAGACTTGCAACTTAAATGTATCTTTTGTGTAATTATTGGTATTGGGTGTGAGGGAGCCCTGCCACCGTCGCCGGGGCTCTAGCCAGCCTCACCTGCGAGTAGTGCACCTGCGGGATGACGAACGAAGCCATTGGAAGCGCGGCACTGTGTTAACCCGTCTGGCCAGGCGTAGCCAATGATATAAAAACTATAGATACGTTATAGACACTTAAAAATGGCAAATGGCAACACGTAAAGTAGGTAATTACCTGAAAATCTGTGACGCGGCTGTAGGGTTAGCGAAAGTTCTATTAGCACTGTTTTAAATTCTGTTAGTAAAGAAAACTCGAAAAAAACATGCCTTCATGTATCTTCAGATGATGCACAAGCTACACAGCAACTGTTCAATATAAAAACGTGTCATTTCATGCGTAAGTACAATAGAAATAATAATATTATTTCATTTTCTCGGATCGATAAAATGGCGGCAAGCATAGGTAATAAATGCCCAAGTAAAATGTGTAAATAAATGTTTCTGTATGATATTGTTATATTTTTATTTTATGACTTAAACTACGTTAATAATTACTAATCCGATAAACTACATTAACATTTTATAAATTTAAATATTATGTACTTTACCCGTAAATACATTAATCATATTATGTCTCAGTAAGTGAAATTCAAGTTTCCCTTTTTCCCCACATTCCTCTGATATTGACTTCATTCATGCTACCACAGATAATTTATAAAATTCTTTTTTCAAATTTATAAAAGTTTAACTGTTTTTGAAAGCCGCAATGTTCGTGTATAACGTGTCTATATATGATACGTCTTTGGGCGTAGCGACACCTTCAATATACAAGCCTTCTGTGATGGATTGTATGATGTGCGTGTGCATTCTTTTGCATTTTCATTTTCATTTGTTGTGTGAGAATGTCCAACAATATTGATTTATTTATTACTAGCCGTTCCCCGCGGCTTCGTCCGCGTAGAAGTCGGTTATCACGTAAAATCGTAACGCTCCTTTTGCGCAGTCGGTTAAAAAGTAGCCTATGTTCTTCCCAGGGCCTCGAACTATCCCTATACCAATTTTCATCTCAATCGCTCAAGCTGTTTAGGCGTGAACGCGTAACATACAGACAGACAGACAGACAGTGTTACTTTCGCATTAATCATATTAAGTAGGGAAGTAGGGATTATTCTTCTCTCCATCATCTCTTCAATTTTCACTGTTAGGTAGGTAGGTACGCTCTGGCCTGAGGACGGTGAGAGGGTCGCTCACCGTCCTTACAGAAGCAGGCCCATGACGACAGCGTGACGTGAGGAACTCACGCACGCCCCCCCTAAGAGGCGGGATCACACCCGACCCCCCCCCCCCCCCCCACAAGACGCGGGATAGCACCCGAACCACCCCCTGGGCGAGGCCGCAGTGGTGGCCGTGGGTCTGTTGGGAGTCCTGGGACATCCTTCCGAGGGCTTACCCGGGGCTCCCAACCATAGGCTGTTGAGCGTTACGTGAAGTTTTTTAGTCGGTAGGAGTCCGGCATAACATCCATGAGGATTTTCCCTCACGTTAAAAAAAAAGGTAGGTACGCTCTTAGAATATAGTTATATTTTTGATTGTTGGCACTTGGTGGAATTGTTCTAATACATTATTGTTATACAAAATAATATTATTAATAGACTAGCTGACCCGCGCAACTTCGTTTACGCCACATAAGGTGTATAAAAACAGGTTTTATTTCAACAAACTCATGGGATCTTTTGAAACCCTGTTTGCTTTATCATAAAAGAGCTTAAAGATTAAGTCCATTCTAAAACAATTCAGTCCACGCCTTCGGCGCGGACACAATAGGCTTCATCATTAAGCTCTTTTATGATAAAGCCAACACGCCAGTTTAGATTTACCTGTACATTCAAAGGAATCCTTGAATTCTAGGTTTTGCGAAAGTTGAGATGTCTCTAATTCCTGAACTACAAAATCCTCAACATTCAACCTTGTGTAAAACAATTCTTAAAGTACTTCCTTTCCACCACTAAAAAATATATGAAATCGGACCACGCGTTGAGAAATTATAACTAAAAAACCATTTTGTCTTTCATCCCCTCTCCCGCAGAAACTGCGCAAAATATCGGGATCAAAAGTATCCTAGAACCTTCCTCGGACTATAAGCTCGGAACGTACCGAGTATCATTCAAATTGGTTCAGTAGTTTCGGCGTGATACTTATTCGGGATACAGACAGACAGACAGACATGAAAAGTTTAAATTACGTTTTCGGCTTTAGTATCGATTATAGAACTCCCTACAATTAAAATTTTCAAAATATCTTCCATGTACGGACCCTCGACCCTCTACAGTTTTATTATATGTATAGATTTTGACTGTTTGTTCTATTCTCCTATTCTCTAAGAGCACGCTTTATTCGTTAAAGCGCCTGCAACAAATGTGAGAGCATTGATCCCACGAGTGGATAACATAGAAAATATTAAATTATTTGTGATAAAACGGCCAGATTTCGTATGTATATACAGAGTCGTAAACGTATAGCGTGATGAAATGGACCAGCACAGGCTGTGACTATCTACTTGTACGAGCCAATAATGCTCGTACAACAAATTTCGGATGAAATCTTCAAACCGCCCGTAAGGCCTTCAATTACTTGGCTTAACAACTGCCATTTTTATTGGCAACCAAAACCTCGAAGCTCAGAAAAGCTTGCAAATGTAAATTTCACAAAGTGATCACCCATCTCCGGACAGTCTTAGCGTAAGTTGCTTAACGCAATCGTACATAGAAGCGAGGCTACGGGCGCTTTTATTTTGAACAAACACGCAAAGCAATAATTGGGGCTAAAATACAGATTAACAACACCACAAATGAAAGTATTTATTTCTAGTTTATGGTCAGTTTACATCAACAGTGACAGGAGAGGTCATGAAATAATACGAGCCGGGAATACTTTGCGTTTTTTAGATAAAGATCACATTCACGACACTATTGCGTCCAACACTATTGAATGTTCGAAATGTGAAAATGTTGTTAGCTCATGCGAATGTAGACCTATGAAGGAATAGACACTGACATTTTATTAGATACTTGCGGACGGCACGCAGTTTTACCCGCGTAGCTCCCGTAAACGTGGGAATACGTGAATAAAAATAGCCTATGTTCACCGACACGACAGTGAAAGAATTTTTTACATTGGCTCAGTAGTTTTGGAGCCTATTCAATGCAAACCAAATAAAAATCATTAAAATCTTTCCTCTCTTTATATTCGTTTAGATTTATTGAGAGTGTATCATGATAAACGACTAAAAAAGACTAAAAGTGCCCCGTCTTCGCCTTTGACATACTAGACTACGAACCCCGCAGCACCCATTTATGAATGCAATAATATGGTATTAAATATAGCTTTTTTTTTTCAGTAGTTTCAGAGTCTATCGATAACAGGCATAAAAATCTTTCCTCTTTGTAATTATTAGTAATATATGCAAATCTGTTCAGGCGTTTAAAGATCATTTAAAATATAAATATATAGATATAAAATGCCGCCTCTAAACTTTCTTCGCCACACGTGAGAGCAAACAAGTGGTATTAAGTAAGGTTAGCATCAATAACAAGTATCATGGGATCATTTTGTAGTAGATGGCGGGCGTTCTGGTAATAGGACAGTAAACTTTACTATTATTTTATCTTTAGGTATTATGTAGTAAACTAGTTTACACTCCAGCTTTGCAACAGTGTTAGTACTAAGAAGAAAATGAAACGAGAAATAAAAGCGCCTTTGGAAGTAATACTTCTTTAGGCGCGACTAGGGGTAACTATTTGAATTTTGAATAGCGGAATATTCAAAATTCGAACTAATGATATTAGCATAACATTTGATGCCGTCAATGGCAAAGAAGTTTTACTTCAAACGCGCGTAAAGGTGAGAAGGTTACTACAAGCATTTTATTTTTAACGTGAGGAAAATCCTACACGGATGCTATGCCGGACTCCTACCGACTAAAAACCACACTTATCCTACCTAGCAGCCTTCGGTTGGGAGCCCCGGGTAAGCTCTCGGAAGGATACCCCAGGACCCCTAACAGACCTACGGCTACGGCTACCATTGTGGCCTCACGGCCTCACCTAGGGGAGGTTCGGGTGCTATCCCGCGTCTTTGGGGGGTTGTTCGGGTGTTACCCCGCTTCTTGGGGGGCGTGCGTAAATCCCTTCTCTTCCCTTGCGCCATTTAAACAGTGACGCAAGGGCCCTTGCTTCCAGGTCCCATGGAGAGGTCCCGGCTAGCAGACCTGCCGCCTAACCGGAGATCGTGCGGTATCCCCTTATGAGCCTGACGGCCATCGCCCTCTGCGGGCTCAGCAATCTAGCCACATTGCTGGCCGTCAGGGTCTCGGCCCATACGGGGGCCCGTATAGCGCCATGCTCCGCACGCTCCCGAGGTACAGTCTCCTGTTGGGAGCGTTGGGTCCCCTGATGTTCGGCATCAACCGCGAGAGTGCGGATGATGCCCCTCTCAGTTTTGGGACCTAACTTCGGAAGTGAATAAGAGCGCCTGGTAAAAAGGGAATAACATTAACTTTCTGAGATGTGTGTTGCCAACTTATTAACCACAGGCACTTAATTGGTTCAGTTCATGGACCTTTTGGTATTCTGTGGATGGTTCCGGTTCTTTTAACACGTGTAGTTCCCAAACAATTTAACCGATCCGGGAACTTGATTACGCATATCGTTCAGGTCCATTTGGCGAGGAGCAAAGGTCACAGAGATTACGTGGTGTTGTGTTTAGACAAATGTTATTCAAAGCTAGTATTTTTTTACTAGTCAATTCATACAACACAAAAGTGCTATCACAGATCTAAGAAGTAGATAAAAACAGCCAAAACTCGCCAATGCTGCTTGACAATGGACAAGGCTGCCACTGCATTAATTGGGCAGATCGATTGGTAAATTAAAAAATTATTACTGTTGACATTAATTTCTCAAATAGTAAGTAAAATATTCATCTCCTTACATATTATTAAAATGAATTTTGCTCTTACAAGTAGTTCAGGGAAGGTTTAAAAGGTAATAAAACTGCATACATGATTTTCAGCCGGTACCTACGGAATTTGGCGTAAGTAAAATAACATCGGCTTACAAGCTATCAATTAAAGCTATTTTTGTTATTAATCTTACTTTTTTATTCAATAAATCAAGACGTACCTGATGACATAAAGGATATAAGAAGCGCCTAGCATAAAAAGAATCAAGTACATTATTTTTACGAGATAATGTGTTGCCAACTTCTCAAATGTAGGCACTTTGAGCTCCTAAACTATTATTTAATCTGTGCTCATACAAGATACAGGGCCTGATTTACCCATAAGCTAACTAAGCTGAAGCCTAGGGCGCCTGGATCAAGGGGGCGCCTGGCGTTGGGCTCGGCGCTGGGCTGTGACTTACGGTGCTCCCAAAAAGGAGCACACAACACGTCTAGCAATTTTTAACAGATTGTAACAACTCCTAACAACATGTTTAAAATTGTTAGTTAACATTTTGTAAGCTGTTCTGAATGCATGGCCATAAACGCATGAGTACCACGGGGGTCAGTGTTGTCCCCCACTCTGTTTCTGCTGCATATCAATGACATGTTGTCTATTGACGGCATTCATTGTTATGCGGACGACAGTGCGGGTGACACTTGTTACACGGCTTTTTGGGGGGATTCGGGCTTAGTCCAGTTTAGTTCAAATTGCCGGAAGTGATCAGTAATATCCCATCATACCGGGGACACCGTAAGGTTAAAAAAGATTTTAGGACTGTTTGTTATTTTTCTTTTATTTCGTGACAGTCAGGAAAGGTTTTTGGAATCAGTCAGGAGATCTTTTGTTTTATGTCGAAATTCCGGATGGTAATCACCCGGATCGAGCCGTTACATTCAGCTTATACCAAGGATTCAGCTTAGCTCTAGTACCTTATTTGGTACCTTTCGTATTTCGTCTACCTAATTACTGACGATTTAATTAACCCCGCCGAAAAACGAGAAGTGTTATTATAAGTTAGACCTGTGTATCTGTGTATGTGTGTGTCTGTCTGTGGCATCGTAGTAGTCCAACAAATGAGCCAATTTTGCGGTTTTCTATGCTCAAAAGCCAATGTGCCGGGGCCATCCCCAGCACATCGGCGTTCGAGTCGTTCTTAGCTATAAATTTTGCATATCATCAGCTCACTTCCTGAGCTATGAAGGGATTTCACTAAGATTCACTGGTTCGATTTATCGGAAACTGGATGTACCGAGGTACTGTTAGGTACTTTGAAGGTATTTTTATCTCGCTTTTACTGGCTGATGCATCAAGTAGTCTGGGGAATACCCGACTCCTCAGTAAGTAAACCATGGGTCATAACTTCATAAGAAGTCTCAGGATCGGGTTTTATTTTATTTTCAAATTAACAAAGAAATGTAGGATCAGCTTACGTAAAGTCTCTTTTGTAGGTAGGACTTGTAATTTAATTAGTTACAGGTGGGGGCGCATATTCAAAGCTAGCCTAGGGTGCGCGGAACCCTAAATCAGGCCCTGACAAGATACATACATATAATAACGCCTTTATCCCCGAAGGAGTAGGCAGAGGCATAGTATACGCCCACATTTCACCTTATAGTTTTATGTCCCACGTAATAGGTTGTGGAGCCCATTGCCGTGTTTAAATGGAAAGGCGCAGGTCGCCGCGACTCGCTGTTGAAATTTTTCAAGCCGCGCACAAGACCTTCGCCCGGACTTAACGATTGACATTTTACTGACAACCGGGTTTCATTTCGAGTTTTCCCTCTCTACGCAATGGATCTTTTTGTGAAAGTGTTCCCTAAGTTCTTACGACACCCTCGGGATGTATTGGGGTGGCGACATTTTGTACTGTTCCCCGTCGCAACACGGGACCCCGTCGCCACACGGGTCATAAAAAATAATGTAATTATATAATTGATTCGCAGTGGCATAATTATTAAATCATTTTTTTACTGATTAGCACGTCAACAACCTACGTAACATACATAGTAAGGCACTCAAACTCCAAAAGATTCAGGAAGCCATTTCTCGACTACACAACATGAATGCGTGGACGGAAATTTACAAGTAAAATGTCATCTGTCTTATGTTTTGGCGGTCCTAAACATGAGACAGATGATGTTTCACCAGTAAGTTTCCTTCCGTCCAAGCACGCGGAACTCTTGGCCGTAGGCAGATGGAAGGACGCTTTAGTCAGTAGGAGTCCGGCATAGCATCCATGAGAATTTCAACAAAGCAAGCAATGTCTCTCCCACAATCCACCAATAAATAATTTCCTACACTTATTAAGTATTATTGACGTCGCCGTCGTCGCCAGCATGATGGAAAGCCGTGGCGCATCTAGCGATTGGGAGCCACTCTCACTCTCACAGTCCATAAGACTTCTGACAGTGGTCCTCAAGTGCGCGACCCTGTAATGTGCCTCTTCACGCTCCACTTGGAGATCCCGGGATTGTAAGATGAGGGAAACACGTGTGCGGGCAGCGAGTTCCAGGTTTTTATAGTTCCACAGAGGTTCCATAGATCTTTTAAAACGCTCAGTTCTGGCGAAGATTCTCTGCACTGTGTATGAGTGGCATCTCTGCCCAGCACGCGTTGTTTGGGATCGGAAAGAAGAAGGTATGAGTAATCTAATCAACTGACCAACCGATTTCTAATTGCCTCACAGTTTCCGATCTCAGTCTTTGTAACCCTCTAACAAAGCAGGTGATTACCCTTATTTCCGACATAAAACAAAGGGTTAACAAATAACCCAATCATTCACTAAACGTCTAATCGCAGTCTTCACTAATCGCAATTCTGATATAATCACTCAATTCAAACAGGTGTTGGTTATAAGCTACAATAAAACCTTTTATTTGTTCATCCCCTACTTATATGAGCTTGTTACGACCCCTGCTAATAATCTGTCCGATTAAATATGTTTGATAAGGGTTGAAAATGTTTTAAGGTAGATTGTAGTTGATAATATTTCAATGATAATTGTGTCCGGCATCGTTTTGAATGCGTTGGTGGTGCAGTGAGTAGTGTTTTCGACATTGACACGTGGAATCTTGAGGTATTGAATAACTTCACTTATACTGTTCCACAATATTTATTATTGTAATGCCTAATCGGTTTCGCCTTACGGCATTCTCAAAGGCTATATAAATAAATAAATAAATAAATATTCATGGACATCTCACACAACGCTATCTGATCCCAAACTAAGCTAGGAATAACCTGCTTGTGTTATGGGTATCAGACCACGGATATTAATACTTATATACTTTTAAATACATACATACTATACATAGAAACACCCAGACTCTTGAGACAAACATTTATGGGTCACACAAATATTTGTCTCCGGTGGGAATCGAACCCACGACCTCCAGCGCCGCAGGCGGTATCACTACCGACTGCGCCACAGAGGCAGTCAACGTATATAGATTAGATACTAGCTGTTCCCCGCGCCTCCGAGCGCGAAGAAGTCGTTATCGCGTAAAATCATGACCCTTCTTTTGCGCAGTCGGTTAAACGTAGTATGTCCTTCCCAGGGCTTCGAACTATCTCTATACCAAATTTCATCTCAATCGCTCCAGTTGTTTAGGCGTGAAAGCGTAACAACCAGACAAGCAGACAGACAGACAGCGTTACTTTCGCATTTATAATATTAGTAGGGATTATGACACTTAGAACACAATATGTTCTACATCTAATAATGATCTAGGTAGCCTTTGAGAATGCCTTACAATAATGAATATTACAAGTGAAGTTTTTCAATATGTGTAGGAAGTTCCATCAAGTGCCACCTATCAACAGTATAAAGAATCCTGAGGTCTTGGATTCAAATCTCGGATCAGTCTTGCCGTTCCTAAACATGAGACAGATGAGGTTTCACCCTTAAATTTCCGTCCACGCATTCACGTCATTATTAGTTCAGCCTGCGATTAGACGTTTAGTGAATGATTGGTTAATTTGTTACCCTTTTGTTTTATGTTTTTCACCTGCTTTCTTAGAGGGTTACAAAGACTTATAGCCGGAAACTGAGTGGGTATTTGTTAAAAAGGTAAGCGATTAGATAAACTAGTTAAAGGCAATGATATGGGAGCATCGGCCGCACTCGCGCGGTTGATGCCCAACATCAGGGGACCCAACGCTCCATACAGGAGGCTGTACCTGGGGATCGTGCGAAGCATGGCCCTGTACGGGGCTCCCGTATGGGCGGAGACCCTGACGGCCAGCAATGAGGCTAGACTGCTGAGCCCGCAGAGAGTGATGGCCGTCAGGGTGATAAGAGGATACCGCACGATCTCCGGTGAGGCGGCATGTCTCCTAGCCGGGACCCCTCCATGGGACCTGGAAGCGAGAGCCCTTGCGTCACTGTTCAGATCGCGCAAGGAGGCGCTGGAGCGGGGCCAAAGGCCTGCGTCTCGAGAAATCGAGGCCCAGCGGACCCTGCTCCACCAGGAAATCGTGGAGACATGGAAGGTGCGACTTGAGCAACCAAAGGGGGGATTCGCCACAATCGCGGCCGTCAGACCGGTCATGGACGAGTGGCTGGAGAGAAGACACGGTGCTCTCTCCTACCGGTTGACACAGATGCTTGCCGGGCACGGTAGCTTCGGTAGGTATCTGTGGCGAAAACACCGGGAAACCACGGCCGAGTGTCAGCACTGCGAGGACCGCAGCGATGACACGGCGCTCCACACGCTGGTGAAGTGCACGGCGTGGGCACAACAGCGCCAGGTCCTCGTAGTGGGTCTGGGCGTGGACACTCTCTCGCTTGAGGCCATGATGCGAACCATGCTTTGCAGCGGGAGTAAGTGGGACTGCGCCGTCTCTTGCTGCGAGCAGGTCATGCTCGCGAAGGAGGCGGCGGGCCGGGTACGGGAGAGAACTCTCCCACCCGAGTTCCGCAGTCGGCGCCGCCGACGTGTCTTCGCCGAGGACTATCGGCCTCCATGACCGGGGGTCTGAGGACGGTGAGAGGGCCGCTCACCGTCCTTACAGAAGCAGGCCCATGACGGCAGCGTGACGTGAGCAACTCACGCACGCCCCCCCTTAGAAGCGGGGTCACACCTGAAACCCCCCATAGACGCGGGATTGCACTCGAACCACCCGCTGGGCGAGGCCGCAGCGGCGGCCGTAGGTCTGTTGGGAGTCACGGGACATCCTTCCTGAGGGCTTACCCGGGGCTCTCAACCATAGGCTGTTGGGCGTTACGTTAGGTTTTTTAGTCGGTAAGAGTCCGGCATAGCATCCTACGAGGATTTCCCTTCACGTTAAAAAAAAAAAGGCAATGATATATAAAAACTATAGATACGTTACCAACACTGAAAAATCGCAACAAAAAAGTCAGGCCTTTCTTTTCATACATGCTACCGTAGATAATTTTATAGAAATTCTTTTTTTAAATGTAAAAGTTCTGCTGTTTTTGAAAGCCGTGATGTTCGTGCATGACGTGTCTTTATTTAGTACTAGTCGATGTCACGCGGTTTCACCCGCGTAGTTCCCTTTCCCGTGGGAATACGGAATTGAAACATAGCCTATGTTCACCGCAAAGAGTGTAGCTTCCGGAGCCTATTCGTTACAAACAAAAAACAAATCTTTCCTCTTTATAATATTAAGTATAGATGTCGTTGGTTAAAGGTGAGTAATTAGGTTAAAGCTTTATATATGAATAGATTATACGTATGTAAAATTGTGAAAGCATTGTTTTTATAAATGGACTCAAAACCATAAGGTGCCCTTCCATTCGCTTACGACCGGGAGCCGTGTGTACACACACATAGTGCTAGCTACTCAACTCAGATATTCTTTACAGAACGCTGAGCAAGCACTGCTACAATCGCTTCTTCAGTTTCTAAACAAAGTTATACCTAAATATGAGAAACGTTGGTGTTCAGGTCTCAGAACAGAACTAATCAATCGCACAAAAACCAAAAATGTCTTTCTTTTTGTTTTACGTGATCCTCATGGATGCTATGCCGGACTTCTACTGACTAAAAACCTCACGTGTCCTGCCTAATAGCCTACGGTTGGGAGCCCCGGGTAAGCCCTCAGAAGAATAATCCAGGGCCCAAAAATGTCTTGGGTGTTTAAAAGAATTAAGAACTTATCTTTAAACTGGTTTGTGAAAAATATAAGCTGCTGAAAAACTATTTTTATTAAATTAAGGTTTTTTTCACATGTCGGGGACATTTTTGTACATTGAGACACAACCATAGAAATAGAATTTTTTCGCTACTCAACACAATATATTTAATTCAATATGGCGTTGTAAAGTAATGTAAGTACTATGGAAAATTTCTTTATAATTTTACTTTTCAAGTAAAGTTTGCATACTGGTGGAAAATTATAAAGCTGAAGAGTTTGTTTGTTTGTTTGAACGTCAGGATCTCAAAAACTACAAGTAGTATTTCAACAATTCTTTCACAGTTTGATAGTCCACTTATTGAGGTCTTCGTCAACTATTGCACATAGTAAAGCTTATAGTAGCGTGTATAGCCTATAATCTTTTATAGGCTGTAATAACATCACGCTACGACGTATAGGAGCAGAGCAGCAATGTAACATGTGACGCGAACGAAGTTGCTGGAATAATGATATAATCAAAGCTAGTACTGCTCGTTCGCTCTAAGTTTGCCGCTCGGCTCCATACTAAAGTCGAATTCTTAATTAGACGAAGTAAATTGACAGCAACTAATGTCACTTCTTCATACAATGTTGCATAATTTTCTATGACGAAGTGACATTAGCTACTGTCAATTTACTTCGTCTAATCGTCTAATGAAAAATTCGGGTATAGTATACGCCTCTATGCCAGCGGCAAACTTAGAGCGAACGGGTAGTATTGTATAAATGGGCTATAAAGTTTATGGCTATTAGGGTTCCGTACCCAAAGAGTAAAAAACGGGACCCTATTCATGAGACATAGTCGTCCGTCTGTTTGTCTGTCCGTCACGAGGCTGTATCTCAGGAGCCGTGATAGCTAGCAAGCTAAATTTTTCACAGATGATGTATTTCTGTTGCCGCTATATCAAGGAACACTAAAATCAGAAATAAGAGGGTAATCATTAAGGGGGGCTCCTAATGCTCCTCTACAACAAACGTGAATCTTTGCCGTTTTTTGGTACGAAATCCTGGTCATAGGCCCACTCGCCCCTCATATCTCGCCTCTTTAAATAAAACTCCCAACTCGCCCCTTATTAGTGTATCAATCCTTCCGAAAGAGCGAGTATAATAAACATTAAATTAATTATTTGGTGTATCTTTTCGCCCCTTAAGACTTTTCTATGGCTATTACATGATCTAGGTACAGTAGACACAAAAAAGGTTAGTAAAATATATTATGTGCGCGAGTCCGTCTTGTAGGTACTTGGCCGGTTTTCTGTATAACATCAGCAAATCTATTTTGGAACCTGGTCACACGTCTACTATAAAATTTCTCCAGCCATAAAACGCACAAAATCATCCCGTCACACTTCATTACATAAACTAAACATGGAGGACACATTATTCTAAACGGAATTGCTCACTTTTACTTACTTTAGATCAGTCTATTACCTACAATGATTTAATTTTTCTTCGTGGCTGCTCTTGTTTCATCTATATTCAAAATTCAACTCTATTCCTTTGCAATAAAAATCTAACTGCCAAAACGCATACAGATTTGAAACTATTTCAATTATATACATAATTGAACTTTATGCCCCATAGCAACAAGATAGTCTTCACATTGAGACTATCTACTATTTCTCTATGTTATAATAATGCTAAACCTTTTGTTTTATTTGGAGTTCCGTAGAGTAGCGCAAAGTTATATAATAGATCGCTCGTGGCCCCGCGGACTCAGTGTTCTGTAAACGATCACTGCAGTAAGCAACTTTCACTATGGCCGGTCCATGGATGGGTGACCATCCATGTGATCACTTTGTGACATTTATTTGAGCGTTTCCGTGCTTCGGAAGGCACGTTAAGCCGTTGGTCCCGGTTGCCAGTAAAATGGCAGTCGTTAAGCCAAGTTGAAGGCTTTATTTCAACAGCAGACAGTCACAACCTGCGCCTGTCCATTTAAACACGGCAATACGGGTCACAACGTATTTTTACGTATTACGTGGGACAAATTATAAAAAGGTGAACTATATAATATGCCTCTGCCTACCCCTGCGGGGATAAAGGCGTGATGATGAACCAATTTTTCGTGTCGACATGTGGTTATTCCTATTGTCGACTAGCCTAGCTAATGTCACATTTATAATATTAGAGGATACTAATATTGTTTGTTTGTTGGTTGGTTCCGGATGCAAGTAAAATACCAACAGGCAATGCTCAGCTTCTTAAGTTTCGCTTTTTCTCGAGTATCTTTGCTTTTTCTTAGGAAGATTACCGATCTTTTCGAAGGCTTACATATGCTTACATGCTGACAGACTGGTCCAAAATGCAGAAGGGCAGAAACTCTTTATCTATACCTACATATAATAAAACTGTAGAGGGTCGAGAGTCTGTACATGGAAGATATTTTGAAATTTTTAATTGTAGGGCGTTCTCTAATCGATACCGACGCCGAAAATATAATTTAAATTTTTCATGTCCGTCCGTCTGTCTGTCTGTTTCCCGAATAAATATCACGCCGAAACTGCTGAATCGATTTGAATGAAACTTGGTACAATTAGAGCTTATAATCCGAGGAAGGTTCTAGGATACTTTTCATCCCGATATTTTGCACGGTTCCTTTGTGAGAGGGGATGAAAGACAAAATGATTTTTTAGTTATAACTTCTCAATGCGTGGTCCGGTTCCTAAAAAAATTATAGTGTTATAAAGGAAGTACTTTAGGGATTGTTTCACAAAAGTTTCAGGTTTTGTAGTTCAGGAATTAGAGACATCTCAACTTTCACAAAACCTAGAATTCAATGATTCCTTTGAATATGAGAGTAAATCTAGCACTGCGAGGACCGCAGCGATGACACTGCGCTCCACACGCTGGTGGAGTGCACGGCGTAGGCGCAACAGCGCCAGGTCCTCGTAGTGGGTCTGGGCGTGGACACTCTCTCGCTCGAGACCATGGTGCGAGCCATGCTTTCCAGCGGGAGTAAGTGGGACTGCGCCGCCTCCTTCTGCGAGCAGGCTATGCTCGTGAAGGAGGCGGCGGGACGGGACTCACGTTAAAAAAAATGAGGGTAAATCTAAAGTGGCTATTGTAGAATGGACTTAATCTTTAAGCTCTTTTATGATTAAGCAAACAGGGCAGTTTCATACGCTCCCATGAGTCTGTTGAAAAAATACCTGTCCTTACGTGGCGTAAACGAAGTTGCGCGGGTCAGCTATTTATTATTATACTAGCTGTTACCCGCGACTTCGTCCGCGTGGAAATTATGTTATAAGCAAAGTATGAACCGTATTCTATTTGAGCCTCTAGGATAAGTCGTAACCAAAATGTGGGAACAAATTTAGGACATCCTCCAACTTATCCGGGGAGTTATGCGCTAGATGGATTTTTTTAACGTGAGGAAAATCCCACATGAATGTACTATGACTCCCACTGACTAAAAACCACACGTATCCTACCTAACAGCCTACGATTGGGAGCCCCGGGTAAGCCCACTAAAGGATACCTTAGGACTGCGCTAGATAGATAGGAAGAGACCTCATGGTTTTAGTGGGTCCAAGGCCGGTATGACGTACGTGTTTATTAATTAGCCCCTTTAATAATTATAAGAGTAAGTAGTATGGCGAAGCGCGAATACGAAACGTTTGTTAGATTAGGGCCACAGACTGAAAACTTTACGCATAATCGGAAGAGTTGAGACGATAACACTAACGCTAACGGTAGCCAGTAAATGGCAGTCGTTAAACCAAGTTGAAGACCTTATAGATTTAATAATTTTCAAAAGTAGGCAGTACAGTAGTAGCCTGTCCATTTCAACACGGCAATGCGGCTCACCACCTATTACGTTACGTGGGACAAATTAAAAAATGGTAAACATATAATATGACTCGATACCCCTTTGTTTGGGGATAAAGGCGTGACCGTATGCATGTACTTATTATGTTTAAGGTGATTTAATTTATGTACCTAACTATATTTTCAGCTTCGGTATCTTATGTAGAACACCCGGCGAGCATTTTTTTGTTAATATTTCCAATGTACAGTTTTGGCTTTTCTATCATTTTATTATATGTATAGATGTCACTGTAGCCAAAGCTCAACATTTTTCAGTAAAGTTGTTTTAAGAATGTTCATTATAAACAACGTTTGTGTAGCGTGTTGGCTTAATCATAAAAGAGCTGCTTAATGGTTATGGCTATTGTAAAATAATTCAGTCCGCGCCGAAGGCGTGGACTGAATTGCTTTAGAATAGACTTAATCTTTAAGCTCTTTTTTGATTAAGCAAACAGGGCAGTTTCACACGCTGCTTGATGAGTCTGATGAAGAAATGCCTCTCCTTTCATAGATCTTATGTGACGTATACGAAGTTGCGATCGTTAGCTAGTCTATACATATAATAAAACTGTTGAGGGTCGAGAGTCTACTGAAGCCGAAAATGAAATTACATTTTTCATGTGTGTCTGTCTGTCTGTATTCCGAATAAGTATCACGCCGAAGTCACTGAATGGATTTGAATGAAACTTAGTACAATCAGAGCTTATAATCCGAGGAAGGTTCTAGGATACTTTTGATCTCGATATTTTGCGCGGTTCCTTTGGGAAAAGGGATGAAAGACAAAACGGTTTTTTAGTTGTTACTTCTCAATGCGTTTTCGGATTCCAAAATTTTTTTTTAGTGTTATAAAGGGAATACTGTAAGGAATGTTTCACACAAGTTTCCATGTTAAAGGTTTTCTAGTTCAGGAATTAGAGACATCCCAACTTTTGCAAAACCTAGAATTCAAGGATCCCTTTGAATGTGAGGGTAAATCTAAACTGGCGTGTTGGCTTAATGATAAAAGAGCTTAATGATTAAGGCTATTGTAAAATAATTCAGTCCGCGCCGAAGGCGTTTACTCACGCCCCCCCCCCCCCCTTAAAAGCGGGATCGCACCCGAAACCCCAAAGACGTGGCATAGCACCCGAACCACCTCCTAGGCGAGGACGCAGTGGCGGCCGTGGGTCTGCTGGGAATCCTGGGACATCCTTCCGAGGGCTTACCCGGGGCTCCCAACCATAGGCTCTTAGGCGTTACTTAAGGTTTTTTTTAATTTGTAGGAGTCCGGCATAGCATCCACGATGGATTTTCCTTCACGTTATAAAAAAGTATACTACATATTACATGGCTTGTACAATAGTATAGCGTAGCCTGAAATTTGATTTATATTAGTGTGAGCTATGAGATCTAGAAAACTGATAAACTTACTTATTATGTTATATACTAAATGCATATTTAAAAACAAACACGTACTCTAATGAATTTGATTATTGTTCTTTATCAAGCCTATAAATTACTACTACTAATCTTTACAGTTAGGTACTTTTGATTGTTGCCCGTAAATACATAAACAAATATATTTTGTGTCTGTCAAGCCGTTAGAATAATTATATGAAAGAATATGAAATATAATTTCATTGACTGCCTCTGTGGCGTAGTCGGTGTAGTGATACTGCCTGTCGCGCCGGAGGGCTTGGTTCGATTTTTGGGTTGTTCCAATTAGTTGTGTGTTCCACAAATGTTTGTTTCGGAGTTTGGGTGTTTTCTATGTATAATATGTATGTATTTAGAATTATATAAGTATGTATATCAGTCGTCTGTTGTCTGGATATCGTAGCAAACACAGAATTTAATTTTTCCCTACCGGGCCTCCAAGATATTTAGCGTGATAATATGTAACCGGTGTGTAAAACCAATCTCTTACTAATATTACTGCAACGTTTTAGTTTAATCAATCCACATACTTACATATTTCATTAGCCTCTGCCTAGTCCGTAGGATATGTAGCGTGATAATATATAGCCTATTTAAAGATCCAACCTCTAGATTGCTATTCAAATAAAAGATTAATTAAAATTATTCAGTAATTTCTGTATTTTGCATAAATATACAAACAGATTTTCATTGTTCTCTGCCGAGGTCCTAAAAAATTTAGCGTAATAATATGTTGTCTGAGTGTAAAACCTATCTTCTACTAATATTCCTGCTGCGTTTTAATTAAATCAATCCAACGGTTTAAACATTTCATTGCTCTCTGCTTAGCCCCTAGGATATGTGGCGTGATAATATATAGCCTATTTTAAGACCACACCCCTAAGTAATATTTGTGCAAAATTTGAACCAAATCTGTTCAGTACTTTTCGAGATCCTTCCGGACAAAGCAAAGCAAACAGACAAACAGACAAACAGACAAAAAAAATTCTAACTATATTTTCAGCTTCGGTATCTTATGTAGAACACCCGGCGAGCATTTTTTTGTTAATATTTCCAATGTACAGTTTTGGCTTTTCTATCATTTTATTATATGTATAGATTTCTACAATCTACATACTAATTAGTGCTAAGCCGTGGACAACACAATACCAGACGCTAGTTTACACATATGTCCTTCAATTTAAAATATAACCAGCGCGGAAAGATAACATCTGCGAAGTAAATAAACTTATTTCAACACTTACATTGCGACAACTCTCCATTTCACAGATAAACTACATTTACGTCCAATGACGGCATCGTGACGTGAGAGATTCACGCACGTCCCCCCTAAGAAGCGGGATCACACCCGAAACCCCCTGAAGACGCGGGATAGCACCCAAACCGCCCGCGCCCCCTGGGCGAGGCCGCAGTGGTGGCTTTGGGTCTGTTGGGAGTCTTGGGACATCCTTCCGAGGGCTTACCCGGGGCTCCCGACCATAGGATGTTGGGCGTTACGCTAGGTTTTTTAGTCGGTAAGAGTCCGGCATAGCATCCATGATGGATTTTCCCTCACGTTAGAAAAAGAAAACTACATTTACCTACGTAGTACGATTTTCTCTGTAGGTTTTCAGGACGAGAACCTAGCGGCTTGGAGTTAAAATTGCAGTAGATACATGGAAGTCTGTAAGACCTTTTTCCTTTTTTTTATAGCACTAAGGTGGCAGACAAGGATACTGCCTGCCAGATGTACCGGTAGTCACCGTCGCCTATGGACGTTTGCAACACCGGAGGCGCTACACTCGCGCTGCTGACCCTGTAAAAACCTTCTAAGACCCCTTTTGAAGAACCCCCTACTGCGGCGTTTGGGAAAACCGAGGCACAGAGATCAGACCACAATCTAAGTTTGCGTGCACAAAAACCTGAATGAGCTTCCGATTCTACGAATACCTACGTTGCGTAAACTTCGTCGTGTTCGTGTAGCATGAAGATCCGTCCTCTCCCTAGGAGTGCTAGTTTCTGGCAGGCGCGCCCAATGCAGGTCTGTGGCAGACTTTGCGCCCAATACAGGTCTGTAACCAGAGCTCTGTAACAAGAAAATACCAGCAACAAAAAAAGATAAAGGCACCTTCACTAGAAACGAGATTTTTTGACGTTTTTTGGTCGGTTTTTAGGGCTCCGTACCCAAAGGGTTACAACGGGACCATATTTATGAGACTTCGCTATTCGTCTGTCTGACTGTCTGTCTATCCGTCACGAGGCTGTGTCTCAGGAATCGTGATGGCTAGAGAGCCCAAATTTTCAAATAGGTATATTTTACAAATTCAGAAAAATAATATTTAATTTTAACGTGATATATTTTTTAAATTTTTGGCACGGAGGTGCGTGCAAGAATGTCTCTTTTTATTTTATACTACTTAGGTGGCAGACAAGCTTACGGCCCACCGGAAGGTTGGTAACCGTAGCCTATAGACGTTTGCAACACCAGAGGCGCTACACACGCGCTGCCGACCCGGGCGCAGGTTGTGACGACCCACAGTTGAAATTTTTCAAGCCGCCTGTAAGGCCTTCAACTTGGCTTAACGACTGTCATTTTACTGACAACCGGGACCAACGGCTTATCGTGCCTTCCGAAGCACGGAAACGCTCGTAAATAAATGTCACAAAGTGGTCCACGTGGTGGTCACCCATCCATATCCGGCCATAGTAAATGTTGCTTACTGCAGTGATCGTTTACAGAACAGAGTAGATGAGTCCGCGGGGCCACGAGCGCTTCAAAATCTAGAATTCTAAACTATAATATTATTTTGATCAACGTACTATACGGTAGTGAGTTTATTACCGAGTTTAAATAAACAGAGGCAGGATGTAGCTACCTGTAAGATTTCTTACTTGTGTTAACAAAATTATGGCTCCTCGTAAAACATTTGTAAAAGCACTAACTAACCGTTCAGCCATGTTTTCTGTGTGCCTTTCAGATTACACAAGCTTTGAAAGCAAAGCGGAGCAGTTATTTCTAAATAGCTTACTGGCTTACGTACGTCTGCTATTTGTCCCTGTTACATACACACATATAGTCATGCCTTTATCTCCGAAGAAGTAGGCAGGCATAGTATACGGCCACATTTCACCTTATAATTTTATGTCCCACATAATAGGTGGTGAGCCTATTACCGTGTCCAGAAACTTTTGACATGCCAACGTCTTATAATGAACGCCACCAACTGCATGCACAAAAAAGTGTCACGTTCCGCATAAAACAAGCGTGCAAGCGAGAACGCGGAACACGCGATAGAGAGGCACGATCGGCCTAAGCGTTCGACTTGTGTCTTCGCCCAAGACTGTCGGCCTCCATGACCGGGGGCGTGAGGACGGTGAGGGAGCTGCTTATCGTCCTTACAGAAGCAGGCCCTAGACGACAGCGTGCCGTGAATGACCCCCCAAAGATGCAGGATAGCACCTGAACCCAGATGAGGCCACAGTGGTAGCCAAAGTCTGCCGGGAAACCTGGGATATCGTTCCGAGGACTTACCCGGGACTCCCGGCCGTAGACAGCTGTAAGGGATCGTGTGGTTTTAGTTGGTAGGAGTCTGGCATAGCAATCATGTAGGATTTTGCTAATTGCAAAATCGAGATTCTTTTCACTTGTATGGTGCAAATATTAAGGGATATAATAAACCGAGCCTCAAAAGTTTTTATCGGCCACGGCATTTAGCCTCTCATTCAATAACTAAGCCACGCGAAAATGAAATAGCCTCGAATATACCAATTCGTCCTCTTTACAACGTCATCTAAACATTCCATTATAAGCATCAAATAAAGATCAACAATTATTTTAACTTGTCCTCCGTATTAATATATTAACACCTAATTTACTAATTCAGCCACATATTTTACATGTAATCACCATTTTCTATTTTATAGCTTCAAAACAAGAACCTCAAAATATTATAATGTAAGCCTCCACAGACAACATCAGTTTTTATAACTTAGCGTGTAAAATAGATATATCATATTCTTTTTTCGTGAAAATAGCCACTGCAAGGCTAGAGGCGAGTGCACAGGACGACAGCGACCGGCCATTGGCTATGGAACGCCGAACGTCACATCTCGCCGACCCTGCCCTAGCCAGGGTAAGTTATGCGTTCAGTCGCAATATGTCCAATTCGCAAAATGTCCAGCGCGCTCAAATTGTCCAATTCTCACAACGTCCAATTCGTAAATTGTCCAATTCTCACAATGTCCAATTCGCAAATTGTCCAATTCTCACTTCGTCCAATTCTCACAATGTCCAATTCGCAATTGGTCCAGTTCGTAAAATGGAGTTGTGCTTGATTACGGGAGGCGTTATTGACAACCTTCTGCGAGGCGAGATTCAGCTCGAAGTAAAAATGTCCTTTTCTCGAAAATGTCTTTCTCATAATGTTCTTTTCTTTAAATATCCTTTCTCATATATGTGCAATGCAGGATTAACACCGCGCAATCCGACTAGGATAGGTTAGGTTAGAAGGCTAAGACGGGAGCGGAGCGGAGCGGAGCTCCCGCATTAGCCTTCGTGGTTATTTTTTTATAACCACCTAAACACAACCACCCCAAATTCTAATTATTAACTGATCGTTCTGAATAACATACTTATACATCAAACTTACCAAGTGAATTGTGGTAACTTAGGTGGTTATAAAAAAATAACCACGAAGGCTAATGCGGAAGCTCCGCTGCGCTCCGCTCCCGCCTTAGCCTTCTAACCTAACCCATCCACGTCGGATTGCGCGGAGTTAATCCTGTAGTGCACATATTTTGAGAAAAGGACATTTTGACAAAAGGACATTTAGAGAAAAGGTCATTATGCGATGAGACGGATTAAAATACCTATGTTGATTCCATTTATCCATATAGATCCCTAAATACGAACTGGACCAATTGCGAATTGGACCAATTGCGAACTGGACCAATTGCGAACTGGACCAATTGCGAACTGGACCAACTGCGAACTGGACCAATTGCGAACTGGACCTATTGAGAATTGGACATTTGGACATTTTGCGAATTGGACATATTGCGACTGAACGAAGTTATGGCCCTCTCGGAAAGATAGACCCCGACAGTTCGACGGAGGTAGAGAGGCATTCCATGGTAAATAAGCGCCTCCCAAACGCAGCTCCAGGGTAAGGGATTAAAAGCGTTGGCGATGTCAAGAGACACTGCCACCACCACCTCACTCTGTTCTGTTGCCGCCTATAACAAAAAATACCTACTAAAATCAGAAAAAGACATCGACACAACAAACGTAACTTTTGTAATGTAACCCTCTGTGCGGGAATCCGACTCGCACATGGCTGGTTTTTTTTTTTTTCAATGTGAACACGTGAGTTTCGGTTTGGGTTTCGGCCGAAACTGACCCTGGGGCCGAAAGTTCGGTTTCGGTTTCGGTTTCGGCTGGAAAACCAGTTTCGGTCGGACACTACTTATAAATGACTTGCAACTCTCAAAAGTTAAAGGTAGAGGTGGATAAAGGTAGAACGAGTGCGAAAAGCCAAGGATAGAAAAATCATCTTGGGTTGTCCAACAATGGCAGATCGAGATAGTGCAAGAGCCCGACTGGAGAAGAATAGACTCGTTGTCGAGGAAGTCAAAAATAAAGACCCTATGGTGATGCTGAAGGATGTCCTGAGTATCAACTCTGACGAGGAGGTACTTGGGGCAATCAAGAAGCAAAACCGGGAGATTTTTGACAGCCTCGACAAGGAGGAAGTACGACTCGCAGTCAGATTCCGGAAGAGGGCAAGGAACCCCCACACAAGTCATCTGGTACTGTCGGTCTCCCCTAAACTCTGGAGAAAGATGACGGATATGGGATCGCTTCACGTGGACCTGCAGCGGGTTAGGGTAGTAGACCATTCACCATTGGTGCAATGCTCCCGCTGCCTGGCTTACGGCCACGTGAAGCGGTTCTGTACAGAGCACGAAGAAACATGCAGCCACTGTGGGGGTCCTCATTTAAAGACACACTGCGATCAATGGGCACTAAATGCGATACCTTGCTGCAGAAATTGTAAGAGGGCTAAGATGGATCGCCTCGAACATAACGCGTTTAGCCAAGAATGTCCCGTACGAAGACGCTGGGAGTCTCTCGCCAGGTCAGCCGTAGCATATTGCTAAGGGCAGCCAGGCGGGAAACTCTATCTATCGCGTGTTCCAGGCAAACCTCATGAAGAAAAAGCTTGCACAGAATGAGCTAATTATTGAAGCAGTTAAACGCAAGATTACTGCAGCCCTGATCCAGGAGCCTTGGGTGGATGGGACTCCAGTTATGAGGAGTTACCCGGGGGTACGGATCTTCCAAAACAATGCGACTGGAGACGAAAAAGTCAAGGCAGCTATAGCTGTCTTTGACCCAAACATAGACATTATTCAACATCCTGAACTCACCACAAATAACATCGTAGTGGTGAGTCTACAAACCGTCGCATGGAAGATCACCCTGGTCTCCTTCTACCTGGAGCCCGATCGACCAATTATCCCATACTTAAGGCAACTTAGGAAGATCGCAGCGAAACCTGGATTGGGGAAAATGATCATGGGAGGAGACGGGAATGCCTGGAACACGTGGTGGGGTAGCGAACGCGTAGACGGTAGAGGGAAAGATCTGTTAGAGATGATAGATCAAACGGGTCTCCAGGTGCTCAACACGGGCAACACCCCTACCTTCGACACCATACGTGGCACGACGAGGTTTAAAAGCCACGTCGATGTCACAATTTGCACTGCGAACACGCTGGACTTGGTGGTGAATTGGAAAGTAGAGGTAAACCTCACAAGCTCGGATCACAACGGGATCACTTTTGGCATCAAACTCAAAAGGTCTAGAGGCATGAACATCAGCAGGACTACAAGGAAGTACAACACCAAAAAGGCTAAATGGGACGAATTCCAGACGGAGCTGGACGAGCTTAAAAGAAGCGTAAACCTAACGGTGGATAGAGTAAGTAACATAACTACAAAGGAGCAAATTGACCAAGCCGTAAACGACTTCAGCCAAATCGTCACCAGGGCATGTTGTACTTCCATACCCGAAAAGGCCAAATGCCAAAGAACGTCGGTCCCGTGGTGGTCCGAAGAGTTGGCCAAACTAAAGCAGGAGGTCACCACCAAGCGGCGACGCATTCGATGCGCAGCACAAGTGCGCAGAGCCGGTGTCGTGAGGGAGTACCTGGAGACAAAGGCAAGGTACGAGGCAGAGGCGAAGAGGGCACAGACTGCGTCGTGGAAAGAGTTTTGCTCAAAACAAGATAGAGAGGGAATGTGGGAGGGGATCTACAGAGTGATTGGACGAACCGTCGGTAGAGCTGAGGACGTACCCCTGGAGCTGAATGGCGTGGCGCTAGACGAGGAAGGTTCAGCTAAATTGCTGGCAGAAACATTTTACCCGGACGACTTGGAGGAGGAGGATACGGCGGAACAGAAACGCATAAGAGAGAGCTCCGAGGCGGTGGCCGGGGGACCGTGTGGAGAACCGCACGATCCACCGTTCACCTCCTACGAGCTCGAGACAGCGGTCCGTTCCTTCAACCCGAAAAAAGCGCCCGGCGCCGATGGATTTACAGCGGACATCTGCAGCCACGCCATCAGAAACGAGCCGGAATTGTTCCTTTCCCTTGCGAACAGGTGTCTCACACTGCACCACTTCCCGAAGATCTGGAAGGAAGCGACAGTCGTGGCTTTGCGAAAACCCGGCAAGGATAGCTACTCGAAGCCGAAGTCCTATCGCCCGATAGGCCTCCTCCCCGTGCTGGGGAAGATCCTCGAGAAGATGATTATGTCGAGACTTCGACACCATCTGCACTCGAGGATCAGCCCCAACCAATACGGGTTCATGGCCCAGAGGAGCACCGAGGACGCCCTCTGTACCCTGATCCAGCGCATCAGGACGAAGTTGGACCAGAAAAAGATTGTTACTGTGGTGTCCCTGGATATAGAGGACGCCTTCGATAGTGCATGGTGGCCAGCCATAAAGGTGCGGCTCGTCGAGCAGGAGTGCCCCGAGGGACTTCGGAGAGTCTTGGGTAGCTATATGAGCGACCGAGTGGTGCATGTGAGGTATGCGGGAAAGGAGCAAACAACTAGAACAAGAAAGGGCTGCGTCCAGGGCTCTATCGGCGGCCCAATCCTCTGGAATCTCCTCCTGGATCCGCTTCTGCATAGTCTGGAGACGAGGGGCGAATACGTGCAGGCCTTCGCCGACGATGTCGTCCTGGTATTCGAAGGGGATACTGGGGAGGAAATCGCGGAACGTGCCAATGCCGCTCTCGAACATGTTAAGGCGTGGGGTGATAGGAACAAATTAAAATTTGCACCCCAAAAAACAAACGCGATGGTGATCACCAGGAAAATGAAGTTTGACACACCACGGCTTAGCATGGGCGGGATCGACATTGGCATGAAAACCGAGGTCAAAATTCTTGGCCTGATCATTGACCACAAGTTAACTTTTAAGGCTCACGTGGAGAGCGTGTGTAGGAGAGTGACTAGCCTCCACAAACAATTGGCCAGGGCGGCAAAGGCGAGCTGGGGCCTGCACCCAGAGATAATACATACAATTTACACTGCCACAATAGAACCTATAGTGATGTATGCGGCCGGCGCCTGGGCGCAGGCGGTTGGGAAGCAGTGCATCCGAAAGAGACTGAATTTCATACAGCGTAGCTTTGCGCAGAAAATTTGCAAAGCATATCGCACGGTCTCCCTCGAATCGGCCTTGGTACTGGCGGGTATACTCCCCCTTGATCTTCGGGTCAAGGAGGCAGCGCTGTTATACAGAATCAGACGAGGCGATCATATACCAGACCTGGCCGGGAGGGAGATCGAGCGAATGCTTTCTGTGGCGGAGAATCCTCACCCTGCCGAGCATATGCGCCTGGAGTTCGTAAATGTCGAAAACAAAGAGCAAGTGCAACAAAACCACTGCGAAGTAGAATTATACACAGACGGCAGCAAGATTGCGGGTAAGGTCGGAAAGATGGGGCCGAGGTTAGGACCCGCAAGCTTGGACTGCCGTCCTATTGTACGGTGTATCAGGCGGAACTCCTGGCCATATGTGAGGCAACGAGGATAATCCAGAAACATAGCGCTACAGTCTTTGGGGTGTTCAGTGACTCAACCGCGGCACTCCAGACGGTCGCGAATCCCAATTGTCTCCATCCCCTCGCTGTTGAAGCCCGGCAAAACATTAGGAAAAGTTTCCTAACAGGCAAATCTGTGTATTTGCACTGGATTAAGGCACACGTGGGGATGGAGGGAAATGAGAGGGCCGACCAACTGGCTAAGGAGGCGGCTTTGAGGTCGAGGCGGGCACCGGACTATGACCTGTGTCCTGTCTCATTCGTCAAGCGCAAAATCCGCATGGACACGCTTGGCGAATGGAACAGGAGATACGAGTCCAGTGACAACGCCTCGATCACAAAGCTCTTCTTCCCGAACGCGGTGGACGCATACAGCACTACCAGGAAATTCACCCCAAATAGATACACCACGCAGATGTTGACGGGACATGGTGGGTTCTCCGAGTACTTGACCCGATTCAAGTGCAAGGAGGACCCATCATGTTCCTGTGATTCCGAAACCGAGGAGACCATCCCTCACCTACTGGCGGACTGCCCGGTGTTCTCCAGACAGAGATACAACGTAGAGCAACAGATAGGAATGAGCGTAACATTAGATAATTTAAAGAATATAATAGCTGGTAAACACAGAAACAGATTTTCAGAATATTGTACAGATATATGTAAGATAGTAAACAATAGAAATAAGGTTGATTAATAAATATAGTTACAGCAGCATAACGTAGGTTATCCTGCCGGTAATAGAACAATAGTTTTTAAGAAAACTGGAAATTGTAGTACGATAGATATTAAGTAATAAAAAATGTAGGTAATAAGAAAATAGTAAATTCAAACGGAAATAAAAGAAGGATATACATCAGTAAGAAAAGTTGGAAACCATTGTAAAATGAGAGAAATTTTGGAAAGGAGCGGTGTTCATTTATTTAACCTAGTAGAAATAAGTAATATCTATACATATAATAAAATGATAGAAAAGTCAAAACTGTACATTGGAAATATTTAAAAAAAAATACTCGCTGGGTGTTCAACATAAGATACCGAAGCCGAAAATATAGTTAGAATTTTTTTTGTCTGTTTGTCTGTTTGTCTGTTTGCTTTGCTTTGTCCGGAAGGATCTCGAAAAGTACTCAATGGATTTGATTAAAATTTTGTACCAACATTAGCTAGGGGTAGGGTCTTAAAATAGGCTATATATTATCACGCTACATATCCTAGGGGCTAAGCAGAGAGCAATCAAATTTGCATTATAACATAATTTTCACGCGTACGAAGTCGCGGGCAACAGCTAGTACAGATAATAAAGCTAAATTAGAAGAGAGAATAGCAGGCGTCCCACCTGAAAATAGAATATAAGGATGTGCGAAAGAAAGAAAAAGTATGCGGCATGACTGAATAGACCAGAGAACTAGTGAGAACTGGAATGAATCTTTAGTGTAGGAAAGTCTCCGAAATGTAAATATCGGGGGATAGATTAGGTACACACCCAGCTATCCATGGTAGCTGGGCAAAAAAAAAAAAAAAAAAAAAAAAAAAAAAAAAAAAAAAAAAAAAAAACTCTCAAAAGTTCACATTTACAAACAGTTTTCAATAGATAGTAAATCTGCCTGATACTTGGGTAATTTGGGGGCACGGCAGTGCCCCCAAGCCAAGTCGAGCGCGAAGCAAACACTGCCGTACCATCCTTTACAGCAGTCTTTCCCAAAGTGGGCGATAACGCCCCCTTGTGGGCGCTGCAGGTCTCAAGGGGGGTGGTAAGAGACCCAGAAGAAAATGGGGGCGTTGTGTAGAGGCGGGCGGGCGGGGAGTGATTTGTAACTTTATTTAGCTAAGAGGCCTCTTAAACAACAACTGCAAGAGCTCTCGACTCTCAACAACAACTTGTGAACATCAAATAATATGAATTAAAAGATTGCTCAAACTCGGTTCTATTTTTCTCTTCGCGTAGTTCATATATCTGTCCTATTTTATTTAATATAGAAAAAAATAATGGTTATTAGTACTCGTAGATATCTATCATGTTTTAACAAGTTTTTGTTAAATAACCCGAATTGTGCATTCCTGTATCAGTCGGCTGGTTCATTGAATTCTTGTTCGGACTTGTTGAGTACGATTGAGCGTCGAATGAGATAAACGAGTTTATGCAGGTTTGTTTTATTCCTGTCGGTGCGTGCTGCTTAAGTCTATCATGTTTTAACAAGTTTTGGTTAAATAAACCGAAATGTGCATTTCTGTATCAGTCGGCTGGTTCATTGAATGCTTGTTCGGACTTGTTGAGTACGATTGAGCGTCGAATGAGATAAACGAGTTTATGCATGTTTGTTTTATTCCTGTCGGTGCGTGCTGCTTAAGCATTCCTATATAAACAATGTAATATTTATTTTATTTTCATTTGTGGTCCCGCGCGCAATAGATGAGCAGTACTTACGCCTCCTCTACTCGCGAAGTTGAACGTATTTCTCAAAGCAAAACAATGTCGGAAGTAAAAAAGAAGAGACGGCAATACTCTGCGGAATATATTTAATTCGGATTTATTGAAAATTCCACAAACCGATCGTCGCCTTTGTGTCTTCTATGTCTAAAAACATTTTCGAATGAAGCAATGAAGCCTTCAAGGCTGCAAGATCATTTGAATAAAATGTATCCAGATAAGAAAGACAAGAATGTAGCATATTTTCAAGACCTAGAGAAGAAGCATAATACTCAGCCAAGTGTAGTAAAACTATTTTCGGCGGCTGCTAAGCAAGATGACGACGGACTTCGAGCTTCGTACAATATCTCTTTGTTAATTGCTCAAAAAGGCAAACCACATAACATCGGAGAAGAGTTAATATTGCCAGCAATAAATGAAGTAATAACTACTGTGCTTCATAAACCGGCCGCAGATATTATCCGAAAAATTCCTTTGAGTAATAATTCTGTGCAAAGACGAATTGATGAAATGGCTGAAAACATTGAAGAATCATTGTGCGATCACCTGAGGACAAGTCAATTCTCAATTCAGCTCGATGAGTCCACTTTACCAACTAATGAAGCATTGTTGTTGTCTTACGTGAGGTTTATTAAAGATGAGAAAATATGTGAAGAACTATTCTTTGCTAGAAATTTAGAGACCGATACAAAAGGTGAAACCATATTCAATACATTGGAAAAGTTTTGCGATGAGAAAGAGATGGCACTCCGGCTATGACAGGGTGCCATAAAGGCTTCATAGCGTACTTAAAAAATAAAATTCCAGATGTCCTTGGTGTACATTGCGTTATTCATAGACAACATTTAGTTGCTAGAAACTTAAGTGAAAAACTATTTCAATCACTGCAATATGTCATCAAAGCAGTCAATAAAATCCGCAACAGCTCTTTGAATGATAGATTATTTCATCAGCTTTGTGTTACTAATGACGAGGATTTCAACCGTTTGTTGTTTCATACTGAAGTTCGTTGGCTATCAAGAGGCAATTGTCTGACTCGATTTTACAACCTGTTTGACTCTGTTATAGAGTTCTTGGAAACTAAAGATACAGAATTGCACGACAAGCTCATAACATCAAAGAATGATATAGCTTACATGACAGACTTGTATAAATTGTTCAACGACATGAATCTCCAACTGCAAGGCGATAAACTAAATTTAATTAAAACAAAAAACGTCGTTGTTACACAAAAAGAATCTGGGCAGACGTGAGTTTCACAATTTTCCAAATTTATCAGTATCATGCAGTAACGACGAATTGTTTGCCTACTGCCAACATTTGGAAAACCTCCACGTTGACTTCACCGAACGATACCAGGACATTTTGAACTTAGAAATACCAGACTGGGTGTTGGATCCGTTTTCAAATATCAACACAGCAATGTCACCTCAGCTGGAAGAAGAACTTATAGAATTGACAACAAACGAGGAAATAAAAATCAAGTTCAAAAATGGTTACCAAGAATTTTGGCTTCAAAAACCGATCCCTCAATTGTACCCTGAATTGTGGTCAATCGTTCAACGATTCTTGATAGCATTCCCATCGTCATATTTGTGTGAACGTGGATTTAGTGCTGTGACAACACTGCTTACTAAAACGAGAAATCGTTTGCTTGTTACCGAACGTGGCGACTTGCGACTGTTCTTGAGTAAATTGGAACCTGATATCAACAAACTTATTAACCAGCATCAGATTCATCCTTCACATTAGTTTTTATATAAGGATTGATTATTTTAGTTATATTTTTAATAAAAGATACTCTGTTTTTATACTATAAAGTTGCGTTTCAATAATCATTCTTATTGGCAGGTGGAGCCCGTAAGAGTTAATTGAGACCTAAGCGCCGTTGTATGTTACCTACTGCGCTCAGGTTTCAAGTTGCGGGTTATTGTAAAAGTTTCGTTTAGAATTCTCTGTAAATACACATAATATACATTGTTTTTTTTTCTTTTTTACACAACATCACATATATAGGTCACAATAATTAATTAATTTAATTTAAGTTATAGTGGTTTTAAAATAGGTGAAAAAATGGGGGCGCTAAAAAATATTTATTCTCAAAGTGGGCAGTAGACAAAATAAGTTTGGGAACCACTGCTTTACAGGAACCATTTCGCCGCATTTTCAGGCCCCTAGTAGAGAACCTCTGGATAAGACCAGAACGCAGAAATTTTCGTCATCTACTAAGCTATAATCACATACTTAAAATTCAAAATTTCAAGTCTGTAGGTCATTTACTTCCGGAGTTAAGCGAAAGCAAAGTTTCGCATTTATGACACTCATTTCACTCATGATCATCAAAATAGAACTAGTACTTCCCATAAACTCTAAGTTTGGGAACCACTGCTTTACAGGAACCATTTCGCCGCATTTTCAGGCCCCTAGTAGAGAACCTCTGGATAAGACCAGAACGCAGAAATTTTCGTCATCTAGTAAGCTATAATCACATACTTAAAATTCAAAATTTCAAGTCTGTAGGTCATTTACTTCCGGAGTTAAGCGAAAGCAAAGTTTCGCATTTATGACACTCATTCACTCATGATCATCAAAATAGAACTAGTACTTCCCATAAACTCAGAGAGCTGAAATTTGGTACAGAATTAGGGTTTAATCACCACATAAAGGGAAAACTATAAAAACTAGGATAATCGAAGATACCTGGTGACCCTGATTAGAAAACACAAGAGCCCAACCAAACTATTAGAGATCGACATACCGCCTTTACAAATAATATTCAACTTGGTGGGCCGCTTTATTTGAAGTCAAAAATCGAAGGTCTGAAGTATCTGATGAAGAACCTTCAGCTGGTCTCAGGTGTATTAGAGATATGGTAATGCCCCCTTCTACTATTGGGACATAAAAAATCGACATCTGACACATCTTTTAATTTAATCTAGCCTATAGCATCCCACTGCTGGGCGAATGCCTCCCCTTCTGCTTTTAATCACTACATATTATAAAACAAAGTCCCCAGCCGCGTCTGTCCGTCTGTCTGTCCGTTTGTTCACGATAAACTTAAAAACCACTGCATGGAGTTTCAGGCTGAGATCACCAATCGAGAGAGTGGTTCTCGAGGAAGGTTTTCGTATATAATTTGTTGAGTTTTTGTTGACATTGACTAAAATATTACGACATTAGTTGGAGAGGTCAGAAAAAAATAAGGCGTCTGGGAGCTTTTAACGAAAACGCTGCCTAAACCCTTCGAGGTATTACAAAATAATGTACTATGGAATTGTGTATCTTATATAGGCCTACAGAAAAGTCCGCGGCAGCATATGTTTATCTCTTAAGGATAACATACAATAACCATGTTCATTCTTTAAAAATTTAGCAATTATAAAGTGGTAATTGGAATGCTATTTACACCAAGAAAGTGTTAACCCATCTCAATTTAAATACATTAGTGGGCATGAAAATATAATGAAAATTATTTGTTCCCTTTACACCATGCAAATTAAATGAATACCTTAGGAGCAGTGGCGGCGTAAGGCGTGGGCGACCTGGGCCACCGCCCACGGCCTCGCGGTGCAAGGGGCCTCGCGCCTCAAAAAATTTTATGCATTGCTTCAAACCGAAAATAAAAAAGGTATAAATTAATTTTGTTAGTAGCAAATGTTGCCAGACTACAAAAACATAATTTTCACATTATTTTTTTTTAGTCTGGCAACATTTGCTTACGTTGCGTAACTACTAAATCGCGAGTAGGTAATCCTTGCCGCCGCACAGTGGATAGATTCATACAAATCGGCGGACATAGGAATCTTGAAAAACTTTTTACTGATTTTACAAAAAAACTAATGATGCCAATCATCTCTCAAAAACTCCCGATCCCGTATGCTAGTCATATTATTTTTGATGTGGGTAGGACAGTACTAAGCTAAAATGTGGTTTATTAACAATAATTATAACTGTAAAAAAAAACGAATGAGACATTATTTTCCTAAAGCAAATAAGAAAAATGATATTTTGTCATATAGCTCCCAGAGCAGTGCCTAGGGGTACTTAAATGTTTGACAGGTATTTTGCTAACAACCCATTAAAAGTCACTATAAGCGTTAAAATAAGAAAACACGAGAAATCGCAAGCTATCTCTTTTTAGGGTTCCGTAGCCGAATGGCAAAAAACGGAACCCTTATAAATTTGTCATGTCTGTCTGTCTGTCCGTCCGTATGTCACAGCCATTTTTCTCCGAAACTATAAGACCTATGCCATTGAAACTTGGTAAGTAGATGTATTCTGTGAACCACATTAAGATTTTTACATAAAACTAGAAAAAAAGCATTAAATTTTGGGGGTCCCCAAACATAGAACTGAAAAACTCAAATTTTTTTTTCATCATACCCATACGTGTGGGTTATCTATAGATAGGTCTTCAAAAATGCTATTGAAGTTTCTAAAATCATTTTTCTCTAAACTGAATAGTTTGCGTAAGAGACACTTCCAAAGTGGAAAAATGTGGCCCCCCCTCTAACTTCTAAACTAAGAGAATGATAAATCTAAAAAAAAATATACAATGTACATTGCTATAAAAACTACCAACGAAAATTGGTTTGAACGAGATCTAGTAAGTAGTTTTTTTTAGAACGTCATAAACCGCAGTTTTCGCATAGAAAAATCACTTCTACAGCGAAGGTGTTAAAACATCAATCAAAGTTACAACGAACTACAAGAACCTTTATGTTATGGTACTTGCTGCTACAGAACCCTTCATGGGCGAGTCCGACTCGCACTTGGCCGGTTTTTAATGTACTTTTCCATACATTGAAATCAGTTTTGTCGAATATTTTTTTAAAAATTGAATTTAATCAAAATTGTGTATTAATGTTTTCGACTACAATCATGAAGATATACACATTGGCATCACTAGTTTTTGTAAAAACAGTAAAAAGTTTTTAAGATTCCTATGTCCGCCGATTTGTATGAATCGATCCACTGTGCGCCGCCGACCAGTGAGGGGAATCCCTTGGTTTATTCGTTCCGGACTGTTGGTTCCACTAAGCGGTCCACCAGAATTTACAAATACTCATGGACCCGTTTAGGTAGTGGAACCAACATAATATATCGCACACCGAGATAAAGACTAACACAAATCAAAATAATTCAAAATCGAGTTATTACTATTATAGGAATCTGCGTAGTAAACTGCACAAACTCCAAAGACACCTGTATTAAAATGACAAATAATAATAAGTTGACGGCCCTATAAGTGAGTGTTACCGATTTGGCACCCACATACCCCGAGCACACAAAGACTCGAGTATTTCGAATTACTTTATTATTCGTTATTCACTGCACTGAATTACTGGGAATTATTTTGAATTAGTCTAGTATTAGTGACTGAATTTGATATTTTTTGTGACGATGATCTCACTATTTCGACTTACTGTAATATTGATGAACCAATGTAAGTATTTTTATTTACGTAACTGAAAATAATTTGATAGTGTTGAAATAAATTTAGATTTTTATAGTTGGTTGAGTATTTGTGGTTAAAATAAAATTCGCTCTTATTCCAAAGTAATAAAAGCTATTCATTTTTCGATTTCAGGATTATTTTGCGTTGATGTTGTATTTTTGACAGTGAGGGAAAAAATACAACTAAAACGGATGTTGCTTGGATTATAAAGGTTTTTTTTAGTTAGTATAGTCTTTGTGATGTAATTCAAATGAGTCAATTTTATTTGGAGAATATGAAGTGTCGTGGTCTTCTAAAGTTAGAAAAAGCGTTGCCTACTAACCTAACCGAACCTGTGAGCACCGATTTTCAGTTAGACCTGCAAGAAACGGTAACAACGCCTTCTCTGAGTAACAAACCGTCTGAGGAAAGAAGGAAACATTAAATAATGACAATGAGGAGTTAGAAAATAACGAAAACCTATTACTAGCACCGTCTACCAGTACCGAGGTGCGACCATCGTACTAATATTTCAACGGTTAACAGTAAATGTAGCGATTTTGATGACTCTGATGCTGATCAGCATTTCATTTTACCTACCAACGTGGGAACCAGGTACATTGATTGTAGAAAAACAACCCGTCTGTCAAGGAGTATGTACATAAGTAGATACTATTATAAATTATTATTTTCAAAGTCTGATTATAATAAATTAAGTAACTTTGGTGATCAAATCACCGTGTATGTGATGTGTGAAATTTTATATATAAAATGTGATTCTTTGTTATCTTTATTTGTTTATAATTTAAATAATTAATAAATATAATATTTTTCTAGTAACAGTACTGTTTTTTTTTTCAAAAATGCACTAAATTTATAATTAGGTATAGGTACACTACTAATATTGATATAGATTTGATAGAAAATAAACAGAATAACACTTCATTCATTAAAACATTTTCAGTAACATCACCACAATTTGAGTTAGTAAAATAATTGAAAAAATATTTAGTCATGATTACTAGGCTAACTCAAAAAATTAGATTATTAAGGTCATTGTGCTATTTCATGAGAAACCGTTAATCAATGACATAATTAATTTTATATTTACAACATCATACATTTAAAGTTTTCTAAAAAAATAACTACAGATAGAATTAAACGTTTTTTTCGCTTCCTGAAAAAAGTGACTTTTTGAGTTGTGTTAGTCTTTATCTAAGCGTGCGATATGTTTTATCCTGGATTTTTTTGGGATGGGGGAGGTGACCCCACATTTGCCGTAAACCTCTGTGGTTTAAAGTTTTTTTTTCCTTATGGCGATACTATTATTATTGGCGCCACAGAACAGGGCCTCGCGAAATCTGTCTTGCCCACACCAAATTTAGGTCTTGCCCCGCCACTGCTTAGGAGATACAGCAAATCAAAATAATGCGCAACGAAATTAATTTTGTGTCGCCATGATTGAACTGGGTCATACATTATACGGGTCACATACTAACTTATTCTTCTACTTTTATCGCAAATATTTTTTCGTTAAAAGTGAATAACGCTTACAGCAGATTACTTTAGGTAGGTGTAATATTTCAAAATAAGCAATTTCATAGAAAATAGTAAACAAAGAGCCTTTATTTTAGAATTTTCTTCAGTATTAGCCATTTACATACAAACATCGGCGTGTTACAATTTTATTACATGTATCAATGTAGTAGACGTAACGTGTATAAAATGACATCAATCAAATGTCATCAATATTCTGAAAAAGAAATTAAACATAGAGTTCATAAACTCTTTTGAAAATACATACTGTACCTACCTTAGAGGATCGTTATGAAAATAACATGATAGTAAACAACCACCACTAAGCAATAAGAATGGGGACTATCCTGATATCCTGAAGGATTTAGATGACGCCGATGACCTGTGCTTGCTGAGGCACTCACACGCCACAAATTAGAGATAGTACAGATGGAAACCTACATACTAAATTCGCTGAGGCTACGCACACATAGACAACTTATTCACAGACACGAGGTCAGGCGGTCTCAACCGAATTTTCGATAGGTACTGATTTGTGCGCGAGTGTGTGTAGCAGAGGGTAGGTGTGACAAAAAAAGTACATACATGAGTTTTCCATCTGTACTATCTCTAATTTGGACACACGCCGTCATGCATGTCTACAGGACAACGTGCAAAATGAGACAGCGAATGGAAGGACTGAAAATAAAATCGACAGACGCAGGAGATGAGGTGCGGGGAGAAAAGTCTGTTTCGCTGCGCATTGGCACAGATGTCGAGCGCAATATATCCTACCTAACAGTCTACGGTCGAGAGCCCCAGGTAAGCTCTCGGAAGGATACCCCAGGACTCCCAACAGAACTACGGCTACCACTGCGGCCTCACCCAGGGGGTTAAGTAATGCTACTAACTAACAATACACTTACTCGATCAATTAATCGTTTAAATTACACTGTTTTGCATAAGTGTAAATGTTCAAGGGCACTCTTTTAAATCGCATTGTACAACGAACTACAAATGATATGTGTAGTGCTGCAATAATTACACCACAATTACAGTTATAAATTCAATGACATTGTATCACTAATGAAATCAGTCATTACAAGGCGTGAAATCATCGTACAACAAATAAAGAGTGAAACAGAGAGAACGGTGAGGAGCCGTCTGCGTTGTGCCTCAGATAATATTTTAGTACATTATTAGACAGATAGGCAACTGCCTGCCCCCCACTGAGTAAGCTTCCTCACCCCCGCCACAGCTGTCATTATAGTTGGGGGGTACTTTGATGGAACATTTCCTTTACCTTTTTTTTTTGACGTGAGAGAAAATCCTCATGGATGTTATGCCGGACTCCTACCGACTAAAAAACCTCACGTAACGTAAACATCCTATGGTTGGGAGTCCCGGGTAAGCCCTCGGAAAGATGTCCCAGGACTCCCAACAGACCTACGGCTACCACTACGGCCTCGCCTAAGGGGTGGTTCGAGTGCTATCCCGCGTCTTTGGCGGGGTTTCGGATGTGATCCCGCTTTTAAGGGGGGGGGGCGTGCGTGAGTTCCTCACGTCGCGCTGCCGTCGTCATGGGCCTTCTGTAAGGACGGTGAGCCGCCCTCTCACCGTCCTCAGGCCCCCGGTCATGCAGGCCGATAGTCCTCGGCGAAGACACGTCGGCAGCCTCTCCCGAAAATTGCTTTACCTTAGTATGACGTTAACACATTCAATGACATTGTATCACTAATGAAATCAGTCATTACAAGGCGTGAAATCATCGTACAACAAATAAAGAGTGAAACAGAGAGAACGGTGAGGAGCCGTCTGTGTTGTGCCTCAGATAATATTTTAGTACATTATTAGACAGATAGGCAACTGCCTGCCCCCCACTGAGTAAGCTTCCTCACCCCCGCCACAGCTGTCATTATAGTTGGGGGGTACTTTGATGGAACATTTCCTTTACCTTTTTTTTTTGACGTGAGAGAAAATCCTCATGGATGTTATGCGGGACTCCTACCGACTAAAAAACCTCACGTAACGTAAACATCCTATGGTTGGGAGTCCCGGGTAAGCCCTCGGAAAGATGTCCCAGGACTCCCAACAGACCTACGGCTACCACTACGGCCTCGCCTAAGGGGTGGTTCGAGTGCTATCCCGCGTCTTTGGCGGGGTTTCGGATGTGATCCCGCTTTTAAGGGGGGGGGGGGCGTGCGTGAGTTCCTCACGTCGCGCTGCCGTCGTCATGGGCCTTCTGTAAGGACGGTGAGCCGCCCTCTCACCGTCCTCAGGCCCCCGGTCATGCAGGCCGATAGTCCTCGGCGAAGACACGTCGGCAGCCTCTCCCGAAAATTGCTTTACCTTAGTATGACGTTAACACATTCAAGCTCTGTAGAAAAATCGTATTTTTAGTGTAGTGTAGGCTTAGATCAAGTATAACTAGATGTAATATCGACGCGAGAAATCCGGCACCTATAAAAGACGGCTCACTACATCCTTGTTTGAACTGGCGACAATGGGCCGACATTGAATAATACAAACGTATGGAACAAAACGACTTAACTGATATATCAGTGGCATGGTATTTAATGCTTACGAATAATAACTTAAAGGTACATTTTACGTTAAATGTGATACAGTCTTGAATTATTTATTTACGATTGCTAATAAATAGAATATAGGTATAACTACGTATCGACTTGGGACACTTTTTAACTTTCATTTTGTTCGCGACCCGTAATCTATGTTATTCTTGATCTAAGAGTGTAGGTGACAGAATTGAAAACGAATCATTTGTATGGAGTGTCCGCCCTGTGGTTGTGCCTAAAAGAAAATAGACGAGGATGTAACCCACCAGACACGCTCGATTCGCCAATTCTATATTATTGGTAGATTCAGAAGTAAATTATGGCAGATGTATGTACGAAATAAAATCTTGGGACACTCCGAGGGCTTACCTTGGGCTACCAACCTTGGGCAGTGGTAGGGATTTTAGTACGTAAGAGTTCGTCAGAGCATCCATGAGGAATTTTCACACGTAAATAAAACGTGTTAAAACAAAATCTAGTACTGCTCGTTCGCTCTAACTTTGCCGCTCGGCTCCATACTAAAGTCGAATTTTTAATTAGACGAAGTAAATTGACAGCAAGTAATGTCACTTCTTCATACAACAATTAACAATTCGGGTATACGCCTCTACGCCAGCGGCACTATAGATGGTCCTAATATACATGCTAAGAAAGTCACGTTAAGTCAATGCTACGCAGTAATATATTATAAGTACATACACATACATATGGTCACGCCTTTATCCCCGAAGGGGTAAGCAGAGGCATATTATATGCCCACATTTCACCTTTTGTATAATTTGTCCCACGTAATAGGTGGTGAGCCGTATTGCCGTGTTTAAATGGACAGGCGCAGGTTGTGACTGCCTGCTGTTAAAATAAAGCCTTCAACTTAGCTTAACGACTGCCATTTTACTGGCAACCGGGACCAACGGCTTAACGTGCCTTCCGAAGCACGGAAACGCTCAAATAAATGTCACAAAGTGATCACATGGATGGTCACCCATCCATGGACCGGCCATAGTGAAAGTTGTTTTTCTGCAGTGATCGTTTACAGAACACGGAGTCCGCGGGGCCACGAGCGCTTCTAATATGCTTCTAATAAAGTAATATATTATGGCAGTCGTTAAGCCAAGTTAAAGGTCTTATGGTGGCTTGGAAACTTCCACAGCAAGTAGGTAGCGATAGTCTGCTCTTCCAGACAGTTATGCTGTACCTGGCAGAAGAACCTCCTGGATTTTTTTTTTACAGAGGTTCTATTAGTAGAATCAAGTAGTAGTAGATCCTCCCGGAACCAATGGAAATGAATAGTTTAATTTCCAATTATGTAGAACGACATAAGAAATGCGAATTGTGGACATATACAGGGTGGAATTTAAAGACGGTAGTTGGAGGGAAAGTACCCTAATATTGATAACGGCAAGTTTTGCTGAAAGGAAACATTTATTTATTTTTAAAAGTAAGTAAAACTGCATTTAAAGATTTTTGGTAAATCACCTGCTTGACCCAGGAATCGAACCTGAAATTAGGCTGTTTTTTTTTCTTCAGATAGTGAGTAGGCTTTACAATAAAAACATATTTTCCTTGGTCTTCCTTTAATTTAATATACTATGTTGATCAAAAGAAATTGTTCCTTACTAAAGAGTCTTTCGGTTGGTATCATAAAATACTGTATTTTTTTCACATCTCCCAGGTTCGATTCCTGGCTGAAGCAGATGATTTTTCAAATATCTTTAAATGCAGTTCTACTTACTTTTGAAAATAAAGGAATGTTTCCTTTCAGCAAAACTTGCCATTATTAATATTAAGGGTACTTTACCTCCAACTACCGTCTTTAAATTCCATCCTGTATAGTAGGTATACCTCTACTTACTGAGCGTACTCCAAAAATTTACGAAGTACTGTTATAATTAACACATGACACACATCGTCGAGGTCACACCACACTGTCAGTATGTCGTGTACGGAATCAATTCGATCGATTTCTGATGAAGTAATCATATTGCGGATCATAAATGACTTGCAATAATTTAAAGTTCACGTTTACAAATAAGTATTGATGTCTGTGGACTGTAAATATGTCTGTTTGTGATGTAACAAAGAGATAGATAATAGCTCTAAGCCTAGATTAGCCTAAAGATCAATGAACCTAAATAAGGAGAGCACGTCTTTATTTCTTGTTATTCTGGAGTATTCTTTAATGATTAACGAATACCCCAGAATAATGTTGATAGCTAAAATAAATAAAACAACATTTAAGTTTAATTTTTATTTAGTTATTCTAACAATCAAACGTCTATTCCTACAGGTTTACCTAATTCTAGTGTTGCAATCTCCCAACACACAAAATAGGAATATTAACCAATTAATTCAAAACTTTTATAAATTTGTCAATAGCTACGAAAACCATATCATAGCTACTTATACAGCTGAGCAACTCTCTCTCTTTTTATTCTGAGATGGAAAAATGCAATTCACTTTTTGCGAGGCGCTATACAAAGACGTCTCAACACACTGTCCTACGCCAAACGCATCCAGTTCCTCGCTGCAATCCTTTCCAGCTCGTCAGTCCATCTGACCGAGGGTCTTCCTACCCCACGTTTACCAAGTTGCGGTCTTCACTCCAGAACTCATTTGCTCCATCGGCCATCGTTTCTTGAACAAATGTGGCTAGCCCACTACCGCTTTATACTCTGCGAGCTATACACTATTGTTCTCTGATAGTAGCACAGGGCTGACAGGGCGGAAACTCCATACAAAAATGTTTGTTATCACACCCACTAATATACACGTAATGTGAATGCTTGAATCAAGCTTCAATGTGTGTGTGAGTATACTAGGGTCACTAGCTATGGAAACAAAATAATAAGGAACAGAACGCAATCTCATGTATGTTGGTACTTTTTTTTCAAACCTACCCTCGGCTAAGCACAAATTAAACCAAAGTCGACGGAAATACGTCATCAAACATGAGTAAGATAAGCCTACGGGTAACGGATATGCCTATCTCATTATACATATAAGCTTCGAATTACGGTCAAGTACTTTTAATACGGCATTACTGTACGGCAATAGATACGTCAACTTGTGCGGGGGGGTAGGGGAAGCTTACTCAGTGGGAGGCAGAGAGTTGCTGATCTGTATGTACTTAATACTATTATATTATCTTTGATAGTAGCACAGGGTGGAAACTCCATACAAAAATGTTCGTTTTCACCCACACTAATATACACGTAATGTGAATGCTTGAATCAAGCTTGAATGTGTGTGTGAGTATACTAGGGACACTAGCTATGAAAATTAAATAATAAGGAACAGAACGCAATCTCATGTATGTAGGTACTTTTTTTTCAAGTCTACCCTCGGCTAAGCACAAATTAAACCAAAGCAATAGCACAAAGTACGTAGGAAGTAATACGTAATGCATGCAACGCAGTGACACTCTCTCAAGCACTGACTCGGCAAACGACACTTACATTTTGGTGGGGGGATGGGGAAGCTTACTCGGTGGGAGGCAGGGAGTTGCCGATCTGTATGTAATACTATTGTATTATCTTTGATAGTAGGTAGTGTAGTGTAGTATTTATATTGATACCATCATTATTAATAGTGTCTGGTCTACTCAGCAGGCCTTGTCAAAATAAATAACAATGACCCATCGAATCTATTACACAACTTGCTAGAATACATTCACTTACCTTTAGAGAAATAATAGACTGATGTTATTACTACACAAAACATGATTGCATACTGTTACTGTAGACAGAAATATTCTATACCTAGTAGATTAGGAGCGCGGCTTCACCCGTATAGAATTTGTTCCCAGTTCCCATAAGAACTTATTCTTGGGATTAAAACTAGCCTATGTATTCTCTGTTGGGAATCCTGGGGATATCCTTTCGAGAGTTTACCCGGGGCTACCAACCGTAGGCAGTAGGTCGGGAACGTGTTGGTTTTTAGTCGGTAAGAGTCCGGCATAGCATCTATGACGGTTTTTCCACTCGTTAAAAAATGCTTATAATATGTAGGTATTATTATTAGGTATTATACCTAACTATAATCTATACCTGTAACAATTCAGCCAGATCTATTCAGCCGTTGATGAGTGATTGAGTAACAAAAAGAGTGTTGTGGCGTAAATTAGGAGACGCCTACGTACGATTGATTGATATAGGTCACAAAGTAATTCGTATACATATAGTCACGCCTTTATCCCCGAAGGGGTAGGCAGAGGCATATTATATGCCCACATTTCATCTTATAGTTTCATGTCCCGCTTAATGGGTGGTTAGCCCATTGTCGTGTTGAAATTACAGACGCAGGTCGTGACGACCCGCAGTTGAAATTTTTGAAGCCGATTGTCATTTTACTGAAAACCGGGTCTCATTTCAAGTTTTCCTTACAGTACTGTAGATTAACACTTATAAACGACAAAATTATTACTTTTACATTTACTGCCAGATTGTCAATGCAATAGGCAGAGCCAGAGAGAAAAGAACCTGGCAATAAAACTCACGGCCACTTTTCAAACTGATTAATAATTTCAGTAGTTTACTGCATTGAACTTGTCAACTAAACCACAGGTAATAATATAGTCCATACTAAACTAGTGGCAGAAAAGGGCAAGAATTTTAGCCTGCAAATTAAATTCAAAATGCTTTCACTAGGTATACATTAAGAATTCAATGCGCAGGCAATTGAAATAGATCTTTGTGGATTACCTTTTAAAGTGATCTCGTTTTGTAACTTTACGTTGCAGTGGAAGAATTTTTAACTCTGTGTAAAGGTGACTTCAGACAACGCTACTCTACTGTGCTATAGTTGTGCTTTTACATAGTACATTTGACCACGCCTTTTATCCCCGCAGGGGTAGGCAGAGACATATTATATGCCCACATTTCACCATTTCAAAAATTGTCCCACTAAATAGGTGATGAGCCGTATTGTCGTGTTGATATGGACAGGCGCATGTCGTGACTGCCTGCTGTTGAAAATTTTCAAGCAGCCAAAAAGGAATTCAACTTGGCTTAACGACTGCCATTTTACTGGAAACCGGGACCACGTGCCTTCCGAAGCACGGAAACGCTAGCAAAATAAATGTCACAAAGTGGTCATGTAATGGTCATCCATCCATAGCCGGCCATAGTAAATATTGCTTACTACCGTAATCGTTTACTTCATCATATCATAGTGTTATGCTATGAACAGCTATTATATACAGAAGATACTTAAAAGAACTTGTAAGCATTGTAGATTGTTATTGACTCAGTTTTAACGAAAGTCAAAATATTTTTGGCTTCTTGCACAATAATTTACTTTTATACTTTGTGTAATTTTACTTTTAAAGTTAGCAGTATACATACTTTTATCAATTGACGTGAACATTCTGTTGAAATTCTTATTAAACAATATGAAGTTGAATATTTTACTAACCGTAATCTGAATTTAATAAAGGAGGATCAGGTTGTTTTGCACAATGAAAGTTGCATAGCATTATTTAAGTAGCGAATATGTAGTTGTTTGGTCGTTGTTGTAGCATGTCTCCTCCATGGTTGGCTTAATTCCTGTAATATTTTAATTTATTCACTTATTTTGAAACTGCCAGAAACTGCTATTCCTTTCTTAGTTGAATTCTCCTAGATAGGTATTTACTATATTTCTGCTCCAGATGACTCTTAAATTGGTCACCTATTATCTTACTTTAAATGGTTTTCAAAATGTTATGTTTCATCAGAAGCCAGTTTTTTTTACAATTCTAACTTGATGAAATAATAAAGTTTGTCTATCTAGGTACATATTTCATACTTTATCAACAAAAGTCTTAGAATCCTGTATCGTAAAAATGTCTGCATTACCAATACTGTATCACGGTATGAGAGTTTTCGAACTGAAGAATGATATAAACATGGAATCAACATCATCAACATTGTCAACTTAGAAGTTTCTTGCAGGGCTGGCAGCGCGGGTGTTTCGTCTTTATCTCTTGTTTTGCAAACGTTCATTATGATGTTTTGACTACAGAATATCTGGTGGGTCGTAAGACTCGTAAGCGTCTGGAAAGTAGACATGGTCCCTCAAACTTGTCTAAGAAACATCTCAAACATCTCTAGATCATAAACTATGATTTCAGAATACTTACTTCATTACTGACAAAACTACAGTTTTAAACACAATACAGTTGTACATATTTCAAAATTGATGGAACAAATGTGTGAAAGTTACAATCATAAATGTACTTCTTCAAGGTTAGTCTCATTTGCACAAACGAGGTGGATTGTAAGTAACATATTTGTATATACAAAATCACACTTGAAATCAGACACAAAACTGAATTTATTATTGCACAATGTAGGAATTGCAGCAATTGTATTGTTCTAGTTAAATTTGATTGTTAGAAAATTGTGCGCGTGCAATAGAATCTGATTGTAATTACTTAATGATCCTATTATATTTTTATTCGGTGTGCAATCACAGTGAAAGCTTTGTACAAAACTTTATACGTCAACAAGATATAATAATGTTAGAGATCTAGTGATTAAGAGATATTTAGTTAGAAATCTTGTATTAACCACTGATTTTACTATTGCAGGTTTTCTAATACTTACGCGGATTATTGCGAATTCAATATGTATAGCATTGGATTCTGATCTCAAAGATTTAACCATGTACCACGCGATGTCATGTCTTAAAGAAAAGTTTAATCCAAAACAAACATCACATATTCAGAGGTAAATATCGTCAAAATTTTGGATTGGTATAGACATAATAAAGAAAAGGAAGAAGAGAACAATTTATTATCGTTATAAAAAGAATTTTCGCCATGTAACGCCTAATCCCATTAATTACTCTGGGTTTAGTTTAGAGTCGGGATTCAAAACGCTCCCACTCTAAAATAAAACACAATATTAATATTTCAAATACTTTATTCAGTCAGCCTCAACTCAAAGTACTCGTACTTTATCAAGTATATTATAACAAAGCATATAAAGCTTAACAATTAATAACAGATTAGTATCTATAGTCATCCGCGCATCTGTATAATGAGAACAGATGCTATGCGGTAGCTACTCAAACAGTTTCAAACAACGAAAACATATTCTCGATTCGTTAGTTATGGTTCTTTTGGTCGATCTAAATAAACTTAACAAAATACAGATGACATTACATTGATATGAGGTACAAGCTCGTATTTTATAAAAAATTGCTCACACTTTCCAACAATTTAGATAACCCAGATTCAATACATCCATACTTACATAAACTGTTGCAAATTAAAATACACACTAAAAATACTATAGATCACATTTTTGGACTTAGCCTACAAGGTACTGTGTGAGACCTAATCTATGGGAACTCAGTTCCAACCGTGCTGGTGGTGTGTTTCATGGTGTCCGTGGTGTCCATGGTGTTCCTCCTCTTTCTTAATATAAACTGGAACGTGCACCTTGACTGGGTATGGAACCTCCTTCACTAATGGTACTTTAACTTCCTTGTACACAGGGTAAGGCTTATCAATAGGGACTTTCACTTCATAAGGTACTTTCTTTTCAACAGTGTATGGGACTTTCTTGTACACATCATAAGGCTTAGGTACTGGTACCTTTACGTGTACGGGGTAAGGCTTCTCAACTTCAACCTTGTAAGGCCTGTCAACTGGGACCTTGACTTCATAAGGAACAGGCTTGTGAACGGTCACGGGGTAGGGTTTCTCTATGTGAACTGGGTAGGGTTTAGGTACGTATACGTTGTAGGGCTTGTCAACTGGGACCTTCACTTCATAAGGTACTTTCTTGATGACTTCATAAGGTTGAGGTACTTTAACTTCGTACTTGACGGGGACAGGGTACTTCTTCTCAACAGTGTAGGGCTGAGGAACATGGACCTTGACTTCATAAGGAACCTTCTTTTCTACAGTATAAGGAGTAGGTACTTTAACTTTCACTTCATAAGGTTTGTCAACGTAGACCTTGACTTCATAAGGTACCTTTTTCTCAACGGTGTAAGGCTCTGGAACATGGACTGGGTACTTGACGTACTCCTTTACAGTGACTGGTACTTTCTTTTCGACAGTGTAGGGCTGTGGTACTGGCACTTTGACTTCATAAGGTACTTTCTTTTCAACGGTGTAAGGAACGTGTTTCTCAACGGTGTATGGGACTGGCACTTTCTTGATGACTTCTATGGTCTTGACGTGCTCATGGTGATGATGTTGGTGGTGATGCTCATGTCCATGGTGCTCATGTCCATGGTGATCGTGACGTTCATGGTCATGTCCATCATCCGATGAAATTGGTTTCCAGCCACCGCCGTAGTCGCCACCGGCTTCAAGTCCATGTCCGCCGAATTCTTCACCGATGCTGTATCCACCATAACCGCCTTCGTCACCGCCTTCGCCGCCACCGCCGTAATGGCCTATGTCATATATTCCTCGCTTGTCCTGCTTCTTTTCTTCGGCAGCCGCCTGTTTTGGTGCAGCTTTATCCTCACTGGCGAAGGCCACTACGGCCAGTGACGCGACCAAAACAACCTGTCAACAATACGCTATATTAGAACTCAGAAATTAACAGATTTTTAAAAAGATTTTTAAAGAATCCTAGGGTTCATGAAATTAATTCACGGAACATTTTCGAACGACATAAGTTTGTACCTGAATGTAATGAGGTTTGCTATAGAGCTAGAACTTTTTACTGTTGAAAAAGAAATGGATTGTAGGGAAAGAGTGCAAAAAGACGACGAAAAATTAGATTAGACAGTAAACATTTAAAGATTCCATCGTTAAAGTTGATAATACAAATATCGATGTCAACTTCACTAAACAAACTTTTAAAAAAGTGTAATTAAATTCTGTGAATGTGACTATAACCACCTATAACTGTCATAACAGAAGAAATCTACAAAGTAACAACCGATTATAAATTTCATTAACAATTACTCTTGACAAAGGTGTCTTTACCATTGTCTATGATTCAATTTCATACTCTCATAATCACTTTATACTCTCACTAGTTAAACAACAAATCGACATCATTTTCACCCCACTTAACTTTCAATCGTAACTATTTTTAATCACAGCATGAGTTCTCCAATTGTAATCGACTGTCAAATCGGCTATTTCTTCTAAGATACTTTGCGATGATATCTCACTTCCTACAGTTGAGTAACGGTGTAATACATTAATCTCTACTTTGCTTCCCTAGTCATCGAATACGCAATAAGTAAAAGTTACATAGAAACTACGAACCAGTTTAGTATCATATTGATCCGGAATACTAATTCGCATTGGCACTTTCTCTTGATTCTACAAGAAACTAGATTCTAAAAGATTGAACGATTTCGTCTCAAAAAGATTCAATTTAACTGATCTATTGTTTCCCTATTGCCTATTTATGTTAAAACAAAGAATCTCTTGCTTTCATTGGATTAGATTATAAAATACTAGTGTTACCTGTTTTAATTGACAAATATTTACTTTAATTTATTTCCGCATATAAAACGTCACCCATACAATAAATGTTTATTAATAGTTACATTATTATCTTCCTCTAATAAATGTTTTATAACAAGGTTTATAAATGCTGTAGTTTGTTTTAATTGCATCAAAAAAAGAACCTGCAAAACACATCATTGTAGAGAAATATTGTACAGTTAGGATATATTGTGAGACACAGCTTAGAAAAAACAAATGGAATAGATGTAATAATGTATTTTGTAAGTGTTATCTAGATTACTGTATGTATGTAATTGCAATTGTTTTTATTGTCCATTTTATTAAATTAACTAGATCAAAATAGTTTTGAATTCAAATTTTAATTTTGCAGTATTCATTTCATTCAGAGTTTGATAATACGCTTTTAATGTATTCTATTTTACTTAAATCTACACATGACCAAAAACCATAAATTCAACTGATCTAACCTAAACATAATTAGCTACGCAGTGTATTTCATCTGTGTATATCTTATCAGAATTTTAAGTAGATGTATGTTAGAAACGACCACTACCTGCGCCCGGGTCGGCAGCGCGTGTGTAGCGCCTCTGGTGTTGCAAACGTCTATAGGCTACGGTTACCAACCTTCCGGTGGGCCGTAAGCTTGTCTGCCACCTAAGTAGTATAAAAAAAAAATTTGAATCTTGTTCAATATATTTAAATGTTTATCATGTTTTGCATAAAAGATGTACACAAATGCAATTTAAATAACTCTGTATGTAACTAAAACGAATACAAAACAATATTATGTAAGAAATAGGAAAATCCAAATTGAGATCTTATAAAAAGTGTGTTTTTAGATAACAGTGTCATCACAAAATTCACTTCCTATTTTGTAAATAACAGATGTATTTTAGTTCAAAATTTGAATAACAAGTACGTACGGTACGCAATCGTAGCTCGAAAACATTTTTGCGAAAAATATGTCCCCTCCGCTGTCAAATTGAGAGTGGCGATTTTTTTGGTTGTATTAGTATGGTGAACTTGGACTCAAACCTAACGTTTAGCAATCTTTGGATTCTCAAAAAACTTACCAAAGATTGCTTCACCCATGCCCAGCAATGGACGGCCACCAGCTGTGAGCATGACTTCTATAATACCTAATTACCAAGCTTCATTGTTAACTAGGCCACAGCTTTACACTAGCTCAGTAATATGTATTCGCTATAACGATATAAATATAGAAAAAATACTGAAGACAAAACTAACAAAATCGTAAACTATTATTAAATACTTGTGTATAATCTTCTTTAACGCGTGTAATCTTCTTTTAGTATTAGTAGATTATGTTTATATTTTGAATTCTAGTTTCAAATCTTTAGCTGTCCATGTAATCTTTATCTGTGTAACGTTTTCGGATATTGATTCTTATGCTTCTTAGTATGTAATTGCGAAAGAGTATCTAGGAAACCATTACAATAATGACAAATGATCTGTGCCAGTTGATGTGGGTAAAGCAGTAATCTTGCAATTGCAATCTCTGAAGAATACATCCATTACTCAGATTTTACAATGTTACGATTTCCTTAATCTAAACTATGTTATCATTTCTGAAAACTTACTTAAGTCGCCTCTAGATAAAGTGGAAAATTTTGTCGGTTTCGAGTAAATTTTGGTGGCCAAGTTGTTAAGGCGTTCGCACGGTATGCGAGAAGACGTAGTTTCGAATTCTGCTCGGAATCAATTCTTTTTTTCCATATTTATAATTTGTTACTGAAAAAGTCCACATTTAGGATTCATTTACGAGCATCGAATTAAAGTTCTTTCACCAAGCTTATTGTATTAAGTTTTGTCACACTTCGATGATCTTAAACACTGCTTCAGTTGAATTTAGCTCTTGCTCAGAATCTTTCTATATACAGTTGGATGAAGTTAGTGTGTTAGTAGTTACATTCTAAAAGTGTGATTCGAAGCTCCAATGCTATCGCCTATCAAACTTAGATGCTAGTGACGATTCCTTTGGTCAACAGTCGTTCTCATTAACTTGTGTTGTACTGGTCTTTAAATATAAATTCTTTGTGACTTATCAATTTAAACTTAATTGTCTGTGCAATAATCACATTTTTGCGAAAAGCAAATATGTATATTTCTCTAAATATATTGATTCAATTTCAAAGCAACATCGGTATTCATTGAAATTTATTTTGTCTGTTTTGTTATTCTGAAACATTAATTGCACTATTATATTATCTTTGTTAGTATATAAAAAATCTTTTGAAATGCATTCGGAAATATTAATGTCAAACAATTTCGCTCCAATAAGCTTAACCTAAAAGTATACATAACGATGTCAAATTCCTATCTAATTACCATGTTCAATGTAAATAATACTTGTGAACTAGTTGTGCACTGACTTGTTATAAACATTTGCATATTCGATCAATAATACCTCAACGATTAGCATAATATTAACACTTTCAACACGATGTTCGTTTAAATTAGCTACTACTACTAAAACTAGCTACACATTTTCCTATCAGTACCTATCTATTAGTGTTACTTTGTTAGAGTTAAATTCTGTGGCGACTGGTGGCGACTGTACCTTGATTTTTCAATCCTTTTAGTTGTAGATTGAGCGATAATAGTTTATTTATTTACACTTTCCCACTAAATCTAAAATGTGAAAATGTCCGCAACGATTTGCTTAAAATTAATTATTTTAACGCGATACTTATGTTCATTCAGATTATGGCCAGTATCTATTACTATTACTTTGATAGAGTTGAATTCTGTGGCAACTTTACTTTAATCTTTATATATTTTGTTATTTATAATGTAGATAATTGTTTATTTACACTCTCCCTCTGAATCCAGAACGTAGGGAATGTCCTAAACTATTATCATAAATCAAGTAAACTACAAGATGGTTGTGCTCTACACATTACAACTAGGTACTACAGAAGCCAGCTACACATTTTGCCTATCAGTTTAAATTAGTGTTACTTTGATAGAATTGAATTCAGTGGCGACTAGACTCTGATCTTTCAGTTCTATTATACCTCTAGATGAAGTAGTAATAGTTTATCTTACTAGATCCCGAACGTGTGTAAAGGTGTTATGTGCCTATGTGTTTTACAATTGTGCATATTATGTAGACAACTAAACAGCCTTTTGTTTTGTAGTTTCACAGTCTTAAATCTCTCGTCAACTCTGTCATAAACATAAATATTACAATCTCTTCGCAATACAATGTGCCTGCAACAAAGTCTCATAAATCGTTCAGCACTTTAAGAAATAGGTTTTTCGGTTAAAGTTCCTAATTTCTTATCGGAGGGATAAAATTGAGTACAATTATGTCAAAAACATATTGGGGTTATAATCGACAGCAACTGGACTTATCTTAATTTTTGTTTTGTCTTCCTTAACGAAGAAAAGTAATTCTAGTTCGCACATCTCTAATTTAAATGCCTCGGTGGCGCCTTTATGTTAGTGTGACCGCTTGACCTCAGTTCGATTCCCGGGTCAGTATAAATATTTGTGTGATCCACAAATGTTTGTTCCGAAGTGTAGGTGTTTTCTACGCATATTAGAGCCCATAGCACAAGCTTATATTAGCTTAATTTGGGCTAGATTATATTGTGTGAGAACATCCCACAATATTTAATATCAAAATAATCTAACGCGTCCAAATCCAAGAACAGATTAACCTAAGCATTCTGGGTCATCAAAGTAAATAATAAGACCACCGCTCTGGTTGTGCACCGCCCGTTATTAATTACAACACACATTGTAAGTGAAAGTTGTATGGTGTTTCTACACGTAACTCGTGTTTCTACTAAAGTTTTTAGTTCGTAAGAAATTCTTGCGAGTTTTACCTCAGTGCGAGAAAACGATGACTTTACTAAACTTTATTCAGTGTAAAATATTACATATTTGCAGGTAGTTAATTTAGAAATAAAAAATAGAGATGATATAGAAAGAGTAAATTTCCTACTGTCTGTTTTTAACCAAGATAAATTATGACTAATTCATAAATTAGATAACCGGTCGATTATAAATTCAAATGATACTATATTAAGATAATTCACTTTCGCCATATTAAAGTATAATTTCCTGCATTAGGCTGTGCGTAGTCTCATAAAACTAGCATCTATCCGTAATGGCTTCCGTCGCGTGCGCAAATCCAGTTTCCAGTGTCAATGATCTGAGTGAACCAGTTGATGTACTCTGAATATGCCAATCCGTATAAGATGTACGGCAATTTACTGAAAGCAGACATCAATCTGCATACAAATGGATTTGATGATACCACTCACGAAATAAATCTTACTCTATTTCAGTAAATAAAGACTTCTTTTAATCTTTTAAGCTTAAATGCAGTAAATGATTTAAATGGCGATGTATTTTTGAAGCAGTCAAAATAAAGAAGAGAAACTAAAAGTGTCCAAAAGGAAAATGCAAAAATCATGAGTGGTTAAAAATACTCCATTTTAAGGCAACAATACTTAGACTTATCGAAATGTCAAAAATGATTAGCAAGACGATGTATTTTTGACGTAGTAAAAATAAAGAAGATAGTCTAAGTGCCAAAAAAAAAAATAAGGAAATGCAAAAAGATAATTAAAAACATAAAAAAATGAATTCACGTATGAGAATTTATAATATGTGTAACAGCAAGATGACCGTAAACAAGCAATTTTAATTCAATATTGACATTTTAAATTACACTAAGATATTAATCCTTAATGAACTTATTATAGAACTAAAGCAGATGACGTTTACTGAGCAAGAAAGTGAGACTTAGGAAGCAAATACTAATGTAAACGGCAGTGTTAAATACTGTACACCTCTAGCGTCTACACAGTGCTCACTTTTAAATTTAGTATTTGCTTTTTTGGCCTCCTTCTCTTGTTCGATAAGTTTCATTTCTTTAATTCTATAATCTGTGGCTTTAACCTTTTTTTTATTAAAATAATTAAGCCACAGATTAGGACTGAGGTGCCGCCTACGTCTGAATCGTTCTTCTGACGACCTCGTTGCTTCGTGATATCCCAATTCTCAAACCATCAGATGCATCCGTGTATTTCATAACATGCGACTGCATAATGTTTAGTAACCGTGCGACGCGATGCATGACACTTTTTTTTTCTTGTAATTAGTCGATTATGGTTACAACATGTTACGTCCTATTAACAGATATTGAATCAGGAACTTGCGATTATGAATACCGATGTAATCGTTCGAGTCGATTGTTTATTCTTTTCTTATTATTGTTGTTTTTAATATTAAACGAACTCTTGATAATTTCATAAGATAGATGTTAGTTTTATTTTTAATTACTCTTCTTTATTTCTACAATTATTTATTTGTTTTTAAAGTGTTTTTAGTTGAGATTGTCCACAAATATTTATTCATTTATTTATTATTATGTTATTGTTCAATTTGTAAAGAAATAAGTATCATTATTTTTTAAAACTATATTAACTTAAACCTAAATTATGTTTTAATAGTATTTTCAAAAATATTAAGAGTTATTTGAACTGGGACCAAAATGTTATTAATAAAAACAATATAAGAATTAATACAGCAATATTGTAATACGACATCGTACTCATTTTAAAACACACGATCGTTTGCGACCAAATTTCTTAAGAAAATTACTTTGTTATCGTCATTTGTATGGTCGTGTCAGGTATAATATCATGCATGTTTTATAAACGTGGCTTTTAGCACAACATTCAGTTTCAAAGATTAGTTGTAGACAATGTAAAAAAAACCTTCGTAAAGTGATGTCCTATTAAATGTTTAATATTCGAAAATTAAAATTCAATTAGTTTATTCAGCCTGTAAATCGACTATTTTGTTATTATTATGAGCTGACTAAGACAGTGTTTAGTAAGAAAGATTCAATTTTAAAAAGCACATAATTTTGTGCTTTTCTAGAATTCTTGGCCATGTTATGGTTATTTACATTACCAATTTGTGTGTACTACAGCGTGTCTCGAATCGTATAATTTTCGATATTTTCCAATTTCTTGGTACAAGTCTTTGGAAGTGTAAAATTGTAGGTATTATTTCTAATGCTATGCATTCGACGGCATTAGTTACGGAAATAAACTTGAGAGACTTTCTTTAGACATAAGTTATTCATAAGCGACGTGGTTTTACTTTTATTATGTTTATATTTTCAGTACTCATACTTTAAGCATTTATATTATGTACTAGCTGTTGCCCACGACTTCGTACGCGTGAAAATTATGTTAAAATGCCAATTTGATTGCTCTCTGCTCAGCCCTAGGATATGTAGCGTGATAATATTTAGCCTATTTGAAGACCCTACCCCTAGTTAATATATGTGCAAAATTTGAATCAAATCTTTTGAATACTTTTTGAGGTCCTTCCGGACAAAGCAAAGCAAACAGATAAATCGACAAACAGACAAAAAAATCTAACTAATTTTTTGACTTCGGCATCTTATAATATGTTGAACACCCAGCGAGTTTTTTTTTAATATATTTTCAATTTACAGTTTTGACTTTTCTATCATTTTATTAAAATGTATAGAATAGACTAAATGGTGACCGCATCTCCGCCCGCGTGGAATTCTTTTCCTGTTTCTGCTTCAGATGGGAACTTATTCTTGGGATAATTCCAAACTTTAATCCATCCCTGTACCAAATTTCAGCCAGATCCATTGAGCTGTTAGAGCGTGAAAAAGTAACAAATATTCATAGATCCATACTTACAAACTTTCGCGTTAAAATATTCGGGAGGATATTTTATAATGTTGCGAGGCGTGACTAATTGTAGAAACAGTTGATGTCAAACAGTATAATTATGGTCAATTTGAAGCGGTTGCAACTGGTTAGTAAAGCTTTCTTCCAACTGTGTAATTTAAAAACTTTTGTACTGTAATTAGAAAGCTAGATTTACTAGATGACACAAACTTTATGTAAGTATTGTATTTTTTCATATAGAAATTGTAGTTTCTTTACACAGTAACAAACAAGCGTACGACTCACTTATTGAAATGCAGTATAATGGATATTTAATTTAATAGTATCTGTTATTAAATTCGCTCTTAAAATAAACGGAGATGACAATAATTAATAAAGCAATCTCTATCATTTTTATCACAAATCCAACCAGTAAAAATTACTGATTTGACATTAGAAAGATATTTATCACAATTCCTATTTCGTCGAACTAAAAACCTGATTTGACGTCAACTACCCTAATTTTTGAAGTCTAATCCGAACTAATGATGTTTGTAGAACTATGAATATTTAACTTTCGAACGCATTGCACTTTCTGTTTTCAAAACCTCGAATCCTATTTTTTCTCACACTTTTTGGCACAAACACTTCACTGCACTATTTATTTATAAACTCACCAATAACTTCATGTTGCTGTGTGTCTTCGTTCGTTCGCCGAAGACTGGTTGTGTGTTCAGGCTATGTTACCAACATGTTATATACCTTCCCTCCCACTTTTGAATGGCGCCAAGATACGGCCAAAGAAGGGTGAACGCCTAGGCCCAATAATGACATGTGGGTTTTTAATTGTAACCTGCACTTATAATCTTGCGTTCCATTTACAAACTGGAGCATTCGGATGTTCCGAATTATAAGACAATCGATTTAATTAGTCGATTATTCGACTGCAGTGGCCTGATTTACTTACTTTTATGGATCTATTTTTTTTTCGAATCGTTTCGCATATTAGCATATAAATGTAGTATGTCATTCTACTTTTAATCATAATAATTTTTTGCTAGTCAATGTCGTGAATTGATGACCTTTCAAGGATAAGACGGGTGTTCCCAATAACAACAAGTCTCTCTGAGTCGTTCAACCTGATTTCTACGATAATGATAAACAAAAATACTAACCAATTTTTACACTACTTAAGTGGCAGACAAGTATTTATAGAGCAACCACAATGGACCTCACTGACATAATGACAGTTCTGGGAGCGAACATGAAGATTGGAGCAGGGTATGCTGTTAGGTAGGTATATTGTTTTGATTGAAATACTTACTACACGTATGCAGTATGGCTTAAAATAGTTCTTTAAACAAATAAAACTATCATCATCATCTCAGCCAATTTAAAGCAAACTGCTGGGCATAGACCTCCCCTAAGGATCGCCACAACGTTGTCTTATGCCGCCCGCATTCCGTAGGCTTCTGCGACTATTAGGCCATCTTTTCACCTGGTAGGAGGTCTACTCACTCTGACGTCACTTGAGAAGCTGTCGGTCCCATAGGTCATCAGTTTCACTAGCAACATAGTCGTGGCATATAGCATTGCCACTTAGACCAGGTCTTTCGTTCGGCTGTCTCGGTGACCCGAGTCTTCATTCGAATCTCCCCGCGCAACGAGAATTTGATTACGAAGTGACATTCAGATCATAGCCCTCTCCATTGCCTTATTTTTATACCACTAAGGTGGCAAACACGCACACGGCCCACCAGAAGGACTGGTGGCTATCAGATCAACGTTTGCAACACCAGAGGCGCCACACTCACGCTATCCCACAAATTTCAACGCTGGAGATCTCAAAACAAGACTTCATGCAGGGATCAATCCACGATCGTTTGAGTCAATAAAAATAAAATTAAATTTACATTCCTATTCACTTTGATGTGAAAAAAAAAATGATATGTGTAAATTGTCGTGACTCTACTGAGAGTTCGGCAATGCTACAGTCTGAGAAGAACACCCGTTTTTTTATGAAAATTATGTACTTTTTACAGTTTTTTTTATGTAGAAAGACGAGAAAGAAGCAATTCGTCTGATTTTCGTATTCGCAAGACTGGGCAGCCTTGTCGCCTAGAAAATCTTTAATGCAAAAATAAGCTTTCTGAAACAATTTATTTTTATGTTTTACTAGCTGACCCGACAGACGTTGTCCTGCCATATCTACGAATCCCGAGTTCTGAGTTCCCGGTCCCATGTTCCCGTTCCTGGTTTCCTGACCCCTGTGCCCGGTTTCGGGTTCCGAGTTCCCAGTTTCTGGTTTTCATTTCCCAGTCCGTCTTTCTGTTCCCGGTTCCCATTTTGGTGCTGCAAGTTCCAATAGAAACCATTTCTTTGATCAGTTCAAGCCAGTGACAGAGGACAGTTTTCATAAGAACCATCTCCTGACAATAACAAACACAACAAAAAAGAATTAGCGAAATCGGTCCAGCCGTTCACGCGTGATGTCGTGACCAAAGAAATACGAATATAGATATATTATTTATACCACTAGGTGGCAGACAAGCATTCGGCCCACCAGATGGACCGACGATGGATGGATGGTCACCGTAGTCTATGAACGTTTGCAACACCAGAGGCGCCACACTCGCGCTGCCGACCCTGCAAGAACCTTCTAAGACCCCCTTTGAAGAACCCCATACTGAAGGCGTTTGGGAAAACTGAGGCTGGGAGGTCATTCCATAATCTAAGCGTTCGCGGAAGAAAGCCCCTATCGGACCTTATCGTGCTCGAACGCTCTAAATATATTTACTGACAAACTTGTTGTGGCTGTTGGCAATGTATTGTACATTCGAATACGATTGCCCGCAGAAGAATTGCTTATGTTATGAAGTCTATAATAAATAAGGGATGGCCAATTTATCCTAGATTATGAATATCACTATTTTTGAATTTGAGAATATTTTTAAAATTGAATTTACCGTTATTTTTAGGAGTAGATATACAATTAATTTTCATAAAATATGTACTGTAAATACATAATAGGTACAGCTCGCGCCAAATAACTTTGCGTCTATGAAGTTCGTTCGTTCGCGCCGCAATTATGCAATATTAGGTATCGTAGGTAAAACTGCTGAACAGGTGATGCTGGAGGAGTGCCCCTTCCGCCTCAGCAGTAGTTTTTCCTGTTATACCTATTATTGCATAATTGCGACGCGAACGGACGAACTTCGTAGTCGCAATGTTATTTGGCGCGAGCTGTAGGTAATGACTGAGTTGAAATAGTTACTTGAATTGTTTTTAAACCGCCTACTTACTTAACTTTAGACCCTGTTAAATGCATTTTTTTTATATTAAGCTCGCCAAATTGACGTTGCCAGTCTGACGGACATTGCGGGCCACTCTCACAGTCCGTACGACTTCTGGCAGTGGTCCTTAAGTTGGCGGCCCCATGATGTGCCTCTTCACGCTCCGCTTGAAGAACCAGGGTTGTAAGAGAAGGAAAATATGTGCGCGGGCAAGTCGTTCCAAGTTATTTGTATCCACAATGCGTAACAATATTTTTAATTTTCACTATATACCATACTAGCTGACGTCACGAGGTTTCACCCGCGTAGTTCCCGTTCCTGTGGTAATACGGGAATAAAATATAGCCTATGTTCACCGCAAAGAGTGTAGCTTCTCAACAATGAAAGAATTTTTCAAATCAGTCCATTAGTTCCGGAGCCTATTCGTTACAAACAAACAAACAAACAAAACAAAAAACCAAATCTTTCCCCTTTATAATATTAGTATAGATTTGCACGTGGCCAGTAATGAGAATCCGTTATGTCAAGAATTAGAAGAATATGCAAATAACTTAGAGTAAGGTTAGTACTTGTTGAAAGCTATGCATACAGTATTATAATTTAACAGCAAGGTTATTTTGTAATGTCCTGGTGTATCCTTCCGAGGGCTTACCCGGGGCTCCCAACCGTAGGCTGTTAGGCAGGATACGTGTGGTTTTTAGTCGGTAGGAGTCCGGCATGGCATCCATTTCCTCACGTTAAAAAAAAGGTTATTTGTAATTCAAAAACGATTGATTTAAAAAGCACATTGTGTTTCTATTTTACGATAAGTAGGTTTAGGTAATTCAGAATAAACAGAGTCCCAAGTAATTCCGTTGCCTATTTCCATGATGAAACTACAGCGTAAGCAAGTTTTGCTGTCGCCGGTCCTGCGATGGGTGATCACCATGTGACCACTTCGTAACATTTCATTTACAAGCGTATCCGTGCTTTTTAATGCACGTAAAGCCGTTGGTCCCGGTTGGAATTGACTGGTACGATGGACTCAGATGGAGGAAAAAGTGTACTTGGATTCATCAATGGACTCATTCAATAGATCCAAGTGGACGGAGGGCGGTTGTCACTAATATGACAGTCGTTAAGCCAAGTTCAAGGACTTATGGGCGCATTAAGACAGCTTTCCTTTTGGATCGGGGCAGCTACAAAGCAAAATGCCTGTAATTTCAACACGACAATTATTTAATTACGCTGACCACTTTTTTTTTTGTTTTACGCGTGGAAAATCCGCCATAGATGCCATGCTGGACTCTTACCGACTAAAAATCAACACGTTCCCTACCTACTGCCTACGGTTGGGAACCCCCGGTAAGTCCCTACTTGGTACAAAAAAATATAAAATGAATAATGTGGGCGTATACTTTGCCTCTGCCTACTGTTTTGGGGATAATTGCGTGACTATATTAATATGTACTTATGTGTGTATGAGTATTCAGACTACACAATACCTAAAATCTAATCTATATATATAAAAATCAATGCCACTTTTCGTTGTAATTTTATAACTCAAGAACGGGCTCATCTATCCAAACCAAATGTTTAGGCTTTGTTCGGACTATGTAGAAGATGGTTTATGTGAAGTTTGCACAAAATCGGTCGAGTGGTTCTTCTTTTATCACGCAAACGAAGTTGCGCGGGTCAGCTAGTATCGTATAACTATTATTAAAACAAGTAATAACAACCTCAAAAGTAGGCACTAACTCAAAAGTACAATGGCGTACAAAACTGTTAATTGCTATTAAAGTTATGTAGGTACTCGTAAAAATTCACGCCGTAAAGCATATTATTATGACAAATTAAAGTACACATTAAGCAAGCTATTTTCGTAATGTACTTGGACTGCTAATTGTTTCTACGTTGCGTTTATGGTTACTGAGCGTGGTCTATTGCTTGCTTGATACGGGTACAAGTAAATGTACTAGGGGTTTAATGTATTATACTCAAAATTTTAACATATTAGCATATGCTATGGATTCGACAACCGATAGACATATTTAGTATTTAAATTCATACAAAAAACCGGACAAGTGCGGGTCGGACTCGCGCACGGAGGGTCGCGTTCTAAAAAACGGCAAAGTTGTTGTAAGGGAGCCCCCATTAATTCCCGCTTTTTTTCTGATATTAGTATTTTTTATTATAACGGCAACCAAAATACATAATACGTGAAAATTTGAGCTCTGTAGCCATCACGGTTTCACAGATACCAGCCTCATGGCGGACAAACTGAAAAAACAAACGTAAGTCTCATGAATAGAGTCCCGTTTTTACCCTATTGGGCACGGAACCCTAAGGACCCTAAAGGGCTAAAAAGTTAGGAGATGAAAAGATTTTTCGATTCCTGGAGCCCCCTACCGATATCAGCTAAAGTTCGTGAGCAGAGAGAATCTATTTCCGAGTGTATTTTTGTCATTTCAGTGCCGTTTTTTTGCTACTTATCATATTCTCGAGACAGTGCCATATTTTTGGTAGGTAGGTAGGTGTAACTATACTTAAAACAATTGCCTCTCCCATACATGATCTGTGGACTCAATTTCAAAATATCTCTTCTAAGTGTATTTCAACTTTCAACGTCACAAAAAACTACGGTTTTCGAAAATTTCAACTGGGCGTTGACGAATTGATCATACAGCTTCTTTAGTTTAGTTTTATTTATCTTTGGATAAATATTCCTTATATATTCATATATTCGCGCCTTTATCACGGACTAGTAAGCAGATAGTATACGCCCACACTTCACTTTATAGTTTTTGTTCCACGTAATAGGTGGTGAGCTTATTGCCTTGTTGAAAAAGTATGGTCTTAGGTGGTGACCAACGGCTTAACTTCCGAAGCCCGGAACCACTCGCAAATGTAACCAATTTGTCGCGTGGTGGTTACCCATCCAAGGACCGGCCATAGTGAAACTTACTTTCGGCAGTCATCGTTTACAGAACACTCTGTGTCAGCGGAGCCAATAGTGCATCATAAAGATATTGTTTGTTACATTTAGTTTTATTGAAATTTGTTGTGAAAGTTAATTTTAGAACTTTGTGTGCTTTGTTGGTCCCGATTGCCAGTAAATTGGCAGTCGCTAAGCCAAGATGAGCGGCTTGAAAATTTTCAACAAGCAGTCACAACCTGCGCCGGTCCAATTTAACACGGCAATATGGCTTCCACCTATTACGTTGAATAAATTCTAATTATTACAAAAAAATGTGAAATGTGGGCATATAATATGCTTCTGCCTATCTCTTCGGGGATAAAGGCGTGACCGTATGTATGTAGAGCTTAAACAAATTGCGTATGTAGGTTTTATTTTTAGACAAAATAACTAGACCAAACATTTACATTGCCCAATACAATATTGTAACATCACGTGCATACACAAAAGTATGTGACCTTGATTCCGTACAAATAAATATACACATATTTGTAAATAAATGTTGTTATTGTTTTTGCATACTATTTCCGAAAATATTTTTTAATAAATATTCATTCTTTCATGGTCATTAACATTAGTATTACAAAAAATAATATAACAGTTCTTTTTATTTGTGTGACATTTTATACAGAGCGCTTTTTTATAATTATTTACGGGTGGAAATCCCTCATGGGCGCTATGCCAGTCCCTACCACTGCATACGCTAACCCAAACTAAGTAATAAAAAAACAATTATTTTTATTGCCTTAATTTGGGCTGAAACGGAATTTGGTATTTCGTTACATTAATGTTATTTCCACGATACAATAGCCTAAAAGTTGCTATATCATCAATTACTATGGGACACCTAACTCTTCAGATAATTACAGCATGTAGGTATACCATGTCTGAACTGAAATCGGTCCAACGCAAAAATGGCTGTAGCTCGCTCGCAAGCTCGGGCAGCTATTGCAGCAAAGGTGGACTGCAAAATTCCTAAAGTCTTTCCACCTTGCTGTTCACACAACAATAGTTAATTCCATTACTTTGTAATAAACAGGAATGTTTGAGGTTAGATTTTTTTATTTTTAAATTAATCAATTGTTTTATCTCTGACTAGCTGTAATTCACAGATTTGACCGTGACACACCCCGAACTCCCATGGCAATTTCATTTTAGCAAAACTCTATTTTCTTTCTTTAAAATTAAAGTAGCCTTAGTGGCTTCTTATAACGTTTGCTATCTAGATTATTATTTTTATGATATGAATAGTAGTGAATGTCAGGATGTTTAATTACTCTTTCCCGACTAACGGCTAAACGGATCTGGCTGAATTTTTTTCGGGACCAATTAATCTGTAATAACCTTCTACTTTTTATACCGGGAATAAGTTTCCATGGAAAGCAGGAACGGGAACAACGTTAAACGCAGCGCCCTCTAGTCTTAAATAAAGCTACCATAACATAACAGACAGCAGCATCCTAGTAACTATCGTGTAAACAATGTACCTTTAACTTTCAACAGTGAAACATATTCGCACACGCACTTATTGAAAAGTTACAAAAGTGCGTGTTCAAGGGAACATACGTACTTACATATACAAGTATCACAACAATTGTTATTGTGTCGAAAACATAACATTGTTCACATCTCAATAATATTGTGACATTCATACTTAATCACGACTTCTTGAACAGGCAGAGGCATAATTATGCCCACATTTCACCTTTTTTTTCGTTTGGAGATTGTCGTGGATGCTATGCCAACCGACAACACGGTGATCAAACCTACCACTGCCTACGGCTGGGAGCCCCGGGTAAGATTTTTTGGGGAGAATTGGGGATAGGTTCGGTTGTTGTCACGCTTCTTGAGGTGTGAGGTGTACGAAAGACTCTCACATCACGCCGCCGCGCCGCGCCATCTTTGACCTGCTTCTGTAAGGTCGGCGAGCAGCGCTCCCACCATGTTCCAGCTCCCGGTCATGGAGCTCTTTGAGGTCATCGACCTAGCGCCAGCTAGATAGCTCATCACCTCTCCATAATTTGTTCCCTCTAGCTTGGTATGGAATACCCAGACCCCACGTACTATGGGGTCAGCTGCAGGGAATTTGTACGACAGCGAACGGCTTCTGCATCTGTTAGCCATCACTCCAGAGTGCACAACGGTTCTGCTTCCTCTACGAGCATAACCCAAAGGTGGAAAGAAACCGGACCGCCAACGTGAAGGTTTCCGTTCCCCGACCCTGTGAGAAAGAGCTTGTAAGAGTAGTAAAGTTTACACGTACAAAGATAACACATACTTACGAGTACACTATTAGGTGAGTGTTAAATTCTTGTATAATTTTAAACTACATTTTATTGCACAATTACCTTGTTAAACATACGTGAGCAATATAAGTGTGCCGTTTAAAAATATATACGTTGTCCTACATAGCCATTGAATAAGTTTAAAGTACTGCCTAAGGCATGAAGATACATATAGGTTAGCTTTTTCAACATTGACCGCATTCTACATCAAATGCAATTATTTTCTTATGTTACTAATTGACTGAGGAAAGAGTAGATTGTTTGTATTGAATAGACTTGTCTTGAGAGTCCTGGGACATCTTTCTGAGGGTTTACCCGAGGTTCCTAACCGTAGGCTATTGGGCGTTATGTGAGGTTTTTTAGTCGGTTGGAGTCCGGCATAGCATCAATGAAGGATTTTTCTTCACGTTAAAAAAAGGCTTTGCATATAGACTACTAAATCGATTTGAAAATTCTTTCACTGTTGAGAAGCTACACTATTCCCGGGTGACATAAGATACACTATCCCTGGGAGACATGATTTAATTTTTACTAGCCAGAATGACGCCACCTGCCTGAAGAGGAAAGTCATGGTGACATCTAGGCATTGAGTCCACATTATTTCAGTCCACTGCCTTTCCTTCAGTTCAAAGTACTAATGATGGTGTTTTTTCCTTTCATCGTGATGCTATTTCGGAATAAAGACAGACAGACTGACAAAAAACACATTTTTTGCGATGCGATGAACAAAATATCACGATATACAGATTTTTGACCCTACAGCTTTAATATAAGTATAGAAAAATAGCGAACCTCATGCGGTTTCACCGTCGTAGTTTCCGTTCCCGTGGGAATATGGGAATAAAATATAGCCTATATCACCCGGGGAGAATGTAGCTTCCCAACAGTGAAAGAATTTTCAAATCGATTTAGTAGTCTATATGCAAACAAACAATCAAATATTTCCTCTTTATAATATTAGTATAGACTACGTTAAAGTAGGAATCGGAACACAGTCTGTGTAATATAAATAATATAAATATACACTACGCTATCTCTGCAATCAAAACGGATTTACGTAACATAAAAATAATTTTTGTAATATATTTGAGTATACATAAATTTGAATTTGAAGTAACTTTCGTCGCCGACTGTACTACTTTTACTGTTCTAGTGGCTTCCACAAAAATGTTATACACAAACAAAGTCGTTTGCAAGTGTTAATTACAAAATAAATAATTAATTAATAAGTATGTATTGTATTTGAACGCTTCGGTGGGGCATTCGGTAGTGTAAGTGTAACCGACTGCCGAGCTGTGGTCTTGGATTCGATTCCCGGTTCTCACCAAGTATTTTTGTGTAATCCACAAATTTTTGTTTCGGAATTTGAGTGTTTTCTATGAGTACCTATGCCTAATATTATTATTATGTATTTATTTAGAGCCCCGTGTGGCGACGGGGTCCCGTGTTGTACGAGTACAAAATGTCGCCACCCCAATACATTCCAAGGTGTCGTAAGAGGCGACTAAGGAAACACTTTCGCAAAAATATCCATTGCGTAGAGAAGGAAAACTCGAAATGAAACCCGGTTGTCAGTAAAATGAGAATCGTTAAGCCACGTTGAAGGCCTTATGGGCGGCTTGAAAAACTTCAACTGCAGGGGTCGCGGCGACCTGCGCCTGTCCCTTTCAACACGGCAATGGGCTCACCACCTGTTACGTGGGACATAAAACTTAAGGTGAAATGTGGGCGTATACTATGCCTCTGCCTACCCCTTCGGGGATAAAGGCGTGATTTTATGATCATGATGATGATGATGTATTTAGAAATATATACAACAGACAATACGGTAGCAATACCATACTTCATTCAGTCTTGCAAATGTTCAACTACGATAACCATGTTCGAACCAGAGATATGGTTCGAACATACCGACCGTATGCTTTTCTGCTTTAGGGGGGATGTAGTGAGCCTTCCCGAAGAGCGGTACCTATGCTCGGGCCCTCCCCGTAAGTAGCGGCGAAAGCGAAAACGCGAAACCAATCACTACTCATGAGTGCCGACAGGGCTAGGGCGTCCCCCCGAGGCGACACGTACCCTCGGTACGAATGCATGCGCACGCGGCGAAGGGGGCCGCCACCCTTCACGCAGCGCCAAGTCTGGCGGGATACGAAGAGCCGAGTGCCGTATAGAAGCAAGTGAGGTGTGTATGGACCGTGCCGTGTGACGCTCGGTTCTTTCTGCCTACCCCGCAAGGGATTTGGCGTGAAGGTAGATAGATAGATGCTTTTCTGCAAACTTGTCCCCTTTTAAAGATCTCATTATTTAACCGGAACTAACACTAGAATGATGATAGCTTAATGATCAAATTCTTCATTAGCATTGCTAAATAATAATGCAAATGTTTTCTGTTGTAAACTCAGTTATGGACTGTTTATGTAGTTCGTGATGCGTTAATAGGTGATGATGATGAGTGTGATGACATAACACTAAATATATGTACTGTTAGATGATGCTCGCGTGAAATTTGGTATCGGTTTCCACTTCCCGTGGGAACATATTTCCTGCATGAAAAGTATCTTATGTGTTATCAAAGATAATATAATAGTACTAGCTGATGCCCGCGGCTCCGCCCGCGTGGAATGTTATTCCCGGTCACAGGGGTATGAAAAATAGATGTTGGCCGATTCTTAGACCTACTCATTATGCTCACAAAATTTCATGAGAATCGGTCAAGCCGTTTCGGAGGAGTATGGCAACGAAAACTGCGACACGAGAATTTTATATATTAGATTACATAGTGTTATTCCAGATTATACTCTATCCCTGTACTAAATTGCAGCCCAATCTGCTAAGCTGTTAAGCTGTTATAGTAGAGATAGAGACTCATACATACATGCATATAGTCAAGCCTTTATCCCCGAAGGGGTAGACAGAGGCATAGTATACGCCCACTTTTCACCATGTAGTCTCATGTTCCACGTAATAGCTGGTGAGCCTATCGCCGTGCTGAATGGGACAGGCGCAGGTCACCGCGACCCGCAGTTGAAATTTCTCAAGCCGCCCATAAGGCCTTCAACTTGGCTTAACGATTGTCATTTTACTAACAACCGGGTTTCATTTCAAGTTCCAAGCCCCTCTCTACCGTTGAATGCCGCATGAAACCCGAGTTGCCAATCTCCCGAACAGTCGATTGCTTTGGCAACCAGGGCGGCCAACTTTTTTCGTTTGGTTCTCCTCGCACATTTTTCGATATCTATGGCTGTATGGTCGCGGGTCTAAGTCTTTCTGTATAAATTAATGTGTAGAATTGGTTATGGTACTGAATGAGAAAGCTTGCCGAGTGAATGTAATGAAAAAAAAAGTCGAAATCACGATTTGATTGCTGTCATTATTTATTGTTTGTTTGGCGCCGTTCCTAGAAAGTATTAATACGATTAATTTTCGAATATTTTCGTTTATTCTGTTTCAAATATTGTTGTTTTGCATTTAAAAGTATCCTGTCATGTTGTTTAACAGCTGTGATAAATATTTTCAGTGTAATTCGAAGTTAAATTTGTAAAATTTGATAAAATAACACGCGAAGGTCACCATTATTTTTTGTTGTTGTTTTTGTTGTGCGGTGCTCGTATTTAACCGATATTTGTTGAGATTTTCTCAATAGAAACTATAATCTTTTGTCAAAATACCATTTAACATTTAACATATGAATAATTTATGTGAAAATCAATAATAAAAATGGGGGGGTTTTTTTTTTAATAATTTAAGATTACATAGCCTCGATATCCCCAAAATAAACAAAAAAATAAACAAATAAATAGGCAGTAATATTTTATTTTATTTTCGGAGATTTTATATCTACAGATTATTATTTTTTTGGTGAAAGTGAATTGTTGATGTGTATATTTTGTAAATAAAATAATTTATGTCAGAAAACTGCTTTTTATTTTGAATTACATGGTAAAATCAGAGAGTACTCCTTCATTTTCCCCATCCTAATTTTCGGCCAAATATCATAAATCCATTACACATGGGGTGTTCTCGGATTTAGTGTAGTTATTTTCGTCAGTTATCCAGCATGATGAAACAGTAAGTATTTATGTAGTACCTACGCCTCCTGTAAAAGAAATAAGGATATATTGTGTGACGTCCGGCGTGCAGCCGCCGTTCCCGCCGGTGACGTGGGCACCGCCTATGGATACGCCGCACAGTGGATCGGTCCCATACATATGCCTGGACGTCTGGCTCAATATGCAAACTAATCAATTCGAGTAGATGTGATGTGATATCGAAAGACGAATACATACTTCATCTAATATGGGTAGATAAACACCTCAAAACACGCTTATTATTACATAAAATAGGTTCAAAACACACCCGATCTTTTTCTGGAGAAATTAACTCGTACTTTAATTTCATTTATTTACAAAATTCGTGGTTTTCTTTTACTTTGTTAAATATGAATAAACAGGATATATATTAGGCTTCACATTTTTATGATATTTGTAAATTGTAACAGCCATTTAATACCGATTTGAAGAAAAAATAATATTACTTTTATTTTCGAACAAAACTTGAGTTTTTGTTACTACTTCCAAATAATTCCAAAAAAATATTGATGAGGGTAAATAAACCAATAAATACTCGATACTTCTTGCTACTTTTAAGAGCCGCATGTGTCCGCGTTATTGAGAAAAATAAAATTATATAAAACGCGTACTTTATTTTAAACAGCAAAATTTCTATTAAACGTAAAAAAATATACGTATTTTGATTTATCAGATATTATTCAATACTATCTGACCCTCGCAACTTCGTTTTAGTCACAAATGGTGTATGAAAGGAGGAGTATTTATTCATCAGACTCGTCAAGCAGCGTATGAAACTGCCCTGTTTGCTTTATCATAAAAGAGCTTAAAGATTAAGTCTATTCTAAAACAATAAAGCCCACGCCTCACTGAATCATTTTACATTGCTCTGTTATGATTAAGCCAACACGCCAGATTAGATTTACCCACAAATTCGAAGGAACCGTTGAATTCTAGGTTTTGTGATAGTTGAGATGCCTCTATTTCCTGAACTACAAAACCTTTAACATTGAAACTTGTGTGTAAAAATCCTTAAAATATTCTCTTTGTGACACTGAAAACATTTTTGAAATCGGATCACGCATTTAGAAGTTACCACTAAAAAACCATTTCGTCTTTCACCCCCTCTCCCAAAGGTACCGCGCAAATTATCGGAATCAAAAGTATCCTAGAAGCCTTCTAAGACTATAAGCTCAGATTGTACCAAGTTTCACTCAAATCAATTCAGTAGTTTCGGCGTGATACTTATTAGGGATACAGAAAGACAGACATAAAAAAATTAAATTTCATTTTCGGCTTCAGTATCGATTAGAGAACGCCCTAAAATTATTATTTTTTTAACTATCTTCCATATACAGACTCTCGACCCTCAACAGTTTTATTATATGTATAGATCATATTAAAGCCGGCGCCAAGTAAACCCATAAGTTTAAGTAGATATTATTAACGGCACCAACTTCAATATTATATTGATTAAAATCTGATAAATCAAAATTCATATTACTTTGTGCTAAGTAAATTTTATTATTTAGGATTTGTTTGAAGTCGGTATTATTTTTTTATATAAAAAATATTTCATTATTTTAAGTGAAGGGTGGACCGAAAATATATCTATCTAAGTGTAAAGTTCTCATCAAAACAAATCAATCGAGCCCAAACACAAGGTAATTGCTGTAAATCGTTAAGGAATTCCCTCGACTGTCTTTCAGTTCCATCATCAGATCGACTCCAGACCTTCATTAAATTGTAGTACATTAAAGCTCTTAATTAAAAAGTTAACAAACGCAATAGTTGCCCTACAATTTTCAGTAGTTGCCTTCAATTTTTCCTGGATCCCATCATCAGATCCTGACCTGGTGAAAATGGGACCACTGCAGAAGTAAACCCTATTTAACAAAAGAAAAAAAAATTAAATCTGTCTATAATTGACCGAAACATCGGTGAACATACATAAAAAAAACATACAAATGAATTGAGATCCTTCTCCTTTTTTGAAGTCGGTTAAAAATAGGTACATGATATAAGAATAATATTTTATTAACAGTAGGGTCCCCTTAAGTAGGAGTTATAGAACGCGTATATACTCTTTATTTTAAGATATATTCTTACTAACATGCGAGCCTATATGATGTCCAAGCATTTGTATGGGATCGATCTACTGTGCGCCGGCGTGACCACGCCACCGGCGGGATTGAGCGGATAAAATAGAGTGCAGAGGGACTTATGGCGAGACTTTGTCTGTAATCTGTGACTCGGTTGCATTACCTAAACTACGTGACTAGGTCACGTGGAGCATCTGTTCAAAGTTTGAAATAAAACAAAAATGACAACGTTAATCGGATTGAACTGTCATTTCACAATAAACGTATTAGAGAGGGGCAGTCTGGTGAGAACGATCTCACGGCTTTCTAGTTCAAATTAGTAGAGACTCGGTAACAAATATCTAAACGTCCAAACATCTTTACAAACTTTCACATTTACAGTATTAGTAGGATGCCTAGTAGGATTTCATGAAGCCTTCATTTAGGGTTCTGTATCTTAAAAGTTAATAAGGTAACCGCTATAGGAGCACACGCTTTGAATCACAGATTATATAATATATTCTATGTTGTATGTTTATAAGACACTTTGTGATCCGCAAATATATTTTCAGAGTTGAATGTTTTCTATCAGTTGTTTAGTTAGATGGTTTTTTTTTAACGTGAAGGAAAATCCTCATGAATGCTATACCGGATTCCTACCGACTAAAAAACCTCTCGTAACGCCCAACAGCCTATGGTTAGGAGCCCCGGGTAAGCCCTCGCGGAAGGATGTCCCAGGACTCCCAACAGACCCACGGCCGCCACTGCGGCCTCGCCCGGGGGTGGTTCGGGTGCTATACCGCGTCTTTGGGGGGTTTCGGGTGTGATCCCGCTTCTTAGGGGGGGGGGCGTGCGTGAATCCCTCACGTCACACTATCATGGGCCTGCTTCTGTAAGGACGGTGAGCAGCCCTCTCACCGTCCTCAGGCCCCCGGTCATGGAGGCCGATAGTCTTCGCCGAAGACACGTCGTTTTATTATTGGGTTTAGATTCGTTAAGCTAAGTTGAAATTTGTAATACTACCTATTATAAATTATCTTTGGTTGAAGGTGCATAACCTAACCTGTCTTTCTACTGTTGGCATCTTTATTGCAAAGACCTTACGGTGCGCGCCCACGTCATACTTTTGTAGGAACTATATTAATCGGTTTTCCAATATTATTTCTGGCGTAGAATGTGTGCGTTGCGCTGTGGTAATAGGTGCGTTATATTTAACGGTGCACGCCCAAGTCCGACAACAAGACATCGATTTTACGCACCGATTATAATGGAGCGCACTGTTACGTACGGATTGCTTAGTGCAACGCACACATCCTACAAAACCTTCCTTTGGGCTGAATAACGTAAGAAATTCGGGCGATCTGTCTACAAAGTCTGTCGCGGATGCGTACCTTCAACTAGCGTTAAATTTGGTAATTTGGATTATGAGTCGCGGGCGTCTGCGTTCACTCCAATAGATAAAAGAACAGTTAACTTAGCAATAGCAATATATTCATTTCTAGGGTTCAGTACAAAAAGGATCAAAACTAGGCCCTGTTTTTGAGAGTCCACTGTTTGTCTGTCTGTCTGTCTCCAGGCTGTATCTCATGAACCGTAATAGCTAGACAGTTGAAACTCCTCTTACAATCCTGGGTTCTTCAAGCGGAGCGTGAAGAGGCACATCATAGGGCCGCCAACTTGAGGGCTGCTTTCTATGGACTTACTGACTGGGACGGTGGCCGCCAATCGCTAGATGTCGCTGTGGCTTTCCATCAGGCGGCGGCGGCATCATTTTGGCGAGCTAAATATAAAAAAAGAAAGTTGAAGTTTACACAGATGATGTATTTATGTAATTTTTAACGTGAGGAAAATATGGCTGTTATGCTGGACTCGAACCGACTAACTAACCAGACGTTCCCTATCTACTGCCTATGGTTGGGAGCCCCGGGTAAGCCCTCGGAAGGATGAACCCGGGATTCCCAACCTTGGCCACCACTGCGGATTCGACTAGGGGGGGTCCGGGTGCGATCCCGCGTTTTCGGGGTGTTGTTCGGTTGTTATCCCGCTTCTTTGTAGCGTGCATAAAACTATCACGTCACGCTGTCGTCTTGAGCCTGCTTCTGTTAGGGCGGTGAGCAGCCTCCCCCTCCGTCCTCAGGCTGATAATGGCCCCGGTCATGTAGGCTGATAATCTTGGGCAAAGTCACGTCAGCGCCGCCGCAGACTGCGGAATTTGGGTGGGAGAGGTCTCTCCCGCTCTCTCCGCGGCACCTCTTTCACGAGCACGACCTGCTCGCAGAAAGACACAGCGGTGTCCCACTTACTCTCACTGGAGATCTTGTCTCGCACCATGGTCTCCAGCGAGAGTATGTCCACGTCCAGACCTGCCACGAGGAGATGTATTTATGTTGCCGCTCGCTACGTACTGAAGACCGAAAAGAAAATTAAGAAGGGCTCCCATACAACAAATGTATTTTATGTTGCTGTTTTTAATGTACCTAAGAAACCCTCTTTGTGCGAATCCGACTCATGCTTGACCAGTGTTTTATTTGAAATATTTAATGAATAAAATGAATTATGGGCTATAAATTAAATACTTGCCAACTCATGTAATGTATATTCTCAGCCATACCTAATGTTAATACTCATGTATCTGCCGATTATGGTCATAATTATTAGAATCTTTCTTTCTATAATAGTTTGAAGATGTCAAGGTTCACATTTATATCGCAAATGTCAAATCAAATAAAGGTAAATTAAAACACATTCTCATCAATGCATTGCGACATCATTAATCTCGTTGATATTTAATCAAAAGCAAAACGGCAGTTCAAGTAGATTAAAACTATTGAGAACTTACGGACTGAATTTAGACAGTACAATATATGTTATACTATTATATTATCTTTGACAATACTTCGACATGTAGCGAACTTCGAAAACACATAGATCGACAAGACATTGCTTCGACAGACAATTATTAGACAACACACACATTCGAATTACCACTACTTCGACAGACGCCTACAGTATGGGGTTCTTTAAAAGGGGGCTTAGAAGGTTTTTACAGGGTCGGTAGCGCGAGTGTGGCGCCTCTGGTGTTGCAAGCGTTCATAGGCTGCGGTGACCACCGGTCCTTCTGGTGGGCCGCATGCTTGTCTGCCACCTTAGTGGTATAAAAAAGACGATTATTCGACAGACAATACTTAGACAAGACACTTCTTCGAATGACCACTACTTCGACAGATTTTTTTAACATTTTCAAAATAATAATGCACTGAAATGTAATATGCCTACCTAGTTAAATATTTACCTAATAGTGACCGACCGAAGTTTTGGTTTCAGTTTCGGCCAGTTTCGGCCAAAAAATCGAGTTTCGGCTGCAGTTTCGGTTTCGGCCAAAATGGGCCGAAACTTTCGGCCAGGCCGAAACTCACATGTTCATGAATTTTGAGTGCCTGGCGCTGCTTGTGACGTGGTTGGGGTCAGCCCAACCAGTTAATATATTACTAACCGAAGATTTACAGATTTACAAAGGACTTCCAATCAATATTTAGTTATAATCATCAAATTTATACAGAATCCTAAAAAGGTGATCTAGGACATTACATAACCCTGCCCCTTGTGTTGTCGATTCCATTGGCTTCTTTGGTCGTCTGTCTGTCTGTCAGCAGGCTGTAACTCATGCACCTTGATAATTAGACAGGTAAAATTTTTACAGGTGATGTATTTCTGTTGCCGCTATAGCAACAAATTATTAAAATAGACCAATTATTAACATTAAAGGGGGCCTCCCAAACAACATACGTGATTTTTTTGCCGCGTTTCTTATACGGAACCCTACGTGCGCTAGTCCGGCTCACTGTTGTCCATTTCAGCCGTCGCCTTCTGCGGGCTAAGCAATCTAGCCGCATTGCTGTCCATCAAGATTTCCGCCCATACGGGGGCCCCGTATAGGGCCATGCTCCGAACGATCCCAAGGTACAGTCTCCTGCAGGGAGCGTTGGGTCTCCTGATATTGGACAACAATCGCGAGAGTGCGGCTAATGCCCCCCTCCCTCGGCCATGGGACCACACTTCGGAAGTGGTATCCGAAGTTCCGATACGTCATCGAGAGCTCGATGCCTAAGCCGACGCCCCCTATAGGTAAGCTGGATCCCGCAGGTGGCCTTTAGGACTGCGTCTCGGTGCGTTGCTCCTCGCACTGTAATGAGGGTGTCGTCTTAACATGTTACTCACGTAACACGTTACGCCGACACCTCTGAGCAACGGACCACGCTGCACCCAATCGTAACCGATGTTCCACAGAAGCGGTCCTGAGACCGATCCATATGGAACACCGAACGACACATCTCGCCGACCCTAGCCAGCTCGGATAAGTTATGGCCCTCTCGGAAAGATAGGCCCCGACAATTCGACGGAGGTATTCCATGGTAAATAAGCGCCTCCCAAACGCAGCTGCAGGACAAGGTGTTGAAAGCGTTGGCGATGTCAAGAGACACTGCCACCACCATCTCACCCTGATCTGTTGCCGCTATAGCAAGAAATACCTACTAAAATCAAAAAAAAACATGCACACTACAAACGTAATTTTTGTGACCAATTTTTGTAACGGAACCCTCTGTGCGGGAATCCGAATTGCACTTGGCTATTTTTTTTTTTTCAATATGAACACGTGAGTTTCGGTTTCGGTTTCGACCGAAACTAACCCTGGGGCCGAAAGTTCGGTTTCGGTTTCGGCTGGAAAACCAGTTTCGGTCGGACACTATTACCTAATCAATGATTGTAACTGTTTTTTTTTTATTAATCCGAACCTGACCCGTAAACATGACAAACGCCAAGGGTTCGATTCTTAACGGAGACGGACTCTTTTGTTACGTGTGAAAACCCTACATGGATGCTATACCGAACTCTTACCGACTAAAACCACACGATGCCTTACAACTATCTACGGCCGGGAGTCCGGGGTAAGCCCTCGGAAGGAGGTCCCAGGATATCCGGTAGACTTTGGCTACCACCGTGGCCTCGCCTATAGGATTCGTGTGTTGGGGGGTTTGTTCGCGTGATATCTCCCGCTACTTGGGGAAGGGGAGATAGTTGGGTACTATCCCACCACTATGAGGGGCAAAGAGACAAGCCAACGTCTTGGCTAGCTTCTGTGAGAAGCCAGCTCAAACTGATTAGACCTGTTTTCATCAAATATACTGAAGTTACTGAAATTTACTTTGACTGCCTCTGTGGCGTAGTCGGTAGTAATACCGCCTGCGGCGCTGGAGGTCCTGGGTTCGATTCCTAGGTCGGTCCAAATATTTGTGTGATGCACAAATGTTTGTTTCGGAGTTTGGGTGTTTTCTATGTATAATATGTATGTATTTAGAAATATATAAGTATGTCTATCAGTCGTCTAGATCCCATAACACAAGCTTTATGTTAGCTTACTTTGGGTTAGATGATGTTGTGTGTTAATGTCCTCAAATATTTATTTATTTATTAATAACTTATCTTTTAGATCACGAGCGTCCTTCAACGTAAAATTCTGCACCTGCTGGAACTTATACCATACCTACTGGGTATACTAGGTAGACTGCATTATTCCAGACGTAGGGAAAATCCTCATGGATGCTATGCCGGACTCCTACCGACTAAAAAGCCTCTCGTAACGCCCAACAGCCTATGGTTGGGAGCCACGGGTAAGCCCTCGGAAGGATGTCCCAGGACTCCCAACAGACCCACGGCCGCCGATGCGGCCTTGCCTAGGGGGTGGTTCGGGTGCTATCCCGCGTCTTTGGGGGGTTTCGGGTGTGATTCCGCTTCTAATGGGGGGCGTGCGTGAATCCCTCACGTCACGCTGCTGTCATGGGCCTGCTTCTGTAAGGACGGTGAGCAACCCTCACACCGTCCTCAGCCCCCGGTCATGGAGGCCGATAGTCCTCGGCGAAGTGTCTGTAGATACTTACAATCGGTCGTATCCATAATATTTATCTGTATCTTTTTTGTTCTGTAGGTAATATTTAAAACAGCAGGCAGTCACAACCTGCGCCTGTCCATTTAAACACGGCAATACAGCTCACCACCTATTACGTGGGACAAAATTATACCTACAAAAGGTGAAATGTGGGCATATAATATGCCTCTGCCTACCCCTTCGGGGATAAAGGCGTGACCATATGTATGTATGTATGTATGTAGGTAATATTGTAAGGTAGTAAGGTTTATTATAATGTATACAACAATAATAACTTTTATTGTCACTAAAACTAAAATTGTGAAATGCTTTAAAATGAAATTAATATTCTTGTGTCACCAGCATCCTTGAAAGTATTATTGTTTGTAATCAGCATTACTAAATATGTACCTACTGCGTAATTGATGAATATGAAAATATTAACTTAAAGTACCCAGTGGCATCACTGACAAGTTGTCAGTGATGCCACTGGGTACTTTACACAACTGACAAGCCTACATCAAATTATATACCTTAACCATCTTTTACCTTCGAAGGAACATTCACCTGAATTACTCTATCTTTTGTAAAAAAAACTGCAATACGATCTACGTGATTACATGACACCCATTATACCCGAATCGGTGAACTTCCTACCCGATTCACACCAGAATAATGTTTTATTTTTTTTATATTTAGCTCGCCAAATTGACGTCGCCAACTCGCCACCGGCCTGATGGAAAGCCGTGGCGTATCTAGCGATTGGGGGCCACTTCTGACAGTGGTCCTTAAGTTGGCGGCCTTGTGATGTGCCTCTTCACGCTCCTCTTGAAGAACCCGGGATTGTAAGATGAGGGAAACACGTGTGCGGGCAGGTCGTTTCAGGTATTTATAGTTCGACAAAGGATCGATCTTTTGAAACGCTCTGTTCTGGCGAAGATTCTCTCCACTGTGTATGAGTGGCATCTCTGCCCGGCACGCGTTGTTCGGGATAATTATGATAGATGGATGAACGGGCCACACTGAAAAAAACCGGCCAATGCGAGTCCGACGCGCACACCAAGGGTTCCGTACATCCGTTCGTCCACACGTCCCTCCCTCCGTCTGCCAGTCAAGACCATTTATCTCGTGAATTCGTGAAGGCCTCGAGATAAAATTAATATCATATATTAAGGTGTATGATCACTAGAAGCTGTAAAAAAATCAAACCTCTGCGGTAATGCGAAAAAATGTTACAGCTGTAACGTCGTTTTGTAGTTTTTGATTAAGCTACGTACTTTAATTTAAACACCGTTGTTTTTAGGTTGTCGTTTAAAAATAAGTTTTTAAATTTTCCAATTTATTTGTAGTATCAGAGGCTATTACTTTCCAAATTTCATGGTTCTAGGTTAACGGGAAGTACCCTATGAATTTTGATTCCCTTGAGAGTGTCGAAATACACGTTTTTAATGACATAATTAGCAGTAACTTTTTTCTGCGTTAACTTAGAAGTGTGATTTTCTTACAGCTTCAAGAGACCATAGACTTTTATATATGGTATTAATTTCAACTCGATATCTTCACGCGTTCACGAGATAAAGGGTCTTGACAGACAGACGGGCGGACGGACGGACAACAAAGTGATCCTATAGGGGTTTCGCTTTTTCCTTTGAGGTACGGAACCCCAAAAAGCATGACTCAAATCAACACCACATTCAATAGCAGCAAATGCTGAGTGATACAAGGTCAAACACACCAGTGGATGCCAAGAAATGGCGCGGCGCCGTGTGGCGACGGAGAAGAGTACAAAAATTTCGCCACCTCAATTCATACCGAGATGGTCGTCGTTAGAGGCGACTAAGGGAACACTTTCACAAAACGATTTATTGCGTAGAGAAGGAAACCTCGAAATGAAACCCGGTTGTCAGTAATATGACAATCGTTAAGCCATTGAAGGCCTTATAGGCGGCTTGAAAATTTCAACTGCGGTTCGTCACGAACAGAGCTTGTCCATTCAACACGGCAATAGTCTCACTACCTATTACGTGGGACATGGGACATAAATCTACAAGATGAAATGTGGGCATATACTTACTATGCCTCTGCCTACCCTTTCGGAGATAGCGGCGTGGCTGTATGTATGTTGTAGGTATAGTTATCAAAGAGTCATCTTACGGTAACCGAGACACTCAGGTTTCATCTTCATGAACTACTTTTACCACGGTAATGGGTAATACAATATTATGAAGTAATACATAGGTATGTGTACGTAATTGTTTGTAATGGAAATTGTATGATATTGTATTGCAACCGACAAGTCTGGAGTGCAGTTATCTTCAAAGTAAAATACCGCACAATTGTATGTCGAGTCACTTACAATGTTATATAATAATAATATAATAAAAATGTTTATTTGACACAAATATTTTACAATCGATACAATATTTTTACCAGTAAAATTACACAGAGTGTTCGCAAAAAGTGCTGATACTGTATTCCATACTAGGCAAGAGCCTGTATTATGGAGATGGATAAGATGAAATGCAAAAAATGAAATGATGACATTTTTACTTTGAAAAACTTGTATTGTATTTCGAAGCTTTAATTTAAAGCATATTGGGGATGCTGAATCCTTAAGGGGAGTGGTTGACAAAGTTCGCGAAAAAGAGGTGCAAATAAAGACGTTCTTCTCGGTATTAGTATACGAAAAATGACAGCCAAAAGTAGATTTGAAATCTACAAGATGTGTTCCAGAGGATGGTTTCATCAGAAATTGTGTATTTATCATAAATAACTAGTAAAACATCACTGAAATAGCCCATAATTTTTTTGAAGAAGTCGTTGTATGACATCTATTTATTAATGAATGATAATAAAATTTATATCAGAGACTAAAGAAAACATAGACCTCTAAAATGGTTTTCTTCAATTTTGAATTAGTATAAGTTTTAACTAATTATAACTAATAATGTATTCAAAGAATACATCACGTTGCTTGCTTCCCCGCGCTCGCCCGAAAATCTAGTGCGGGGGGAGTCGTGTTGCTAGACGGACGTGTGTCGCTCTGGTCTGCAAAATATTCTCGTAAAATGTTATATTTTCATTCATGTACAGAGTAATGCGTGCAACAGAGCCAGAGCCCGAGTTACACAATGCATGCTGCATTACATGAGAATATAATGCATTTCAACTTATTTTTCGTATTGTTTTATTAAATTACTTCGAAAGGTAATCATGCTTATATTGTAAGCGGTACTTAATCATTTCAATATAAATAAATGAAGAAATATTTGTGGACATTCGCACACAACTTAAGCTAATATAACCTTGTGCTAAGGGATACTATAATATAAGTATTTTCATCAGTTGTCTACTGATGAAAATACTTATATTATAGTTATTATTAACACACTGCTTTTTTGAGACACTGCTCTCAACCTAAGCTGAAAGAATTAACTCTTTTAGCTTATTACGTCTTGTGGGTCGCCACAAGTAGGCACCATCTACCGGCAAATTGGTTAAGGTATAAAAGTGAATAAAGTGAGTGCCCGCCGAGTTTCTTGCTAGTCTATATCTATACATAATTATAAAACTGTTGAGGGTCGAGAGTCTGAATATGGAAGCTATTTAGCGTTCTCTAATCGATACCTACTTAAGCCAAAATAAAATTTAAAATTTTCATGTCCGTCTGTATTCCGAATACGTATCACGCCGAAACTAGTGATTTGAATGAAAATTGATCCGAGGAAGTTCAGGAGTTAGAGACATCTCAACTTCTCTAAAACTAGAATTCAACCTAGGATTGCTTCACACAAGTTTCAGTGCTGAGGGTTTTGTAGTTCAGGAATTAGAGATATCTCAACTTTCTCAAAACCTATAATTCAAGGGTTCCTTGGAATGTGACGGTAAATCTAAACAGGCGTGTTGGCTGAGTCCTAAAAGAGCTTAATGATTAAGGCTGTTGTAAAATAATTCTGTCCGCGCCGAAGTCGGGGACTGAATTGTTTTAGAATACACTTAATCTTTAAGCTCTTTTATGGTAAAGCAAACAGGGCCGTTTCACACGCTGCTTGATGAGTCTGATGAAGAAGTGCCTCTCCTTTTGCAAACCTTAAGTGACGTAAACGAAGTTGCGAGGGTCAGCTAGTTTTACAATATGCTTCATCTTTAAATTCGTTTATGATTAAGCAAACAGGGCAGTTTCACCCGCCGGTTGATGAGACTGATGAAGAAATACCTCATGTTTCATACACCTTAAACGTCGTAAACGAAGTTGTGAGAGTCAGCTAGTTACATACATACATATGGTCACACCTTTATCCCCGAAGAGGTAGGCAGAGGCATATTATTTTGTTCCCACATTTCACCTTTTTAGAATCTGTCCCACGTAATAGGCGGTGAGCTGTATTGCCGTGTTGAGATAGACAGGCGCAGGTTGTATCTGCCTGCTGTTAAAATTAATCAAGCCGCCAAAACGGCCTTCAACTTCGCTTAACGACTGCCATTTTACGGGCAACCAGGAGGCAGGACCAACGGCTTAACGTGCCTTCCGAAACACGGAAACGACGCTCAAATAACTGTCACAAAGTGGTCACATGGATGGTCACCCATCCAAGGACTGGCCATAGTGAATGAGCTTACTACAGTGATCGCTTACAGAACACTAAGTCCGCGGTGCCACGAGCGCTTCTTATTTATACATAACTAGCTGACCCTCGCAACTGCGTTTACGTCTATTTTTGTTTGTTTGTAATAATAAAATGAAATGAAATTTTGTTCCAAAAATAACAAAAATTATAAGCGAGTGGAAGACCCCCCTTTCTGGATTTGTAATAATTTAAGTACAAAACAATGAATACATATATCTTATTCTTATATGTCTGTGGAATATATGAACATTCGTCTTTGTGAATTCGTCACATTTTTAAGTTTTACGTAATGATCAATCACATTTTTTGCAGTGTATTTTACTACACTTAAAAACAAAGGAAAATTGAAATACAAACGTTCCTTTGTTTTTAATTTACTTTTCGCCTCTCTCTATAAAATAGAGTGCAGAGGGGCTTATGGCGAGACTTTGTCTGTAGTCTGTGACTCTGTTGCATTAAACTACGTCACTAGGTCACGTGGATCATCTGTTCAAAGTTTGAAATAAAACAAAAATGACAACGTCAATCGGATTGAACTCTCACAATAAACGTTTTAGAGAGGGGCAGTCGGGTGAGACCGTCTCACAGCTTTTTGTTTATTTTGTGAAGCTAGGAACGCATTTCTGCTACTATGTTTCTTCTTCTTCCGTGGTTCTTTTACTCTGATGTCTCTGTAGTTGCGCTACTCTATGTTAGAGAGTCATATCGCCCATTTGCTCAAAGTCGTTAGCCCTGGGTATGGCCTTTGTATTAGTCTGAGGCCCGCTAAAATAAAATTATTAATTGGACGTTTGTGAATAAGTACTTGGATGTTTGTTATTTAATCACACCCGATAGTCCGAATGTCTCTGCCTGATATTTCGTATACATACTCGTATAATCTATATACATACTCTTTTTTCTCTGGAATACTTCCCTTTGTAGGAGGAAACTGGAATGTAGTACATTGTACGAAAATAGTACCTTATCTGCCTCTAATGGGAGAGTTCCAGGACAGCCAGTCGCAGGAGTCTATGTGGGTTCTAGGTGGTTAGGTTTGTAGTATAACCTTTTTTCTGAACTAGGAGTCGGTGCGGGTGCGAAGTGCGTAGATGCATTTCACCATGTACAGTTAACTACAATGAAATGTACCTACTAGTTTCATGTTCTAAGTTCATTCTAGCACTCGCAGGGATACGTCAATTTGTAAGATTAAACTAATACATTTCATTGTAGTTGACTGTACAAAACAGATGCCTCAAGTAAGCGCTTTCCAGAGTGTCGTCTCAAACCGAATTGATAAAGATATCTTTTAAAAATATAGCCAGTTTTTTTTACGTTCTTACGATATTATACGTATACACATACCACAGAAAACAAATCAAAACTATGTATTGTGGACATACACAGACGCACTTCTATCATCAAAAAGCATTTAAAGCCTTTATAGAAACTAAAAGCCTCGACCTAAGAGGATTTCAAGTCAGGCATTCAGGTTATTAAGGGGTTTAACAGTAGGCACGGCACGAATGACCTGCGCTGATAATAACCATTAATTAAACAGCTAATGTGTTACGCGTGCCTAATTCGTTCGGAGCGAAACGAACGCGAATAGCTTTTTTGCGCACGGATGATTTATGATACCCATTGCGTGTTGCTGTAGTGCATGGGTTCCCAACCAGTGGTCCGTGGACCACCAGTGGTCCGCAGGAGCGAATATATGGTCCGCGAATGATTTTAAATTTATCGGGCGATGAACTGTTAGTCGCCGAGCAATGAGCGAAAAGAGCTCGGGTAGTAGGGGCGGTTGGTACGCTTAGCATGACAACACAAAGTCTGCGATTTGCCCACGATTGAATGTGTTTCCAGTCCAAGCGTGGATTCTAGCTCAAGACCAGTTTCCTAAAGCCTAAAGTGTAGGAAACTGGTTCTGATCCGAAAGGCCGGGCGGACGGTGGACTCGTCATCGGGGTACTGACCGATCGAGTTGCTCGACGACGCCTTCAAGCTCTTTGAGCGTATCATTACAGAGCGACACCATTTCTGAAGTTTGATCTTAAAACAGAGGGGGCAACTGCTGCGCTCTCGCGGTTGGTACCCAACGCTCCCTGCAGGAACCCTTGGGGTCGTGCGGAGTATGGCACTGTATGGGCGGAGGCCCTGACAACCCGCAACGTGCGTAGACTGCATAGCCCGCTAAAGGCTATGGCCGTCAGGAGAGGGTACCGCACGATATTCGTTGAGACGGCATGTCTCCTAGCTGAGACCCCTCCATGGGACCTCGAAAACAGGGATTTTGTGTCATTGTATCAATGGTGCAAGGAGGCGCTGGAGCGGGACCACAGGCTTGTGCCTCGAGAAATAGAAGCATAGTGATCCCTGTTTTGCCAAAAGCTCATGAAGACATAGAAGGCACGACTTGAGCTACCAAAGTGAGGACTCGCCAGTTCGCCACTATTGTGGAGAGCACCATGGTAGCCTTACCTACCAAGTGCCACAGATGCTTACCGGGCACGGGTGCTTCGTGTCTCTTCACCCCTCGAAGAAGTGGAATAGTGCCCCCCCCCCCCCCCCCTCGTAATACGTTTAGCATGGAAGCTGGTGAAGTTACTGAAGGAATCTAGGATGAACACAACTTGAGTCGTTTGGTATTTAAAAGCAATTTCTTATACGAAACTCCTAGAAATCACCTTGCGCTATTTTATGGTTTTCTTTGTTGGTTATCAAAAACAAGGCGAGGAATCGTTTGAAAGTAAGTGACAATTTGCATGTAACTTTGAGTAACAATATTAGTCCTAGGTTAGCAGACCTCGTGAAGATGATACAAGCCAGAAATCATATTAATACAAAAATACGAAAGTTTTCTGTTTTAGCAATTTCCTATTGTGTTTTTTTAAGTTTCAGATTGATTATCAAAGTTTGTTTTAATTATGCCTTTATAGAGGTCCCTGTTAAAAAGAAAAATATAAAAGTGGTCCCTGACCACGAAAAGGTTGGGAACCCCCTATAATAGCATCCCACTACAGTGTAATGGGATGCTATTATAGTTCTACCAAAATTCTACCAAAGCTGCAGTAGATATTCCTCTTCTTTTGACTCCTATAGGCTTCAAAATTGTCAGGAATTCGTTCACACTACTGCAATGGTCATTAGCATGCCATCAGGCCCGTCATGTTTTCGACCATTGCAGCAACCAACCTACTTTTAACTTTCAGATCACTGCTTGATCCATTTGGCGAGCCAACAAGCCACGAGCCAACCCGACAGAAGACGCAACTCTGTAATAGGTATCACGTTTACACTCTTTATACTGTGCGTTTACCTATTGCGTTTACCATTCGTCCGAATCGCGATAAATTATTTATATTACTAGCTGATGCCCGCAGCTTCGCCCGCGTAAAATTTGTTCCCGCGGGAACTTATACCCGGGATAAAAAGTAGCCTTTGTGTTATTCCAAACTATAATTTATCTCTGTACCAAATTTCAGCCCGATCCGTTCAGCGGTTTGAGCGTGAAAGAGTAACAAACATCCACACTCACAAACTTTGGCATTTATAAAATTAGTAAAGCCTGGCCTTTTGAATATTGATTTTTTGATTTCGGGTATTTTGGGCTAATGCATTTTAAGTAAAGGCATTCTGATTTCTGGTATTGTAATGTATAACGGTAGGAAGTCTGCTCGAATTGTTGACATTTCTAACTAGGTCCTATTGCGCTTTGCGTCAAGTTATATAGCTCACAGCCTTCCTCAATAAACATTGCTATTCACCAATAACATTTCGAGCATATAGCTCATTTCATCAAACAAACAGCTTCATATCAGTACAGATTACATATCTAAATACAACAGTTTATTCTGGTCTCATGCCACGACTTTCAACTATGATCTATTTCCGTATACAACGGGAAATGGGAGAGTAGAAAAATGTCAGCCTCACTTCCTGTAGCGGAGAAACTTGAATGGATAATTATTGCTCGTTTAGGTAAGAGCAAAAGTTTTCTTTCTGTTAGCTACCGTCTCAAATTAGCGCCAAGTCCAATGCGCTCGTAGATCAAGGACTTAGTCTTTGTAATGGATCACCGCAGTAAGCAACTTCGCTATGACTAGGCCTTCGATGGGTGACCGCTGTGTGATATTTCTTTTGCGAGCTTCTCCATTCTTCAGAACAGAAGGTTCAAATAACTGTTGTTTGTCCGTATCGTCAGTGAAGTTAAGCCAAGTTGAACAGCTTACGGGTGACTAGAAAATTTCAAGATCGGTTCGTTACAATCTGCGCCTGTCCAATTCAAAATGGCAATAGGCTCGCACCTATTACGTGGGACAAATTTTGGTCTATTTGTTTTTAGGGGCTAAACCGGTTTTAATAACTTTTGTGTATTTTAGTGGATCCTAGAACTATTTAATTTACATTCATAAATGACATGATTGTCTATATCTACTAATATTATAAAGAGGAAAGATTTGATTGTTTGTTTGTTTGTTTGCATCGAATAGGCTCCGAAACTACTAAACCGATTTGAAAAAATCTTTCACTGTTGGGAATCTACATCCTCTACATCCCCCGTGAACATAGGCTATTTTTTATTTCCATATTCTCACGAAAACGGGAGTTGGGAGTTACGCGGGTGAAACAGCGTGACGTCCACTAGTTAGTAAAAGGAACCGATTGGACCCGTTAGCAGCCTTTCTATCGTGATCATTTTAGTCGATTGTCGCCACTGCTGGGGAGAGGCTTCCTCCAAAGATCGCCACAATGTTCGGCTTCGTCCCGCCCACATCCAGTAGCACCCTGTGAGAATCACTTGCATATTGGCCACATTTAGGTTCAGTATGTTTTCACTGGCAACACACCATGCTTTTAGGCACTGCGATAAGTACCTACTTAGTAAGAACAGTTCCATAGCTTCCCGAACGCTGTACAACCTAGTTAGTTTCGAGGATTGACATCATTCAGAAAATAGGAAGTTTGTACGCAACTGCAAATCTGCAACACATTTGTACAACTAATAATGAAAACGCTCATTAATGTGTTGTTTAAAATGTGATATAAATCAGAAGACGCAGGTTTATTATAATGCGCGTTTACATAACGGCTGCGGTTATGACATGGCGGAACGCGGAAGCGATGAGCGGAGCGGACAGTCTAATTAGAACATAAACATACTGCGTTATATTTCAATATAATTAGATTAACAGAGATAGTTTAGAATGCGGAATAACTGATTCTGATTTATTGGCAATAAGATATTGAGCAGAACAGACGCTATCTATACTATCTATGCTTAGGTACTAATACTATAAAGAGGAAAGATTGTATTGTTTGTTTGCCTCAAATAGGCTCTGAAACCGATTTACCGATTTGAAAAATTCTTTCACTGTTGGGAAGCTACACTCTTCGCGGTGAACATAGGCTATATTTTTTTCCTGTATTCCCACGGGAACGGCGTGACGTCCGCTTGTTAATAATAACTAGCTATGCCTCACGGTTTGTCCCTGACTAACTTTGAACACCAGAAGTTGCACTCCACACCTCTTAACTTAGTTTTGTGAATATCGTATGGAAGTTAACCTGGTTTGTTGACAATTTATGATCACTGCTGCGCTCACCTGGGTAGTATCATGAATTCATGATTTATGCCATCTATATGGCTCCTTACAACATCAGCTAAGCTGACCTAAGTCTCGGTAAAATCATTTAAGCCGTTTAAAAATTACCTGAAATTGACTGTCACAGAAAATATTTTGAAATGGTTTTATTTTATGTGTACCTACCGTATTTACTGTCATAACGCGTATACATATTGAAAATCTGAAACAGTCACTTCAATGTTATTTAAAGATGTAGATATGGATAGATGCTATTAATTTAAGCAATGTCGTAAATAAATTACTATTTTTAAACGCTCCACTTAGTGAGAGTGCTGTACGATCATCCATTTTTCTCTTTCGTTCGTAGGAATCCGTCATGGATGCTATGTTGGATTCCTACTGACTAAAACCACACGGTGTCTTTTCACTGCCTAAAGAAAGAAAGAAGAAAGAAAATGTTTTTTTTATTTTGCCAAACAGGCCATACACCGCCGTACAGGAAAATCAAATACTAACTTAAAATTAAAACAACAACAACAAAAAATAAGGTACCACAGTATTATAAATCCTTTCGGTCTCTTAGGTCCAAATCCTGTCATGCCCAGTTAACTCTTAAGGCCATACCCAGGGCTAACGACCTTGAGCATATGGGCGATATGACTCGCCAACATAGAGTAGCGCAACTACAGAGACATCAGAGTAAAAGAACCACGGAAGAAGAAGAAAATAGTAGCGGAAATGCGTTCCTGGCTTCACCAAATAAACAAGAAAGTCTCACCCGACTGCCCCTCTCTAAAACATTTATTGTGAAAGTTCAATCCGATTGACGTTGTCATTTTTGTTTTAGTTCAAACTTTAAACAGATGACCTAGTGACGTAGTTTAATGCAACAGAGTCACAAACTACAGACAAAGTCTCGCCATAAGCCCCCATGCAATCTATTTTATAGCGAGAGGCTAAAAGTAAATTAAAAAACAAACGTTTGTATTTAAATTTTGCATATAAAATACACTACAAAAAACGTGATTAATTATTAAGTAAATTGAATGTGACGAATTCACAAATTTGACGAATGTTCATATATTCATTGTTTTGTACTTAAATTATTACAAATCCAGACAAAAGGGGTCTTCCACCCGCTTCAAATTTTTATTCCTTTTGAGAAACAAAATTTCATTTCATTTTATTATTACAAACCAACAAAAATATGTACGTACGTAAGCGTCGTAAACGCAAGTTGCGAGGATCAGCTAGATATGTATAAATAAGAAGCGCTCGTGGCATTGCGGACTCGGTGTTCTGTAAACGATTACTGTAGTAAGCAACTTTCACTATGGCCAGTCCTTGGATAGGTGACCATCCATGTGACCACTTTGTGACAGTTATTTAAGCGTTTCCGTGCTTCGGAAGGCATGTTAAGCCGTTAGTCCTGTTTGCCCGTAAAATGGCAGTCGTTAAGCCAAGTTGAAGGCCTTTTTGGCAGCTTGAACAATGAACAGGCGCAGGTTGTGACTGCCTGCTGTTGAAATTATTTCAACAGCAGGCAGTCACAACCTGCGCCTGTCTATCTCAACACGGCAATACGGCTCACCACCTATTACGTGGGACAAATTCTAAAAAGGTGAAATGTGGGGACACAATAATATGCCTCTGCCTACCTCTTCGGGGATAAAGGTGTGACCATATGTATGTATGTAACTAGCTGACCCTCACAACTTCGTTTACGACGCTTAAGGTATATGAAACATGAGGTATTTCTTCATCAGTCTCATCAACCGGCGGGTGAAACTGCCCTGTTTGCTTAATCATAAATGAATTTAAAGATTAAGCATATTGTAAAACTAGCTGACCCTCGCAACTTCGTTTACGTCACATAAGGTTAGCAAAAGGAGAGGCAGTTCTTCATCAGACTCATCAAGCAGCGTGTGAAACGGCCCTGTTTGCTTTATCATAAAAGAGCTTAAAGATTAAGTTTATTCTAAAACAATTCAGTCCCCGAATTCGGCGCGGACAGAATTATTTTACAACAGCCTTAATCATTAAGCTCTTTTATGATTCAGCCAACACGCCTGTTAAGATTTACCGTCACATTCCAAGGAACCCTTGAATTATAGGTTTTGAGAAAGTTGAGATATCTCTAATTCCTGAACTACAAAACCCTCAGCACTAAAACTTGTGTGAAGCAATCCTTCAAGTACTACCGTTATTATTACACTGAAAAAGAATTGGAAACGGACCACGCTTTGTGAAATTACAACTAAAAAACCATATTGTCTTTCATCCCCTCTCCTACAGGAAGCTCGCAGAATATCGGAATCAAAGTATCCAGGAACCTTTCTCGGATTATAAGCTTTAATTGTTCCAAGTTTCATTCAAATCGATTCTGTAGTTTCTACGTGATACTTATTCGGGATACAGACAGACATTACATTTTAAATTGCATTTTCGGCTTCAGTATCGATTAGAGAACATCCTTCATTAATAATAAAACGTAATAATAAAACGGGGCTTAATCATTAAGCTCTTATAGTTAAGAGCTTAATGATTAAGCCCCGTGGAAAATTTTAGAATAGATTCTAAAACAATTCAGTCCACGCCCTCGGCGCGGCCTGAATTATCTATACTTATAATAAAACTGTTGAGGGTAGAGTCTGTACATGGAAGATATTTTGAAATATAAAAAAAATATAAATATATAAATAAATAATAATAATTATAATAATAATAAATAATAATTATAATAATAATTTAATAAATATAATATAATATTATAATAATTTAATATTATAATAATAATCTAATAATAATAATTTATAAAAATATATAAATTTGCCGGTAGATGGTGCCTACTTGTGGCGACCCATAAGACGTAATAAGCTAAAAGAGTCAATTCTTTCAGCTTAGGTTGAGAGCAGTGTCTCAAAAAAGCAGTGTGTTAATAATAACTATAATATAAGTATTTTCATCTATTGTCTATATCCCTTAGCATAAAGTTATAATAGCTTAAGTTTTGTGCGAATGTCCACAAATATTTCTTCATTTATTTATATTGAAATGATTAAGTACCGCTTACAATATAAGCATTACCGCTTACAATACAAACCTTTCGAAGTAATTTAATAAAACAATACGAAAAATAAGTTGAAATGCATTATATTCTCATGTAATGCAGTATGCATTGTGTAACTCGGGCTCTGGCTCTGTTACACGCATTACTCTGTACATGAATGAAAATATAACATTTTACGAGAATATTTTGCAGACCAGAGCGACACACGTCCGTCTAGCAACACGACTCCCCCCGCACTAGATTTTCGGGCGAGCGCGGGGAAGCAAGCAATGTGATGTATACTTTGAATACATTATTAGTTATAATTAGTTAAAACTTATACTAATTCAAAATTGAAGAAAACCATTTTAGAGGTCTATGTTTTCTTTAGTCTCTGATATAAATTTTATTATCATTCATTAATAAATAGATGTCATACAACGACTTCTTCTAAAAAATTATGAGCTATTTCAGTGATGTTTTACTAGTTATTTATAATAAATTCACAATTTCTGATGAAACCATTTTCTGGAACACATCTTGTAGATTTCAAATCTACTTTTGGCTGTAATTTTTCGTATACTAATACCGAGAACAACGTCTTTATTTGCACCTCTTTTTCGCAAACTTGGTCAACCACTCCCCTTAAGTCTATTTCTTCGAACGTCCATTCCGTCAATGTCTAACTTCCGAAACGTCTATTTCCGTGAAGGTCTATCTTTCTGGAACGTCCATTCCTTGAGTGTATAGTTTTAAAAACTGCTTATTTCCGAATTTATTCACTGCTCCCGATCGTCACCTCTCTAGAAGTCACGACGCGATTTTTTTTCTTTTGCAGATCTATTAGCAATGTTGAACATCCTTTAATATTCTATTTTATTTACAAATGAAGATCAACAAAACAAATAAAGATCAACGAATCAAGTGAAGATCGGTAAAACAAATAAAGATCGACAAAATAAATAAAAATCAACAAAATAAATGAAGTTCAGTAAAACAAAAGAAGATCGGTAGAACAAATGAAGATCGGCGAAACAAATGAAGATCGAATAAACAAATCAAGACCGGTAAAGCGTATGCAGATCAATAAAACAAAAGACTATAATCAAGTTGATAAGGTCAAAAACTACTCGCAGCCATATTTTGTAATCTAGATGCGATTGCCATTCAAAAAAATAGGTGCAAGCAATTCTCAACCTTGATGACACATCACAAATAAACAAAACTAATAAATAGAGTACCTACATCAGTGCACGTCCTATCCAAGCAGAACAAAGGCCGCCTTTCAGCATAATGTCACCTCGTGAATGTGAGCTTACGCTTAATCCACGCGACGACGCTGATTTTCAAAGGCAGCCCTTACGAGGACGGTGGCCTACTGCCGGGAGCACCGGATAAGCCCTCAAAATGATGTCCAGTCAGAGTAAATCGACATGTCCTGGGATATCCTTCCGAGGGCTTACCCGGGGCTCCCAACCGTAGGCTGTTGGGCAGGGTACGTCTTTTAGTCGGTAGGAGAGATTTTTCCTCACGTAAAATAAAAAAAGTGTAAATCGACAATCCAATACATTTTTACGTGTGGAAATCCTACATGGATGCTGTACCGAACTCCTACCGACGAAATAGACACGATGTTCTACAACTTTGCCTATGCTTGCCAAGTTGCCACTATTTACGACATTTAGTAACTCCAAGATTCCGTGTGGCGATGGGATCCCGTGTTGCGACGGGTTAAGAGTACAAAATTTCGCCACCCCAATACATCTCGATCCCGAGGGTGTCGTAAGAGGCGACTAAGCGAACACTTTCGCAAAAAGATCCATTACGTAGAGTTGGAAAACTGGAAATGAAACCCGGTTGTCAGTAAAATGACAATCGTTAAGCCAAGTCGAGGGCCTTATGGGCGGCTTGAAAATTTTCAACTGCGGGTCGGGCCGACCTGCGCGTGTCCATTTGCAATAGGCTCACCACATATTACGTGGGAGATAAAACTACAAGGTGAAACGTGGGCGTATACTATGCCTCTGCTTACCCCTTCGGGGATAAAGGCGTGACTATAAGTATGTATGTAGTAACTCCAACAGAAGCGAAGATTCTAATTTAACGCTCTAAAGAGAACAATAGGTATCTAGTGTTACAACAGATACCTACAAAACAAACATTTCTAAACGTAACAGTCTCGTATATCTACCTAACACCGATTTAACAAGATTACTAACACAAGTTACAATTTTATCATTTTACTGTTCGTTAAATCTATACTAATATTATAAAGAGGAAAGATTTGATTGTTTGTTTGTTTGGTTAGATAGAATAGATTTGATGCAAACAAACAAACAAACAAACAATCAAATTTTTCCTCTCCGGAACTACTAGACCGATTTGAAAAGTTATTTCACTGTTGGAAAGCTACATTCTCTGCGGTGAACATAGGCTATATTTTATTCCCGTATTCCCACGGGAACGGGATCTACGCGGGTGAAACCGCGTGACGTCCGCTAGTATTAAATAAATAAATATTTGTGGACAATCTCACACAACATCATCTAGCCCAAATTAAGCTAATATAAGCTTGTGCTATGGGATCTAGAATTCTAAACGACTGATATACATACTTATATACTTCTAAATACATACATACTACATATAGAAAACACCCAAACTCCGAAACAAACATTAGTGGATCACACAAATATTTGGACCAACCCGGGAATCTTTCCCGGGACCTCAGCGCGGCAGGAGGTATCACTACCGAATGCGCCACCGAGGTAGTGAAAGGTAGTCGTTTTTGTAATTGGCTGGCCCAAACGGAGAGACCTAGGTCTTCTTAGGGTTACGTGTAGGGTTGCCAACCGTCCCGCTATACGCAAAACGCATGTCGAAAATATTGAAAACTTTTGTAATGAAAACATATTTATGCATGATCGGGTTGTTGTCTGTCGATTTTAGAACATATATCACGGGACTAGCCTTTGCGAACCACCGCATACAAAAATATTCTGCTAGTTTTCATAGCGGGTGAAGGGGGAAACACAAAGACATAAAATTTCATTATGTTTAAAAATGTATTAATCGACAAACGCGTAATGGCTGTTGTGTGTTAATTTTTATTGTACAGTCAACTACAATGAAATGTACTAGTTTAATCATATAAAATGATGTACTGATGTACAGTGCTTATAAAGCCAAAAGACCAAATGGTCATGTGCAATGGCAGAAAACAATGCTTAAGTAAGGCGCATCCTGTGGTTAGATGTGTCGATTGATGGCACTTGATTGTGTAAGAGAGAATCATCAAAGCACATAGGTATAAAATTACTGAATTTCAGTATAGATTTTTGGATATTCACTCATCATGAAAAGGTATAACGCGAGGTCACCGAAATTGGCCATGTAATTTAAGGACAAGAAGACAAAGAACATATACAAAGGTGAGTGTGTCTATAGTAGGTCCTACACTAATTGTATAAAGAGAAAAAAATGTATGTTTGTAATGAATAAACTCAAAAACTACTGTGCCGATTTCAAAAATTTATTCACCATTGGAAAGCTACATTCGCCCTGAGTAACATAGGCTGTATTTTATTCCCATACTCCCACGGGAACGGGAGCTACGCGGGTGAAACCGCGTGACGGCCGCTTGTACTTCTAAATGCTTTACAAAAAGGCATTACTTCCTCGTAAAAGAAGAACAGCCTCACATTTATATCAAACAACACACACATACACATCCAAACTTGACCCAGATTCATGCATGAACAACACAGAACCTTTTATTCACACACACATTAACATTAGACCTATAAATATAATGCCATCACTTCACTCAGCCTACTCCTAACTAGAACGATATAAAAAAAAACTACGGCTTACAATTACCTACTGGCTTTCATAACATAATAACACGTAACTCTTTATAAGTTTTTATTCGAGTACAACATAGTATATAATGATTGGTCATCTAACATATAATTACTTAGAGAATTACGGGTAACGAGTATGATATAACAGGTAGTTAAGGTTGATTGTAAGTGACAAAACTGTAGCACTTATCATCATAATAATGAAGTTTATTCCGGGTTTTGCTCGAAGACAATAGTGTGTTGCTAAGAGCAAAACTTGAGAACGACTGGGCGGGGCGTCGATTCTCAAACTGACGGAAATTGACAGGTGAAATATGTCAAAATGAGACAAAAATAAATTTAAGACCATTTGCAATCAAGAGGTTTTGCAACATACCTACTTTTTTAACTCCTTCCGAACCTAGCCCAATAAATATTTCATCCGTATATTTTCGTCCACGCATTCTAGTCGATATAGTCTTTTTTTTTTTTTTTTTTAACGTGAGGGAAAATCCTCGTAGGATGCTATGCCGGACTCTTACCAACTAAAAAACCTCACGTAACGCCCAACAGCCTATGGGTGAGAGCCCCGGGTAAGCCCTCAGGAAGGATGTCCCGTGACTCCCAAAGTCGATATAGTCTAGAATCGACGTCCTTGATTGTTTTGGCTAAACTTTGCTCTGAAATATTCGCTGTACTGTAAGCTAAGGGAAAAAAATTGTGATATGTTCTATACTACTAAGGTGGAAGACAAGATTACGGCCAGCCTGATGATTGATGCATTGCCAATTCAAGCGCAGATTGCGACGACCTACTGCTGAAATTTTTCATGCCGCCCATAAAGTCTGAACTTAGCTTACGTGCCTGCCGAAGGACGAAAATGCTAACAAATAAATGTCACACTGTGGTCACCCATCTAAGGACCGGCCTTAGCTTAAGTTGCATATTGTAGTGATTGTTTACAAACACTGATTTCGCGGGGCCACGAGCGCTACTTGCAAAGCATGATGCTGTAAATTATATGTAGGTATATTTCCTTATATTTTGTAATCTGATTCAAACCAGATCTACCTAACCATTAGAATGATTGCTTGACAGTATTACCACAGATAAAATAATACGCTAATAAATTTACGTAGATGTAAAAGTTTAGGAAGAGTGTAGCTTTCTAACAGTGGAAGAATTTTTCAAATCGGTCCAGTAGTTTCGGAGCCTATTCGATGCAAACAAACAAACAATCAAATCTTTCCTCTTTATAATATTTGTATAGACTAGTTATGTGGATGGATGAATGTTTGTTACACCTTCACGCTCTAGAAAGGACTGAAATTTGATACAGGGATAGGATATAGTCTGGAAAACCTATAGCAGTTTCTTACTCTCAGAATAATTCCCATGGGATGCGGGAACGGAAACAAATTTCTGCAGAAGGGGAGTAATTGTCGTTATTTTTAAATATCTACGTGAAAAAAATAAGAATAAATTTGTATAAAATGGTAGGCATAATACAACAATAAGCAATATAAAAAGTACTTTAAGATTAATTAAATTAGAGGTTACTTAATTAGTAAATTTGAAATAAGCGTTAAAGTATTTTATAACATTCACATTTTTAAGATTAGTAGAACATCTAAAAATAAACTATACAAACAATAAGCAAAAGTCAAACATTATAGTCTATACATTAATAAAATTATAGAAAAATCAACACTGTACATTGGAAAAGTGGGCTGTGGATAGCCGCTTTGCTACGTTGAATGTAAGAGGAGGTATGAATGATAAAATTGAGGAGGTATGCAAGATTATGCGAGAGAGGCGATTGGATATTTTGTGTGTGAATGAGACAAAGCGGAAGGGATGCGACACCACGACACATGGAGCCTATACGGCCTACTGGTCAGGCGTAGCCACAACCAGCGCGGCGTGCCAGGGTGTCGGTGTAGTACTTTCCGCGAGAATGAATGAATGTGTGACAGATTATGAATGTGTGAGCCCAAGACTCGTTTGGTTGAGGCTAAAGGTTGGACTCACCCGCATCTTTGTGTTAGGAGTGTATGCTCCTCAGGATGCGCGGTGGCTCCGGTCCGCAAAAGACCAGAGTGAGAGGCAGGCATTCTGGGAGAGTGTGAATGATATTCTGGGTAAATGCAAACGAAACGAAAGGATTGTAATGTTAGGTGATTTTAATGGATGGGTTGGAGTGAAGCGTGATGGATATGAAAGTGTATTGGGAAAGTTTGGGGATGAGCGAGTGAATGAAAATGGCGAAAGTCTGCTAGAAGTATGTTTGGATAGGAATCTTGTGGTAACCAACACCATATTTAACCACAAAGATATCCACTTGTATACAAGGAAATAAGAAAGCCAGAGAAGCATGATTGATTTTGTGATAGTAGACGCAAGAATGAGAAAGAATGTGCTGGACACCCGGGCATACCGCGGTGCCGGGATTGACACAGATCACTTCTTGGTAATTAGCCGAGTAAGAGGTCTGTTTCAGCGGTGGCGGCATCGTGCGCATAAGCCCATTAGTGTACTGGAGCGCATTAAAGTCGAAAATTTGAAAGATATAAGCGTGAGAGAGGAATTTGTGAGTAAATTGAGCGAGAAATTCGAAAATTCAGAGGAAATATGTGAGATGGAAGATGATTAAGGAAGGTCTCGTAAAAGTTGCAGTGGAAGTATGTGGGATAAGCAAAAGGCGACATGGATGTCAGGTAAAGAGTATGTCTGCAGAAGTTTTAAAAGTTTTGTCTGATAAGAAGCAAGCATGGTTGAACTGGCTGGCTACAATGGCCAATCAAAGAATGCAGAAGGCAACGGATGAGGATGTAAAAATGGCAAAGGATGAGTATAAAAGGTATAAGCGTGATGCGAAAGAAGTGATGAAAAGTAAGAGAGAGAATGATGAGGATGACTTTCATAACAGGTTATCTGATGACTTCCAACAGAATATAAAATTCTTTTGGAAGTCTATAAGAACAATGAGGACTGAACAGACTACCTCACAATTTAATCAAATCAGAAACCATGATGGCAGTTTTGTGATAGGAGAGGAATGTGTGTTAAAAAGGTGGAAGGAATATTTTGAAAGTTTATTTGAAAAAGAGGATATGCAAAGGGAGACTCATGTCTCGGAAATGAATGAACTTGATAATGAAAGCCACTTAAGTATGGAAGAAATTGTGGAAGCGTTGAATAGTATGAAATTAGGAAAGGCTGCTGGGATTGATAGAATTTCTGTCGAGATGCTGAAAGCGGGTCGTGGCGTGGTAGCTTGCCAGCTGCACCGCCTTTTCAATCTTTGCTGGCGAAATGGCAGAGTACCAGAAGAATGGTGCAAATCGGTCATAGTGCCGCTGTACAAAGGTAAAGGGTCACAGCAAGAGTGCAAAAACTACCGCGGCATAAGCTTGCTCAGTGTCGTAGGCAAATTGTATGCGGAAGTTTTGATTAAAAGAGTGATGAATGAAACTAAAGGAAAAATGTGGGATGTACAAGCAGGATTTATGAAAGGAAGGGGATGCACGGATCAGGTCTTTTCACTAAGATGCCTAGCTGAAAAGTTTTTGGCAAAACGCCAAAAAGTCTATTGCATCTTCGTGGACTTAGAAAAGGCCTATGACAGAGTGGTGAGGAATGAACTGTGGTCAACACTGTTCATGTATGGAGTGAGCAGCAACTTGATACGAGCATTGAAATCTCTATATGAGGGCTCCAGTGCTTGTGTCAGGATCAATGGAGCTTGCACGGACTTTTTTCCCATCGAAAAAGGTGTAAGGCAAGGCTGTGTAGCGTCACCATGGCTGTTCAACCTTTATATAGACAGTTGTTTGAAAGATCTACAAGAGTGTGCGTATGGACTAAAAATGAATGAGCTAACCGTCAAATGCCTCCTTTATGCTGATGATCAGGTAATACTGGCATCATCGGCGGAGGAGTTGCAGTTGATGGTTAATGTAATGAACGATGCGCTTAAAAGTAGAGGAATGAATGTTAATGTAAGCAAGACAAAAGTAATGGTTTTTGAAAGAGAGAAATGTATGACTGATTGCTCGATATTGATCGAAGGAAAGAGCGTGGAACAGGTGAAAGAGTTTGTTTATTTGGGTTCAAAATTTGCAAGAGATGGAAAGTGTGACAATGATATTGAAAGAAGAGTTTTGGCAGGAAATCAAGTGAATGGAGCCATTCACACCTTTATGAACAGTCAGAACGTGTCTAAAAAGGCAAGGATGGCTGTACATAGAGGAGTGCTTGTCCCTACACTTATGCATGGTAGTGAAAGTTGGGTGTGGCAGGAGAAGCATGAAAGTAAAATTAATGCAGTGGAAATGAGAAGTTTGCGAAGTATAGCTGGAGTGACATTGATGGATAAAGTAAATAATAGTGTGATAAGGGAACATTGCGGCATGACAGAAGATGTAGTGACTAAGATAGAAAAAGGGATGCTCAGATGGTTTGGACATTGTAACACTCTGCAATACTCACCAACACATTATCCATACGTTCTAGTATAATACTCTCTTTTTGTCTCGTGATAACGAGGATTTCATACATTAAGCACATTAACACAAAGATATTAAACTCGATATCTTTCTGTCGTTTTATTCCGTGTTTACATCCAGTCACAATACTACACATACACATAGGTTAGACGTCGTGAATCTGACATTGTCATTTTGACAGTGACAATGACTGATCCTTGTCAACGAAATAGTTTAGGAATAAAAAAAAGAACATAAAAAAAAATAGTTTTATTTAGTGTACAATAAATCTAGATTAGAGTAAATAATAGGTATATTAAATTAGTAAACAGATTTGGAACTAATGATAATTTATATATAGTTTACGAGCGGATCAATTTCGGAGTGGTCACACCAGAATTCACGTTCCGCGTAACGTAGAACATTATGTCAAATAGTGGATAAAATATTCGCTTAAGAGGATAGGATGGTTAATGTACAGGATAGTTTTAGCTTCAGTTAATGACATGGCGTTAATGCGATAAAGCCCTAATCGTGTATGGCGTATGAGAAGTGGAGGAATAAAAGTCACGAACGGAACGTGAGGGATGAGTGAAATGAAACGGACCGTAGATGTAACTGACCAAGCGGGTTTGGCTTGGTGGGAAGGGGAAGAGACGAAAAGCAAAGATGGAGGCAGTCGGCATTTTTTCTCTCGAGCGAGAAGACCCGTAAGGTGTCTCTTCAAGAGCAATTCGTACCATCACAGGACCCGCAAAAAGGTATTTATAAGCTAGATAGACCTTGTAATAATCGCGGTCTGTGAAGTGCGTGCTGATTGCTAATGACGCGTAACTTTTGTTGTAGCGGGTCTTTGGAGTACCTACCTATTATTGCTGGGAATACCTGCCCGTCCCTTGGCGGAATCCCAACACGGAGGAATTCTTCCCCGTGAACCCATCAGCGTGGGACGCGTGATCCACAGACGGGACTGCGCGCCGCTGACGAGCCCGGCTTTGTAGCGGTAACCGGTTCTCGCACCGGCATTTTTTTATTCTCTTTTTTGCGCCACGTGCATTTCTTTTTCACTACTTGGCACCAAGGAGGGCCACCAGGATTCTTCTTATACATCCATACGCGAGGTTGATCACTGCATCTCGTTGGTTAGCGGTGCCTACGCGATAGTCCACCGACAGTTTAACAACGTAGTTCACCTTCAGGAGGCTGCATAACGATCCGAGAATGTAACTAGATTTATTTAGCCTTTAAATCATAGATTATAATAATGTTAACCAGAATGGATCCATCTCTAGGTCGCTAGATTAAAGTATATTTTGTTAGCCACGTCACAAGGTGATGTTTAGTTAATTGTGTCAAATGAAATAATTTCATCGCATCGGCGCAAGAGCCGGCCAGGTCAATAGATCTGATATAAGTTTATAGCAAGTAAGTAAAGTGTGTGTAGATATAAGTATTCTAACTGGAGTAATACTGGTACATCCTGCCATATATATATAGGCTAAGTAGTGCGTTTGATATACCACAAGGCCTGTGGTTTTTGTATTGTAGACCATTAAACGTGGTGAAAATAATATACACTGGTTTTTCTTTCACGAACTCACTGCAACAGGGGTTTACTAGCAAGACAACACGGCCCTTAACCTAAAAGGTCCACTGTATCTCCGGCTGCTGTTATCCAGGTAATCTTCTTTTACAAATCAAACTATTGTAACACGGGACTTGGGAAGTCCACACCGACACCCTTGGCTCCCGTTACGTTACAACATGTGGAGAGAATGGATGGAAATAGGCTGACGAAACAGATTTATGAGGCGAGAGTGAATGGGCAAACTGGTAGGGGTCGACCTCGGCATACTCAAGTCGATAAAATCGACAATCTTCTGAGAAAAGGCCAGGTCAAGAGTACCCTTAACCGAGAGCATGTATGAAGACACTTATGAAAGTTGAAGAAGCGAAAGTTGTTTGCCAGGATCGTAGCAAGTGGAAAGCCATAGTCTCTGCCTACCCCGTTGGGAAACAGGCGTGATGTTATGTATGTATGTATGTATGTACATTGGAAATATTAAAAGAAAAAACTTGCTGGCTGTTGAACATAAGATACCGAAGCCGAAAATATAGTTACTACCCGTTCGCTATAACTTTGCCGCTGGCGTAGATGCGTATACCCGAATTGTTAATTAGACGAAGTAAATTGACAGTAGCTAATGTCACTTCGTCATTGAAAATAAGCAACATTGTATGAAGAAGTGACATTAGTTGCTGTCAATTTACTTCGTCTAATTTAAAATTCGACTTTAGTATGGAGCCGAGCGGCAAAGTTAGAGCGAACGAGCAGTAGAAATGTTTTTGTCCGTTTGGCTGTTTGTCTGTTTGTCTGCTTGCTTTGCTTTGTCCGGAAGGATCAAAAAATCGATTAACTAAACATGTCCTACTTAAAAAACTTAAATATTACTCAGAAAGAGATTTTTAATCGAATTTACAACAAAAATGTGGTTCGTACATCAAATATATAATTTATAAAACAGAAATACGAATTGTTTATCAAAAATACTAACTTGCACTCTAAATTGTACAATCTTGTAACGGAATAGGTTAGGCTAGGTTAGACTTTTATTATAGAATATTTTTAATTGCACATCTGGTAAATTTTTCTGCACACTAAGTAACTCCATTAATTTTCTGAACGCAAACCAGAAAATGAAATGCTGTGCAAAAACATCAATTCATTAACTAAACATGTCCAACTTAAAAACTTATATGTTACTCAGAACGAGATGACCTTTTTAATCGAATTCACACCAAAAATGTGGTTCGTACATCGAATATATGATTTGTAAAACAGAAATACAAATTGTTTATCAAAAATACTGACTTGCACTCTAAATTATACAATCATATAACGGAATAGGTTTTTTTTTTTTGTTGACGCGGGGAACGCATTTACGCGCCTTCATCCCAGCTGCGGGGGCAGCTGGGATGGTGTGTGGGACTCCCGGCCCGGTCCGGAATGGACCGTCCTACCCACTAAACCCCGCGGTGTTCCTCCTTACCCTTTAGCCGGGCCGAGGGATATCAAAAGATTATTCACGTCGACCCGGCTAGGAGCGCCCCGTTTATTCGGGGCTCTCCTCGGGGGAGTCATATGGGCGGCTCCCCAAAGCTCCCTAAGGAGCTGATGTCCACGCCTGCACCGCTCTCGAGCGCCCCTCTGTAATAGAGGAGACAGAGAGCGGCTGGCGCAGGCGTGCGCTAATGGGCACCCCTGGAACACGGAAAAGGTGCCCACCGCCATGTGACCGTTGGTGGGCGGGGTCCCCCGACCTTACGCCCACGGTCAAGAAACAATCGGGGGCGCGCAGTAACTCCTCACCGCGGCGCCCCCGAACTGCACGGCAGAGCGGGAGCATTATCGGGTACTCCCGCTCCCCCGCACAGTGCACCTCCCGCTTTGCCGCCATCACCTCGTCAACTGGCGAGGTGACAGCGGCCCAGCACTGTTGCCGCCGGTCGCGCCGTTATTCACGGCCGGCAGCCCGAACTGCATGGCAGGGCGGGAGCATCTACCCAAACTCCCGCCCCCCACGCAGTGCCTCTCCCACTTTGCCGCCATCGTCTCGCCAGCAAAGGAGGCGAAGCGACGGCGACCCATCATTGCTGCTGCCGGCCGTGAATAACGGCACGGCCGGCAGCAACACACACCACCGAGCAACCCACAGGTGAGTTACTCCCGCCTCGGCCGGAATTAGCCAGAGTAGCACAACTCCCCCACAGAGGAAGGGGAGTGGTCGCTACTCCGTTGCCCAGGATGCACCACGAGGAGGATCCGACCCATTGGGGTCCATAAGATGTTAGTAGGACCCCGCATCCCATAACGGAATAGGTTAGGTTAGGTTATGTTATGTTATGTTCCTAAAAGTAAATTAGGCGATGGTTTTCCTTAAAAAAGTTTTAATATTTTTTGTTGAACTAAGGAATTATTACATACTAGCTGATGCCCGCAGCATCGCCCGCGTAAAATTTGTTCCCGCGGGAAGTTATTCCCGGGATAAAAGGTAGCCTATGTGTTATTCCAGACTATAATGTATCTCTGTACCAAATTTCAGCCCGATCCGTTCAGCGGTTTGAGCGTGAAAGAGTAACAAACATCCACACTCACAAACTTTCGCATTTATAATATTAGTAAGATACAATTTTGATAATAGTTATTCGTTCAGTAAAACAGTTCTGCAAATACCATTAAACAGTATAATGAATTTGATTCATTTAGTATGCATAATTAGTGTGCAAATCAGTATTTTTGGTTTAACTTTGAAATATTTAGTTCAGAAAAAGGGAATGTGCAGATATCGATTTCAATCTTAGACCATATAACACGGGACTAGCCTTTGCGAACCACCGCATACAAAAATATTCTGCCAGTTTTCATACAAATGAAGGGGGAAACACAAAGACATATAAAGTTTCATTGCATTTAAAAATGTATTTATCGACAAACGCGTAATGGCTGTTGTGTGTTAATTGTTATTGTACAGTCAACTACAATGTAATGTACTAGTTTAATCGTATAAAACGATGTACTGATGTACAGGCTTTTCATAAAGCCAAAAGACCAAATGGTCATGTGCAATGGCAGAAAACAATGCTTAAGTAAGGCGCATCCTGTGGTTAGATGATCTAAGATTTCAATACATGCCTTTCAAGAAAAATACTTCGGTTCGTATACAATAACCAAAAATCAAAGGGATATTTTTAAATGCACATCTGTTTAATTTTTCTGCACTCTAGGTTACTCCACTAATTTACTGAATGCAAACCAGAAAATGAAATGCTGTGCAAAAAAAAAAAAAAAAAAACCAATTGATAAACTAAACATGTCCTACTTAAAAACTTAAATATTACTCAGAACGAGATGAACTTTTTAATCGAATTCACACCAAAAATATGGTTCGTACATCGAATATACGATTTGTAAAACAGAAATACGAATTGGTTGGTTCATCATCACGCCTTTATCCCCGAAGTGGTAGGCAGAGGCATATTACCCACTCCATGACCACCTGAAGCTATTTATTTCGTTAATTTATTATTTTTTATTAGGTTCCTCTATATGTATACAATTATACATACATAATGGTCATACATACATATGGTCACGCCTTTATCCCCGAAGGGGTAGGCAGAGGCATATTATATGCCCACATTTCACCATTGTATAATTTGTCCCACGTAATAGGTGGTGAGCAGTATTGCCGTGTTTAAATGGACAGGCGCAGGTAGTGACTGCCTGCTGCTGAAATAAAGCCTTCAACTTAGCTTAACGACTGCCATTTTACTGGCAACCGGGACCAACGACTTAACATGCCTTTCGAAGCACGGAAACGCTCAAATAAATGTCACAAAGTGATCACATGGATGGTCACCCATCCATGGACCGGCCACAGTGAAAGTTGCTTACTGCAGTGATCGTTTACAGAACAGTGAGTCCGCGGGGCCACGAGCGAGGTTAGGTTAGGTTAAACTTTTATTTTTTTGATAAATAAAAATTAATTTTGTAGAGGTGACTGATATAATTGGGGTTTTACTAAGAATAAACGATGTTCCTAAAAGTAAATTAGACGATGGTTTTCCTTTAAAAAGTTTGAATATTTTTGTTGAACTAAGGAATTGTTAGATATACTATTTTGATAATAGTTATTCGTTCAGTAAAACAGTTATGCACATACCATTAATCAGTATTATGAATTTGATTTATTTAGTGTGCATAATTAGGTGCAAGTCAGTATTTTTGGTTTAACTTTGAAATATTTAGTTCAGAAAAAGGGTATATACAGATATTGATTTAAAAACATGCCAAAATAAACCCCCTGACCGCATAGTCCGACTGCTTCGTCCGACTGATCGGACGACGCGGACTATTTTTTCCGTTTCGTCCGACTGATCGGACGACGCGGACTATTTTTTTCGTTTCGTCCGACTGATCGGACGACGCGGACTATTTTTTCCGTTTCGTCCGACTGATCGGAGGACGCGGACTATTTTTTCCGTTTCGTCCGACTGATCGGACGACGCGGACTATTTTTTCCGTTTCGTCCGACTGATCGGACGACGCGGACTATTTTTTCCGTTTCGTCCGACTGATCGGAGGACGCGGTCTATTTTTTTTCCAGTTTTTTCGTTTGACTTTTATTTAAAACGTTTGTAGTGAAAACTAAAAACTATATTATTTTTTGATAGCCCATGTATTTAGCTTTAATATAGAGAAAACAGAATAAAAAATAGCGATTTCCGATTAAACTGCACCCAACTTTACAAAACAAGAAAGCCGTGAGATCGTTCTCACCAGACTGCCCCTCTCTAACACGTTTATTGTGAAAGTGTAAGTTGAATCCGATAGACGTTGTCATTTTTGTTTTATTTCAAACTTTGAACAGATGATCCACGTGACCTAGTGACGTAGTTTAATGTAACAGAGCCACAGACTGCAGACAAAGTCTCACCATAAGCTCCTCTGCACTATATTTTATAGAGAGGGGCTAAAAGAAACGATATTTTACGAAACATTGACATATAAACTATCTCATCATGTTTCATGAATATCTATCTATCTTTCTACTAGCACACGTAATTCTACATCGTATTTTCTAAGTTGTCGGACTACGCGGTCAGAGCTGTAAAACAAGTCCTCGTCGTTCGATCACTCGAACCAACAGGAAAACAAAACCCTCGTTGTCCGACTAGTATTGTCGGGTTCTTACATCGGAAGAAACGGAAAAAATAGTCCGCGTCTTCCGATCAGTCGGACGAAGCAGTCGGACCACGCGGTCAGGGGGAAAATAAAAGCTGCTTTTAATTTTGGAATATTTTGTCTGTTTGTCCTTTTATGCCTGTTTGTTTCGCGATGGACGCAAAAACTATTTTGATTAAGGATTTTGACGCATTTTTTTTTTTTTGGAAGATCTTGGTGAAACTTAAAATGATCGCATCAAGGTTTGATTTCCGTGCGATGCTACTCTTTTGATCGTGATAACCGATATCCACGCGAGCGGAGCCTCGAACATCAGCTAGTTAGGTAAAAATGTTAGGTAAAAAATAATCATCATTTCTTTTAATTTTATTATCAAGACAGTCATAAAATCGAACAAAAGCAATATTATATAATTTTATTATTCATCATTGCGCCACTTATCATCATTTCAGCATACAGTATTTAGTAAAACATGCTTATTACTTAAGATTTCAATGATCTTGATAAAAATCTGATCTTACTTAAAACCGGCTTAGTGAGAGTAGGACTCACGCACAAAAAATTCCGTACGAAAAACGGCAAAAAAAACACATTTTTTGGGTGGAAGGTAGCCCCTTAAAACATTTATTTTATTCTGTTTTTAGTATTTTGTTGTTACTGCGGTGACAAAACATCTGTGAAAATTTCACACGTATAGCTATCACGGTTCCTGAGATACAGCCTCTCTCAGCCATTCCTGACAGACAGACGGACAGCGGAGTCTCCGTCATAGGGTACTGGCTTTACCCTTTGAGGAACCCAAAAAAACCACCGCCTGCTTTTTATCCCGCGAATTAGTTCCTTTTTTTTCGCAAAATTCAGTGGCACATAGTAGGACTGGGTTTATGACTATCCACACAGGCGACAAAATTTCGCACACTATTGTACTTATACAGTGCTATTGTGATTCGATCGCAGAAAATGATTCGTGCGATGAATAATCGCGGAGCGGACAGAAAATCGCTATCTAAATTTTACCCATCTTAATTAGCCAAATGTTCGAGTTAATGATGTTTTAATTGCATTTTAAACACATTAATTGGCTTCATGTTTGTTTCGAAACAAGAACAGTAGACGTTTGCTGCTTGACACGGTTGTAATATCATGGTGATGAATTGATGAAGATGATCGACATTTCCATCTGTACCGGTTTGTGCTCTGAGGAATTGTGTGACATGATGCCCACGGCTACATTCTACCATCGCAATCGCAACGCTCACCACAGACAGGGTGTTCATCCTCAACACTTTGTGTCCAAAACGTTCGAGCACAGTAAGGTCCTATAGGGGCACCACGCACGCACACGCACGATAAAAATGAGTTTCCTGTCCCGGTTTTCTCCAAACGCCTGCAGTATGGGGTTCTACAAAAAGGGTCTTTAGATCTCAAATTCCTGCAAAGTCAGCAGCGCGAATGTAGCGCATCTGGTGTAGCAAACGTTCATAGTTTAAGATGACCACTTTCCATAAGGTGGGTCATAAGCTTGTCTGCCACCTTAGTGGTATTGTAATTGGACGTCTCTAATAGTTTATTAAGGAGTTCACACACGTCAGCTCTCATTACATCTTACCGTAGAAATCGTCAGGAGACCAAACACAGCAGCTACAATGTAAAAAATAAGGGATGGTTCAAACTTGAAGGTAACTAACTACCTTCAAGTTTGAACCTACATCTTTTTTGAATAAAAACGGGGCCCTAATACGGAGACTCCGCTGTCCGTTTGTCTGCCTGCCTGTCTACTAATGTGGCAAACATGCTTACGGCCCACCTGATAGTTGTTAACCGTAGCCTATGGACGTTTGGAACACCTGAAGAGCTACATCCATGCGCAAGTCGCGACGATCCACTCTATAATTTTAAGCCATCCCTTACTTAATAAATGCGAAAGTAACTCTGTCTGTCTGTTTGTTAAAGCGATTTTAATAAGGATTACGGTATGGTGAGCCCTGGAAAGGACATAGGCTACTTTTTAACCGACTGCGCAGAAGGAGAGTAATGATTTCACGTGATAACGACTTCTACGCGGGCGAAGCCACGGTGAACAGCTAGTTTCATATCGTTTTTGAAATTGTATGCTCTTCCAGGCTTTGATAATGCTTAAACAAAACTACCTATATCACGTACTATGCAGTAGATACCTATATTACGTGAGTTCCACTTAGCTTCCTAAACTACTGACCTGATTTCGATGAATGATGTATCTAACTACCTATCGTAAGAAACTTCTTAATGGTCCACTGATTATAGGTACGACGATGCCTATGTTGTATGAACTAGTTGTTGACAACGATTTCGTTTGTGTAAAAATTAATTGTAATGGGAGGAAAATTTTAATTGATCTCTACTTAGCCCATAGGCAAAGTAGCATAATAATATGCAGTAAATGTATTGATCCGACATGTTTTCAATATTAGTACAAAATTTTAATTAAATCCATTCAATAGCTTTTGGGTTTATCCCGGACATATAAACAAACTAACAGTCAAAAATTCTAATTACCATATCCCTATAAATAAATCCTACTAATATTATAAATGTGAAAGTTTGTGAAGATGTTTGGATGTTTGTTACTCAATCACGCTCTAACGGCTGAACCACAGTATATATATGTTGTTTAACCAGTATTGTAGCTCCCTACAAACGGACGAAGCGCAAGCTATACCTACGATTCTCGTTTTCGGCAGGCCTTTCAGCACGCAAGCAGCGTCCGCAGTCGCGATTGTGCCCAGTAGACGAATGGACGGTGTGTCGTTTTTTAAATAGTAACCGCGCGTGTTTTATTTACTAAAAATATTTGATATGACAACTAGTCTATTGTGCTTGTTTTGGTTGCATGAATTCGTCAATAACGCACCCAGAGATAACGTTTTTTAGATTACCTGGAAACTCCGAACGGTAAGACTATAAATTGATTTTACTTAAGTACTAATTGGTACTACTACTAGTTGACTAAAGTTAAACAAAGTGATTGGCACGAGTGAACTAGGTAGTTACATGAAGGTATGTTTGTGTTTAAAACTAGACTTGTGCTTGCTCAGTCAGTGAACGGTGCGATCCAATATAGTACAATATCCAAAAAAAAAAACTAGTTCAGAACTCTAGTACGTGTAGGTAGTACATTTAGTTCCGTTGTCAGTTCGTAGTTATTTAATTGAGAGCAATGATTTAGGTATGTTTCAAGAGTATTCATTTCTTTGTGGATGACCGATGTTACAGTACACTTAGCATTAGCACCGTATGACTTTGATTGACAGCATTTTTATTACCTTTGATTTTTATTACACGCATAGATACAAATATGAACTTCCAAAATTTAACACAACTTGACAATGTACGAAAAGTACTAGTGTACTAGAGACTGACTAGTACTTTCAAATCGAAAAATATTTTTAATTTTGTGAATTAAAAATTTATCGCAATGATTATAAAGACTAGAATTCCGTGATTCTATCACTGACGAAACATGTGACGAGCCGTCTACGCCGCTTACTCGTTTTCAAATTTCTATACCCGTCTCACTCAATCGTTAGTAGATAACGGGCGCTGCGCCGCCACGCCGCGCCGCCGCCGCCAGCCGTTGCGGGGATATTATATTATTACTCACAAAGTATTTTTTGTTTAAATAAAAAAGGTACATATTTACTCGAAATGAAAGCCGGTTGTCAGTAAAACGACAATCCTTAATACAAATTGAAGGCCTTGTGGGCGGATTGAAAAAATTCAACTGCATTAGGCTCACTATCAATTACGCGTACGTAAAACTAAAAGGTAAAATGTCGGCGTATACTATGCCTCTGCCTACACCTTCAGGGATAAAGGCGTGACTATATGAATGTATGTAGGGGAAGCTGTTCACCATTCGTACAATTTTTAGTTTTTATTTTTTTTCTCCACGACTATTAGTCAAAATTACCTCGTTTATATCCCTAAACGTAGAAAATATATTGTAGTTAGTGACCAAATTTTCTGAAACTATTATGTCACACGGTTAAAGAACTACAGCAATTTTTCGACGATAAGATATTTGTACGAACGCGCCCCATGGGTGGGGTACTTCCGTACAGTAGGTGGGGTACTTTCATACGCGTGGGGTAGATTCATACATGGTAATTGAAAAGCCTATTAACCTCCTAAAAATGTATTAAATTGATAAGAAAATTTGTTTAACACAGAACTATCTTAATCATATTTAACTTTACTCCCAATCAATATTTGTTTTTGGGAAAAATAACACAAAAAATCGGTTTAAACTGTAAGTTAGTAATTAGACATTTTGGTGGTCACTTTCAACCTTAATGCTAATTAAATTATTTTAATTAATTGAAAAGATCATAAACTCTACTCCTTCTTGATGTGCCGAGCAGTTAGGGTGGACCTAAGGACGTAGTCTAATAAACAAAATGTGTACGCTTTCTATATCAGAAAAAGGAATTATCATGATGATCCCAGTTTCTTCCGAAGATACTGAGTGTACTTTTTCGTCAGTTAAATAACAGCGGCCTGTTTCAAATTTTATCAAAACATGACTTATCTTTAATTTCCTGATATCACATTTAAGTTAGTGGTGCATTGAACAGTATTTTAATTTTCTTTTGTTATTGGTTAGTAATTAAGTTCCTATACCTACTATTCATTTTTTAATATATTTTATCAATTACAAGATTAGATTTTTGTTTCAAAATTAATTTTTCTGCTGGCTCTCTGCATATACGGAATTCATTTGATTTTTCTTCTGTTGAGTTTTTCTGTTTTCAAGGCAATATGGAATCTACCTATATAAATTTAAATCATTTATTCGTTCTTCATCCATTTTTTAGCCGTAGCTAAAAAATGGATGAAGAACGAATAAATGTTACGAACGAATAAAAGATTGGGCGTGCCTAGGTAATCTTTTCTTATTATCTGTACCACGAACCTGCGATTTGATATCAACTATAATATTTACTTAATAAAAAGTATATTCCCGATCGATTTTACATAAAAATGCAGAATTATTGTAATATGTCATAATTGAAAAAAAATACAGAAGGTACCTATTAACCTCTAGCGGCCCAAGGTCCCTTCTAATACCCTTATTAACTTATGTCATTACAGCCCAAACAAATATTATGAATTTCTTATTTACCGCCCAGGTCCTTTTTAAGGGACCAAAAACATTTATTTGATTTTTTTTTATAAAGAAGCGCCCTAGCAATTTTCTGATTGATTTATCATACTTGTCAATCTATAATGAACTTAATCAAGTAAGTTCCCGACCTTAAAATAAAGACAAAAGTATGATAAGCTAATTTTCATTAAGGTGTCAACACATCGTAAAGGTAAGCAACAATTCAATCCTATTTCATTGTAGCTATATTACATTTCAAATAATAAAACTTACATGATTTTAAAGATATTGAATACATTAACGAAGGAATTAATTATATTTGTGGAATTAATAGTAGTTATGATAATTTATTGGTAGAAAAGATTAATAGTAGTTATGATAATTTATTGGTAGAAAAGGAATAGTCCCTCTGAATTCCCTTCAGGCCGTAGTTAGCGTGAAGTGTTATATTTTTAGTGCCTTGTAAGGGACCTTGGGCTTTAACAGAGTTTATTAATTTTTATTTGATTAGCTTTCAGCACTTAATATATAGATGTAGATAAGTTGTAGCATGATTCAGAAGGCCGGTGATGATAAAGACCTGGAGTTCAAACCTTCATCAATTATAGGCGCGTCTCCACTCACTAAGAATTCCAAACTTCTCCATGATACCCCCAGACTCATCAATAATGCGTTTTACAGGAGGTAGTGGTAGAGACAGGGGCTAAGGCTGAGGAAGTCGTCGCGCAAACATCTCCAATATCCATCGACCTCCTCTTCATCGACTATCGCAGCAGGGCCTCTAGTAATTAACATCATCTTAGAATAGTTATGGTTCATAAGAAAATAATATAAAAAAAAATCAAATACATACATTTTGGTTTTATTAGACACGTTTTGAAGTTTATACTATTTGAAAGTTGATAATATACTATTTTTTGTAAACTGAGTGTATGTTGATCTCCTTATCTACTCATATCTCTCCTACAAAACTTGATGATTTAGTACTGCATTTCGGCCCAAAGTCCCTTTAAATACACTAATGTAATTTGGCAATTTAACTAGTTTAGGATCATTTTATAAAACTTTTCTAGCCCCTGGTGACAATATTAGACCATTAAGAGTGCCTTAGCCTCCATTAATTAACAAATTATTTCTGGGCGTTAATTGATGAATATTTTTAGTCCCTTATAAAGGACTTGGGCCGTAATCGAGAAGTTCTTAAATTATGCGTGAGCCGCTAGAGGTTAAATTTATTGAAAAATAAAATTTATGTGAGTATTTGTGGTAATTATGATCTAAAGGGGAGCATTCGAACGCGTACGAATGCGCCCATGCAGAAATGTCCGAATGTGCCCCAGGCCATGACCAAATTTAAATTACAGTGGTAAACAAAATCAACGTTAGTAAAAGAAATAAAACGATGAAAACTCAAAATTAAACAATGTGAACATTAATGAATCCTGACTATTTTTATAAAAATATAATAAATTTACTTGCCAGTACGATTTAAACTTCAGTAAAAAATTTTGCTTACCTGCTGCGAAAACACGTTACGTCTTATTACCTCACACAGAGTGGCGCGATTGGCACGATACTTCGCTAGCAACATGGCAGTCGGTATGCCTATGTACACAGGCAAAGGCGTGTTTGTGTGTCGGTTAGTATTTTTGTTATACTCAATGTATGAATGTGCCCCACGTACGAATGGTGAACAGTTTCCCCTATGTACATATTTACAATCGCAATACTAAATAGAAAGTCAAAGTAGGCACATATTATTAAAATGCTGTAGGTGGGCAGCCCTATCGCATGCTTACGTACCGCGCGGCTGTAGGCATTTATTTCTAAAATCCGGCCGAGTCAAACTACAGTATACAGTGGCTGAACGGATCGGGCTGAAATTTGGTACCTACAGAGATAGCATATGGTCTGGAATAACACATACGCTACTTTTCATCCCGGGAATATGTTCCCACAGGAAGCGGGAACGGGTACCGAATTGCACGCGAGCTTCATTTAGTGTCAAATAAATTGTTGGTTTGAATCAAGTTTTCTATTTTACAGTGGACTAGGTAATCAAATTAGCGACAAATGGGTACGGTTATTAGGCAAATAACGTCTAATGGCCGACCTTTCTTTAAGAATCGCTCTATCTATTGGTGAAGCTCGCATCATAATTCATTCAGTTATCGCGAACAAACACACAGACAAACGCTTCGCACCGCTGTATATCAAATTCCACCAAGTACAATCAGTCAACAGTATTATATAAACTCTTACACACTCGCAAACACAATACCCTTAGCTTCGCATAGTTCGGATAAAAAGAGATATATTATAGCTTCTGAACTAGATGTGTATCTTGTTTTATCATAGTTACATAAAATAGTCCATCACGTAACACTATGATGCAGTCTGCTTGCTATAATATTATGATAAATATGTAATGTGTACGCTCCAGCGGTCGCCATATCAAGAATCACTGAATTGATTCACTGGCTAATCTTACTAATGCACAATGTAGGGGAAGACAGGGTCAATTTACCCATTTATACCTACTTTCGCTTTGTTTCCGTAAGTTACGTGCTTAATCATTGAATATCAGGGGATGTTAAAACCATTGTTTCCCAGCTAATCTGTACTAATATTATAAAGAGGACAGATTTGTTTTTTTGTTTGTTTGTTTGTTTCTTTGTAACGAATAGACTCCGGAACTACTGGACCGATTTGAAAAATTCTTTCACTGTTGGGAAGCTACACTCTTTGCGGTGAACATAGGCTACATTTCATTCCCGTATTCCCACGGGAACGGGAACTACGCGGGTGAAACCGCGTGACGTCAGCTAGTTCTAAAAAAAAATGAATATTTGTGGACATTCTCACACAACATCATCTAGCCAAAACTAAGCTAATATAAGCGTTTGCCATGGAATCTAGACGACATACATTATTATAGATAAGTTACAGCTAGACACAGAACAAATCAATGTGCTCATCACACATAGGGATTTGTTTTGGGTGGGAATCGAACCCACGACCTCTGAATCCGTAGTCAGGCACACTAACCACTATAGTACGAGGCCAGTTTATAATAAGAAACGTAAGTGTCATAAAAACGAAAGTGTCGTGTCTATGGTCGGTGGTCTGAAGGAATATTTTCCACTACTTAAGTCTGAAAGATGGACACTTTCTTGCTCTCGTTGATTAACGAATTGTCTAACCTCCATGGACACTACCTCGCTCTCATTAATTAATGTGTCTTTATTTAACTCAAACGATCTCTTTAATACTACAGGTTCTATCAAAACTGTCTATCGCAGTTCCTGAACAGTAAAAATGTAAGTCTGTAAAAAAATAATCCAGACTGAGTACATACCTATGCGATTTATATGACGTTTTTTTTTTCACTTTTACAATAATTATTATGCTTTGAATGTTCAACAGGGGTTTATATCAAATCTCGCTTTAGTGACCGATTTCCCCGCTCTCCCCCAAATTATTACATGAAGTTTTGCATAAGGCGGACTATAAAATTGATACTATCCGATTAGTTTTGTAAATAACTGGTCGTACCTATGCGTGTCGGCTTTTGCATAATCAAATAGAAGAAATAAATTAGTATTGTGGGACAGCCGTTTAGAGTCAAACTAAGTTAATACGAGCCTTTATTATGATATCTAGAATCTAGACAACGACGACGGCGACGGTTAAAAAAATTTTTCAATAAAAAATAAAACCGACTTCCAACAAATCCTGAAAAATAAAATTTACTTAGCACAAAGTAATATGTATTTTGATTTATCTGATTTTATTCAATATCATATTGAAGTCGGCGCCAAGTAAACCCATAGGTTTATGTAGGTATTATTCATGGCACCAACTTCAATACTATATTGAATAAAATCTGATAAATCAAAATACATTTTACTTTGTGCTAAGTAAATTTTATTTTTCAGGATTTGTTGGAAGTCGGTTTTATTTTTTATTGAAAAAATTTTTTTCATTATTTTAAGTGACGGGTGAACCGAAAAATATATCTATCTAGGTAAAAGTTTTCATCAATACAAATCAATCAAGCCCAAACACAAGGTAGCTGCTGTAAATCGTTAAGGATTTCCCTCGACTGTCTTTCGGTTCCATAATCAGATCGACTCCAAACCTACATTAAAGTGTAGAACATTAAAGCACTTAATTAAAAAGTAACAAATGCACTGGTTGTCCCTACAATTTTCGGTGGTTGCCCTCGATTTCTCCTGGATCCCATCATCAGATCCTGATCTGATTAAAATAGGACCACCTCAGAAGTAAACCCTATTCAAGAAAGAAAACAATTTAAATTCGTTTAAAATTGACGGAAATATCGGTGAACATACATAAAACATTGAGAACTTCCTTTTTTTTTTGAAGGCGGCTCTATCAATCTAGGTGCAAAGTTCTCATCAATACAAATCAATCAAGCCCAAACACAAGGTAACTGCTGTAAATTGTTAAGGAATGCCCTCGACTGTCTTTCGACTCTATCATCAGGTCGACTCCAGACCTTCATTAAAGTGTAGAACATTAAAGCACCTAATTAAAAAGTTAACAAGTGCACTAGTTGTCCCTACAATTTTCGGTGATTGCCCTCGTTTTCTCCTGGATCCCATCATCAGATCCTGACCGGGTGAAAATGGGACCACATCAGAAGTAAACCCTATTCAACAAAAAAATAAATTTTGCAATCCGTCTATAATTGACGGAAATATCGCTTGACATACATAAAAAAAAATACATACAGACGAATTGAGAACCTCCTCCTTTTCGTTTCAGAGGCTTTTGACAGACAGACAAATGGATGGATGGAAAACCAGGCGATTCTTTAAGAGTTCAGTTTTGAGGTAGGTGGCCGACAAACAATCCCAACTTACCACAGGATTATTACCAAGAACTCTCATGTGATAAACTTTGAAAGATTTTCTTTCAAAAGTTTACCTCTTCAGAACAAAACACTCTCTGTACTTCTTAGATTGGAGAGGATGGGATCAGGTTGAAGTCAACTTAATTCCACCGTTTCCTTTACAGTCGAAATAGGACAGAGGTACCACTCATGTGTATGAGTGGTACTTCTGCCCTAATTGAGCCAGAATTGAGAAATAAAAGATCGTTTCTTTGTCATATAAACACATGAAACGACCTGCCCGCGCACGTGTTTCCCTCATCTTACAATCCCGGGTTCTTCAAGAGGAGCGTGAAGGGGCACATCACTGGGCCGCCAACTTGAGGACCACTGTTAGAAGCCTTACAGACTGTGAGAGTGGCCCTTTTATCAGGTCACCACAGCTGTGCCATAGCTTAGGTACGCACAGCAAACTACACGCGATTAAAATGTTATAAGATTGGAGAAATTTTTAAAAACTCTTATTACATAAAAATATTGTAATTATGTTATCTGTTGACCTACTGGCACATAGTACGCCACTGATGAATTTGAATATCAATTATATGGTACAATAAATATTTATTTATGTCGTATACGATATGAACCAGTGCACTCGAAAGTAGCTGAAATAAATAACATCATGTGAATGGGTCCCCGTAACTTCCGTTTAGTCCGTAACAAATCGAAAGAACCATTACATCTTTCTGAATTGACCACAGTGGCAAGTGCAAGTTTTGGCGTGCGCCTGTCGACATTCACGGTGACCGATTCGTATGGAATCGAGACACCGCGCCACCTAGCTGTAAACGCGGGAACTTTTCTCGATTTCATACAAATCGGCGATAACACGCTCACCGTGAATGTCGACAGGCGACAAAACTCGCACTTGTCACTCTGAACAATGAATGCCATAATGCTTGTTGGGCGTTTCGTGAGGTTTTTTAGTCGGTGGGAGTCCGGCATAGCATCTATGATGGATTTTCCCTCACGTTAAAAAAAAGCTTAAAATTTAATTACACGAGCGCTGCTTCAGCCACCACCTACTGTTTTTTTTTTCAAACCGCCAATATGTATGGTCTTCAACTTGGCTCAACGAATGTCATGTTTCTGACAAACCCGTACTCGCGAAACAAGGAAACGCTCTCAAATAAATTTCCAATAGTTGTCACGTGGTGGTCACCCATTCAAGGACCGGCCATACCTAAAATTGCTTACTACAGTGATCGTTTACACAACACTGAGTCTGTGGGGCCACGAGCGCTTCAAACTAGGAACTGCTTTAATCCGTTCTCCAGATCATAGTTTATTTATTTATTCCTAGTTAAAGATTGCACTCATTTCCGTCGTATACTCAATAAATAATCGCGATCACTCACGTGTTTTGTAGAAAGTGCGCACGAGTCGATTCCGGCAGAGTCTGGCGGAACTGAGATAAACCTATAACTAAATAAATTAAAAGCCTTACGTGTTGCTAGTCTGGTTTCATTAAGTGATGTTTATGTACAAGTTAATTATTAACTAAGTGTCTTGGAATGTTATGATGACAATTTGAAAAGGATTTTTTATACTACTAAGGTGACTGACAAACTTAGGCCCATCTTATGGTTGGTTACCGTGAACTTTTGCAACACCAGAGACCAGAGGCTAGAGTACATAGAAGTGATTATTCATGTTCCTACCCATATATCAACAGAGGTGGCGCCTCTGATGTTGCAAACGTTCATAGGCTGCGGTGACCACCGGTCCTTCTGGTGGGCCGTATGCTTGTCTGCCACCTTAGTGGTATAAAAAAAATACTGATTGTGCTTTTTTAAGTGTGAGAATTCTCATGGATGCCATGCCGTACCTCCTGCTAGCCATAAAGCACGGTGCCTTCCAAATCTAGAGGTGGAAAACCCGGGTAAGTTCTTGAAAGGATGTCCCAGAGTTCCGGGCAAACGGGTTCCATGACCGGGGGCCTGAGGACGGTGGGGGGGGGGGGACAAGGTCTGTTGATCCTGAGTATATCCTTCCGAGCGCTTACCCGGGGCTCACAACCGTACTACCCGTGCGCTCTAAGTTTGCCGGTGGCCACCCACACTACGCCTCTACACGAACCTCGCCAGCGTCAAACTCAGGGCGAACGTGTTGTAGACATAATTAGATAGGGAAAGTGGGAGAAAATGAAAGACGGCGTGGTACAGGGGGTTTGCGTCGAGGTTCCTTCACTTCGGCATGACTTGTTCCGTAGAAGTAGTTGCACAGTACCACTTGCAAGTGAGAATGGCTTAGCCAGTTTGGCCACCAAGAATCTCCGAAGTGCCTTATGTTAAAATCCCTACTTCCCGACTAATATTATAAATGCGAAATTAACTCTGTTTGTCTGTCTGTTTGACTGTTAAGTTTTAGTAACCGCTGAACTGATTTTGATGAAATGTGGTAGTTAGGTAGATATAAAGAAATAGTTTGAGTTTAAGGGAAGGACATTATAGGGTACTTTTTAACTGACTGCTCAAAAGGATGATAACGAAGCCGCGGGGAACAGCTAGTATTGTATAAGTTAATGTCACTGTGTTCCAAATAGGGAAGAACGATCATCGTTCTCGGAACTGGCAGTCGCGTAAGATGCGTCCGCACTGTACGTAGTAATCACAGACATCACAAAAGAGTAATCGTTTACAGAACAATGACCATTAAGGTTACGAATGCTATTAAAATTACTAACATATATATTTCGTTTGTAATTATTTAGTTTTTATAATAATATAATAATAATAATAATATATTTAATTTCAAGTCACAAAACTCATTTTGTTAGTAACAGTATTTTGCTTAGCCTATGTTAGTAACTAGAAAAATGTTAGTACTATATACTTAACCTATGTTAGTACCAACATGTTTCCGCAAACCTGATCTATCCATACATCAGTCACCCACGCACCACCCCAGCAGATGTTACGCTACAATGACCGATATATCGACAGTCAAGTCTACTAGCAATCATTATTAGTATGCTGTTGGCGCTGCCCCTCACCCTGCGCACCAGGGACGCGCACCTCTTTCGCATTGTTGCGTAAAAGCAGTCAACCCGCGCGTCTGCAAACATCCCTGACGCACTACAGTGGCGAGGCAGCCCCAACAGCAACCTAAACGCATTGTTGAATTGGACACGCAGCGCGCTGTAGGCCCGGCGAGTATAGTTCGCCCACAAGCTGCAGGTGTAAAATGTTGTGCAGTACGCTCTAAACAGAGTAATTTTTACACTATCAGTGCAACGCGCAAACCTGCGAGCCAACATGTTCGCCCGTACCGACAGCGCCCTGCGCTCCCGCTCAACATCCTCATCATCTTTGAGATCAGCCGTTAAAATATGTCCTAGGTATTTAAATTTGCGTACTCTTTGTAACTGACACGCATTCAACAAGACTGCCGGGAGCTGTTCCAACCTCTTGTGACCTGCCTCAAAGACCATGATCTGGCTTTTTTGGGTATTATAAGACAGCCCATGAAGCACAGCATATCTTTCACATATAGCAACAAGCTTTCGCATAGTTACCACAGATAGATGCACTAAGCAGCACCATATCGTCCGCGTAGCTAATATTGTTGACATTGACACCATCTATGTAGCAACCAAGTCTGGTGCTGCTTAGTTCATCTACCAGCTCGTTCATATATAAGTTAAAGAGTGTTGGCGAGGTCAGGCCGCCCTGTCTCACCCCACACTCCAACCTATACGGCTGAGAAAATGACCCGTCCCATTTTAGGGTTTCGTAGCCAAAAAGAAAATATTTATGAGAATTCGCAGTCGATCCGTCTGTCTGTCCATCACGAGGCTGTTTCTCAGGAACCGTGATAACTGAGAGTTGAAATTTTCATAGGTGATGTATTGCAGCTGCCGCTATAACAACAACAAGAAGCCGTGAGACGGTCTCACCCGACTGCCCCTCTCTAAAACTTTTATTGTGAAATTGAAAGTTCAATCCGATTGACGTTGTCATTTTTGTTTTATTTCAAACTTTGAACACATGATCCATCTGACCTAGTGACGTATGCAACAGAGTCACAGACTACAGACACAAGTCTCGCCATAAGCCCCTCTGCAATCTTTTTTATAGAGAGGGTCTAAAATGCAACTTTAAAATTAGAAAAATGAAGATATTTATTAGCCATGTTTTGGTACGGAACCCACCGTATGCAAGTCCGACTCGCGCTTGACCGGTTTTAAATTTACTTTTATTGTAATATAATAAAATAATCCAACAATTAGTAAATCCGCGAGATATCATGGTCACATGTTGTAAGCGTTCATACCAAGGTCTGCAATGCATTGCCGATGTTATGAAATTATTATTATAGCAAGTATTTTTGTCTAACTTCAAGTCATTAATTTCTTTTTTTTTAGGCTGCTTTTATGTTCACCCCCTAATTATCTCTGCATAGCGTCAAGCGCGTCTATTAAATACCTCGCGGAGTCATCCCAAAGATGAGAACAGTATTCGACGCGGGACGCAATTTTCGTGTATTTTTTTTTTGTTGATTTTCAAATTGACAGTGCCGATCAGTTCTGTTATCGAAACTGTGCCTAAACCTTTCCGTTCCAGAACGACTATAAATTCAACCAGTATAGTTAACTACTACTGTCAATATTACGTTGCTGTATAGTAGTAAGTAGATACCTAATACTACTAATAGAACGGGCTTAATAGAAAACTTCTCCAAATATTTCTAGCTTAGAGTATTACCACAGGGTGGAAACTGACACGGGAATCGACACGTTAATTTTGGTGGGGGGATGGGGAAGCTTACTCAGGTGGGAGGCAGGAAGTTGCCGATCTGATGTAATACTATTATATTATCTTTGGTATTACTATGCGTTTTGCCTACATAGACATTATGCAATTAATTTCAGCCACTTTACAATCAGGACGTTTTGCATACATAGACCTTTTTCAACCCGGACAGGTCTTACAATCATGTCCGAACCTAACCCTATATTCCTACTAATATAATACACTCTAAGATTTCTTTTCTACACTCACATAACTATTTTTAACTTTTTGTTACTTTCATTCTGAACTTACCGACTTAAAACCACACGTTCATCCTACTACCTACTTGTATTGTTATTGTCATTTATTTATTGTTATGTCCTTTATGATTAATGTAACTGACCTTACAACTGAAAACCAATTTTCAACAGAAAACTTAAAACGCTGCAATCACTTGCAGCATTTGCTGAGTTGTGGCCTGTTAGCCACACGTACACTATGCCGAGAGGCCGAGACTAGCGATGCCTGCTTGTGCTATTTTGTACTTCTCTTTTAAAAATTCTGTTTGAGTGTTGTGTGTGTGCTAATAAATGTGATTTTCTTTCTTTCTTTACCTACGATTTGGAGCCCCGGCTAAGCCCTCGGAAGGATGTCCCCAGGAACACACACACAACTTGTAGGTACAATGCTTTATGATTTTCGGGTAGTTTTTACATTTACTCAGTTTTTATTACCATAGGTAGACTATGTTAGAACCTATGGAACACACACGCGCAGCCGACCCTGTATTTTACACATACAAATAAAATCAATGAGTAAAGTTTAATGGTAAATGGTAACCGTCCGAACTCTACTGCAAGCAGCATTGCGGTTGCTGCAGTGCCGCGACAGCACCAGGTCCCCATACATTCTGTATAGTATAGATTTGTATTAGAATACATCCAGAACTCGGCAGCAGCGTCACTGACGCACTCAGTACTGCGCGGCACTGTCGCCTTGCCGCCGCGGCCGCAGTTACTGCTTGCAGTCGAATTCGGAGGGTTACCTTAAGTTGTGTGTTCTTGGCACGTCCGCGTCCTTCGAAAGCGAGTATATGAGTAGCATATTTTGGGTACTCTGAGACATCCTTTCGAAGACTTACCCGGGACTCCCGGCCGTAGACCGCTTTTTTTATATTGAGCTCGCCAAAATGATGCCTGATGGAAAGCCACAGCTACATCTAGCGATTGGGGGCGCTGGCAGGTCGTTCCAGATTTTTATGGTTCGACAGAGAAAAGATCTTTTAAATCGTTCAGTTCAAGCAAAGATTCTCTCCACTGTGTGAGTGGCACCTCTGTCCAGCACGCGTTGTTCGGGATCGGAAAGGAGAGGGTGGGATTAGGTTGAAGAGTTCTTCAGAACATTCACCGTGATAGAGACGGTAGAAAGCAGCCAAAGATGCAATAGTTCTTCGCTGCGCGAATGGCTCCAGACTTTCCGTTACCTCAGGGCAGTTGATAATGCGAATAGCTCGCCGCTGCATAGAGTCCAGCGCGTCAAGCAAGTACCTCGCGGAGTCGTCCCAAAGGTGAGAGCAGTATTCGATGCAAGGACGTATCTGTGTCTTGTACATCAGACACCTCGGGTTTGGACTGCTGTAAGACATCGTGTTAGTCGGAAGGAGTCCGGCATAGCATCCATGTAGGATTAAAAAACACTTCCTATTGACGTTTGGACAACCGACCGACACTTTTTATCTTTCAAGTACATTCCCAAGGGAACGTGAACAGAAGTAAAGGCCGCTGACATCATTAAGTTTATCTAATACTAGCTGACCCGCGCAACTTCGTTTGCGCCACATAAGAGAGAGTTTTACCGGTTCCCGTCGCATTTCCTCCCGTCGCGTTGCGTTTACTCCCGTAGCGTCTCGTCGTTAATATTCAATACTACGTGAGAGAGACAGAGAGAGAGAGAGAGAACATATTTTTTACATTACTATAAATATTTACGCAGCACACGCAACGAAGCTCTCAAAAGGAATAACTTTTCCCCCGTTTTTGAAACATTTACTATCACTGCTCCGCTCCTATTCGTTGTAGCGTGATGCTATATAGCCTATGACACTCCACAATAACGTAGCTTTCTATTGGTGAAAGAATTTTTAAAATCGGTTCAGTAGATTCCGAGATTACCCCTTACAATTTAAAAAACACACAAACTTTACTTCTTTATAATATTATTAGTATAGATTACAAAGATAAAAGATTTGATTTTTTATTTGTTTGCATTGAACTTATCCGGGAAAAAGAGCTGTGTTTTTTCCCTGTGGGTTTTCCAGACTATATCTATAGATAGGTACCTGTAGCAATTTCAGTTTGTTCTGGAGAGAGACGAAATTAATACGAAAAGGGCAATTAGAATATAGGTTACAACGATTAGCAATATTAAAATCTTAATCTAAATCTATACTAATATTATTAAGGGGAAAGATTTAATTGTTTGTATGTTTGTTTGCATCGAATAGCCTCCGAAACTACTGAACCGATTTGAAAAATTCTTTAACTATCGGAAAGCTATACCTACTAACCGCGCGTGACATAGGCTATATTTTATTTCCGTATTCCCCCGGGAACGGGAACTACATGGTTGAAACCGCGTGAAGTCTGCCTGTGTCTAACAAAACAATATCAACAATGGAATTTTCTCGAATTAACCAACCGCAGTTGAAATAGTTTATTATTTTTCATGTACGTAACTCAAACACATTCGCCGGTCTACTTACAAGTTAAAGTGTAACTAAAATGTAATGTCATCACATATAAACCTTGAAAAATTCTTTTGCTGTTACAAAATGTTTATAATCTCTATTTCCACAATGAAAAAGTTCACAATCCTCTAAAAATTTACACACAGACTTTGCAAGTGAATGAATGATGACGTAAAAATTCTTCGTCATGGTGCTTGACCACAATGCTCGTATATATGGGGCTTGTTAATTTAAAAATACCAGCCAAGTGCGAGTCGAACTGGCTTACTCATCGTTCTGTACCATTATCGAGCAAAAAACAGTAAAAGTTTCGTCTGTTGTATGCTTAGATCATCTAACCACAGGATGCGCCTTACTTAAGCATTGTTTTCTGCCAAGCCAATAGACCATTTGGTCTTTTGGCTTTATAAAAAGCACTGTACATCAGTACATCATTTTATATGATTAAACTAGTACATTTCATTGTAGTTGACTGTACAATAAAAATAAACACACAACAGCCATTACGCGTTTGTCTATTAATACATTTTTAAATATAATGAAATTTTATATGTCTTTGTGTTTCCCCCTTCACCCGCTATGAAAACTAGCAGAATATTTTTGTATGCGGTGGTTCGCAAAGGCTAGTCCCGTGATATATGGTCTAAGGTTGAATGGGATCTACTCTTCCCGAAATGTTTATTTTTATTTGATTATTTATTTATGAAATGAGTATACAACTAAATGTAGGTACTGTCAATATTTCAAGCGTCCACCTGTGGTCCTTTATTAATTTTGAATAAAAAAAGGCAAAAAAAATATCCCAGTTGTACATCATCTCTGAAAATTAGATAATGACTGTATCACGAGATACAGCCTGTTGACAGACAGACAGACGGATAGTGAAGTCTTAGTGATAGCATCTCGTTTTTTCCCTTTGGGTACGGATTCCTAAAATACGCGTTCCATACGCCTACATCCAAGGTTGATTTTAAAACTCTTTGTTCAAATAAAGTCTTCACTGTAATTTGTAACAACTTACTTTACGACGATAATGAAGTAAGATACAAGGTTTTGTAACTATCCAAAGGAGCTCGTGGTGGGTCTGGACGTGGACACTCTCTCGCTCGAGACCATGGTGCGAGCCATGATCTCCAGCGGGAGTAAGTGGGACTGCGCCGCCTCTTTCTGAGAGCAGGTCATGTGAGTGAAAGAGGGGGCGGGGCGGGAGCGGGAGAGAACTCTCCCACCCTTAGTCTACCTACCCCTATAGTCAACCAGCCCCGGTCTCCCCTACTTATCTATAATAGGTTTCCTGGTTCTATAATAGGGGTCTGTTGGGAGTCCTGGGACATCCTTCCGAGGGCTTACCCGGGGCTCCCAACCATAGGCTGTTGGGCGTTATGTGAGGAAGTCCATGCATCCATGCATAGCATCACGTTAAAAAACTATCCAAAGGAACGTAGCAGTCAAATTAAATGTCAAAAAATCTCCTAGGTGGTACATATTTCAATTTCTAGCATTGTTTAAGAGCGAACATGCGATTTTTCTATACAAACGTATTTAACCAATTTTATTCTCTACTAGTAGAAATCACGCGATTTCACCGCGTAGTTCCCGATCCCGTGGGAATACGGGAATAAAATATAGCCTATGCTTATCGGGCATAGTGTACCTTTCCAACAGTGAAAGAATTTTTCAAATCGGTTCAGTAGTTTCGGAGCCTATTCGATGCAAACAAACAAACAATCAAAAGTTTTCTCCTTATATTATTAGTATAGATTAATGTTTCAAGATATGCTTCATCCATGTCCCTATCACTTCCATAGATAATATTATGTGTACATATATTTTACTTCCTTGTTTTCGGCAAATAATAAAAAGGTAGGCAAAACTTTAAAAATGGCGAAAAATGGCCGTTTTTACTGCCGTGTTAACAAGACTACCAGTCAAATTTTAAAAGCTTTTAAGTTTTAAAAAGGTATAGGAACCTGGAAGCAATATAACTGCTTTAAAAAATGTAGTCAAATATATTTAAATTGGTTTAGTTTTCAGCGAGACTACAGGGAAATACGAATCATCGATTTTCTCCAAATAAAATCGGTCTGAACTACTACAGCTATCCTTATCGCACTGTACGGGGTTGTCCAGTGCGATAGCATTTATATTTAAAAAAAAATATATTTCGCAAATTCCTCGCAGACCTTGTTCCCTCTTAATTTTTTTACAAGTTTTTATATAACTTGCTAATATGAAAGGTACAAATTTTGCAAGTAAGATTTCATGCTCCGATTGACCTGAAATTAGGAATACTTATATAACTTCGGTGACAATACATAATGGTATCTTGGACCTGGCCCGAAGGTGGAATCCGGTCACCATACTAATCTTCAATGAAACGAAGATATAAACCATAGTATTTGGGATCTTTAGATAGGTTTTGTTTTATAAAAGCTATTTTTCTTTTAATATTTTTTTAAAATAATTTATTCTTTTCAATATTGCTTATTTATTTGTCTTAACTTGTTGACACATTGTGTAACAGACCCTAATATTAGTGAATAGTAGATCTGACCTTACACACTTGACTGACGATACGTCGTTTAGACGAAGCGTAACAAATGACTGCACTCAGAGCATCTTTAGTCAGATGTGCACTCGACCTTAGTTATTTTGATTGGAGTAACATTAATTTGATGATATCTAACCTCTACCGCGGTATACCATCTTAATTGAGATTCTCAGGGACTTGAAATGGCGGTTACGATAGTCAAAGTCAATGTGACCATCTTGTTCAAAATGATCATAGATTTAGATAAGAATCATATTCAGTACTAGCTGAACCCGCAACTTCGTTTACGTCACTGGTGTATAAAAGGAGAGGTATTTCTTCAGCAGACTCATCAACCAGCGTGTGAAACTGCCCTGTTTGCTTAATCATAAAAGAGCTTAAAGATTAATTCTATTCTAAAACAATTCAAACTGAATTGTTTTAAAATAGCCTTAATCATTAAGCTTTTTTATGATTAAGCCAACACGCCAGTTTAGATTTACCCATTTTTAGATTCATATGTCTATGTACGATTCTTTAAAGTGATATAACTTTTTTATTTATGAACCGATTGACATGAAATAAACACTAAATGTTAAGTGGAGCAAACCTCGACACAATAAAGAAAACCGCATTGCAATTGTTCAATCTGATAACAGACCTCTTAATTCAAAATTCGTAACTAGATGTCACTATGCCAAAAAGTAAATCTCGGTATGGTTTCGTTACGTGTTGGTCTATATATAGTTTGTAAATATCATTATTAAATTGTCAATACACTCCGGGACTTTTATTTATTCCTGACTCCAGTGGCGCCTTGAACAAGGTCCTACGAGTCGGAGTGTTTTTTGAACACGTATTAAACTTGGCATGGAGGAAGTATACCATTAAAGTGAACTGTACCTGTGAACCTGAAGCAAGTGGTGAATAATAAATACGGCTAGGTCCAGCAGGTGGCGCTGTAAGCTATAAGGAGGTAAAAGTGCAAGATACAAACTGTGAGTACATTTTCTGTGTTGTGTAGAGAGTGAAAAAAAGACTTAGCAAAATTTGAACATATTTGGACTTGTAAAATTTTCAAAAGTAGTTTAGGGACTTAGAATAAATCGCTCAAAAACAACGAGACGGGGGGAACCTATGCCCGATTTCATACCGATTTATTTATGAAAAAGACTTAGAAAAATCACAATAATAAATTGTTCTAAAAAAAAGTTTGGAAGGTCTTCGCTAAGTCTCTAAGTTTCATAAAATTTTCATGATGGATAGCGATATCAGAGTGATGGAAGATTTGAAAACGCAGATAGAGAAAGGGAGAAGCAACTTTAAAAAATCGCCGAAAGATCGTATTACAGAACCGTATATTTTATCTCGATTAGAAGGTTTGGAAGAGACAATTAAAAAGTTCTCTGACAGACATGAGTATATGGTGTCTAAACATCAGAGTAAGGATCTGAATGATAGCAGTTACATCAAAAATGATGTATTTAACGTTGGCTACGAAACATATCTTACGTACAAAGCTGAACTGAAATCTGCGTTAAAGGTAGTTACGCCGTCCAGCAGCAAACAATGCGACCCATCGGACAACCCTAAGTCATCCATAGTTAGGTTGCCAAAGATCTCGATACCTACTTTTAGTGGAAACTACACCGAGTGGTCGTCATTTAAAGATCTGTTTAGCTCATTGGTACATAACAACAAGTCACTTGACGACGTCCAACGTTTGCACTATTTAAGAACTCAACTAAAAGGCGAAGCAGAACAACTTGTCAAACATATTCCTATCACTCAGGCTAATTATAAAAAATGTTGGGAAATTTTACAGAGCCGATATGATAATAAAAGATTTATGTCTAATTGCATACTAAAGCGCTTATTTAATCAACGGGCGATGAATAGCGAGTCTTCTCAGGCATTAAAAGATCTGTTGGATACGACGTCGGATTGTATGCACGAATTAGCTAGTTTAGGTATTAATGTAACTTCATGGGACATTATTATCATTTATATTGTCAGTCTGAAATTGGACGCTGAAACTCGCAAACAATGGGAATTACAAATTAATAATTCCTGTGAAGAATTACCTTCTCTATCCAATTTTAAGCTATTTTTAGAATCGCGTTTCCGAGCATTAGAATGCGTAGAGCCAACAAAATATAAAGTAAAATTCAATTCGAGCCAAACACCCACAAAAGTCTTGCACACAATGTCAAATGTCACTTGTCCTCATTGCCACGATAACCATAAATTATATTCCTGTAGCGAGTTTGCCAAAGAAGACGCAAAGGGTCGTCAGGAGTTTGTAAAGTCTCATGACCTTTGCTTTAATTGTCTTGGCAGCGGTCATACGGGAAAGAAATGTCGGTTATCAACTAAATGTCGTATATGTCGAAGAAAACATCACACGCTTCTTCACGGTACTACTTCTCCAATCACAGTTGCTGTAGCAACTGAAATGTCAGGAACTGAAAGTCAACCGGACTCGTCTGTGGAAACGAATGAGACCATAAACATCGTAAACCATTTTATGACAGGAAAGGTATCAAATCGAACCTTATTGGCCACAGCCTTATTGAAGGCTGAGTCTAAAAATGGTTATCCTCAGATATTAAGAGCATTGCTTGATCAAGGATCCCAAGCATCATTTATATCTGAAGCAGCTGTACAATTATTACGGCTGAAAAAGATTGCAGCTAAAAGCTGTATTTCAGGATTAGGTGGGAGTCAGAGTGGCTTAACCTCCAATTACGTGGTTATGGTCACTATTCAGTCACTCTACGACTCAACCTTTAAGATGCAAGTAAAAGCTCACGTGCTTCATACTGTAACTTCTGTCTTGCCAGAAAAAAAGTTTACATTGCCTAATTGGACGCAATTGAGTCATCTCAATTTAGCGGACCCACAATACAATTCATCTAATAGAATTGACATTTTATTAGGTTCCGAAGTGTACTGTACTATTCTGAAAGAAGGATTGGTTCGAAGCCCTTCTGGTTTAATCATTGCACAGGATACGTACCTCGGATGGGTATTGTCGGGACAAGTTCGGGGCTATGATGAAAAAGAAAGGGCACATCATGCTACTATTGTAAATTTACATGTTAGGATGGAATATGACGACTTGATAAAAAAGTTTTGGGAGATCGAATCTGAACCTAATATGAAGGAGACAATCTTTACTCCAGAAGAGCAGGCTTGTGAAGATCATTTTAATTCCACTACTGTTAGAGATGAAACTGGTCGTTACGTGGTTGAATTACCTTTTCGACCAAATATTTCACGTGATTACGGTGACACCAGAACTATTGCTGTCAAACGTTTAATCGGTCTGGAAAAAAGATTGGACAAAAATGCAGATCTCAAAAGAAACTACTCCGAAGTTATAGAAGAATATCTGTCACTAGGACATACGGAGTTAGTACCCAATAACGTCGACAATGCTTGCACGAAAATCTGGTTACCTCACCACGCTGTCGTCCGAATGGATAAAACTACCACTAAAACAAGAGTGGTATTTAATGCGTCTGACAAAAGTGCTAACGGTATATCTTTGAATGAAACATTAATGGTCGGCCCAACCATTCAGCCAGAATTAAGAGACATAATAATGCGATGGCGGATGCATCCGATTTGCATCAATGCCGACATTATAAAAATGTACCGTCAAATAAGGGTCTCTAAAAAGCACATAGACTGTCAACGGATTGTTTGGAGAGAACACTGTAACATCCGTGATTATAGACTTCTCACAGTAACTTTTGGTACATCCTGCGCCCCTTATTTAGCTATCAAAGCATTGCAGCAAGTTGCTGTGGATGAAGGTCATAAGTTCCCTTTTGCTGCTAGAAAAGTACAGTCGGACTTTTACGTGGATGATTTGCTCACCGGTGCCCAAACGGAAGAAGAGGCACACAAGTTATATAAAGAGATGAACGGATTACTGAGTAAAGCAGGATTTGAATTACAGAAGTGGACCAGTAATCGATTGGGTATATTCAACAAAGACACTGCCAATATGGATAGGGAATTTAAAGAAGACGATATCGCCAAGGTAGTGGGTATTGCTTGGAATCGCCGGACTGATGAATTTGGCTATAGTATCAAATTTCCATCTGATTCCCCTTCTCCTGAAACAAAACGTGGAGTCATCGGAGAAATCAGTCGTATTTATGACCCACTGGGTTGGATAGCGCCATGCGTGATTACGGCAAAGATCTTTATACAGAAACTTTGGCTGTCCGGAATCGATTGGGATGAAAAATTACCTGAAGAGCTTCAGCAAGAGTGGAATGCATGCCGAGAAGAATTGATTATATTGAGGAACTTTCATGTTCCGCGATGGGTTCAAACTTCTAACAGCGACGTAAAGTTAGAATTACATGGGTTCAGTGACGCGTCTAACTCAGCTTATGCCGCAGTTATTTACGTAAGGTGTATCACAGCAGAAGGAGTAATCCATACTCACCTAATAACAGCTAAGACAAAAGTGGCACCAATAAAACAGATTTCCATTCCGCGCTTGGAATTATGTGAAGCTGTTCTTGCTGCTAAAATGCTCCGGAAAGTCGCTGATACGTTAAAAATTGATAAGTCCAACTTGCATGCGTGGACTGACTCAACCATCGTTTTAGCATGGATAAGCGAACGTCTGAAATACTTACCCAGCTAGAGTCATCCCAATGGTCTTTCGTAATATCTAAAGAAAACCCAGCCGATTGTGCATCACGAGGTTTATCACCGAACGAGTTTCTGAATAACAAATTATGGAAGCATGGCCCGGATTGGCTGCGAAATGACATTATTTCATATACAAAACCACAGTCCATTTGTGCGAAGACAAGCTTAGAGCGTCGCCAGATTCAGGTCTTACATACTGGTATCGTAAAGCACAGTCAAGACATGGAAGATATCTTCTCTCGATTTCCTTCTTTTCGGAAACTATTGAGAGTAGTGGCATATTGCAGACGATTCTTGCTATTGAAAAAATCCAACAACACAAGCATCGAGAGAAAGACGTACCTTACTGTTCCTGAAATTCAAGACGCCCGCATGTGTTGTATTCGGCAGCTTCAAAGTCGTTGGTTTTCAGAAGATCTAGCTAAACTCCTAACTGGCAGCGGTGTCAGTAACTCCAGCAAGATATCCACACTGAATCCTTACATTGATCAAACTGGCATACTAAGAGTTGGAGGTAGAGTCGAGAACTCAGACTTACCTGATTATAGCAAACATCCCATCATCATTAGTGGAGAATCATATCTGGCTGAGCTAATAGTAACAGATGCACATGAAAAAACATTACATGGAGGCCAACAATTAACCTGTAATTATATTCGTTCAAGATATTGGATTACCAAGTTAAAGAATTTAGTGCGGTCTCATATCCACGATTGTGTTCCATGCATTCGTAATGCTGCCAAAATAAGAACGCAGCTAATGGGACACCTCCCATCTTGTAGAGTAACTCCCGAAAAGCCATTTTTATGTTCAGGCGTAGATTATGCAGGACCCATTTCTATAAGGTTAGCTAAAGGGAGAGGACAAAAGACTTATAAAGGATATTTTTGCCTTTTTATTTGTATGGTAACTCGCGCCGTGCATATTGAAGCAGTATCGGACCTAACAACGCAGGGGTTCCTCTCCGCTTTTAAACGCTTTATCGCTAGACGAGGAAGATGCCTTCACCTATGGAGTGATAATGGGACTAACTTTGTTGGGGCAGCAAGAGAGTTGAAAACTTTGCTGTCAAGTGAATGCTCTTCGTTTTCAGAAGAAGTGGCATCAGTCTTGGCCAATAACGGAACCGAATGGCATTTTATTCCACCGCACTCTCCGAATTTCGGTGGATTATGGGAAGCCGGAATCAGAAGCCTTAAACATCATCTGCGCCGCGTTATTGGGGATTCAACCCTCACGTATGAGGAATTATCAACTGTCCTAACACAAATTGAGGCATGTCTTAACTCGCGTCCCTTATCTCAACTCAGCATGGATTGTGGCGACTCGGTACCTCTCACACCTGGTCATTTTTTGATTGGCGAACCTTTGATTATAGCACCTGATCACAACTACGAGCCTCTACAAACGCTTACGTCGCTGGCAGCTAACGCAGCGAATGGTACAGCACTTTTGGAAGCGATGGTACCAAGAATACCTTTGTCAGTTTTTCCAAAGGTATAAATGGAAGAATAAAAATTCTGAAATCAGAGTAGGTGACGTTGTGTTGGTACGTGAAGACAATTTACCTCCAGCTAAGTGGCTATATGGTGTAGTAGTGCAAGCTCATCCTGGAAAGGATGGTTTGACGCGAGTCGTAACTTTGCGATACAAAAACTCCTTAATTCAGCGTTCAATTTCCAAGCTGTGTCCCTTACCCGTGAACGTTGATGATTGAGTTTGTAATTTATCTTGATGACTTTCTAAAAATGTAATTGTAAGTTTATTTATCTATTCTCAATGTCTATGTGTGTATGTCAAAAGTTAGTTTTAATTTGTTATGTTAATGTCAAGCGCCTTGTGTTTACTGTCCACAAAGAGGAAACACTATCATTTTCTGTATATATAATTATGTAGCTTTTAGATGATATTGATGTACCTATGGTTTCTAATTGTTAATGTTTAATGTATGGTTTAAGAGTTCTCATTTAGTTAGTTGTTGTTGTTAAGTTTAGGAACATGCCATTTTCTTGTTTTTTATGTTGAAGAACCATCGGTTCTTGGTGGGCGGTATGTTCAATCTGATAACAGACCTCTTAATTCAAAATTCGTAACTAGATGTCACTATGCCAAAAAGTAAATCTCGGTATGGTTTCGTTACGTGTTGGTCTATATATAGTTTGTAAATATCATTATTAAATTGTCAATACACTCCGGGACTTTTATTTATTCCTGACTCCAGTGGCGCCTTGAACAGCAATCGATTAAGCGGTTACTGAGATTAGCGTGCACAACCGTACAGACAAACAGACATACAGACAAACAGACAAAATTCTAAAAATCATTGTTTTGGGTTCTATTGCGTTCCTAAAGCCCCCCTATAATATTTTTTCTTATTTATCTTCCATGTACAGACAGCGACTTGTTACGATTTTATTATATGTATTGATGATTGATTGATGATATTGATATTGATGACAGCTGTTATCCTGGGGTCATCCTTCAGAGCTTACCCTGGGCTCCCAACCGTTAGGCTAGGTAGGGAACGAGTGGTTTTTACTTTAACATGCATGTAGGATTTTCCTCACGATAAAAGAAAAAGAAACTAGGTATGACAGCTGTTATAATAAACTCTGTTCATTCTAAACCATGCATTGTGCCACTGAGTTAGCATAGTTAGGAGTTATGAGAGGATAAGTCTTAGTAGTCTGGTCGCCTCTATATTACTACAACCAAACTGAAATATATCTACTTTAGAACGAAAAAAATAGGTGCGAGATAGAAGGACTTTTTTTATATATTAAGCTCGCCTAATTGACATCGCCAGTGATGGAAAGGCGTGGCGCATCTACTGATTGGGGGCCACTCTTATAGTCCGTGAGACTTCTGACAGTGGTCATCCTCATCAAGTTGGCTGCCTGTGTGCTTCTGCACGCTCTTTTTAAAGAACCCGGGATTGTAAGATGAGGGAAACACGTGTCCTAATAGAACCGAAGTTTTTTATTTTTAAATGGGTACTCTGAATGTGCTTACGCCTTTAGGGAGTTTAGGGCGTAGACTTGGACGACTAGAGGAGAACGGTTCTTCTCTAGTCGTCAGGCAGTCAGTTTCCTTAAAAACTTCACTTTGTCAAATTTTACGTTCATGCTTTGCGCAATTTTCTGCTTCACGTAATGTATTTGAATAACGAACGCAACTCTTACTTATCCCAACCATTGCGGAAAAAAAACTGCATCCCTACCTAAATTAAAACTTTCCCAAACCATTCTATAAAGTCCAACAAACAATAATCCACTACCCATTCATGTACATCGGTGATCAGTACATAGGAACAGCCCTAGCTCTCTACAAGGGAACAATGTCTTTGAACGCAGCCGACGCCGCTCCAATCAGGGCGCTCGCCGGCCAGGGGTGGCACGCCGGAAACTTTGCGAGGAAATTCAATTAAACTTGAGCGCCCGTCTCTTATCTGATGACTCCGTGGAGAGGTTTGCTACGTAACGAGGAGGCGTAGGGCTGGTCGGCTTGATTATTATTTTGTTTCAAGATAACAGAAATTCCTTTCCTGAAATTAAAATATATGGTCTAGTCTTTTGTGGTCTCTATTAGAATGTGTTGTGGATGGTGTAATATCGGTCGTGACTTTTGAAATTTTGGTTAAGATTACAGTCATTTTTGTTGTAAAATAATGCAATAATTGCGAAGACTTTTTTTTAATCCTTTTCCAAATACGCGATGCAAGAGAAGTTGCGCGGGTTGGTAAAGTAGAAAAAAAGCAAAAAAATACGTTGTATGGGAACTCTCCGTTTGTTTATTATTATGACAGTTGTAGCAACAGAAATACATCATCTGTGGAAATTTCAGCTTTCTAACTATTGCCAACTATTTAGTAATCTGTGCTATTGTGATTGCCGAGATACAGTCTCGTGACGAACAGGCAGGCAGACAGACGGACGACAAAGTCTCATGAAAAGGGTCCCGTTTTTGCCCTTTGGGTGCGGAATCCTAAAAAATGGCAATGACATTTTTAAAATCTGGGTAGCTCTTGATTTATTTAATAATTAAGCTAGTAATTTGTAGTTTGTAATTCTAGTTTTAATATAAATAGAAACGAACTCAATACATAATATGCTAAGTATTAAATTAACATTTTCGAAAGTAATATTTTGTGATTGCCATGCCATCTAGTTATGTTACGAATAAGTAAATTTGTTTGTTATTTTTAGTAAATATTTTCCGATATCTTATCACAACATTATTAAAATGCGACTAAATAGCTGATTCGATTTTGATGCATTGCATTGCATTACCAAGATTGCTGAGACTCGAGAGCAAATAAAAAGTGCATAAACAGATAGATTTTAAAATGATCCAAACCGCGATCAATAACTAGTCAATTAATTTATCCTACAAATTATACAAAATGCTAATGAAATTATACAGAATGCGATTTGCTACTGAGAAATATTTGATAGTTAAAAGAGCGCATATAATCAACAAGCGGGGTCCATCAACAAAAGGGGGTTTAGAGTGACAAACTTCAACAACAAAGACGAAGCCGTGGAGCATAACTAGCTAAAATGAAAAGTGTTTATTCATATAATAGGTCACAAAGTAACACTTATGAACGTCAAATAGATTGCTTCTACATTTACAGTTACTGCCAGATTCGCAACGCAAAAGGTAGAACCGGAGAGAAAAGAACCAGGCAATAAAACTCATGACCACTCTATTTCCTTTTCTTTTTAAATTTCAGTAGGAAATTAAAAATCGATTAACAATTACAGTGCTGTAGTTTATTGAACAAGCTAGTACATATAGTATGTAATATCATTTATGAGACCCAGTTTCATATTTTTGACAACCCTAAGACTGAAAGCCAATAACACTGAAATCCCCATCCCTCTGAAACGGAGCGTCAAGCGCGACTCGTAACCGCTAAGCCTCGACCTGTGACTTTATCGCACCCCACTTAAAACCTCCCCTTATACATCTTCTACAAACTTCCACATCTCTCTTACACCTTAAAACTTAAGCTAACTTGAACCGTATGACATTGTAATAAGGTTCTTCAAAGTAGTTCTGTAGAGTAAAATGAAATTGTGGGTACATAATCAAGGGATGTGCTGTCACGTGATGATAACTTTGTTAGCGCGTTTAAGGTACGGTTTCAAAGGCGTCACGTTTTCGGGTCATTGTTGAGGAGGGATGAATCTTAGACGTCCCTTTTGATATAACAAGTAAGAACATACCATCATGGTTGCTAGGAACTAGGAACGCATAGTTCCACTATTCCACTTTATAAAGATACGTTTGTAAACAACTAAACCTTTTTGGCAACAATATTTTTGAAATTGGAAATTTTCAACAGTTCAACTTTTCAACAACAATCTTTTTAATCAATTATATGTATCAAGTGAAGCGTTTCAATTTCAATAATATTTACACAAGAGAAGAGTTGGTTTTGGAAATTCCTTTTTTTGTATTTATTCGCGTTGCTCTATGGTTTGTTACATTCGAACATCATCATTGTCGACGTCTTTGCTATTAGGTACAATCAAAATGCTTTTTAGGGTTCCGTATCCAAAGCGTAAAAAACGGGACCCTATTCTTCTTCGCTTAGCTGTCCGTCTGTCTGTCTGTCTATAACAACTAAAAACAAAAAATCTGAATTTAAAGGCCCCCTTTAAATTCAGATTTTTTGTTTCCATTCAACCACCGTGATTTTTTGACAATATGTCCCTTGATGTGGCATCAGTCAAAAATAAATACTAAAATGAGAAAAAAAAAATCCCATGAATTCTTTGACTGTAAATCTGTTTCAAAGGTCCTGTAAATTTTCATTATCATCCTTTCAATCGCTACTGAGCGGTAGCAGAGAGCGACAACGACAGCCAGGCGGGTGCTCAGTGGTTTGTTTTGCCCCGCCGACCATATTACCTCGTATTGCCGCGGAAACAAACGAACAAATAATGTGCGACAATTTTTTTTTTATAAAAAAATTAACCTCCCTTTTTTATTAAATATTTGTATTTGATTTCCGATGCCAAGTCATCCTATGAAATTTGGCCAGTCAATTTTAAGACACCCAATATACATTATGTGAATTTGTGGATAATGTCGTCATAAATATTCATGATTAATGAGACATTAATCGTTACGTGTAAACAGTGTTTAGCACTGCCACGTTATAGTGCTCATTTTTGGGTTTAGTATTTACTTTCTTGGTCTTACTTTTTTGTTTGGTAAGCGCTATCAGTCTTTAGTTCTATAATCTGTATTAAATCTACATAATGTCAACGACTTCTATAGAATACCTGAAACTTGCAGGCAAGGCAATGTTTGAAATATACCAGAGGAATGGAAGGTTCGTTCGCTGCTTGCGAAGGTTAGGTTAGGTTAGAACAGTGACCACTAACGCGCGAAGGCGAGCGAGTGAAGCGTGCATGACGCCGCAGCGGCCGAGGAGCGCCAGATGTCATATAAATTTAATATTTTGCATTATGTTAAAATTTATAATTTCTCGTTAGTTTATAATTTTGCGGTATTTACAATTTTATGGTGACCCAAGACATATTTATTTTACACATTGTCGGTCAGCAGGTATTCTATGAAATCCTATAAAATGTCTAGACTTTATAAAAAACCTAAACAAAGTATCCATTAAAACAATCATACACTTCTTCAAAACATTTCATACATTGCTTGGACGAGGCATCTGTAGTCTGGGACAGGTATTCCTTAGAATGCAAGTATTGTATAGAATATCTGAATTGAAAAGACTGCAGGTAACACATAATATAAAAAATAAAAGTATACATGCCGGAGGGCTGTCTCCCGCTCCCGTGTTGAAACGGACTCGTTTGTCCATTTCCACCAGATTGTGATACCCCACACAGTCGGTTTTCGATGATTTACGAGCGTTTCCGTGCAAAGCAAGGAAACGCTCGCAAATCAAATGTTACAAAGTGGTCACCCATCCGAGCACCAACAAAAGGCTGAGTTAGTGGCTACAAATGATTCTAACTATTTAAGTAAAATTAGTGGCCATAATTTGCTTTTTGATGGCAATTTTACTTAACTTTGATGATCCATTAATGTTGGACGAGTTACATTTTAAACATGCTGAATTAGGAAATTAAAAGCTACGAAATTAATAAATAATGTCTATTTTGATGCCATTTTTTAGTATTTTAGAAGTTTACTGTTTGAATGCATGTTACAAAATTAGATGCTAAAAAATAATCACGATGCTGAATTATATTAACAGGGGCTAATAAAGAAGTTAACTGGTGGCTATAATATATAAATTCTGACGTTCATTAATTGTGGCTGACATATTAATTTGGGGGGAAAAGTATTTTTTTGGAGGCCAAAGGCCACCACATACGGAGCTATAATATATATTAATATATCGAGATATATATTATATTATAGCAAGCTATCACACACGGGAGCTATACTATAACATATATTTTGCCTTCACTCGGTCTGTGGCCGTCCTTGCAAGCGCACGGTTTTAATGCTTATTTTATATACAGGATGTTCAAGTTTCAGCTTACCTATCCTGAAAACCGGCCAAGTGCGAGTCAGATTCGCGCATGGTAGGTTGGGTTCCATAGAAAGCAAAAAATCTAATTCTTTGAACGAGAAATAGGCCAACCCTATGGTCATGAGAGGAGTCAACAAGACGCTTTGTGACCTCAACGTACATCGATATTCAATTGTTTTAACAAATAAATAAATAAATATTCACATATATGAAAACTTATTATATACTCATAAAATAACAGTAAATTTATTAAAAATAGTGATATCCATAACCTAAACTTAAGAAATAAGAATAAATTGGCTGTACCTAGATTTAGGCTTAATAAAATAAGCAATTCTTTTGCGGGCAATTGTATTCGAATGTACAATACATTGCCGACAGCCATAACAGGTTTGTCAGTTAATAAATTTAAAAAACTAGTAAAACTTAAATTGTGCCAGAAAGCTTATTATAGCATTAAAGACTTTCTAGAAGACAAGACTGCCTGGCAGTGACACGAATTGCTCCTTTCTACATTAAAAAAAAAACTGTATTAGATACTAAGATGAATAAGAGGGACCGGACTGAGTTTCTTGGGGTGTTCTTCTCAGTCTGTAGCATTTCCGAACCCCCGGTAGAGTCACAAAAATTTTGACAAACCTAAATAATTTTTTAAAAATTTCAAAGGGAATAAATTTTATTTTATTTTATTTTATTTTTATTTTCGGACATTTTACACAACGCTATCTGATCCCAAAGTAAGCTAGGAATAACCTGCTTGTGTTATGGGTATCAGACCACGGATATTAATACTTATACACTTTTTAAATACATACATATTATACGTAGAAACACCCAGACTCTTGAAACAAATATTTATGGGTCACACAAATATTTGTCTCCAATAGGAACCGAACCCACGGCCTCCAGCGCCGCAGGCGGTATCACTACCGACTGCGCCACAGAGGCAGTCGACAACAATCAATATAACAAATAACAATCTTCATTTGTTTTGTCGATCTTTATTTGTTATAGCGAACTTCATTTATTTTTTCCATTTCCATTTATTTATTTCATTTTTATTTGTATCCTAGATGCGCTAACTATCTAAAAAGTAGGTGCAAGCAATTCTCGACCGTAATGACATTTCTCTAAAAATGTGTTTATAGGTGTTTATACACATCACTGATTACAAATATATAAAAACATAATACATTTTATACATGCTTATAAGGTCGAGAATTGGTTGCACCTACTTTTTGGAAGGCTATCGCATCTAGATTACAAAAAATGGATACAAGCAACGTTCGCACTCATCAACTTGCCGATAGTTGATAAAAAAAGTTATTATGGATGATAGCACCACGTGCAGCGCGACACTGCTGCCTTACTCGGAATCAACGCGACAGGCAGCATTGCTGCGCAGCACCTCAACGGCAGCTCTGCAGCATAATGCGACAGCAGTTTTGCTTGCTACCGAGTTCGGGCTCATACCTTTATATCATGTCAAAATTCCAGGAAGATTCCAGCAAGATTAGTTTTATATGATTAATTTATCACTTACTTGCTTAGTCATGCAATGGAAGTACTACCACTGATGATGATACTCTCCCAGAATGTTCGGTAAACAAACGGAGCATCCTTTATCTTCAAAATATACGAAAATATATATTAATATACGAAAATATATATTAATGTATAGTAATATGTTAAAATATACCAAGCTATATCTGTCTACATATTTTGTTGACGTCATAGAAATATATATTATAGCTGCGTGTGTGGTCCTTCGAAAATTTATATCGAAAATATGTCGTAATATGCCTTGCTATGTTTCATATTAATATATATTATAGCTACGTTTGTGGTGGCCTTTATCCTATTAAAAAGAAGGTCGTTTAATTAGCACCCATTTTATAAATGTGAATGTTTGTGAGTGTGGATGTTTGTTACTCTTTCACGCTCAAACCGCTGATCGGATCGAGCTGAAATATGGTACAGAGATACATTATAGTCTGGAATAACACATAGGCTACTTTTTATACCGGGAATAAGTTCCCACGGGAACAAATTTTACGCAGGCGAAGCTGCGGGCATCAGCTAGTGATTTATAAAAACTAAATAACGGCTGCTTCTATAAGATAGCAACTAATATTATAAAGCTGAAAGATTTGATTATTTGTAAGTTTGTTTGCGTGGAATAGGCTCCGAAACTACATTCTACATCCGAATAAAAGTCTTTCACTCTTAGGAAGCTACACTACCCCCGGGTAACATCGGCTAAACATTATTCCCGTATTCCCACGGGAACGGTAGCTAAGCTGGCGAACCCGCGAGACGTAGGTACGCTAGAATTTACTATTTTTAGCACGACTACCCCAAATTAGTTAATCTTTTGCCTGCAATATGCTTTTTTTTTTGTTTAACGTGAGGGAAAATCCTCATGGATGTTATGCCGCACTCCTACCGACTAAAAAACCTCACGTAACGCCCAAGAGCCTATGGTTGGGAGCCCCGGGTAAGCCCTCGGACGGATGTCCCAGGACTGCCTGTAATATGCTACGAATTTCGTAGCACTTATATAACCTATTTTTGTCCGTATTTCTAGTTGGTATTTAGGTAATGTATGGAATCACCAAATAGCTTCAACTTGATGAATATATTTAAAAACCTCCTTTTTTGGAAACTTAAAAAGAATTACAATTTTCTAGAGCGTCTCTACGTTTGCCTATGTCTCTACATAGGTCCACTCCTATTACATGCATTCCTTTATTTCTTATACATACATATACATATTGGTAACTAGCTGACCCCGCAACTTCGTTTACGTCACATAAGGTGTATGAAAGAAGAGGTACTTCTTCATCAGACTCATTAAACAGCGTGTGAAACTGCCCTGTTTGCTTTTATGATTAAGCCAACACGCCAGTTTAGATTTACCCTCACATTCAAAGAAACCCCTACAAAATATCTTTGATGTAATAGATTCTTAAGTGTTATAACTTTTTTATTTATAAACCGATTGACATGAAATAAACGCAAAATGTTAAGTGGAGCAAACCTTAACATAATAAAAAAAGCCGCATTGCAATCGGTTAAGCGGTTGCTGAGATTAGCGTGCCCAAACGTACAGACAAACAGATATACAAACAAACAAACAAAAATTCTAAAAATCATTGTTTTGGGTTCTATTGCGTTCATAAAGCCCCCGTATATTTTTTTTTCTTATTTATCTTCCATGTACAGACAGCGACTTGTTACGATTTTATTATATGTATTGATGATTGATGATGATTTAGGTAATGTATGGAATCATCAAATGGCTGCACCTTAGTGAATATATTTATAAACCTCCTTTTCTGGAAACTTAACAAAAATTACAATTTTCTAGAGCGTCTCTACGTGTGCCTATGTCTCTACATAGGTCCACTCCTATTACATGCATTCCTTTATTTCTTACTAGCGGACGTCACACGGTTTCACCCGCGTAGTTTCCGTTCCCGTGGGAATACGGAAAAAAATATAGCCTATGTTCACCGCGAAGAGCGTAGCTTCTCAACAGTGAAAGAATTTTTCAAATAGGTCCAGTAGTTCCGGAGCCTATTCGTTACAAACAAAAAATTGTAGATTGTTAACCGAGGGTGGAAAGAATCAATTCCCGAGGTATTTTAACATTCTACTTTTCATTTCGAATATGAGGAAATTAAAGTAATAATATTCAAATCTTACCATAAAAGGTTATTACCTATTTTTTTAAATTCTTTCAGAGATACTAAGATACTAAAATCCAGCAAATTTATGTCGACTTTTAAAATTTCAAATATGGAACTCACCGCGTAATTGTTGCAGCTTATTCTGCTCTAAGAAATTTCCTCCCTCTTGCGCTAAGTTTACACTGGCTGTTTAGCAAATCATATGGCCGCAGATTTTTTTTTGAATATTTTTTTTTTACATAATATAATCTCTTCACAGCTGACAGTAGTTCTATTTTAAACGGTTTTATTTAGCTCACCCCGTTTGTTTTATTTATTATTTCTTGGGTCAAATTTAGTAATTCAAATTTCACCCTCTTCCTGTCAACCGATTAATCTGAAATTTTGTATACACTTTGGATTTTGATGACAATACAATTATGTTTATTCATTATCTTTATAAATTCAAGATGGCCGCCGCTACAAAATGGCGTATAATTTATTTATTATTAATCACATCAATATGGGTATCAAATGAAAGGGCTCAACAAGCAGAATACAATATACTATAAAAAATTGAAATCCAAGATGGCGGCCGCTACAAAATGGCGGACAACGTAGGTTTTATCAATATGGGTATCAAATGAAAGGTCTCAACAAGCAGAATACAATATACTATAAAAAATTGAAATCCAAGATGGCGGCCTCTAAAAAATGGCGGATAATTTAGGTTTTATCAATCCCATCAACATGGGTATCAAATGAAAGGTCTCAACAAGTAGAATACAATTTACTATGCAAAATTGAAATCTAAGATGGCTGCCGCTACCAAATGGCTGATAACAATTTTTAACAATCCCACCAATATGGGTATCAAATAAAAGGGCTTGACAAGAAGAATACAATGCACCATACAACCTCAATATTTAAGATGGGCGCAGCCACTAAATGGCGCATAATAATAAGATTTAAATTTAGAAATTGAATCTGTAATTTAGGTATCTGATTAATCCAGCCTGAATCCACCACCCAAGTCAAGATTTTGTATCGTGTTGAGGACTGTGTTTCGTTAGTGTGGCTAAAAATGATACGTCGTTAGCGGTACACCACCCAAGTTAAGGTGAAAGGTTAAAACGCGCCGAGAACTGTATGGCATTAGGGTGGATAAAAATGATATGTCGTTAGCGTTTTCCCCTCAAGACTCAGGCGCATCTTGTTGTACATAGCCTTGCCCCTTTATTGGACCTCTGGGGGGGTCGACCGTTTAAATGTTCATTACTCGTGGGAACAAATTGGTAAAAAAAAAATATAATAAGCTAGTTAAAAAATAAAACAATAGGTTTCTTCCACTGACCTGTAATAATAATCGCTGGACTGGCTATTCCATACAAAATGACAGCTACTTTTTTGTGCCGATTCAAAGCGCCTCTGTTGAGTGCACTGAGAACTAAATTAGTTTGCAAATGGCCGTTGTTTGTTTATTTCAGAAGGAGTTTATGTGTGAAATTTCGAATATTTTTAAGTTATTACTGTGATTGGTATAAATTTGAAGTGTTTTGATGTATAAATTTAGTTCATAGTGTAATTAAGTAGATATTTAGCATGAGATCGTGTGTATATTGTAAAACAAGATACGAGAAGGGCTGTGGCGTCTCTTTTCACAAGTAAGTAAATCTAAGAATCTAATTATTATAAAACCATAATTTAGGTTTTTTTTTACTATCATAAGCGAATACCCTTCGAGTTTCGGGGATTTTACGAATATTATTATAACCTATAATGATTAATAGGGATGTCAAAATGTATATCGATAATTTTCTGTCCAATGCAAAATTCGTAGTTTAAAAAACAAGAGGCATGGTAAAAGTTCTTTAATAATTTAATGAACATATTAAAATTATTAATAAACACTGAAAATTGTAGTAGATAATCGAAACAGTAACTAACTAGCGTGTGAAATATAACTTTCTAGCACTAACATTGAATTATAGCACTTAGTGAGACTATTTTTTGTTAATAATTAAATTATTTACTCTTGTTCATAATATTTAAATGTTCCTTTTATTACAGGTTTCCCTCCGATTACAGTTTAAAACTGTGGCTAAAAAAAATGAAGCTTGTCAATTGGACTCCGAAAACATCAGATTATCTTTGTTCAAAACATTTTACTGATGACTGTTTATTAAAACATGGGTCACGGACTGCTTTAAAAAATTCTTGGTAGGTGTAAATTAGTTAGTGAATACTTCTTTGGTATTTAAGAAATATAATTGAATATAAATAACCAACACTCAATATTTTTCAGAAACTGATTCATCGTTGGTCACTGCAGAAACTGATTCATCTACATATGATGACCCATGCTCATCACCCATGCAGCCGATTTACAATAGTAACACTACTTTGGCAACATACCTGCGACCACTGTTTAAGCAAACACTTTTTTTTTATATTAAGCTCGCCAAACTGAATTCGCGAGCCTGATGGTTAGCCTACTTAGGTACTTTAAAGTAGTCATTCATATTATGTAAACATCATTGGTACAAAAATAAAATTAACATTGTAGTCGATATCTGGTAAAGTTTTTATCGACACCAAGACAGGTGTTGTACATCACTAGTATTAGTTCCAAGTACATTCGCTAGCTGCCGTCAGCGCCAAATGGCGATTTTCAATTAGGCACACTTTTATGAAACCGATCACCAGTCCAGATACTATTACAGGTCAGTGGTTTCTTCTTACCTACTTAGAAACTATTTTTACAATTTTTATGGTAATAATAGACATTCTTTGAAATGTGCATTTATGGTATTGTTGTGACTTTTATGACACGTATATAGTACCTATGTATGGGGTAGATGGCGCTCGTTTCCAGCTAAGTACAATTACGGGACGGCTGAAAGAAGAATGTTGCCTTTAATATACTATCATGGGCTTCTACAATACATAAAACGCAGGGCAGCACTGTGGATCACGCAGTCGTATACTTAGGTGCGAAACTGTTTGAAGACGGTCAAGCCTACGTGGCTCTTAGTAGAGTAAGATCTTTGCAGGGACTACGTATAGAGAAGTTGGACTGCAATAAACTAACGGGCAAGAAACCTTGCAATAATGAAGCACTAAATGAATTAAACAGAATGCGAAATAAAAACTAAAAACTAGAAAATAAAAATAGGTAAAAAAACTTTTTAAGTTAAACGGTTTTATGTTAAACATACATTGCAATGTTTAAGATAAATGTACTAAAAACCAAAAAATAATTAAATAGATACAGTCGTGGGAATTATAAACATATGCATAGACTAGACTAAAATAAAACCGTGGGGCACGTCAATTGTCTACAAATTATCGACTTAATGTGCGATAGAAGAATCGTTTAATTCGTCGTTAGGCAGTTGGCCCGCAGACGGTGAGGAAATTACTCACTATTTTCTTGCTCATGGAAATTCCAATAGTTATACACTCCATGTAAATAAAAGAAATGTTTCAACTAGTTTATCGTTGGACATTCACACTGCTGACTGGCGAGGAATCGTTTCACTGCTCGAAGTTTGTCTTTAATCGACAAAACATATGATAAAAGTACTACTCGCTCACCACTATGAAACCGCGAAAACTCGCTTATAATCGAGCTTGCTAGCTTGTTTCCACATTCTAGCCGTACTTATCACACGCCCATCGTTATCGGTGGAACAACTGTCTAATTATAGTGTAACATTACAAAATAAACATTTTAATCAACGATTGTAGACAATTGACGTGCCCCACGGTTTTATTTTAGTCTAGTCTATGCATATGTTTATAATTCCCACGACTGTATCTATTTAATTATTTTTTGGTTTTTAGTACATTTATCTTAAACATTGCAATGTATGTTTAACATAAAACCGTTTAACTTAAAAAGTTTTTTTACCTATTTTTATTTAAAGTTCATTCCGGCCCTTAGGTCGGTCGGAAGTAATTTGTATGAGTTTTTCCCTCTCTAGGGAGGGAAACAGCATTTTCCACCCAATAATCAGATCAAGAAAACACTACTTTCCGAGTATGAGAAATGAAAACAAATTTTTCCTCTTTATAATATTAGTATAGATACATATTAGTAATAGCTACAGAACTACCTACGATGAGTACAATAATCTCTATCTCACTTTAAACAATAACCACATGCACTCCGAAACTGTTCAGATTCAATAATTTTATTAACAGTATTAAAATCGATATTAAATTCTGATGTCAATTCCGCAAAACGATTTTCATTCGAAAAACCACATTGCTAAATCACCTCTTGATTTAAAGAGACATAACTACATATTACTTTTCATTCAAATTTTAACATAGTTGTATATAGAACAGTGCTGTTAAAGTTCAATTTTGCGTGTGTAAGAATTAAGTCAGGTCCATTTTGAGTTGGTTTAGGGGTGGGTGGGAAAAATGTGAAAACGTTGACAGGGCTGAGAGCCGTGATAGCGCTATGGAAGCGTGGTGGGTGGTCGATAGGGTTGCGGGGTTTATAAATTTATGAATTTATAATAGAACTAGCTAATCCGCACAACTTCGTTCACGTTACAGCTTCGCTTTTCGGTAGTACATTATATGATATATATTTCATGACACTCATACACAGTGGAGAGAATCTTCGCCAGAACTGAGCGTTTCAAAAGATCGTTCCTCTGTCGAACTATAAATACCTGGAACGACCTGCCCGCATTCGTGTTTCCCTCATCTTACAATTCCGGGTTCTTCAAGCGGAGCGTGAAGAGGCACATCACAGGGCCACCAACTTGAGGACCACTGTCAGAAGTCTTACGGACTGCGAGAGTGGCCCCCAATCGCTAGATGCGCCACGCCTTTCCATCAGGCTGGCGACGTCAATTTGGCGAGCTAAATATAAAAATAAAAATACTAAAAACCTTCCTCTTGTCGACTAATAGTTTAGAAGATCTAAGGTAACAGACAGACTTGAAAGCGTTATGATTTTTTATTATGTAAATATTCAAGCATCTTTCGCTATAGCTTCTGAGAGTTGAGATAGGATCAGTAATATGATAATTGATCCAAGTTTGAAGGCAATATGCTCAATATGGACGACTTGGCAAACTCGTCCATATTGAGCATATTGCCTTCAAAAGTGGTTAGTGGAAACCTGCGCCTGTTACATTTAACACGGCAATGTCACAAAACAGCTGTAGCAGCAGACTGAGCGGGCTGCTCATCGTCCTTACAGAAGCAGGCCCAAGACGACAGCGTGACATGATAGTTTCACGCACCCCACAAGACCCAAGAAGCGGGATCGCACCCGAACAACCCAAAGACACGGGATAGCACCCGAAGCCTCTAGGTGAGGCCGCAGTGATAGCCAAGATCTGTTGGGAATCCTGGGGTCATCCTTACGAGGGCTTTCCCGGTGCTTTCAACCGTATGCAGAAGGTAGGGTACGTGCGGATTTTAGTAGTTGGTAAAAGTCCTATCTAAATAGCATCCATGTCGGATTTTCCTTACGTTAAAGAAAAGTCGTAGACTGAGAATAGTATTGTACGTCTACTGTACGTGACTGTAGCACATGAAACAAAATGCTAATACCTACATAATAGTCACTTCTTTCTCCTCGAAGGAGTAGGAAGAGGCAGGACACAAACACCCTCACGAGGCCATTTTTTTTCTTTTTTTTTTTAACGTGAGGGAAAATCCATCATGGATACTACTACCGACTAAAAAACCTCACGTTATGCCCCGGGTAAGCCGTCGGAAGGATGTCCCAGGACTCCCAAGCTCTCACTAGGCCTTTTGTATTTTGATGCACGTACCACTTTTAATGCCGTGTCAAAAGGCACAGGCGCATGTAGAGGCAGGCTGTTGAAATTTTCAGAGAATAAAGCCAAAGCCTTCAACTTAGCTAACGGCCTTAATGGCGTACCTATATTTGCAAACCTACGCGACTGCCGTGCTGAGGTCTCAGGTTCAAATCCTTGTAACATTTGTATGATGCACAAACGTTTGTTTTGGATGGAGCTAGGAACTTTTCTATGTACCTATGTAACTATTTAGAAGTAAATAAGCACATAACTCAGCTGTAGAGATCCCATAGTACCTACTTGCTTATACTCGTATACTAAAGCTTTACTTGGACTAAATGGAGTTGTTATGAAAGTTCCACAATATTTTACTATATGTATAATTTAACTACCCGTGTGGCGTCGGGGCCTCATGAGACCGTGGTCCCCAATTCATTCCGAGGTTATCGTAAGAGGAGACTAAGGGAACAATTTCGCAAAACGATTCATTGCGTTGAGAAGGAAATCTCGAAATGAAACCCGGTTGTCAGTAAAATGACATTGCGCTTGTCCATTTCATCGCGTAAAGAGGCTCACCACCTTACGTGGGTCATAAAACTATAAGGTGAAATATGGGCGCCTTACACCATATATCACGGGACTAGCCTTTTGTGAACCACCGCATACAAAAATATTCTGCTAGTCATAGCGGGTGAAGGGGGAAACACAAACACATAAAATTTCATTATATATATTAAAAATGCATAATCGACAAACGCGTAATGGCTGTTGTGTGTTAATTTTTATTGTACAGTCAACTACAATGACATTTACTAGTTTAATCATATAAAATGATTGGTCGGGTCCTGGTGTGGGATGCAACTTGTGTTGACACTCTAGCCCCGTCCCATCTTCCTAAAACAAAATTAAAAGCCAGTGCAGCAGCGGAAGCGGCTGAAAATATTAAAATTAATAAATATAAGGGTCTCGACTCATCGTATCGTTTTTGTCCAGTCGGTGTCGAGACCCTAGGTCCATGGGGTCCCAATGCGCAAAAATTTTTCAAGAATTTGAAAAAGCGCCTTGTGGAGTCAACTGGTGACCCAAGGGCTGGCAGTTTTCTCGCTCAACGAATAGGTATTGCTATTCAAAGGGGGAATGCTGCTAGTCTTTTGGGCACAATGCCACGGGGGCCTTATTTAGGTTTAGTTTAGATAGTAATAGTGTAAATATAGATATGTAATATTTATGTTTCTCTGTAATTTTTAACAATAAATGTATTATGTGATTATAAAATGATGTACTGATATACAGTGCTTTTTATAAAGCCAATAGACCAAATGGTCTATTGGCTTGGCAGAAAGGAATGCTTAAGTAAGGCGCATCCTGTGGTTAGATGATCTAAGGTGGGCGCATAACTACTACGCCCCTGTCTACTCCTTCGGGGATAAAGACGTGACTATATGTCCTACCTATAATTTAACTAAAGCTGAAATTAAAAAAATAAAAGAAAATTGTATTAACCCACAAAGCACCAACCCTTAAAATCCCAACCAATTGTGTGTCCAACTGCGGTTGAGTGACAAAATAAAAAGTCGAAGTATTCATATTGGCCCCGCAAGTTCAATTAATGGCGGCTTGCGGCCTCCATTGTGACAGTTTCCATTCATTCGGTCTCATTCGGATTTATTTCCCGCGCATTCGTTTTACACATGAATAATTTCTTCAATCACATTAATACAGGTGCAGGAGTATTTTGCAAATTAAATGAGATTTTAAAATGTGAAATATCATTGTCATCAGGTGCTCATAGCTCGACAGCTTAGTGATTAAAAGGATTGCGCCGTAATGATGATCCTTCGTGACATGTCCAAATGAGGGTTTTTGTTTCGTGCTTCGGAAGGCACAATAAGCTGTTATTACCAAGTTGAAAGCATTGCTTAATTTCAGCATGCCATTGCACGAGTATGTCCATTTCAACACGACGATAGGTTTACCACTACGTACGTAGGAGAAACGAAAGTACATACTAGGTACTCGTTAATGGGGGAATGTATAGAATGCCTCTGCGCACACCTTCGGAAGAAAGACGGGACTATGTATGCCTATTTAACCACTACGTAATATACAAGGTTGCGCACCTTATCACTGTGCGAGCGATTCAAATATCTAACTCTGTCGGACCATAAAAACTTTTAAGACGCTCTCGCACACGTACCTATCCCATGTGCATGTGCGTTGACAAAGCGGCAAGTTTCTTATGCAACCACGGGTTCCTCAAGGAAATCGTGAAAAATCACAGCTTTGGGCTGCCAACTTGAGGGCAGATAGAATACTCTCGTGCCATACACTGACGATGATGGCGTCATCTGGTCAAGTCATAGAGCAACACGGAGGGAAGGCGCCATACTGAGAATTTCTTTCTGTCACAGCAGACTCCCAAAAAGTGCACGCTTATACGTACACACACATATATAAGAAATTTAATATATATTATGTGTATGTCTGAAATGATGAGTGTATTGTTTTAAATGTTTTGTGTAAGTTCCATAGTGACAGCCGACCGCTTTTGTAGTGGTGTATGAATATGATTTCCCCCCGCAAAATATGACACACAGATATGTACAGTATAGGTCAAACACGCTATGTCTTCTCCCTTTGTACTGGTCGCGTTGCTCTGTGGGCCAAGTTGACATTGTTCACAAAGCTATTCGGTACACAAACTAAGCATCGCGCGCCTTTATATAATACGGTAGTATCAGTACCTAGGCGGTTGCGAAAAATTCTTAAACTATGGTATTGCCCTTTTTTTTACACGGAGAGCTCCACACGAGCCCATGCCTCGCCAGCATGGGTGGACTACCCACTACTCATCATTTCAGACATACACATAATATATATTAAATTTCTTATATATGTGTGTGTACGTATAAGCGTGCACTTTTTGGGAGTCTGCTGTGACAGAAAGAAATTCTCAGTATGGCGCCTTCCCTCCGTGTTGCTCTATGACTTGACCAGATGACGCCATCATCGTCAGTGTATGGCACGAGAGTATTCTATCTGCCCTCAAGTTGGCAGCCCAAAGCTGTGATTTTTCACGATTTCCTTGAGGAACCCGTGGTTGCATAAGAAACTTGCCGCTTTGTCAACGCACATGCACATGGGATAGGTACGTGTGCGAGAGCGTCTTAAAAGTTTTTATGGTCCGACAGAGTTAGATATTTGAATCGCTCGCACAGTGATAAGGTGCGCAACCTTGTATATTACGTAGTGGTTAAATAGGCATACATAGTCCCGTCTTTCTTCCGAAGGTGTGCGCAGAGGCATTCTATACATTCCCCCATTAACGAGTACCTAGTATGTACTTTCGTTTCTCCTACGTACGTAGTGGTAAACCTATCGTCGTGTTGAAATGGACATACTCGTGCAATGGCATGCTGAAATTAAGCAATGCTTTCAACTTGGTAATAACAGCTTATTGTGCCTTCCGAAGCACGAAACAAAAACCCTCATTTGGACATGTCACGAAGGATCATCATTACGGCGCAATCCTTTTAATCACTAAGCTGTCGAGCTATGAGCACCTGATGACAATGATATTTCACATTTTAAAATCTCATTTAATTTGCAAAATACTCCTGCACCTGTATTAATGTGATTGAAGAAATTATTCATGTGTAAAACGAATGCGCGGGAAATAAATCCGAATGAGACCGAATGAATGGAAACTGTCACAATGGAGGCCGCAAGCCGCCATTAATTGAACTTGCGGGGCCAATATGAATACTTCGACTTTTTATTTTGTCACTCAACCGCAGTTGGACACACAATTGGTTGGGATTTTAAGGGTTGGTGCTTTGTGGGTTAATACAATTTTCTTTTATTTTTTTAATTTCAGCTTTAGTTAAATTATAGGTAGGACATATAGTCACGTCTTTATCCCCGAAGGAGTAGACAGGGGCGTAGTAGTTATGCGCCCACCTTAGATCATCTAACCACAGGATGCGCCTTACTTAAGCATTCCTTTCTGCCAAGCCAATAGACCATTTGGTCTATTGGCTTTATAAAAAGCACTGTATATCAGTACATCATTTTATAATCACATAATACATTTATTGTTAAAAATTACAGAGAAACATAAATATTACATATCTATATTTACACTATTACTATCTAAACTAAACCTAAATAAGGCCCCCGTGGCATTGTGCCCAAAAGACTAGCAGCATTCCCCCTTTGAATAGCAATACCTATTCGTTGAGCGAGAAAACTGCCAGCCCTTGGGTCACCAGTTGACTCCACAAGGCGCTTTTTCAAATTCTTGAAAAATTTTTGCGCATTGGGACCCCATGGACCTAGGGTCTCGACACCGACTGGACAAAAACGATACGATGAGTCGAGACCCTTATATTTATTAATTTTAATATTTTCAGCCGCTTCCGCTGCTGCACTGGCTTTTAATTTTGTTTTAGGAAGATGGGACGGGGCTAGAGTGTCAACACAAGTTGCATCCCACACCAGGACCCGACCAATCATTTTATATGATTAAACTAGTAAATGTCATTGTAGTTGACTGTACAATAAAAATTAACACACAACAGCCATTACGCGTTTGTCGATTATGCATTTTTAATATATATAATGAAATTTTATGTGTTTGTGTTTCCCCCTTCACCCGCTATGACTAGCAGAATATTTTTGTATGCGGTGGTTCACAAAAGGCTAGTCCCGTGATATATGGTGTAAGGCGCCCATATTTCACCTTATAGTTTTATGACCCACGTAAGGTGGTGAGCCTCTTTACGCGATGAAATGGACAAGCGCAATGTCATTTTACTGACAACCGGGTTTCATTTCGAGATTTCCTTCTCAACGCAATGAATCGTTTTGCGAAATTGTTCCCTTAGTCTCCTCTTACGATAACCTCGGAATGAATTGGGGACCACGGTCTCATGAGGCCCCGACGCCACACGGGTAGTTAAATTATACATATAGTAAAATATTGTGGAACTTTCATAACAACTCCATTTAGTCCAAGTAAAGCTTTAGTATACGAGTATAAGCAAGTAGGTACTATGGGATCTCTACAGCTGAGTTATGTGATAGAATACTCTCGTGCCATACACTGACGATGATGGCGTCATCTGGTCAAGTCATAGAGCAACACGGAGGGAAGGCGCCATACTGAGAATTTCTTTCTGTCACAGCAGACTCCCAAAAAGTGCACGCTTATACGTACACACACATATATAAGAAATTTAATATATATTATGTGTATGTCTGAAATGATGAGTGTATTGTTTTAAATGTTTTGTGTAAGTTCCATAGTGACAGCCGACCGCTTTTGTAGTGGTGTATGAATATGATTTCCCCCCGCAAAATATGACACACAGATATGTACAGTATAGGTCAAACACGCTATGTCTTCTCCCTTTGTACTGGTCGCGTTGCTCTGTGGGCCAAGTTGACATTGTTCACAAAGCTATTCGGTACACAAACTAAGCATCGCGCGCCTTTATATAATACGGTAGTATCAGTACCTAGGCGGTTGCGAAAAATTCTTAAACTATGGTATTGCCCTTTTTTTTACACGGAGAGCTCCACACGAGCCCATGCCTCGCCAGCATGGGTAGTCCACCCATGCTGGCGAGGCATGGGCTCGTGTGAAGGTCGCTCAGCACCTGACTACGATAGCACTGCACTGGGAATACTCACTAAAACTCCTTGACAGCATCTGCCCCCGTGGGGGTGTTCTGGGATCTGTCTAATTCACCAGAACACCGCCGGGCGGCTCAAGGTAGCTGAGCTACTGTGCCGATGGAGGATAACCCCGGTAGGTGCCAAGTAATCCTCAGACGTGGTGACCTGTGCAATGCACACGTGAGTGCCATTCGACGTGTGCAGGTAAACCCCAGATTACGGACGGTTTGCGGCCAAAGTCGTTTGCCTTCTCCTACCCCTCCACCTACGCCGGATGGGAGCGGCAAGAGCATCCCCTTCCCGCACCCTCTCCGCAGCCTTCTTCGCCGACATGACCGTGTCGGCGAAATAGTATTACCATAATGCCATAATTTTTAAAAAATAATACTGTTCTTAAATTTAATTCGAGCCCGGGGCCGCACTTGAAATCAATTAGATCAAGCCAAGGCTTGACATTTTGAGATTAGGAACCGCCGCGGTGAACCCCAAGTGTGGCCTCAGCCTTATGTAAAAACAGAATTACTACAAGCAATCACTCCATGACCATCTGAAGCTATTTATTTCGTTAATTTATTAATTTTTATAAGGTTCCTCTAAATATCTAATATATAAAATTCTCGTGTCACAGTTTTCGTTGCCATACTCCTCCGAAACGGCTTGACCAATTCTCATGAAATTTTGTGAGCATAATTGAGTAGGTCTGAGAATCGGCCAACATCTATTTTTCATACCCCTGTGACCGGGAATAACATTCCACGCGGGCGGAGCAGCGGTTATCGATCCTAAAGGTAAAAGACTTGTCTTCGTTTACGTTATTCAAAATTAATAAATAGGTAGAGTCAGATAGTTGTCAAAACTGTCAACGTCATTGTCAATGTCAATGTGACATTTCTTATCACAACCGGTGCCGCTTTGTCGAAGCGAAGCGAGGGCTTTGTTTTGATTTTGTTACTTACAGAAATCGGAAGAAATATTTATTAATACAAAACTTATCTATCATCCAGCCCGGTGTACAATGCGTACATAAATGTTGCAATATATAAAACTATTAATATCTTGTAAGTGTACATCCATGTTGTACTAATTAATCTAGTTTCTTTTATTTTGATTAGGAGCAAAGATCAACTATTTGAATTTCTGCTCATTTTATAGGTATACAAAGAAAAACAGTTCAAAGGTCGAACCATACAATGAGCTCTAAATCTGAAAGATCGACGCTGAAAGGGAGAAAAGACAAAAATCTGCATTTTTTGTCTTCAATCTTTACAAAGGTTAGTACCTAGTAAAACTCACTTTCGCAAGTCATTTTGTAATATTTTTTTTTATACCACTATGGTGGCAGACAAGCATACCACCCACCAAATGTACTGGTGGTCACCGCAGCCTATGGATGTCAATCAAGTAAACATTAATAACTTTATAATTGTTTATTTTTTCAGTTTAATTTATTTTTTATCACAGCGGTATCACTGGCTGTGTTATCATGGTATTGTCAAGAATTATACTCAACATACGAAAAGCCGGACATAGATCTAGAAGAATGGTGGGGTTCATACCCTGTGTCTACAAGTGACAATGCTATTCAATCATACAATATTGAATTTCCTGATATGGTGAGTTGTTTACCTTGTATTTATTTATTTTTAAATCAACCTTAAAAACAAATTGAGAAAATTCATGAAAAATAACAAGCAGGCATAAAGGAACTATACGATATCAACAGGATACAGGCCTTATCAGTGTTATAACTGCCTGCCTAATAATATAAATGTGAAGGTTTGAGAGTGTTGATGTTTGTTGTTTCATGCTCAATCGGCTAAACATATCTGGCTGAAATTATCTGAAACAATGTAAAGGTGGGTGTGTGGTGACCTATGGCAGTTGAGTGGTGTACTCGGACATCTTAATTTTAAATGAAAGAATGATAAACAATTCACTAGCCTAAAATATTCTTTACAGATTCTAAATGATCTCAAAGAAAGGCTTCTGCACCGAGGTCAATTCACAGCTCCACTAGAAGCCACCGGAAAATATGGATTTAACACATACTTTTTAAACCGAGTACTGGATTTTTGGCAAACAAATTACGACTTTGAAGAACGGCAGAGGTTTTTAAACAAGTACCCTCATTACATGACCCAAATACAAGGGTTGGATATTCACTATATTCATGTGACACCTAATGTTGCTACAAATGTAATTGTAAGTAAATATTTCTTACTTATGGGAGTTTTATGATTCAACTTAGTTGTGGAGATAATGCTGGGATTCTACGCTTATTTTTTTGTTCGCCACCTTGGAAGGGATGCTACTACACATTGCACCAGTTTTATTATTGGTACAGTGCACGGCATCTAACTTAAGAAGGTTTTGGAACAGTGGGGGTAAGTTCGTGCATCGTACACTTAGAGGCACAAAAAGTGCTCACTCCCTCAAAATATGCTCTGATCACTCCAAATTTCCAAAACCTAGCCAAGTTAGATGGCATGCACTGTAGGTGGTTTGGTGAGTTCTAGATTCTATAGTCGCCTCGCTGTAACAAGGTGCGTATGACAGTTGGCAGTATGACGTTGATATCTATCAGTACCACATTACTAGGGATGTGTCGATATGCAATTCATGTCGAGAATCCTACGATAAACGAGATCAATCACGTTCTGTTTATTATTGTTATGAAAATTATTGCTATATTCATTTTTGAATTAACTAAACAGCTTAAAAAACCGGCCAAGTGAGCAGAGGCCTCCGTACCGAAAAACAACAAAAAATAGGTCTGTTGTTTGGGAGCCCCCTTAAATATTAGATTTTTTTTGTTTTTCGTATTTGTTATTATAGCGGTAACAAAAACACATAATCTGTGAAAATTTCATCTCTCTAGCTATCACCGTTCATAAGGTACAGCCTATCAAAAGACCGGGTAACTTCGCAAGAAAAAAAAGAAGGTAACCGAGAAGAGGAAAAATATTAATAATAATAACTCAATAATATACTTTTTACAATAAAAGTTGGAACTACGGACAATATACGTTTTGTTTTATCAAAATATCGACTATCCATCGTAGATGTACATAATCCCATCACTAAAGACATCTTTGGTGTTACGTTATACTCAACAATTTGTTAATTTTTTCTTCCAAATTCATTTTTTTTTTGTAGACTAGAATATTATGGTTGAGTTTAATTTTATATACAACAGTGATTAACGATTTAATATATTATGAAAGGGATGTAGCTGAAATACTAAGTTCATAATTGTAATTCACGGCAACTTTCAAGAGTGAAACGAAACGCGATCGACAACTGTCATACGCACCATGCTACACCGAGATGACTATAGGTTTACACGGGCTGGTTTCCGCAACTCGACGTCATTGAATGCGCCTATTTTGCGTGAGGGGTTTTGGTATGGCTATTGCCATCCCAGTTCCTCCAGGAAGTCTAGCAGACTCTTCACGTTGCTGACGACTTCCTGGAGCGACCTCGGTGTGCCGAGGTGTGTAGCCCTGTATCTTGCCAGTTCGGGGCATTCCATAAGAATGTGACTGGCAGTTTCGTCCGTCTCCATGCAGGCTCTGCAAAGGGGGCTGTCTGTGACGTTTGGTAGGTTATTATTATTTTCTTGTGGGGCTCTAGCACCGCTGATCAGACGACAGACTGCAGTTTCTGCTACCCCTTTCATACATTTTCCCCAGGCACAGTTAACGAGGTTGGGAAAAGGCTTATTGAATTGTGTGTGGAATCAGTGGGATCTAGACAACTACTACTTTTAAATACTTTTTTTTTCTTGTGGAGGACGCCGGCTATACCGAGCGGACGATCCGACCGCCTTTTTTGCTGTCCATTTCGTCCAACTACTTCAAAATACTTAGATATTATACATAGGAACACCCAAACTCCAAAGCAAACATTTGTAAATCACACAAATATTGAATTAATGAAGTGTATGAGCGTGCATTTTGTTATCTGAGTTGTGAAGCGCACATACATGCTAGTGAGATAAAAATACTACAAACAGCCCTAAATTCTGACCTGTATTGTATTGCAAACATAATTAAAATGAAATGATAAAATTTAAGATAAATATTTAAAGCAATTAGTAAGCTATTTCATAATACCTATTTTATTTATTACTAGCGGACGTCACGCGGTTTCACCCGCGTACCTACCGTTCCTGTGGGAATATGGGAATAAAATATAGCCTATGTTCATCAAGGGTAGTGTAGCTTCCCAACAGTGAAAGGTTTTTTTTTTTTCAAATTGGTCCAGTAGTTTCGGAGCCTATTTGTTACAAATGAATAAACCAAAAAACAAATCTTTCCTCTTTATAATATTAGTGTGGATAAATTAGAAAAGACAACTTGGTTCAGATCGGACATGAACCTGTGACACTTGCCTAAACCAGGGCAATGCTAAGCTACAGAACCATACCAAAACAAGTTGAAATTCTTCACTACAGTATATTGTAAGCGCCATTGAATTTCACTTTATAAATAAAATATTGTGATAAAATTTTAATTCATTCTAATAATGTAGATGGTTCTCAAATCTGGGTAGTGTGTTATTAATGTACATACACTGCAATCCACAACAGCTATACAACAAATTTCTTTAAGTACCTAGTTAGGCATTTGTAGAATGCACTGATGTTCAGTAACTCCACTAAGATACTCCAATCAAATAATTCTGAATTATACTTTACAGATAGTCCCAATACTGTTGATACATAACTGGCCGAGTTCCGTTCGTGAATTCTATGAGGTCATACCTTTATTGAGAGATCTTCGAACTGACGAGAATTTTGCATTTGAAATCATAATTCCTAGCTTGCCAGGATTCGGATTTTCTACGGTAATGTATTATATTGTAAAGCTTTCTTCTTTTTCAGTTAGTTATTTTAGTATCTATAAACAGCCTGACATGGGGTTGGGGTTACCTATGCTGTTGTAGTGGGCATTATGCCCATGGCAACAACTTTCTAGGTTGCAATAATAAATAAATAAAATAAGCACTAACGAGTTTGGTCCCCCTTAATCCACCTTTTTTCAGATTATAGTATTTGCCGTCATAGCGGCAAAACGATGGTCACGCCTTTATCCCTGAAGGGGTAGGCAGAGGCATATTATATGCCCACATTTCACCTTTTTAGAAATTGTCCCACGTAATAGGCGGCGAGCCGTATTGCAGGGTTGAGATGGACAGGCGCAAGAACTAAATGGGAAAAAAATTACCAGTAGTTCTGTCAACAGAACAGGTGGGAGTAAACGAATTTTATTTCATCATCTGTGAAAATTTCAGCTCTCTAGCTACCACAGTCCCTGAAATACAGCCTCATGACGGACAGAAATTTCATGAACCCTTCCTTATGAACCCTAGAAATCAGCAGAACTAGTAGCTTGAAAGCTCTGTTAGCACGCGTGTTTCCTTCTTAAAACCCCGGTACTTCTAGCGTATCTTGAGATATATTGTCATGGTATTTTGGACCGTGAGAGCGGTTCCTCAATCGCCGAGATCCCTGCATGGCACTCCTTCAGGCGGGCAGGCGCGTAATTTTGGCGAACTGAATATCATTAGGAAATTTTCGATGAATGATCGAACCTATCCCGGCCGAATTAAAGGAATGAGTTTAGTACAAGTTTGGCTTTCTTCATTAAATGCTTTTTTCCTCACAGGCACCAAAACGTGAAGGCATGGGCCCCATTAAAATAGCTGTAGTGCTACATAACTTAATGAAGCGTCTTGGACATGACAAGTATTTTGTTCACGGAGGAGATTTTGGTCAATCCATTGGATCATCGATAGCTACTTTATTCCCAGATAATGTCCTTGGGTTCCATACTAGCATGCCATTGGTAAATCTCAGGCCATCTGTGTATGTAAGAAATATTTTCAGTAAGTGTTTTCATTATGTTTACAGTTAAGGGGCCCGTCCGTAAAAAATGCACTTAGGAATGTGGAAATATTCAAGAACTCACTTCATCAAATGACACTAAAATGGAACCTTGAATTCTTAATAGATGAGACTACATTAACACATGTGCTATTTACAAAATAATTATTTACATTAGAAAAAGCAGGAATATTCAAATTGACAAAGGTAAATTTCGATGATTTTTGGATTCTATCGCAAGTAAATAATTACTTTCTAAATAGCACACGGTGCTAAATGTAGTCTCATCTATTAAGAAATTATGATTTCATTTTAATGTCATTTAATGAAGCGAGTTCTTAAATATTTCCAAAATCCTAAGTGTCTTCATTTTACGGACCCCTTAAACTTTAAAAGCTATTTATATACCAATGTTCTTCTTGATGACTAGCTGTACCTTACAGTTTTCTTAACATTCTAGATTGGATTTACACATCTCTGATCACGGAAAATAAACATGAACCTTTAACCAAGCAATTGCTAAGGTATCTCGAAAATTCAGGCTATATCAATACAGAAGAAGCTAAACCTGACACTACAGGTAAGTATTTGCCTGGTATAATAGACCATAGAAACTTACTCTGACACCGCAGAAGTTTCTCTCCGACAATCCCGAGTTCTTTATTGGAGTGTGAAGAGGCACGTCATCGGGTCGCCAACTTGAGGGCTACTGTCAATAGTCCTGCGGATTTCCTGTCTATTTATTTATTTTAATATTATAAAGAAGAAAGATTTCATTGTTTGTTTGTTTGCATCGAATAGGCTCTGGAACTAATAGTCCGATTTAAAAATTCTTTGACTGTTGGGAAGCTACACTCTTCCCGGTGAACATAGGCTATATTTTATTCCCGTATTCCCACGGGAACGGGAGCTATGCGGGTGAAACCGCGTGACGTCCGCTAGTGTATAATAAATTGCATGTTGAAAACAAGCAACTATTTGCTCCTTTTAATCTAAAAATAACACTAGCTACCTTTGTTCTAGGTATCGCTTTAGCCGAATCACCAGCTGGATTAGCCGCTTATATTCTAGAAAAATTCTCTATTTGGACCCGAATTGACACAAAGGACTCGTCAGACGGTGGTCTGTTAGACACCTACTCTCTCACACAGCTTATAGACAACGTTATGATTTATTGGGTGACGAATTCTGCCACGACTAGCATGAGGATTCGAGCTCAAAATGCTCAAGATATGTATATTATGGATCAGTGAGTATATTTGTCTTTTAAAAAATCTCAATTTGGACCCGCATTGACAAAAAGGACTCGTCAGGACGTCAGATGGTGGTCTGTTGGAAACCTACTCTCACACGCAGCTTATAGACAACGTTATGATTTATTGGGTAACTAACTCTGCCACGACAAGCTTGAGAATCCACGCTCAGAATACTAAGGATATGTACATTATTGATCAGTGAGTATATCTGTCTTCTAAAAATTCTTGATTTGGCTCCGCATTGACAAAAAGGACTCGTCAGACGGTGGTCTGTTAGACACCTACTCACTCACACAGCTTATAGACAATGTTATGATTTATTGGGTGACGCATTCTGCCACGACTAGCATGAGGATTCAAGCTCCAAATGCTCAAGATATGTATATTATGGATCAGTGAGTATATTTGTCTTTTAAAAATTCTCAATTTGGACCCGCATTGACAAAAGGGACTAGTCAGGACGTCAGATGGTGGTCTGTTAGACACCTACTCGCTCACACAGCTTATAGACAACGTTATGATTTATTGGGTGACGAATTCTGCCACGACTAGCATGAGGATTCAAGCTCAAAATGCTCAAGATATGTATATTACGGATCTGTGAGTATATTTGTCTTTATAAATTGTCCATTTGTACCCGCCATTGGCAAAAATGATTCGTCTGATGGCGGTCTGCCACGACAAGTATTAGAATTTATGCTCAAATGTACAGGATATGTATATTAAGGATCAGTGAGTAGTCTTCTAAAATTTTCAATTTTGACCCGCAAACAAAAAAGACCATTCGGTGTCTATTAAACACCAATTAAACAAGAAAACAGAGTTCTAAAGTAATCTAGTTCAAGAATATTTTTTATCTTTTTTCAGGATTCCAACACATACACCAACAGCGGGTATGAAATTTCTACACGAAGTGGTCTCTCCTGACTATTTACTGAAAAGTAAATACACGACATATTTGGATAGCACTGTTGTTATGGACGGGGCTCATTTTCCGGCTATGCAAAACCCTAAGATACTTGCCGATGATATCTATCGCTTCGCCCGTAAGGTCTTCGCTCTAAAGTAAGTATATTTGAATGTACGGTTAAATGCACAAGTCGATATATAGCTTATATTAATACCCGTTCGCTCTAAGCTTGCCAGTCGCCTATACACCAGTCTCTACGCCAGCGGCAAACTTATAGCGAATGGGCTGACTCGGAGATTAAGAAGTCCTTAGTATAAGTCCTTAGTCGCCTCTGTGGCGCAGTCGGTAGTGATACCGCCTGCGGCGCTGGAGGTCGTGGGTTCGATTCTCACCGGAGACAAATATTTGTGTGACCCATAAATGTTTGTCTCAAGAGTCTGGGTGTTTCTATGTATAATATGTATGTATTTAAAAAGTGTATAAGTATTAATATCCGTGGTCTGATACCCATAACACAAGCAGGTTATTCCTAGCTTACTTTGGGATCAGACAGCGTTGTGTGAAATCTGTTATTTTTTTTATACTACTAAGGTGGCAGACAAGCTTACGGCCCACCTGATGGAATTTGGTCACTAGCATACGAACGTTTGCAACACCAGAGTCGCTACATTCGCGCTGCCGACCCTAAAAGTTCTGTTGCTTGGTACTGTCTTGGCAATTTTGAGAACGTGGGACATTTGGAGAAGGGGAAATTGTCTTTCAGAACTTGTGCTCTTAGGATAGTTACAACATGACAAATTAAAAAAATGCCGATCCTCCATTTTTGTTCATGAATGTATACTAACTAGGTTACCTATTATAAATTTTATAGAAAACAAAATCCAGATATATACACCGAGCCAGCTGCAAAAGAGCCAATAAAAGCACCAAATACTCCTAAGCCTGAACCACAACGCAAGGAAAAAGAAACTTCTGAAGTAAAATCTACCCCCAAGCCAGAAATATTCGAAACTGAGGAAAAAGCAAAAAGTGTATACGATTTCGAAGTGAATTCTATAAACGGCAACCCAGTAAGTTTAAAAACGTACAAAGGAAAAGTACTTATCATAGTGAATGTTGCCTCCCAATGTGGGTACACAGATAACCACTACAAAGAGCTTAACGAGCTATACAAAAAGTATGCAGAAAGAGGTCTTCGTATATTGGCGTTCCCGTGCAACCAATTCGGCGGACAAGAACCCGGTACTTTGAAAGAAATAACTCTGTTTACTCAGAAAATTGATGTTAAATTCGATTTGTTTGAGAAAATCGATGTAAATGGAGAAAACACCCATCCATTGTGGCAGTTTCTCAAAAACGCTCAAAGTGGTCTTTTGGGTAATTTTATTAAGTGGAATTTTACAAAGTTTATTATAGATAGGAATGGGGTTCCGGTTGAGAGATTCGGACCGAATGTTAGTCCGCTCGAATTGGTAGATTATATAGAGAGGTATTTGTAGTTTTAAGTATAAAATTACTTGAAGCTTTTAGATGGTGCTTATGTACAATGCCAAATTGATATTGTTTACCTTAGGGATGAAGGAGCGCGTCCGCAAAATGCAGAAAAAGACATTTAGGATTTTGGAAATATTCAAGAACTTACTTCATATTATTTACTTGCGAAAAACCTCTGAAAATCATCAAAATTTACTTTGGTCAATTTGATTATTTCTGCTATTTCGATGATTTCGTTCGCTCTAACTTTGCCGCTCGGCTTCATACTAAAGTTGAATTTTTAATTAGACGAAGTAAATTGACAGCAACTAATGTCACTTTTTGATACAATGTTGCTTATTTTCTATGACGAAGTGACATTAGCTACTGTCAATTTACTTCGTCTATTTAAAAAATCGGATATACGCCTCTACGCCAGCGGCAAAGTTAGAGCGAACGGGTAACTTTGAGAGGTGTTTTTTCTAATGTAAATAATTATTTTGTAAAAAGCGCACGGTGTTATTGTAGTTTCATCTATTAAGAATTTAAGGTTCCATTTTAGTGTCATTTGCTGGAGTTCTTGAATATTTCCAAAATCTTAAGTGCTTTTTTTGCGGACTAGCCCCTTAATAAACTAGTGAGATGTCGTATATACAGTAGATAAGGTTAATTGCTAACTTTTAAGGGCAAGCTCCCGGAATTGTCTCATTTTGCATACTTATATTTTTTAAAGTCACATTTTCGATTAAGTTTTTGATGATTCAATATTTTTCTGTTACCTAACTGAAGAAATGACAACAAACGATTTCACTTGACACAACTTGCATTAGAAAATCATTTTCTATTTTGTTATGAAGCTGTATAGATTTATATGACTCAATAAACATTTTGTTACATACTGTTATTGTTTATTTAATTCATTCGCACATGAGCCACAAGAGCACACCCGTTTCTAACCGACTTCAAAAAAAAGGAGGAGGTTCTCAATTCGTCTGTATGTTTTTTTATGTACCTACTAGCTGACCCGCGCAACTTCGTTTGCGTGATAAATGAAAAACCGCTCGATCGATTTTGTGCAAACTTCACATAAACCATCTACTAAATAGTCCGAACAAAGCCTAAAGATTTGGTTTGGATAGGTGAGCCCGTTCTTGAGTTATAAAATTACAACGAAAAGTGGCATTGATTTTTATATATATAGAGATGTTAACAGATATTTCCGTCAATTATGGACGGATTTCAATTTTTTTTTCTTTTGTTTCATAGGGTTTACTTCTGAGGTGGTTCAATTTTCACCAGGTCAGGATCTCATGATGGGATCCAGGAGAAATCGAGGGCAACCACCGAAAACTGTAGGGACAACAAGTGCGTTTGTTAACTTTTTGATCACGTGCTTTAGTGTACTACAATTTAATGAAAGTCTGGAGTAGATCTGATGATGGAACCGAAAGACAGTCGAGGGAATTCCTTAACGATTTACAGCAGTTACCTTGAGTTTGGGCTTCATTGATTTATATTGATGAGAACTTTACACCTAGATAGATATATTTTTCGCTCCACCCGTCACTTAAATATTTAAAAAAATGGCACCAACTTCAATATTATATTGAATAAAATCTGATAAATCAAAATACTTACATATTACTTTATGCTAAGTAAATTTTATTTTTCAGGATTTGTTTGAAGTCTGTTCTATTTTTTATTAATTTTTTTTAAAGAAAATACAATGCAGTACTTACAAATGGAGTTTAGTTTGAGCTTTCATCGGTGAATCCACACATAATAATGGAGGTAGTTCAATTTCTCGAAAATTATAAGATAGGTAGACAAAATTTGTTTATGTATTCTATGTTCTCGCGAAAAGAAGATGCGCTTAGCTCAGTGTTCTGCAAAAGAATCTATCTAATTTAGGAAGCTAACTACAAAAGTAACTATGTCTGTCTGTTACGCCTTCACGCCTAAACCACTGAAGCGAATTACTACCCGTTCGCTCTAACTTTGCCGCTGGCGTAGAGGCGTATACCCGAATTGTTAATTAGACGAAGTAAATTGACTGTAGCTAATGTCACTTCGTCATAGAAAATAAGCAACATTGTATGAAGAAGTGACATTAGTTGCTGTCAATTTACTTCGTCTAATTAAAAATTCGACTTTAGTATGGAGCCGAGCGGCAAAGTTAGAGCGAACGAGCAGTAGATGAAATTTCGTATAGAGATACTTTAAGAGTCTGTATGACGCCAAATAGACTATTACCTTGATCTAGATCTCAGGACTCGTGAGGTGTAATGAATTAAAATTTGAACACAGACAACTTCAGTTCATAAACTAAAAACGCACTAGGCTAAAAACACGATTGCTGATAAAATCCTCGATAGATTTTTGTGTTGAAAATACCTCGATTTCTTGAAATTTTAACCTAGATCTCATAAGTTTTAAGGTGTTTTTATAATATAAAATATTTATAAGAAAGACAATAGTAAAATCTTCATTTGCACTAGACCACTTTTTTAGTATTGGTTATAGTTTTTTTATAATTAATTTATTTCGTTAAAAACGCACAAAAACCGATCGCATCTCTCTCTGTCTTGCACGCTAAAATGTATATCTTCTATCTTCTTTCAACAATTTGGCGTCTGGTAGACTCTTAAGTCCCTGGAAAGGACATAGGCTACTTTTCAACCGACTAAAAAGGAGGGTAAACATTTTACGCGATAACGACTTCTACGTGGACAAAGTCGCGGGGAACAGCTAGTCGTCAATAAAACAGCAAAATAATATTAAAGCAATGTAATAAAAAGCACCACAAATGCAAACATTTACACAGACTGCCTGTTAAGTCTTAGTTTGGACATTTCGTGTATAGTATTGCGAGAGCTGGATTCACTCCACTGCAGTTCAGGAATCGCTGCTATCATCTGTTTACATGAAAGGTATAAAAATGTATACTGATATACCACATGGACGGCTAAAACTACCTTTTTTTTATACCACTGAGGTGGCAGACAAGCATACGGCCCACCAGATGGACTGGCAGTCACCGCAGCCTATGAACGGTTGCAAGACCAGAGGCGTCACACTCGCGCTGCCGACCCTGTAATAACGTTCTAAGACCCCTTTTGAAGAACCCCATACTGTAGGCGTTTGGGAAAACCGAGGCAGGGGGATCATTCGACAACCTAAGCGTGCGCGAAAGAAAGCCCCTATCAGATCTAACCGTGCTCGAACGATCCGGACGTAGAGTACCTACATAAGGGTACTTTTTCACCATAGAAATCTACCAATCATATTCGTCAGTCACACAATTTGACAACGTTATATGTGACCCGACGAATGTGATTCGTGGATACTGGATATCAACGCATGCATAGTAATATAACGTAGCACAATCATCTCTGTTGTAAAAACACCCTAATAGTAAAATATGTATAGGTATAATCACAGAATACAATTGGATAAACCTAGGTTTCATACTCTGAAACCTCTACAGCCTCGGTTCCCAAACTGGGTTCCGCGGAACCTAGGGGTTCCGTGGAGTAGGCATCAGGGTTCCGCCAAAATTATGTTGAATCACGCTAAATATGTGATGAGAAAAACCCCATTAATATAATTAAATCTTAAACTACTATTATAGTAGGGATAATAATCAACATCTATTTTCGTAGAGATATAAACTTTACTTCTAAGAAAACGCGTTAGAGCTATGAATAAAAGGAAATCTATTACAACTGAACATTATTTTGGTAGATCTAAAATCTATGTATGATTACTATCCTGATAATAACAACGAGTGTAAGGCGTACACAGTTCAGTATTATAAAAAGAACAGCCAGAGGCGTTCATTTTGGGCAGTGTTATTTTCACGCTTTGATCTTGCAGGTTTGGCCCTCGGCCGTGATCTCCCAGTGTATTCGTCACAGATTTACCGAAGCACCCGAACCCCGGTATTTATCTGTGACAACCGACAGTAGAAATTGTCATATTCTCTGTAGTCACTCGTTCATAGCCGGTTTTATCCCCCCGATTGTGGCGAACCTTCGTTGTTAATGTCGGACCTTCCACGTCTTCATGAGTTCTTGGCGGACCTAGAATCGATTTCATGAGGCGCAGGCCATTGCCCCACTCCAGCGCCTCCTTGCACCAAAAAAAAAACGACAACGCCCGCATTTTTGAGTCCCATGGAGAGATTGCGACATGTCGCCTCAACGGCGATAAAGCAGGGCCCTCATGTCACTCTGACGGTCAACAGCTTCTTCGGGGTCTCCAGTCATGTTATGGGCCCTCAGAGTCTTCGTCGTACTGTATTGTCAAAGCTGATCTTTCCAAGAGGGGTATAAATTACCCGAGTTGGCTAAAGCCGGGTCGGCGAGATCTCAGGCTCAAGTAGTGAGTCACCACCCCAGACGCGGGATAGTACCCGAACCATCTAGGTTAGGCCCCAGTGACACCCTGGGACATCCTTCCGAGGGCCTACCCAGACCCGGACTTCCGGCCATTTTTGTGGTTTTAGTCGGTAGGAGTCCGGCATAGCATCCATGTAGCAGTTCCACACATAAAAAAAAAAGAAAAGAGTGAGTCGAATAAGGTGGCTGGGTCTTGAAGTCGCCCTTCATAAATCCGAGGCTCTGTGCTTTCACGGGCCTCGGAAGGGGCCACCTGCCGGATCCAGCATGCAGGTAGGGAGCGTCAGCATAGGCATCGAGCCCTCGATGAAGTATCTGGGGCTCGTACTTGATGGTCGATGGATCGCCACTTTGAACCACCGCTGTGCCAGGTCCTCGTGGCAGGTTTGGACGTGTATCACACTGTCCCACCTGAGTTCTCCTAAGTAAACGGCCTCGGGGGGGGGGGGGGGGGGGTTGAGAGGATGTCGCCAGGCGGGGTTCCATAAAATAAAAGGTATTTGGCTAGGGTTCCGTGGTCTTTAAAGTTTAGGAAGCCCTGCTCTACAGGACGGCAGGAATCCAAAGAGTCGTTCAAGTTTAGCAATTTCATCCGCAATTTTTACAAAGGCGCGGTTAGGTAGGCACATTTTTTTATATTAAAAGAGACCTTACCCTGTAATAACGTTCTAAGACCCCTTTTGAAGAACCCCATACTGTAGGCGTTTGGGAAAACCGAGGCAGGGGGATCATTCGACAACCTAAGCGTGCGCGAAAGAAAGCCCCTATCAGATCTAACCGTGCTCGAACGATCCGGACGTAGAGTACCTACATAAGGGTACTTTTTCACCATAGAAATCTACCAATCATATTCGTCAGTCACACAATTTGACAACGTTATATGTGACCCGACGAATGTGATTCGTGGATACTGGATATCAACGCATGCATAGTAATATAACGTAGCACAATCATCTCTGTTGTAAAAACACCCTAATAGTAAAATATGTATAGGTATAATCACAGAATACAATTGGATAAACCTAGGTTTCATACTCTGAAACCTCTACAGCCTCGGTTCCCAAACTGGGTTCCGCGGAACCTAGGGGTTCCGTGGAGTAGGCATCAGGGTTCCGCCAAAATTATGTTGAATCACGCTAAATATGTGATGAGAAAAACCCCATTAATATAATTAAATCTTAAACTACTATTATAGTAGGGATAATAATCAACATCTATTTTCGTAGAGATATAAACTTTACTTCTAAGAAAACGCGTTAGAGCTATGAATAAAAGGAAATCTATTACAACTGAACATTATTTTGGTAGATCTAAAATCTATGTATGATTACTATCCTGATAATAACAACGAGTGTAAGGCGTACACAGTTCAGTATTATAAAAAGAACAGCCAGAGGCGTTCATTTTGGGCAGTGTTATTTTCACGCTTTGATCTTGCAGGTTTGGCCCTCGGCCGTGATCTCCCAGTGTATTCGTCACAGATTTACCGAAGCACCCGAACCCCGGTATTTATCTGTGACAACCGACAGTAGAAATTGTCATATTCTCTGTAGTCACTCGTTCATAGCCGGTTTTATCCCCCCGATTGTGGCGAACCTTCGTTGTTAATGTCGGACCTTCCACGTCTTCATGAGTTCTTGGCGGACCTAGAATCGATTTCATGAGGCGCAGGCCATTGCCCCACTCCAGCGCCTCCTTGCACCAAAAAAAAAACGACAACGCCCGCATTTTTGAGTCCCATGGAGAGATTGCGACATGTCGCCTCAACGGCGATAAAGCAGGGCCCTCATGTCACTCTGACGGTCAACAGCTTCTTCGGGGTCTCCAGTCATGTTATGGGCCCTCAGAGTCTTCGTCGTACTGTATTGTCAAAGCTGATCTTTCCAAGAGGGGTATAAATTACCCGAGTTGGCTAAAGCCGGGTCGGCGAGATCTCAGGCTCAAGTAGTGAGTCACCACCCCAGACGCGGGATAGTACCCGAACCATCTAGGTTAGGCCCCAGTGACACCCTGGGACATCCTTCCGAGGGCCTACCCAGACCCGGACTTCCGGCCATTTTTGTGGTTTTAGTCGGTAGGAGTCCGGCATAGCATCCATGTAGCAGTTCCACACATAAAAAAAAAAGAAAAGAGTGAGTCGAATAAGGTGGCTGGGTCTTGAAGTCGCCCTTCATAAATCCGAGGCTCTGTGCTTTCACGGGCCTCGGAAGGGGCCACCTGCCGGATCCAGCATGCAGGTAGGGAGCGTCAGCATAGGCATCGAGCCCTCGATGAAGTATCTGGGGCTCGTACTTGATGGTCGATGGATCGCCACTTTGAACCACCGCTGTGCCAGGTCCTCGTGGCAGGTTTGGACGTGTATCACACTGTCCCACCTGAGTTCTCCTAAGTAAACGGCCTCGGGGGGGGGGGGGGGGGGTTGAGAGGATGTCGCCAGGCGGGGTTCCATAAAATAAAAGGTATTTGGCTAGGGTTCCGTGGTCTTTAAAGTTTAGGAAGCCCTGCTCTACAGGACGGCAGGAATCCAAAGAGTCGTTCAAGTTTAGCAATTTCATCCGCAATTTTTACAAAGGCGCGGTTAGGTAGGCACATTTTTTTATATTAAAAGAGACCTTACGACTTTGAGATAAGGATGCAATTACTTACTTCAGCGTATTTTACGATTCAAATTCGATGGCAGGACACGATTCGTCTATAAGTAAGTAGATGCGACTTTGAAGATGAACCAATCTTCACTTGCCATAAAAAAAAATCCGGATTCTTCAAGCGGATCGTGAAGAGGCGCATCACAGGGCCGCCAACTTGAGGACCACTGTCAGAAGTCTTACGGACTGCGAGAGTGGCCCCTAATCGCTAGATATCGCCATGACTTTCTATCAGGTGGATGAATTAAATTTGGCGGGCTTAATATAAAAAAAACTAATTGCACTACAGATACCTACAGACTAAAATCAAAGCTATTTACCTACTTTAGTTACTATCAATATACAGCAATGTATCTATCGCTACATGAACTGCACATATCTGAAATAGTATAATGATTTTAAAAAATCAAGTCTATGAAAATTATTTTTATGATCGTACTGCAATCTTCTCCTCCGTAAAAATAACTTACAATTTGACAACGGAAGCAGGCACAGGCCATGGTATATAATATTTAATACAGTTGCTCAAAAAGTGGCGTATTACAGGGACATATAGCGTTCGGGATGTGGGCTATAACACACTCGTGCTTTTTCTTTACCATTCCCGCACTCGTGCGTTTTCTTTCGCAATTGTCAAAATAATGTCTGTGATTCATGCAAATATTTCTAAAAAAGATAGTAACTTGTTACAATATCAGATTAAAAGTAATTTTGAATTAAAATTAAAGCATAAATTAATATAAGTATCGGCCAAATTTAATTTATAAATATAAAAAAAGTTGGCTGTATGAAGTGCACTGCCATAGTCTCTGCGTATGAAGGTATACATTCTTATACGGTTGGCGCCATTTTGAATATTTAGGTTTATTGTTTTTATCTATTATATAAAATAAGTCGGGTTTTCCTTCCTGACTTCCACGGTTTTGCATTCGTTGGATAGGTCTCGGGCTCCGTGAGGTTTATAGCAAAGAAAAATCAGGAAAAATTTCAACAGAAAAGCGGGAAAATCATTTTTCACATACAGCGCCATCGCGGGCGAAGCTGCGGGCATCAGCTAGTTATTATATAAAATTGTTTAATTTTTTCGCAACTGTATTAAAAATAGTTGTTCAATACAACGTGTGGGACTGTTATATAAACTCGTTCCGACTGTCTACCCTCGCCTTCGGCTCGGGTCAACACCTGTCGTAACTCGTTGTAATAACAGAGATCCCACACTTGTATCGAAAACTACTATTTCTACCTTACTAATATCATAAACGCGGAAAATTGTAAGTATCGATCAAAATACTCAGACGCTTTAACGGTCAAACAGATCTTGCTGAAATTTTATACTGGGGTAGAGATACTCTAGAATAACACTATAAGCAACTTTTAATCCCTGGAATATCCCATCGCATGTGGGATCGGGAATTAAATAGGAAAATAAATAAGTACAATACACATAAGTAATATAAAAACTTATATTCTTTAATTTAACATTTGAATACTCACTGTAAGATCCAAAATGTCTCCCGCACCTTGTGAAAGTATCATTTGAAATAAATTATACATATGCAAAAATACACTAAAATAAGTTCTAAGTCAAATTACATACATTATTATCTGTTACTATTACAATATAATATTATCAGACCATAATAAGTACTTACTGTAATGATTTCAAAACACCATTGGAAATAGAACTCAAAAATTTTAAAGACAATTTGGGATTCTGAATATCAATACCAAAAAATTCAAAAGAAGTTTATATAACTTTGACAATACATAGATCTTCTGTAGTACTGCAACTTCACAGCCAACAAGTACTGCAAACTTCATAGAGAACAAGAAATTTGGTTTAATTTATACTTAGGTGATTATGAACTTCCAGATATTACAATTTGCCAATGGTATTCTAACATATTTTCAAAAATTACTTATAGAATACAAAATACTCTACAATACCTACAATTTACTTCAAATTTTACTTCTATACACTAGTGTCGTTACAGCGCCTGAATCTTGGAATTATTTTTCTTCAGTCTGATTATAATTATTTTTAGCTTGAATTTTTGACAGAGGTACAGTAAATAACAAAAGTGCATGGTCAGTGTTAAAGATCACTGTACACTTTTGTTGTGTACTATATAAATATTTTTCCTTTAGCAACATAATTCCACCAGATTCTAACTGTACTTCAGCCCACTATCCCCTGAGGTATAACTTAATAGATGCTTCAAAATACACTTTACAGTTTGTGCAATCAACCTCTGTCTGTATTGCAAATGTTAATTTTTTAGACACTGCCCTTCCGACCCATTTTCAGAAAAGAATTTGTATCAATTTCTGTTTACTTGCTGCACCCGAGCATATAACATGTATGCTGTTTATATTATAAATGTGAAAGTTTGTGAAGGTGTTTGAATGTTTGTTACCCCAATCAAACTCTTAGGACTGAAATTTGGTTCGGGGATCATCTAGTAGTTTCATTATTTTAAAAGTTTTGTTTTTAAACTGCAAATAAAGAATAAGCATCTATCAAGTTATGCCACACAGGACAGTAAGCCTTAATGCTCTATCAACTTAAGGTATATCTTTAATAACCTCAGCCAGTTGCTCTCTAGTGAACATGTGGAATAGCGATCCCGGAGTCATGGTGACCACTTCTACGTTGTTTTCAGATAACTTCTCCTCCATAACTTGTTTTAAGATCGTGAGAGCGGACTTGATGGCTTCTTTGAGAGACATTGACTTGTGGTATGCTTCCTGTGGAATGTACAAAATTTTGGTAATATATTTTTTTTATACCGCTAAGGTGGCAGTACAAACATACGAGATGAACTGGTGGTTACGACAGCCTATGGATGTTGGCAACAACGGAGGCGGTACACTCGCGCTGCAGACCGTGTTTTATGAAGGGCAATGATTTGGGATACTCCATTGCATTAGGGATAAAATATTATTTTGATGTGCATAAATACGAATTAAAACCATCTTCAATCAAATGTGTTGTTTGATGGGTATGCAATATCTTGCCAGCAAACTACAAAATATCATGCAAGTGTCAGGATTCCTAACAGGGTTTTGTCAGAGCAAGGTTTGTATAAAAGAAAATTTTAACATCAATCAAATTTTTAACTAACCTAACCAGTATACCAATTTTGGCTCAAATTTGGTAAACAATTAGCTTTCATGCCAGAAACTTTAAGAAGCAGAGCCGCAAAATGTTTTATATCTCACCTTTAAACTTTGCTGAGCTCCTTCGCTGCCGGAACCGATAGCCTTGGCTTCATACTGTACGAATGTGCCAGAAGGATCCATATGGAACAGTTGAGGACCTTTCTCATCAATGCCTGAAATGGAATCATTTATTTATTATTTATTGATTCTTTTTATTTTATAAGTAGGAATAACATTACCCCATACATTTAGTCAATATTTAGATTTAATTCAAATGGATTTTGTTTTTACTAAAATAAATGTTCAAGGAGTAACGATATTGTAATAGTGACTAGCTAGATTATATTGTTAGCTGTTAGCCTTGTTGTTACATAAAATTTTTATACTATACTTGTGTTTAGCATGAAAATTAATAAATCTCCTATAACATTTTATAAGATTACTTAGAATAGAATTATGTGCAGTTACCATCTTAGACAAATTTATTCTCGAGGATTTAAAAAAAAAAAGAACAAGACTAGTATTGTGACTTACCAGCAAACATAACAGCAACTCCAAAAGGCCTAGACATGGCTGTTCCACTATCATCATCGCTGTCACCAAACTGTATAGCCAGGTTCGACACAGCCTGTGCGCATGACTCCACACTCATTCGTTCATTGTAAACAAACCAATGATTCTGACTTTCCACACGAGCACGCTCAACTAGAGTCCTAAAAAAATAGTGCATTATTATTTTATCTATATGAATTTTTTTGGTTCCATACCCAAAGGGTGAAAACTAAACCTTAATACTAGGACTTCACTGTCCATTTGTCTGTCTCCATGTCATGTACAGTCACCTCCAATATTGCATGGGCCCCTTAAGATCTATAATCCCCTGCACATTTGAGTCCAAATTCACAAAAACTCCACCAGATGGCGCAACTTTACTCGAATATAATATTGCATAGACACCTTAGAATCACAAAAAATGTACTAGTACCTAACATATTTACATTACTCAAAAGATTAATGAGTTGCTATTTTGATAATAATCGCGTTCCTGTGTGAGGCATTAAAAAAATTGGCAACGCTAGATACTTGACTTCCAATGTTATCCGAGAGATGGCGTCAATTCTCAGGGCAAAGCAATTTCGTTTCGGATTGACCATGCATTCTCAAATTTGTCTGTACATATGACATGGAGACAGACAAATGGACAGTGAAGTCACAGGTTAGAATTTTAAACCAACAAAAATACATGGCAATTAAGTTACCACTATATCACAAATACTAAAAACAGAAAATAATTGTACGGGAATGTCCATTCAACAAATATATTTTTAGCTATGGAACCCACAGTGCTTGCAATGTCAAATTCACACTTTTTCTAACTGTTGAGGTCACTGCAAAGAGAAAGTAAAAGAAACTAAAACCAATCTATCTAGGCAGCATAGTGCAGTGAAAACAAACAACCTCCCATCATAGGAAATTTGAGGGATAGGCTTCTCTTCTAAAAGTGCGCTGTGTGAGTGACTTTGCACTGAACAATGATTATTTATGAAATTCCACTCTAATAAAAAAAGGTAACATACCTGGAGTCAGCCATTAGCCCTGATACAGCACAAGCAATATGTCTATCAACCTCAACGATCTTTTCAATAGTAGTAGGCTCCATCAGCGGCGAAGTAATTCGCTTTTCAACAGCCAAAACAACTCCTTCAGAAGTACATATTCCAATGGCAGTAGATCCCAGTTTTATAGCTTCGATAGCATATTCCACTTGGAACAGCCTTCCTTCAGGACTGAAGGTGTTGACGCCACGGTCATATTCAGAACGCGTAAGAAACATCTGAAAACAAATAATTGACTATGCTTGCTTACCGGTCTAGGTTATAAAAGATGACAAAGCGATTTAATAATAAAGCCAAGTAAAAGGATACGTGAGATTATTTAAATCATTTTATATCTACCTCGATTTCTACGTGTTTTCAACGAAAATGATTTAGCTTTAAATAAAGAGTAGATAATTCACTGCAAAACGAAATGATTAGTCAAATTTAACAACTCCGTACGATGACCGACCACAGACTACAATTGTTTTTTTTAAACCCTAGAAATGTCAATTCAGAGTTAAGGGATTTTGAACCCGATGATTTAGCAAAACTTAAAGAGACGTACGCACGCGGTCGCCATTCGCATGTATATATTTTTTCAAAAATAGGGTTTTATTTACGAGTGTTAATTTGCAAAATTTTGTTGATACTTGAACATAAACCAGCGTTGGAAAGTGATGAAACGCAGTGAAAAGCGTCTTTTTTGTGTATTGACAAATTCCATGAAGTTTCCACCTTCCTTCAGTATGTAAAGTTTCACCTTTTTACTGGGGCATGCAAGACGGACTTTGACTTAAGACTGTACTTCACTGGGAGTTGGGACTAAGACGAACGAGTACTTTGACTTTAGTTAATTTTGGTAATAAATGAAGATTTCCGTTAAAGGTCTCAGTAACCAGGTCATTAACAGTTTTATAAAAATAGAAAATTGTTCGACTGTGATATTAAAAGGTCTAAGGTTCGACTGGTTCCAAAAAGAATGGTCAAAACGTCAAAACACAATGGAAAAAATAGATAAAAAAAAGAGTTAACGTAAACGTATTCTGCATAGAAATATTTACATTCCACACGGATAAAACTCCGCAACCGCATTTACCTAACCTGATAAATTGAACATAGGTAAGGATTCATGTAACTAATACAAATACATAGAACTACATAGCTATAATTAGATAACTGTTGTGTAAACAATCCTGTAACTTCCGGTTGACCTATGCCCAACCGGAAGTGCAGTTGCACCCCACTTTTGACCTGAATGCTGTCTCGTATCAGTCGTTTTGGAGCTACACAGGTAAGCAGTGATGCCAGATCGTCCCTTTAGGGACGGTTTTCCGTCCTATTCAATGTCGGACCGTCCTTTCACCGTCCCTCCGATGGTACCGTCCTTTGTAGGACTTCATCGTGTAATAAATGTATGACTTCCAAAGCATGTTTTTGAATGTTCAAATCATTATCATTTTTCTGTGAACAAATTAAAAGTGTGACGGTGCGCGTTTCATACGCATTAAGATAATGGATAATGCTTGATCCAATTAGAATTTAGAATCACTATTCTAAATTCATGATCATAATTGTAGCGGCCGGCTAGATAGATAGGTAGGAATCATCCTATTGTTCTGTATAATTCCGTAATACTATGTTATGGGAGCTGTAAATAATAATAAATAAATAAATAAATATTCACGGACATTTCACACAACGCTGTCTGATCCCTAAGTAAGCTAGGAATAACCTGCTTGTATTATGGGTATCAGACCACGGATATTAATACTTATATACTTTTTAAATACATACATATTATACTGTATGGTGTTAAAAGCTGAATCGATAATTCAAAAGTAATATTGTTAATGTTGCGATGTGAAAGATTAAAGAAGAGAAACGTGTAACATGTGTATGATACGTATATACAAAAGGAGTCAGTGCGAGCTTTTTTTTTTTTGCTTTTATGGTACCTATATTGGCTCTTTCAAAACCGTCCCTTCCACCCCAAAACCGTCCCTTTTTAGATTACTCGCCGTCCTTTCTCTATGTCTGGACCTGGCAACACTGCAGGTAAGTACCTTCTTGAATTCCGTGTGTGATTATTTGTGTCACGGTGTAACAAACAATAACGCACGAAATTCAAGAACGTTGAGAAATGGGGACCATTCCCAATATTCCCATCATAGATATTACAGTACTTACCTAGCGAAAATTCTAAATCAATGAGGGCATTCAATTGAATAAGTTTTGAATAATTTTTAAAAACCAGTAAGATCGATTAATTATACCTACTTTTAGAAGAGACTGTTCTTGTAAGGTCCCATTAGTAAATGATCTAAGCATACATAAGTATGTAATGTACGCATAACTTTATTCATTCATATTCATAACGGATACCAGTATAGATATGTCACTGCCTCGTGGTAATTTAAAGAACTGCCGCTGTCGCGCTAGTTCCCGGCTTCGCCGGGAACTAGCCCGGGATCCCGGGTCGAATCAAATATTTGGTGCTTCTGTATTCTACGAAGTTTGTTTTCTATAAGTACTTTACTTACCTATGTACCTACTTAATATGCATTTAGAAATAAACCTATAGCTATGTTTATTAGTTAACTAGATCCCGTAGCACTAGCTGTATAGTGTTTCCTGGGGTATCCTTCATTACCCGGGGCTCCCAACCGTAGGATGTTAGGCAGGATACGTGTGGTTTTTAGTATCTAGGTAGGAGTCCGGTATAGCATCCATGTAGGATTTTCCCCCACGTTAAAAAAAACTGTATAGTGTAGTTGTAGTAACTTAATATGGACGTCGTGCGATGAAAATGTTCATTTAAAAAACCGGCAAAGTGCGAGTCGGACTCGGCATGCAGTCAGGTTTCGTAGGTACCAATAAAAATGGCAAGGAATAGACGATCGTTGCATGGGAGCCGCCATTAATATTTATTTTGTTCTGGTTTTAAAATTAAGTATGTAAATCCGTAAAATATTCAACTGTCTAGCTATCACGGTTCATGCAATAGATCCTGGAGACAGAGAGAAAGACAGTGGGGCAGGTCTCTATAATAGACTTCCGGTTTTAGGTTACGGCACCCTTAAAAATGAAGAATCGCTCACGGCCCCACGGACTCAGTGGTCTGTAAACGATCATGTAGTAAGCAACTTTCACTATAGCCGTTCCTTGGATGCGTGGCCATCCATGTGACAACTTTGTGAATTTACTTCAGCGTTTCCGTGCTTCGGAAGGCACGTTAAGCCGTTGGTACCGGTTGCCAGGAAAATGGCAGCCGTTAAGCCACGTTGAAGGCCTTTATATGCGGTTTGAAAAAATTCAGAACAAATTCAAAAAAGAAAAGGTGAAATGTGAGCACATAATATGCCTCTGCCTACCCCTTTGGGGATAAAGGCGTGACCATATGTATGTATGTACCCTTAAATATACCGTAGATAGGTACTTTCTTGAAGAAAACTTTTGTGCGTGGTTGACCAAAAAAGGGACTTGAAGGGCATATAAAGCTTTGGAGTCGAAATGAGAATAGCGTTATCAGACCGTCAGACTGTCAGACGTCCTACCTATTTATTACGTGTCCTGGGGTATCCTTCCGAGGGTTTATCCGGGGCTCCCAACCGTAGGATGTTAGGCAGGATACGTGTGGTTTTTAGTAGGTAGGAGTCCGGCATAGCATCCATGTAGGATTTTCCTCACATTAAAAAACCTACTTATTTATTACGAGTCATTTATTTGGTCACAAAATTACATACTTCAATCTTATTTCTAACTAGCGGACGTCACGCGGTTGCACCCGCGTAGCTCCCGTTCCCGTGGGAATACGGAAATAAAATATAGCCTATGTTCACCGCAAAGAGTGTAGCTTTCCAACAGTGAAAGATTTTTTCAAATCGGTCCAGTAGTTCCGGAGCCTATTCGTTACAAACAAACAAACAAACAAAAAAACAAATCTTTGCTCTTTATAATATAAGTACCTATAGATTAATTTAACTTTAAAACTAAATAATTAACCCGCCCATTACACTGGCTGCATTGCCACGCTGGATAGCAATGGCCAACTTTGCACCAGATACGAGCCGGACCGGGAGTCACCCGTCTTGTCCATTTAACCGCCTGCCCAATTCTTTATTCAATACCTTGGCGTCTGCACCCCAACTGCCCATCGTTTCGACAGCGAAGGGAACAAATAAATATTGGTCTGTCAAGGGCGCATATTTACGCCTTTTTTCGCTGCTTCTTCAGCAGCAGCAGCTCCTGGAGAGCGGACGGTACGACTGAGGTGACTAGGGGCAACCGTACTAACACACGTATTTATTACGTGTGGAAATGACATCACATGAGGGCTCTCGACACTCATCGGACGTCCTACATTACGTTTAGTAAGTCGCGGTCTCCACTCACTCCACTCTGCTCCATCGGTCGTTGGTTCTCCGTCACATGTGGTCAGCTCGTACCTACTCACTGGCAATTGAACCCCTGCTCGGAAGAGGCGGTTTACGCTCGTGTCCAATCGCGCGTATTTTACATTATACAGTTAAATACAAACATCACACCATAGTAGACTCTGATCACACGTTCGACAGCATCTGGAGACGACGTAAAAGTGACTTTAATATCTGGGCTACGCACGTAAAACGCCACTTCCAGGCAGGGGGTTAGTGTCCCTCTTGAAAAATAAAGAAATCTTTATTCATACCTATCTATAGGTCACAATGTAACGCTTATGAACGTCCAAATGATTGCTTCTACATTTACTGCCAGTTTCGCAACCCACTATGTAGAGCTGGAGAAAAAAGAACCTGGCAATAAAACTCCAGCCACTCTTTTAACGTCCAGTAGGTAATTACAAATCATTCAATAACTATAGAGGTGTAAGTTGTTGAATGATTTGTGTGTTGAGTTTTATACACGCGAGTTTTCACTCTCTCACAGTTAACCTCATTTCAGAGATTTCCCCAGGATTGGCACTGGTATTTTTGAAGTGAAAACTTGTTGGGGCGCTTTAGGTATTTTTGTACAGGGACCAAGTTCTTGAAATCGCAACCGTTACGCTTGCCGACACTTCGGAACCGTCAGACTTACAGATATCTCGAAACCGTAATGGGTTTGAACTGTTCGAGAAAATGGTTTCGATTTTTAATCCGAACTCGGATCGCGGTTACTCTACCTATCTCGATTTTGAAAAGGAAGTAATTCTTCAATTTTTCTTTTCACTTCCGTTGGCACTCTCAAAGTGTTACTAGTACGTACTTTTACGCGTAGAAAGCCTCACGGATGCCATGCCGGTCTCTAAAAACCACACGGTGCCACTACCACTGACTCGTGCCGGGAGCCCAGGTAAGCCCTCAGGAGGATGTCCCAGGATTCCCTACAGACTTAGGCTGGCACTGCCGCACTGCGATCTTGCTAATAAGCTCGGGTACTATCCCGCGTCTTTGGGCATTAGGCGTGCATGAAACCATGAGACTCTCATGTTGGGCCAGCTTCTGTAAGGATAAATAAATAAATATTCACGGACATTTCACACAACGCTATCTGATCCCAAAGTAAGCTAGAAATAACCTGCTTGTGTTATGGGTATTAATACTTATATACTTTTAAATACATACATGTTATACATAGAAACACCCACTCTTTAGACAAACATTTATGGATCACACAAATATTTTTCTCCGGTGGGAATCGAACCCACGACCTCCAGCGCCGCAGGCAGTATCACCACCGACTACGCCACAGAGGCAGTCAAACAAAGGATGGCGAACAGCAAAGCCTCAGCGCCCAGGCCTCTGGTCATAGAGTCCGATAGTCTTGGGCGAAGCCAAGTCTATGGCGCCCTCGCTGCAGTCTGCTGACCTCGGGGGGGAGAGTCATTTCCCGCTCCCTCCCCACCGCCGCGTACCAATATCTGGGGTTACATTTAATCTTTATCTATACTTTCATTTTGTAGGATAAGCGCAGCCGTACAACATTTCAGAAGAGTTTAATAAATAATTTTGGCGTATCCCTGATGTATATTCTTCGAAAGGTTCCGCGGAACCCACTTTAAGCATCCCTGTTCTGCGTATAAAGAATAGTTAAGCATTATCAAAAGTAGATTTGAAATTGCGAAAATGAGGCGTGACTGATGATTTCACTATTACGTATCAATTACAAAGACCATTGGGACAAGGGAGTTTACTTTCCCACAGTGACAAATATAGGCGCGCCACACTTGAAAACTAGATCTGCTATAATAGTGATACTTATTTAGGCCATTGACTGATAATGAATGTTATAATTAATTAAGACAAAACGACAATGAAATGAATACTTTTTTCCAAAACTTTGTTGGGATAGAATCTACTTATCAAATTATCAATATTATCATCATTGAATGACACAATTTGACTATCTTCTGTTAGGTACGCACAACAAAGATCGAGTATGACGATTCAATAGTATATAAAGGGTCTTCATTCGATGAATGGTATTCAGTCGCTGCACTGACTTTGGCTACATATGTGGGCAGTTTTGTTTAAATTAAAGTCGGCTCTGAAACTGTAAAACGTGAGTACATTAAATTTAAGAATGTTAATACAAAACAGTAAAAAAATTCAAGTGACACCGTAATGCCTATACCTACTTGTTCGACCATAAGTTTTAGAGTGGAGATCACGGCTCGAAACACGTATGTTGGGTACGCCCCCGCCAGATGGACCGACGACATAGGAAATGGTGCAGGGAGGGAACGAATGTAAAATAAATTTTGGATAGGTCTATGTCCTGTAGTAGACTACTATAGGAATTGTTGTTTTTGCTAAAAATTCGGTTGCGTAGTCTGTTTCTATCCAGAATATACGTAGGTACCTCGTAGCAGTATCAACACTAATCGCAAAAATGATAGTAGGTTGCTGTCATTTTGTTATTGGGCTCATTTCTATTTGAATTCGCCCACATTTCACCAATTGTGTTTTATCAATAAACTATTTATAACTCTATTTCAGATCGCTGAATATTTATCCAGCCAAAAAATAATACAAGTCGAAGAAGATGAGTGCGTTAGGAGGCATTTCGTCTTTCCTGAAGACGGATGCAGAGTATTTACTGCAATACAATACCGGAGAACTGGCTAAGATTAACATTTTGAACAGCCATGTCTTTAAATATTACATGTCACCAACAGGCGAGTTTCAAGATTACCCAACACCAAATAATCCAAACGAAATTGCAAAAATAAACATAAAGAAAATATCAGATTACGATAGTGCCCCATTTGAGAATTCTGTTCTAAAGGAGACAGAACAATACTATTATATTTACACGAATAAAATATCAATACGTTTTGATAAGAAACTAGGTAATATGGTTGTGCAGGACTTGCGAAGTAACAAAGATGTCCTAATTGAGCATCAAAGTTTGAACTATGACGGTACCATAGTCACGCAGACATTATGCCAAGACAAAGACGAGTATTTCTTCGGTGGTGGCATGCAAAACGGTAGATTTACGCACAAGGGCCAAAAAATACATATCGTTAATAGCAATAACTGGGTGGATGGTGGAGTTACGTCACCAAGTCCATTTTACTGGTCGACTAAAGGTTATGCTGTTTTAAGGAACACTTGGCAGCCCGGTATCTACGATTTCGGTACAGTTAATCCTGAACTTGTACAAACAACACACAAAGAAAACTCTTTCGATGCGTTTTTCTTCATAAGCTCTCAACCTAAAGATATATTGAAAGACTATTACGAACTGACTGGTCAACCAATTTTTATGCCAGAGTTTTCATTTTATGAGGCTCATTTAAATGCGTTCAATCGCGATTACTGGGTAAAAGTAGATAAGGATACTCTTAGAGCTATTTTGTTTGAAGACGGATTTTATTACAAATGTTATCAACCCAAAGATATGGACGGAAAGGAAGGCATATTGGAATCTTTGAATGGAGAGAAGAATAATTATCAATTTTCAGCCAGAGCTATGGTTGATAGATATGAAAGACACGACATGCCACTTGGGTGGTTTATTCCTAACGATGGGTATGGCTCTGGTTACGGGCAAACAGATTCGTTAGAAGACGATATTGAGAACTTAAAACAGTTCGCGGAATATTCAAGAAAGAAGGGAGTAGAAACAGCACTATGGACTGAATCAAATTTAGAACCTGTGGACCCGCAGAATCCTAAGAAAGGAGATCGCGATTTACAACGAGAAGTCCGAATTGCTGGAGTAGCAGCATTAAAGTGTGACGTAGCTTGGATTGGATCAGGTTATTCCTTTGCTCTAGATGCAATCGAGAACGCAACAAAGCTATTTGAAAAGGGGGCTAACAATAGAATTCGACCAATGAGTATAATGGTTGACGGATGGGCTGGCACTCAAAGATATGCAGGAATATGGAGCGGCGACCAATCTGGAGGACAATGGGAGTATATACGCTTTCATATACCCACATACATTGGTTCAGGACTGTCTGGTATACCTCTCGTGGGTTCTGATATGGACGGTATTTACGGTGGTGGCGTTAAAGATGTGGTTATACGCGACTATCAGTGGAAGGCTTTCACACCACTCCAACTGAGCATGGATGGCTGGGGCAGAGCACAGAAGACCCCATTCTTTTACGATGATGAAGCTACATCTATTAATAGAGCTTATTTAAAACTGAAATCAATGTATATGCCTTATAATTATACACTAGCTTACGATTCCACACATAGTTTGCCAATGATCAGGGCGATGTTTTTAGAATTTCCAGACGAGAACTGTGGATACACGAAAGACTCTCAGTATCAATACATGTGGGGGCCAAACATATTAGTCGCTCCTGTCTACAAAGAACAGTATGACGAAAATAAAGAATGGGTACGACATGGTGTCTATTTACCGGATCCAGACCAAGTATGGATTGATTTGTTTACTGGAGAAAAATACCAGGGTGGGAAGATATGGAACAATTTAAAAACGCCTTTATGGAAAATACCAGTTTTTATCAAGGATGGCGCTATTATACCTATGGTTAATCCGAATAATAATTGCAATGAGATAGAAAGAGAGAAAAGAATCATAAATATATACCCGAATGGTGAAACAAACTTTGAGGTTTATGAAGATGATGGCAAATCTGCCGATTATTTAAAAGGTCATTATGCTAAAACGGAATACACAGTTGTCGGTCCGAACTCAAATAGCGAAGGCGAATTATTCATTCAAGTACACAAAACTAAAGGACTTTACAAAAACATGGTAAAAGAAAGGTCCACTCTGTTCAGAATAATGGCATCGGCAAATATTAATCACATAAAAGTCGCTATAAATAACAGCAATGTTCATGTTAATAAGGTGGAAATAGAGAAAGAGTTCAACGCCATAGAAAATGCCTACTGGTTTAATCCAGAGTACATCCTAAACCCGTATCTGAAAGATTTTGGCGGCGACACGATAAAACAAAAATGTTTAATGATAAAAATTCAGAAGACTGATGTAACTGAAAGCCATATTACAATAAAGATCAACGGATTTGAAAATAAAGGTCCAATATTTGGAAGCAATACAACTTTAAATAAGTCACTTCGTGCACCAGCTAGATTTACAGTATTAGATGAAGATATAACGCAGTCAACAATCATTTTACGATGGGATTCTGAGAAAAATGTTTATTACGAAATTGAAAGAGATGGAACACTTTTCAGTAATATCACAGGGACAGAGTTTAGTTTTGATGGATTTAAGCCTGAAACTGAACATAAATTCAGAATTAGATCAGCTAGCGATAGCGGTGTGTCGAAGTGGAGCTACTTCATAACGGTGTCAACGAAAGCAGACCCTATTAAAAATACAGTCAAAGATGTTAAGTAATTTGCAATATTTCATGTGCGCCTTTTCAAGAAGTATATCGGCTAACCGATGGAGACCCTTTGTCTTGTTGGCACCGGTCTTGGGACGAACCAAACCAAACCAGCGTCTCCGAATGTAAACGGATTAAACTAGCATTCGACTTGGGTGATGTCTACAAAATTGAGAGAATAGAGTACACTCCGTGTGAAATGGCACTATTCTTCAGCTTTGCTCAGCTCAGCACGAGTACAGTCTTCATAGACGGTAAAAACTGGAGTCCGATTTCTGATACTATTCACTGGGAACGCGATGAGAAAGCTAAATAAATCGCTTTAAACGGTCAACCAATTCAATATGTCAAGATACACATTTTGGATGCTGTAGAAGGCTATGGTTCTGGACGACATATTTTGATTTATAAAGCTGACGACTGAGGAAGATCTGGCTTTGGTCTTTTTAATATTAGATATTCAATGATTATAATTCTACAAACTAATATACAAGTAAGATATTTTGTATTATGCCATACCACAAATAATATAATATATTCTATAGCCATAGGTACTATAACAGCCTAGGGAAGTAACATTTAGTATCTCTTTATAGGGTAAACCACCCAATCGTTGGCACTCCTCCAATTATTGGCACTTTAGGTAATTTTGCCCATTTCTAACAGAAAAAGAATGCTATTTTACTTTTTAATGCATACCTACAACTACATAATGGGCAACACCGAACTGAAATAAACTAGGTTTCCCTTATTTTTCGAAATATACTCTTAACTAAAGTGCCAATAATTCATTCTAAAAGTGCCAATAATTGGGTGGTTTACCCTATTTTTTAATAGATAAACGAAGCCAATGCTTGGCAACGTTCTCACAAATAGCAATATTATTATAATATTAATTGTATAAATTAAATTATAAATATAAATAGCAATATGTATTTAGAAGACCTTTCTATAATGGTCTAACAAGCCCCCATACCATATACTACCCGTTCGCTCTAACTTTGCCGTTGGCGTAGAGACGTATACCCGATTTTTTTATTACACGAAGTAAATTGACAGTAGCTAATGTCACTTCGTCATAGAAAATAAGCTACATTGTATGAAGAAGTGACATTAGTTGCTGTCAATTTACTTCGTCTAATTAAAAATTCGACTTTAGTATGGAGCCGAGCGGCAAAGTTAGAGCGAACGAGCAGTATAGGTATTAATTTGTAACATTCCATAAAATGTTTATAAATTTAATATAAATAAACTGCATTTATACCTACCTAGTCAACTATAAAACTGTTCGCATCCAATCAAGTATTATACCTTCAGTTATTTTCTATAGAGATTATGTAGAGATAGTATACATTAATAGGGTCTATTATGTTTGACCAAAAAGAAATTGCCAAATTATCACTTCCCAAAAAATGTTTCGCATAATTTCATTTGCCAAATTATTACTTAGCAAAAAATCTCTTCACAAATAATTGTAACGTAAACGTAATGTTTGGGTAGTAAACGTTTAAACAATAATTTATTTACCAACTAGTACTTACTTTTGACAATTTTTATTTAGTAAATTTTTCAGTTGGCAAAAAAATTTATTCTACGCAAAATAAAATAAGGCAAATATTTCATAATATCAATTTTCAAATTAACATTTCTTTTCAGTCAATTAGTTAGCCAATGACAAAATTATTAAGTTACAGAGTCACATCATCGAAATTGATGTTGAATAAAAATTGTCAGAAGTAGGTACTAGTTGGTATAAAATTCCCTTCAGAGCATAATGACCAAAAAGCAAAATGAGCACTACAATCAAAATGTTCAATATGCAAAATGTTCAGAACGCAAAATGTGCAAAACGCAAAATGTTCAATATGCAAAATGTGCAAAATTATTGTTTAAACGTTCACTATCCAAACATCACGTTTGCATTACAATTATTTGTGAAGAGATTTTTTGCTAAGTAATAATTTGGCAAATGAAATTATGCGAAACATTTTTTGGGAAGTGATAATTTGACAATTTCTTTTTAGTCAAACATAATAGACCCGGTAAATCGCAACTGATATATTATTATATTCATGAGTATCTTATAAGTTGTTTCTGGAGCCCTCAAATGGAAACACTCTGAATCACTCTTGACCTATGGAGTTATTATAAGCCAATGCATTAAAAATATAGACACTAGTCTCTATAAGTAAAAATATAAAATGTTATTTTATTTGTGTATTTTGACACTTTATATCCAGGGTTTTATAATTATTGTTTAAAAAATTATACGCTTTGTTCAATGATTTAATATATTATATTATTCACAATAAAGACATTTGTGCTTATAAAAGATTGATATTAGCGATAAGGCCGCCCTATGTACAATAAAATAATCACATTAATGTATACAATATGCTGAACTGGTCTGCAATAAAGCGTATTCTATTCTAAATAACTTATTATTAAGAATATATTGAGTATTTTTAGTGTTTCGTACCCAAAGGGTAAAAAATTACTGATATTCCGCCGTCTGTCTGTGCGTCACCAGGCTGTATCTCATAAACCATGATAGCTAGACAGTTGAAATTTTCACAGATGCTGAATTACTGTCGCCGCTCAAAAATACTATAAAATGAAAATAATAAATATAAGGGGGGTTCCCATACAGCAAACGTGACTTTTTTTGGTACCCTTTGTACGCAAGTCCGGCTCACACTTGGCCGGTTTTTTACATCAAATCTCGTCTTCAACTCTCAATTTGTTAGTAGTTGTTCTTACCTGCGCAATACACTGCCCTGACTTGAATTTTTTGACAAATTGCAATGTCATGCAGTCTTTGGAATTACTTAAAGACATTGCTGACGTTATTTAACCACTAACATGTGTAGCCCTCCGGCTCGCCAAGAGTCAAATCAGTTTCAATCCAGAGTATGTTCTCAAAGACAAATTTAAAAAGCTAGATTGTTTTACACTCCATGTGATCCCAATCCGTGGGTATATGTGAATATGTGTAAAATCCACATAAAGTTCCGAAAATATTACACATACAATAATGTACGTTTCACTTATAAATCTTCAGCATTCCTGACAGCTATTATCGTACAAACCGAAGAATTAGAATCAAAAACACAACTTATAGACAAATCCTCTAAAACACAACTGTATTCATGCTCCGGATACCTGGTTCTCACATAATTAGATCTTGGATCTTCAGACAATAAACACTGAATGTTTTCTTTAAAAGTTTGCGCTCGATCTCCTATTAATTCGACCAATCTACTGAAAGCGTCTTCTGAAAATCTCACTTCATAGTTTTGTGATGGGGGATTTGATATCCAAGGTGCAACCCGAATGCCGTCATGGGGTAAACTTGATAGTTGAGCTGATTGTGGGGGAGTATATCTCTCTTGGCCGTCTGGGGCGCCCCTTTCAGAGTTCGGTCGTCGAATTGGTGTTCGATAACTGCCGTCAACTATATCAGCGCTGGGTGGAGATTCTGGTGAAGGAGCTATAGGAGCAATGACATTGTCAGGTTGGTCAGGCGATGGCTCGTCTTCGAAAGGAGATTGAGAGAGTGGACTGCAAGCGTTCAAGTTTGTTAGAGATGGTAACCTGAAAACATGAATTTTACGATAATTTCTTGTGTAAATTGTGTATGATCAAGGGATGGTGTTTTGGCGCCATGACACAAACGTCTTATTAAAAATCTATTTTTTATAATTGAATATCAATTGCAATTTAAGAAATAAGTTACTACTTCAAAGGTATGAAGATATTTGATAATATATCCCTGGTCAAAAATATAGATTATTCGAATTTTTTGGGCAGAAACAATTTGAAACCTGGATATTGCATTCTCTAGTGGGATATAATACAGAATATAATAATAATATTAACACCATCCTACATTGACAAAGTGCCTTAAAAAACTAAAGATAAATCTACCCACCTTTCTGTATCCAGCAGATCATCATTAACTTGTAAATTAGCAATCTCAGCGATGTCACTGATACCCTCTGTTGGCGGCCGTTCTAACGAAGACATTCCCGCATCCAACTCTTGTGCCGGATAATCGTACTGAGGTATGTACGGCTTTATGTCCAGTACCGGTGTGCCGTTTACCATGTCTACGCCACGGAAATGTATTTTATTGCCTATAAAGAAAAAAAAAAGGTGTAAAAATGTGTGTGTCCCATCTAAATCTCTAGGGCTCAAGACTACTTCAGTTGTAAGTCGTATATGTTTGGATGCAACGTTAAACACATAATAAGGAGGGCAATGCAAATGCTCTCCAAGTCACTTTGTAACAGATTTAAGACAATAAGTTAGGAAAGAGGATCTGGTTCACCAATTTGCCTGGCCAAAATGGCAGTAGGGGGTTACTTTAAGAATTGTAGAGTTACAAACAACTGCATTCTGGTAAACATAGCTTGGGTAGGACTCTAGCAAAATAATAATAATTATAAATATTCTTTATTGTACACCATAAAAAGGTTACATTTTAAAAATAAATTTTAAAAAATCGTATGTACAATAGGCGGCGATTTCAAAGCGATTTCTTCCAGGCAACTGCATTCTGGTAAACATAGCTTGGGTAGGACTCTAGCAAAATAATAATAATTATAAATATTCTTTATTGTACACCATAAAAAGGTTACATTTTAAAAAGAAATTTTAAAAAATCGTATGTACAATAGGCGGCCTTATCGCTCAAAGCGATTTCTTCCAGGCAACCTTTACCAAAATAAATTTACAATCTCAGAAAGGGATTGTTCTGGATGCATTGGCTGCTCACCACTCCAAATAAAACCGCCAAGTGCGAGTTGGACTCGCCCATGAAGGGTTTCGTAGCAGCAAGTAACATAATATAAAAGTTTATATAGTTCGTTGTAACTTTGATTGATGTTTTAACACGTTTGCAGTGGTAGTGATTTTCGAAAATTGCGGTTAATGACGTATTAAACAAAAACTACCAGCTCTATCTCGTTCAAACTAATTTTCGTTGGTAGTTTTTATCCTTCATTCCCAGTAGTTCCGCGGCAGTTGTTCCGCGACGGAACTAGTGAGACTTTTTGTCCCAATAGTTCCGTGGCGGAACTAGTGAGACTTTTTTTTCCCAGTAGTTCCGTGGTGCGGAACTACTGGGACATTTTTATTCTCAGTAGTTCCGTGGCGGAACTAGTGAGACTTTTCTATTCTCAGTAGTTCCGTGGCGGAACTAGTGAGACTTTTCTATTCTCAGTAGTTCCGTAGCGGAACTAGTGAGACTTTTCTATTCCCAATAGTTCCGTAGCGGAACTATCATGGATCTTTATGAACATTATATTATGTCCACTTTAATATCTTAGAGCCTCAAAATATTTTATTTTTTATGAATATGGATCTTTTAGGACATGCGAGTGGAAAAAGATCCATTATACGAAGAACATCTAGTTTAAAAGTATAAAGTAGTTAAGTAATTTTCAAAACAAAAAAATCTACGAAAACAAATGAAGATCGACAAAAGCAAATGAAGATCGCCGAAACAAATAAAGATCAGCAAAACAAATGACAGTTGGAAAAACAAATAACGATCGAAAAAACATTTTGCAGATCAATAAAACAAAAGACTGTAAGCAAGTTGACAAGGTCAAAACATACTTGCAGCCATGTTTTGTAATCAAAATGCGATTAGCATTAAAAAAAATAGGTGCAAGCAATTCTCGACCTTAATGGCACTTATTTAAAAATGTAGTTTTAGGCGTTTATAGACATCACAGATCACGAATATATAAAAAATAAATAGATATTATGCATGCTCATAAGGTCGAAATTGGCATGGACCTTTTTTGTAATCTAGATGCGATAACCATTCAAAAAAATAGCTGCAAGCAATTCTCGACCTTAATGACACTTCCCTGAAAATGTGATTTTAGGCGTTTATAGACATCACAGATCACGAATATATAAAAAAATAAATAAATATTATGCATATTCATAAGGTCGAGAATTGCTTGCACCTATTTTTTGAATGGTAATCGCATTTAGCTTACAAAATATGGCTGCAAGAAACTTTTAACCTTATCAACTTGCTTGTAGTCTTTTGTTTTATTGATCTGCATAATGTTTATTCGATCGTCATTTGTTTTTCCAACCGTGATTTGTTTTTCCAACCGTCATTTGTTTTGCTGATCTTCATTTGTTTCATTGATCTTCATTTGTTTCGTCGATCTTCATTTGTTTTGTCGATCTTCATTTGTTTTGTCAGTCTTCATTTGTTGTACCGATCTTCATTTGTTTTGTCGATCTTCATTTTTTTTAATTGTATGAGAAAATAGCAGTAAGACACCGTAGGGAACTAATGGGAACATAAAATATTCGTATGTAAGAGATGCTTTCTCCCGCGGGACTACTGGGACTTGATTTATTAGTTTTTAATTTATGATTTGTTCCGCGGAACTACTGGGAATGAATTTATTAGTATTTCATTTCTACTTTGTTCCGCGGAACTAATGGGAACTGAATTATTGATGCTTTGTTCCGCGGAACAACTGGGAAAAAAAGTCTCACTAGTTCCGCCACGGAACTACTTCAACGGAACAACTGGGAATAATCGGTTTTTATGGCAATGTACATCATATATTTTTTTTAGATTTATCACTCTCTTAGTTTAGAAGTTAGAGGGGCGGGGGGGACTCTCATTTTTCCACTTTGGAAGTCCCTCTTGCGCAAACTATTCACTTTAGAAAAAAATGATGTTACAAACCTCAACAGCATTTTGGAAGACCTATCTATAGATACCCCACACGTATGGGTTTGATGAAAAAAAAAAATTTTTGAGTTTCAGTTCTGAGTATGGGGACCCCCAAAATTTACTGCTTTTTTTCTAGTGTTTATAAGAATCTTAATGCGGTTCACAGAATACATCTAGTTACCAAGTTTCAATAGTATAAGCCGTATAGTTTCGGAGAAAAGTGGCTGTGACACACGGACGGACAGACAGACAAACAGACAGACAGACATGACGAATCTATAAGGGTTCCGTTTTTGCCATTTGGCTACGAAACCCTAAAAAGGACATGAAATGGAAAAATATGCAACAGTTCTAAGGTGTGTGTACTAACAATGGCACTGTTTAATGCAATTGTTGAAAAAGATATGCATTAGCAGTGTAGTTCATTTCAATTCATAAAAAATAAAACAACTTTGTATGTATAGATAGTAACTCTTACCCTCTATTCTTTCAATTTTAACAAGAGATAACCCTATAGGACAGGAGCGGTGTGGAGATCTGGTAGAAAACACTCCACGTCTCTCACCACCCAATCTAGGCGGTGCCACCTTTGCTGGCACATTTGTACTCTCTGTGACATGGAAATGGAAGATTATCCTGAAAAAAAAAACATTCAGATGGTAGATAACATTAGGAATTATAATTTGGTGTATTAGTGTCCCATCGGGCTCTAAGGGACCAAGCCAATTGGCTAATCTATGAATAAGGAAATTGAAGATGATGTTTATTAATAAGTTGAGACTGAGAGGACCAGGTCATAGGATCATTGCTTTAACCATGGCTTGGTAGACAAATCACAAAGCAGACCCTGGACCCCAGAGGCCTCTTAACCAGGTTGATGTAGAGAAAATTCGTAGTGCCATTTCTAGGACATATTATTTTTTAAATGACTGTAATTTGATAATTGCAATTTTAAAATCAAAGGCTACAGAAGTAAGGTTTAAAAGTCTGGATGCCAAGAATGAGAAGCAGTTATTATTTTTATTATTATATTTTAGAATGTTGACAGATGGACCAACAACCTGAACAAGGTTGCAGCGAGTGACTATGCTGAAGGGGAACATGTATTGTGGCATAATTTGAGAGAGGCCCACATCCACCAGTGTACTTGATTGCTTGATGTTTAGAAAGTTGTAGTTCAAGAGAATTAAATTGAAAATTTGCTCACCACATATGAGAAAATTCCTCTAATCCACTGAGCGCATGTTCAGGATTGTTATATACGCTAGGATCTATAACTACAACACCCTTAGCCTGATTCATCACATTTGGTTGTCGAGGTACTCCTCGTTTATTTTGAAAGGTTGTTTCTATTATTCCGATAGGATGATACGTGATAGTGTTTGAGTCAGTGGTGGATATTTCTCCATTTTGTGATGTAGTTATTGATGTTGCTGGAAATAAAATAGAAGTCTTATAGACATTGATAATTAAATTACTATGTATGAATTTATTAGATTATTTTGCTCATCATAATGACACCTGCCTAATAGAAAGATTTTTGAGGGTCTATAAAGAAAATAGCGAACGGAATTTCATCGCTAACTGCATTCTATAATCTATGTAGATTTTAAACAATTCTTTAAGCTTTAGAGTGAAGTTCATGTGAGTTATGCTCGCAATTATATACTGCAACGAATAGATCCTTAATGAGCGTATTATTAAAATTAAATGTCCATTACTATCTCGGAACATGCAATCGTAAAATAGTAAAAATGTGATGATTACACACCTGCGTCGCCACAATTGGAACAGCGAAAACCATTTAGAGTAGTTCTTATCTGCTTTATCTCCTTCGAATGCTCATATTTTAAAGATGATATCTGCTGCCTATATAAAAAAGGAACTAAATAGATCATTAATGTTCAAAACCAAATCTAACTAACAGTAAATATTGCACAGTGCAGCTTACCGTAAGTTTTTGATTTCCGTTCTAGCTAACAAAATTTGGTTTCGATAGTATTCAATACTGTCGGTCATCGTGCCCAGTAAAGTATAATAAATTAACACCAAGATTTTACACGTTAACAAGCATAATAAATAAATTTTATGCAATGCGCCGGATTTTTTAAGCGACGAGAGCAAGAAAGAGCGATGCTGAATCAAATCCAATCAAATCAATGATGATGATGATGGAAATGATGGAATGGATGTCATTGTCATAAAAGTCACTGACAAAAATGACAGTTTCAAATGTTTAGTTTTTAAACTAGTCACGCACGCTCCGATTCCCTTCCGAACCATTTCGACGAGAGGCGACTAAGGGAACACGTTCGTAAAAAGATCCATTGCGTAGAGAAGGAAAACTTGAAATGAAACCTGGTTGTCAGTAAAATGACAATCGTTAAGCCAAGTTGAAGGGCGGCTTGAAAAATTTCAACTGCGGGTCGCGGGAACTTGCGCCTGTCCATTTCAACACGGCAAAGGCTCACCACCTATTACGTGGGACATAAAACTATGAGGTGAAATGTGGGTGTATACTATGCCTCTGCCTACCCCTTCGCGGATAAATGTATTTATGTATAAACATATTTAATAGACATGATTTAATAGTATTAACACACTAACTGATTTGGTTCAGTACACTATATCAGATTTCGCTATAGACGACCCTAGACGAAAGGACCAGGCAGGGGGTACCGGCAGACACATACCCGGTACTTCATTGTCATCATGTCGATGTTTATATAAAAAGATGGAAGTATGGCACTCGGGGACTACCGTGGTATAGCCATTTCATAGCATTTTTTAACAATTTATGCCGTTATAATTATTTCAACAAAGGCGTAATTTTAGGACTATGTTCCACAAAATAAAGTAAGTACTTTACTCACCCCACCCCACCTCACTTAACTTCATATACGTTAAGCGAATGCTCGGCCGAGCTACATGGTAGGCGGAGTGTGAGGTGTCAGGTTTTATCGCTACGGAATTTCTTGATTTGGTCGCCGCGCTCAAAGCCCGCGATATAAGCTATTAGACCGGGAGATGATGACAGAAAAGTTCAAGTCATTTGTTGTAAGTATGGCGACCCTTAGAGGGTCGAATTGGTTGATTTGGGAACCGAAAATAGTCATTTTAGTGCTGGCCCGCGGGGCGTAATTACAGGCTGATTAATTAAAGTCGGAAAAAATATGGTGTTCGAACGATTTGTTACACAAAAACTGTTGCGTTTTTGTAGTCTTTTTCGCGGGTTTTATGGCCCGCCATCTTAATTAAGACGCAATAATTAATTATTTTTTTAAAAACATTCGTTACAGGATATTTTTTTGTGCCAATGTACAAGTAAGCATTTACGAAAAGCACAATGCCATACCATTACGACGGTTCTAAAGAGCCGCCACACCGCTACAAAGACGTCGATTCGACGATTCGATTCGATGCAGAACGGCCAACTCTGAAATTACTATTTTCGGTTCTCAAATCACCCAATTCAACCCACTAAGGGTCGCCATGCTTGTAACAAATGACTTGATCTTTTCTGTCATCATCTCCCGGTCTATACGCAATAGCTTAATTATGGTTTAAATGGCAACACCTATTCAAAATAAATGTCGATGCACACACGAATGCAAAGAACTCACGCGACTGATGCAACTTCCATTCATAAATATCCGACTTCACTCAATACTATTGACCGTGTCGCTAGCCCATTAAACTCTATGATCTCTATGGTTTTTATTGTCTATGAACACTAGTGACGTTTATTTTTGTTCAAAAATTCTACTATGTCACTATAAGCCGTCCTCTACCTCCTCTGTTTATAGAAGGGGCTCTAGAGAGTGATGGAGGTGCGGGCGTAATCTTTAGCTCCCTAGGAACTTCTCGAAGTCCCCGATCTGGCTTCTCCGAGGAGAACCCCGGACGTTTGGGGCGCCCCTTCTCGAGTCGACGTGAATAATTATTTCGATATCCTTCGGCCCGGCTACAGGGCGAGGAGGAATACCGCAGGGTTTAGTGGGTAGGACGGTCCCTTTCCGGGGCTGGGAGTCCCACGGACTATTCCAGCTGCCGATGCCACCGCGGCATGGTGGGGGGGGGGGGCACGTAAATGCATTCCCGTGACCACGTGTGATATGATATCTATACGACTGATAGACATATATTTCCAAATACACACATATAGTCACGCCTATATGAAGGGGTAGGCAGAGGCATAGTATACGCCCACAATTTTCACCTTTAGCTTTATGTCCCACGTAATTATTACCTAGGCAGTGAACCTATTGCCGTACACCTAAACATATTAGGTATACCAAAGAAAACACCCAAACTGCTGAAACAAACATTTGTGATCACATATTCAGACCAACGCGAGACATATTGGTACATGAAAAAATAGCGTGCATATTCATAAACATGTATGTACATATGCATGTAAGTCTTAGATCATTTCAATGTATGTAAAATTACTTAAATTTGGGTGGCTATGACATACAAGTATTACCTATATGCCCACATTACACCTTTTTAGAACTCTCATAAACTGAAACATGTTGTTTGTTACGTAATATTACTGAAAGTTAAATTATAGTCCTATTTTATTGCGAATTGTTTAATAAAATCACTTACAGAATTCGTAGGCAACACCCAAAAGGTCTTCAAACAAAGCTCTTAAAAAGATTAAATTAACTCTGTTATTGTAACGTATTTTATTGCTGCTCTGCTCCTATTCATCGGCGTGGGATGTTTTATATACCTACTAGTATTTTATAGAGGAAAGATTTAATTTTTTGGTTGTAAGCATCGAATAGGCTCTGAAACTACTGAACCGATATTCCCGGTGAACATTATGCTATATATTATACCCCGTATTCCCACGGAAACGGGAACTACGTGAGTAAAACCGCTGACGTCCACTAGTATATCATAAAATTAGCTGACCCTTGTAACTTCGTTGCCGTCACATAAGGTCTATGAAAGGAGAGGTATTTCTTCACCAGACTGAGGACTGACAGGAGCGTGTGAAACTGCCCTGTTTGCTTAATCATAAAAGAGCTTAAAGATTCAGTCTATTGTAAAATAATTCAGTCCACGCTGAAGGCGACCCTTAATCTTTACACTCTTTATGATTATATTATATTCTCAGATTGTGCCAAGCAGGTATCATTCAAATCCATTCAGTAGTTGCGTGATACTTATCCAGGATACAGACAGACAGATGAAAAGAAAAGTTTAAATTACATTTTCGGCTTCAGTATCGATAAGAGAATGGGCTACAATTAAAATTTTCAAAATATCTTCCATGGACAGACTCTCGACCTCCTATATATATTACTATACTCTTTGCTCTCGACCCTCTACAGTTTTATTATAATGTTTATGTAGCTTTCTTGAGTAAGAGTGCTATCGAACTATCTTTCAGTTTTTGAATTCCTGAGATTGTCGTGTTCAACCAAACAAACAATAAATTCGTCTTTCTATATACTATAATATTTTAAGAGGAAAGATTTCATTGTTTGTTTGCATCGAATAGGTTCCAAAGCTACTACCACGGTTTAAAAAATTCTTTCACTGTTGGGAAGCTACACTCTTTGCGGTGAACATAGGCTATATTTTTATTCCCGTATTCCCACAGGAACGGGCACTTCGCGGGTGAAACCGCGTGACATCCGCTAGTTAAATTATAAAAATTCGATTAAAACAATTTGTATTGTGTTTGTTGTCAGATCTTTTTATTTATTCAATGAATTTTGATTATTTAATAAAAATTTAATCAAACTTAAATCGACTATAAATTAAATAGTAGGTATCACTGTCATTATCAAAATAACATTTCACGTCAGCGTAGCACATCACTGTGTCTATTGCGGTTAGAGGTGTAAAAGTAACGAAAAAAGACGTACCCGCATGTTTTCGTTACTTTAACAATTAGTACTCGTTACTATCGTATCGTTACGTTACTTCTTACATCTTATAGCATGCCATGTTACTACCCGTTCGCTCTAACTTTGCCGCTGGCGTAGAGGCGTATACCCGAATTGTTAATTAGACGAAGTAAATTGACAGTATCAAATATCACTTCGTTATAGAAAATACCCAACATTGTATGAAGAAGTGACATTAGTTGCTGTCAATTTACTTCGTCTAATTAAAAATTCGACTTTAGTATGGAGCCGAGCGGCAAAGTTAGAGCGAACAAGCAGTACGTTAGAGCAACGATTTGAGTCGTATTGCTTACGCACACATTTCGACATCGCAATAAATTACGCATCAATTATAATGAAAGAGCAACAAATCGGTGTCAAAATTATTTATTGGCATTAAAATAATGGAATATTCTCACGATAATCAACATAAAAGTAGTTTTGCTTAAAATTATTCAATTAAACATAAAAAAACATGTTTTAAACCAAATTGAAACAACAACTGTTTCTAACGTATGTTTTAAATTCACAGAATAAGTGCGCGCATGCGTATTGCGTTTCGTTTATACGTTTCAATTCAATACTCACACGCATCAACGGTTCTTACTTGCGTGAACGGAAACAGTGTAGTTACCCATACGAAATGTGCGAGTAACGAAACGCATTCGTGAGTAACGTTTCGTTACTTCGTACTAGATGGTGCACCCGTTACTCAGTACCGAATTCATACGGTTTGTCACAGCCTGTGGTCACAGCCACAGAGTATATTGAATATATGGAGATAGAGTGTAAGCTCGATGGTTGGCGATTGCAGCGCCTCAAGCGACTAGGGACAGAGTTAAAAATTTCGTATACATAACCATAACCAAAGTACTTAAGATCTGTATACATACGTATAGCTACATATTTAGTGTATTGTACATACGTATAGCTACATATTTAGTGTATTGTACATACGTATAGCTACTTATTTAGTACTATTTTAAGGCTTTCAAAAGTTATTGAGAATACAAATTGAAATAAAACTAATTCTAACGGATTCAATCGTGGTTTATTATTATTAGTTTTGGTCGTTTAGACTGAATCCATCACAATTAATTTTATGTCTACTTGCATTTTTTATTATAACGGAAATTCTACTAATATTATAAATGTGAAAGTTAGTAAAGATGTTTGAATGTTTGTTACTCAATCACGATCTAACGGCTGAACGGATTGGGCTGAAATTTGGTACAGAGATAGCTTATAGTCTGGAATAACATATAGGCTTTACATTACGGAAAAATATTCTCACGGGAAGCGGGATCGGGTACCGATATCACGGGAAGTAGGATCGGGTACCGATATCAAGGGAAGCGGGATCGGGTACCGATATCACGCGGCCAAGCCGCGGATATCAGCTAGTAATTAAATAAATAAGTACAAGAAATATGCGACATATATTATTTATTGTGTCTTTTTTTATAATATTCAAAGCATTGTTTTTGAATAATATCTTCTTCTGAAAACGTAGTTTTCATTCCATTTAATAATTTGTTGCAGTCTTTGCACCAAGTGTATAAAAATAAATTACATGATAATTCTTCAATGAACTCAACTACTTTTTTTTTGTGTAGCGGACATGTAATAAAATTATAATTATAATTGATGCTAATTAGTGTCTTAATGTAATTTTTAATGCCTTTTTCTTTATTTCTTTTTCTAATTATATGCATGGTTGTATCTTGTATTACAGAAAAGTATTCTATTGCATTATCGGTGGGATATGTCAAATATTGAACACTTTGTTCATATTCTTTGCAAGCAATTGCACTTTGTCTGTCAATGTTTTTTTTAATAAAACACGCTGTACAGGATTCGCAATTTTTAAATATTTTCAATTTAGCTTGCTTTATTACATATCCGGATACATATTCCAATGCAGACCATAATATAGGATTGTCCTTTTTCATTTTAATTTTTTTACATTCGTAATTTAAATCATTTAGTTCAATTTCTTCGCATTCTAATTCGGCAGGTGGCAAATTTTGAAAAAAAATCTTTTTTAATGATGAAAACATTGAACATTTGTCCTTTTCACAATTTGCACCAGGGGAGTGTCTTCCACTAAAATTATTTATCAATAGTGATGCAAACGCTGATTCAAAGGCTGCACATGTAGGATTGTTGTTCCGATATCCATGACTACGAATACATCCAAAAAAGTTTTCTAATGGGTCTTGATTGAAATGTCGCAGCCATATTGACTTTACATTGTAGCTGTTAAACAATTTATTTTTTAAATATTCCAAATTTTCTAGGGTTCGTATCCAATTAGTAATAGAAGGCACTGTTTTATTCTTGGTATCAATAAAACTCATTGTTTTTAAAACAGCCTTTGCCTCATCCCATAACTTCTGATGGGTAGAATTTGGTGTCAGAGGTCCAAGCAACTTTTTGCCTGGTTTATTCTTATAATTATGGTAACTTCCGTTTACAGAATCAAATAATTCGTCAAAGAAAATCAGTACTCTGGCAGTCTCCGTAGCATCTTCTACTAATATTCCTTTTCCTGAAACATATTAGTACATGTTATTTATACAATTCACTATAATATTATGAACACACAGAAGTCCTTATCGCGTCAAATCATAACCCTCCTTTTGCGCAGTCGGTTAAAAAGTAGCCTATGTTCTTACCAGGGTCTCAAACGTGAAAGCGTAACAGACTGACAGAGTTACTTTCGCATTTATAATATTAGTAGGGAAGTAGGGATTGAGATTATTTACGTTGAGTTATGTACTTAACCGAATGGATTATACAATGATGCATAATTTTTCTAAATATATACATATTACACATTGTTTACATAATATCAAATACATATATACTTAATTAAGTTTAACAGAACTACTAACTTGCTAGATATCCCATGAATACTGCAGTTGAGTGGCTGAGTACTTGAGCAGCACATTTCACTTTCATTTTTCTCATTTTTTTCGGATTTATATGACTTTCTGTCAATTTCGGTAGCATACGAAGTCCATCAAACCCAGGGTCTTCTTTAAGTAGCATTTCTAAATGTTCCCATTTAGCAATATTAACTTCATTTTTAATGGTACATTTTAAATTCTTAGTTATTAGATTGTTGCGGATGCCTTTGAGTAGGTGAGGTGGATCAAATAAAGGTATGATTTCTTCTCCATTAATTTCAAATACATCTCTTCTAAATTCGTCATTACGGCGTAAATAGTCTGCCTTGGTATTTTGTACTAGTTTATTGATAGCACTCACGTTAGTAGATCCTTGATCACAAATAGTAGTCAATACTTTAAAACCAATACACTGTAATTTTTTAATGATCTCTTCAATTTGTTGAGCAAGTTCTATTGCAGATGTGGTTCCACGACAAAAGGTATAAGACACTGGTTGTTTATAATTGTGTTGGATTCCCCTTATCATGAATACCAATGCATGGTCTGCAATTATGTTTTCAGTGCATTTTCCATTATTCACAAACCCTGTTATCATGTCTGTCCTTCTTTTGTAGTCAAAATGCGGTGCTAAGGCAATCTCATCAAATAATAATGAGCATAGTCTTTGGTTGATTTGCATTTTGGAGGTCCTTTTTCTCAACTCATTAAATAAATTTTCATTGATACCTGGCTTTAAGCCAGCGCTTATTATCATTTTATTCAATGATAAAGGAGTTGGGAGCACAAATATATTTCTAAGCCATTTGTAGGCTCTTGGGCCTTGTTTATACAGCGCCAGTGCCATTATTTTTTCTTTATTTGTGTATCTGCGACCAGACTTCTTTTTACCTACTTCTCTGAATTGCAGACAGGTAAATATTGAAGCCGCAGTGGTAAAACGTTTTATCATTTTTTGAAAATTTATGTTCTCTGATAGATCTAATGCCTTTTTCAGTTTTGTAGCATAACTGGCTTTGGTCTTCTTCAGCCTCTGTACTTGGCGTGCGAGAACAGATACCTCAGTCGAGTAAATTCTTGATAACGATTTACCCCTTTTCTCTGAAAATTATTGCGAAATTGGATTATCATTACAAATATAGATTAAAATTAGAGGGTGTTGAGCATTATGGAATTGGTAAAATGGTAAAGTTGCGAGGTAGTAGCACAGTATAACGAGAACTATGATCTGTGGGCTGTGATAGTAGTGAGCACAACTGCTATGCACATTACATGGGATATTGAATCCCAGGTAATGTGCATAGTAGTTGTGCTCACTTGGGTTGGGTGAACATTGTTTGATTATACATACATAAATTCACGCCTCTATCCCATTGGGGTAGGTAGACACCACATGTTTCCGGTGGCTTCGATTCCCACACAGCGGCTGTGTGCCAGAATAGTACCAATCTTTGACTTTCATAATTGTTTTTAAACACCCAGACCAAATGCAAATATTCTTAATCATGCACACAAATATTTGCACTGTAAGCGAATTGAACCCGCGACCTCAGAATTGGTAGTTGAACACACTACCGTTACATCACAAAGGTTGTCCGCCTAGGTCGACCATGGTAAAGACCAAATCATTTTCACGGTGAACTAAGTACTATGGCAAAAGTACAAAACTGAATATATATATACAATTATTTGCACTTCATTATTACTAGTTGAAATTTCTGGCAAGATTTCTGAAAAACAATGCAATTGGAATAAAAAATCTATTGACATTGAATTGATTGTGAAAGCATAACAGACAGACAGAGTTACTTTCGCATGTATATCGCTTTGAATGAAAGTATGGATTTTCAGTCAAGTGACCGCCCGCCATCTGACCTCCTCAACCCAATGAACCAGACCAATGCAAATATCCATAGTCATGCAAACAAATATTTGCATTGAGCGGGGATCGAACCGCGCCTTTTTATTTATCGCGCCATGCCACAGAGGCTGCCCTTATGTGTCTACAGTCTTATAATGATCTCAGACAACAAATTAAATAAGGCAGATTATAATAATCTGCCTTATTTAATTTGTTGTCTGTACCCTGAATAAAAGAAAATAAACATTACATACCCCTGGAAGTCGAGGGAATTTGATCCATTTGCATATTCTGCTCAAATTGATTTGTAATGACCAATGGCTCCCTTCGATTAGTAACAAACCCTGAAAAATTATTAAAAAAAATATTAAAACTAATCATTTATATTCTAAGATTCTCGTATCACAGTGTTTGTTACTGTACTCCTCCAATATGGCTTGACCATGATTTTTATGAAATTTTTTAAGCATGAAGCTTTTACTATGGGATCTAGACAACTGATAAACATATTTATATATTTGTAACTAAATACATATTATACATAGAAAATACCCAAACTGAAACAAACATTTGTGGATCACACAAATCTTTGGACCGCCACAGGAAGGCCAGTAGGCAGTTAACTACCCTATGCCACAGAGGCAGTCAAATACAGCATTTAAAAATACCCCTAATTTTTACAAGCCCTATCAACCCTTATTTTGTAACAGTAATATTAGTATATGGCAAAATGGCAAAACAAAGTTTGCAAGGCATGAAATTTTATATGCACATCATCGGTAGGTCTGAGATTTGGTCAAAATCTATTTTCATACAGTCTAAATCTAAGGGTGGTCTGAGTTGTATAGTGCAACCACTTAATACACAGAAAATCAATCATATTCCAAATCAATTAGATACATAATTGGTAGCTTCTTACCTGCCATATGCAATGTTGGTATAGCAGTAGTAGTCAACATTTTGATAGATATGTACTGTGGCATGAAATGACGTTCGCAAATTCTGCGGTTCTTAAATATTGCACTGTTTTCCAGTGCCAATATATCACCCCCAATGGCATACAGCCAAGTGCGAAATCTCTCTGGTTCCTTGCATGGGTTTGGGAACTTATGCAATCGAACCTCTGGGCCTGTCCAATAGAAACACATTGATTTTTAGTATAATAGAATTTAGGAAATATAAAGCTATCAGAATTATAGAATAGGTAAATTAATATGAAGAAATTTAAGACAGATCTTTACATTAATTGCAAGTATGTAATAATTATCATTTATTAAGTTTTCTGTTTTTTTTTTCACAGGCTTTCCCTTTATTGAAAATCTAAGGTAAAAATGTGGGTAAAGCTTGACATAGAAAGCGTTACTTTTGAAATCAAATATATGAAAAATGTAAACTATAGTGTTTATAAATGTATGTTTACTTTTTAGTGTATACTGACTGACATTGATTGCAATAGTTTCATAGTACATACATTGAATACTTACGAGATTTATCGCAATTAGGAACACAACACCTTTTTTCAGACATTTCCAGTTCAACAATATCCAAATCACAAAACAAACAAAGTCCAAAAGCACAAGTCACAGTCAAACGCTAAAGTAAAGAAATCGAAATCCAAAAAGCAATCCAAGTAGTTAAAATACAGAAATACAGGTCTTTTACGGAAAACAAAACTAGAAATAGAAAACTTCTTTAAAAGTTTTGAAACTAAGTTTTGCCGGTTTTCTGTTTGACAGTAATGACAGTAGAGTTGACGGGTGCCGTTATTAAAAATATACAATGTTACCACCATAAATATATCTTTTTTTGAGTAAAGCGCCATCTAGTAGGTGAGGACAAAATAACACTGTTGTACCATTGAGTTTAGTAAAATGTTCTAAGCTTAACGACTGTGGTCACAGCTCTAATTGCGGTTTGCCATTTGCCGCACACGTGCTGGGAATTTGTGATATTTTTACCAAATCGTCGTATTTTATATTATTAGCGGGACGTCGCAATAAGTTCTGTAAACAGATATTGTGTGAAAACATCGAATCATCACTTCTTTTAGCTTGTAAGTATAAAATTAAAATTATTTTGACATGCTGGGGTGGGGCAAAATGTCTATTGAAAAAGCACCGCCACGTGTCCTAAATTTATTTTTTCTTTATTTTATCTCTGATTAGAGGTTAAAACAGACCAAAGAATGTTTAATTTTGGTTACAATGATTTACAAATAAATTTTTACCGATGATTTTAGGACGTCGATGTCTATCTTTGGCGTAACTATTTTGTTTTCACTTCATCGATTATTTTTTTGCGCCGGTTTTTTCTTTGAATACACCGTAATGTTCTATGAAATATCCTAATTCTTACCTTTAATGAGTCAATCTTTTGACGGAGCTTATAATAATTTCAATTTAAAACTCATAATTATTATAACCTGCGAAATAACACATACCGCTCGTAAGCATATAAATATTGACAATCTAGGAGTCATCTGACCATTTTCTATAACTCGGCGTCTTTATTTACTCTTATTCATACTGATTTAGTAGTGTTCACAGCTGTAAAAAGTAATGAAGGTAGTTATTTAGTTGGCTCCCCTATTTTAAGTATGATTTGTCCAATTGGACAATCCCCTGCCTACATACACCAATCCTTTACAAAAAATGCTCACAATAGAGTTACCTTTTATTGAATCTATTGATATTTTTTCTATATTTGTTTTGTAGGGTAGTTACCTGCATTACTAAACAATACCTTTTATAATGCCTTGGCTTCAGGTTGGGTAAATCACACTATTGGTAGAGTATTGAATAAGTTCTACAATGTGGTTAAAGGTTGTTGTACAATGAATTTCTTTTAAGCACATTTCTTATTGTTATTCTACTGGTTTTAAACAATCTAATTGAGTAAACAATACCAAGATTATTTCATTCACTTTTATGTGGTAACCATGATTGCTAAGAACTTCTCATCTTTATGATCTCATTCAGCTTAACAGCTACTGCTCTATTTCCTTATCTCATATAGTCATTATAACTGTTCAATGCAGTGAATAGTATAGAATGCAAGTAAGGTAATTCCCCTTAGATGAATGGTGTAGTACTAAGCTTAGCTCTGTGGAATTCCCCTATGGCCTCACTAAGCACTTTATAGACATGTCAGAGAGACCTATCATATATCATTTTAATGTGTTGCAACATCTACGTTCAAGACCTTATTTCACTTAACTATTTCTGCGTCACCCTAGGTGCAGCGCAGATGACAGACTTTTGTGCGACCAAGTCTACAGCACACAAAGAAATTTGCATGGTGTATTTGCCATTACGGATTTTTCATAGACGGTGTGTCATGAATAGTCTATGCTGCACTTTAGGTTAACTGGGAGAAAATACATATGAATAAATAATATTTGGCCAATCCCGGGATTTGAACCACGAGACCAAAGACAGCACTTGCCCTGCCACCACTTTAGTTAGATTTTTTCCGTTTCCACTGAGATAAGTCCTCCATATAGGGAATCGATGCATGGTTTTTAAATTTACACATCAACAGTTACCTACCTATTACCTATTGTCATGATGTGATCATTTGTCCGTTATTATGACTGGCATGGTACTTATTCAATGTTTTAACTTAAAAAATATGTCCTCACCATGAATAAGGAAAATATTTTCTTTGATTGTAGGAAATTGTTTATATATTTCCAATACATTTTTCTTCATAGTTTGAGAAGTGTTAAGGAAGTTTTGGGACAATATTTTTGTATGGGTGAAAAACCTTGACCTTTCCCACTGTACCCTGTACTTTGTAATTGTTTCACAAATATCTGTGTACAACTTGCACATATTTCAGTATGTTCTTGCCCTGTAGTCTCCTATTGGTTGAGCATGCCAACATCTACTTTTTTTTTATCCAGAATTGAGTCTGTTAAAGTTATAAGCCCAGAGTGTATGTCATAAAGCTGGTGCTGATTTTGAGACATGGGTATATCTTATTTTTATACAAGTGAGAAGGCAGATAAGTAAAAGGCTGTGGAAATTTGAGAAACTGGATGTGTGACATGCGCGCTGCCTACCCTATTATCGCAGCTGTAGAAAGAAGCTACTGTTGAATTTTTTCTAAGCGCACAAATGTCAATTCATAAGTATCGAACATAGTGTAAGATGTTTAAGAATGATAGTTTAGCAGGGCTAATCAGCCCCTTTATTTTACTATTCACTTCAAAAGAAAGGAGATACACCCTCAACCCTCTAGAAGTGAAATAAAACCTGTTCGTCACGGCAGAGTCCGTGCCGAACAGGTTTTATTGTCTCCGGTGTAGCCTTGGGAATATCCTTGTGATGGGTCACCGAGACTCCCTCCTTTAGGGCACCGAACCACACTACCAAATAACACCCAAAGAGACGAAATACCCGAAACCCCTAGGTAAGCCCGCAGTGGTAGTTAAGTTCTGTAGGACCTGGGACGTCCTTCCGAGGGCTTACAAGGGACTCGCGGCATCGGGCAGAAACTCCATGCAAATGATTCCTTTTCAATTCTGTCACCTACACTAAAAACTCGTTATGTTTGTACAGAGCTTTTTTTTTTTTTTTTTTTTTTTTTTTTAACGTGAGGGAAAATCCTCGTAGGATGCTATGCCGGACTCTTACCGACTAAAAAACCTCACGTAACGCCCAACAGCCAATGGTTGAGAGCCCCGGGTAAGCCCTCAGGAAGGATGTCCCGTGACTCCCAACAGACCTACGGCCGCCAATGCGGCCTCGCCCAGGGGGTGGTTCGGGTGCAATCCCGCGTCTATGGGGGGTTTCGGGTGTGACCCCGCTTCTAAGGGGGGGCGTGCGTGAGTGCTCACGTCACGCTGCCGTCATGGGCCTGCTTCTGTAAGGACGGTGAGCGGCCCTCCCACCGTCCTCAGACCCTCGGTCATGGAGGCCGATAGTCCTCGGCGAAGACACGTCGGCGGCGCCCGGGGCGCCGACTGCGGAACTCGGGTGGGAGAGTTCTCTCCCGCACCCGGCCCGCCGCCTCCTTCGCGAGCATGACCTGCTCGCAGAACGAGGCGGCGCAGTCCCACTTACTCCCGCTGGAGAGCATGGCTCGCACCATGGCCTCAAGCGAGAGGGTGTCCACGCCCAGACCCACTACGAGGACCTGTCGCTGTTGTGCCCACGCCGTGCACTCCACCAGTGTGTGGAGCGCCGTGTCATCGCTGCGGTCCTCGCAGTGCTGACATTCGGCCGTGGTTTCCCGGTGTTTTCGCCACAGATACCTACCGAAGCTACCGTGCCCGGCAAGCATCTGTGTCAACCGGTAGGAGAGAGCACCGTGTCTTCTCTCCAGCCACTCGTCCATGACCGGTCTGACGGCCGCGATTGTGGCGAATCCCCCCTTTGGTTGCTCAAGTCGCATGTTCCATGTCTCCAGGGTTTCCTGGTGGAGCAGGGTCCGCTGGGCCTCGATTTTTCGAGACGCAGGCCTTTGGCCCCGCTCCAGCGCCTCCTTGCGCCATCTGAACAGTGACGCAAGGGCTCTCGCTGTTTGTACAGAGCTTGAATGTGTGTGTGACCACTAAGGTTAAGCAAACGTTCCCTCAAAATATCCTCCAACTTACGACAGCTTTGGCGGGGGTGGGGAAGCTAGCTCAGTGGGAGGCAGGGAGTTGCCTATCTGCATGTCAATCAATCAAATCAGCCTGTGGCAGTCCACTACTAGACGTAAAGTAATTAAACGAAGTAAATTGACAGCAACTAATGTCACTTCGTCATAGAAAATAAGCAACTTTGTATGAAGAAGTGACATTAGTTGCTGTCAATTTACTTCGTCTAAGTAAAAATTCGACTATAGGCCTCTCCCAAATTTCGCCACAATACACGGTCCTGCGCCTTCCGCATCCAGTTCGTCCCTGTGACCTTTTTTAGGTCGTCAGTCCATCTGGCGGGGTCGTCCCACCCCAATGTACCAAGTCGCGGTCTCCACTCTAGAACTCTACCAACCATCGGTTCTCCTACAGATGTGTATCTGCATGTAACACTATTATATTATCTTTAGACTGCCTCTGTTGCGCAGTCGGTAGTGACACCGCCTGCGGCGGTGGAGGTCGTGGGTTCGATTCCCACCGGAGACAAATATTTGTGTGACCCATAAATGTTTGTCTCAAGAGTCTGGGTGTTTCTATGTATAATATGTATGTATTTAAAAAGTATATAAGTATTAATATCCGTGGTCTGATGCCCATAACGCAAGCAGGTTATTCTTAGCTTACTTTGGGATCAGATAGCGTTGTGTGAAATGTCCGCGAATATTTATTATTATTTATCTTTGGTCGCGGCCGCAGACTAGATGATAGTGCACCGTGAGGAGTTCGACATAGCTTCCAAGAGGATATGCAACGTAAAAAATATTCTCATAGGTCCTAGGACTTAGCTGGCTCACCCTTCGTATCTATGTATGTATGTACTTACTGTGTACATGTATTTGTTTCGGTTACCGAAGTCACAGTATAAATATATGTTGTTTAACCAGTATTCTAGCTCCCTACAAACGGACGAAGCGCAAGCTATACCTACGATTCTCGTTTTTGGCAAGCCTTTCAGCACGCAAGCAGCGTCCGCAGTCGCGATTGTGCCGAGTAGACGAATGGACGGTGTGTCGTTTTTTAAATAGTAACCGCGCGTGTTTTATTTACTAAAAATATTTAATATCACAACTAGAGTCTAATGTGCTTGTTTTGGTTGCATGAATTCGTCAATAACGCACCCAGAGATAACGTTTTTTAGATTACCTGGAAACTCCGAAAGGTAAGACTATAAATTGATTTTACTTAAGTACTAATTGGTACTAAACTACTAGTTGACTAAAGTTAAACAAAGTGATTGACACGAGTGAACTAGGTAGTTTCATGAAGTAGGTATGTTTGTGTTTAAAACTAGACTTGTGCTTGCTCAGTCAGGGAACGGTGCGATCCAATATAGTACAATATCCAAAAAAAAAACTAGTTCAGAACTCTAGTACGTGTATAGTCCGTTCACAGTTTATTTACCTCTCACAGATCGTTTTCTGTATGTTGGTATTGCAGTAAAGTCCCCCTATGAGTGCCAGCTTAAGACATTTTGCCGCGTAATAGGGGAGATTGTAAAATGTAAACGTTAGCACTAACAATTATTTTTTAATGTAAATATCTAATTATCAATATACATAACTTCAATAAACACGTGATTTTGATACTATAAGATTGTACTTAACTTTTGTTTTTATTGATATGGATATTTTAAAAAGACACTGATTACCATCAGCAAGGACGGCGAAGTTACTCCTTCCACATCTCAAATAATTTCCGCGCCCGAAAACGGCAACAAAAAAGAAAATAAGTTTCGACTTTACGGTTAGAGTACATGGGATAAACAAAAACTTAGTATGGTAACACGAAAATCACGCAAGCCAACATCAGCGCTAGAGGTAAATTAACTATGAACGGACTATAGGTAGTACATTTAGTTCCGTTGTCAGTTCGTAGTTATTTAATTGTGAGCAATGATTTAGGTATGTTTCAAGAGTATTCATTTCTTTGTTGATGACCGATGTTACAGTACACTTAGCACCGTATGACTTTGATTGACAGCATTTTTGTTACCTTTGATTTTTATTACACGCATAGAGACAAATATGAACTTCCAAAATTTAACACAACATGACAATGTACGAAAAGTACTAGTGTACCTACTAGAGACTGACTCTATTTTCTATCACTGACGAAACATGTGTGATGAGCCGATTATTATTGTCTACGTCGCTTACTCGTTTTCAAATTTCTGTACCCGTCTCACTCAATCGTTAGTAGATAACGGGCGCTGCGCCGCCACGCCGCCGCCCCGCGCCGCCAGCCGTTGCGGGGATATTATATTATTACTCACAAAGTATTTTTTGTTTAAATAAAAAGGTACATATTTACTCGAAATGAAAGCCGGTTGTCAGTAAAACGACAATCCTTAATACAAATTGAAGGCCTTATTGGCGGATTGAAAAATTTAACTGCATTAGGCTCACTATCTATTACGCGGTACGTAAAACTATAAGGTAAAATGTGGGCGTATACTATGCCTCTGCCTACACCTTCGGGGATAAAGGCGTGACTATTTGAATGTATGTATGTACATATTTACAATCACAATATTAAATAGAAAGTCAAAGTAGGCACATATTATTAAAATGCTATAGGTGGGCAGCCCTATCGCATGCTTAGACTCTGCAATAGACTCTAGTAGTAGTATTAAATATTTTTAGTAAATAAACCTCGCGCGGTTACTATCTAAAAAACCCTAAAAACGACACACCGTCCATTCGTCTACTCGGCACAATCGCGACTGCGGCGCCTGCTTGCGTGCTGAAAGGCCTGCCGAAAACGAGACTCGTAGGTATAGTTTGCGCTTCGTCCGTTTGTAGGGAGCTACAATACTGGTTAGTACTCTTTATACTGTGGCCGAAGTCATTCAACTTTGCCAATTAAGTATCACGTAGGTAGACATTCGTTAATCTGATAAGATTATTCGGTTTTTTAGGGTTTCGTACATAAAGGGTATAAACGGAACTCTGTTAGGTTCCGAGACTTCGTTGTCCGTCTTGTCTTGTTTATAACCAGGCTAGGCTAGGCTGGCTTCGATCGTTCAAAAATAAATAAAGGTGCTTTTTTGACGTTTTTTGGTACGGAACCCAGCGTGCGCGAGTCCTGCTCGCACTGGGCCGGTTTTTACCATCCGTAACCATTTCGAGGCTGGCTTCGATCGTTCAAAAATAAATAAAGGCGGTTTTTTAACGTTTTGTGGCACAGAACTCAGCGTGCGCGAGTCCTGCTCGCACTAGGCCGGTTTTTACCATCCATAACCATTTCGGCAGTGAAAACTGATACCTAAATAGGGAATTTAAGTAATTACCTCTGACTAACAAACCTTTCCTTATGCGGACCACTGTTGAAAAATATTTTTCTAGTACTAGTATACACGAGTTGAAACTGTAATCGGAAAGCTATGTAGTCATCGATGACCTTAGCATTTAGCATAATTGCTTTACAAGCAACTATGTATATTGTAAGTAGGTACGTAATAATATACTAAGTATCCTACCTAGGTCTATTTATATATTGCTAGAGCGTGCTGGAAGTACACACGCGGGTACCCTCTGCGAGATATTTGGATTACCCATGAATAGGGTCTCGTATAGGATGTTTGATGCCGAGGACTGTTCTAGGTTCATTTGATTCATGGCACTCCCAGAGCTATAACTATCCCAATTCTTTCTTGTGAGTGGGTACTACCATTAATACTACCTCGGTAAAGTAAGAGTAACACGGAATTAAAAATTCCCCTTGGAATTGAAATAATTTAAATGAATCTGTGAAACAAATGAAGATCAGTAAAAAAACTGACGAAAAATAGCTTTTTCGTTGGTTTTTACCGTAGACTATTTAATTACCGATCTTCATTTGTTCTTCTTCCTCTTCAAAAAACAAATGAAGGGTCGGTGAATGAAAGACGAACAACCCAACACTTATTGCAGGTACTAGGTATTATTATTAGGATAGTAAACTCATCATCACACACTTCTGTTGATAAAATAGTACATTGTTTCCTACTATCGGCGGCAAATAATCCAGCGGCTCTCAATATTGTCATTAGTCATGTTGTTTTGATATCGTGCAGCTGCGGTTACTGTGCTGAATAAGCGCATAAAGTTAAAATATAGGGTAACTAGCTGACCCGCGCAACTTCGTTTGCGTCACATGAGATTGAGCAAGAGAGAGGTATGGTATTAATATTTCGAGTATTATAATGTTTCCCGTTGCATTTACCCCCGTCGCGTCGCGTCGTTTGTATTCATGAGAGCTGAACCGCATATCTTCGTTTGCGTCACATGAGAGTGAGGAGGAAAGAGGTGTTTAAAGTGATATGATGTTTCCCGTCGCTTTTACTTCCACCCTTACGTTTTTCGGTATGGAACTCATCGTGTGCTAGTCCGACTCGCACTTGACCGGCTTTTATCGTTCAGTTGACTGGGTGCCACTGCAGACCAAGTTTACTCCCGTAACGTTGCTCATACTTTAAAACTTAATAAGAGGGTTATTTTAAGTGTACCTTAAAAGATAGGCATATGCTGTTTAGGACTTTTTTTATTACTTCTTAAGAGGAACAATTTTGTAGTACTCAATTTTTACGCAACTTTAACTATTTATGCAGAGTCCGCAATGGAAGCTCTCAAAAAAAGAAATAATCCCCGTTCTCGAAACATTATTCATGGCTGCTCCGCTCCTATTCGTCTTAGCGTGATGTTATATCGCCATTAGCCAGCCTCAATAAATGGACTATTAAACTTTAACATAATTTTTGAAATGCAACCAGTAGTTTCTGAGATCCTAGCACAAACAAACTCTTCAGTTTCATTGTATCGTAAGCGACCTTTAGAGATAGACAAATTAGGTTATTGCGTGCAAACCTTAAAAGATAGACATATATCGTCGCGGACTTTTTTTTAGAACTTTTTAAGAAAAACAATTTTGTAATACACAATTTTTACCTAACTGTAACCATTTACGCAGCGTACGCCTCGGAAGCTCTCAGACGATAAAAAATATTCCCCGTTTTCAAAACATTTTTGATTACTGCTCCGCTCCTATTCGTCTTAGCGTGATGTTATATAGCCTATAGCCATCCTCGATAAATGCTCTATCAAACTGTAAAAGAATTTTTGAAATCCAACCAGTAGTTCCTGAGATCCTAGCGTTCAAACAAACAAACAAACAAACTCTTCAGCTTTATAATATTAGTATGGACTAGAAGGCGTCCCCCAGCTTAGTCGCCGTGGAGTTTTGTTCCCGTTCCTCTTCCCGTGGGAACTTACTCCCGGGATAAAAAGTAGCCTGAGTTATTTCAGGCTATATAATCTATCCCTGTATCAAATTGCAGCAAGATCCGTTTAGCCGTTAGAGTGTGATAGTGTAACTAACATACATCCGTCCGTTCTACTACCGTGAAAATTTTCACATACCTACTCAGGCACAGTTTACTTGCTAAGCTAGGGTAAGTGTAAAATTTGTATATCAAGTTTAATAGATATTTCCAAAAAAATCTTTGATAAAAAATGTTTTAAGAAACCTACCATTATTTTAAATGAAAATGTTTTAAAACTTTTGAAGGTGATTTTAACAAAATCTTTTTTTTTTTAAGTTTTTCCTGCTTGATATTCTTTGGTTGAAGCCAGAGAATACTATTATCTTCAACTTTTTCGTAACATTTTAGCTGAGCGCACATTGGAGACACGACTGTCTTAAGACTGACTTTTGCTCGATTATCGGACCGGTTTCGCAGTTTCATAGATTTAGTAAAGCGGCAGTCTGTCTGTAGACTGTCTTGTCGCCAATGTGCGCTCAGCCTTTGGTAAACTGGTTTGACTTTTCATCCAAATATAACGGTGAAGTGTGTGTGAACACTTCACGGTAATAATAACTGCCTATGCTCATTATTATATGACGAGAACCTTATTGAACCCTTAGAGCGCCTTCAAATTAGAGGCGTGAGGAAGCGCTGCAGTGGTGCCACAGTGGTGCGCTAGACGCGCCACCTTATTTAGAAGCGCCGGCGCACGTTGGATCCTGTAGTATGAGCTGGTTGGTCATTAATCAAAATTAAAAAAATGGCGGTAGATAATATTTTTTTATAGATTTAGCAAATAGAGGGTATACCACATTTATTTTATGTAATTAAAGTAGTATTGGTTGTCTAGTATACTTTTTATGATACGACAAAGTTGACCATATTTGTATTTTCCTCATAGTCAATTACGTTTTCTAAGTTTGGTGCAGTGTTGCAATACTGTATTACTTTAAAAGTAACAGGGTATAATTAATAAAAAAAATCATGAGTGATGCTGAAGGTATGTAGTATTTAAAATATATAAATTTAGTTCTTCACGATATAATTACTGCTTCATAATAATTTTTTATTTAAAAACTACTTTTTCTTAAGAAGTGCAGTTTTGATACTGTTTTTTTCGAAAAAGTGCATTTTGTCAGGGTACTAATTAGTTCTCCATAACTCGTTAGTTAGTGTATTTTATATAGTTGATATCAAAAGTTCAGACAAAATGCTCCTTTTCAAATGGCAGTGGTTTATAGTTTCACGGTAGTAGATTAAAAATATGAGCCGGTTGTGTTTCGGTTAGTTATTACACTTAACTGTGAAAATTTTCGTATTTAACATGAATGAATAGTTTTGAATTGTATTGTAGCCAATTATACAGGTTTTTTTTCGTTTTTTTTTTTCTTAGGAATAGTGGATTATCCAGTAAAAAGGAGAGATTTGTGTGACAAATTGTTTTCAATTCAATTCAAGAAATTAGATAGCAAGTTTTTAAAATTAGAGGAGATAATTATTGCAGAAACCAACTGCCCTGCTTCAGATGTAACTTCCCTTAAAGAAACACTGCATAATTTTTTTAAATCTTTTAAAATAAAATGGCAATTGTCGAACAGAATAAAAGAAAGGTTTATAAAAAATAACTCAACGTGGCTAGATGAGACTTGCATTTTTAAAAAATATATTATTAAGCAAAGGGTGAGCCCAGGTAGGCCCCCGAAGGATTTTGAGCAGTGTAGTGACCGCAGTAAGCGTAGGAAGACCGAAATTTTACGTGCGTCCGGTTCTGGCAGTGAACTTCTTTATTCTGCTAAAATGAATTTTCGAACTGAAGGCCACTATTCCCAATTAAATAAATTAAAAGATATTTTATCACCGAAAATCACAGTAAATGAACAAGAGGCAGTATCTCCTCAAAGCGCTTTGTCTATGTTCACTGAAGCGAAATTAAGTAAGAAGCAGTATAACGTGGTACGAAGCTACGCGCCTCATATCTTTCCTTCTTACAAACGTTTGCAGGAGGCTAAAGGTGCTTGTTACCCTGCTAATGTCAATGTAACTGAAACTACTGCTCGAGTACCGCTTCAAAATTTGCTCGACCATACCGCAAGTCGCTTGCTTAAAACACAAGAAGAAGTGTTACAGTCAATATCTGAGACAGAATTAACGCTTCTATCTAAGTGGGGCTTCGACGGTAGCTCAGGTCATAGCCAGTACATGCAAAAATTCCATTCAGTATCGAGCGATGACAAATTCGCTTTTTTAACATGCATGGTCCCTTTAAAACTGATCACCAATGAATTTGAAAGCAAAATTGTGTGGTTTAATTCCCAAGCCTCATCGCCAAGGTTTTGTCGACCTCTAAGCATTGATTTTAAGCAGGAATCTGTAGAGCTTGTTAAAACCAAGAAGGAAGAGATAGATACTGAGATAAGACAACTCGTTTCTAGTGTGTTAATCATTAACGGCCGTGAATTTAAAGTTACACATACGTTGCTATTCACCATGATCGACGGTAAGGTTTGTAATAGCTTGACTGACAACAAATCTGCAATGAGATGTTTGTTGTGTAACGAGACCTCGAAAAATTTTAATAACATTGATGCCATGCTGGCACAGCCTATAGTAAACGTATCAGCGCTGTCATTTGGTCTGAGTGTTCTTCATTGCTGGATAAAGTTTTTCGAATGTTGCTTACATATAGCGTATAAATTAACAACACAAGAATGGAGACAGTCTCGGGACACGAGGGTAATCATCGATGAAAGGAAAAGAGCCATCCAACGTCAATTCCGCAATGTTACCGGGTTACTCGTAGATTTACCCAAAGCTGGTTATGGAAACACAAACGTTGGAAACTCAGCGAGACGTTTTTTTTCTAACCCCGAGCAGTCGTCTCATATAACAGGTGTGGATGAACAACTAATCAAAAGGTTTAGTATAATTTTGAAGACAATAGCCAGTGGTTACAAAATTAACACCGAAGTTTTTCATAGTTACTGCATTGAGACGGCTCATTTGTACACCCGACTTTATCCATGGTATAATATGCCTACAACCGTTCACAAAGTTTTAATTCATGGCCATGCCATAATCGCAAATGCCATAATGCCCATAGGGCTTTTGAGCGAAGAGGCTTTGGAAGCCAGAAATAAGGATTTTAAGAAATTTAGAGAATTTAACGCTCGTAAAACTTCGAGAAAGGACACTCTAACTGATGTATTTAATTTGTTTTTAATTTCTTCGGATCCAGTAGTATCGTGCTCAAGGGTTGTTAGAAAATATAAAACTACTCTTCCTAGTGAGGTGCTAGAAATGCTTTTACCAGATTAAAAGAATCCAGCCTTCATTAATCAATTTATTGTGATATATAATTATTTAAATTGTTTAAAGTGAAAAAGACATTTATATAATTTAGTAATTAATTTGGAAGTAGTAAGTTATTTTGCCTTAAAACACCTTTAATAAAGACAATTATGAAAGTTAAGGAAGCGAAAGATGTTCGCTGGAAGCGTTGCAAGTGGAAATCAGTAATCTCTGCCTACCCCAGCGAGAAATAATCGTGATTTTATGTATTTAGGTACGTATGAATGTATTATACACCTTTAAGACTTAGTTTAAGTCTCAGAACGTAGTTAAATAATATTGACCAACCATCCCATACAACAGAATCCACCGTGCGGCGCCGTGGCAGCGCCACTGACGTGCCACACGACGTGCCAACTACGCTTCTAAAAAGTGTATGACATTGACAACTAGTGGTGGCGCGTCTACGCACCACTGCAGCGCTTCTTCACGCCTCCAATTTGAAGGCGCCCTTAGGAAATACCGTCCCAATAATAGTAGGTACCTATGAGATGAACAGATAAATAAATTATCGATGCCTGCACCATGCGACCTAAGGTAGATAAGTCGCTGCCAATTGTAGGTAGATAGATAACTCACAATTCGCACGACTTATCAAAGATGGCTAAAGGTGTATTGGACATGCCAAGGTTGACAAGGTAACCTGCACCTGTGTCGGCAGCGCGTGTGTAGTGAGTGAGTGCCTTTTGTATTGCAAACGTCCTTCTGCCACGGTGGCTTGTCTGCCATCATAGTAGTATTAAAAAGTCGCTCATTTCAAGCCATTCCTAAGTATTGTGGTTCCTTCATTACATTTCTAAACCTGAGAGAAAGGTCGTAGAAATAATTTTATAATTGGGCGAAAAAATTATAAAAAGTTTGTCCGTATAATTATTACAAAAACTAATAAAATTTAATTGTATAATATTGAAAGTCGTTTACTTCTTATAGTTTGCTAACTATTTTTTTATTTTACGTAATTGGCAGATATTACAAGTTGAAAGCCTTGTAGGCTGTTTAAAAAAATTCAATAGCCGACCACAACCTTCCGTCCTATACGTTTTAACTTTACAATAATTTCGACAGCGCCAGTGTAACAACTCCATCTTGCAAGCATCTCTCGGTGACCATAGGGCTAAAGGCCTGTGGTCACTATAGACCTGTAGCCCTGTGGTCACCATAACTTATGGTGCAAAGGGAGAGAGTTACTTCCTTCGGACACGGTATTGTTTGTTATTACAATGTCTTTCAAGGAATCGTGTCATTAAATTCTGATGATGTTGAACTACCGACTAGCAGCGTGACGTCAGCCCTTCGTGTGAATGTGTTTATCAGTGTACAACAACGGATAAAACATTGTACTCTATTATTTCTAATTACATCAATATTATATGTAGACATACATACATAACATCACGCCTGTCTCCCAACGGGGTAGGCAAAGACTATGACTTTCCACTTGCTACGATCCTGGCAAACAATTTTCGCTTCTTCAACTTTCATAAGTGTCTTCATACATGCTATTCGGTTAATAAGGGTACTCTTGACCTGGCCTTTTCTCAGAAGATTATCGATTTGATCGACTTGAGTATGTCGAGATCGACCCCTACCAGTTTGCCCATTCACTCTCGCTCGCCTCATAAATCTATTTCGTCAGAATATTTCCATCCATTCTCTCCATATGTCCAAACCATCTTATCTATATATGTAGACATATAGGTAGATAACACACTCACAAACATAATAAACAGGCATATTCGTCACGCAATTATTAAATAAACATCTCTTTCTTCGTTCTCGGGTAGATTTTGAACAGTAAATGCACATGAATACAACCTTGGTGTCGCAGTGGCAAGTGCATGTCGAATTGAAATCTCGTGTTCGAATTCCTTAAACAGTTGGGTATGAGTTTTCATGTAACTACGTAGTTAGAATAATATAAGTACTAGCTGACCCGCGTAACTTCGTTTCCATGATAAATGAAGAACCGCTTGACGGATTTTGTTCAAACTTCACATAAACCATCTACTAAATAGTCCGAACAAAGCCTAAACATTTGGTTTGGATAGGTGAGCCCGTTCTTGAGTTATAAAATTACAACGAAATGTGGCATTGATTTTTATTTACATTTATTATCAGTGTTTATATTCTATAACAAAAGGTTATATTAGCTTAATTTGGGCTAGATGGCGCTGTTTAAAAACCAGCCAAGTGCGTGTCGGACTCACGCACGAAGAGATTCGTCTCTTTGACAATCACATTTGTTGAATGGGATCCCCCCTTATTTTTTTTTTACTTGAATAGAATCATCATCTTTGAAAATTTCATCGTTCTAGCTATCGCGGTTTCTGAGATGTAATACAGCCTTGTGTCAGACAGATGAACGGACAGCGGAATCTCGATAACAGGGTCCCGTTTTTACGCCCTGGACACGGAACCCTAAAAAGTATTTTTTTAATTTTAGAAGATTAAATACTATTAATTCTTTCGCAGCGTAAAGTAGAATACATGGCAATGGTGTCTGAAGCAAAGGTGAATGGAAACGAGCTGGAGCCAACTGCGGAATTGCCGCCGGCGTTGGCTGAGAAACCCGCGGGTTTGCCGCCCGGCAAGTATGCTCTCGTCGGCTGGGACATGGACACTACCGGCAGGAGACTTATCGATGAGGTATGTTAGATTAGGGCCCTTTCGGACTTACTAAAGAATCTTGGGCTTACTGAAGGGTCTTTTGGACTTACTAAAGGCTCTTTTGGGCTGACTAAATACTCTTTTGGGATTACTTAGGCTCTTTTGGGCTTACTAAAGGGTCTTTTGGACTTACTATAGACTCTTTTGGGCTTACTATAGGCTCTTTGAAAGGCAGAATAGGTGCAGGTCTCCCAAAAGATGGACAGATGACGTAATGAAAGTTGTAGGAGCCTGCTGGATGTAGGCGACACAAGACTGAACGTTGTGGCGATCCTCGGGGGAGGCCTTTGCCCAGCAGTGGTCGTCAAACTGGGTCTGATGATGAAAGAAAAGGATCTTTTAAATTCCCTACAGGCTTTTTATTGGACTTGCTGAAGGCTCTTTTGAACTTACTAAACGTTCTTTTCTACTTACCAAAGGCTATTTTGGGCTTACTTAAAGATCTTTTAAACTTAGTAAATGTTCTTTTGGAATGCACTAAAGGTTTATTTGGGACTCACTAAAGGCTCTTTTGGGCTTACTAAGAGCCGTATTAGCACAACTATTTATGCAATTGACTATGGCACTTGTTGGAATTAGCTACACATCTTAAAGTGTTAGTGGTTCTTCAAGAGGAGCGTGAAGAGGCACATCACAGGGCCGCCAACTTGAGGACCACTACCGAAAGTCTTACGGACTGTGAGACTGGCCCCCAATCGCTAGATGCGCCACGGCTTACCATCAGGCTAATGGCGACGTCAATTTGGCGAGCTAAATAAAAAAAAAAGTAAAAAAAAATTGACTTCTATACTTGCATATTTTCGATAATGGTGATATCTTACTATTTCTGGCTACCCACAACCAATTAGTTACTATCGTGAGACACTCGTTTATATTTAATTGAATCAATCAATCTTATCAGCCTATGGCAGTCACTGCCGCTCTTCTAAATTACGTCACAATACACAATTATATTAAAAAAACATAGTATATGCATTATACATACATTGCCTTTAAAAATGCCCTTAGAAGAAAATCATCAGTTCAGTCATCATAATTATTATTTAATATCTTTACTCATTGTATCTTATCTATTCTTTCTGGACCTACCGGTACTTAGAATGATAACCAACCACTTAATTACAAATTAATTGTTGACTGCACTAACATAGGTTTTCTGTACAATAAATCCTTTATTCACTGAGCAGAATTTGTATGTGGATTCATGAACTTATTTACTTAGATAATGAGTGCTTGTTTGTTGATTTATTTCATGTTTGCTGGATAATATATGGCTAGAGATGTCATTTCCAAAGCCAATTTCATGGAAAGATTAGGGATCACATTTTTATAAAAAATCAAAGGTCAAAAATTATAAGCAAAGAAGCGCAGTGCGATAAATTCAATAATATGTTATTATTTGCAGAATCTTATGGACTGTGATAGTCGTCTTCTCCCGTGAAAGCGTGAGAGTGGCCCTCCAATCGCCAGATGTCACCATGACTTTCCATCAAGCGATTGGGGGCCACTCTCACAGCGCAGGGGCCACACTCTTCAAGCGAGTGCGGCTCACAGTCCGTATCACTTCTGAAAGTGGTCGTATAGTCTAGCTAGTTGATGGCCCTGTGATGTGCCTCTTCACGCTCCGTTCTAAGAACTCTGAGTTGTAAAAAGTCGTTCCAAGTTTTTATGGTTCGACAGAAGAACGATCATGTGAATCATCCAGTTCTGGCAAAGATTCTTTCATAATAGGCGAAAACTCCAAACAAATGATTCTTGTTCAATTCTGTCATCGTACAGAGCTTGAATATGTGCGTCTGACCAATAACGCTCAGCAAATGTTCCCTCACGACACCCGCCAACTATAATGACAGCTGTGGCGCGGGACTGGTGGGGGTGGGAAAGCTTGTTCAGAATGGTCAGTGAAGGGCAGGGAGTTGCCTATCTGTATGTAATACTATTATATTATCTTTGATAATAGTAATAGCAGTACAATTAATTTTGTCGCTTTGTTCCAGATATGTCAAATAGCCGCGTTCACGCCGAAACAATCGTACTCTCAGTACATAATGCCTTACGGGGACTTGAACCCGGGCGCACGGCGTCGCCACAACGTGAGAGTGGTCACCGTGGGACGGTACCGCATGCTTAAAGATACTAATACTCATAAGGTAAGTTCATGTTAATAACCCCTGTGGAGCTGTGACTCCGAGTCACAGTAATTTCACCTCTGCTAATTGACCTGCCCCCTTAGACAAGTGGCACAAGCGAAAATTGTGCCACTTGTCTAAGGGGGCTGAACAATATGCCGTAGTTATATCAAATTCTCGGATCGGTCAAACCGTTTGGAAGCTACGCTACGTGTAACAATCACTAAACTATCCCATTTCTGGTTGATCTATGACGAACAACCTGAAGTATATATTAAAACTTATTTTTCATTTCTAATTTTTCTTGCATTTTTATGGAAAAGTATGCATATTTATCCACTTGGCAGTGAATATTACCATAATGTGAAACAAATAACTCCCTTCTGCAATAAAAAAAACTACATTTCTAAAGAGAAGGTCTCTGTATTTTCTGCATATTATGTAAGTAACTTACTCCAGTAATAAAACCTGTGTTTTTATGTTGCAGATATTAAAAACGAAGTCTGAGATCTCCGCACTGACGGACTTCTTGGACTGGCTGGAGAAAGAGAAGGGAGATGGTAGTGTTATCCTTATTTACCACGAGCCAAGACGTCTTAGCCCCACTATGCTGCTCGAAGCACTCACTAGGTAACTATGACATTATTTTCTGAATATTTTTCCATTTATACTTAGGAATCAGATAAAAACATACATCATAAATTATTGAAATCGTCCCTTTTTTTTTTAAATTCTGTGTTAGAAGTAATAGTGTAAGAACATTATGATACCTTTGAGAATGCTATAAAGTGAAACCGGTCAGGTGTTGTTAAAGCATTGTTAAAGCAAAGCAATTGTGGAATGTAAGTGCAAGTGTGTGTTTCAATAATGTATGTAATCTTGTCTCAATAGCTACTGCCCGTTCGCTCTAACTTTGCCGCTCGGCTCTATACTAAAGTCGAATTTTTGATTAGATGAAGTAAATTAACAGCAACTAATGTCACTTTTTCTTGTAGTGTTGCGTATTTTCTATGACGAAGTGACATTAGCTACTGTCAATTTACTTCGTATAATTAACAATTCGGGTTTACGCCTCTACGCCAGCGGCAAAGTTAGAGCGAACGGGTAGTACGAAAACTGTTAAATTCTGCCATAGCCGATACATGCATTCATAATAGTCACGCCTTTATCCCCGAAGGGGTAGGCAGAAAGAAGAGTCATGTTATACGTCCACCTTTCACCTTATAGTCTTATGTCCCACGTAATGCGGGCTGTGTCCCACGTAATGGCGCCGATGCATGGGCCTTATATTCAGTACGATTGCGATTCTGTTCGACCACAATCGAAAAGCCTTGAGCCCTAGCTGTTTAGGCAGGTCCTGACAGTCGCTCGACAGATATTTTGTAGTGTAATAAAATAGTGGTGGACCCAACCGGTGATTCCCATTAGTTCTATAGAACTGTGACGTCATAGAACTGTTGAAACGTTTTTCTCCCTGTTTTTCTATGATAGATCAGATGCAATTAAATTTGTCCCATTTGTTCCATAGAAAAAATAATACTTTTGCTTAATTGGAAACCTCGATCTCCATGTTCTACAAGTTCCCTTTTTACATGTCTCTAAATGCCTTTCACACATTTTTTATTCCAACTCCTATTTCCATAACCAGTTTTACTTACATACATACTTACCTTTCGGACCATTAGGTTGAATTTTCAAAATGTTGAATTCCCATAATGTTGACATTACATATTATGAGGTACCTAATACAACGCCCCCGCCACACTGGACCTTAGTGTCCTAGTCCTATATCGGAACAACTTATGACAAATATATTAATTCACTCAATAAACATTAACGAGGGTCTATAGCTCTCTAATTAGTGTATTCACGATACTGGTGTAAATCTTAAGAAATTTATGTTTTTTAATTTCATCGGCAAAGAAAAGCTCAGCAACCAAGACTGTTATAACGACTATAACGACTCATCACAAAATAGAACAAATAGGACAAAATGTTTTAACAGTTCTATCGTAGTTCTATGGAACAAATGGGACAAATTTAGTTGCATCTGATCTATCATAGAAAAACAGGGACAAAAATGTTTCAACAGTTCTATGACGTCACATTTCTATAGAACTAATGGGAGACACCCGACCCAACAATCAAATCAACCTCTCACAGTAGACTGATGGGCCGCCTCCAAAAATTTTGAGAGGATGATCAACTTTAATATAGCACACTAGCCAAATGGATTGGTAGATGGATTTGTTTAGAGTTGAAATTGAACACCCCAAACCTACTTTGTATTGTAAGGGTGAAAGCCCCAACAACACCAATACTGTGTTCACCTCCGTATCACGCTGTGGACCCGGCCTCCCAAAATAAAAATAACTAAATAAAATAAAATTTATTCCCTTTGAAATTTAAAAAAAAAAGATTTAGGTTTGTCAAAATTTTTGTGACTCTACCGGGGGTTCGGAAATGCTACAGACTGAGAAGAACACCCCAAGAAACTTAGTCCGGTTCCTCTTAATTCATCTTAGTATCTAATACATCCCTGTTGTGAATCCATGGAATGTTATGAATTTGGTCTCTTGAAGATTGAAATGGATACTTAATAAATTATGTACTCGATTGTACGTATACGATCTCGTGCACGTCTACGTATACCAGTTGCGTATGCATAGATTTGCATGGGTGTGTTTTGATCTTTATACTTTTGGTACCAAGTGCCGAAATGTTACATACATATACAGGGTGTTCCAGAAGTCGACGTCAAGCCGGAATCGGGTAACAGGCTAGGTCATAATAGTTATCAGAAAAATATTTTAAAAAATCTGGGTCTTGTATTTTTGAAAATTGCAAGTAACTTTAAAAGTTAGCGCGTTTAATAAGGATTCTAAAACTGTAAAACACTCACTAGTTTATTTCTCGTATTGCGGCCATTTTTTAACCGACTTCCAAAAAAGGAGGAGGTTCTCAATTCGTCTATTTTTTTTTAATATTCCAATAAAAACAGTTTTTAAGTGTTTTATTACTGTACTTAGAAGTGATTCTGATGTGCCTGTGGTTTTCCACAAGGCCGTAACTCTTAATAACATACATACATACATATGGTCACGCCTTTATCCCCGAAGGGGTAGGCAGCGGCATATTATATGCCCACATTTCACCTTTGTATAATTTGTCCCACGTAATAGGTGGTGAGCCGTATTGCCGTGTTTAAATGGACAGGCGCAGGTTGTGACTGCCTGCTGTTGAAATAAAGCCTTCAACTTAGCTTAACGACTGCCATCTTACTGGCAACTGGGACCAACGGCTTAACGTGCCTTCCGAAGCACGGAAACGCTCAAATAAATGTCAAAAAGTGATCACATGGATGGTCACCCATCCATGGACCGGCCATAGTGAAAGTTGCTTACTGCAGTGATCGTTTACAGAACACTGAGTCCGCGGGGCCACGAGCGCTTGCTCTTAATAAGATTTTTTGAAATATTTTTCTGACAACTATTATGACCTAGCCTGTTAGCCGATTCCGGCTTAACGTCGACTTGTGGAACAACCTGTATATACTTAACCCGCTTACGCTCAGGGCGAGCGGATCGGACAAGCGGAAAAAAGACTGGCCGGACCGTGTTCTGTCTCTTGAGTAGCGTTTTAAGCGTCTAAAGCGCGTCCAGTTCGGTCTGGACTGGCCTTGCCCACGCTCGAGCGGTCTCTACCATGTCTTTGCTGGCGGAGGCGCCTTCGCCGCCCGCCGTCCGTGTAATGCTAATATACATAGTTTCACAGAAATCTTCCGGTTTGCAGCATATATCCCTACAAATACTCACGAACATGACCACAATTTATCACATTAAACTGTAGGCATTCTTATAACTTAAAACTAAGAAAGAATATGTGTCATGTAAAAACCCTTTCTTCCAGGTACAAGCTTCTCGACCGTTTCAAATCCATAGTAGCCGGTTTCGCGGACAGCTATGCACTGGCAGCGGACAAATGCAAGACTACAGTGAAGTCGGTGTCCCTCCGAGTGCTGGCTAGAGTACTGCTTGATGCGGACTCGCTGTCCGTAGACAGTGCCTTGGAGAGGGCCACCGCTGCTTATAGGATTGTTGAGCATCTTGCACAAGGTAAGTTGCCGTTAGAGTACCACCCTCATATAGGGGACAAAATTATCTCCTTAACTAAGGGAATTCAATTTCTTTTTTACACTGAAACTTAGAATGTTCTACCAGTACACGTTTCCTTATATAATGGGTCTTCAACTTTAGGGCTACTACTGTCAAAAGTTTTTCTGTCTCTGTTGTTGCTATATCAAAAAATACTAAAATCAGAAATAAAAACTTTTAAGTGGGGTCCCATACAACAAACGTAATTTCTTGCCACTTTTTGGTACGGAACCTTTCTTGCTCGAGTCCGACTCACACTTGCCGAGTTATTTTTTTAATATAAACAAAAAGAATTTGTCCCCAGGTGAACAACAAGAAGTGGGTGCGGGCGGCGAAGGTGCCTCAGCCAGCAAGGACATGGTAGAGACCGCTCGAGCGTGGGCGCGGCCAGTCGAGACCGAACTGGACGCGCTCATGACGCTCAAAACGCTTCTCGAGAGACAGAACACGTTCCGGCCAGTCTTCGCTCCGCTACTCCGCTCCGCTCGTCCTGAGCGTAAACGGGTTACGCAGTTGAGGCGTTTGTTAGCTGACGCTGGGTTGTTGTATGACCAGCTCAAGGACGCTTGGCAGGAGCAGAAGTTGGAAGGTATGTTGGTTGTAGTTTGTAGTGTAGCTAAGAAGGATTTGTGTTAGTTATGTTGCCCGTAATGGGTAAAAACGATGAGAATCTGTTAAACATTTTTTGTAAAAGAGCAATTTAAAAATTTACTAATGTAAATAGACATCACGATGTTTGTTACTCTTTCACGCTCTAATGGTTGAAAGGATCTGGCTGAAATTTGGTATCGGGATAGATTATAGTCTGGCATAATACATAGTCAACTTTTTATCCCGGTAACGAAAGCAAAACTCCACCTGGTCAAAGTCGCTAGCTTCATCTAGTAAATTTCATTCTCGCACAACATAATCTGGCCCAAAACTAAATCAAAAAAAGCTTGTGCACCGGGATATAGATATCTGATAAACATAATACTTATACAAATTACATATAGACATACATAAACTCAGAAACAAATATTTGCGAAATCACACTCAAATTATATTTGGTCCTATCTTTGGTTTAAATCCAACCAATGGGTAGTCTTTCATTAATATTTATTAAATTTTCAGGTTTAGAAAAACAGCTAGCGGGCTTAACGCTGTCTGCCAAAGAAGAGGACGTGAAAGAATTGCTTGAAATATTCGACTGCCATTTTGATCCCGCCAAAGAAGCTAAGGGCCCTAAACCTAGACTTCCTAGGAAAAATAGGGTGAGTTATTATTTACAATAGTGGTTTGTTGCACGCACGAAAAACTGTCACGTTCCACCTGAGCCGAACGTGCAAGCGAAAGCGCGGAATTAGGATAGAGAGGTATAATCGGCCTTAGCGTTCGGCTTGTGACGCATCTATCTTTCTTCCACTCCTTTTTTAAAAATCGCTTTAGATTAAAGCAAACAAAAATTTTCATAGCGTAAAAAATGAAGAGATTTTGAATGTGTCCTAATTGGCAGACAATTGAAATGTTGTTCCATTAATATCAATAGAGCCTTCTATTTTTTCCTTTACTTACTGATATCCTGGACCCATAAAAAGAAGTCTTCACCCATCCGAGGACCAGCTATAGCGTAAGTAACTTATTTCAGAGATCGTTTACAAAACACTGATTCAGCAGGACTACCTAACCTAACCTCAAGCTTTTCCAAGGTCCTATACACAAGTAAAGGATTGTGCATAATTATGTATTGTGTCCTTGCAGGCGACATCTTCGGCGGGTGAAGGGGAAGGAAGCACTAGTGATTCGCAGACCAGCTCCGCTCACAACTCACCTACCAAGACTAGTTCTGGTAAGATTATATCCAAATACTAGCTCACAGCTCTTCGCACTGGACTGGCTTCGTTTTTTTTCGGCCACAATTCGGGTAAAGAGAGTTCCATACCAAACATTTGTTATATGGGAGCCCCTTATTTTCTTTTTATGCGTTTAGTATCTGATGTTATAGCGAAATTTCAACTTTCTAGCTATCATGGTTCCTAGTAAGAGTCTTAGTAAAATGGTCCCGTTTTAGCCCCTCTATAGAATAGAGTGAAGAGGGGCTTATGGCGAGACTTTGTCTGTAGTCTGTGACTCTGTCGCATTAAACTTCGTCACTGGGTCACGTGGATCATCTGTTCAAAGTTTGAAATAAAATAAAAATGACACGATTCTTTCACTTTGACAATAAACGTGTTAGAGAGGGGCAGTCTGGTGAGAACTCACGGCTTTCTTGTTTACCCTTTGATTATCGAATCCTAAAATATCTTGCACCTTATTAATGTCTATGCTTATTCCAGATGCGGTGGCAGCCGATTCTAGTCAAAAGTTGCTGCCACAAGAAGCAGTGGCGGCCAACTAACGGTCGCAGTCACACACAGGTTCATAAAGTAACGCTTAGACTTTTGTACCGCAGCGGTCAGTCGCGTGAGCTGCTCTCGGGTTAGCAACAGAACTATGGACAATATTACATTTATTTATTTACTGCTGTTATTGTTACAAAACTCTGTAAATCCATACAATTATGTATAGGAAAGTGCAATTTTAGTTTAACGTTAGTACGGTGAAATAGATTATACAGCGTCACTAAGGACTTATAATGGTTAGCTTGAGTGCCTTTCCACTAGAAATGTGGTATGTTTGATAGCCACCAATCATATTTGTTGGTCCACAAGGAACGTTGACCGTTTATATCGTCAAATTGTGAAACCGGTGAATGTGATTGGTGAATTTCTCTCGTGAAAAGGCTAAGAATTAAATTTTGACATCTTTTTGTCATTCGACAAACAAGAAGGATAGCTAGTGTCAGGAACACTTGTTATGAAAGGGATAGCAACGTCAGAATTTAGTTCTTACAAACAGATCGCTTTAGTCCTTATTTACAAAGAATTAACGGACAGTTAACAATGTGCGTTGGTTCATCGCAACGGTATTTTTGTCGCTAATTCGATAGCATTACATCAGAGCCATAGGGATGTGACAAAACATTTATTCGTATTATACAACTAGGTTTAAGTCTCCTTTGGAATTGAGAGATATTTGTTTTGCATGTAACGCGATGGACGATTTTTTTTCAAATACCCACATTTTTTTTTTCTATTTTGCTTATGCATAAAGTTTCTTCTATATATAGATGATAAATAAATGTAGATGAGTGCCTTAGCAACTCAGTATATTGAGATACTTTTTATATCCGATAATACTTTGGTCTTAACACGGAGCAACGTGAACAATTTGTTGTACACGATGTCAATATATTATGCATATTTTATACGGTAGAGTTATTTTATATTAGTGCAATTATGTTACGTGGTAACGTCGAAAGTTTTATACATTTTTTAAATATAAAAATATGAATAACAGTTTTAAAATATATCTTCGGACAAAGCAATATTTATTTTGAGCATATCATTATGTGTGCAATATCGTAGAATTTTGTATGTACAAGGAAACTTCATCGAGTACAATGTAGTACTTGCTTTTATTTATTTTAAAGATTTGTTTTATTTATTTAGTTGTGTGCAATCACAGGAACGGATGGACTGATTAGAAACATCCGAAGATAAAAAGTATATTTATTTTTTTCACTTGTTCTGGCCATTGCTGTAATAATTATATGCTAACTCTATGCTAGGTCACATTTTTCGTTTGCCATAGAATATTTCCGTTCTAAAAATAAGTTTTTTTTGTTCACCATACAATAAGCGAAGTAATGGAAAAAGTGTGTACCTATTAACTTACATCTAATTTAGTTAGTTTTAACATAGACTGTACATATAATTTAATTTCTTATTTGTTCAGATCTCTAATAAATATGTAAGTCTATTTTGTTGGTTTTCTTTATTGGTTGAAGGAAGTCTTTAACAGAAATACAAATATTTAAAAAAAGTAATTTGTTTATTTCATATAGTAACAACGTCGTGTTTGGTCCAACCTTCGGCTAAATGATCCCTCACTGCTTTGTCCAATATTATCTGAAATTTTAAAGCATGGTTTAGTTTAGATAGCTGGTCTATGGACTTGTGATATATGGTCATAAACATTCATATGGGACCTGATCGGGGAAATGATTGCAGTGAAACAAGCATAATAAGCGGGATAAGCCACTCTCGAATAATGAAAGGTGGAATAATTTATAGCTCACTGAAGAATGGAAATATGGAACACTGTCAGCACATGCATTTCTCTCCTCTCACTTGGCGACCAACATGTAGGCTTCAGTCGATGACTATTTGGACATTGCCAACTTACACAGTCCAAGAGTCTTTATAATATGATGTCCACCTAGATGTCGTCATTGCTTTCCATGGCGAGCTACATATAAAAAACTAGTGGACGTCACGCTGTTTCACCCTCGTAGCTCCCGTCTCCGTGGGAATACGGGAACAAAATACAGCCTATGTTCACCGGGAAGAGTGTAGCTTGCCAACAGTGAAAGAATTTTTTAAATCAGTCCTTTAGTTTTGGAGCCTATTCAATGCACATAGTTGTACTTCAGTACCAGATCGAAACAAACAATCAAATCTTTTCTCTTACAAGTAAGTACAGATAATTCACACATACCTCTATGTCTCGACATCCTTGCATAGCTCTGCTTAGCACAACATCAAAGTAATCCATGTGTAGTCTGTGTGACATTTCTAATAGGCCAATACTACCTGTAACAAAAATAATAGCTGATCAAGTTACTGGCGGCTTGAAAAATGTCAATGGTAGGTAGTCAATCTACGCTTGTCTATTTCCACACAGCAATAGACTCCACCCACCTATATTGGTGCAGGCATGACTATAGTAAAGATCTCGGTGACTATATACCACAGGAGAAACTGCACATAGCTCAATACGCGCCCACAATATTCACACAAGCGCAATACGCGCCCACATTATTCCCACAAGCACAATACGCGCCCACATGTTCCCACAAGCGCAATACGCGCCCATATTGTTCACACAAGCACAATACGTGCCCACATGTTCCCACAAGCTCAATACGCGCCCACATTGTTCACACAAGCACAATACGTGCCCACATGTTCCCACAAGCTCAATACGCGCCCACATTGTTCGCACAAGCACAATAGGCGCCCACGATGTTCACACAAGCTCTACGCGCCCACATTGTTCCCACAAGCACAAATCGCGCCCACGATGTTCACACAAGCACAATACGCGCCCACGATGTTCACACAAGCACAATACGCGCCCACGATGTTCACACAAGCTCTACGCGCCCTCGATGTTCACACAAGCTCTACGCGCCCACATTGTTCACACAAGCGCAATCCGCGCCCACATTGTTCCCACAAACACAATACGCGCCCACATGTTCCCACAAGCTCAATACGCGTCCACGATGTTCATACAAGCTCAATACGCGCCCACGATGTTGCCAGAAGAACAATACGGACCGCCATTGACATTTGTAAGCTAGACACCTACAGCGAACATAGTGCGACTCACCAGTGCTGGGCAGACTAGCAACAGTCAACACCACTCCTCCGGCCGCTTCCTCCACGTGTCCCACATCTACCAAAGGTTCTGGTTCACCGTTCTGCCACGCCATGGATGCGGAACAAGCGCATGTGTACGCTCGGAGTGGAATACCAGCGTCGATTAACGCCAGGGTTGCGGCGTTTACACAAGCGCAATACGCTCCGCCATCTGCCTGTATAGAATAAAAGGGTTAGGTTCGGAAGATTATATTATTCTAGGTGGTAAAAGTTGTGTGTAAGCAAAACGTCTTGATTGTAAAATGACTGAAATTAATTATTATGTTATGGACCAAGTGATAGATGGGACATAATAATTAAAAGATAGACGGTGGTAAAATTTACCACCGTAAATCTATCTTTTAATTGAATTTGGGAATAAATCCTTCATTTATTTACTGATGTTTCTATGATGATTTCTGATGTTAGTGATGTTGCTGATGCTGCTGATGATGATGAGAGATGATGAACATCAATGCCGGAGGTCAACAGATTATTGAGGGGGCGACGCGACAGGCGTTTGCCAGGGTTGACGAGGCTATCGCTGAGGTAAGTGACAAAGGTATGGATCGCGCTTCGTCCGTTTGTATAAAGTTACGCTACTGGTTATACTGCGGTTGGGGGGCACTTTTTTTATGTATATGTAGGAATAGTAATATAAATACCTACATACAGTGTTAAAGAAACTAACCTGTAGAACTTCAACATAAATGTCTATTTGAGACCGTGGATATAGCTCAGTTTTGATAGCGGCTGTGAGAGCCTGTCTCAAGTGCATTGACATCTCCTGGGATTTGCGGTCACCACGCGGCCGATCCTTTCTCTCTCCTGAAAGGTATAAAACATATATTATGTTTCAAATGGTTTATTCACAAAACGCCTTTGTGACAATGTCTGCTGATCATAAAATGTCTATTACGCAGACAATTTTAACTAAAACAACACATTTAGAAAGAAATTTTTTTAAATGTATACCAGGTTTTTCTATGTTTTTCCAGACTATAATCTTGTAATCCATTTATTTATGCAAAAATAATTAAGCCCTTATTAATGTAAGTACAGTATTTTCTTCTAGAAAGAAAGAACGGAGAACTGAACTTTGAACGGGAAGGGGCCTACATTCAGCTGTGGACTGCTATAGACTGATTTGATTGATTGAGAAAGAATTTGTTTTAACATCTATGTATCCTGAAACTACTAATTGTGACAATTTACACTGATTCCCAAGACACAGGCTTATAGCCTAGTTTGGGAGCCAGGGATCCAAAACCAATGGTAGATACTTATTTTCTGTGTGTAACAATAAAAGTAATTTCTTAAACTGCCCACAGTCCACAGTTTTCATCATGGTCTTCTACCAGTGTCATTGATAATCAGATTTTTTCAGATTCAGATAGATAATTCAGACAAGAAGGTATTCTTTAACCCTATCTGAATTTGGAGCCAAGGTCTGGTTTTATTGCCTGCTAGAAGCAGCTTTGGGGGTCTTAAGTAAGTATGTACGTATGGAGAGATGCAGAGAGATAAATTAAAGATAGGTTGCGTGTTAATTTGGTCACTGTAATTTCCTGCAATATATTATCACATTCACAAACAAGTTACTACGCTAAGTGAACGCGCGAGGGTTAGGCAGGGACACACAAGCGAGCGGGCACGATGGTTAGGGACAACTGTCGAGTTTGAGACGTTTGCGCTCTAGTTCGACATTTGCGTACTCAGCAATAATGTAAGTATAGCTAGTGTGTGCCTACACGGCTATGGAAGTTTTTTACAGTATCATTGAGAGCTACTGTCATTTAATATCCCAAACCCGGGTTGTTGCCCATTACATTGGTCCCCACATACACCATTTGTAGGTTTGTGTGATTGTTTTTGGAATGCATAAGATCTTGGTGGGGTACCTTACACCCTTTTAAGAAAGTGATCAAGTAAAAGGAGTTAAGAAATAGAAGATACAGGTACGCTGCTGTGAAAAATATATAAACCAAAGTGAATTTTCAAAGAAAATACATATTATAGTCGCCTCGCTGTAACAAGGTGCGTATGACAGTTGGCAGTATGACGTTGATATCTATCAGTACCACATTACTAGGGATGTGTCGATATGCAATTAATGTTTAGAATCCTACGATAAAGGAGATAAATCACGTTCTATTTATTATTGTTATGAAAATTATTGCTATATTAATTTTTTAATTAACTAAACAGCTTAAAAAACCGGTCAAGTGAGCAGAGGTCTCCGTACCGAAAAACGACAAAAAATACGTTTGTTGTATGGGAGTCCCCTTAAATATTATATTTTTTTTGTTTTTAGTATTTGTTATTATAGCGGTAACAAAAACACATAATCTGTGAAATTTTCATCTCTCTAGCTATCACCGTTCAAAAGGTACAGCCTATCAAATGACCGGGTAACTTCGCAAGAAAAAAAAGAAGGTAACCGAGAAGAGGAAAAATATTAATAATAATAACTCAATAATATACTTTTTACAATAAAAGTTGGAACTACGGACAATATACATTTTGTTTTATCAAAATATCGACTATCCATCGTAGATGTGTATAATCCCATCACTAAAGACATCTTTGGTGTTACGTTATACTCAACAATTTGTTAATTTTTTCTTCCAAATTCATTTTATTTGTAGACTAGAATATTCTGGTTGAGTTTAATTTTATATACAGTCAACGTTCATGAGTGTGTTAGCACCTTAAGGATTATAATGGCTTGTCCGGTAAAACGCGTACCTATCTATGTGTGTCATGTTTCAACTCATACTTTTGTATGTCATACAGTATCAATACGCGAAAACATGAATGTGTGTGATGCGAAACAAAGACAACATTATGCTTGCCTTTTCATACTATTATGTTCGAAGTATGCACTGCACTGAAGCTATATAAGGTGATGCCAAAATTTGTGATTCTACGTAAGGCAGCGCGTAGCTAAGTCGGTAACGGGGCTACTACGGATAGTATTGAAATTGGATGTTCTGGGTTCGGATCTTATTTTAACCTCTTTTTGTTTTGTTTTCATTAACTTTTAGGAACAAGTTAACGGAATTAGAAATAATTATTTACAAATAGAAAAGTGCTATACTTAGGTAATTAACAATAGATCATTAATAAAACAAAAGCTTTCAGAAAATGTTTATTTCAATTTTGAAATTAAAATAATCATCCAATGTTAATTTGTGGCTATAATATTTTTATCCATAAATATACTTTTTTATAATTAATATTGCTTATTGAGGTTATAGCTTAATTATTCATTTTCTCGTGGAAAAGAGGATTGAAACTTAACCTCAACCATACAGTCTATACTAATTACAGGCCAGCACGTCCCTTGATAGGCTCAGTAGTCTCAATAGGCTTAACTGAAATTAATTAATAAAAATATTTAAACAGAATAGCTTAGCGCGGACTAAGTAGAAATAACTTTTATATAAATAAAAGCCTAAATTTTATATTATTAATATTTTGTGTGACCTCCGTTATTCTCAATACAACTCAGAAGACGTCTACGCATGGAGGCCACAATATTTGCACAGATATCTGTGCCACGTAAACTGTCCCACAACTGCATGCAGTGGGTCTTGAGCCGCTCGGGACATCTTTCATCCTGTGCTACCCATCTTTGCACCATCAAACCCCATATATTTTCAATCGGGTTTAAATCAGGGGATCGTGCTGGCCAAGGAATAACTTTAATGTCCGGATGTTGACTAAACCATTCACGAACTATGGTAGCTCGATGTATAGGACAATTATCGTGCACAAAACTTATATCATTAACACCTGGATAGACATTTCGCACTGTGGGTAACATTATATCTTCTAGCACGTCCACATAATTTGCACTATTTGCACGCGTAGATATAAATTCTAATTCACCCGGCCCTTGCGCACTAATCCACCCCCACATATTTACACTTATTCTACCAGATTCAGTGTTCGGTACTATATTGTTTTCACACCAACGAGTGTTGTCCTTACGCCACAAATGTAATCTTCCTTTTTGAGATGATTTAAACGTTTTTTCATCACAAAATATTGTTGTTTCCCAGTTAAAGTCTAAATACTCTCGTGCAAAACGTAACCGCTCCTGTTTATGCCTTTGAGTCAAAAAAGGTTTTATCGCTGGCTTTCGGTGATGTAAACCTTCAGCATGAAGTGCACGGCGAACGGTGAGTAATGACGTATGAAACTCATCGGCAAAACGTTTGGTTGGTATAAAACCATTTGTTTCATATTCCGCTACCATATAACGTCGCTGAGCCCTGTTAATAATAGCAGGTCTTCCACTTCTCCTCCGGCTCTGCAAGTTGCCCTCTTCTCGAAATCGTTTCACCCAACGACTCACGGTATTCCTCTAAAAAACAACAACTATATTACACAATTGCAACCAATGAACAAAATTGCATTACAACAATATTAATTAATTAATTAACTTACAGATAAGCCCGTCTCGTTAGAAATTTAGATATATTCAAACCATTCGAATATAGGGCCACAATATTAGCTTTTGCTTCAATACTTATATTCGACATATTGATTTATTATAGAAGAAATCTAATCGCAATAGTAGTAATAAACACGAACAGTCGTAACTGATTTCACCAACCAACAACTTCACTCACTGCAAATAAATCCATTTCATTTCAAATCCACCCTCTAAAATTTTTCGTTAAGTTTATAATGCTACTTAAGAAACATTTTTATATTCGTGTCAACATTTAAATCATAACTGTTAAATATAAAAACACAAAAAGTTAATAGTTCAAATATCAGGTTCTGAACCATCCACCCGACCATTATCATTCGTCAGCCCGCACCTTAAACCACTAAGCCACAGAGCCGCTTACGTATAAAAGTGAAATTAACAATATCTATCAACGAGTGAACAATGTGTTAACTCAAGTTAACAACAGCTAGATCGATTTTCGAATGTCATACGTTGATCGAGATATGACATCTAGCGGCTATAAGAGTAAATGTAGTTTATCATAATTCAAAACTAATATCTAGATGGCGCTGTACTCATTCTCGCATATCTCATACCGTGATCTGATTGGCCGCCACAGTTAATGTGTGTGAATTGTTGACAAAGAATAAAGTCTTAATAGTGCTGACGTGTGTGTGTGAGAGTAAGTGTGAATTGTCTTCGAAGAATAAGGTCATAAGTACGACTAGTGTTGACGCGCTATACTTTCGTCAAATTGCTATCGGACTTATGAACGCTACTGTACAACAGTGATTAATGATTTAATATATTATGAATGGGATGTAGCTGAAATATTAAGTTCATAATTGTAATTCACGGCAACTTTCAAGAGTGAAACGAAACGCGATCGACAACTGTCATACGCACCATGCTACACCGAGATGACTATAGCAAGATTTGATAAGAACCTGTGGAGAATGTAGCCATGCTGTATTGACAGTTGACAACCACTCCATCCTGTGAACTTTTTGATTTTGCTGCCTGAAACAAATCCATGAATATATTATTTTGTCAAGTGTACTACCCTAGGAAAGAAGATGATGAAAAGAACTCCCAGGACACCTTACAAAGATGTAAGTTTAATATGCAAAAGTGCTGGGACACTTCAACACAATGCAGTGCAATCTCTGCCAGGATGGTTTGTAAACCTAGTAACACCTATCTTATTGTCCTATAAACCTAATTGTCAAAACTACCTTGAGGCCTCTGTTGATCTTAGGTTAAGTAACACATAGCGATAGTGTTACTATGTGGCACTATGGAGTGCGAGTAATTAGCTCACATATAAAATGTAAATCTCAGCTTATTTTGTGGTTATAACAATAAATCAACATGTTCATCACACAAAGATTTGTTTAGTGTGAGATTTAAAGCCCCCGGTTTGTATTCAGGGACTTACTATAACAACTAAACCAGAGGCCAATACAAGAAACATATTTTGTGAAAGATTAGTAAATTATTTTGTACAGAGCCTGAAATAGTATCTAATGTCGCAGTAATCTGATGTGTTAGGATCTTCTTTCCTGGTACAATAACAAAGATATTTTGAAAAGATTAAAGGATAGTTTTAGATTTATAACTCACTTGATGTGGGCCGTAAACAGCCGCCAAAACTTTTGTATTCCCTTGTTCTAAATAAGCACTACCATCGGGTTGCGTGAAGACACCCAGTTTGCACCTAATACGACGAAGCTCGTTGGGTCTACGTCCATCTAATCGAAGTCCTTGGCTTGAAAGCAGATCAGGACCAGGCATGTTCAAGTTTTTGTAAATACCAGACAAACTTCAATTATTTTTTTCTTGAATATAAACGATATTGGCTTAACGGTACAAGACAAACTTAATCACGTGAAATTACAAAGCTTTTCAGAAGCAAAAGTAAATTTAATCAGCAATACAAATCATAATCATAATTCACAACAACAACACAACAAGCATGGCAAAACTTCACTTTCTAACGTCATGAATGTCAAATTGTCAACTGTCAATGTCATAGCACAGTTTTTCCATTTTTTCTTTGCTATTTAAATGAAGATTGGTGAAAACAAGTGAAGATCGATAAAAACAAATGCAGATCGGTGAAAACAAATGAAGATCGGATAAACAAATTAATACCCTTTCAACTGTTGAATTCAATATACGCGACATTTTCCAAATGTCCGCATCTGTTGATTTCAATATTTGAACACTTTTCCTTCAAACAGTTCGGGCTCTTCTAGCTCAGGCTGTACTATCCCGATCCTGCTCAAATTTTTATGGAGTGTTCTTAGACAGAAACGGGACAAGTATGTAGTACATTGTATGTCTGTCTGTCACAGCTGCACCTCATGATTCTCGTTTAAAAAGTGCCCTCCGTCGCGCACCATTCCGCGCGGCTAAGTGACGACGACCGGTACTGTGTTGCGTGTAATTACATTTGTGTTTGGTGTTTTTTACTTTCAAAACTTAACAAAATCGTGACTAGGTTAGAGTTTTTATTCGTAGATTGTGTATTTCATAAAGATTTTGTACCTAAAATAGTTATTTTCAACGAACATTCATTGTATTTTTACGCGCCGTCGGCGTCACGGCGGCGCGGCGCCAAGCCCATACATTTGGATGAAATACAAAGAATAAATACTGTAATGATGACAATCTATCGTTATTTTATGTATTTTTATGTATTCTTTTATTGTTTTCAAGCATTGAATGTAAAATCTATTTCAATAATTTTGTGTAAAATTGGGTCGAAATTCTCGATCATTTTTTGCAAAACTTTCAAATTTCAAATAATTCTTTCTGAAATATATTTGTATGGCAGCACACCTTTTTTTTATGTTTATCGATTAGGAAAAGTCATGTAGCTGTAGATTGTAAATTTTTATGAAATAAAATCCCCAAAAAAAATTAAAAAAAAAAAACAAAGTTACGACCACCCTTTTGGGCCTCTTTTTAAGTGCTTGGTTCATTGTTCAATTTCTAATAAACTAAACACATTTGTCAAACAAAACTCTGTGTAAAAAAAAATTAAGGACCATACTTACGAATAAAAAAAAAATGTAAGCCACTTGAAGCACAGTTTTCTCAGAATCATGGCATGAACTTAACCTTTTTTTGGCGGTCGGCGGTCGGGTCGCCGAAATGAGTCATATTTTGAAAAGCTTGTATATAAAAAAAATGTATGACAAGTTGTATTGTGTCTGTTGAAAATTGTGAAATAGGATGTATTTAAAAAACTAAAAAAAAAAAAATTGGAATTTTACATTTTTTTTTTCCTTTTACAATTTTTGTAGAGAAAACTGTTGAAAAATTACAAATTCTTTTTTCTAATAGAAATTAGTAATACATTACAAGGCAGAACTGGTCTTATCTATCATTTTATCATTAGCTTGTTTCATAACGATTCCAGTGAGGTAAGTATTTTAAATGGCTACCATAGAAAAGTTATGAGAAATCGCCATTTTAAGAACATCAGCCGACGCCGCTCGCGCCGCGGGACGCGGGGTAACAGACGCGCCCACAGACGCGGGGTCGACGCACACAGACGCCCCACAGACGAAATTTGTTTATCCGATCTTCATTTGTTTTCACCGATCTGCATTTGTTTTTATCGATCTTCACTTGTTTTCACCAATCTTCATTTGTTATACCGATCTTCATTTGTTTTCATCGATCTTCATTTGTTTTTACTGATCTTCATTTGTTTCTATAGATGTGCATTTGTTTTTATCGATCATTACTTGTTCTCACCAATCTTCATTTGTTTTTATCGATCTTCGCTTGTTTTGCTGACGTACATTTGTTTTACCGATCTTAATTTGTTTTCACAGATCTTCATTTGTTTTTACCGATCTTCATTTATTTTTATCCAGTGAAGTTGAGCAAGTGGTCCCAGTAGTACCAATGGTAGTGGTTATTCAATTTTACCCGTGGTACTACTGGAACCACTTGGTAGTACCACGCGCAAGAAAGGACTCAAAATAGCATTCCTTCTTTCCTTCCTTCATTTCTTCTTTTCACTTCTTGTGAAGGGTAATACTGCCGCCCGTGTGGCAATGGGAAAGGGTACAATGTGTCGCCAACTCGCCACCCTAATTCATACCGAGGTTGTTGTAAGAGGCGACTAAGGGAACACTTTAGCAAAACGATCCATTGCGCAGAGAAGGAAAACTCGAAATTAAACCCTGTTGTCAGTGAAATGACAATGGTTAAGTCAATTTTGAAGGCCATACGGCATAGAAAAGTTTTAACAGTGGGTTGTATTGTAGCAACCCGCGCATGTATATTTCAATAAGGCAAAAGGCTCACCACCTGTTAAGAGGGACAAAAATATCAGGTGAAAAGTGGGCGTATGCGCCTCCGCCTACCGCTTTAGGCATAGAGCAACGCGAACTGTTTATGGGGAGACGGCATAGAACGATTGCGCGGTACAAATTAGTCTGTCATATTTTGCGGGTGGCGGGGGGAAATCTTCCTCACCCACACTTTCTTAGACTCGCACTACAATAGCAATCGACTGTCAATACGAAGCCTATATATACACTTTAAACAATATACTCATAAATTTTACGCACACATGATAAATTTTGTGTCATATCACCCCAAGTCGCTCAACCAATCCATGTATTGATGCGTAGAGGGAGAATATACCTAGAGAAGTCATCGGCGTATACCTTTTGAGATAGCGCTATTATGACATCGGTGTTACCCACTCACGCCAAATGTTTTTACCTGAGAAATAGGTAAATTCATATAAAGAAGCTACTATACCAAAAAAATGGTATTGAGGTAGCTAACAGCCCAGATTAAGACATAGGCTACTTTTATAGTCCAGGTGCGTCTGTTTGAACGTTTATAACCACATATATCACCCGATTGTGAGTAAAATTACAATCCTAACGCCAAGTTGAAGGCCATAAGGGCGGCTTGAAAATTTTCAACTGCGGGTCGCGGCGACCTGTCCATTTCAAGAAGGCAATGGGCTCACCACCTTTTACGTGGGAAATAAAACTCAAAATTTAAAAAAACATTTATTTCGCATTTCTAATACATAGGCACTTGCGATGCGACACGTCCATGAATACAAAAAAAGTTAGTACCACCAGTTCGGAACGCGGCCTGCTTGAGAAGTACTGGCAAGAAACATTTTTGTGTCTGGTAACGAAACTAGATTTTTTTTTGTACATACTTAGTTACATAAGATTTTCAAAAAAAAAAAAAATGTGAATGTCCTGACTGAATGACAATCAACGCACAGCCCAAACCGCTGGGACTAGAAAGTCCAAATTTGGCAAGTAGGTTCCTTGTATGGTCTAGGGATCCACAAAAAATCCTACAAAAAATAATATAGTTATTAAACATCTATTAAAATTAACTTACACATTCATCTTGAAAACTTGAGTGTATCTACGTTGGTAAACTTACCACAGGCAGTTGACTAGTACTGGGCTGAATTTCCATAGCCATTGTCGTTGAACCTGATTGTTCTCCACTAACTTCATGGTAATCCTATAAAAAATAATATGGTTCTTAAACATCTACTAAAATTAACTTACACACTTATCTTGAAAGCTTGAGTGTATGTACGTTGGTAAACTTACCACAGGCAGTTGACTAGTACTAGGCTGCTCAAATAAAACTATACTCTTTTCGTTATCCTGTAAATAAAGTAAGTATATGCTTATTACTATTGATTATTGATTACTAATATAATTAGTACAAGTATACAGAGTGTAACATTGGGCAACACTGATAATATAAGAAGTACAAAGATCTGTTCTTAGAAACTCTGTGGCGCAGTCGGTAGTGATACCGCCTCTGTGGCGCAGTCGGTAGTGATACCGCCTGCGGCGCTGTAGGTCGTGGGTTAGATTCCCACCGGAGACAAATATTTGTGTGACCCATAAATGTTTGTCTCAAGGGTCTGGGTGTTTCTATGTATAATATGTATATTGTATGTATTTAAAACGTATATAAGTATTAATATCCGTGGTCTGATACCCATAACACAAGCAGGTTATTCCTAGCTTACTTTGGGATCAGATAGCGTTGTGTGAGATGTCCGTGCATATTTATTTATTATTTATAGAAACCATGTCATCGATGTTAGAGAAAACAAAAACTGCATACCTAGATTTGAAATAATCTCTTGCACAGCTGGGGAATTGAAATACTATTAACTCCATATGACCTATACAATCAATATTTACCTAATTAGAAATAATGTAAGTTTTATTTTCAAAACGACCGGGTTTGATTCCCGGACAGTGCAAGAGATTTAAAAAAAAAATGCAGTTCTTATTTTCTCTAAAATCGATGACATGGTTCCAAAGAACAGATCTCTGTATCTCATAAATTTACAGACTTGCCCATACTGACCGTTCCGATGTTACACCCGGTATATCTATAACTAGCTTTCTATGTGCGGCTACGCCGGCATTTATGGTCACTACCCGTCTTTGGCAGGAAGTAGCGTTATCTTGATATTCTATAGCCTATGTTACTCAGTGATGTGATAATGTGGGATTCTATTAGTGAAAAAATGATTAAAATAGATCTAGTAGTTTCGGAGCCTATTCATTACAAATAATAATAAAACTTACATGAAAAACAGAGAGTGAAGGAATCGAATTTGGATTCAAATAAGTCCTTGTTTTTGCCTTCCGAAAACAACAGGATTCAAAATGTTTTGAACAAATCCGAGCATTCTTGTCAGGTTGCCAATGTTTTCTGCCTATTGCTTGAATCCATAAAACTCTCATACTTATATCCTCTGGAAACCTAAAAGTAAATAAAACGATAGCTATAAATTTCAATATTGTTGGGTAAACTTTACCAAACACTGGTCACACTCCCCCGATTATACGGACATGGATGATTGACCCCTAGACAACATGGCCGTCTTAATGTATATGAGCTACATAATTCTGTCGGATAATACAAAAAAATAATTCGAGAAATATACTTGAAAGTATGTAAATTAAGGCGTAAAGATAGTGAATACTAATCTACAAAGTAAATTATATCATTATATACTAGTGTCCGACCGAAACTGGTTTTCCAGCCGAAACCGAAACCGAAACCGAACTTTCGGCCCCAGGGTCAGTTTCGGCCGAAACCGAAACCGAAACCGAAACTCACGTGTTCATATTGAAAAAAAGAAAAACCAGCCAAGTGCGAGTCGGATTCCCGCACAGAGGGTTCCGTTATAACAATTGGGCACAAAAATTACGTTTGTTGTGTGTGGATGTTCTTTTCTGATTTTACAGGTATTTCTTGTTATAGCGGCAACAGAACAGGGTGAGGTGGTGGGTGGCTGTGTCTTGACATCGCCAACGCCTTCAACACCTTGCCCTGGAGCTGCGTTATGGGAGGCGCTTATTCACCATGATATGCCTTCCTACCTCCGTCGAATTGTTTGGGCCTATCTTTCAGAGAGGGCCATAACTTAGCCGAGCTGGCTAGGGCCGGATCGGTGATATGTGTCGTTTGGTCTTCCACAGGGATCGGTTTTAGGAACGCTTTTGTGGAACATCGGTTACGATTGGCGCTGCGTGGTTCCTTGCTCAGATTTTTCGGCGTAACGTGTTACGCCGACGACACCCTCGAGCGAGGAGCAAAACATCGCGATGCAGTCTTGTGGTGGGTCAAATACGGTGCATGGACCTTGAGGCACCGTATTTGTCACCTTTCACAAATCCGACGCTCTGTGCTTTGGAACCTTGGAAGGGGCCATCTTTCGGATCCAGCTTACATGTAGGGGGCGTCAGCATCGGCATTGAGCCCTCAATGACGTATCTGGGGCTCGTACTCGACAGCCGGTGAAACCTTGGATACCAGTTCCGAAGTTTGGTCCCAAAACTGAGGGAGGGCATCAGTCGCATTCTTGCTGTTGTTGCCCAACATCAGGAGACCCAACTCTTGAGTCTCCTGCAGGGAGCGTCTGACGACTGAGCGGAGACTGTACCTTGGGGTAGTGCGGTGCATGGCCCTATGCGGGGCCCCGTATGGGCGGAGATCCCGACAGCCAGCAATGCGGCTAGATTGCTTAGCCCGCAGAAGGCGATGGCCGTCAGGGTGATAAAGGGATACCTTACGATCTCAGTTGAGGCGGTATGTCTCCTACCCAAGACCCCACCATGAAACCTGAAAGCGAGAGCCCTTGCGTCATTGTTTAAATGACGCCAAGAGGAGCTGGAGTGGGGCCATAGGCCTGCGTCTCGAGAAATTGAGTCTCAGTGGCCCGAGCTCCACCAGAAAACCAAGGAGACCTGGAAGGTGCGACTCGAGCAACAAAGAGGTGGAATCGCCACAATTGAGGCGGTCAGACCGGTTATGGACGAGTGGTTGGAGTAGAGCCACAGCGCTCTCTCCTACCGGTTGTCACAGATACTAACCGGGCACGGAAGCTTTGTTAATTATATGTGGCGAATACACCGGGAAACCACGGCTGAGTGCCAGCACTGCGAGGAGCGAAGCGGGAGCACAGCGCTCCACACATTGGTAAAGTGCACAGAGTAGAGTCCTAGAAGATAGTGTGACGTGAGATTCACGCACGCTCCCCCAAGAAGCGAGATAACTCTTGAACAACGATCGGGATAGTAAACAGGTGAGGCTCAGTGGTAGCCGTAGGTCTGTTGGGAATCCTCTGGACATTCTTGCCAGGGCATACCCAGGGCTCCCAACCATAGTCTGTTAGGTAGGATCCCTGTAGGATTTTCCTCTCGTCAAAAAAACGGCAACAGAAATACATCATCTCTGAAAATTTAGGTCTCTATCTGTCACGATTCCAGCGATGAAACCTCGTGACTAATAGATAGACGGACGGCTAAGTGTCATGTCTCGTTCATAGGGTCCCGTTTTTACCCTCCGTGCGTGGGTCCGACTCTCATTTGGCTGGTTTTTTTTTTCTTCAATAGGTGCAGCAAGTTTCACCAAGTGCTATCAATCAAAGGCATAAATCTTCTCAAGTATTCATTTTAGAATTAATATCTCCACCTAAATATGGGTTTCGTTCTATTAGATGTGGAATTACTTATAGATGCTATCGCGCAAGTACGGTTCCATACAAGAAAATCGGCAATAAATCACGTTTGTTGTATAGCGACCCTTTAATAATATTATTTTGTCCGTTTCTATTACTTGTTGCTATAGCAGCAATACATCATCTGTGAAAATTTTAACTGTTTTACTATCACGGTGCATGAGTTACAGCCTGCTCACAGACAGACAGACGACCAACGAAGCCTTAGGAATGGGGCCCTGTTTTTAGCCTTTTTATACGGGATCGACTACTAAAGGCTAGGTTCATGTAATGTGCTAGATCACCTTTTTAGGATTCCGTAACCAAAAAGTAACGACGGGACCCCAAAAAGGTGGTCAAAGACATAACACAGGGGTAATTTTCTAATACTTGTCAATGGTTGTAATTGCTTGTGGATTGAATAAAATTGTATTCATCAAAAAAAAATCTAAATCAAAAAAAAAATCAAAAAAAATAAAATAAAAATATGTCTACGCTGACACTTGGAGCCAATGAAGCTCAGAAAAGGTTGATATCTTGAATATATTGAAGTAAGGTAGAAACGGCTGCTCGCGACGCGACGAATATTGGAAGTGAAGAGAACCGTTAAAATTTAGTGTATGAGTAAGTTGATCTAGTTATTGTAGGTAATTGCAAAAATAATGACTACTTTATATAATGCTAGTTGCGCCGCGAGCTTCTAGGTACAAATTGTTATTGAGTAAATTTAAGTTGAGAAAATAAGACTTGCTGTGCAAAATCCATCAGGCGCTTTGAGCCTGAACAGTAACTATTGATTGGAATTCATTTGTAAGTCTCTAAATCTTAGGTTTCTAACATATTAACTGGTTGGACATACCCCAACCACGTCACAAGCAGAGCCAGGCACTCAAAATTCACGAACACGTGAGTTTCGGCCCGGCCGAAAGTTTCGGCCCATTTCGGCCGAAACCGAAACTGCGGCCGAAACTCGACTTTTTGGCCGAAACTGGCCGAAACCGAAACCGAAACCGAAACTTCGGTCGGTCACTATTATATACATACAAAACAGCATAAATGGGCTTACTTACCGATGAAAGGTTATGTTCGGAGTTTTCCGTTCCGGGCGATTTGTAGTCTTTAACACAACAACGCACCATTATTAAGAAAAATTTTACACTTTTATAAGCTCCTAACAACTTCTAACTTCACAAATAAGTCACTATCACCAATTTTTCGACAAAACACTATCGAACACGCTTTTGTTTGGGACCAACGAAAGAGGTTCCAAACAAATGAAAACGCATACGGTGAGCGAGACAAAAAAAGTGGCGTCTGTCTCGCTTACTCTTGTGTAAATATTATATATGTGTCACTTTCACTCATGACTAACATTATTTAATGTCTTCTCTAGGTATATTCTCCCTCTACGTATTGATGTGACCAGACCTTAGACCATATAACACGGGACTAGCCTTTGCGAACCACCGCATACAAAAATATTCTGCCAGTTTTCATACAAGTGAAGGGGGAAACACAAAGACAGATAAAATTTCATTGCATTTAAAAATGTATTAATCGACAAACGCGTAATGGCTGTTGTGTGTTAATTGTTATTGTACAGTCAACTACAATGTAATGTACTAGTTTAATCATATAAAATGATGTACTGATGTACAGGCTTTTCATAAAGCCAAAAGACCAAATGGTCATGTGCAATGGCAGAAAACAATGCTTAAGTAAGGCGCATCCTGTGGTTAGATGATCTAAGGACCAGACCAGTCTGTCGCAACTACGTACAAGCAAAAAAATGTATGAAAATTGATCAAATTCTAATGGCAACTATATGTGTCTCACTCAATTACTCTATCTGCCTCGCTCGTTCCTTGAGGAAATGTCATCTGTCTGTCACTGTGGATGTCAAGTTGTTATTCGTTAATTTCAATTTATTTTTCTCTGAAAGATATTATTATAGTAGTAGTAAGATATTATTATACTTATAGTATTGTATTCTCTTTGGATGTGACGTCCGGTGAAGTTGCTAAACAAATCTAAATATTATCTATAGGTACGTTTAATTATGTGTAAATAATAATAACTTGTTATAAAATTACTTACTTACACAAGATAATGCCATTTTTCTTCAGATTTCTTTAATCACATTTCTTTTTGTATTAATATCTAATTATTTCATCATTTTTATAAAATGACAATTCAACCGCTCACGCTGTCAACTAGTTAGTCTAGTGAAAGAAACTTCAAAAAACAGTTTTAATGCACAGACTAAAGGTGCGTATCGATTTCGCGCGGCCGCCGCGCGAGCCTTGTTCGACCGCGGCAAATCTGTGTTTTGGTTCGCGAGCCATTTTTAGCGTACAATTTCATTATAGCGAGGCAGCCGCGCGCGGCAGCCGATCCATGAATGAGCGTACGTTTTATGCGCGACAACCATGGACGTATCAAGCAGCCGGCCCAGTGCCGCTGCTGCCTTTAAATTTTAAATTGTTTAGTGCCATGTCTATAATCTAATTACAGTACGACACTTCTCGTTATCTATGTTTTAGCTGCGCGTATCCACTAAAATGCGTGAGTAGTCGTCAGGTACTCAGGTACGTCCCAATTACGCGCGCGCAAAGCACTGTCACTCCTTTGCCGCGCCGTCAAAAACCGACACAAAATGGTTCGTCGCGCGGCATGTTCGAGCGCGCCAATGTTCGAGTGCGGCAGCTCAGTACCCATAACGCGCGGCCGCCGCGCGAGCCAATGTTCGTTGGTATGCCGCGCGCAGTCGATACGCGCCTTTACACTACTTATTGTAAGTCTGTGTTTTTATGTAGGTAACTGGGCACTTTTAGTCGTCAAAATGTCAAATTATTGCCAGAAGGCACTGATCTGTATTATTAAATACAGAAAATACAGATCAGTGCCAGAAGGGGTTTGTCAGCTTTGGCCTCTCCCTCTGTAAAGGCGCGCGATGCTCTGTGTCTTTAGGGATAAAGACGTTACTATAATGTGGAGCGCAATAAACAGTTTTTGTGTTGTATTGTAGATAGGTAAAAGAAGAAGACATTACAATAGTGATCTTAGATCATCTAACCACAGGATGCGCCTTACTTAAGCATTGTTTTCTGCCATTGCACATGACCATTTGGTCTTTTGGCTTTATGAAAAGCCTGCACATCAGTACATCATTTTATATATAGTACATTACATTGTAGTTGACTGTACAATAACAATTAACACACAACAGCCATTACGCGTTTGTCGATTAATACATTTTTAAATGCAATGAAATTTTATATGTCTTTGTGTTTCCCCCTTCACTTGTATGAAAACTGGCAGAATATTTTTGTATGCGGTGGTTCGCAAAGGCTAGTCCCGTGTTATATGGTCTAAGATAGTGATAGATAGATAAAGTTGCTAACGCAGACACTTGAATCGCGTCCATTTTGTAGTAGACGGAGTGGGTAGCTTAAACTGAGAGTGTGAATGACTGCAATCTGTCGCCTCCACACGCCACTACTCATGTTGAGACTGTCGAGAGCCTCCAGAAGATTAATACTCTGAATGGGACATTAAGATTTCCATTTGCTATACATATGTATATTTGTATTTTATGCGAAATAGCAGTGCGACTAAATTGAAAGTCTACTTCTGAGCCATGTTTAATTTCAAAGTAGATACAGAGCATTATGGAAATTCACTTGTACTATTCCACTATTATTTTAATTTGAAAAATACCTGACCACAACAAATTTTCCAAGAATATCGGATAGATACAGATCTGTGAACAGATTATAGGATTATAGATCTCGATATTTTTTGTTGTAGACCCAAAAATCTATGCGAGCCCTTGCGTTAAATTGACACTTGACATTTTGACAATTTATTTGTTATCTGTTGTCAATGGCTGCAAAAGTGGGTTTCTGAATTCTGTCTGTTGTGAATCCGAGTGCTGTATTTCATTAACAATAAACGATTTCTTAACCTAAATAAATAGTGGTGATAGTTATGCTACAAGTGCTTTGTGTAAGAATCTAAGTATTTTCGCAAATAAAACAATAAATTAGTACTTCTTGTGCTCATTAACTGTAGTCTTGTCAATTGTCATCCCGGTGATGCGTGCGTGTGCATTACATTTGAAGAAAAAAATCGATCTAAATGATTACCAATCTCATTGTTATGTCGACATGATCCATGTTCGAGCATTATTGCCAAATTCTGCTAGTTTTAGAATTCGTTGTTTACTTTAGTACATTAAAAAAAGTGTATTGTTTATATTGATTGATGTGCCAAATTATTTGGATATAATTGGTAATACGTAATTGTTACAGAGGTGACTAACATAATGGACGTAGACGACTCGGCTGTTGACCTTAGTGTCAGGTAAAAATCAATAATTTGGTTGTATTATTTTTGTTTACATTGTTTTTTATGTCAAATTATGTAATTTTTTTATTGAACAGGTCATTGCCACCTGAATTGAGTGAATTGAGAGCATTGACGGCCAGCGGTCTTACTATAACTCCAGCACAACCACCACCACATGTGAGTATTTTAGTGTTTTAGAATTTTCAGTATTTTTCAGCCTCTTTATGAACCTATTTATGATTGTATAAATCATCACACAAGTTCAGGAGGCTGTAAAATACACATTTTAAAAATTGCAATCTAAAAATAGATTTACATTAAATAAAGAGGAATTAAAAAAGTTAAAGACAAAATAGGGTTAGGTACAGAAATGATCTGCATGTGGTTCTTAGAGTTGTCAAAAATTAAATGCCTATTTATTTATCTAGTTGAAGGCCACTATCTAAAACCGTTATGGCTATGATATTGGGACTGAGAACCTGTCTCCCATGACTACCCGTTCGCTAACTATGTTATTTTCATACATTAAAAACACAGTGTAGAGATGTGATTAAAAAGGTTACGTAGTCACATCGTTGGCTACTGATCCATTTTACAGTAAGTACTGTATTTATTTGACTGTGAGACAAAACATAAACAAAGGAAACGGTAGTTGTTGAACTTTCTTAGCCGCGTGGGGCGAAAAATTAATTGTGTGTTAATAGATATAAATGTGAAAGTACAATAAGACTAAGTAGGCATCTTGGATGTGCTGTCTATATTTAATTTAGTGTGAACAGTAATATTATAGAGGAAAGTGTGATAGCTCAGAAAGTGTACAATAAGGAAAACCTTTATTCAAATCAGCTATAATATTTCTGTTCACATCTGTTTTTGTCTTTCTATTGTGCTATAACTTTTACTGTACCAGTGTACATCATGATATACATCATGATTATTTATCATAATAGCAGTAAAAAATAAGATCTGATATGGGCTTTCTTTCGCGCATTCTTAGGTTGTGGGATGAGCTCCCTTCCTAGGTTTTCCCAAACACCTACAGTATGGGGTACTTCAAAAGGGGTCTTAGAAGGTTTTTCCACGGTCGGCATCGCGAGTGTAGTGCCTCTGGTGTTGCAAACATCCATAGACTATGGTGACCACCAACAGCTGGTGGGCCTTATGCTAGTCTGCCACCTTAGTGGAATAAATAAAAATGTATTTCCCAGATTAGATTGCCAATGATGAAATGAATGTGTTGTCAAAAATTTACTGTTTAAAATGTCTTATAGAGATTATTTATAAGCAGTTAGTATGTTGACTCAATCATAAAATGTAAAATAAGCTGAAAGAATTGTTGAGAGTTGTCATGATGGTCCAGTGAATAGGATGCCAACAATCTCATTATCTACAGTATACCCGAAAATGCAGGTCCGAGTCCTGCTTGAGACGGATTATTCTTTCACATTGAATTTGTAAAAAGTCTTTTGTCTCACGTTTCGACTTGTTTAGATTGATTGATTGTAATGTATTACATACATTACCGCTAGTACCTTCAGATATTGTGCATCTCTGTTGCATTTATATTTCTTTATGCATTAATTTTATACTAAAACTCTGTTTCTTACATTGCTTTCCTCTGGAAGATTGAAAGGGTAAGTGTATTCTATATTGACAGCAGGTTCAGAAAAGATTGAATTTGAACCGAAACACATGATTGTGTAATGACTACTGTATTGACTAGATTATTTCAACAATTATGTCACCTTCCCGCTGCTTGAAATAACATTAAAAACTGAGATTTTCTTTCTAAAATTTTAAATCACATCAAACCTGCTTTATAGATATATGAATCTGATTTAGGCACTAAGATGATCTCATTACAATTACTGTTTTCATGTATCAGAAGCATGTTAAATAGCTTTTCATGGCTGCCAGGGACAGTAATGGGCTCGCTACACGGTCAATAGTATTGAGTCAAGTCTGATATTTATTAGTGGAAGTTGCTTCAGTGTGTGTGATTTCTTCGCATGTGTGTGTGCATCGACGTGTATGTGCACATGATATTGACGAGGCATGACAATTTGACAACTGACCATGTCGCAAGCTCATATGTTGTTTAGTCAAGTTAAAAAAAAATCAACAGTATCTTGCCATCATAGCCTTGTCTCTCCCAATTTCTACATGCGATGCGAGTAATGACACTTATTGTGTTGCAAAGATCCATATCCAATCCTACTATCCTACTTCCTACTGATATTATAAATGTGAAAGTTTGTGAAGATGTTTGGATGTTTGTTACTAAATCTCGCTCTAACGGCTGAACGAATTGGGCTGAAATTTGGTACAGAGATAGCTTGTAGTCTGGAATAACACATATCTTTCATTCCGGGAATATGTTCCCACGGGAAGCGGGAACGGGTACCTAATTTCACGCAGGCGAAAGGCGAGCACAATCTAGTTTTATTGTATAAGTACCAACTATTGATCCAGTCTGATAAGGGCTATAGGCTTGTCACCTACCTCAGAGGAATAATAAAGAAATGTCATTGAGACATATTATTATGTCTTAAATTTTAAGCAAAATATCCAAGATTGAAGCGCTCGTGGCCCCGCGGACTGAAGCGCTCGTGGCCCCGCGGACTCAGTGTTCTGTAAACGATCACTGCAGTAAGCAACATTTACTATGGCCGGATATGGATGGGTGACCACCACGTGGACCACTTTGTGACATTTATTTACGAGCGTTTCCGTGCTTCGGAAGGCACGATAAGCCGTTGGTCCCGGTTGTCAGTAAAATGACAGTCGTTAAGCCAAGTTGAAGGCCTTACGGGCGGCTTGAAAAATTTCAACTGTGGGTCGTCACAACCTGCGCCCGGGTCGGCAGCGCGTGTGTAGCGCCTCTGGTGTTGCAAACGTCTATAGGCTACGGTTACCAACCTTCCGGTGGGCCGTAAGCTTGTCTGCCACCTAAGTAGTATAAAAAAAAAAAAAGATATCTGTAAAAATGTAGAACAATGCTCAGAATTAAATCCAAATCGGTTTACCACTGTTGACCGAAATTCATTTGATCATTTGACGTCTGACCGAAAAAACATTAGGCCATTCTACTACTGATCGGATGAACAATTGACCAAAAGAGTTTTTATCGAACAAACATTTGGTATTTTTACTACTGATCGAATGAACGTTTGGCCGAAATACAGTTGACTAAAGAATATTTTAACAAGGGCTGAATCAAAATGGCTAGGTTAGGTTAGGTTAGAACTGCGACCATAACGAACCAGAACCGAATTCTACATATTTCGCTTTTATTCGTTAAAATATTCTTTAGTCAACTGTTTTTCGACCAAACGTTCAATCGACCAGTAGTAAAAATACCAAATGTTTGTTCGATAAAAACTCTATTGGTCAATTGTTCATTCGATCAGTTGTAGAATGACCTAATGTTTTTTCGGTCACACGTCAGAGGTTCAAATGAATTTCGGTCACCAGTGGTAAACCCAATCCAAATGCCTGGTGACAACTTTAGTCATTATACTATGAATAATTATATTTCTCACGCTCATTCATACATGAAAAGAATATGTAGTGACGTAGTTATTTGTCTTACTAAAATATGAAGGTCAGGGTTTTTAATTTCTTCCGTCTGTGTTTAGTAATATTCTATGTATTTTTTTTTTAAGGTACCATAGTTTCCCTACGTTTATCCATATTTCCGTTCGCTTTACTAGCTCAGATACCCTCATTTCCAGTAACGAATAAAAGACAGACGCTGTTGTATCCCTTTTAAAAAAATACATAAGTAGAGACCGTATTCTTAGCATTCCATGGATTCTCCGTGCGGGCGCCGGGTCCATAGCGTGGCACAGGGGGAACACCCCGACGGCGTCTGGGACTTGCGACCCATTCGAGTAGGTTTAGGGTGGCCACCTTACTATGCGCATAAACGATCACCTTCCACCGTCAACAATGTTCCCCCCCCTGCCCAACCCTTAATGCCATGTGTTTTAAAAAATTTAAGATTTATAATTAACTTTCACATAATTAGAAAACCCCCTCTGGCCTCCCAAATCCTATCGTTTGTGCTAAAACTCTGCAATCGGCTGATGTATGCATCAGCTACTAGCGGACGTCACGTGGTTTCACCCGCGTACTTGTCGTTCCCGTGGGAATACGAGAATAAAATATAGCCTATGTTCACCGCGAAGAGTGTAGCTTCCCAACAGTAAAAGAATTTTTCAAATCTGTCCAGTAGTTTCGGAGCCTATTCGATGCAAACAAACAATCAAATCATTCCTCTTTATAATATTAGTATAGTTCAGGTGACATATCTACCTAGTCTTACAAATACACAAGAGGCATGTTTATTACATACACAAAATACCCTTGTAATACAAAAGATGCTCAATTGTATTTGCTCACGATTAACTGTAAACAGATTTCTACATGCAAACGTATTTGCATATTTCATTGGTGTTTTATCACATTGTTACCTACACGGAAACTATACAATACACTATACAATAATCGGAATGTGTAGCGAAATTACTTGGGAATGCGTAGGCGTAGAATGTGTTTATTTTCAAAGAGGTCGACAGAGACATTACGCCTATCTTTCACCTTTTGCATTTTTATCCTACGTAATAAATAGGTTTGAGGCTATTTTCTCATTTTTGAAAATGGACAGGCGCAGGTTGTGACTTCCTGCTGTTGAAATTTACTCATGAGGCCTCCCAACTTGCAATCGGGATCAACAACTTAACGTGAATTACTGCTGTAATAAAAATTCTTATGCATGTCCCTATCCTTTCCTGTCCCGATTATAACGAGAAAGATGATGATGAGATGAAGACACTTGCTGTCTTTCTCGTTAGTCGAACGACAAACAGGCCGACCGCTTTAGCATTGCATATTACCTGAGGGCCTTAATAGGCAACATTGTACGTTTCATATTATGAAACATAAATATTTTTGTATGTCTTGTATGTTTTGTCTTTCAAATTATATAAATTGTATGTTTCATATTATGATGAAACACACAATGTTGCCTTTTTAGTCCCGCAGAGCTCTCTTGTACCCGGAGTGTACCTTAGATGTACTTACTTTAGTTAGTAATCTAATTTAAATAGCAATTTTATTAATAACCTGCACTTTGGTTTTATAGGGCTCCAGCGGCAAAAGGGTGCTTCGCCCCCGTTCAGAACAGCGCAGTTATGCAGAGAGTCCGGATATCGTGCTGTTGCCGGCGGCACCTCCGCATCGCAAGCAGTCTTTGGCCTCCCCGGCGCCTTTTACAGGTTAGATCACTGTTGGATGACACATACATACATACACAAGGTCACGCCTTTATCCCCGAAGGGTAGTCCACATTTCACGCATTTAGAATTTGTCCCACGTAATAAGTGGTGAGCCGTATTACCGTTTTGAAATGGACAGACAAACAATTTTCTATTTACTGATATGACACTATCATATATGTCACTATAGAAGCGCTCGTGGCCCCGCGGACTCAGTGTTCTGTAAACGATCACTGCAGTAAGCAACTTTCACTATGGCCTATCCATGGATGGGTGACCATCCATGTGATCAGTTTGTGACATTTATTTAAGCGTTTCCGTGCTTCGGAAGGCACGTTAAGCAGTTGGTCCCGGCAGCCAGTAAAATGGCAGTTGTTAAGCTAAGTTGAAGGCTTTATTTCAACAGCAGGCATTCACAACCTGCACCTGTTCATTTAAACACTAGTCACTGCTCACCACCTATTACGTGGGACAAATTATACAAAGGTGAAATGTGGGCATATGATATGCCTCTGCCTACCTCTTCGGCCTTCGGGGATGGAGGTGTGACCATATGTATGTATGTATGTATGATATGACACTAAGGCCCGGCACACATTGGTGTCACAACACGCCGAGGTATCCTTGCGCATCTCTACATGTAAACGCACACAGGCGAAGAACAAGGCCGCGACGTTTGTAAGCATACCGAAGCACTGTTGGGAGTCCTGGGACATCCTTCCTGAGGGCTTACCCGGGGCTCTCAACCATAGGCTGTTGGGCGTTACGTGAGGTTTTTTAGTCGGTAAGAGTCCGGCATAGCATCCTATGAGGATTTTCCCTCACATCAAAAAAAAAAAAAGCATACCGAAGCATCCTAAGGCATGCCGCGACGTTCTTGCTCGCGGGTAGCTTTCATGCTACGGTATACCGAAGACTATTAATGCGTCACGAGAGATGCTGAAGCGTAGCAAAGCCTGCCGGCGCGGTACTGCTTTGTACTTACGATTTTCAACCTTATTGCTGGTTTGTTAAGTTATATTTTTATTCGTCGTATGTAATGTGCTATACTGTACCGCCAATGTTGGCCAGGCCTTAGGAAACGCAGTTCTTTGCTTGAGCCAAGAGCTCAAGAGCAAAAATGTTGTAGATTTATTAGAATTTAAAAGTTAGTGTTTTCACGAGAGCAGAAAGTTTTGAATAGGACGGCATTCATTTTTTGTTTTGACTGTCGATTTACCTTTGGGCTAAAATACAAACATAACGTAGTAGGGTGATCGCGGATATGAGTAGAATTGCAGTTATTATATTATTAGAACTGTATATTGTTCAATTCATAGCAATGGCCATCGAAAACAGTTGTTTGATATTTAGGTCAAGTCTGTAATAAACATGTCCGTTGATCATAAATATTATATCAGTCTGCAAGTTTTTGCGTAAAACAAGTAGGTCACTAACTCTGTTTTCAATAAATTTACTACTACTGGTAAATTTGCACATATAGTCACACCTTTATCCCAGAAGATGTAGACAGAGGCATATTATACACCAAAATTTCACCAGAATCTTTTTCCCACTGTATATATTTCCGTGTTGAAGGGGACAGAGGCAGTCTCACTGCCTCTGTGGCGCGGTCGGTAGTGATACCGCCTGCGGCGCTGGAGGTCGTGGGTTCTATTCCCACCGGAGACAATTATTGGTGTGACCCATCAATGTTTGTCTCAAGAGTCTGGGTGTTTCTATGTATAATAGTATGTATTTAAAAAAAAAAAAGTATATAAGTATTAATATCCGTGGTCTGATACCCATAACACAAGCAGGTTATTCCTAGCTTACTTTGGGATCAGATAGCGTTGTGTGAAATGTCCGTGAATATTTATTATTTAAAAAAAAAAAGACAGGTTGTGACTATCTGCTGTTGATATTTATCGTGTATCATCCGTAAGATCCACAAAGCAGTGATAATTTTTTTTAAAACTACTAAGGTGACAGACAAGCTTACGGTCTACCTGATTGTTGGTTATCGTAGCCTAGAGACGTTTGCAACACCAGAGGTGCTACACGCTAACGCTAATATAACGCCCACCCCCTGTTGATTTTTCAATCCTCCCATAAGGCCCTCAACTTGGTTTAACAGCTGTCATGTTATATGAGAATATGTCTACGCCTTAACGTGCCTTCCAAAGCACGAAAACGCTCTCAAATAAATGTCCCAAAGTGATCAGGTGATGGTCACCTATCCAAGGACCGGCCATAGTAAAAGTTGCCTACGGCAGCCCAAAATAAGGTACAGAATATAATCTCATAAAAGTACATGTTTTTAAACCTCCCCTTTGTCTACGCACACTCGCGCACAAACCAAGTATCGAAATTACTATGAAAATCCTTTGACCTCGTGTTCGTGAACTCTTTGATCGGTATCTATGTTTGCGTAACCCGAGAGCACTATGTACATACATAGTGCTCTCGGGCTACGCAAGGGATTTCCTTCTGTACTAATTATTTTGTGACTGCAGTGATCGTGTACGAAACACTGCAGTAAGTAATACCAAAGATAATATAATAGTATTACATACAGAGTACCCTTAACCGGCGAGCGTGTATGAAAACAGTTATGAAAGTAGAAGAAGCGAAAGTTGTATGTCAGGATCGTAGCAAGTGGAAAGCCATAGTCTCTGCTTACCCCGATGGGAGACAAGCGTGATTATATGTATGTATGTATACAGATCGGCAACTCCCTGCCTCCCACTGAGTAAGCGTCCCCATCCCCCCACCAAAATGAAAGTGTCTATTGCTGTGTCTCGAGAGAGTGTCACTGCGTTGCATTACGTATTGCTACCTAATAACTTTGGGCTATTGCTTTGGTTTAATTTGTACTTAACCGCTCTTGCGCATACCACGTGGGCCGCCCGGATTCATGTCTAAACAGACAAGGCACCGAGGGTAGATTTGAAAAAAAAGTACCTACATACACGACATGGCGTTCTGTTCCTTATTATTTTGTTTCCATAGCTAGTGTCCCTAGTAAACTCACACACACATTCAAGCTTGATTCAAGCATTCACATTACATGTAAATTAGTGTGGGTGAAAACGAACATTTTTGTGGAGTTTCCGCCCTGTGGTAATACATGAGTGAGGCGCCTCATAATTTTAATAATATTACAGACATGAGCAGTAAGCTGAACTCAAGCGGAGTGAACGTATCCATAACACCCAGCAGCCTCCCCGTGGCGCCGGAGTCACCTCGTGACCCTCGCGACGATGAAGACTCTGAGGATGATGAGAACGATCCGCCGCTGCCGATTCCGGGACATAGAGTGAGTTCAAGTGATGTACCGTCATTGTATCTCTGTAACTTATATACCTAGTTGTTTTTAAAATACTAACGGATGCCACGCGGTTTCACCTTCGTAGCTCCCGTTCCCGTGGGAATACGGGAATAAAATATAGCCTATATTACTCGGAGTTAGTGTAGCTTACCGACATTAAAAGAATAAACAAACAAACTTGCAAACAAACAATCAAATCTTTCTGTATAATATGCCTACGTAAAATGTACCCATACTTCGCCATTCCATTCGTAACCCATATTTCGCAGGTAATAATTGAAAATTGCTTGACTAGCTAATAACAGGAATAACAAATAACATACTTTCTATCCCGGGAATAAGTTTTCATGGGAAGCAGAAATAAAAATAACATTATACCCTCTAGCGGCCCAAGGTCCTTTCAAATACCCTTATTAACTTATGTCATTACGGCCCAAACCAATATTATGAATTTCTTATTTGCCGCCCACGTCCTTTTTAAGGGACCAAAAACATTTAGTTGATTTTTTTTTTTTAAACTATCGCCGTAGAATTTTTATGTTTGATTTGTCAAACTCGTCAGTCTGTCGCGAAATAAATCGAATAGGTTCTCTGCCTAAAGAATAAAGAAAATAGTGTAATAAGAAAATTTTCATCACGTCTTAAAAGTAAGCAACAATTCAATCTTATTTTATTCTAGACCTCTAACATTTCTTATTATAAAACATACACCATTTTAAAGCTATTGAATTACATCAAAGAACGAATTATTTATTTTCGTGGAATTATTAGTATTTATAATAATTTATTAGTATAAAAGCAATAGTCCCTCTGAATTCCCCTCAGGACGTAGTTTGCGTGAAGTTTTATATTTTTAGTGCCTTGTAAGGGACTTCGGGCTTTAACGGAGTATATTAATTTTTATTGATTTGACTTTCTGCGCCCAATATATATATATAGAATAGTTATTGCACGACTTAGAGGGCCAGGGCCAGGTCCCACCTTGAGTTTAAGCCCTCACCAAATAATGGGCGTACCTCATTTGACCAAGAATTCCAAATTTCCCCATGACACCGCTAGACTCATCAATAATGCGGCTTATGAAGAGGTCGTGGTAGAGAAATGGGCTATGACAGGGAAAGTCATCGTGGAAACGTCTCCTATAGTCATCGGCCTTCTCTTCATCTTCTATCTTAGCAGGGCATCTAGTAATTACATGATCTTAGAATAGTTACGATTCAAAAGAAAATTAATTTTTAAAAAATCCAATACATAAATTTTGGTTTTATTACAAACGTTTAAAAGTCCTATATTTCTAAAAAGTTGCTTAAAGGCTATTTTTATAACCTTTTATATACTTTGATCGCCTACGTACCCATATATCTCCTACAAAACTTTATGATTAATGACTGAATTTCGGCCCAAAGTCCTTTTAAAGACACTAATTGTATTTCTTGATTTAAGTAGTCTACGATCATTTTAAAAACCTTTTCTAGGCCCTGGTGCAAATATTAGACCATTAAAAGCCCCTTACACCCCTTTTATTAACAATTATTTTTTGGGCGTTAATTGATAAATATTTTTGGTCCCTTAGAAAGGACTTGGGCCGTAATCGAGAAGTTATGAAATTATGCGTGGGCCGCTAGAGGATACGCGAGCGAAGCTGCTGGCTTCAGCTAGTAAAGTAATAAAGAGGACTAATAAATAATATAAATAATAAATATTCACGGACATTTTACACAACGCTATCTGATCCCAAAGTAAGCTAGGAATAACTTGCTTGTGTTATGGGTATCAGACCACGGATATTAATACTTATATACTTTTTTTTTTTAATACATACCAGTGGCGAGGACTGGTTATTTTCAAAAGGGAAGCTAGTAGCGCTCGTGGCCCCGCGGACTCAGTGTTCTGTAAACGATCACTGCAGTAAGCAACTTTCACTATGGCCGGTCCATGGATGGGTGACCATCCATGTGATCACTTTGTGACATTTATTTGAGCGTTTCCGTGCTTCGGAAGGCACGTTAAGCCGTTGGTCCTGGTTGCCAGTAAAATGGCAGTCGTTAAACCAAGTTGAAGGCTTTATTTCAACAGCAGGCATCACAACCTGCGCCTGTCCATTTAAACACGGCAATACGGCTCACAACGTATTACGTGGGACATATTATAAAAAGGTGAAATGTGGGCATATAATATGCCTCTGCCTACCCCTTCGGGTATACCTGAACCGGAAGCTAGTAAAAAAAATCTTACCTAGGTACATGTAGATGTCCAGAAAACACGGGGTTATGCATTGAAGAACATTGTTCCATATGTGACTCCAATACAGCATCATACGCACTTAAATATTGCAATATTTCAATATAATTACCGCGGTTATTCGACCCGGAGCTCTCATCGTGGCCGCGGAACGCTAACTCCTGTTTACCTAACAAAACTACAGTATCTATGAAACGTCTTAATAGATGACGATTGCGATCAACCTTCCTATTGTGTACTTCAAAATTATTATTCAAAAATGTCTCAATTCTGCTATTGCCAAAGTCATGAAAGCTTAAACAACTACGAATGTGTTTTTCAGTCAGAACATGTTTTTTCGTCGAATTTCCTATAAGGGAAACTGGGGACACTTGATCCCCCCTTTTGTTTTTTATCCCTAATTTCTACATTGAGAATCCGTTTAAAAAACTGTTGGTACTAAAATACGTGAAATTTATTTGCTTATAATTGCTGTAAGAGCCAAAGATATGAATATCTAAATTTAGTAGTTATTTGACTTAAATCAATAATAAGGAATCGTACCATGTGTCCCCTATATACGTAAGACTTGATCCCCCCGGTCTTGATGACCTTATCCTGGGGGATTAACAGGCGGATCCTACAAAGATGTGGCCAGCCCACTGCCATTTCAAGACGCATGCTTCTGCGAGCTATGTCGACCACTCTGGTTCTCTTACGGAGAACATCGTTCCGAATTTTATCCCTCAGAGGCATCCATAGCATAGCTCGTTCCATTGTTCGCTGTGCAACTTTAAGGGAATTGGACTAGCTTTATTTTCGTTCTCTGGCACCATTTTTCGGGCACCTTCTCTGGTTTTGCAGGCTCTTGGGATATTGTTCTGCAATGAATTGAAAAAAAAAGGTAGGGGACACTTGAGTTTGGTGGATCAAATCTCCCATAATAAAGTGTACCAAGTATACCCTGAGCCACTTGAGGTTATAAACCAAAATATTTTCAAATGTCTATAATATTACCACTTTATTACGTAAAGAATGGCTAATAATATAGATAATGGCTCGTATTAAATGCATACACACTTAAAAGTCCTATTTTAAATAAATGTTTAGTCAAAATAAAAACTCACCAAAATTTTCTTTCTGCCGCAACAATTACTTACTCGGCCGCCGTTTGCCAAAGTGTCAAATGTGATAGATGTACCATCTTTAGAAAGTTATCGGGTACCATATACAATCGATATTGCCACTATAAAACTAAATACGGCTTATACAAGTTCTGTAAATCTTGTGTACCTAGTCTCCCGTAAGGATCAAGTATCCCCAGTTTCCCCTATTATTGATGTCCGTAAACCCTGTACGACTCCAAACGCTACTAGAATCGGAAAATAATTAACATTGGAAACAGTAAAGTTTATTGAGTTTACAAGAACCTGTCATCCAAGTATATTTATCATAAAACGAACTATGAAAATGTTTATAGGAGCAGTCTTTTCTTACATATTTTTTATTCTCAAAACTTAATTTAGTAAAAGATGTTTCTTCAGATAACAAAAAATCTATTAAACAACAATCTATATTATAAAGGGTGTTTTTTTTCGAGGTATAGAACTTTGAAATGGAATAAAACAAAGGTGATTGTTTTTATTGATATGGAAATGACTTTATTCGAAAGGAAATCTTCTGGCATTATAATTTAAATATGATTTCTGGCATATAACCGCCAGGGCTGGCTCGGACGTAGTCTAATCTAGAGGTCCAATTTTCGATGACTTTCCCAACATTTGTGGCCGTATAGCGACAATATCGCTCCGAATGTTATCCTCCAAGTGGTCAATCGTTTCGGGCTTATCGGCGTAGACGAGCGACTTCACATATCTCCACAGAAAATAGTCAAGTGGCGTAAAATCGCACGACTCTGGAGGCCAATCCACGTGTCCAAAACGTGAAACTATGCGGTTACCAAACGTTTCCTTCAATAAATCAATTGTGGCACGAGCAATGTGACATGTTGCGCCGTCTTGTTGAAACCACTACTCCTGCACAACATGGTTGTTCAATTGATGAACGAAAAAGTCAGTAATCTTCGCTCTATAGCAGTCACGATTGACTGTAACATTCTGGTCAGCATCGTTTCTAAAGAAGTACGGACCAATTATTCCACCAGCCTATAAAGCACACCACACAGTCAGTTTTACTGGATGTAACGGTGTCTCAACATACACTTGAGGATCATCATCACCCCAAATATGGCAGTTTTGTTTATTGATGTATCCATTCAACCAAAAGTGAGCTGCACCGCTAAAGAAAATTCGCTTATGAAAATCACGATACGCATTTCGGAAAGAACCATGATTTTCAAAATAAATTTGCACAATTTGGAAGCATTGTTCAGGCTTCAGTCTATTTATGTTAAAATGCCAAACCATACTAAACATAAATCACTTTACAGCTGACAAAAATACCGCCGGTTAAAACAGCTAGGCCAACTTAAAGTTCTATACCTCTAAAAAAAACACCCGTTATGTATTAACGTCGCCATTACGCAAACGAACAACCTAGATTCTTAGTAGGTATTAAAACAAAGCAAAATGTAAACTATACGTAATTACTTATCTATTCACAGCTTATATACTTATACAGTACTGCACGCACTATTCCACTCACCAATACACCATGCTATTTATCACTAACTAATTATAATTAACCAATAAACAGCAAAAAAACGACCAACAAACTAATTATTCAATAATTCTGGGAGTGCACTGCTGCATTGCATTGTTTAGAGAAAATATAAAGTAGTAAATAAAAGTTCAAAACTTCAAAATATTCGAAAGCGGCGCTAGTGTGCGTAAAGAATGTTCGACGAGCGTACTTAATTCATTAATTTTATTTAGTTATTGAAAATTCCAAATGATTGCGTCGTAAATATCATTATATAATTACATTGTATGAAAATACATATAATTAGACTCTATGAGTGATTTAATGAACTAATACCATATTCAACCACAAGGATATCCACTTGTATACAAGAGAGGAGAGAGATCAGAGAAGCATGATTGACTTTGTGATAGTAGACGCAAGACTGAGAAAGAAAGTGCTAGACACTCGGGCGTACCGTGGCACCGGGATCGACACAGATCACTTCTTGGTAATTAGCCGGGTAAGGGGTCTGTTTCAGCGGTGGCGACATCGTGTGCATGAACCCGTTAGTGTACTAGAGCGAATAAAAGTTGAGAATTTACAAGAGTTAGGCATAAAAGAGGCATTTGTGAGTAAACTGAGTGAAAAATTTGAAAACCTAGATGAAATATGTGAGATTGAAGAATTATGGAAGCCGTTTAAGGAAGGACTTGTGGAAGTTGCGATTGAAGTGTGTGGGGTTAGCAAAAGACGACAAGGATGTATGGCAAAGGGAATGAGTGCGGAAGTTCTTAATGCGTTGACTGGCAAGAAGAAAGCATGGTTGGACTGGTTGGCTACAAAGGCCAATCAAAGAATGCAAAAGGCAACGGATGAGGATGTAAAAATGGCAAAGGATGAATATAAAAAGTATAAACGTGTTGCAAAAGAGACGATGATGAGAAAGAAAGAGAATGATAGAGAAAAATTTGATAAAAGGTTATCTGAAGACTTCCAACGGAATATTAAATTTTTTTGGAAGTCCATAAGAACAGTGAGGAGTCAGCAAACAATGTCGCCGCTCAATCACATCAGAAACCAGGATGGAAGTTTTGTAAGAGGAGAAGAATGTGTGCTAAAGAGATGGAAGGAATATTTTGAGAGTTTATTCGAAAAAGAAGATATACAAGGCGATACGCGTGTTTTAGAACTGAATGAATTTGGCGATGAAAGCGAGTTAAGTATGGGAGAAATAGTGGAAGCGTTGAATTGTATGAAAGTAGGAAAGGCTGCTGGAATAGATCGGATTTCTGTCGAAATGCTGAAAGCTGGACGTGGCGTGGTAGCTTGCCAGCTGTACCGCCTTTTTAACTTTTGTTGGCGAAGTGGCAGAGTACCAGCAGAATGGTGTAAAGCTGTCATTGTGCCGCTTTACAAAGGAAAAGGGTCGCAGCAAGAGTGCAAAAACTACCGCGGCATAAGCTTGCTCAGCATCGTTGGCAAATTGTATGCAAAAGTGTTGATAAAAAGAGTGATGAATGAAACTGAAGGAAAAATGTGGGATGTGCAAGCAGGATTTATGAAAGGAAGGGGATGTACGGATCAGGTCTTTTCCTTACGATGCGTAGCTGAGAAAGTTTTGGCTAAAAGTCAAAAGGTCTATTGCATATTCGTGGACTTGGAAAAGGCCTATGACAGAGTGATGAGGAATGAACTGTGGTCAATATTGTCCATGTATGGAGTGAACAGCAACTTGATACGGGCACTGAGGTCTCTCTATGAGGGTTCTAGTGCTTGTGTCAGGATCAACGGGGCCTGCACGGACTTCTTTCACATTGAAAAGGGTGTGAGACAGGGCTGTGTAGCGTCTCCGTGGCTGTTTAATCTATACATGGATAGTTGTCTGAAAGAACTGCAAGAGAGTATGTATGGCTTAAAAATGAATGAACTGACCGTCAAATGCCTCCTATACGCTGATGATCAGGTGATATTAGCATCATCAGCGGAGGAATTGCAGCTGATGGTTAATAGTATGAATGAGGCTCTAAAAAGTAGAGGAATGAAAGTTAATGTAAACAAGACGAAAGTTATGGTTTTTGAAAGAGAAGAAAGTATGACGAATTGCTCAATCTTCATTGAAGGGCAAAGAGTGGAACAGGTGAAAGAATTTGTATACTTGGGTTCCAAATTTGTAAGGGATGGAAAGTGTGACCAGGATATTGAGCGAAGAGTTTTGGCAGGAAATCAAGTGAATGGGGCTATGTACACCTTTATGAGCAGTCAAAATGTGTCTGAGAAGGCCAGGTTGGCTGTACATAGGGGAGTGCTCATCCCTACACTTATGTATGGTAGTGAAAGTTGGGTATGGCAGAAGAAGCATGAAAGCAAAATTAATGCAGTGGAAATGAGAAGTCTGCGAAGTATAGCTGGAGTGACTTTAATGGACAAAAAAGAAATAGCGTGATAAGGGAAAAATGTGGTATAACAGAAGATGTAGTGACTAAGATCGAAAAAGGGATGCTTAGATGGTTTGGACACGTGGAGAGAATGGATGAGAATAGACTGACAAAGCAGATTTATGAGGCGAGAATGAATGGGCAAACTGGTAGGGGTAAACCTCGGCGTACGCATGCCGATCAAATCAGAGACGTTCTGGAAAAAGGCAAGGTCAAGAGTACCCTTAACCGGCGAGCGTGTATGAAAACAGTTATGAAAGTAGAAGAAGCGAAAGTTGTATGTCAGGATCGTAGCAAGTGGAAAGCCATAGTCTCTGCTTACCCCGATGGGAGACAAGCGTGATTATATGTATGTATGTATGTATGAGTGATTTTATTTCGTCAACAGTAAATTTTAGTACGTTTATTGACTTTACTTTATTATTGACGATTTTTCTCCGTCTCGTATTAAGCTATTTCCGAGTGGATTTAGAACGAGGCCCGATCGCTGGCCGAACGATGGAGATTCGCAAGTATAATCTTTCGAAACACTCGGAACGTAGAGAGAGAAACCGACATTTGCGTATTATTAACGAAAGGGACGCAAATATTCAGCAATCCGGCTTATTTCTCATATTCCATGATCGTGTTTTTGGAGTTCACTGAACTTTGACTGAACTGAGCGATGCACAATATTGCACATTGCTATGTATTTTGCAGCAGGGGTTTTTCGTTGAGAAGAAAATTTTATCATCTTATCTACTGACCGAGATTTAGTAATGATGTAACTTCACCTTGCTGTCAGTTCTGAAGGGGAAGCCAGCGGGAATCGGCTTCTATGGACCCTACGCCCCTGATACATACATATTATACATAGAAACACCCAGACTCTTGAGACAAACATATGGATCACACAAATATTTGTCTTCGGTGGGAATCGAACCCACGACCTCCAGCGCCGCAGGCGGTATTACTACCGACTGCGCCACAGAGGCAGTCCATACCGGACTAATAATAATAATTTTCCGTACCAGGAGCTATCCAGTGCAGAGATATGGGAACGCGAGCGCCGCTTGCGTACATTACGCGAGAAGCTCCGCGCTGAGGAAACTCGGCTTGTGTTGCTGAGGAAGCTTAGACAGTCGCAGCAGGCTACCGGACTCCCTCCTGTTAAGGTTAGTTTGAAAGTGCTTTATTTAATTATACTCTGTAAAATATAGCTTGATCTCTGTGACAGTTGTGTTAACGTAAAACAAAATTGACTTTTATTTCAAAGGCATAAAGTTGTTATTTACAGTTTGCAACTCTGTGTTATCACTCTCTGCATTTCAACCACAAAAGCTTTATGCCGTTGACATTAAGTCTATTCTTGTTTGTCACAGAGATCAAGCTATATTTTACCGAGTATATTGTACCAGAGAACGAGGCCACGTTTTGCTCTGGCTATGGTTTTTGTAACTCAGTACTCCCTGCTGTAGCCATGTACATACACAAAAAAATCTGTGTATCCTTTCTCTCAAGTTGGATCAAACTGAACATGGTGTAAAAATTTGATTAAAATCGGTTTAGTAGTTTAGGAGTTAACTCCGGACAAACAATGTGATATATTAAGAAGTTTGCAAATCTACTGCTGAATGTGGGACTCGTCGAAGGGGTGGAAGATTGGCTTTTATAAATTGGCCAGATGGGTTGATACGAGGAAATGTTTTGAGATTTCTTACGCGAGAAGCTCTGCGTTGAAAAGACTCGGCTTGTGTTACTGAGGAAGCTTAGACAGTCGCAGCAGGCTACCGTACTGCCTCCTGTTAGGTCAGTTCTTTTCGCCGTAATTCTTTGCTGGACGTGACCTCTCAGTCATTTCAGGAAGATGATTAGTTTTACAGGGTTTTTGTGAGTGTTCTTTCGAGTTGAGATCTCAGGCCCCTAAGCCATCTCCAAGTTGTGCACCTGCCTCCTTAGACAAGAGCCTTGTACGTTAGTAGAATAGAATTCATAATTTATGAGACTGACAACTGACAGTGGACTTAAGATAGACTAAAGATATGACAACGAAATGCAAGCAACTTGCATTCCATTGTTATAGGTTAGGGGGCTTTGAGTGTGTTTGTTTTGCGTAATTCGTCTTATACAACACTTATTTTGGTTGTGTTCAACAGGACAACGGGTCAGGCACTGCCCTGGCCGGCAGCGGGTGCGTGGTGCCCCCCGGAGTCACGGTCACACCCGCGCCTCCGCCCGCACATCAACATCCTAAGGTAAGTGTAACATAATACACGTATCTATAGGCACACCTTTATGTTTAACAAATAAAGATTCTGATTCTGATTCTGATTTATCCCCAAAGGGGTAGACAGAGGCATACTATCATGCCCACTTTTCACCTTTATATTTTGTCTCACGTAATAGGTGGTGTTGATATGGAAAGGCGCAGGTTGTGACGAATTACTATTTCAAATGCAAATGGGAATATTCCCAGTAATAGTTTTCTGCCACCAAAAATTTTCAATGATTCATGTTAAATACTATGGGTAAAGACTTATTCAAAGTTTGTTGGCTAGGTCGCGGCCTATGTATGATATTACGTAGCCTATTATCTAATCTAACAATGATAGATTCAAACTATTGTGTTATAGAAAGTTTCGATAAAACAAATAATCTGAATAGATTTACAAAAATCGAGTAAAAGGTTATTCGATTGTTGGTTATCGAATTGACAACTTGTGTCTTACTAACCCTAAATATTAATACATAGATTTTTTTCGCGAAAACGAATTTACATGAAATTTTATACAGTTAAAGTTTATTTGAATAATAAGTGCATAACGTTGAATAATTTAATGAACTAAAGCTGAATTTTAACTTTGGGTCACGCAAACCCCACTCATATTTTACGAGTTCAAGTAGCTTAAGAAGTTTACCAAGTGCTAACAATTGAGAATACAAATTACTTAGCTATAGTTTTTTAAAAAAAAAATTTAACTGTGTATTTTTATGAATATTTGCAAGGGCTGTTATAATTTCTCTTCGGTAATGTATTTTTTGCTCTATATTTTTCGATTTGTTTACTGACTAAAATCGAAGAAAAGCATATTTTTGAGTTTCACTTATTTTAATTTCAATTACTGTTTTCTGGATTGAATCTAACACTGGGTTTTTACTATGGATTTTATTCACCCTCATCCCGTTCTCGTATCCGTTGGTAACATATTTCAGAATTTTACGATGTTTGCTTACCTATGGACATACATACTATTGTCCATATTGGTAGCCTGTGGACGTTTGCAACACCAGAGGCGCCACACACTCTGCCGACCTAGGCGCAGGGTGTGTCAAGCCACTGTTTTCAAGTCGCCCATAAGGTCTTCAACATAGCTCAACTACAGTAATGTTACTGACAACCGGTATCAACAGTTTAACGTGCCTTCCGAAGCACGGAAAAACAAATGTCACAAAGGGGTCACGCGGTGGTCACCAATCCAAGGATCACCATATTAAAAAGTAACCTTTTATTGAAGAGATCGTTTACGGAACACTCAGTCCGCGGGGCCACAAGCGATGTGTATTTTTGGTAAACAATAAAGTATAACTACTTAGCTTGTATAAATGTAGTAGTAATGTATGGGTGTATTGTCCAGCGCACGTCAAGCAACTCGTCCACGACGGGCACGGTGTCCGCCAGCGGGTCCCGCCGCACGTCCAGCCTGCCCGGCGGCGCCACGCTCACGCCGGGGCCGTACCGCTCGCAGGTCAGTGTTGTACCACACCATACCACTTTATACTACAGTACACCCTACACTACCTATACTACACTACACAACACTACTCTACACAGGTACAGGGACCTGTGTCCCTGAATAGCCTCTGTGGCGCAGTCCGTAGTGATACCGCCTGTGGCGCTGGAGGTCGTGGGTTCGATTCCCACCGGAGACAAATATTTGTGTGACCCATAAATGTTTGTCTCAAGAGTCTGGCTGTTTCTATGTATAATATGTATGTATTTAAAAAGTATATAAGTATTAATATCCGTGGTCTGATACCCATAACACAAGCAGGTTATTCCTAGCTTACTTTGGGATCAGATAGCGTTGTGTGAAATGTCCGTGAATAATTATTTATTTATTTATAGCCGGATCCACACCAGACGATCCAAAATGGATCGCTAATTCCGGCGATCCGCGATCCGAGAGCATGAGGCATGGATCATGGATCGTGTCGTCTAACAAACTTAAATTTTCTTGCGATCCCGTCGCGTCCGATCGGACCGTGAAATTTCAGTCATGTCCGTTCAACGTGAAAAAGTAACAAATAGCCAAACTTTTGCATTGATATTATTAGTAAGGACTGGTGTGAAATAGTAGCTTTCTCGCTCTTACACTTTATGGCTCCTTTCTCCATAAAAAGCTGTATTAGATTGTAACATAAGTTTGAAAAAAAAAAAACGGACTAAGTTTCTTGAGGAGTTCTTCTTAGTCTGTAGCATTTTGGAACATTCAGTAGAGTCACGACAATTTTGACAAATTTAATATTTTTTAAATGTTATTTTATTTACACACATTACTCGCACCGTTAGGGTTCAGCTACATCTGACCGCAATGCAGTTACTTATGGATGCGTTTGAAATCCACTAATCACATTCGTCGATCGCACAATTTGACAGTATAAACGGTCAAAGTTACTTGCGAACCAACGAATGTCATTAGTGAATATCAAAAGCATCCATAGCAACGTTGCGTAGTGGAAAACCACCATAACACTGAAACGGCACAGGCTCACAATAAAGCTACACTAAATATACTTTTAGAAATGACTATTCTAAAGTAATATAATTGTTTATTTGCAGTCGTCTACAAGCGGCGGTGCAAGTATAACTCCGTCAGTGACTATCACTCCGGCTCCTCCGCCTACTTCACAACATGCTTCTTCTAAGGTATTTATATTTATACATTTCAACATTTATCTTAGCCCGTAATAAGTTTTAACATTTATTTTAGCTTGTAATAAAGGCCCTGTTGACGTGATGGTAAATCATGGTGAAATCTAGAGTTCTGAATTCCCGGTCGTGTTTTAAAGGAAACGAAATCTGTGTATAAGACTCAATGAATTATGATTACCAATCTATCAACGCAGCCATCATAGATGAAAAATTACATAATAGACAGTTCTAATGTCGTGGACACCCCGTAGGATAGAAAACTTGTACTTTGAAACCGCAATGTCATAGCTAGTTTTTCTTGAGAAACTCTCAACGCTCACATAGCAGTGTAAGCATTGACTTTTATAAAACAATAGAAAGTCTAGAAATTCAATTCAGTCAGTCAAGTTTTAAAGTTCTGGAAGTCAAATTTCTAGGAACCCCCAAGTGAAGCACCTAAACCGTTTACTAAAAGACCACTATCATACAAAGTATTGGTCCTTCTAGCCGGATCTGTCTGTTTCGCTATAGACATTAAATCTCTGGTCGTCGCCATGACTTTCCATCATTTTAACAGGCGAAAAGTTACAAAAGCTATATTTTGATGTATTGTGTATAATTACAAGCCGTCTCAGGACAATTCGTCAGTCACCAGTAGCACGAGTGATGCCGTGAGTATGGACATGTGATGTCTATTACATTCATAGTGTATAGTTTTATTTAGCTTGTCCTATTATGTTTGCTTGGGTTTGGTGCACACTCTTCTGATGATGATATCATTTAATACATTGACAGAGACCTACGTCCAGCAGTGGGTTGCTATAATCTGGTTTGATTGATTGATTGTATCGTTGTAAATTCAAGTTCAAGCTAATTTTGTCACAACTACTTGAATATGGGCATCAAAAAAGAAATAGTCAAATCTGTATTTTAGTTTTAATTTTATATAGACTTTTGAGTAACTCTAACATTCGTACAATATATCACAGTCCATTGCTGAACATAGGCCTATCCCCTAGCCACCTAAAAACCCAAAACAGCGCTTTACAAATAAGCAATAAACATCAAAATAACGAAAAAACAAAAATCTTATAGAAAATGAAACAGTGTCCTACAAGGTTGTATACTAGGACCCTTGGATTTCCCTGTTTATCAGGCAATATTTAAGTCATTTTTTATGAACAAACAACAGATTAGTTCTAATTCCTAGCAAAGACTAATCGTTTATCATGATATTGTTTAACATTTTGACCAATTTTCTCTTATTATAGACAAGCACCCGCAGTTCTGAGGACACACAAACTCCTGCGCAACGTCAGGCCGCTGCTAAACTTGCTCTACGTAAACAACTTGAGAAGACATTGTTACAAGTAAGTCAATCGAAAGATGTTGAAACATACACATGACATAGACGATTCGATAGCCGCTCTCTTTCTTACTTTAGTGAAAGAAAAAGATAGAACGGCGAACGAATAGGCACGGTGCGGTCAGATCGTTTTGCTTGAATTTGTGATTGACGGCACATTTTCAAATATAAAGTTATTGCAAAATAGCTATCCTAGTGTTTACTGTGTACATAAAAAAAAGAAAATGCATAAATTAAAAAACCGGCCAAGTGCGAGCCGAACGGAGGGTACGGAAGGAGGGTTCCGTACCAAAAATCTGCAAAAAATCATGTTTGGTGTATAGAAGCCTTCCTAAATCCCCTCTTTTTTTCTGATTTTAGTATTTCTTGTTATAGCGGTAACATACATAATCTGTAACAATTTCAGCTTTTTAGCTATCATCGTTTTTGAGATACAGCTTCGATTACCGAAACGGTAGACAGACAGACGGACGGACGGCGAAGTTTCATGAATAGTGCCCCGTTTTATACACTTTGAATACAGAACCCTAAAATTCTCCTATGCAAGATGTTAACCTTGAAAAGTAATTGTATCACAAAGCTTGTAAATGTCTAACACATGTTTTTTTGTTTGTACAGATCCCACCTCCCAAACCCCCACCACCAGAAATGAACTTCATACCGTCTCCGAGCAACACTGACTTTGTTTATCTTGTAGGACTCGAGCATGTTGTGGATTATCTAACTAATGAGGACCGGTACGTATACATAATATTTACTGAATTATTTTTTTATACCACTAAGGGCGTGTTCAGTAGACTCGCGCACCCTAAGCGCACTCCACGCTCGTCAGCACGCGCCTAACACGCTTTATTTTTTTAAATATAATTTAAGCCCTATAATCACAACAATAGATTTCAAATTGCATTAATCAAAGTCCATCCGAGAGTTTGCGCGCGAAATTGGAGACAAGCGGACTACTGCGTTGTAAAATTTTCCAAAATTAGTGTATTTCGAGTGTTCTATGAGTAAAAAGTGGTGGATATAGCGTCTCGTATGGAGAGACGAAATCGTCGACGAAAACGTCGGGAATTTCGTCACGTCGGGGTCACCATTTTATAGCGTGTTCGTAGGGAGAGACAGAAGTTGTGTGCACACTTTTATTTACTGATAATTACTGACTATTTACAGATTAATTATATTACGCACTACATTATGACGTACTAAGTTAGCGGCATAGCCGCCACAGAGATTCTACATAGCTATAGTCTTTTTCTGGACAGCTCAGCAATCATGTAAACATGTCATGTGTTGACAGAAGTTGTCTATGATCATAGTGTTGTAACTAAACTGATTCTATGTATGTAAATAATCATTGAGTTATATCTAGTTCACCGTACATTCATTTACTTCGGTATATCAATCGCCAAATTCATCAAATCATGAAATTCGGTATATCAATATATATTATGTGCAATATTTTTTTTATATTAATTTAATTAAAGGATCTTTAAAAAAAAGAAACTTTTAGAAAATTTTATAGTACATATATAATCATTTATTTACAATAATATATTACTTTAGGACTGAATGTTTTAACCATCCACCGTCAACCGTACCCAGTCTACCCTAAAGAATCATTTTTTTTCTTTTTATTCATATTTAAATGTTTATGGCGTTCGAAACATTAGATTATCTTTTTGGCAGCTCGCTGATGAACGTTAGCCTCTTTAAATTTACTCCTCCACACGGTACTAAGCCTAACCGGATCCTTCTGACGATTTCTGGGTCGCACAAATACTTATTTAGTCCCAATTTTTTAAAAGTACTTCTGCGAAGAGTAGGCCTCGCGAGCGCCCAGGAAAAAACAACCTGTGAGGAATTATATCCCTTTTGATCCCATCATATATAACGGGGACCTTTTTCTCCCTTAAGGTAAACGCAGGTATTACCGACCCTGTTAAGACAATTTTAAATTCGATGATAACTATTAAGAATAATGATTGACTTCCCACCCAATGTTTCGTTTTTATATGAAACTCTAGTTTGTCTAGTTTATATTTAAAACCAAAAAAAGAAGCGCTCGTGGCCCCGCGGACTCAGTGTTCTGTAAACGATCACTGCAGTAAGCAACTTTCACTATGGCCGGTCCATGGATGGGTGACCATCCATGTGATCACTTTGTGACATTTATTTGAGCGTTTCCGTGCTTCGGAAGGCACGTTAACCCGTTGGTCCCGGTTGCCAGTAAAATGGCAGTCGTGAAGCTAAGTTGAAGGCTTTATTTCAACAACAGGCAGTCACAACCTGCGCCTGTCCATTTAAACACGGCAATACAGCTCACCACCTATTACGTGGGACAAATTATACAAAGGTGAAATGTGGGCATATAATATGCCTCTGCCTACCCCTTCGGGGATAACGGCGTGACCATATGTATGTTTAATTAAAACCCTAAATTGTCCATATTACACATTATTCTTAAAATAAAAAAATAATTTATTGAACAAGTCCATTTTTTGTATTACCGACCCATACGAAAGGCTATGAAGCTATTTACCGATTTTTTTTAACCTATTACCGAGTAAAAAAACACAAGAAGAATGTATAGTCAGGCATTTTTGTTTAGATAAGAAGAAAACCGTTATGGTGCTTTTGCAGAAAATCATGTAGGTTTACTCTAAGTCCTTTCATACTTTAAAAGATAGGTAAAGTCACTTAGTTATTCTGGTCCATGCTGTTTGACTAAGACATATTTTTGTAAAAGAGATTTTATGTGTTTTATCTTCAAAGTATTGTTTGTTTATTAATAAGCTAACATTTTAAATAACTAATTAACTAGTGTACCTAATGTTACATAAACGAACAGGATTTGTATAGAATCGGTAATAGCTTCCCGTACTTGCGATCACCGACTCGTATAGATCGGTAATAGTCGATTTAATACACTATCAGGAAATTGTATGGCCGACTCATAAAAAGTAGATTTTATGTATTTGTTTGATTTTTGTAGCCATAGCAGAGATTTTAAATATATAATTTTGCAAATAATATTAATGAATGCACATCATGTTATGGAATAAAAAGTAAATTTATAGTGCTCCTTTATAGCAACAATGAATGATTAAAGTTGTAATTCGTAGTAAACATAAAACGATAAAATTAGTAAACTAGAACAAAAAGTACAGATCGGAAATGGTGTGTTACAAAGGCAAACAAATGTGTTACATTAGATTAAGATGTCATATTAAAATAATTGCTTTATTGTCACATATCGACGAGAAAGAGGTAAAACTAAATTTATTATGCATCACAATCACCGACCTATGAGTCGGCAATAGATGCTACTATTAAAATCAATGAAGGTATTACCGCTCTATTTAAATGTGAAGTTTTATAATATTATTTTAATTAAACTTTATGAAATACTCTACGAAATTAAGACCTCAGACCTAAATAAACACATACAATAATACAGAACAATCATAGGTTTTGTACATTTCTATAAATTGTCTTAAAATAAATTTTGATGTGCTTACGTGATAGAACAAGGAATTGTACTACACGATCAGCGAGTTTACTATCGTCACAGAAACAGACAAATTTCGTCTCTTTCCCGGGATGCCACGCACACTAACGTAAGTATTTGCGATACTCAATGAACAAATGTGCGTATTTCGTCAAATGTCTCTAGCATAAACCGTTCCAAGAACGTAAAAATTGCAGGTTAATGGAATGGATCGGTAATACCTGCGAATTTTCGATGGGTCGTTAATAGCTGCGTTTACCTTACTTTTCCGCCCTATTAAAAAAAACTTTCGACAAAAGTTGTATTTTTATCTTTTCGTAGATCAATGATTTTAAATCAAAGAACATGTGTGCCAAGTTTGGAGAAAATTGGTTAACAAATGCGTCTTCTAGACCGAAACTGACATGTACACACACATACGGACGAAAGCAAAATCGTCTATACTGTGGAATCGAAGACCCAAACTCAAAGTGCCTTTTTACACGTACCGGTTGCCGGGTAGCCGGTGCCGGGTAACCGGCGGTGAATACAAGCGGTTGGCGGGCAAATCACGCCGGTACGTGTGAAAGTACACGGCCATACACCCACCCTACCCGGCACCCGGCAACCGGTACTTGTGAAAAGGGGCAAAGACTTGCATCTCCATACATTCAATATACTCTGTGGACTAGCACTCTTCGCTCTCTGGGTCAATAAGTTATATTATTAAAGTAAGTACATTTTTTCGAACTGACAGATTGATAAAACAATGACCTCCTTTTAAAATCAATTGGCCAGTACAACAGTTTTACAACACTATGGCAAAGACAAACAAGTCTGAGAAAAAATAATTTAATGACAAGCAAAAATGACAGTCTTAAATTTTTACCATTCGAGTATTTTTCATGAAATTATTCTATAATCTAAAGGTTTATTAGTGTCGAAATGTCCGCATAAATCTAACTAGAGTTCCTTGAAACGACTATGATCAGGATTGATAATTAAATGTAAGTAATTATGGAGTAGTCGAGATCCAATTTCTTTGTTTACTATATTATTTAGGTCTGTTGAATTCCACTTTACAGCGTTCCTAGGTAGTAGGATACAGACGGATGAATGGCATTATTAATCTTGAATACTAAAGATTATATACATCAAACTGAGGAGTAGTGCGGGGGGTGATTGTCATCCTGTAGCACGTACATGAAGATGCGATTATTGCTAAATTGACAAATTGAAATATTTAGATATTGAATGGCGCAGGACGTGACTTGCGTAATGATATAAGAATTTCCTACTATCAGTCACGTCCATGCAGTCGCCATAGTGGATATTTAAACATAAAAGTTCGACAACGTGCACAAGTGTTGGAAATTGATAAAACGCAGTGAAACGTGACTCTTCTATTTCTCGACAAACTTCAGAGACACTTCTAATAAAGTCCCACCGATTTATTAGAGAAGACTGACTTTGACGTAGGACTTTGACTAGACTTAGAGCACGAGGACTGATTAATACAAAATGAAGAATAATAAATATAAGACTAGGCTGTATGGCTCAAATTGCCTTTGCCTATCCGAAAATGGATAAATAAACTACTACTTAAAGTCCATCCCCACACGCAACGCGCCCGCCCCGCGCATACGCGCATCAATGCAATTTGAGATCTATGATTATGATAATAGGGCTGAAATTATATTAAAAAAAAACAAATAAAGCGTGTTAGACGCGTGCTGACGAGCGTGGCGTGCGCTTAGCCGAGCCGCAGGATATCAAGAAGATTATTCACGTCGACCCGGCTAGGGGCTCTCCTCGGGGAAGCCAGATGTGCGGCTCCCCAGAGCTCCTTATGGAGCTAAATACCACGCCCGAACCTCCACTGCTTTCGGGCGCCCCTCTGTAAGCAGAGGGGGAGGACAGCGCCTGGCGCGAGCGTGCTATAATGGGCACCCCCCGGAATACAGGGAGGGTGTCCAGCTGCCGTCACCTCGTCAACCGACGAGGCGATAGCGGCCCAGCTGCTGCTGCCAGCCGTGTTGCTACTCAGGGTGGACAGCCCGAACTGCATGGCAGGGCGGGAGAATCTACCCACACTAAACCCCCCCCCCCCCCGTGCATGAATGGGGTTAGCTGGGGTGTTTGATTCGCTTTTGCGTATCCTAATGTTTTTGTCTCCTTTAACAATCATATTTTATAACGGCGAAGTTTCCTTTCTTGTAAAAGTTAAGTTTGTAATTCCTTCCTTTATATCAAAACGTCCTTAGGGTAGTCTTCAGAAATATACGCATCCTTCAATTTCTTTTTATCCCTACTAATCCCTACTAAAATTATAAATGCGAAAGTAACTGTCTGTCTGTTACGCTTTCACGCCTAAACGGCTGGAGCGATTGAAATGAAATTTTGTATAGGGATAGTTCGAGGCCCTGAGAAGGACATAGACTTTTCTTCCAGCCGTTAATAAATGTTACTAGCATTGGTCTTGCTTTTACTGTTCGATATCTTTTTTCCAATACGGTGTATCATATCAATGTCTCTGTTTTCAATTGGAATATTGAGATCGCTTTTTATTTTACTTATTGTTGAATTCAAAATTCAATAGGCGATTTCTCATTCTCCCTAATGTCATGAATACAAGGTTATTTCTCCGTTAATTTTTATCTATATTTGCGATTTTTTCTCTCAAAATGTTATCAAAACTTTAAGTTCCTTTATTTCATTAAAAAAATTCTCTATTTCCCATTTCGATTCTCATTTTTTCAAAACAGTCTTGAATGATTTGCGCAGTGTCCATGTTATGTATGTTAAATTTTTACATTCTTAAGTGAAGCGGAACGCAATCGATGATTTAATGCTGTCAGTTGGTGGCACTGCTTATCTGTCAGGTGTCAATTCCGATGACGTTTCGAGGTACACCAAAATAATCAACTACCGCTTAGAATTATGAATGTTAACTAATATGAGTAATGGTAGTTAGTTACCTCAAATTGTATCTTGTTTTCGTATTGCAATTCTTTGAATTCGCCTATTCTTGTACTTATTTACATAGTTCGCGTGTGAAATGAATAGATTTTAGTACTATTCTCGCGATGTGAGTGGTATTGAACTGAATATGCAAGTATTTTCACTGATTCTATAATTTAGAACTGGGATCAACAATAACAACGTCTCTCTCGTGCACTTTGTCAACCGAAATCCTCATAATATACACCACTACAAAAGCAATCGGCTTCCACTATGGAACTTACACAAAACAATTAAAACAATACACTCATAATATCTGACACACGTACATATTTCTTATACCTTTTGAAGCCTGCTTTGACGGAGGGGAAAGTTTCAGTATGGCGGCTCCCCTCCCGATAAACGTCTTTATTATTTTCTTGTGGGGGACGCCGACTATGCCGAGCGGACGATCCGACCGCCTGTTCTGCTGCCTATTCCGTCCATTTCCTCAGCCACTTCTCTGGTATTGATTTGGGTTATGCTGATAAACTGACCATTTATTTTTCATCTCAAAACGGGACCTAAGTTTTTCTGCCCAGTTGGCAGGTAAACAATTAAAATAAACATAACTTCATTATTTACAAAAAACCGGCAAAGTGCGAGTCGGATTTGCGCACAAAGGGAACCGTACCAAAAAACGGCAAAATACAAAAACTGTTCTATTGGACCCCCATCCCCCCCACTTTTTATACCACTAAGGTGGCAGACAAGCAAAGTGTTAGGACGAACAGCATGTCTACGGCGAGCGGTGCGACTATAGAAAGTAGCCATGGGCATCATATCAAACAATTCTTCACAGCACAAACCATTGTACAGGCGGTAGAACACGCACATAGTCTGTCTCTCCTGTCGCGATGAGGTTCCACACCACCAGCAAGCATAGAATCCTTGACAACTCTCATGGCTTGCTTTAGCACAGAGTCGACCGGTCGAAACTGATATTCAGGTGCCCCCGCCCAAAGTTGACAGCAGTAGTCTATGTATGGCCGCACTTGCGACTTAGACAGTAGCAGTGTTGGCGTGCGCCGCAGTAAAATTGAGCTGTTGAGCACACCGAGCTTCCTGGACGCCAGCCTTGCCTTGTTCTCCAAATGACTTTCGAACTGAACGTCACTGGAGATGTCAAAACCAAGGATACCCCTATACTGTCAGAGATGGGGAGAGATATGCCTTGAAATTGTGGCGCTACAGTAAATCGGTTTTTTATTTTTGTGGTGAATACGCAAACGTGTCTTGGTAAGGTCGAATTGAAAAAGATTTTTTTTTTCAATCGGACACTCTGTTGAGAGTACTCTCGATTCCAGGAACCAGTTTTTCACGGTTTTCTTCCACTGCAGCCTGAGATATACCGGGACGGCCCATATAACAAGTGTCTCCCGTACTGTCGTCCGCATAACAATGAATGCCGTTAATAATAGACAACGTGTCATTGATATGCAGCAGAAACAGAGTACGGGATAACTTGTGGTACTCCAGCGTTTATGGCCATGCAGTCAGAAAAGCTGCCGTCAACGACGGCCTTGATGCTTCTACCAGCCAGAAAGCTGGACACCCCCATAAACTTTTGGGCATATCCATAGGAGGGCAATTTCGCAAGAAGACCATGGTGCCAGTTCCGGTCAAAGGCCTTAGAAATGTCAAGTACTCACCGCTAGAACCTCGCCCTTACTCTCAATAGCCGTAGCTCGGTAGCCCAGCCGTGTGTGAGGCACAAAAGGAGATCGCCTGTGGAGCGACCGTGAGCCCCTTTTCACACGTACCGGTTCCGTATCCGGCAGGGTATCCGGTAGGCGGCGAAGTGTATGGCCATGTACTATAACTTTCACACGTACCGGCGTGATTTACCCGGCAACTGCTTGCATTTGCCGTCGGGTACCCGGCACCGGCTACCCGGCAACCGGTACGTGTGAAAAGGCACTGACGGTAACCGGACTGCCGGTCACAGAGAAGGTCATTTTCCTCAAGGTACCTTAGGAGCTGTGTATTGTTGACACGCATTATCACCGTTTATAAAAGGGACGAAGTGTTGACTATAGGCCTGTAATTAGCCGGGTCGGTTTTGTCGCCTTTCTTGGGCACAGGATGCACGCGCGCGATCTTCCACAAAGAATTTTCCTTTATCCCCTTTTTGTCTGATTTTAGTACCTATTTTTGTGATAGCATCAAATCAGCCTATGGCAGTCCACTCCTGGACGTAGGCTTCTCCGAATCTACGCCACAACAACGGCCCTGGGCCTTTCGCATTCAGTCGCAGCCTGCGACCTTTTCTAGATCCGTTCCTCTCCGCTGGTCCATCTGGCGGAGGGGTCGTCCTACCCCACGTTTACCAGCCGCGATCTCTACTCAAGAACTCGTTTGCTAGATCGGCCATCGGTTGTTCTTCGACCACTTTGGTTCTATGATGGATAACATAGTTTCGGATTTTATCCCTCGGAGACACCCCAAGCATAGCTCGATCCATTGCTCGCTGCGCAACTTTAAGGGTATGGACAAGCCCCACTGTAAGTTTCCACGTCTTGACACCGTAGGTTTTGGTCGTTTGCTCAATAAATGGTTACTTTGCTTGTATGTTGACATTAAATGAACACTTGTGTTTCGGCATTACCCTACCCATAATTAAAATTCCAAAGCAATATGATACTTCAATTTAGTTATGAGTTTACTACTAAACTACTTCACAAATTTTACACAAAAACAAAACAGTAGTGGAGTGAAAACACGGACTGGCTCTAACTTTCCCGACCACGCATGTCCCACGATATACGAAATTTTAAAAAATTCGCAAAGTTTCGGAAAACGGGACAATTTAGCGTCCCGGCGCTATGTTTGGGGACAACGGGACAAGGGACCAAAAAACGGGACAGTCCCGTTCAAAACGGGACGTATGGTCAGTTTAGTTATGCATTAGAATCGTGCCAATCGAATTTACGGGAAGGGGAGGGCTTCCCCCCTCCCCCGACGACTCCCCCCTTGCGGAAACGCTTAGTTTTTAAGTTATGACCATTTTCATAAAGTAACCATGACGGATGGTTGTCCTTCCTCCACGCTTTTAAGTGGTATTTCAAAGCCACAACAGCAACAACCCTAAATTTGATTGGCACGATTCTAATGCCAACCCTTGGATCGGGTATCCCAGCATATTTCACGGCGCCCCGTCAAATATTCTCGTTTTCTTGCAGAATCGGACTATCTGATACACCTTCAGATGTTCCAGATCCTCTAGATTTAATCTACCCGTGCCCATCAATAAACGTCATAGATCGTGTTGCTCTATGTCCCTCGAGAGCCACGATTCTTAGGCCTCAAACTAGATGTCTGACACGAGCGTGGCGACGGCGACAGCGGCGAGGGTGCGGCCCACTAGTACACTTGCATACAAGCAAACCACGCTCAGTGCGTTTGTTCAAAGTTGCCTATTCTCTTGTACTCTGGCGCTGCACACTCCCCTATATCGCCGTTTCCTCGCTCGACGTCCATATTGAGGCTTTTTTTTTTACCTGAGGGCAAATCCTCAAAGGATATTATGCCGGACTCTTACCGACTAAAAAAGCTCACGTAACGCCCTACAGCCTGTGGTTGGGAGCCCCGGGTAAGCCCTCGGAAGAATGTCCCGGGACTCCCAACAGACCTACAGCCGCCACTGCGGCCTCGCCCAGGTGGTGGTTCGGGTGCTATCCCGCGTCTTTGGGGGTTTCGGGTGTGCAGCGATATAGCATACTGCATAAGTGTTTCGAATTTTGGCCAGATGACGTTGTGTGGTAATGTCTACAAAATGTCTATTTTATTTATCTATAGCTAAACTAATAGTATAAATAGAAAAGATTTCGTTGTTTTTTTTGTTTGCATCGATAAGTAGACTACTGGACCGATTTGAAAAATTCTTTCACTGTTGGGAAGTTACACTCCTCCCGGTGAAAATAGGCTATATTTTATTCCCGAATTCCCACCGGAACGGGAGCTACGCGGGTGAAACCGCGTGACGTCCTCTAATTTTTAATAAAATGTTGTCTATTTACCCAGCATGCCCCGCTCATCAGTACCAGCAGTGTGCGCCCAGTGCGGCTGCGACTTCACGCCGGTGTGGCGTTGGGAGCGTGGCACGGGAGGGTCTAACACTCGGCGCCACGACGCCACGTTCACGCCCGCGCCGCCGCCGCCCAACGCTCGTCGCTTGTGCGAGCTGTGCGTATCTGGGAATGTCAAGCGAGCGCTTAAAGCGGAACACACGGCGAGGTATGCATATATAGCTCTAATATTTAAATTGGTTCAGCTTTCAGGAAGAAAACAGGAATGTGAATCATCAATTTTGTCGAAATAACATCGTTCTGAACTAAAGCTATCCTTAAGGCATTGTACTGGGTACATGACAATATCAATGCAGTGCATGGCAATATTTAAGTTCAAATAACTATTTCGCGAATGCTCTCTCTTAATGATATTTGTACTGTCATTTATTTAAATGTGAAAAAATTATCGGTCTCGAGCAGGACTCGGTCGGACTTCTGCCAATCCGGATAGATGTTGGACGCCCTATCTACTGGACCACCGAGACAATTCACACCGACTCAACTGTATAATTCTTTCATCTTCGACTTTCTTCGTCGACGACGATCGACGAATCCTGCTCGAAACCAATTATTTTTCCATGTTTTTTATTTATTTAAAAAATAAGAAGGACTTACAGCTACCTAAACATGAATGTAAACAAAAAGTATATAGAACTGATAGCCAATTACAAGTCTTCACTTTTAAAGTTCAAAATTTATAATTAGTTAGTTTAGTATATGTACTAAAATTGCTTTTCAATATTATCTCAATACTAGCTGATGCCCGCAGCTTCGCCCGCGTAAAATTTGTTCCCTTGGGAATTTATTCCCAGGATAAAAAGTAGCCTATGTGTTATTCCAGACTATAACGTATTCCTGTACCAAATTTCAGCCAGATCCGTTCAGTCGTTCAAACGTGAAAGAGTAACAAACATCCACACTCACAAACTTTCGCATTTATAATATTACTAGCTAAAATGCGCGGTTTCGCCCGCGTGAAATTTGGTTCCCGTTCCCTCTTCGAGTGGGAATATATTCCCGGGATAAAAAGTAACCTATGTGTTATTCCAGACTATGGGCTATCTTCGTACCAAATTTCAGCCCAATCCGTTCAGCCGTTAGAGCATGATTGAGTAACAAACATCCAAACATCTTCACAAACTTTCACATTTATAATATTAGTAGGAAGTAGGATAGTAGGATTAAGATCAAGATTTGTAATATCTTTTTAAATACAAACAGGTTGAAAACCGCGTTCGTCCGCGCGCTACAACAAGAGCAAGAGATAGAGCGTCGCCTGGCGGGCCCGGCCGCGTCCCCGCCGCCCGCTGCCGCGTCCGCTTCCGCTTCCGCTTCAACGTCCGCGCCCGCGCCCGCTCCGCCCGCGCACGTACAGATCGCTCACTCGGTGCCGCCGCCCGCGCATTCGCACGCTCATAGACCGTTGCAGGTTTGTGTTATATTTATAATATACTATTTAACATGACACATGAGATTTCACAGCATTTGTGTTAATATTGAAACTGTAAAATTTAGTATACGTATGTATGTGATAATAGTTTTCAGGATACCGTACTGTAAAGCATAAAGCCGCGTTTCCACTAGGCAACAAATGACGCCCAACATGTTGCGCAACAAGTTGCTCAACATGTTGAAAGTCAGCGCGAAACTTTTGTTGAACAACGTTGTCTGTCTACGCATCTACTACTTCGTCAGTCGTCGACAACATGTCGCCAGAGGAACTTGTGTTAATTTCAGCTGCAGTGGTTATAATTTTATCGAAAAAACAAACAAAAAGAAATAGGCCACGTTGGTGGGTTAGAAAATACCTACAAAATAAAGACAATGTATTCAGTGATCTCCGTGTAGTTCGTTACACCACACGGGTATACTACGCCAAATCGAATGCCAAATAATCGAACGTTCAATATATCGAACGTTCAAAATATCGAAGATTACAATATCAATGTTCGATGTATTAAACGTTCGATATTTTGAACGTTCTAGTATTTGGATGTTCGATTATTTGGCATTCGATTTGGCGTAGTATACCCACACCACACTACAGACATTGTTGCGCGACACATCTCCACTCGACAACAATTGATGCTCAACTAACGATGCACTTTAAACAAACAACAAGCCGCGCGTCATGTTGCGCGCCAAATGTTGCCTAGTGGAAACGCGGCTTAAAATCGGGACCCTATGAGACTTCGGCGTCTATCTGTCCGTCACGAGGCTGTTATATCAGCAACGGTGATAGAGCTGAAATTTTCACAGATGTATTTCTATTGCCGCTATAACAACATACACTAAAATCAGAAAAAAAAATAGGAGCGGCTCCCATACAACAAACGTGATTTTGTACGATTTTTTGGTACGAAATCCCCCTTCGTCTCGCGTTTGGGCGGTTTTTTAAGGGGCGCGTCCGCAAAATGCACAAAAAGACATTTAGAATTTTGGAAATATTCAAGAACTTACTTCATGAAATGACACTAAAATGGAACCTTAAATTCTTAATAGATGAGACTACAATAACAGCGTGCGCTTTTTACAAAATAATTATTTACTTGCGAAAAAACCTCTGAAAATCATCGAAATTTACCGTTGTCAATTTGATTATTTCTGCTATTTCGATGATTTTTAATAACTTTGAGAGGTGTTTTTTTCTAATGTAAATCATTTTTTTGTTAAAAGTGCACGGTGTTATTGTAGTTTCATCTATTAAGAATTTAAGGTTCCATTTTAGTGTCATTTAATGAAGTGAGTTCTTGAATATTTCCAAAATCCTAAGTGCATTTTTTGCTGACTAGCCCCATTTGTGACATGTACTACATTATTGACAGCTTGCAAAATATAAGTTTCGTTTGTAGACTATTTTTGCCGAGCTATAAATATATAACGTTATTCCCAGATGTCAGTGTCCCGCAGTTCATCCCGTAGCGCGGCGGCTGCGTCCCCTGCTCCCGCCAAAACTCCGGCCCCGCCTCCTGTGCCCAGGTAACTAATATTTAACATTTACATACATATGGTCACGCCTTTATCCCCGAAGGGGTAGGCAGAGGCATATTATATGCCCACATTTAACCTTTGTATAATTTGTCCCACGTAATAGGTGGTGAGCCGTATTGCCGTGTTTAAATGGACAGGCGCAGGTTGTGACTGCCTGCTGTTGAAATAAAGCCTTCAACTTAGCTTAACGACTGCCATTTTACTGGCAACCGGGACCAACGGCTTAACGTGCCTTCCGAAGCACGGAAACGCTCATATAAATGTCACAAAGTGATCACATGGATGGTCTCCCATCCATGGACCGGCCATAGTGAAAGTTGCTTACTGCAGTGATCGTTTACAGAACACTGAGTCCGCGGGACCACGAGCGCTTCATTTAACATTTAATATAGAAAAATGTATCATTTTAAGGAAGAACTTGAACCTAACCTCGAACCGGTTAAGCTATCGAGAAATATCTATCTAGACTACAAAATTGTAGCACCTATATCGTTATAAAGGCAACAACTGTTCGTAATTGTTTGGGCAGAAGCATAGCCTAATTCTGCCATCACATTGTAAGGCAGGACAAACGATTTTGATTTGATCGCGTGTCAAATAAATAAATATATATTTATCATGTTTTTATTACTTTGTTTTCATGAGATTGCCTTCTTAGTGCGAAGCGAGAAGATGCTTAATATTAATGTAGGCTAATTGAATTACATTGTATCACAGGGCGGAAACGCCATACAAAATGTTCGTTTTCACCATGTGTGAATTTACTAGGGACACTAGCTATGGAAAGAAAATAATAAGGAACAGAATGCAATCTCATGTATGTAGGTACTTATTTTTTCAAATCTACCCTCGGCTAAGCTCAAATTACACCAAACCAATAGCACAAAGTACGTAGGTAGTAATACGTAATGCAACGCAGTGACACTGTCTCAAGTACTGACACGGCAATAGACACTTAAATTTTGGCGGAAGGATGGGGAAGCTTACTCAGTGGGAGGCAGGGAGTTGCCGGTCTGTATGTAATACTATTATATTATCTTTGATTGTATTACAAAAATGTATTTTAGGACGTCACGAGGAGGAAAACGGAAACATACAGAAACCAGCATTCACCCAGCGTGGGACCGCAACATGGTTAATTGGGGAGCTCATTCCAATATCCATAACCTCGCCATCCTGAATCCAAATATGATAAACTCGGCCTTGAGACCTAACGTGATGAATCCTATTTTAGGTCCAAACTTGTTTAAGTCAAATATGCCTAACAGGGGCCTAGGTCCCAACATTCTATATCCGAATATGGTTAATCCAGCTTTAAATCCTAATGCTGTGAATCCTGCAAAACGCAATAAGCGCCCCTTGGAACCCAATAGTGGCCCCTTGGAACTCGATAGGGTCCCCTTGGAACCCAATAGTGGCCCCTCGGAACCCAATAGGGGCTCCAACATAGTAACACGGTCTCGTCGAAACCGGACTAGGCGGGACCAGGAACCCAATGTGGTAAATCCAGATATAAGCCCCAACATGATCACTCCAATTTGCCCCTTGGAACCCAATAGGGTCCCCTTGGAGCTCAATAGGGGCTCCTTGGAACCCAATAGGGACCCCTTGGAGCTCAATAGTGGCTCCACAGAACTAAATAGGGGCTCCGACGTATTTAAACAGTCCCCTCGAAACCGGACTAGACCGGACCAGGAACCCAATGTGGTAAATCCGAATATAAGCCCCAACATGATCACTCCAATTGGTCCCTTGGAACCCAATAGGGTCCCCTTGGAGCTCAATAGGGGCCCCTTGGAGCTCAATAGGGTCTCCTTAGAACCCAATAGGGGCTCTTTAGAACCCAATAGGGGCTCTTTAGTACCCAATAGGGGCCCCTTGGTACCCAATAGGGGCCACTTAGAACCCAATAGGGACCCCTTGGAGCTCAATAGGGGCTCCTTAGAACCCAATAGGGGCCCCGACGTAGTTAAACGGTCCCGTCGGAACCGGACTAGACGGGGCCAGGAACCCAATGTAAATCCAGATATAAACCCCAACATAAACAATCCAGTTTGGGGCAGTTGGGCCAATACGGCTTGGGGCCCTTTTATGTTATACAATGGGGCCCAGGGCCAATTCTGGGCTCCGGCTGCTTTTGCTTTTTTGGGGATTTCACCCCGTCGACAGGGACCCTGATGACAGGGGTTTGGACTTTGGTGTCGTGCGGCACGACGTTCCTATGCTAAGGTATCGCGACGTATGGATATCGGAGGGCTTGAGATTGGCCCTAAAAGCCTGGAAATGCTGGGTAGCCAGCCTAGCTTGACGACGACTTCCTGAGACGTAAGCTTAGTCACCCTTGCTTTGAGGTGACGCGTACTGCGTTCTGCAATGCCCAGTCGCCATTTTTCTGACTGAGATAAAAAGCTTAGCTCGCTGTCACGTCCGTCCAAACACATACTTACTAGTTTTCACTGCCTCGTAGGCGGTTGCATTCAATTTGCTGTCATTGCGTAATTGTACTATACTATAATATTCTACAAGTACACATCTTCGGGTGACCCTGAAGTGAATTTTATTTTAGACATCGCCGCACGTGTGACTTGTTCTTCTGTAACCTCTCAGCGACGACTTAAATTTCCTTAGTTATTTAGACCCTAGCCGCCTTCTCATGTCCGTCTCATGCCTTCGTGATTAATCCGGCCTTGAAATCTGACATACGATCTTAGGATTCAAATCTTAATCTGGCCATGGGCCCCACTACGGTTATCCTATCCCAAACCTCAACGGTTATCATTTCCCAGACCCCAACATGGTCAAACCGATTGATCCGGTTTTGTGCCCCAAAATGCTTAATCCGACCCTGTCTCTAAAGCGGTATTTTATTTATACAGCGGCCAATTTTACAGGTTCGTTGTATCGTATATAGATTGGACTTTGCGGTGATGGTGGATTGTGTACTCAGTTATATTAACACACAGTATTCATGAAACTGTAAATGTGAAAATTCGGGAAAAATAAAACAATATTAGTGTTCGGTTTTTGATCCGTAATACCACAGTAGAAAGAAGTAGATAGTAAAACAGTTTTAATGTCTTAGCGGTTTCTGGTATACCGATATTTTGACTAATAGGGCGATTTCATAGCCTCCGATTCACGCCGTACCGGAATGTATTAAACCGTATAGGAAATCAAGAAAAAGAAAACATAACTCATACGTTACCACGTTGGAACCCGGTGGGTACCAGTGTGGTTAACACCGGTATGGGACACAACATGGTTGACCCGGGATCTGGCATCCAAAATTTTAATTTTAAGGTCGGAGGGTATATTTCAAATCAGCGTATAAGAAACCTTTGAAATGAACAACTTCATTATGTTACAAAACATTATTATAAAGTTGTTATCTTTTTCATATTATCATAACCTATTCTTTTAAGGTTTTTATTTATGTCTTCATTTAATAATTGTGGTATGAATGATATGACAATCTATAATATGAATGTAAACGGTGAAATTTGGTAGTATAGTATGCTTCTGCCTACCCCTTTGGTGTGTCTAGTATGTATGGCTGATCTTAGCATGCATACATACATATTTTATAGTCACGCCTTTTCTTCCAAAGGTTAGACAGAGAAATACTAGACGCCCATATTTCACCTGTGCGATAAATGTACCTAGTCATGTTATTATTTATTTTTTAATGAATGTTGTCTATGTTTTAGTTGTGATGTCCAAATTGTTTATTAACGTGTGCAAGGAAATGCATAACTTTAATCTTAATTATAAAGGTGTGATTCCATTGATGTTTCAAAACTTTTTGTTACCAATACGTTTTGGAAACACAAAAGTTTACATGTTTTCTTTGGTGGAACCCCAGCTTTATAATTATTACAATTAAATTTGCATGGTAATACTGATTGAAAGTTTAAAACCATGTGTACATATTTGCATAGCAATTGTTACTTAGGTGAATATTTAATTAGCATATCAATTATTTACTGAATTGGTTATGACATAGAGTAAAGGATGACTCACGCTATAGCGTGCCGGGTCCGAGCCGAGTGTCGGCCGTAGCACGGTCAACTAAATGTTACATATATTTTGTATGAACACACTCAGAGAGCTATACCGAGCGGCAACCGAGAGACAGCCGAGCAACGGACAACGGCAAAGCTCGGAAACAACTCGGTCCCGCCTCGGCTCGGACCTGGCACGGTCTAGCGTGAGTCATCCTTAATGCGGGACGGGATGCGCCAAACGAAGACTATGAGAATTACACTACACTATATTAAGGAACGCATAGGCAATTTTGTGACGGTGATTAGTTTTTTTTGAAGTGAATACTCCTACAGTTTTACAGGAACGACGACCTTTAAAAGTTCACAGGGACTGTGATCTTTTACACAACACTGAAAAAAAAAGGTCTGACATAGGATTTTCCCAGCTGACTTTTACCAAGTCGCGGTTTCCACTCCAGAACTCATTTTGGTCCAATGGCTATCGGTTCTTCTGCTGATGTGCCCATTGCCACTTTAACTGCCTCTGTGGTGCGGGCGGTAGTGATACCGCTTGCGGCCCTGGAGGTCGTGGGTTCGGTTCCCACCGGAGACCGAACCCACGACCGGAGATTTGTGCGACCCATAAATGTTTGTCTCAAGAGTCTGGGTGTTTCTATGTATGATATGTATGTATTTAAAAAAGTATATAAGTATTAATATCCGTGGTCTGATACCCATAACACAAGCAGGTTATTCCTAGCTTACTTCGGGATTAGATAGCGTTGTGTGAAATGTTCGTGAATATTTATTATTATAACTAGCTTATTCAGCGAGCTATGTCGACCACTCTTGTTCTTCGACGAATAACATCGTTTCGAATTATACCTCAATATTCAGTACTTAATATGCTGTAGTGTAACTGGTTCATTACTTACCTTTTTACATGTTAGTTGTATTGTAGGTACATATGGTATCGTACCGTTAAGGTGATGGCGTATGTAGTTGTGGGAGAGTGTTAGTTTAGTGCGTATATAAAAATGTTCAATTGATTCCAATATTGTCGATTTCCTTTCAGGCCATTGACGTCGTCCGAATCACTCCGTAGTCACCATTCGGACCGTTCTAGAGAGCAAAGTGAGGTGCCCGCCAAGAAAGGGAAAGGTATGTTAATTACATCAAAATAATAATATTAGAATAGCTGGAAATTAAACTACTTCCTACGAAAGTTTGTGAAGACGTTTGGATGTTTGGATGTCTGTTACTCAATCACGCTTTAACGACTGGACGGATCTGGCTGAATTTGGGTACAGAGATAGATTACAGTATGGAATAACACATATACTTCCTGGAATAGGTTCCCATGGGTTACGGGAACGTGATCCAAGTTTCACGCGGGCGAAGCCGCGCGCTTCAGCTAGTCATTCTATAAACCTGCCCTTTGTGACTTACGATTGAACGCAACATCGCAGATGACTATGGCCAACCGTTTGATAGCATTTTGAAAACGTAGCCAACTTGCAAAATATTAGTTCTGTTCTTAAACATTTTAGTCAAGCTGCATATATAGTCCAGTCATTATATACATTTGGAAATGCAAATGAACCGAGAAAGCCAAATTTTGGATATTACGTGGGGAGGGGCTAGAAAAGCTTAAGTTCAAATTGTCGACCAAAATAACCTGGTGGGTTTTCCGCCATCTTGAAAAAAGGGTTATATTCAGTTTTTTCATCATAATTCGGTTCCCCGTTGAGATACGAAAATTTTAATGAAAAGTTTTTTATTGCTCTTTGTACGATCTACAATTAAGGTCTACACATTTTTCACGTATCGATCACCGTTATCGAAATATCGATCCAAAAAGCCGCAATTTGGGGAGAAAAAATTGTTTTTAGCTATTTCCTTCTTTCTCGTGAAATATATCGAAAAATGTCCATAAAGAAAATTGTTGAGCGTGTTCAGACCTACAAATTCGTTTTTTTATTTTTTATTTTTGACAAGAATTACGACCTCTATGGCGCCACAAAGTCGGCCCCAGCGCGTCTCGAGTCTTTTGAAGCGAGCGTACACGTGTTTGAAAATTTTGTGAAAAAGGGTGATTGTTTCAATTAGAGAAATTCAATTTCAATTAGAGAAGCATCGTTTCATGACTCTGTGGAAATCGTCGGCGAAGATATCGATCTTTTGGTTTTAATTTCCGGACTTGCACAGGACAAAAAAAAAAAAAACTTTAATTTTACTTTTTTTTTAGTATACTCTCCGAATAGTTTCAAGCATGATAAGTCTGTTCTTGAGAACATTCATCCATGCTTTCAGCGGTTGTGACACCACGTCGTCTTTTTATAATATTGGAAAGTCGAAATTCATCAGTACCCTCGAGAAGAACCCGAACCTCCGGTCATCGGTAGAACTATGCAAGCAAGAAAAGGTTGATCCGGAGATGCTAGCTTGCGCGGCAAAACTATTTCTTATCGCTCTGTATGGTGGTCGTAAAGAGAATACAACGATGGATAGTTTGCGATTCCACCGCTTTGCAAAATCAATGACGACAAATAAGGCGAATAATCTTTCACTACTCCCACCAACGGAAAGCGCAGTCCGCCAACACGTTTTCCGGACATATCTACAGGTACAAACATGGCTCGGAATTTTCAAAGATCCTCAGGAATGGGGTTGGCGACAGACGAATTACGGGCTTGAACCAATTTGCACCACAGCCGCACCCGCTCCACCTGAATTTTTAAAACTCATTTCGTGCAAATGTAAAGGAAAGTGTGGGGCTGGCTGTGGGTGCAGGAAAGCAGGAATTAGTTGCTCCGTTATTTGCCTGCACTGTAGTGGACAGACATGCAACAATGTCGCCAGAGTCGAGATTTTATTCAACGACGATCACGATGATGATGATTATGTTTTTCAACCGTCCCAGCATCATTTACTGCGATTCAAGAGTTTTCACGACTCGAAGAGTCTACCGAGGAAGAACTTCTACAGCCAGGACCATCGAAAACGGCGAAAAACATGTGAAAAAAATTACCACCTGTAATTATTGTTTTTTGCTGCATAAAAATTATTTGATCAATAATTTTCATGTGTTTGATTTATAATTTGGCTGGTTTATTAATTTATTTTGTGTTGCAATAATTGCTTGAACAACCATTCATCCATTTTGAGGTATGGATACAATCGTGCGAGCAGCTAAATCAAAACCGGGCACAGTCTTACTGACTTTGCGCCGCGCTAGAGGTCGTAATTCTTATCGAAAATAAAAAATTAAAAAAAACGAATTTGTAGGTCTGAACACGCTCACCAATTTTCATTAAGGACATTTTTCGATATCTTTCACGAGAAAGAAGGAAACAGCTAAAAACATTTTTTTCTCCCCAAATTTATGGCTTTTTGGATCGATATTTCGATAACGGTGATCGATACGTGAAAAATGTGTAGACCTTAATTGTAGATCGTACAAAGAGCAACAAAAAACTTTTCATTAAAATTTTCGTATCTCAACGGGGAACCGAATTATGATGAAAAAACTGAATATAACCCTTTTTTCAAGATGGCGGAAAACCCACCAGGTTATTTTGGTCGACAATTTGAACTTAAGCTTTTCTAGCCCCTCCCCACGTAATATCCAAAATTTGGCTTTCTCGGTTCATTTGCATTTCTAACCCGATTTTTTCGACGTAATGACTGGACTAATAATCTGAAAGTTTAAAAACACCTTATTGTATTGAAAAATAATTTGTAAAAAATAAATAATTGTTTTACAAAAATGTTCCAGGTTCATCATCTAGTAGCACAAGTCAAAATAGTAGCAGTAGCAAGCAACACCAGGTTAGTGCTATTTAATTACTCACATTTTGCATATTATATTTACATGTAATCTTTTGGGATCCCCCTACATGGGCATAAGTTTAGAATCTGGCGTCCCACAATAGGGAATATGCATAAAATTTATATTGCCTCAAAAATATTTTTTTTTCCACTTTTTATTATCATTTTTTATTTATTTATATTGCCTCAAAAATATTTTTTTTCCACTTTTTATTATCATTTTTTTTTATTTATTTATTATTTAAAACCTGTAAAATACTGCATTAAAAGTGAAAATCCTGAGAGCGAAATTCAAACTTGCAAAATGCTTCACCATTGGTCGACACGAAATGTGACGTCATTTGTCTCACACAACATTCAACTTATAGGCGTCAATATGTATAAAGGTCACTGACCCAAACAAACAGTACCAGCATACACGGATTGACAGTGTCATCTTTTGTCATCAAAATGGCGCCAATATTGGTGGCGTTTCAAGTGCTCAAATTTAATCAATGTTTTAAATTTGAATTTGAAGAATAATTTGATCATTTTAAGGCTTACTTATATAATATTTTTATTTTATAATGATGTAAGGAATTCATTTAAGTTATAAAAAAAATCATGCATATTCCCTATTCACCCACCGAATCGTGTATGAGTAAGCCAGACCGGGCCTCTTCACGCGTTGTTTAGAACACTGGGGGTTGTAGTCGAAGGAAAATAACTACGTGCGTTGCCAGAGCGTTCCAAGTTATTATAATTTCGACAGAGAAATGATTTTTTAAATCGCTCAGTTTTGTCACAAATTAGAGATAGTACAGATGGCAACCTAAATACTAAATTCGCTGAGGCTACGCACACATAGACAACTCATTCACAGACACGAGGTCAGGCGGTCTCAACCGAATTCTCGATACTGATTTGTGCGCGAGTGTGTGTAGCAGAGGGTAGGTGTGAAAAAAAGTACATACATGAGTTTTCCATCTGTACTATCTCTAATTTGTGATTCTGGCGAAGAGTTTTTCCACTGTGTGAGAGTGGCACCTCTGCCCAGTAGACATTATTTGGAATCTAAAAAGAGAGTTGGAATCAAATTGATAAGCTCTTTAGAATATAAAATATAATAAAATAGCGGCGGTGAATGGGGAACATTAGTTGTCGACGCACATACATTTCTATTGACTTGTTATTGAGCTTTCTATGAACATAATACAATCTTTTTCTGTTTACTATAATGTAATGTGAATATAGGTAATGTTTGCGGTTAAAATGGCAGAACACACGAACAATCATTTTATTTTTATTATCTATAGTAATATTATAAAGAGGAAAGATTAGTTTTTTTGTTTATTTGTTTGTAACGAATAGGCTCCGGAACTGCTGGACCGATTTGAAAAATTCTTTCACTGTCGTAAAGCTACACTCTTTGCGGTGAACATAAGACTATATTTTATTCCCACGGGAACGGGAACTACGCGGGTGAAACCGCGTGACGTCCGCTAGTACGTAATATTTGTTGTTTATATTGCAGCAGTTGGCAGCGGCTGCCGCGGCGCAGATGGCCTTCGAACAACAAAGTGCAGCTGCCATGCAGGCACTGCAACACCAGTTACTTAGAGGTAACTACTCTATTTTGTATTGGTATTTAGCTGTGTGTATGTGTATAATATGTAGCCGATTAGATACGAATACAGATGTATTTTCCTATTATTATAGATGCTAAATTTTGTGAAAGAAGCGCTCGTGGTCCCGCGGACTCAGTGTTCTGGAAACGGTCACTGCAGTAAGCAACTTTCACTATGGCCGGTCCATGGATGGGAGACCACCACGTGACCACTTTGTGACATTTAAGCGTTTTTGGTTCGGTCTCGGTTCCCAGTAAAATGGCAGTCATTAAACCTAGTTGGAAGGCCTTATGGGCGGTTTGAAAAATTTCGACGTCAGGCAGTCACAACCTGTCCATTTCAACACGACAATAAAGCTCGCCACCTGTTACATGGGACTAATTCTGAAAATGGTTAAATCTGAGCATATCGTATGCCTCTGCCTACCCTTTCGGGGATCGAAACTTATTTATTTGAATGTATTTAAATATAACATTGGAGATAATTTTGAAAAGCAATTAGTATGCTGACTCAATCACAAATTTATTGTGAAAAAATTTTGGTCTCGACCAGGATTCGAACCTGCGTCTTCTGGTTTGCCAGACCAGACGCCCTAACCATTGGACCACGACGCGCTACTCTCGACCATCAAATTCTTTCACCTCAATACGTCTTGGGGCAAAGTTTTTATTAATTTTTTTGAATATATTATGATTTTATTAAATACTAGCTGTTGCCCGCGACTTCGTACGCGTAAAAATTATGTTATAATGCCAATTTGATTGCTCTCTGCTTAGCCCCTGGGATATGAAGCATGATAATATATAACCTATTTTAACACCCTACCCCTAGATAATATTTGTGCAAAATTTGAATCAAATCTATTGAGTACTTTTCGAGATCCTTCCGGACAAAGCAAAGCAAACAGATAAACAGATAAACAGACAAAAATTTTTTTAACTATATTTTCGGCTTCGGTATCTTATGTTGAACACCCAGCGAGTATATTTTTTTAAATATTTCCAATGTACAGTTATGACTTTTCTATCATTTTATTATATGTATAGAAGACTAGCTATTGTCCGCGACTTCGTACGCGTGAAAATTATGTTATAATGCCAATTTGATTGCTCTCTGCTTAGCCTCTAGGATATGTAGCGTGATAATATATAGCCTATTTGAAGACCCTACCCCTAGTTAATATTTGTGCAAAATTTTAATAAAATCTATTGAGTACTTTTCGAGATCCTTCCGGACAAAGCAAAGCAAACAGACAAACCGACAAACAGACAAAAACTTTTCTAACTACATTTTCGGCTTCGTTATCTTATGTTGAACACCCAGCGAGTATTTTTTTTTAATATTTCTAATGTACAGTTTTGACTTTTCTATCATTTTATTATATGTATGGATAATATGCCAATTTTCCCAGGTCTAAGCGCGGGCGGTTCAGGCTCGATGTCGAACGCAGCAGCCGCGGCCGCCATGATGCAGTTCTCTCCGCTGCTGTACACCTACCAGCTGGCCATGGCGCAAGCGTCCGCGCTTGGTAAGCGTTGTACGTATTGAACACACATTACTACTTACTTGCTTGTTTGTATTTAGATTTGTAAAAATGTGTCGAAATGACAACTTTTAGTTTTCCAAAACATGAACTGTAGCAAAATGTCAACTTCACTTAACGTCTTAAAATGTTAATTCTAGCAAATTGACCACTTCCCATATCATCAACTATAGCATAATGTCAACTTATCAAAATGTCAACTGTCCCAAAACGACTGCTTAACCAAAATGTCAACTTCTTAAAATGTCAACTGTAGCAAAATGTCAACTCCTCAATAAGTCAACTTGTCATAACGAAATCTGTGCAAAGCGGTCATTATGCAATTCTCACCACTGCTATTACACCTATCAGCTGGCATGGCACAAGCGACCGTGTTTGGTAAGCGTTGTACGTATTGAACACACATATTACTACTTAAACCTTATGGATTTTTAGATTTTTAAGGATAACTATCGAAATGATAATTTCAATTTTCCATAAGGCTGAGGCCGCATTTGCGGTTACCGCGGTGGTTTCTAACTTATAAATGTCAAACCATAGACTCTTGTTTCATTGGTTTTGATTGACATTTTGACAAGAGGTCAACTTATCAAAATGTTCTAAAATGTCAACTGCAGCAAAATGTCAATTTCCCAAAACGTCAACTGTAGCGAATTGTCAACTTGTCAAAACGTTAATTGTAGCGAAGTTTTAACTTTTAAAAAATACACTATATACGGCCATGATGCAGTTTGCGTCCCTGTTCTACACTTTTCAACTGGGGCTTAAATTTTAATGTTACACATTCTTTGCATCGAATAGGCTCCGAAACTACTGGACCGATTTGGAAAATTCTTTCACTGTTGGAAAGCTACACTCTTCCCGGTGAACATAGGCTATATTTTATTCCCGTATTCCCACGGGAACGGTAGTTACGCGAGTGAAACCGCGTGACGTCCTCTAGTTTCTTTATAAAGTCGATGCAAAAGTAAGTTTCCTTCAAAATATTATCCATTTCACCCTTCACATCAGAATCAAACAACTTTTAAACCAAACATGTACAATACAATAAAATATAATTTGGTAACTTATGAAGAATGTTTCTGACATTTTCTGTTTTCTTTCTGATATTGAATTTGTAAAATGTATTGACTAAGTATAAATAAACATATTTAGTATTTTATCTCGACATTGTAATAGTACTAAACATTGAATACATTACATAAAGGTACCTTAACTGGTGAAAACAAAAATGAATGATTTTGACATGGTAACATTATTAATAGAATTGGTAACACCTAAATGATCTGTACTGTAGAAAACGTAATGTAATGCATGGAATTGTACCTACATTTGTGTTGAATAGGGATTGTAAATTTAGACAATAATTATTATAATATTGTATAATGATATTTGCATGCCTGATCTGGCGAAATGTGTTGTACAATATCTACTAACCCCCACATTTTGCTCCCCAGCCGGCAAGAGCGGTTCAAGCTCAGCAGGCGGCGCGGCGGCCATGGCGGAGATGCAGCGCGTGGCCGAGGCGCAGCGGCAGTACCTGCTGGACATGATCCCCGGACAGCACCCGCGCAACCCCTGGACTAAGAATTGAACGGTAACTTGGCTTTTTACTTGTAGATGCATGATGCATGACATGTAGCCTATCGCAGTGTGCAAACACTGCGATAGGCTACATGTAAGGTAAATTATGGGGGTACTAGATGATGCAGCCGACTTCACCCGCGTGTGATTTAGTACCCGTTCCCGCTTCCCGTGGGAACATATTCCCGAAATGAAAAGCCTATGTGATATTTCAGACTATAAAGCTATTTCTGTGCCAAATTTTAGCCCAATCCGTTCAGCCGTTAGAGCGTGATTGAGTAACAAACATCCAAACATCTTCACAAACTTTCACATTTATAATATTAGTAAGATTTAAAAGCAGGTTACTTTGACTGCCTCTGTGGCGCGGTCGGTAGTGATACAGCCTGCGGCGCTGGAGGTCGTGGGTTCGATTCCCACCGGAGACAAATATTTGTGTGACCCATAAATGTTTGTCTCAAGAGTCTGGGTGTTTCTATGTATAATATGTATGTATTTAAAAGTATATAAATATTAATTAATATCCGTGGTCTGATACCCATAACATAAGCAGGTTATTCCTAGCTTACTTTGGGATCAGATAGCGTTGTGTGAAATGTCCGTGAATATTTATTATTTATTTATTAGGTTACACATTTTACAAAGTAAACATGTTGCCAAACTGCAAACGCAGTTTATTGGCAAGCGTACACTCACTTACTTAATTATCACCTACCTTTAACTTATCTACATAATTATAACAATACTAGCTGATGCCCGCAGCTTCGCCGGCGTAATATTTGTTCCCGTTCCCGCTTCCCGCGGGATAAAAAGTAGCCTATGTGTTATTCCAGACTATAATGTATCCCTGTACCAAATTTCAGCCAGATCCATTCAGCCGTTCGAGCGTGAAAGAGTAAAAAACATCCACACTCACAAACTTTCGCATTTATAATATTAGTAAGATGAACCAGTACCTAGTTTACCCAGAATAAATACAACAACGATCTGTTTAAAGCAAACGTTAAAATAACACTATTTTTTTAAGTAGTGCTGTTTTAACTTTTAACCTCAATGAATATTTACTTACTTTCTTCCCTTAAAAATCTGCTGTTGCCGCGGCTTCGTACGCGTGAAAATTATGTTATAATACCAATTTGATTGCTCTCTGCTTAGCCCTTAGTATACGTAGCGTGATAATATATAGCCTATTTGAAGACCCTATCCCTAGTTAATATTTGTGCAAAATTTCAAACAAATCTATTAAGTACTTTTTGAGATCCTTCCGCACAAAGCAAAGCAAACCTACAAAATTTTTTCTTACTATATTTTCGGCTTCGGTATCTTATGTTGAACACCCAGCGAGTTTTTTTTTAAATATTTACAATGTACAGTTTTGACTTTTCTATCATTTAATAATACATAGGGTAAACCACCCAATCGTTGGCACTCCTCCAATTATTGGCCGGTATAGGTAATTTTGCCCATTTCTAACAGAAAAAGAATACTATTTTACTTTTTAATGCATACCTACAACTACATAATGGGCAACACCGAACTGAAATAAACTAGGTTTCCCTTATTTTTCGAAATATACTCTTAACTAAAGTGCCAATAATTCATTCTAAAAGTGCCAATAATTGGGTGGTTTACCCTATATGTATAGATTAGCACACGGCGATAGACTCACCACCTATTACGTGGGACATAAAACTGTAAGGTGAAATGTGAGCGTTTACTATGCCTTAACCCTTAACCGGAGAGCCTTACAAGAACAGAGAGATAAATCGCGCTTTTTAGTTTTTTTTTAGTAAGCACAGGTCACCACCCCGCTATGCAGCCAACACGTACCAGCCAGTATTTCATACAACTTTCGTTCGATTTCTATGAATGTTTTATGTTTCAAATTCAAATCACTTTACCGCCCGCTAAAAAGCTCATAACAGAAAAGAGCTATTTTGCGCCCCGTCATCGTGGTGAAAAGTGATACTTTTCGAATAGAAGGGATGAAAACTTAATGATTTCAATTTCTATATTTTCTTTGCAGCAATAAGAAGTAACCTTCGATGTTTTCACAACAAATTAGAAGATGCCACAACTCCAGTGCTGTGTAAATTGTAACACCACAAACTTTAAACAAGTGATTGTACGACTAAATTACTGGACTGGAATGGATAAGGAAATAATATTTGAAAATGTAACTTGATTTTGCAAAATTGTCTTTTTAGGAAACACCTAGTTTTTTTATACATGTTTTAAACAATATCTTTATAATAGATAAAGTCTTTCTCATAGTTCAAAAAAAGTCATACATAGTTCCATTACTGTGTAAAATGTATTTTGGGGAGATGGCTTTTTTATGTGTTTCCTAAAAAATGTCATGCCGGACTCAAACCAACTAAACTCACACGGTCCCAAAAAAAATGAATCTAGGTGTTTCTAACGACCACATTACATAATAATTCTCAATACTCAAGAAACGCTTCAGGGCGCCGATTCTCGATCTACGACTTAAAAGCGTACACGAAAGTCGCCTTTTGAAATCTTGATCTACGACTTAAAAGCGTGAGTCGCCTGTTGAAATGACTTTTGTCTCATTATTTGCAGTTTTTTTTTTAATTTGAGACAAATTACATTTCTCCAGTAAATTTTCATCTACGCATTGAAGTCGTATGGTCCAGAATCGCCGCCCAGGTTTTCGCATTACAAAATTTTCTTGAGTTTTGAAAAATATTGTGTAATAAAGCCCTAAATATATGACCGAAAAAAATAGAAGTATTTATGGCAATTAGGTTAGAGCCCGCGATATTTTTTTTAAATATTAATCAGTAACTATTGCTACCAAAGAAATTCATGTTGTTTGATTGAAATTGTCTCTTTGAATTGATTTGAATTCTGTTAGTATTATTAATCATGGAGGTGTTCAAATTTTAAAATCATGGAGGGATAGATAGAAACATGCTATATACCCACATTTCATCAGTTATATTTGTACCACGTGGTGAACCTATAAATGACAGGCGCAAATTATGGCTTTTGAAATAATAATAAAAAAACAATTTACAGTAACCGGCAAACTTCTTGAGCAACGACCTTGAATGCGCAGATCTCTTTTCTCTCTATACGACCAACTAAAAAGTTATTAGCTAACACAATAAAATGCCAATGAACAAAAACAGCCTTTTTCAATGACACAATATTTTTTCACGTAAGTTGTACATGCGCAAACTTTCGCCCACCACCTCACGCGATGCTCAAGTTGTTTGCCGAGTACTGTACAATTCTATTCTAAGACTTGAAGAGATAGCTAGATCAAATAAAATTACTTGCCTATAAAATATGATGAATATATTAATAATTGTGATTATTTTGAATCTACTAAAATTACTAACAATTAGGCGTCATCTCCAACCAAAGAGCGACATTTCCAATGCTATCAAAATTTACAGTTTTCTTTCGAATTAAGAGCGCACCTGACCCTAATCGGTTGAAAGAAGATAGCACATACACATTTCAGTGTACAAGAAAGAGATAGATGCGATCGATTTTACGAAATATATTAATCATGAAAAAACTAAATCATTAGGATAAAGTGACTGGAGTAAATGAAGATTTAGCTATTATCTTAATCCAACCAACCTTATCTAAAACCAACAACCAAATTTATGACATTCAACCTAAAATTCTGCAAATACGAGATTTTACTACAAAAAAAAATCTATCAAGAATTTCATCTGTCATCGTGAACAAAAACATGATTAATTTCATGAACTAGTTGCTTGTGTTGTGAAGATAATGCATTAGACCTCACGAGTTCATTTATCATCATACGGACTCTTAATAGCGCCGATAGCCTCGCTATGGACGTGACGCCTTAAACGCCTATGGCCGTCTCTAACCTATGTGCTATAAAACTTCTTGTTTAAAAAAAAATACACAGACTTTAAGTTGTGAATAAAATTGCATTTCTAAGATGAAAAGTAGATAATAATAAAACATAGAATAATAATTTAGATATAAGGACATTTTTCAATGTTTAATAAAAATCTATGCACAAGATTTATAAAATGGTTCATTTTGTAGAATTTACCTTTCGCACAATGTCCTACACGCGTTTGCGAGATGAAGAGACTTGACAGACAGACGAAAGTGATCCTAAAAGGGGGTTCCGTTTTTCCTTTTGAGGAACAGAACTCTGAAAATTACTGATGAGACGATTCAATGTATAATATTTATTGCAATATTTTACATTAAATCATCACCGTCATCCTAGCTCAGTTCTAGTTGCGTCGTATTGAATCAGAAAAATAGAAAGGGCGTTATGAAAAAGGTGCGTTTTGCGAAAAGTGTATTATGAAAAAGGTTTTTGTGAAAGTAAATAATGAAAAGGGGCGTTTTGAGAAAAGTGCATTATGAAAAAGGTGCGTTTTGCGAAAGGTAAATTCTGCAATTGAACGTTTAAAATACGTAAAATTATTAAGACTAGTTATATACTTATGTGACAAACTTGCGGGCTACATTTAAAATCTCAATACGTTGCTGGACTATGCCTTACAAAAAGCATTTAAAATATTTTGTATTAATATATAATTATTATTTTTGTGTTGCCAAATAATTCGGCAAATAATATATTGAAAATTTTTGTTATATTTATTTTATGGAATCAAGGTATTTTTATAATATTTTTTGTTTTTTTTTATAATTTTTTGTTCAGCAATGTACCACGCGAAAATATCTGTTTGTGTGAAAATGTATAGAATGTAAGTATGATTTGATCATTTTATATGACGTGTTTTTAAGGTAGGCTACGAATAAATGCATAATTAATAAGGATACAATGATTTTATTTTAATATTCGAACATTTTATCAAAAGAATATATTTTGTAAAACGATGTCATTCCTTCAGCATAATCGCGTTACACACTTGATCCTGTAAAAGAAAAAAAAATCGTAATTTACTAAATTCCTAGTCTGTAAAATATACCTAGCATTCGCATTTATTCTTGGGTTCGATTCCCAGGTCGGACCAAATATTTGTGTGATCCACAGATGTTTGTTTCGGAGTTTGGGTGTTTTCTGTGTATAATATATATAAGTATGTCTATCAGTCGTCTAGATACCACAACACAAGCTTATATTAGCTTAATTTGGGCTAGATAATGCTGTGTGAAATTGTCCACCAAAATGTATTTATTTGTTTCTAGCTGTTCCCCGCGGCTTCGACCGCTTAGAAGTCGTTATAGCGTAAAATCATAACCCTCCTTTTGCGCAGTCGGTTAAAAAGCAGCCTATGTCCTTCCCAGGGCCTCGAACTATCTCTATACCAAATTTCATCTCAATCGCTCCAGCCGTTTAGGCGTAAAAGCTAACGTTTAAGCTAACGAAAGTTATAATATTAGTAGGAATTATTTGAAACAATTTACTATCCACTTTAACTAATGACTCCGGTAGTCATTACTTAATAGTGGATAGTAATCTATACTTCTATACTAATATTATAAAAAGGAAAGATTTGTTTGTTTGTTTGCATCGAATAGGCTCCGAAACTACTGGACCGATTTGAAAAATTCTTTCACTGTTGGGAAGCTACACTCTTCCCGGTGAAGATAGGCTATATTTTATTCCTATATTCCCACGGGAACGGGTGCTACGCGGGTGAACCAGTGTAATGTCTACTAGTAGTATTAATACACTTACTTTGTGTTTAACCAAATAGTCGTGGTCAGTTTCTGCAGCGAGTATTTGCACGGCGTCTATGATCACGTCGGCTGCTTTCTTCACGTTCTTAGCGAACATCGCTAGGACTTCGCTCACAGACACCTGGGAAATTTAAAAGTCCTTAGAATTAAGGAAAAAAAATCACGTCTAAGTTATTGTTAACTTTTTTTTTAACGAGGGATAGACCTTCATGGATGCTATGCCGGACTCCGACCGACCAGAAAACCTCATGTGTCCTGCTAACAGCCTACGGTTGGACGCCCCGGGTAAGCCCTCGGAAGGATGTCCCAGGGCTCCCACAGACCGACACACGGCCGCCACTGCAGCCTCGCCTGGGGGGGGGGGGTTCCGGGTGCTATATCCCTCACGTCACGCTGCCGTCTAGGGCCTCCTGTAAGGCCGGTGATCTGCCCCATCACCGTCCTCAAGCCCTCGGTCATGGAGGCTGATAGTCTTGGGAGCTATTGTTAACTACATATTATAAATGCGGAAGTCTGTAAGTGTAGATGTTTATTTATACTCTTTCACGGTCTAATAGCTGAACGTATTTGCCTGAAATTTGGTATAGGGATAGATTATTATAGTCTGGAATAACACATAGGTAGGTTACTTTTTATCCCGGGAATAAGTACCCATGGGAATAGGAACAAACGCCGCGGGCGCCATCTACCCTGTATAATTAATTTATCCTGGGTATATCCTTTTAAGAGCTTACTCGGGGCTCCCAACCGTAGGTAGTTGGTAGGGAACGTGTTAGTTTTTAATCTGTGGGTCCGGCATAGTATCCATCCTTTGCGCTCGGTAAGACTAATTCGTAGTGTGCCTAACTCGCGTTACGTCTAAATGTCATTTACAATTCGCTTTCAGCCTAATTTGCTGTATGCCTATATAGCAGTTGGTCTATTTCGTATATGGACTACTTCGGCATATACCTAAATCTTACTTGGTCTATCTCGCGTTATGCCTAAAATATTAATTGAGTTGAATTCTTAATTTGTACATAGATGAAATCGTTGTCATGCAGCTGTAAGGATATTTTGACTTTTTAATGAATAATATCAGTTTCATGTAATCTATACTTTTTTTTTTAACGTGAGGGAAAATCCATCATGGATGCTATGCAGGACTCCTACCGATTAAAAAACCTCACGTAACGCCCAACAGCTTATGGTTGGGAGCCCCGGGTAAGCCCTCGGAAGGAGGGGTGCTGGGAAGGAAAACCTCCACGTGGTGCAACCTGGTAACGTGGACGACGAAGTGGGCTTCGCGCGAGGCGCACGTCGTCGCCCATAGCCAGTAGTCCACCAAGGAGGTGGGACCTTTATGGCCGGTTTGTAGTTCTCCGCATGCGCTCTGTTATGCAGAGCGTACTTAGCGGAGAACTCTCAGGGCGACGAGTACTTCGCCACTGAGCGATCAGTGGCGAAGTACGCGGTCCCATGGGGACCATCGTTCGGCCGAGCCGTAACCCCGTCGAGCAACAGACGGGCACGGTGGCTCTTTGAAGTTGCGAGGAAGAAAACCTCTATAAAAATTACCCCGAATCCGCTCTGACGCCCGGCAATGGAATGCATCGCTGGGGGGAACTCGGTGCCTAGCGCGTCACTCCCACCCTTCCCATTCTCGCATCCATTCCCTCATCCCCACTCCCACCCCTACGTCGGCGGACATTAAGCGTAAAAAATCACCTCACTTGCAAATGTCCCTAGAATACGGTGACCGCATTCCATCAGGTGGGCTGACCTCTTTGCCACATGTAAATATTTAGCCCAACTTAAGAGGCTTAAGACTAAATCTCAGTAGGTCTAGTTATTATTTGACCTATTTAGCTGTTGGCCTACATCGCAGTAGGTCTAATTCGCGTTATGCCTACTTCTCCTTTTGTCTAGTCATAACGCGAGTTAGGCGCACTGCGAATTAGTCTTACCGAGCGCAAAGGGTATCCATGACGGATTTTCCACACATAAAAAAAAGTTGAAATGTGGGCGTATACTATGCCTCTGTCTACCCGTTCGGGGATAAAGGCGTAACTATATGTATGTATGTAAAAAAGGTCTCAAAATTATATGGTTACTTACCGAAGTTTCGTTTTCCCTCCAACAGTCATAATCAGTTACGAGCGCAACTGCTGCGTAACTTAAGCCTGCTTCTTTTGCCAATACTACCTGTGAAACAAAAATGATTAATTGCAAGCAAAAGACAAGTTTTATTTATTATTTAACCCTTATTTGAGATCTTTAGAGGTCCTAGCCAACCACGTCTGTAAGTGGGGCACTTGCTAACGAACGAGGTAATGGCAAAGTCTTACTCAAAAGGTCATTACGATTTGAGGCTTTTGAGAACGTAATTCAGATACAAATAATTTAGTCTAGGAAGGAATAAGAAGGAACAAATTATTTGCGTGCTTGAAGAGAGCATCGCAAATACTTAGGTAAGTTTGACTGCCTCTGTGCCGTAGTCGGTAGTGATACCGCCTGCGGCTCTGGAGGTCCTGGGTTCGATTCCCACCGGAGACAAATATTTGTGTGATCCAAAAATGTTTGTTTCGGAGTTTGGGTGTTTTCTATGTATAATATGTATGTATTTAGAAATATATAAGTATGTATATCAGTCCTCAAGATCGCATAGCACAAGCTTATATTAGCTTAATTTGGGCTAGATGATGTTGTGTGTGAATGGCCAGAAATATTTATTTATTAATTTATATTTAAGTAAGTACCTAATGGTTGCAAGCTATGTATTAACTTAACAGTAAGCGGTGTGACAATAGTAGTTTTCGATACAAGTGTGGGATTTCTGTTATTACAACGAGTTACGACAGGTGTTGACCCGAGCCGAAGGCGAGGGTACACAGTCGGAACGAGTTTCAATAACAGTCCCACACGTTGTATTGAACAACTATTTTTAATACAGTTGCGAAAAAATTAAGCAATTTTATAAAATAATAAAAACACAATAAACCTGAATATCCAAAATGTCGCCAACCGTAAAAGAATATTTACCTTCCTAAACAGAGACTATGGCAATGCACTTCATACAGCCAACTTTTTTTATATTTATAAATTTAATTTGGCCGATACTTATATTAATTTATGCTTAAATTTTAATTAAAATTACTTTTAATCTGATATTGAAACAAGTTAGTATCTTTTTTTAGAAATATGTATGAATCACAGGCATTGTTTTGACAATTGGGAAAGAAAACGCACGAGTGCGGAAATGGTAAAGAAAAAAGCACGAGTGTGTAATAGCCCACATCCCGAACGCTATACGTCCCTGTAATACGCCACTTTTTGAGCAACTGTATTAAAAAGGCTTTTACGTTCGCGAGCTACTATCTGCCAAAAATTAGAAGTTATAGTTTACCTCTGGAACTGTAGTCATGTTGACAAGATGGCCACCCCACTGTCTGTGCATCAAACTTTCAGCTCTGCTCGAAAATCTATACAAAATAAATAAAATTTATATGTCTGTTTGTTATATCCAAATAACACAGGTTTTTAATAAATACACTACCTACCTAACAAATACACAAGAAAGCAATTACATACTTCTATCTATCTATACCTATTTGTTCGAATCGATTTTAAAGGATTTTTACTAGTATTAAGCTGATGTTACAGGGTAAATATTGGCAGCTATTATTTTAGAAAAAGATTCAAGTATATGAAAACTAAGTTGAGCATCTTCTACCCTAATGCCCGCTTTCCACTGCGAGCGAGTCGGACCCATTACGGACTCCGCTATACTCGTAACGACGATTTCAGACACGTAGACATACATGTCCTTCCACCAAAGCGGACATGACATGTATCGAAAATCATCGTTACGAGTATAGCGGAGTCCGTAATGGGTCCGACTCGCTCGCAGTGGAAGGCGGGCATTAGAGTTTGCGACCCAATGATGTGCTTCTTCACGCTCTGCTTGAAGAACCCGGCATTATAGGCTGAGGGAAACAAGTGCGCTGGCATTCCAAGTTTAATAAAGTCAATACCTACGTACCTAGGTCCTTGTATAACAACAGCGGTCCCACTCTCGTGACAAGAATATCCCTTAGCTTTTGCAGCAGTAAGTAGAGCCATTCGGCCTCGTTCGCAGAAAGCTGGATGCATCGGTAGATGGCAAACGCCTTTCGGACCTTGTTCTGTACGGTCGTAAAATGTGCATTTTCGACCCCATGTTCTGTTAAAAAAATGTGTAAATTGTAAGTCCATTTCAAGGCTCTGCCTATTACGTGGAACAAAAGCTGTAAGGTAAAATGTGGGCGTTTACTATGCCTCTGCCTACGTCTTTGGGGATAAAGACGTGACAGTACCTATGTAAATTGTAAGTGAAATTTCTTGTTCGGTAATGTCCGTATTGGGCATCCTATCCTACCGTATCGCAAATATTACTACCTACCAAATCAAAGCCGGAGCAGACCTGACCCAAACAAATGGTCCTACAAGCCGGATTTCTTCTCATACGGTGGTAAGTGGTGGTAAGTTTGTAAAGATGTTTGTTATTCAAAACTGAAATTTGGCACAGGGATTTAGATGGTCTGAAATCACACAGGCTACTTATTATTTGCCATGGGATGCGGGAATGGGCAAGGATTCTATGTGGGCTAAGCCCCCGGACTCTATCAAGTATTATTATAATGATTTTGACTTGTATGATTATAGAACAGAACTACCATAATGTAAGGAATAAAATTGAATTTGAATGTAAAGCAACAAATGGAGTAATTTTTACAGTTGATTTGTTCATTTATGATACTTTTCCATGACATTGTATAATTTATCAACTTATTAGATAGCTAAGTTATATTTGCACGCTATAATGTAGGTAGGTAAATGGTAATTACCGTAGCTGTAGCTCTGAAACTTTTTATCTCATAATGTACAATCTTTCTAGCACATAAAATGTTACGATTTGATTCGCTCATATTGTGCGATATGTGTGCTATCTGCACTTTTCTCAAACGAATACAACAGTATGCGTTTCTTCTTAAGTAGTATTAGATAAGATAGAGGGGTGTTACATTTACGCTACACTGTAAGATAGGTGATCACTTTCCGTCAGATGGGCAGGATGTCATCTTACATTCCCTTACTTATCCCCAAGGGTAGATACTCACCCTCACCGCACCACAATATTTAAGCACTTTCACTATGGCCGGTCTATGGATGGGTGACCATCCATGTGATCACTTTGTGATATTTATTTGAGCGTTTCCGTTCTTCGGAAGGCACGTTAAGCCGTTGCTCCCAGTTGCCAGTAAAATGGCAGTCGTTAAGTCAAGTTGAAGACTTTATTTTCAACAGCAGGCAGTCACAACCTGCGCCTGTCCATTTAAACACGGCAATACGGCTGACCACCTATTACGTGGGACAATTATAAAAAAAAAGGTGAAATGTGGGCGTATAATATGCCTCTGCCTACCCCTTCGGGGATAAAGGCGTGACCATATGTATGTATGTATGTATGTATAATGAATTTGAAAGTTTGTGAAGATATTTGTTATTCATCACGCTCTAACGGGAGAAAGGATCTGGCTGAAATTTGATACAGGGATATAATATAGTCTGGAATAACACAGGCATTTATCCCGGACACAAGTTCCTGTGGGGAACGGGTGCCTACGCGAGTATTACCTAAAAGTAATAAAAATAGTGACCTGTCAATAAAACCGTCCAATATGACCAAGTCTCCCGGCTTGTAGTCTTCCCGAAGAGATCCAGTGGCCGTGGTGGCGAGTATGTGTGTACATCCCACTTGCTTTAACGCCCAGATGTTGGCGCGATAGTTGACGTCACTGTGGGGAAAAAAAAAGTAATTCGTCTTTTACATATTCCACTCAGGAACACTGGTTTTATAGTAACTCCGTAAAGAGGAGCAACAAGTCTCAGGATAATTCCGTGCAAGCTAAAGGTCAATTGCAGAGTTTCCTGCTAGTTCTTCTCAGGTGGGTCGCGTTTACTTCTTTCACTGTTGGGAAGCTATACTTTTAGCGGTGAACATAGGCTTTATTTTATTCCCGTATGCCCACGGGAATCGGAACTACGCGGGTGAAACCGCGTGACGTCGGCTAGTACATAGATAACACCCAAAGTCGAAAATAAATATTGCGACCCAGGAATCGAACCTGCAACCTAAGAACGGCAGTTGTATACGTTTACAACTGCACCACCGAGGCAATCCAGATATCTCAATTACGTAGGTACCTACTCTTATCTAAGTACTTCTTTGTATAAAGTCATTTCTAGACTGATTAAATAACAAACCTCGTTCACCTATCAATGAAGTCAGTGGAGCGCGAATAAACGACGTTATTCCGGACCGGTTGTTTAAAGACGCTAGGCAGACGACGGGGCGGGCCGGACTTTTTGCCCGCGACGTAATAAAGACCGCGTCTGTCCGCCGATGCCCGCGACTGCCCGCCCCGCGAACGCAACGCACACGACGGGTAGAGGCAGTTAGTTCACGACGTTCGTTCTAGCGAAGAGACTGAGCTAGCCGCCCCGGCCGCCCCGCGCCGCCGTCTCTTCATACAAACTGGTTTGTGTGATCCATGGCGGCTAGCCGCGCCGCCACTGCCCGGCGGACAACTGCGGTGCGGTCTTTTTGCCCATCGTGTGCGTTGATAGTATAGGATTCCCTTAGCGCTATCGTGCGCGGTCAAATTGCCCGGCCCGGCCCGCCCCGTCGTCTGTCTAGCGCCTTATTATTTCAGTTTTAAACAAACTAATAAATCCCATACAACACGTATACCCAAGTAATTATTCAGTAGGTATTATACCTCGCATAGGTGCAAGTAGCTATTTTGAAATTGAAACTTCGTAAGGTGCGTTACACCACAGATTACTAAATAGTTACTACACTCCGAAACTACATGACCGATTTCAATAATTCTTTCACTGTTGGGAAGCAACGCTAGACATAGGCTGTACCTATTTTATACCTGTATTCGAACGGGAACTACGCAGGTAAAACCGCGTGGCGTCCGCTACTTTTAAATATTTAGGTCGTCAAAATGATGCCACCCGTCTGATGGAAAGCCATAGCGACATCTAGCGATTGGGGCCACTCACAGTCAATGAGGATATTGATTGACTATCCCCTTCGACCAAGTAATAGTACCTACCTATAGACGGGCCCACGTCATACATTAAAGAACTGAAAAAGTGAGACTAGCTCACACACAAAGACATTTTAGCAACGACACGACATGCACACATACTCGTGCCTACCTACATTTTTACTATATTTTTTTGTTTTTTTTAAATAAATAAATATATATTCACGGACATTTCACACAACGCTATCTGATCCCAAAGTAAGCTAGGAATAACCTGCTTGTGTTATGGGTATCAGACCACGCATATCTATTAATACTCAAATACTTTTTAAATACATACCTACATAGAAACACCCAGACTCTTGAGACAAACATTTATGGGTCACACAAATATTTGTCTCCGGTGGGAATCGAACCCACGACCTCCAGCGCCACAGGCGGTATCACTACCGACTGCGCCACAGAGTCAGTCAAATATTACTTTGGGTAGAGTTTTTACGCTTTGGGAACGCACAGGAAGGGATCTTGCGTAAAATGCCTTATCTTGCCACACGTGTTTCACCTTCGGAACAATAACACCGACTACGACAGAGTGAGGGCATGAGCTTACTTTAACGTCTTCAAAACTCATGTATGGACGTGCCCGTCTATACTATTAATTGGTCGACTTTGAGACTATTGAAAAGCTGTGGCTTTCAGGAAGAGAGAGAGAAATGAAAAGATTGAATTTAGAATATAAAAATTAACAATTTATTTGAATTGAGCACTTGGGGGTCGTGGGTGTGGTAACTTCAGGCAGAAAGTGCGGTTTCCGAAGGATTTCGCAGGGTTCGACTTATCTTGGGTAGGCCTTCTTGGGTTGACGCCGTCCGCGACGTAGCCGTGCCGTCCACAACTTCGGCTGGCACGGTGTTCTCAACCCGTAGGGTGGATTTCCGCAACCCGCAGGGTAGATCTTGGCAACCCGTAGGGTGGAAGGTTCTCGTAGAACTCGAAGGGTGGATTTTCCCAATCCGTAGGGTGGACGATTGCCTGTAGCCCGTAGGGTGAACCCTGGAATGTTCCAGATGACGGGTTAGCTGGAACCCTTTTTCCCGCCTATTGCTAAGACAGCCGACTCCTGTTAACCATTTCAGGAATCGGAGGTCTTACAATGTTTGGATATATTCTAATTTTACAGAGACATTTTTTCACACCCCTGTAATCTACCCTCCCATAACAGGGTTGACCAACAGCCGTTAATTTTCACTGTTTTAAAATCTAGATTACATTATAATTAATTTAACTCACCCAATGATGGGGTTATTGACGCTTGCAGCTAAATCACTGATCACTTTGGGAGTATTTCGCTCCCTATAATATCTCTTTACTTTGATTAGATTTATTTTCTGATACACATACGCCTTCGCGACGAGTATATTTAACAGAAACTCCCAACTAAGCCAAGAAACAGAAAAGTGATAGAAAATAATTTACTTGCAGAATCCTTCGTGATGCTTATTAACCCCTATGTCCCCATGACGAACACGGCATGTGTTTGTCACGTTGTTATATGTAGTTATTTGTAAGTCATGTGTAGTGTGTAGTGTCCCTAACTCTTTACTAGGCTATTTAGCCATTTAACAAAATAACATAAACAAAAAAAAAAGACTAAATGCTTATTCACAACCTTAGCTGTAATAACAGAAACTAAGTGCTTATTCGCAACCTTAGTAGTAGATTGTTGTGACTATTAAGTCAACCCTAAAAATGGCGACCGTAATAATATTTGTCTATAACGCCAATTATATAAAAAAATGGGACCCTTGTGTGACACCATAGTAGTATAAAATGTATGTGCGTGCTTAAATGAATAATATGTATGTATGTACGTATGAAGTTAAAATTGTGTAAGTTGTGTTTTGCTAGCGCGTCTAATGTTGACGTAATAAAGTTGATGTACACGTGTTTTCTATCGTTGTATCTAAGGCCAGTGTCACACTATATTCCATGCTATCTTAACCCGTCAGCTTTGATCGGGACAAAACTTAGGACATTTGAGTCACTTTCTATAATCACGAATGTGACTCGCCTGTAGCCAGTTTGCCTCCTACTTCCGCCTTTGGGAGTCACACAACATGAAGTTCAAGTGTCACTGTGTAAACGAACAAAAAAAACTGCTTATTAAGTGTTTGGAATTGTGTGTGAAGATAATTGTGATGAATATGTGATGATCATCTATTACCTAATTATTATGTAAGTGTAATTGTGAACTTCCGTATGATAATGTGTATGCGTGTAACATGAAACGAAATGTGGTACCTATATGTGCCACCTAAGGACTAAAATTATATGACAGTGTGCTAACACCCTTATATTTTCCAAAAATAATTATCAAAACACTATTGTGTAACTGTACTGATGTTCTAGATACGCTATTCGCAAACGCATCTTAACGCAGTGTGTTACGGCCTTTACCGTTATCTGCATTCGTACACGCATTGTTGAGGAATGTTTATGTTCTTCGTCTCACAGATGCAATGGACGATACCGAGTGTTGTTTTATGTCTTTAACGTGCCAACTTCCTAGGTTTGTTCCTGTCATGTCTTCCAGGATATAGACCAAATTTGATAGCTTTTCCTTGACCCTGCATTTGATAAATTTGGGGGCCAGTTTTTTAGAAAAGTATGCGTCTTTATCACTTTGGAAATAGCATTTTTTCCACACTATGTCGCCTACTTCGAATTGTGCGTGTCTGTGTCTCGTGTTGTAATGGTGCGCGTACTTTAGATGGCTACGCCAGGTTCTCTTGTACTGTGTTGAACACCTCTGCGAGATATCCTAGGTTCTCCGCGTATATGTTTCTAGGCAATAGGTTAAGTTCACTTGGGTCATCATTTTGTAAGTAATGTGACCCGCATGTTACCAATTCCCTACCATGAACCAAATATGCTGGTGTGTAACCGGTGGACGCGTTGATCGAGTTGTTGATCGCAAATTGGATTTTTGGGATATGTATGTCCCATGATCGATGGTCATTATTGGTAAATATTGATATGGCTGTCATTATAGTTTTATTGTACCGTTCTACGGTATTTACTTGGGGTGTGTATTTAGGTGTGAAGTTGATGTTGGGAATTTTATATTTCGTAAATAATGTGTTCAACTCTTTACTTATGAATTGGACACCGTTATCCATTAATACCGTTTGTGGTATGCCATGTACCATGAAAACATTATCCTCTAGTATTTTGGCTATTGTTTCTGCGGTAGCTCTGCGCAGGGGGAAGATTAAACAGTATTTAGAGAAACAACACGTAACGACGAGAATGTATACGTGTTGTTTTTTAGAGACCGGTAAGGGTCCTACTAGATCAGTCGAAATTGTCTGAAACGGGCGAGAGCATTGTTTGGGACGGCCCATCTTACCTATGGATGCTTGAGTGTCATGTTTATGTGCTTTGCACTTTTCACAAGATGACACATGTCATAGCTTACCGTGTCCTTATATAGCCCCGGCCAGTAATACCGTAACTTTATTTTATGGTATGTTTTAAAAATACCGAAGTGTCCGGCTGTAGGTGAGTCATGGTTTTCTCGAAATACTGCGTTTCTCGCTTCGGGTGGTACTACCGTTTTCCACTCGAACTCATTGTTTACAAAGTCTTTTATGTCGGTTCGTCTGTATAGTACGTCGTTCTCTATTTTGAAGTTGGGGTACGCCTGCGGTAAGCTAGTCACGCCGTTGCATATTTTAATGAACCATTCGTCCTTGCTGTCGGTGACTTTGCATTGTTTCGTGGATATGGTAGATACTGGTACAGCTCGTGACAATGCGTCTGGTATTATGTTGTCTTTGCCCTTCCTGTGCTTTAACTCGAAGTTGAAGCAGCTAAGCCGTATGCCCCAACGAGCTAACCGGCCGGTTGGATTGTTTAATGATATGAACCATTTTAGTGCCGAATGGTCAGTATACACCGTGAATTTGTGACCATTGTCTAGGTAGCATCTCCAATGTTCTAATGCGGCTATCACCGCCAAGCATTCTCGTTCTGTTACACTATAATTCTTTTCCGGACCGCTCAGTGACCGACTCATATATGCTATTGGGTGTTCTACTCCCTCATGTAATTGTGTTAACATGGCGCCAATGCCAAAGTTGCTTGCGTCTGTATGTACCTGAAATGGTTCATCGTATTTTGGACATTTTAGTACCGGGCTTTTTATTAAATGTGCTTTTAATTCCATGAACGCCCTTTCCGCCTCTGTGTTCCAATGAAAAGCCGGGGCTCCTTTCTTTGTTGTAGTCAGTTTGTTGAGAGGTGCAGCAATCGTACTGAAGTTGGGTTTGAACCGTCTGTACCATGACGCAGTGCCTAAGAACCTCTTAACGTCCTTCTTTGTTGTTGGTACCGGGAATTTCAGGATTGAGTTGACTTTCTCCGGATCTGTTCTGAGACCCAGACCATCCACGATGTACCCTAGGAACTTTAGCCTGTCTTTGAAGAAGTTAGATTTTTCTAGATTGATGGTTAGATTTGCCCTTTTTAATATTTGTTGAACTCTTGAAATGAGTGACACATGTTCTTCGAATGTAGATGACGCTATCACTATGTCATCTATGTAACAGAACACCTTGTTTTGAAACTGTGGCCCAAATAGATTGTCCATTAGTCTTTGTTGTGAACTGCTTGAGTTGCTTAGTCCAAATGGTAAAACCTTATAATGGTATGCTCCTCGTCCTGGGATGAAGAAGGCTGTTTTTTCCCGGTCTTTTGGTGCTAAAGGAATTTGCCAGAAGGCTTTGGAGAGATCCAGTGTTGTTAGATACTTCACTTCTCTCAAGTTGTCTAATATCTCTGATATGTATGGCAGGCTGTATGCGTCCTTTTTTGTGACTGCATTGAGCTTGCGACTGTCCAGGCAGAAACGGGGCTTGCCGTCTTTTTTATTCACGATTAGTACGGGGCTTGACCATGGGCTCTGACTAGGCTCGATGACGTCAGCCTTTAGCATCTCGTCTATTTGTTCTGATACTATTCGTGTTTTCTCAGGGGACATTCTATAGGTACGTTGTTTGATTGGCTTGCTGTCTCCCGTATCTATTGTGTGTTCTATCAGATGTGTTCTGCCTAGCCCTACTTTCTCATATGATATTTCGGCACATTTGGATATCATTTTTTCTGCTATTAAGCGTTGTTGTTGCGTGAGACTACGCCAGTCATACAGTTTGTTTTGCTCTTCGGATATTAATGACAGTTTAGGGTCATCGTCCACTAATATGGGTATATGTCCGAAGTACTTGGGACATAGGTTAAATCTGAGCCAGAAATCTATACCTAAAATTAGGTTAGTGGTTATGTTAGGCACTATATACGCCGTAATTATGTGAGTTTTATCTTCGAATTTGATGGGTAAATGTACCTTTCCTTGTACTACGGTTGTGTGTCCGCCGGCAGTTGTAACCGTTGTAGTTATGTCTTCCTCTATCTTATATCCTATATTTTGTAACACTCTGTGTGAGTTGTTACCTAAAATTGTGATTGCGGCTCCTGTGTCCAACAATCCATATGCTTCTAACTGTGGGTTTGACATAATTGTTATTTTGGCGTAAGGCCTGGGGTCATTTGTAGGTAATGGGGAGAGTATAGAAGATCCCTTCTGACATGTAAGTTCGTTTTCTTGATTTTGAAGGGTTTTCTCAGCGACCCCGTCTTGCTGATTCAGACTTCCATCTCTCCCTCTTAGTTTTCCGAATTATTACGGCGACCTTGAGTGGCTGTTTTATTGAAGTTGTGAGTGAAGTTTTTGTTGTGGTATGTGTATCTGTGTGCTTGATCTGGTTGTACCTTACACGATGTGCATTCTGTAGCCCTTACTCCTTTTCTTCCACATTTGTAACAATATGGCTCATTACTATTTCGACATGCCATAGTCGAGTGGTATCTGGACCCGCACTTTGAACATGGCCGTGTGTCGTCCGATGTTGTCGCCGCCACAGTGTTTTGCGATCTGAAGTTACGACTGTCGCGGCTGTAACCTGTGCTGTAAGCGTTACTGTTCCCGTAGGTATTGTTCGCAATTCTGCTGCTTGGGAAGTTACCGCCGTTTCTGTTGAAGTTGTTGTAACTTTGCCTTGTAGATGTTGAGGTTTTGCTCGCAGTTTTTCTATTTGTAAATGCGAATTCCGCTGCTACCATCCCTTCAGATGCTGTTGGAGGCTCGGTAAAGAATGCTCTGCGTGCCACCATGTCTTCATGTTTTCTGCATATGTTCTTTAAATGTTCCAATGAGACTATGTCTCCATTGGTTGCTAGGATGGTGTCGTAGACGGGTCTGATGTTGTTTAAGATAATGTGTAGCTTTTCCGTTTCAGACACCTTGTTGCTTAGTCGAGCAAACATTCCATCCATAATGGCCAGGTACACTACTATGCCTTCCCCGTTTCCTTGAGTGCGTTGTCGAATCTCCTGCCATAGCCGGTTTTCGTAGTTACTGACTCCGAAATCCTGTATTAGCGCATTCGTTAGATCTTGCCAGCACGCAAATTTATCGCGATTACTGCGGTACCAATGCCTAGCGTTGCCTGTGAATAGTTCAGAGGCTGCTGTTAACAATCTCTTGTCGTCGATTTCTCGGGCTTGTTTAAAATCTTCCACCCGTTCAATGAAAGAGTGTACCTGCGAATTACCGTCGTATTTAAATTTGGAAAGTTCCGTAAGAGAGCATCGCTCATATTTTACGGGAAAACTTAGAGAGTGACTCTCTTTCCGGTTGTTGCTATTTGCTTTCTCTTTCATGTCCGCGAGGGTGTCTGCCTCTTGCGCTTCATTGGTAGGGGCAGCAATGCTCTCGTCCGCATCATCAAATTCGCTGGTGTTTGATGCATGCGAATAACTTTCGGATATGGCTTTCAATCTCTTGTATGTAGTTTTGAAAGTGAGATGAATGTCGTCGTATCTTTCTTTTAGATCTGATTCCTCTGGGGGAATGATTCTAGCAAACCTAGACTCCATGTGAGCACATAAGGCTTTGGAGCTAGCCAATAATGACAGTTTGTACTTGTCCTGAAGGGACGCCAGGTTCTTCTCCAACACGGCCAGCGAGGAATACAACCCTACTAAGTCTTCCTCCAAATCCAAAGGGGAGACCTGTAAGTCCTCTTCGTCCGTGGTTATCTTCAATTTTTTAATTTGTTGCCTGAGGGCTGCCACCGTTGAACCAGGTTCCTCTCCCCGGATCTTAACTTCATATGCCAGTTCCGCCTTTGGAAGTGATGTGAAATTTGATTTGAATGCCATTGTAATGACTAACTCAATTACTATTACCGGGAATCTTTAGTGATGATGATTATTTTCCAATGTATAGTGTATTTATCTGCTACTTTAGTTGTATCAAATGAATTGTGAAAACTTTCGTATCAATATGTGTATAACTGTAATGTGTGCTGAACTGTGGTGCCTACTGTGCCACCTGCGTAGTGAAATCCACTACTGGTGTAAGACACCTTTAATTTGTTAATCCGTTTGTTTATTTTATGTGAAAAGTTAATTTCATGTAAACAATGAATGTTCGCTATATTCGCTAACGAATTCTGTTGTAGTGAACGACGGCCCTTATCGTTGTCTGTTTACGTACTTGAATGTTGGCAGAATGTGTCTATTTTTCGACCCACCCGCGGAATAACGAAAAATAAATTCCACTTTTTGGGGTTGAGTGAACCGAATTACAATTTGAACCTTTATAAAACTTAGTATTTGCTTTAGTAAATACTTAAGTTTGGAAATATTACCTTTTAGTGTTCCTTCACTCAAATAAAAATTTGGACCCTTCTAGATATTACTTGTCTGTATGTCTGTCTGTGTTTAAATGTAATCTAATCCGAAGCAGTAAGTAGTGAAAGTGAGGTGTATGATGATGGGTTGATGAAGTTAGCTAAATGTTTGACCGTTTTGATCGATTAATGCAATTTTTGACGTTAATTTTATTTTTATTAAAATGTAACTATTCCCACGAACGTACTAAGAGTTGATTGTATATTAACTCGTACCAACTAATTTTTTTTTTAAATCGTTCCTTCTTACTACGGAACCCTTAATTATTACGAACTGTGTCAAAGACGATTCGCACTTGGACGGTTCTTGAAATAAACTATATAGTAGTAACTAACCTTTTATGTAAATTGTTCCTTACCACTACGGAACCCTTGAATATTTCGAATTGTTTGAAAAACCGATTCGTACTTGGACGCTTCTGGAAATATTTTGTATCAGACTGTTGGTGTTCGGAGTGTATTTTATTCACTTCCACCCACAGTTTATATGGAAAAAAAATTTCCTCTACTATCGAGCTAGTAAATCAACTTACTCGTAAACGTTATGAAAGCAACATCTGCAGTTGTTTATTCAGAACCCGAATCAAAGTTATTAGTTTAAACTTGTTTTTGGCAAGAATGTTTTCACTGCGTGATCTACGTTTGGAATGTTTTTTCTTACAGTTTTATTTCAGTGTGTCAGAATTCAACGTAATTCGAAAAGTGAAACAATTATAAATCTTTTATTATTTACGTGAAGTGAAATTCGTAAAATATTTGTTCTACCGTTTTACTCAAGTGAAATTTCAATAGGGATTGTTACCCAGAAGTGTGATTATCGGCTGTTGGTCTCGCTGTAAATTCACATATAGGAAATACAACAAAATAATACACAAATTGAGGCGGTTTGACGCCGTAAAAAAAAATAAAAATTGTGGTGGTGATATCCTTTGGCTACTTTTTACGATGAATATATGCTATACAACTCACTTACGAAAATTAATGTAAGCGTTTCAAATTAGAAGTTTTACTTCAGACTTTAACAAAGTACTATTTAAAATTGAAACAACAAAAAAAACTTTTATTTTAAATTTAATTAAAAATTTTCCACCATAAAATAAATGCTTGAGGGTGTGAAAAATAAATTGGGGACCGTTAAAATTTGGAAAATTTACAATTTACGTTGAGAAAAATTCAAATTTGGCCTTGTTCTTGAGTTTGCCGAAATCTGACTAAAATAACTAAAAAACACACAAAATAAGCCGGAAAGAACAAGTTGGCAGCAGAGGTCAGGAGAGCCAAATTCCTGGGTAGTTGTTAATTTTGAGGGAAACTACCCCGCTAACGGGCACTCTTAAAACTATTTTGCACAACTTAAAATTCCTTATAACTATGACCTCCCGACTCCCGTCGGAAATCGCTTTCTCGCTACCTGGCCCCACGTTGGGCGCCACTGAAAAGCTGTGGCTTTCAGGAAGAGAGAGAGAAATGAAAAGATTGAATTTAGAATATAAAAATTAACAATTTATTTGAATTGAGCACTTGGGGGTCGTGGGTGTGGTAACTTCAGGCAGAAAGTGCGGTTTCCGAAGGATTTCGCAGGGTTCGACTTATCTTGGGTAGGCCTTCTTGGGTTGACGCCGTCCGCGACGTAGCCGTGCCGTCCACAACTTCGGCTGGCACGGTGTTCTCAACCCGTAGGGTGGATTTCCGCAACCCGCAGGGTAGATCTTGGCAACCCGTAGGGTGGAAGGTTCTCGTAGAACTCGAAGGGTGGATTTTCCCAATCCGTAGGGTGGACGATTGCCTGTAGCCCGTAGGGTGAACCCTGGAATGTTCCAGATGACGGGTTAGCTGGAACCCTTTTTCCCGCCTATTGCTAAGACAGCCGACTCCTGTTAACCATTTCAGGAATCGGAGGTCTTACAATGTTTGGATATATTCTAATTTTACAGAGACATTTTTTCACACCCCTGTAGTCTACCCTCCCATAACAGGGTTGACCAACAGCCGTTAATTTTCACTGTTTTAAAATCTAGATTACATTATAATTAATTTAACTCACCCAATGATGGGGTTATTGACGCTTGCAGCTAAATCACTGATCACTTTGGGAGTATTTCGCTCCCTATAATATCTCTTTACTTTGATTAGATTTATTTTCTGATACACATACGCCTTCGCGACGAGTATATTTTAATTTTTCGAATAATGGTCTTTGAAATTCGCGCGCGGTTGTATTTATATGTTTGTACAGCGCCTCTAGCGGCACCACTCGAAACTACTCAATCGTCAAGACCGCATCTATAACTACGAATCAAGGCTTCCGTCGTTGCGACACTTACTCGGTAGATGGCGCTTTCATATGTTGACCCAAATTTTAATTCTAATCACCTAATATTAAACAATATCTGCACCCGTTGTTTCACAACGTTACACTATCCCTACAAATAATTAGAAACAACCGAATCACAGCATTCTTCAAATCCTTACCTTGGTTGGAACTGATGTTTTCTGCCGTGCCTTGCCAGCAGGACACATGGCACGCCTTTGATAAGCCCTTCGATTAACACATCGGACGGGCTCCCGAAAGGTGTAGTGACTTCTTTTTCAACTTGATTCTCGAACAGCGTCGGATCATCGAATCCTGATCCGCCGATGATTCCAATCTGCGTGTGTGTAGGTCCAATTCAAATAAATATTTTTTTAGATAAGAAGGCTATTTTAAAACAATTCATATTAAATTCCATTTAAATGCTACACCTTTTGCACCGATAGCAGTTCATGTCATGCAGTATGTCGCATCGACATGCTAATTACGGTTGCCATGTCATCTTGGTTTATAGAGAACTAGCGAACGTCACACGGTTTCTCCCGCGTAGCTCGCGGTCCCGTGGGAATATAGGAATAAAATATAGCCTATGTTCACCGGGAAGAGTGTAGCTTTCCAACAGTAAAAGACTTTTTCGAATTGGTCCAGTAGTTTCGGAGCCTATTCGATGCAAACAAACAAACACTTGCCGTGTCGTACTCCATTGCAGAACTAGTTTGTTCCGTCAACGGCGTCAACCAACATTCTTTTACAGATGTAGCCAGCCCAAGGCCACTTTGATGAGCTTATTCTGCGAGCAGCAGCTGTGGCAGCTGGTAGCTTAAGAGAGCTATCACTTTGAAAAGCTCAGCCAGCGCATGTGATTCGTTTCTTTTACAACAGGTTTGTAAAAGAAGAAGACAAGCGGTGTGTGAAAAGTCCTATCATTAGCCTTGCAATGCAAAATAAGGTACTAGGAATAAAGATAATATTCTGATACATCTCCAAAATAAGTAATTCTTTGATGGAGCAATGTAGATAGGTACACGATTTTATAACAAACTTCACAACACAATTAGAATATTATCAATAAGCACAAGACATCAAGGTCAAATTGTGTAGCAAAACATATTCGATACTATTTAATTAAATGATCGCTATAATCAGCATACAAATAATATATCATTGTTATTATTACATGAATTTTGTTTAAAAAGATTTTTTTTGCAATACTGGATGTGACACACAAACTGACAACCCCACAAAAACCTTTAAACCTTTAAATAAAAATCAGTCTACATAACAATAACAGATTTAATCTAGTTGTACAATGATTTTCTAAGAATACTAAACAATTTCATACATAAATGCAGTTATTAATACTTATAAATACTATTTGCCATCCAATCCCTGCTGAAATTTGATTTCTTTTGTTGTTTCGTGAGCCTTCTGAATAGCTTGTGCAATTTCAAAGAATCTCTTCGATTCTTCCTCATTTTTTTCCACACCATCTCCTTTTTTATACATCATACTGACATTTGCACATCCATACATATTTCCGAGTTCACAAGCCTTTTTTGCATAGTTAAATGCCTGCGTCTTATCAGATTTTATCAGGTAATCTATGTTTTTATTCTTAGCTGGGTTGTGGGGATTGAAGTCTGCTACATTTTTTGGCACTCCTGTTAAGTACATTCCGCAGAGGTAGTGGCAAGCCATTGGATCATTTTGGTCGCAACTTTTCTTTAAATAATTGTAGCCTGAAAAGAGTTAAAAGTTTAATATTAGTAATAAGAACGTAGAATTTAGGATAAATATCTTTATTTTGTGTAGTAATAACTTGAATTTTAGGGGGTTCTGTATGAGAAGGGTGACATCAACTAAAATTGTAATTTGCCTGTGTTTTTTTACTTGTTTATTAAAAACATCTTACCTTTAGGAACATCTCGTTTTATAGTAACATCTGGTCCAGTAGCAGTGAGCAGCATCCCCGCGTGTAAACAAGCCCCAGGCTCGTTGTATTCACATCCTTTTTCAAAATAGTTTAACGCCTCCTTAGCATCGCCTTTCTCCCTTCCTCGACCAACTAAAGTGTAATTTCCGACCTTTAGACACGATTTTCCGAATTTATAATCTAAACAGTTACTTTTATACACTTTCGTTGCTTTATCGAAATCCTTCTTGATAGATTCCAAGTAGTCACCCAAAAGATGACATACTTCGGGTTTTTTTTCTTTGTAACATCCAAAACGATATTCAATACCGAGATTTTCTATGTACTCCTTTACGTCTTCTTCTTGTTTTAAATCGTATGCCATAATTAAAAATGGGAGTTTATAAATGGTTCAATAAGTTCCCGACCCGACCTCACAATAACACGAGGTTAGATAACACCCAAAACGTCAATGTCAAAATGATAATGTTTATCAATTAGTAAACAAAACCGGGTTCCGGGCGGAAGCTTCTTTTTTTAGTTTTTACTGAAATTTCTTTCACCGTCATGAATATTTATGGTATAATGACGACAGGCAGGGGATTATTCCAAGATTTAAATTAATTGTTGTAGCAAATAAATTAGTGCCACATTTACCAACCTTAATTTTACAATTACCAGTCATCATTTATACGCAAAGAAGGCGTTCAACTTATCCTATTATGTATTGTAGCTGATGCACGTTTAGTTCTCGTCGACTTTCAGTGCGCACTTAATGAAAACTTCAAAGTTTATGTTTATTTAACTCTGAACTGATAAAAAATTTAATGATTGATTTGATACCACCAAGTCTTAGATCATCTAACCACAGGATGCGCCTTACTTAAGCATTGTTTTCTGCCATTGCACATGACCATTTGGTCTTTTGGCTTTATAAAAAGCACTGTACATCAGTACATCATTTTATATGATTAAACTAGTACATTTCATTGTAGTTGACTGTACAATAAAAATTAACACACAACAGCCATTACGCGTTTGTCGATTAATACATTTTTAAATGCAATGAAATTTTATATGTCTTTGTGTTTCCCCCTTCACTTGTATGAAAACTGGCAGAATATTTTTGTATGCGGTGGTTCGCAAAGGCTAGTCCCGTGATATATGGTCTAAGCACCAAGTACTAAACTCAACCAACCAATCAAATCAAGTACTTTTTGACTTTTTCAAGACTACACGACTGCAGAAGTTGCAAGACCATGCTGCCTTATCCGCGTTCGTCTTTTGTACTCTAAAATCTGCAACAAACTGGTTTATCTAAAACCTGCAACAGACGCACTGATTTGGTACGACCGAACCAGATGGACCGACGACCTGAAAAAGGTCGCAAGGACTGACTGGATGCTGAAGGCGCAGGACCGTGTATTGCGGCGAAATTTGGTCTTTGTCATGAATGCTGATTTCATTGAACCACGGATTTGGTCCGGTCCGGGAACATATCCGACATCTGTAGAGTAGTAGTCTGGCGGACATTATTTATTGAATCTGTCGGGGTCCGCTTGTTTTCACAACTGATTTGGTCCGCTCCATACCAATCAGGACGTGTGGACGTGGATGGTCGGACCTAGAGATGGGCGGCGGGAAAAAACCCAACGGGTAAATACCCAGGTATTTTCCCGTTTGGGAAAATACCGGGTATTTATGTGGGTAAAAACCCAATGGACGGGTATTTATTTTTTAAGTTAAATCTTCTGAGGTTGCTTAGCATTCTTTTTACTGGGAAGCAATCGCGACTGCTTAAGCTTACCGACACCTCGAAATAGTCACTAATTGGCTAGGTATCGTATAAATATCCCTCTTACCTCCATAGGTACTTACCCGGTATTTACCCATGTAAATACCGGGTTTTTATGTGGGAAAATACCTAATGGACGGATATGTATTTTTTTAAGTATATTCTTCTGAGGTAGCTTAGCATTCTTTTCACTGGAAGCAATCGCATTCGCGACTGCTTACGCTTACTGACACCTAGAAATAGTCACAAATTATTGAATAGGTATTCTAAAAATACCCCTTTAACCTAATTGTTCATATGTTATTTTTGTTTCATACGAACTTTTCGTTTGATACGAACAAAATAAGCCCATTCGAGAATTCTTTACGAATACGTTTTTAAATTATTTTTTTCACCTAAATGACGCCACCCGTTTGATTGAAAGCTATAGCGTTATCTAGCGATTGGGGGCCACTCTTACGGTATGGTCGTCGGAAAGTTCTCTCCCGTTCCTTCACGAGCATGACCTAAATAGTTCTCTCCCGTTCCTTCACGAGCATGACCTAAATCGCAGAAAGAGGCAGCGCAGTCCCACTTACTCCCGCTGAAGATTATGGCTCGCACCATGGTCTTCAGCGAGAGATCGTATACGTCCAGACCTGCCACGAGGACCTGACCACACCGTGCACTCTACCAATGTGTAGAGCGCTGAATCCTCGCTGCGCTCCCCGCAGTGCTGGCACTGGGCCGTGGTTTCCCGGTGTATTCGCCACAGATACTTACTGGAGCTCCAGTGCCCAGTAAGTGTGGCTCTTCTTCAGCCACTCGTTCTCTTTATGGTTCTAGAGAGAAACTATATTTTGAATCGCACAGTTCTGGAGAAGATTCATCTCAGGCATCTCTGCCCAGCCCAGCACGCATTGTCCGGGATTGAAAAGGAGAGGGAGGGTTTAAGAGGGTTCTTTAGAACACTTAACTACCGTAAGATTCGGTAGCCAGCAGCCAAGGATGCGATAGTTATACGCTACGCCAACGGCCCAAGGTTTCCCGTTATTTCAGCACAATCGATAATGCGAATTACACTCCTCTGCATATCGTAGAGCGCGTCCAGTAAGAATCTACCTCGCGAAACCGTCCTAAAGGTGGGAGATGTGCTCGATACAAGGACGATTCTTCGTCTTATACAGTAGACCCCTTTCGTGGGGCGTAAAGAACCGTCATACCTAAATTAGGACTCCCAGTTTCCGCAAGGCTAGCCATTCGTCTGAACATAATTTTTGCTATTAAGCGCGCGCCGTGCCGATGCCGAGCATCTACACTAGATTGTTCTCTACTGATATTTATAGTATTCTGAAGAGAGGTTAGAGGTACAACAGGAGGAGATTTTTTAGCTGTGACGCACACGCCTGTGCTTTTCTTCCATTGAAATCGACCACATTTTCTGAACCCCATTGGAAAATGTGTCTCTCTTTTCCGCCTCGTTGAATCGCTTCTCCACTGGATGACCAGAGTAACTAACGCTAAAATGGACAGCATATCATTGATATGCAGAAGAAACAACACAGATCCCTGTGGCACTTTGGCATTAGTCTGCAAAAAAGGAAGCCGTGCAATGGTATGTGCTCTGAGGAATTTTTTGATATGATGCCGACGCCTACATTCTATCATTGCACCGTTCGCCACATACAGGAAGTTCATCCTCACACTTTACGTCCGGAGCGTTCGAGCACGATTAGATCCGATAGGGGTTTTCTTAGCGCACTCTTAGGCTGTGAAATGATCTCCCTGCCTTGGTTTTCCTAAACTCCTTCAGTATGGGGTTCTTCAAAAGGGGCCTTAGAAGGTTTTTACAGGGCCGGCAGCGCGAGAGTGGCTCCTCTGGTGTTGCAAACTTTAATAGGCTGCGGTGACCACCAGTCCTTCAGGTGGGCCGTGTGCTTGTCTGCCACCTTAGTAGTATAAAAAAAAGAGAGAAGAAAAATAGCACTTGCAGGAACCTGGCTACCCAGATGTGTATTCTATCGGGCTGGAAAACTCGTCTGCAGTTGATCCAGCAGAGCTAGTACATTGTCTGGCCTGTCCTGCGCAATTTCACGTACTATTTGTATTACGTCACGTGTCATGAGAGAGAGCGAACGCGGGATGGCACGTTCCAGCTACTCAGAGTATGACCATTGAAATTATAAAAAATCACACAGCGTTCGCCGAGGTGTTGAAATAACCTAGTTACCTTAACTTCGCCTGTGTGGAAAAGGTGGATGCAGAAGTGGATCCGGCTCATGGAGCCATGATCTACGTTTAACCAGAGGGCTCAGGAGGGGTTCTCCAGGCAGCGCAAACGTAACATCCGAAGCATCCGCCCTGACGAACGCACAAACCCCGACTTTATCTCGATATTGTTCCTTGATGACATACCCCGTAGGTACGATATATACTTTGTCAGGGCACCGTATTTGTTTCTCCTTCGGAAACAACACGAAAGATGGCGTCGAGATTTGTATGGAGATAACGTATGTTCAGTTGGGAATCGGTGAAAACGAGACCACTAAGTATCCGCCCTCTGTCCATCTATGTGTCTGTCACCAGGCTTGTGAACCGTGATAGCTAGAGAGCTGAAATTTTCACAGATGATGTAGTTACCTTGCTGCTATAACAACAAATACTAAAAACATAAAATAAAGTAAATTTATATAAGTTAAATTGAAAATACCCGTATATTTTCCCAATCGGGAAAATACCCGGTAATTTACCCAGACTTGGGTTCGGTTGGGTTTTGGTAAAATCCCATCTCTAGTCGGACCGGACCATACGATTAGTACTGTTCGGGCCGCCAATAAGGACGGTAGTTTTATTTATTTTACTACTTACTAGAAACAGACTTTCTCATGGTAGTAGTATTTTCTTGTATTTTTTTTGCTGAATTTCATAACTATTCAAAGACTTTTCGGTTCTTTCATAAAATATTTTAAATTAAACTACAACTTAAATTCTCAGGAAACGTGACTAAACTCGTTGCGTTCTTCTGAATACAGTTTTAATTCTCATTTTTTTACTTTTGTTGCCGCTAATATCATAATTTTGTTGACATGTTGATACTTACCATGCGCACTTGCTTGCACTTGCCCGGTCCGGTCGCGCCATACGAAATGATCCACTACCGGACCAAATCAGACCGTCTGTTATGATTATGAATGTGTTGAGCAGCCGTATAGTATAATAGTACAGCTGCCCCACACACACATTGTATTACAAGAAATCAATCAGGTGCTCATGTTCTTACTATTTCCGATAGGAAAAAAACAAAACGAACGTTATGTGCCCTTAATTAGAAAATTATATGAAAAATCAAGGCATTATTAGGGATAGTTTCTGAGAATTAAAGGGAAAACAAAAATGTCAAGTAGATACAGTACCTACCAATTTTAGTCTTTTTTTTAACTTAAGTATCTGTCAAGAAGTGCCAACTGACATAGATAAAATATTATTGGACCCAAACGTAGACAGAGAAAACTATAGACGAATGTTATGCGTGTCCACATGAGATAGAATGATTGAATAGAAAGTGTTGCCACTCATATATTATGTTGTATTTTTACCCTAACTTTTTATAATATTATGTTGTGTTTTAAAATCTAGGGGTATTTACAATTTTATTTCGCGTAAATACGACTACATTTTAACCTATTTAGCGAGATTGTAAAATGTCGAAAGATTGTGAACCGTAAGGCTGGATTTAGTGTCGCGCTGACCAACGCACGCAAGCGTGATAGCTATACGTAGCTACGCGTTATTCTAAAAGGCTTCCTAATAGCTCATACACTTTACTTTGGCTGTCAGCGCCGACGGTCAGGGCGCCTTCAAATCCAGCCTAACATACCTACTGCTTTCAATGAAACGTATAAATTTTCGGTAGATTATAATCGACGTGACGATAGTTCTGCCAACAGACCAGGTGGGAATTGCATTATCATTTGTTCTGTCGACAGAACTAATGGGAAAAAATTACCAGTAGTTCTGTTAACAGAACTACTCAACAGAACAGGTGGGAGTGGATGATAATCGATCGAGATATTTCACCCTTCAAATTAAAAGAAACAAAAGACAGACTGGGTAATAAAAACCAGGAACCGGTAACTCGATACCAGGAGCAGCGATCAGGAAACCAGGAACGGGAACTCAGAAGTCGGAATACTGATTTCCATATTCATAGCTATGGCAGGACAACGTCTGTCGGGTCAGCTAGTCTATACTAATATTATACAATAATATTTTATCAAAAAGGTTGCCTACCATAAGCACTAGATCTTCCGTGGTCCGGTCAACCGGATTACGGAACAAAATACTTTTTCCGTAGTGCGGTCAACCGGACCACGGAAAAAACAATTTTTCCATTGTCCGGCTGCCGGACAAAAACGACCGTACTACGGAAAAAGAGGGAAAGATTTGATTGTTTGTTTGCATCGAATAGGCTCCGAAACTACTGGACAGATTTGAAAAATTCTTTCACTGTTGGGAAGCTACACTCTTTGCGGTGAACATAGGCTATATTTTATTCCCGTATTCCCACGGGAACCAGAACAACGCGGGTGAAACCGTGTGACATCCGCTAGTAACTAATATAATTATAATAATTACTGAATAAAACTACTTAAATTGAAAAAAAAAAACATTTTCTTTTATTAAAATATATTATAATATGTACACAAAATATATACCTACAAGTTAAAACACAAAATATAAACCTACAGGCAAAGTGCGCTATACTATTTGCATAGTTGACTTTGGTGCAATATAACTCGTGTTTAGGTATGTATACGAATGGCTACTGCCCTTTAAATAAAACCAGTTTAGTATGAATGTTTCTTATTCTTTCCTTTGGTTCAAATACTTTTGTGGCGTGATGTATTCGGAGTTCTATGTATCGGGCTGCAATAGCTTTAATAAGTAGGATACGGTGATTACCAATAAGTGGCTGTCTATCAAAATGTTCTGACGTAAATATGTTTCGACACCCCTTTAGAGTAGCAAGTATTAGTCGTGGCATTATATTCTTTTCTGCAAAAAATGAAATTCCTTTATGTAAATGTCTCCTTAAAATTTTCTCAGCCAAAGTACAAACTTTTATAACATCATGAGACGGATAAATAAGCCCCCCCTTATCTCTACTTAATATAAGTCCTGCATATTTGATACTGACAAGTGCCAGCAGGCAATCTTCGCACATCAAAGACCTTTTAATTTTTTTTACCACAAAGCCAGCAATATACGGAATAATTTCCTCCGTAAACATGGTTAATTTACTTGGATCAGCTATGTAATCATGATCATCGTCAATATGAAGGTTAGAATTTTGTAGATTTTGATCATCATCTTCATCCACGATAAGGTTAGCATACTTATTAATCTTAGCTTCATACCTAACTTCACTATGAGTCAAAATCTTTATTTCCTCTAAGGGAATACAATTTCCAGATTCTATGCTTTTGATCTCGCCATGCACTACTAGTCTTTTATAAGCGCTTTGAAATTGGAAAGCTGTTGGATTATTGTTGAAACCGCCCTTTGACCTAATGGAACTGAAAAAGCACTCTAAATGGTCTTGACTTAATTTATAAAAAGGCAAGAATTTTAATCTTTTTGTTATTATTAAATCAGTATACATCTTTTTCAAACTATTTATGCAGATAATAAGGCCAAAAAATCCCACCCTTCTATTAGTACTCAATATAGGTTTGTCCATCAATTTCAATCCTTTGAGGTAAATCTCAACTTCAGTTAAATAGTCAAGAACCTCTGTACCATTTTTTTCGCAGATTGGCTTTTTATAACCGTAAGCATTAAGGGTGCGGCTATTAAGAATATCAAACAAATTATTGATTTTCATAATAAATTCAACAGTGGCATCTGAATCCAAAAAGTCTTGCAATTTCAAAGTGTGATTACAAAACTGTATAGCATTTGCTACAGAATTACTGAATGTTTGAGCAGCTAATTTAACTTTCATTATCTGTTTCGTAAAATTAATGTGCTGTGTTCTTAGCCGATTTGCTAAGTGTAGGCTTTCCCTGTCTTGCAATTCATTTAATTTTTCAATAAATTGCCATGATATATTGTCCCCATTTGCATGTATAAGTACTTTTTTTTGACCAAGAGTATTTCTCACCAGTTTCAACATATGAGCGGGATCTGGAATAATGCATATCTCATGTCCTTTAATTACAAAAAATGGAGTAATATTTTCAGTTGACTCCAAACTGCAACCCAAACTTTTGGCCATGGAAAAATTTGCCGGGCACCCATCAAATGTTAGAGATGATATAACTATGTCACATTCTAATAACAAATTAATACATTGGGTTGCCAAATTAGCCTTTTGCTCCCCGGTGCACCCGTTAATTAAAAAATAACCTACAGGAATTTTCCACCCATCATTGATACATGTTACCATAAAGACTAAGGCTTCTCTAGCTTCTGCAATGCTATGGCCATCTAACGCTTCTCCGTAATTAACCAAACCTATGCATTTTTCCCCGTCCCAATGTACATGTTTTCTGATCGCCATCTCGTCCATCGAAATGGCACAGTACAATTTTTTATCTTTTCGTTTAGCAAGTAATTTTATGCAATCTAATGATTCAGTAGTAAATCCTGGACTGCCATCAAAACATTTGTACCAGGTAGTAAGAGTGGATGGATGAGGTAAACAAGTTTTAAACTGTTGTCTTACATATTTATATGCACGCGGGCTTATAAAATTAAGGCACAGTGCAAATTTGCGCAAAGCAGGTGAAAACTTTCTTCCACTCCCACTAGATTTCAAAAATTTTGTCAGAAAGTCTTTGTTAAAAGGATCGATGGATTTTAACAATTCTCCATCTTCCTCTGTCACAAAAGACCTTGCTTTTAGTTCTGCAATCACGTTCTCCAAATTTGCAACTTTCTTATTTAGTCGCCGACTTTTTTCTCGAAGAGCCTTTAATTTTTTTAGTCTCTCTGCAGATTGTTCTCGAGTCCGCTTCAATTTCTTTCGCATCGTCCGTGGTGTGTAGTTTGGTGACTTAGCCTAGAAAAGTAACACTAATTACACCACAAAATACGATTTTTACATTTTTGGATTTAATTTTAGATCTACTTACAGATTTAGGTTCCGTAACACTGTGACTGAGTAAACTGTCTTCCATTAATTGAAAAGGAGATTGTTCTTCCGGCTGAAATAAAAATTATTATCTATGAAAAACATTGGTAATGCTGCACTGCCAGCCCTAGCTCTTAAAACAGTGAAGCGATTAATTATGACAAATGGGTGCCTAATGTTTAATACAGCTCGACAAGTTTTTGCCCTGGTGACAACTAGAACTAAAATATTTTCATATGGCGATACTGCTTTTTTGACTGCCTCTGTTGCGTAGTCGGTAGTGATACTGCCTGCGGCGCAGGAGATCCTGGGTGTGATTACTGAGTCAGTTCAAATATTTGTGTGATCCACAAATGTTTGTTTCGGAGTTTGGGGGTTTTCTATGTATAATATGTATGTATTTAGAAATATATAAGTACGTATATCAGTCGTCTTGATCCCATAGCACAAGCTAATATTAGCTTACTTTGGGCTAGATCATGTTGTGTGTGAATGTCCACAAATATTTATTTATTTATTTGTATGAAAATCGTGGGTTTCGGTTACCATAAATCCGAAATAAGCGCCCGCATTTTTTCCCAGACACTTTTTTGCCAAGCAGGAACCTATTATTTTATCAATCACCATTATAGTTGATAAGCCTCCTCTGATGTAGCCGCCATCAATTAAATTATTTATCGAAGTCCGAGACACCTTCTTAGAAATAAGTTAAATAGTTTTTATAAATAACTAGCAGACCCGCGCAACTTCGTTTGCGCCACATAAGAGAGAGTATTACCTGTTCTCGTCACATTTACTCCCATCGCGTTGCGTTTACTCCCGTAGCGTCTCGTCGTTAATATTCAATACTACGTGAGAGAGAGAGAAAGAGAGAGAGAAAGGTTTCTCGTCGCGAGTATTCCCGTTGCATTATTTTTAAGAACAATTTCGTTTATGTAAGTGGTATCCCGTGGCATTATTGTGGAAAAAAATTGATTGCCATTAAAATGGTTATTGTGCACCAACCCAAAGATAGACACATGCTATTGCGCAAAATTTTTTAGAACTTTTTTAAGAGAAACAATTTTATAGCACATATTTTTTACATAACTATAAATATTTACGCAGCACACGCAACGAAGCTAATAACTTTTCCCCCGTTTTTGAAACATTTACTATTACTGCTCCGCTCCTATTCGTTGTAGCGTGATGCTATATAGCCTATGACACTCCACAATTACGTAGCTTTCTATTGGCGAAAGAATTTTTAAAATCGGTTTAGTAGATCCCAAAATTACCCCTTACAATTTAACAAACACACAAACTTACTTCTTTATAATATTAGTATAGATGTATTACACTTACAAGTTCAATTTGGGCTTCGGAATCATCAATATCCATATTTTCGTGTATATGTGGGTTGATGGAGGACAATGTTGTCGGAGTCGGGGTTTTAGTATGTCCTTCTATATGTGAGCTAACAGAGAAAGATGTTGATGGAAAACATGTTTCAATCTCCTGAAAAGGTTGATAAAATTATGTTAATATAGTATTACATATTACGTATTCGGGGCATAAAATACAGATAAAATAATCAATTACTTACCAACAATGGCACAGCATTCGGAAGAAGAACAGTTATTTTTTTCTTTTTAATTAACACATTTTGTTCAAAATGCCGGCTACAAATTCTTGATGACTTTTTTGCAATCCAATTCGTTCGTCCTGTTGCTTCTATCCACTTTCGACATATTAAGTCATTATCCGGAAAACTGAAACGAAATATACTCTTAATTCCCCACACGTATCAAGTATATCAAAATAAAATGACATTACCACAATTGTGGGAGAATGAAAATGAAAAACTGGCAACACTCAATATTGAGTTTATGAATTATTTATTTTAATATTTTGCATTTAAATCTATCTATAATTTTATACTTAACGTGATGCTAGAACATTTAGACACTTATTAATTATATTTAAAGCTTAATAATTGGCATTTATGTGGCATACTTACGAATGAAACGACAAGTTCGGTATTTTTCTTTCACTATCACTTTTGCACCCCAAAACACTACAACGCATGGTGTGTTTTCTTATAATAACAATTATTAACAATGCACTAATTGTTCACAATAAGAATTATCTTGGAATTGTGCACTTTTCAATTTAATTATGACCAAATTACAGAAATCAAGTGACTCTCAACTGTCAAAAATGCCAAAACTGTTTAGCACAGTACTGTGTTGACCTTGAAAAAACTGGCACGGGTCGCGAAACAAAAAACAGTATCCTTCTGTCTCGTTTTTTTACATGGTATACGCATATCTCCGTCTTTTTCTTGTGTGAATGCGACAAATGCTATCAATTTGTCTATAGTTTTCTCTGTCTACGGACCCAAATATTGAAAGTCCTATTGTATTGATATATTTAATATTGTTTTAAAATATATTTATTAATACTTTAGAAAAATATTTATCAAAAATAGTAAATTAGGCACTAAGGACTCTGTAACAGTTGTCAATGAACGTAATTTAAAAAAAAAGAATTACTATCACTCTTTTGCTGTCACTATGACATGACAGTCATTCAGTCAGTGCAGTGACAGACAAACAATGTGACATACATGACATTGCATTGCCTTGCATTGAACCAATTCGAACCCTTGTTTGTTTGTTTGCAAATTGCAACTTTGTTTGTATTTTATTTGATAGTAAATCGACAGGAATAATGTCGGAAAATGTGGATCTTTTTTCTACTCGTATGCGAAAAGCTACGAGAAAAATTCACAACATCAGTGATGCCTTAGTGAACGCCAAGTTTGCTATAAGTAAGTGCAATGTAGCAGTATTTTTTGAATCACTTTTATCAGGTGCACAAGCTTGTAACGTAAATGTCCCGTCGCTTAAGCTAGGTTACATTCAAACTCCTTTTAAACCCAGAGGCAGTAGTTTTCTTGCAGTGTATTGTAACATTTGAAACATCATGTGTTTCAGTGCATAGACAACTCGAAAGACTATGAAGAACAGTAAATATACTATTCAAAGTCTCGCTTAGCTCCTAAATGGAATTTTGAACACATAATTAGCTTATCTTACCAATTCTTGCCACTACAGTGTCTTGCAATATATAAAATGCAGTCTTACTAATTAATTCAAACATCTAAACATGTAGGTTACATCCAAACTCCTTTTAAACCCAGAGGCAGTAGTTTTCTTGCATTGTATTGTAACATTTTAAACATCATGTGTTTCAGTGCATAGACAACTCGAAAGACTATGAAGAACAGTAAATATACTATTCAAAAAGTCTCGCTTAGCTCCTAAATAGAATTTTGAACACATAATTAGTTTATCTTACCAATGCTTGCCACTACAGTGTCTTGCAATGTATAAAATGCAGTCTTACTAATTAATTCAAACATCCCATATTTAGACACACATATCCATTTCAAATATTAAACTTTACTGTTTGACTTGCTGGTTCAGATAGCATAATAACATTAAAAAACTGGCCAAGTGAAAGAGTCAGACTAGCACACAGATGGTTCCATAATTAAAAAACATTAATTGTATGGGAGCCCTTCTAATCGCCCCACTTGTTTCTGATTTTAGTATTTGTTGTTATAGCGGCAATAGAAATATATCATTTGTGAAAATTTTGTCTCTAGCTATCACGGTTCCTGAGATACAGCCTCGTGACGGACAGCGAAGTCTAAAGAATATGTTTCTGTTTTCACTCTTTGGTTATAGTAATTCTATTAATAAAAAATGGCTTTATGAACTCCATATTTACCTTAGCTGTACCAAATTCTGTACCATTGATATTCTCTTAAAAAGATACAAATTTGTGTACAAATATAATTTGCGTGACGGTTTTTTGAAATATCACGGTACTAATATGGTATACTCTGTCTGTGTCAAATCACCGTGGCCGTCTCTGAAAATCAGCGTTGTATGCCTGGACCACAGGCATACAGCATTAAGCTGAGAGACGGCCATTATTCTACATAGGTTTTGGTTTTAAAATTTAGAATAGGTGCTGTATGCACTGTATGCTAAGTGTTTGTTTTTGTTTTACTTTTTTTTTTCGTGTTATTTTTATTTTTATAAGCATATGTTTAAGGTTTAATGTAGATGTAGAATAAAAAGCTTTTTCTTTCTTTCTTTCTTTCTTTCAAATTGTATAACCTATTAATATATTTTTTTTGTCACATATTGGTTTATGGAAGGATAATATTTTTCAGCTTTAAGAGATGAACAGGTGTGGAGCGGTGGATTATTCATATTCTATCACGTCTTCGGTTACTTAGAAGATGCGAAGGCAAGGTTAAACATGCCAGATTTTGATAAACTGTTTGTTCACAAGGCTCTTTATAGGTTAGTAGCATTTATTATTAATAGCTGAGTAACAAATGTCTGATTCTAGTTATGGCTGTAACATATCAGAAAACATATCCCCAGGGAACCCTAGTGAGGGGATTAGGGCTTACGTTCATGCAGTCAAAAAGACTTTACATTGAGATAATTAAAATTATTGTTCAAAATAAAAAAAACATCAAACACATTACAGTACCTCAGACTTATAATATGCAGTGAAAGCCGCTTTAAGCCATAGGTCTCAATTGTTAGTAATATGACAGTTGCTAAGAAATGTTGCAGGTCATAAAGGTGTAAAATGTCAACAGTGGTCATCACAACCTGCGCCTATTCATTTCAAAAGTACATTACACTCACCACTTATTACATGGTACAAAATGTATAAGATGAAACGTGGTCAAATACAATGCCTCTGCCTACCCCTTTAGCGATAAAAGCAGACTATATTCTGTATGTATGTTTACCAAGTCCCTACTGTAGAAACAAGACCAAAACATTTTTTACAGGAAAAAAGCCTTTGAAGACGATCTTACTCACTATCTCGGTGACGGATGGCGGGCAGAACCAAAGAGCATGGCTTTGGAAAACTATATCGAGCATTTGCAAGAACTTGAGCGATCAAACCCACAGTTACTGCTGGCATATGTGTATCATTTGTATCTTGGATTGCTGAGTGGTGGACAGATACTTGCTAAGAAACGTAGGATGTTTGGTGATGGTAAATATCATTAGTTTTAAAAATTTATTTTCTATTATTTTTTAGGTTCATTATTAGGTTCAGGTAGAATAACGTTAACACATTTATCGACGGCCCTTTCCCGCAAATAGAGACCACATCCTTTCATGTCCACAGGGCGAATACTTGTTGATGTTGGTGCGCGCACATCCAGTGTTTGCCGTTTTCACTAGCCGCACTAACGCTGGTGTCCGTGCAACTCTGAATTGCATGGTCAATAATTACAATAAGTTGTTTTTAGACTTGGATGTATTCACGTTGTCGCATAGTACATTTAGAAATTCACTGTTGCGAAAATTAACTAACTGAAAAACTGTAAAATGTATCCTTGTTAGTTGAGGGTTATCCTTGATAGTTAAGTGGTTACCAAGATGTTACGAATAACTCACAATTTGTTTGATTTGTACAATGACAAATTTCATGTACTTATTTACAAAATAATAAAAAAACATAACTAAGTATTACTCTAATTAATATGTGGATAACAAAGACTTCTATATAAACTAAGGTAGACATGCACTACGCACCGATTTTTGAAACCTATAAACTGCGCTAATTAGCAGCCTTGTTCGCACTGTTGTGAGTCAAAACTTCGAGAGTAGGTACTCGACTTGCAATTGAAGTCCATACGCCTTCTCTTTTACTCTTGTTCTATCCGTATATTACTATTGTGTGTGGTGACAATTACGTAAATAGTATTTATAAGTGAGTCTAGTCTTAGCAATGTGTGTGTTTGAGGATTGCTTTTGAAATCTCGCTTGTTAGAGTACGGCTCGTCTACCTCAGTTTATATAAAGAAAGTCTTTGGTGGATAACGCTGTTGGTTGCATGATTGCAAATTTTTTAATGTTAATACTTTAGAGGAAAAGTATTGTGTAACTGTTTGTTTTCCCGAATAAATAAAAAAATAAAAATGTTGAAATAACGGATGGTGGTCAATAAATGTAAAGTAGTCCCCAGTCTTACTGTTTGTTATCCAGTAGAACTACACTTAGTCACACCTGTTTATGTTTAATGTTCTGTAAATTAACCCTACTTTGAATATCTTATGGTTAGCCCTAACATAAAAAGGGTGACTGTTAGCTCTGCTGTTGAGTTCTTTGATAGATGTATGTTTCGGGTCTCTTTCGCGTATTGAAGTTCTATGAAAACATTTGTGACTTTCTGAACCATCTCCTGTTTCTCCCTTAAAAGTTGGTAAAATATAAGCTTGATCTCTGTGACAGCTTATTAACATAAAAAATGTACTTTTATATCACGGGCGTAAAGTAGATTATTTATAGATTAAACCTCTGTGGTCTCACTCTCTGCATTTCAAACACAAAAGCTTTACGCTCTTGAAATAAAGTCTATTTTTGCTTATTGGACTATACAGAAATAATAATTAATTTATATAAGTTATACCTACTTATATATCCTTTTTTTCAAAATGTAATATTATTGTGTAATTTCAGATACCGGAAACAAAGCCACATACTTAGACAAAGTAACAGATTTTACCGGCATTGACATTGCACAACTAAAAAAAGATTTTAGACAAGCCATGAACGAAATCTCTGAAACATTAACTGCAGAGGAACAACAAGCTATTATTGAAGAGAGTAACACCGTATTTGTAATGAATAATCTCATTGTGAACTCGGTCGGAGGTCAGAGTAAGGTGCTTTTTGGTTTATTATATAAGGCTTCACTTGCTGGGCTTTTTGTGATTGGTGCGGTAGTAGCATATAAGTGGTATAAGTGATTATAAAACATATCGTTTATTAAATACGTTAGTCCTTGTCTATATGAGATTAGATACTACATTACTATTGACTGCCTCGGTGGCGGAGTGGTAGTGTATACGACTGCCGCGCTGAGGTCCCGAGTTCGATTCCCGGGTCGAATCAAATCTTTGTGTGAACCACAATTCTTTGTTTCGGAGTGTGGGTGTTTTCTATGTATAATATGTATGTATTAAGAAATATATAAGTATGTCTATCAGTTGTCTAGATCCCATAGCACCAGCTTAAATTAGCTTAATTTGGGCTAGATGACGTTGTGAGAGAATGTCCAGAAATATTTATTTATTTTTTATTATTATAGTATTTTTACGCTCAAATTTAAAAGAATTCCAGAAATTGAAGCAAGTTTAAATAAAATGAATATAATTAAATGAGTCTTGTTCTCGGATTATAATTAATTAGTAATGAACCAACGTTACTTTATATAGAATGCTGTATAAGTACAGTAAAATTGGTGTAGTACATATCTATACAAATAAATAAAATTTGCCTGTTTGTAATGTACAAATATCAGCTCTTTGCTTAAAGTACATGCCAATGTAAAATATACGAAAGTGAAAAAGGAACGGCTGGACCGATTTCTAATTAATTTCCCTATTAGATAGCTGATGTTCTAGGAAATATCTTGCTACTCGTACTTTACAAAAAGCATCAAAAAATATAAATCTATTAAAAAAATATGAATACTTGGGCATCAGCATTTAGTACATATGAAAATTAATAGTTTTAGAATGATTAAAGAAATAATATAATTATTATATAAATTGACATAGCTAGTCGATTGTGATTTTTATTGTTATATAAATTGATCTAGTTAGTTGATCTTGATTGTGATTTTTATCTAGCTAATAGATCCTCAAGACGATCAATTCACTTGACAAGTCTCACGTGCTAGAGTGATCGTTTAACATTTACACTTGATGCTTCTTTCATACGATGAGATTGTCGATCATGAGAGACTTGTCAAGTGACTTGATTGTCTGGAGGATCTTTAAGATAACTTGAAGACTTGTTCAGTTGATAATAAAATATGTTTTGACATTTAACTCTTGGATTTTCTTGAAATTTTAAACAAACCAAAATATCCTTAGTTCCGTACTGTCCTACCCGCATAAAGCTGCGGTTCCACTTAGGCGGAGCGGAGAGGAGCTGTGCCGCGATTCACCAATCACATGGCTTAAAATCCACGTCTCTTCTCCGCTCCGCACCGTGATTGGTGAATCGCGGCACTGCTCCGAGGAGGAGCGGAGAGGAGCTGTGCCGAATTCACCAATCACGGTGCGGAGCGGAGAAGAGATGTGGATTTTAAGCCATGTGATTGGTGAATCGCGGCACTGCTCCGAGGAGGAGCGGAGAGGAGCTGTGCCGAATTCACCAATCACGGTGCGGAGCGGAGAAGAGATGTGGATGTTAAGCTTAGGGCTATATTTTACCGGGACACCATGGTGGCGCAACCAGTCGCCGCGACCAACAAAATGTATACAGCTTTAGTCCTTTGCACTCGGTAAGACTATTTCACAGTACGCCTAACTCGCGTTATGACTAGTCAAAAGGAGAAGTAGGCATACCGCTAATTAGACCTACTGCGATGTCCAAGAACTATACCTATAGGTCAAATAAGAACTAATTACAACAAATTAACAAATTAACTTATGCTCTTAAGAGCCTACCACACGCCAAATTGTTAAAAGCAGATAGCAGATATACATTTTAGCGTGCAAGAAAGAGATAGCTGCGATCGATTTTTGTGCGCTTTTAACGAAATAAATTAATTATAAAAAAACTATAACCAATATGAAAAAAAAATGCTCTAGTGCAAATGAAGATTTTACAATTGTCTTTCTTATAAATATTTTATATTATAAAAACAACTTATAACATACGAGATCTAGCTTAAAATTACACGAAATCGAGGTATTTTCAACACAAAAATCTATCGAGGATTTTATCAGTAATTGTGTTTCGAGTCTAGCGAGTTCATGAACTGAAGTTGTCTGTGTTCAAATTTTGATTCAGTAGACCTCACGAGTCCTGAGATCTAGCTCAAAGTAATTGTCTATTTGGCGTCATATGGACTCTTAACTCGGGCCTATTTTTTTTACTACTAAAACGGCAGACAAGTATACGGCCCACCTAATGGAAAGTGGTCACCGCATTGTATGGACATTTGCAACACCAGAGCGAGGTGCTAAGCTCGCGCTGCCGACCCTGTGTTTAAGTAGTCTAAATGTTACTCCAGGCTGGATACCAAATTTCAGCCTAACTCAGATATACAGTTTTTTTAATTGGTTCACATAACTTATAAAATAAGTTAAGTATAAAAAAACTTATAAAATAAAATAAAAAAAGTTATAGAAGAAACTACTGGGCCGTCCAGCAGTCCCTCCATATAATGATGATTTAAGTGTTTTAGGCATAACGCGATGTAGACCAACTAAGATTTAGGTATTTCTCGAAATAGGCCTTACACGAAATAGACCAACAGCTATATAGGCATAGGTACAATTACTTTAGGCTAAAAGCGCATTGTAAATGACATTTAGACGTAACGCGAGTTAGGCATACTGCGAAGTAGTCTTACTGAGCGCAAAGGTATCGTTACTCACCTGGTGTCCGTTTGGTCGCGCAACCAATTTAGTGGCGCGACCAGCTCTGACGCGCGCATACAATACAATGTTACTGGTCGCGCCACCACTAACTATGGCGTTGTATGCAGTCTCACTCACTCGGCCGCCTGCCTTAATATTACAAACAAATTTTCTTCAGAACAGATTTTCTCAATATTGTGTCTTGTTTCAACAAATTATTTTTACACAAAGTCAGTAACTCATCAAAGGACCTCACGGACATCCTCACATAGCTGAAAACTTTATCCGGAAATCTTAGATCGTCGTATATGTTAATGACTTGTCCTTTCTTACAGCGATCTGCTAAATAAGGATGAACCCACCACGATTTTCTTTAATTTTTTTTCCTTCGCAGATACAGCGGTAGTGCTTTTCTTCGACGTCCATTTTGATATTGTCTCAGTGTGGTGTCGCTACTCTGGTGTCTGTTTGATGTTTCGTTTGGTAGCTTTCGGACACCACGGTTGCGCGACTGGTTGCGCCGCCATAGCGTCCCAGTGAAATATAGCCCTAAGTGTTTGGCGTTACGGGAAATGTGGAGCCTACATAATTTTTTGAATGATCCAGCACATCACTAGCTGACACTAGCGCACTGGAAACTTATAAATCATCATCATCTGAGCGTTATCCCGGTGACATCATATTTGTTAGTGGAAACAATAAGGGTGGCAATATTTCGACTAAAAAATAAATAAAACTTAATTATAAATTAGAAAAATATTTTATTGAAGTCTAAATTTTTTACTTAATATATTTTTATATATACGTATATGAAGTATGTTACTTAGAACATAATATTTACACATCTTGCCCTCATAGGCTTTTCATACAATTAAGTATAATATTACATACAGTAAGTATTTATTATATTATTTTGGTCATTGTAGAATCACAGTTTCTCCGTTTATTTAACATAATTAGATACACTTTCAATTAAAAAAAAAAACTAAAAGAAAGATTTTCACTTCAATCGCGATGCTCTTTTTGACGTGATAACGCCCGCTGCACGCTCAAAAAATTGTCACGTTTCACCTGAGCGCAGCGTGCAAGCGAGAAAGTGGAACGCACGACAGAGAGGCACGATCGACCTAAGCTTCGGTTCGGCTAAAGTTCGACTTGTGACGCATCTATCTCTCTTCCACTCCATCGGCCTATTACGTTTATGTTTTCTTATGACGTTATCACGTAAAATTATCGTAGACTTTACAGAAAACCCCTTTTTATTTACGATACATACCATAAAAGTTATTTGCGCAATTCCCGCAAAGTTGCAAGCCATTGTAAACGGTTACAATGGCGCCTATAAGTGCTAATAGCGGCTGACCAGTAAGAACTAAATTCTGACACATATCCTATCCTCTCTTCCAAACGAGAAAAATTGTGAGATGATTTTAAAAGACATTAGTAGGCTAAGCCACAAATTTAATGTTAAAAATTATAGGTCTCAAGCAGATCTCAAACCTGCGCCTTCTGCTAACCGGACCAGACACATAAACCACTGGACCACCGAGATGACTCTCAACTGATTCATCTGATCTTACACCTAACCGACATCTAGCGGCAACTATTTAACTGTCGTTAAAATATTTTAAATATAGCGAGTGTCTGGACACTTTTTATAATCAGGACAGAAAAGGATAGAACATTATATTATTATGTCAGAATTTACTTCATATCCTAAAAGTATGGTTTCAAATTTATGGGCTACTATTGTACAGTGTGAATTATCATCTGAAGGCGGGCATTTCCGGAGGTTCAATTGCCATGTCGATAAGTTCGTCTATGTCTTCTGTGTTGAAGAATGATGACTCCAGCTGAGGAAAACATAAAATTAATTTAACAAAAGAAATACGACGTAGGTACGAATAGAGTTAACTATAAGAACAATGTCTTTAAAGAGGCACAAAAATCTGAAAGCGAATCGATATGATCCAAAAACCTTTTTTTCTTCCCCTACATCCTCATTTACGTCACATCTGTATCAATAAATCAAATCAGTTCGTAGCAGTTCATTGCTGGATGTACAGCTAGGTTAAAAAATAAAATAATGGAGGCACCCGTTACAAAGAACCACCAATCAGTAGCCGACTGCCAATAAACGTCGATAAAAACGACTAATTAAATTGTAGCACGTCATTTGCTGACTGACATAAGAGACATTATTGACAGCATTTTGACAATGATACCAACATGCAAAATATTAGTTCTAGAGTTTTTGCCAAGCTGTAAGTCTCATCATCAGTAACATGACTGACCGACTGACAGTTCTGCAACTTATTCCTCCCTGCAACCTTGTTGTCGGTCGTCGTTCATCTGGGGCGTCTGCCCTGCCTTACATTTGCTGCAAAATTCGTCTGCCCTTCGGCCACGGCCGATTGGCCAATGGGTAGAGAAAATTTCAAACATAGCTCGTACTTAATCTACCTTTTCCGTACACTAGTAGAAGAAAGCCATATACGCCGCGGCTACAGCGCATGGCGGCCACTCGCGCTCCTGCTATATAGTAGAGTGGACTGTAGCCAGTACACCAGAGAGGCAGAGAGCCACATACCAGACGTAGCGCGTCGGCACAGGGGCGACAGCTCAGCCTGCCCTCGGCGCACTCGCAGCGCGGCGCGCGGCTACAGCGCATGGCGGCCACTCGCGCTCCTGCTATATAGTAGAGTGGACTGTAGCCAGTACACCAGAGAGGCAGAGAGCCACATACCAGACGTAGCGCGTCGGCACAGGGGCGACAGCTCAGCCTGCCCTCGGCGCACTCGCAGCGCGGCGCGCGGCTACAGCGCATGGCGGCCACTCGCGCTCCTGCTATATAGTAGAGTGGACGGTGCCCAGTACACCAGAGAGGCAGAGAGCCACATACCAGACGTAGCGCGTCGGCACAGGGGCGACAGCTCAGCCTGCCCTCGGCGCACTCGCAGCGCGGCGCGCGGCTACAGCGCATGGCGGCCGCAGAAGCGCCCACGCGCGCTCCCACCACGGTGGAGAACCGTCGAGCGGTGGAGCGGTCGCTGCGGAGTTTAGCACCCGCAAATATTGTACCTGAAAGCGAAACAAACTTATAAATAGGAGAAAATGGCATGGAGGCGTTTCAGTCACATCGAACCTACATGGGCGCTGAGGGGGTCAACATCCGCATCTCGCGGTGGCCCAACATTAGGGGACTCGACGCTTCCTGCAGAAGGCTGTACCTTGGAATTACCTGACCTGACCCATGGGACCTGTAAGCGAGGGTTCTTGCGTCATTGTTTAAATGACACAAGGAGGCGCTGGAGCGGGGCCATATGACTGCCCTCCGAGAAATAAAGGCTCAGCGGTCCTAGCTCCACCAGAAATCATAGATTTGGAAGGTGTAACTTGAGGAAACACCATGCCAATCGTGGCGATCAGGCCGAACATGGCTGGAGAGGAGCCATGGCAACCTCTCCTACAGATTGTCACAGATAATTATCGAAGACGGATGGTTCGGTAAGTATCTGTGGCGAATACACCGTGAGACCAAGGCCGAGTGCTAGCACTGCAAAAGACGCAGCGAGAACACAGCGCTCCACACAGTAGAGTGGAGTGCTCACTCAGCATGGGCACAGTAGCGCCAAGTTCTCGTGGCAAGTCTGGACATGGACATTCTATCGGTGGATGGAAGACCATGATCTCCAGCGGGAGTAAAGGTGGGAACAAATTATCGGACGCGTCCGTAAGCCGCGGCTGATACAAGCAAGCCTGCTAGTATCTGAATAGTACAAATGAACGAAACTGTGCATACTATCGGTCATAAGCAGCGGACGTGACCTTGTCTGCCCTACTTAAGCTAAAAAAGGGTTATACCACCCACATTTTGTCATTTTTTAGTTAATAATACAAAGTGACACAGCGCAAAATTCTCTACATTTCCCTCTAAGAACCATACCTGTATCATTATTTATTAGGGAGATACAGAGTGTCAGCTAACCGTTAAGTGACACATTTTTCATAGTTTTCTTAGTTAAAAATTAGCTAACCCACAAGACTAGATTACAACAGGGGTAAAGTATCATAACTTCACGAAATCTAAATATTTTATGTTTAATTTTCTTGGCTAAAATAAAGTTATTCATGAATGCTTGTCTTATGTCCAGTTAACATCCTATAACTCAGCTAAAGACTAGCAAAGTTTCAGCTAATCTCACAACGAAGCTAAATTATAAAAGGGTTATCATCAAAAACTTTATTAAAAAGCAGCTATGATCCTTTAACCCCTTTTTAAGTCAATTAAAACAAATAATTTTAAACATTATAAAAATCAGCAAATCGGGGTTAAACCTCATTACTAGACTAAAATGAAGTTATCTGGTGTTCACATTTCATCACCGGGCATCTCGGCTAGTGTATTTAGACTTGATTCCTGTACTAACAAGAAGTTCAGGAAAATCGAATTTTGCAATTGTGCCTCACAAGAAGTTCAGCAATCGAAATATAGTAAGTATAAGAAGACATTAGTCACGAAATTCTGTAGTTCTAGGTCAACGGGAAGTAGGTACCTACATTAATAATTTGATGCTCATAATACTGTTGAAATATACGTTTCTTTGCGACATAAACAACCTTGACTTTTCCGAATTAACTTCAAAGTTTGACGTTTTTACAGCTTCAAGAACTCATAGAACTTGTAAATATGTAGTAGTGTTAAGTTCAAGTTAATAACGCTTCGCATTCACGAGATAAAGGGTCTTGACACTTCAGACGGACGGGCGAACGGATTGACAGACGGACGGATGTACGTACTAAACCCTTGTTGGGCAAGTCCACCTCGACTCGCACTTGTCCGATGTTATTGCAGTAACTTTTTTGTAGTCGGGTTTTTATAAAAATAAGTTTATTTGGCGTTTTAGTTACCTACAACTTTAACAAAATTTTACATTGATTGTTATGAGCGCTTTACTTAAATAACTACGGTAAAAAGGTTCACAACAATAGCTCACTTCGGTATCAGACGCTGCTGCCTATAAAAATGTTCGTTAATTCTTACGTATAAAAATATACATACAAAACATCACAAGTGTCCGTCCCGACGGGGTAGACAGGGACTACCCTGTCTACCCCGTCGGGGGACACTTTACTTTCTACGATCTACGCTGCGATCATGAGAAACTACTTTCGCTTCTTCTGCCTTCATAAGTATCTTTATACATGATCTCGATTAAGGGTACTCTTGACCAGACCTTTGCTCAAAATATTATCGATTTGATCAATATGACTACCTCGGGGTCGACCCCTACTAGTTTCTTCATTCACTCTCGCCTCATAAAATCTGTTTCGGCAGTCTGTCGATTTTCCATCATCACATGTCCGAACCAATTAAGCATCACCTTCTCTATATTGGTCACAACATCTTCTGTTAATGTTTCCAGATTACATTATCTACTTCTTTCTGTATCTATCGATATCACTCCAGCTATACTTTGCCGGCTTCTCATTCACTGCATTAAATTTACTTTTATGTATCTTCTGCCACACTCAACTTACAGTACAATTCATTAGCTTAGGGACAAACACTTCTCTTGGAAAGTCATCCTTCACTTTTTAGACACGTTTTGACAGCCTCTGACCCTTTCTCCTGCTCCTAAAGGTGTAAAAGGCTCGTAAAGGTATTAATCAATCACTTGATTTCCTGCCAAAACTCTTCATTCAATATCATAGTCACACTTTCCATCTCTTACAAGTTTTGAATCCATGTATAAATACTCTTTCACGTGTTCCACGCCTTTTCTTTCCACAAAAATCGCGCAATTTATCATACATTTCTTTCTTTCAAAAACAATTACTTGCCTCTTGTTTACATTCACATTCATATTAATAAGTAATATTACCCACCAACTGCAACTTCTTCCCCGGTGATGCTAGTATTACCTTATCATTAGCGTATAGTACAAATTTGACAGTTAGTTCAATCTTTTTTAATCCATACGCGCACTCCTATAGTTCCTACAAGCAACTGTCCATGTGTATAGGTTAAACAACCACGGTGTGAGACAAGGCTGTGTAGCGTCACCGAGGTACCGTCACCTTTTTCGATTGGAAAAGAGTTTGTGCAAGCTCCATTGATTCTGACACAAGCACCGGAACCCTCATAGCGAGATTTCAATGGTCGTATCAAGTTGTTGTTCACTTCATGGACAGTATTGATCTCATTCCTCACTACTTTGTCATAGGTTTTTCCAAGTCTACGAAGATGCAATAGACTTTTTGCCAAAACCTCTTCAGCTAGGCATATCGTAAGGAAAAAACCTGATCTGTGTATCCCCTTATTGTTCATATCGTAATATTTTTTGTTCCTCGATTTTATGAAACTTTATCTCATTTTCATTCCTGTTTGACAGGAAATAATTTTTATATTGACATAAGTTTTACTTTAATAAATTAAAGACGAGTTTTTGATTAAGTAGACATTGTTATTTTGTTCAATTATTATGAAAATTTATTTTTATACGCATTATTTTCTCAATTAATCATTCACATTTGCTTAGCTATAACAAAGTTAACAGTGATTGAGAATTTGGTAACTTATTTTTAGCTAAGTAAAATTCTATTAAATTAATTCTAAATTTCCAAAAAAGTCATAATGCTAAGATAAATAAACGTTAAAATTCCTTAGCCAGAATCTTACTTATGACTGTAAACCGCATTTTTATATGGAATACTTCTTTATACAGCAGTAAAGCAGCTTAGCGCGTTTAAAGCCAAGTATTGCTAAAAAACTTTAAAGCAATTTATAAATAATCACAGCTAAACGAAATTACTGCGCTAAAAATAGGTTAGGGTATGGTTAACTCTGTTTTAGTAGCGTAACTTGTCCAACTTTAACACTAAGCTGCTTAGCTAAAAGAAAAAATAAGCTTTTTAGTAATAAAAATTACAATAATTTTAGATATAAATAACATCATTTACAAGCCTCCGATATGAGCTACAGATATATCCAAGAATTTTTACGTAAACTTCCATAGTTTTTGAGAGACATCAATTTGCATGTTTTTTGATGATATCTCAAAATCGACTTGTTGGGGTTAACCCTATTTTAGCTTAAGTAGGGCAGTTGTACTGTCCTCGAGCGCGCGGACGTCCGAATAGAATCTGGCCGGCTGGATATTTTTGCTGCCGCGGACGCCTTATGAACAATCGTACACATTATTAAGCCGCGTCCGTCAGCCGCGGCTTACGGACGCGTCCGATAATTTGTTCCCACCTTAAGTGGGACGCCGCCGCGTCTTTCTGCGAGGTGATGCTCGCGAAAGAGGTGTTTCCCGCACGCCTCATGCCCCATGAAGCGGGATAACACTCGAAAAAACCCCTAAAGACGCGGGAAAGTACCCGAACCGCAGTTGTAGCCAAGGTCTGTCAGGAATCCATGTTTATGTAGGTATTTATTGCTGATTGAAAATGCTGCCTGGGCGTGCGTCGTGCGTTCTTAGTGAAGGCAAAACGTGGAGCGCGTAAGGAATTTGTGTACTGGGACCAAATTATTATTTATCTTGGATCTCTAATCTCGGAACTCGTGTGTCGTGAACCTTATGTAATCGATGAACCTTTACGATCAACTTATACCAGTTTGCCCATTTATTCTCATTTTAATAACATGACATTCTCAAATATGTATTCCTATGCAACCGTTAAAATCCCAATTTCTTAAAATTGCTCTCTAAGAAGTTTTCTATTAATTTGTATATCTGCTGCCTTGTCTACAGCAAAATGTTGTAAGACATGACACTATGAAAATAACTAAAAAAACATGGATGGACATCAGTGAGTTATTTGTGGTAACGGCAAAAGCCGCCGAACTTAGTTTTGCTGCTAGACACGATATTTGGGCAGTCCACTGTTATTTACTATCAAAATTCTGAAGTGAGCCCCAAAATACGGTTGATTTTTCAAGACGAAGGGGTCACTGTTTAATCTTTTATTTGTTCTATAATTTCTGACATTGGCATGCTAAATCTAATACATTTTGTCTTTTTAGAGTTGAATGGCAAATTTTTGGATGTAAAGCAATCTACAACTTGGGTAGTGCACTATTTACGTCGTAAACATTACTTGGCTTGCGATCAACTTTAAAAATAAGTGATGTATCATCAGCAAATAGAACTATATCTCACAAGTTCTATACAATATATGTAGAATGGTAAATCGTTAATGTAAATGTAATAAAACGGTCCTAGAATTGATCCTTGCGGCACACCCATTGCTACAGATGCTCCAGAGGACCGACTTCCATTGACGTCAACATATAGTCTCTGATACCATATTGAGCTAGTTTTCGTAATAGTGTGTTATGATCAACGTAATCAAAAGCCTTGGAGAGATCGCTAAATACCCCAATGGCATCCTGCCGATTCTTCCAAGTGCTGAATATACATGCTTCAGGAGTTTCACACCTGCGTGAGTAGAAGAACGACCTCTTGTAAACCCATACTGCTCGTTTTAGTAGTAGTAGTAGTAACATTTTGATATAAAATGTGCTTGTTATTGTTGCAGTATAAATTTTTCAAAAAGCTCGTATTGGTGAGCAGTATTGAAATAGCTCTGGATTTGGATCCATTTTTAAATTCCGAATTCCACACCGTAATTAGCCTTTTCTAGCAAGCCCGCGATAACGTACGATGATTGGCGTGTTTGAGATGGGTGGGGCCGCAGCTATAGACACCGGTTCGTTGGTATGCATTTTATACCATAATTACTAATATCTTTATAATTGATTTATAAAGATATTAGTAATTATGTCAGAAATGAAAGATATTATTACAGGTACTTAGAACATGTAATAGTCTAAGTACCTGTAATAATATCTTTCATTTCTGACATAATTACTAATATCTTTATAAATATAACGGACTTGTGGAACGATTTCGTCGAACGTTGCATATACTTTAAGGTATTGAAGTGGACATAATTATAATGTCCATAAAGATCCATGATAGTTCCGGCTACGGAACTATTGGGAATAGAAAAATCTCACTAGTTCCGCCACGGAACTACTGAGAATAGAAAAGTCTCACTAGTTCCGCCACGGAACTACTGAGAATAAAAATGTCCCAAAAGTTCCGTGGTGCGGAAAAAGTCTCACTAGTTCCGCCACGGAACTATTGGGACAAAAAGTCTCACTAGTTCCGTCGCGGAACTACTGCCGCGGAACAACTGGGAATGAAGGATAATTTCGGGCAAAAATCGAACAAATGTATAAATTGAATATTCATCAACTTAACAAATAAAATGTAAAGAATCATACCGTTAGTCTCCATCGCAAGTGAAGTGCAGAGTCCGAGCTTGTCCTTGGGAAGTTTGACCTGTTTCTTGAGAGCTGAATCACCTACTAATCGTTCGTAGTCTTTATTTGTGTAAGCTAGCTGACTGTCCACACCTGAGACAGAAAAATTTGCTATTTTAGAAGCATTTCATATAAGGCTGAAAGGTGAAAGGAAATGAAATGCATAGAAAGGTCGTGGATGCAGACGTGACGCGGACTAATGTCTCTTTAGAGTCTTTTTCCTGCGACGCAAGGCATAGAGGTACAGAAATGATGGCTCGTGGACACTACGCTACTAAGCATATTGTATGAAATGGACGTGGAATGACATAATAATGGCTTACCTTTATAGATAAACGTCTACCGTTCCGAAAACGTCTCTTTCGCTGATTGTCGATTTTTTGCGAAAGAAACAATCAGCGAAAGCGACAATCAGCTGAGAAAATCAGCGTAAGTAACATTCAGCGAAAACGACAATCAGCGAATGAGACATTTTTGGCAAAACGTCTACCTTTGTAGACGTTTTGCGATAAAGCCATAATAATATGCATAACTTCTGGAAGGAAGGGGGGAAGCTTTTAACCTTAACCTAGAAAAACCTTATGTGCGAAGTCGTGTAGGGCACCTAGTGAATATCTAATATATAAAATTCTCGTGTCACAGTTTTCGTTGCCATACTCCTCCGAAACGGCTTGACCGATTCTCATGAAATTTTGTGAGCATATTGAGTAGGTCTGAGAATCGGCCAACATCTATTTTTCATACCCCTAAGTGACCGGGAACAACATTCCACGCGGGCGGAGCCGCAGGCAGCAGCTAGTTATAAATATATATAATGGAATGTCAGTATAATACTTACCAAACAAGTACTTAGCGGCCCGCCTCTTGGACAGTGTAAAGTCGTCGTCCATCAATATATGCAGTGCCACAGAGTTCTCTAACAAGTTGTGCGATATCGTCGAGTAGTCCAACTGCAAATAGATATAACTAATTCGTTAGTTTTATTTAGAGGCCACTATGCATATGTGTCCGTTTAATATCGGACCTTATCGTATGCGATGGATTATGAGGATGTAGGTAGGTACACCTATACTCTGTTAAAATTAGGATGATAATTTTGACAGCTCTTAGAAGGGCACCCCATAGTGTCCAATCGTTAATGAATCTATTCGATTATCGATTGCCTAAAATTTAAAATCGATAGTTACAAAAAAACCGTTTTTATTATTTTAGGTAATTAGGTTAATATAATTGCATTATTATTGTTTGTATTATACTTAGCTAATCATATTACAAATAAATATTGTAGATACCTACTTATTAACTTTACTTGCATTTAAATGAATATACTTAATTTCGATTTATTCGAATTATTCGTCTATGATCGATTCTGCGGTATTGTTGGAAGACGCTTCACTACGATAAATGGGCGGTACTCGTCTATGTGCTACGATAATTTTTTGAAGTATACTTGACATAAACAAATCCGATACTTCATAGGCGTGAGCTGTCAAAATTATCGACCTAATTTTAACAGAGTATAGCGAATTGAAAGTCACTATCACAGTCCACAACACTATTAAGAATAATCCTCATGTTGTTGTAAGAGAAGGGATAAATATGTTTTCACATGCAGAGCATTCAAAAGTTTCCAAACTGCTATGCGAACAAAGAAACGATCTTTTGAATAGCTTAGTTCTGGCGTAAGATTCTCCACGGCATACGTTGTTAAAGATTGAAAACGAAGAATAAGCGTTTAAGAGCTTAGTACACATTCAGTAGAGTGCAGCCCAAGACGCAATACTTCTGCGCTGCGCCTCACCTCTCAGCACAATCGATAATGCGAATAGCACGTCTTTGCATAGCGTCAAGTAAGTATCTCGCGGAGACATCCTAAAGGTATTCGAGGCAGTGTCTTGTACAGTAAACTCCTCTGATGTGGCTTAAATAACCATCTGTGATAATGTATGTGTATGTGTGGGTTTGTGCGTGTGTATGTGAGTATGAGCGCCTGTAACAATGAATGAATAACATCTTACCCTCATATGGTTCGAGTCACACTTGGAGCACGGCATCAGTACAAAGGTCCTGGGTACTGCAGTTCTGAATGGTAGGCGAGTGGCGAAACTCAATGCGTTGAACATGTCGGTGCGGGTTGAGCGGTTCCCGCGCGATACGTCGGATTTGTCTGGGGAATGTATGATTTATAATGTAGTTCAACATCTTCGTAGAAAAAAAAGAGCCATCACACTTTTTCCAATCCAAAATTAATTTGAAAGTTATTTTTACATCCTCATTGCGCATTCCACATCCAATATCTAAAACTAAAAACCCGAAATTTACAAATTCAAAGTTGCCAGCTTTAGCAACGTCGCGAATCTTGTTGACGGCGTCGGCAAACCCAAAGGAAACAGTTTGGCGCTTCGCTATAGATGTTACATCAAAAAACACCTTGGATCAAAACGGTACTTGAACTTGGCATAAAAATGAAAATGTTTTCGGTGCGGTTTGGTAGGTCAGCGGTTATAGCGAACGAGGTTGCTTTTTATAAGAAAATTTCAGCACTTAAAATAATTACAAAAAGAAACTTATAATCCATCAGTCAGTCTAGTCTTCTTTGTACGTTGTTCAGTTCTTTTTACATTTTGGTCCTTCGAGTCGGATTTGATACAACGATTTACGGATCTATATAAATTTTCCTATCAATTTATTAAAAAAATAAAACCGATAAACTTCAAACAGTAAAACGAATCCTTTTACTAAAAGTCTAATCTACATTGTATGATGTTCTCTCTCTAAATTTTGGTCCTTCGAGTCAGATTTGATCCAACGATTTAAGGATCTATATAAATTTTCCTATCAATTTATTAAAAAAATAAAACCGATAAACTTCAAACAGTAAAACGAATCCTTTTACTAAAAGTCTAATCTACATTGTATGATGTTCTCTCTCTAAATTTTGGTCCTTCGAGTCAGATTTGATCCAACGATTTAAGGATCTATATAAATTTTCCTATCAATTTATTAAAAAAATAAAACCGATAAACTTCAAACAGTAAAACGAATCCTTTTACTAAAAGTCTAATCTACATTGTATGATGTTCTCTCTCTAAATTTTGGTCCTTCGAGTCAGATTTGATCCAACGATTTATGAATCTATATAAATTTTCCTATCAATTTAATAAAAAAAATAAAACAGATAAACTTCAAACAGTAAAACGAATCCTTTTACTAAAAGTCTAATCAACTTTGCATGTTGTTCTCTCTCTCTTTAGATTTTGGTCCTTTGAGCCGGATTAGATTCCAACGACTTACGAATTTTTGATATTACAATTAATTTGATAACCAAACATGAAATACAAATTACAAACAGTAAAACGAATCCATTTACAATGAAGCTTACTCACCAATAACAAAGTTGTCGAAATGCTGCGACACCTCTATCGAGTTGGTGAACAGTTTGTTGTTGACGTAGAGCGAGCGAGGGCGCCGGTACACGCCGCGACCGCCGAAACCAACTATTGCGTATCTGGACACAAAGAAATTGTATATTAAAACTACTTACTATAAACAAAAAAACATTGTGCAGTCGGGAATCCCCGTCAGGAGCTAAGTTTCAAAGTTAAATAAAAAAAAAAAAAAGAAAAAAAAAAAAAAAAATTATACTGTTAATTGATGGCACTTGGTGGCACTTGCTGCAGATATTACAGTACCCATGAAGTTAACCTCCGATGATGCCGTCAGGATATGATAATCTGTGAAGGAGTATGGACTTGTGTCATTCAAAATTAACTTTACCTGTTATCAGAAAGTCCATTAGCCTGCAATTTAATATCAAACGCTTCAATAAACATGTCCATATTCTTAGTCTTGCGCAGATTCTTGTTGCACGGCAGTGCTTCTACCAAGAACACCACATCGGTGGAGTTAGGTACGTATTGTAACACGTGGAATGAACCCTCTTCTATGATATCGCCTTGTGGGGTGGTGCACCTGGGAAGTTACATACACTTGTTTAGATAATTAGTGGTAAACAATGATATTTAAAAACTATAGTTACGTTACCAACACTGAAAATGGCAACAAAAAAGTCAGACAATTGCCTTACTTTTCGTACCCGCTACCATAGATGTTTTAAAGAATTTTATTTTTTGACGTATAAAAGATTTGCTGTTGTTGAAAGCCGTGATGTTTGTGCATGACGTGTCTCATTATAATACGTCGATGGTGGTAAAAGAATATATTCGTTAACTCAATCTAATTGCTTAAATGAACCTCCTTATGAAGGGCGTTTAACCTCGATGGTTAAAAGACTATCATGAAGTTGAAATGGAAATAAATCCATTATTTAAATTTAGAACACGCCACCGAGACAAGTTTTGGACCAAGAGCCCCGCCTGCTCTTCGTTCTGAGTTCTTGGCTGTGGAAGTGAATCTATTAAAACCAAAACAATGTACATATTTTCTTACACCGCGCCAAAAGAAGTTTCACGCAATTAAACATGGTGTACAGTTATCTTTTTCTCACACTTTTTCTATACTAATATAAAGAGGAAAGATTTTCCTGGACCGATTTGAAAAATTCTTTCACTGTTGGGAAGCTACACTCTTTGCGGTGAACATAGGCTATATTTTATTCCCGTATTCCCATGGGAACGGGATTTGCGCAGGTGAAACCGCGTGACGTCCGCTAGTCTTTTATAAAATTCAATTTACACAGAGCTATAGTCCGTCCACAGTTTATTTACCTCTGACAGATCGTTTTCTGTATGTTGGTATTGCAGTAAAGTCCCCCTATGAGTGCCAGCTTAAGACATTTTGCCGCGTAATAGGGGAGATTATCTATATATATAAAAACAAGAACTGACTGACTGACGATCAACGCACAGCCTAAACCGCTGTGTCTAAAAGCATGAAATTTTGCACAAATGCTCCTTAAGTGACGTAGGCGAGCAATAAGAAGGGATTTTTGAAAATTCAACTTTTAAGGGGGTAAACAAGGGTTGCAAAGTTTGTATGGGACTACGTGATTCCTTGGTCCGATCTTCTTCAAATTTGGCATGAAACATCTTTAACTGAATTAATGGGAGACGTGTTTTGTATTTTATTGAAATTTATCTTTTAACATAGTTAAAATGGGGTTGAAAAATATTTTAGGGGGGATTTGCCTCATAGTTCATATTAATACTCCGTAGTCGGTACTTTTTTAATTATTTTTTTTGACACATTGTCCATGTTTGACAACTCAATTCGATTTAAAAAAGATGGTCTCAATTTTTGATAAATGTCAAAAAAATCTAATAATAATTTTATTAAAACTGCATATTTTATTGATTTTTGCCCTTCAATATGCGGAATTGCCTTCATATTATTTTGTATGTCAAAAATACATTTGAGAATGAAAACCTATACATGTCTGGCTAGGAATTATGAAAGAACAAGTTCTAGGTAAGGTGTACACGGTTCCGATTATCACAGAGTATTTATTACCATCTGATCGAGATCTAGAACCTTGAAATTAGATTAATGGCATAGTTGCGCACAAAGAAACGATTTTTAGGGTTCGTGCCCTTAAACGGGACCATATTTATGAGACTTCGCTGTCCGTCTGTCTATCTGTCCGTCATGAGGCTGTATCTCAGGAATCGTGATACCTAGAGAGCTGAAATTTTCAGATGCTATATTTCTGTGTAGCCACTATAACAACAAATACTAACGTCAGAAAAGGGGGGCGGGGAATAAGGGGGCTCCCATCTAACAAACGTGATGCATGCTTTGCTAATTTTTTGGTACGAAACCTTCTGTCTTTCAACTCCGACCAACTAAACCGGCCAACCGTTGTTCGGAATGGAATTCAGGTCATTAAGGGACTTTATTCCTATTTATACTTTATTCTTTATTTATTTCCTCTGTGCGCGAGTCCGCTTCGCACTTGGCCAGTTTTTGATACTACTAAGATGGCAGACAAGCTTACGGTTCACGATGGTTGGTTACTGTAGTGGACTAATTCGCATAGTGAACGTTTGCAACACCAGTGGCGCTGCTGCATGTGGACCCATATTTCCCTTGGCATCCAGTAGAGTCATGAAAAAGCAAAATATCCCGCAACCCTACTGATAGTGCTTCGAATTAGGTTCGTTTACAATAACCATTTTATGAAAATCCAATTTGTGCCAAAATAATACAACGGGAATACACGCGACAGAAAACCACGCGATTAGAATACAAGCGACGGGGGACCTTTCTATTTTTCTCTCTCTTACGCAAACGAAGTTGCGCGGGTCAGCTAGTTAGATATAAAAGTTATCACTAACAAATATTTTTATGTAAATATTTAATTGTATATAAACATCGTGATACTGATATGATAAGATTGTATTTAAGTTTTATTTTTATTGATACTTATGGATATTTAAAAAAGACACTCATTACCATCACCAAAGAGGGCGAAGTTACTACTTTCACATCTCAAATAATTTCCACGCCCGAAAAACGGCAACAAAAAGAAAATAAGTTTCGACTTTCAGGTGAGAGTACATGGGATAAACAAAATCTTAGTATGGTAACACGAAAATCAAGCAAGCCAACATCAGCGCTAGAGGTAAATTAGCTATGAACGGACTATAAAAGAAGTTTGTATTCATAAACAAATCGCGTAGAAGTGCATACGTACTGGTGGCAAGGCTCAGGCATGTGCGTGGGCACGTGGTGGTGCGCGCACAGCTCGCGGTAGGCGCTGGCCAGCGCGCACGCCGCGCCGCCCGCCAAGCACTCGCGCACGAACGGCGTCGCCGAGATCTGACCAAAAACACACGTTTTATACATAAAATCTTGAAAACGACACTTGTACTGTTCCACAATACTTATTATTATAAACCTGGGCACCGATTCCCGCTTCACACGACATGAATGCGTGGACGGAAATCGGCGGGTGACGCGTCGCCTGTATCATATTTAGGAACGGCGAACATTGGTCTAAGAGCCAGCGGCCCCCAGGCATTCGGTAAAGTATAAAAGCTGTAAGTTTCTCAATGTATATCCCCAACACAGAAAAGAACGAACCCCGTCTACGAAACTTGGATCGCGGTGGCTTTCGCAGGTATCAGGTAGTTAAGGTGTGTAAAATTGTGTGTTAAATTTGTTAAAGTATAAAACTCAGTTTTTACATATTTTACTTATAATAATCCTAAAAGTCACCTTGTCGAAAGCCAGACACTTCGTACGGTTGCAACCCTCTGCCAGACACCCTTAAAGTATATTTCATTATTACTATACTTACGGTATAGTATAAAAGCTGCAATTTATATATGTTATTTGGAGAACTATCAAATGATGTTTTCTCAATAGCCAGACAGTTTCAATAGTTCCTTAAAAAGTTAAAGTCTAATGTAGGTGCGAGCGCGAGGGATATTATGTGTCAGCGGGTGCGAGTGAAATACCGCGTTCGGTCCACTGCGACGTTTTATTGCGCATCAGCTGTCATTAATAGTGTACTAGATGATGCGCGCGGCTTCGCCCGCGTGAAAATCGTTACCCTTTCCCGCTTCCCGTGGGAACATTTTCCCGGGATGAAAAGTCTATGTGTTATTCCAGATTATAAGCTATCTCTGTACCAAATTTCAGTCAAATCCGTTCAGCCGTTAGAGCGTGATTGAGTAACAAACATCCAAGTATCCAAACATCTTCACAAACTTTCACATTTATAATATTAGTAGGAAGTAGGATAATGAGAACTATTTTCTAGATTTACTATGAAAATTCACTATGAACAATAACCGTTAATAACCATTTTTATCCTTTAGGTACGCAACCAAAATAAGGAAAAATTAAAGCGCTCATGGCCCCGCGGACTCAGTGTTCTGTAAACTGTCACTGCAGTAAGCAACATTTACTATGGCCGGATATGGATGGGTGACCACCACGTGGACCACTTTGTCACAGTATAAATATATGTTTAACCAGTATTGTAGCTCCCTACAAACGGACGAAGCGCAAGCTATACCTACGATTCTCGTATTCGGCATGCCTTTCAGCAAGCAAGCAGCGTCCGCAGTCGCGATTGTGCCGAGTAGACGAATGGAAGGTGTGTCGTTTTTTAAATAGTAACCGCGCGTGTTTTATTTACTAAAAATATTTAATATGACAACTAGTGTCTATTGTGCTTGTTTTGGTTGCATGAATTCGTCAATAACGCACCCAGATATAACGATTTTTAGATTACCTGGAAACTCCGAAAGGTAAGACTATACCTAAATTGATTTTACTTAAGTACTAATTGGTACTTTAACACTAGTTGACTAAAGTTAAACAAAGTGATTGACACGAGTGAACTAGGTTGTTACATGAAGTAGGTATGTTTGTGTTAAAAACTAGACTTGTGCTTGCTCAGTCAGTCAGTGAACGGTGCGATCCAATATAGTACAATATTCAAAAAAAAAACTAGTTCAGGACTCTAGTACGTGTAGGTAGTACATTTAGTTCCGTTGTCAGTTCGTAGTTCTTTAATTGAGAGCAATGATTTGGGTATGTTTCAAGAGTATTAATTTCTTAGTGGATGACCGATGTTACAGTACACTTAGCACTGTATGACTGCCTCTGTGACGCGGTCGGTATTGATACCGCCTGCGGCGCTAGAGGTCGTGGTTTCGATTCCCACCCGAGACAAATATTTGTGTGACCCATAAATGTTTGTCTCAAGAGTCTGGTTATTTCTATGTATAATATGTATGTATTTAAAAAGTATATTAGTATTAATATCCGTGGTCTGATACCCATAACACAAGCAGGTTATTCCTAGCTTACTTTGGGATCAGATAGCGTTGTGTGAAAATGCCCGTGATTATTTATTTATTTATAAAAAAAAAATTACAGCATTTTTGTTACCTTTGATTTTTATTACACGCAAAGAGACAAATATGAACTTCCAAAGTTTAACACAACTTGACAATGTACGAAAAGTACTAGTGTACTAGAGACTGACTAGTACTTTCAAATCGAATAATAGTTTTAATTTTGTAAATCAAAAATTTAACGCAATGATTATAAAGACTAGAATTCCGTGATTCTATCACTGACAAAACATGTGGTGAGCCGATTATTATTGTCTACGCCATTTTCAAATTTCTACACCCGTCTCACTCAATCGTTAGTAGATAACGGGCGCTGCGCCGCCACCCCGCGCCGCCAGCCGTTGCGGGGATATTATATTATTACTCACAAAGTATTTTTTTGTTTAAATAAAAAAGGTACATATTTACTCGAAATGAAAGCCGGTTGTCAGTTAAATAAACTTGAGCGACTGCAAAATTTATGCATTCGGTTTATTTTCAATCTACGCAAGTATGATCATGTCTCAGAATTTCGCAAGAAACTCAAGTGGCTTCCTATCCGAATTCGTAGGAATACTCGAATATTATGTGTTTTGTTTATATCCTTCACAATCGCCTTTACCTTTCCTACCTGCGAGAGCGATTTTCTTACATGCGTGGGTCTGATGCTCTTTGTAGGTCACACCTTAAATATCTTCTTACTATTCCTCGACATAAATCTGAACTCTACTCTTACTCTTTCACTGTTCATGCGGTAAGGCTGTGGAATGCTCTCCCACCGGCGATACAATCTTGTCAAACCGTATCACTATTTAAAAAGAAACTGAAAGACCATTACCTCTCTTCTTTGCCGTAACTATCTGAACTTAGGTATATTTAAATGGGATATGTATGTATGTATGTATGTATGTATGTATGTATATATGTATGTATGTATGTATGTATGTAGTAATATGAGTATATACTTATTTATGAGTATTTATATGCCTATGTATATTTTAATAATTTATGCTATTATTTTCAACATGGTCCTTAACTTGCACACACTTGTTACTTTTGATCTCATCTGAATCTCTTCCAGTAGGCCCGTGAGAGGAGATCTCTCACGGGCCTACTGGAAGAGATTTCTTTAGAAATAAGTAGGCCCTTGTACAATACTGTTTTCTTTAATATGTTTTCTCTGTCTACTGTAATTTGTGTGTACATAAACTAATAAAAAAAAAAAAAAAAAAAAAAAAAAAAAACAACAATCCTTAATACAAATTGAAGGCCTTGTCGGCGGATTGAAAAAATCAACTGCATTAGGCTCACTATCTATTACGCATACGTAAAACTATAAGGTAAAATGTGGGCGTATACGATGCCTCTGCCTACACCTTCATGGATAAAGGCGTGACTATATGAATGTATGTATGTACATATTTACAATCGCAATACTAAATAGAAAGTCAAAGTAGGTACATATTATTAAAATGCAGTAGGTGGGCAGCCCTATCGCATGCTTACGTACCGCGCGGCTGTAGGCATTTATTTCTAAAATCCGGCCGAGTCAAACTACAGTATACAGTGACTTTGTGATTTGTGATATTTATTAACGAGCGTTTCCGTGCTTCTGAAGACATGATAAGCCGTTGGTCCCGGTTGTCAGTAAAATGATAGTCGTTAAGCCAAATTGAAGGCCTAATGGGCGGCTTAAAAAATTTCAACTGTGAGTCGTCACAACCTGCGCCCCGGTCGGCAGCGCGTGTGTAGCTCCTCTGGTGTTGCAAACGTCTATAGGCTACGGTTACCAACCTTCCGGTGGGCCGTAAGCTTGTCTGCCACCTAAGTAGTATAAAAAAAAACCTTGGATCCAGCTCTTCACCCAACTGAATCTGAAACTGGCGAAGAAGACGATATTGATAACGACCAACCCACAGATTGGAGCAGCGGTGATGAGGACACTCAAGATATCGACGACCACGAGTCATAGAATATCTTCGAAATATTTTTCCATTAATTATTGTAGGTATTAGATTAATTATATTATTCCAATAACTATTATTAAAATAATTATTTAAGTATATTATTGGAGTGTTAATTTAATGATTCCTAAACACAAAAATTTTATAAAAGAATTTTCTAAACATTTATTCGTTGATTCTTAGTTATTGTACATAGTGAATTTTCATAGTAAATCTAGAAAATAGTTCTCATTATACACAATAAATGACAGCTGATGTGCAGTAAAACGTCGCAGTGGACCGAACGCGGTATTTCACTCGCACCCGCTGACACATAATATCCCTCGCGCTCGCACCTACATTAGACTTTAACTTTTTAAGGAACTACTGAAACTGTCTGGCTATTGAGAAAACATCATTTGATAGTTCTCCAAATAACATATATAAATTGCAGCTTTTATACTATACCGTAAGTATAGTAATAATGAAATATACTTTAAGGGTGTCTGGCAGAGGGTTGCAACCGTACGAAGTGTCTGGCTTTCGACAAGGTGACTTTTAGGATTATTATAAGTAAAATATGTAAAAACTGAGTTTTATACTTTAACAAATTTAACACACAATTTTACACACCTTAACTACCTGATACCTGCGAAAGCCACCGCGATCCAAGTTTCGTAGACGGGGTTCGTTCTTATCTGTGTTGGGGACATACATTGAGAAACTTACAGCTTTTATACTTTACCGAATGCCTGGGGGCCGCTGGCTCTTGCTCTACATGAGACGGACGACGTTTCACCCGTCAATTTACGTCCACGCATTCACGTCGTGTGGTCGAGAATCGGCGCCCTGACCGGTTTCACCACACGACATTTTCAAAGATCTAGATGAAAGGACAAGAGGGTGCTTACATTAAGTCATTGAAAATATACATGCTACCCGGCGGAAATATCTGCGAACCTGGCTTCCCCTCGCGCTTCCCCGCACCTTGCCCCGTTTTCGCCTATCCGGTATAAACCGCGCGCGATTGGAATTTACTTGTAATCGGCCATTTTCCATTGACTTTGACAAGGTTCAGCACATTCTCGTTGCGCTCGAATTATACGATAAGGTTTGCATGACGTCATTATGACAGGTTCGCAGATATTTCCGCTGGGCTGTACATCCATTATAGTCACGTCTTTATCCCCGAAGGGATGGTCAGAGGCATAGTATACGCCCACATATCACCTTATAGTCTTATGTCCCATATAATAGGTGGCGAGCCTAGTACTCGGAAGTGTCCGTAAATGTGCGTAGATAGATAAAGTTGTTTAGGTATTATATAATAATAACAATATTTTTATGATATCAAAAATATGAAGCATGACATAAAATTGTATTTACAAAAGCAATTAACCAAAATTTTTAAAATTTTCTTCATTGAAAAATGTTCTATCATACTTTTAAACGGACGTTTTTGAGACGCCGATTGTGTATCACAAGTCCTCGGGGAAAATATTAGGGTCTATATTATGTATGTATATTCGTTTCTTAAAAAAGGCAACTCACCACAGAAAAGCACGGATTCAAAGGCGACACCTTATTCTGGAAGAACTTCTCACACTGGGTATCGTTCTTCAGATCCTTATTCTCTATCGTAGTAGGATGGGGTAGTGGGGCGATGTTCCAACTGTGGCCCAGTAGCGGGATCGATTCCGTAAACGTACTGTTAGGTAGCTGTAGGTCGTCGTACTGTTCGTTGTTGTAAGTGCCTAGTAATCCGCCTAGAGTGCCGTAGTACCAGCCTGCAAATTGTTATTGTTAAATGAATTGTAATTTAAAAAGGCTGGCAATTTTAAAAGACTGGCCGTGAGTTTTATTGCCAGGTTCTTTTCTCTTCGGCGCTACCTACTACCTTGCGAATCTGGTAGCAAATGTAGAAGCATTAATTTTGACTTTCATAAGTGTTACTTTATAACATACTAGAGGACGTCACGCGGTTTCACCCGTGTAGTTCCCGTTCCGTTGGGAAAACGGGAATAAAATATAGCCTATGTTCACCGCAAAGAGTGTAGCTTCCCAACAGTGAAAGAATTTTTCAAATCGGTCCAGTAGTTCCGGAGCCTATTCGTTACAAACAAAAAAACAAATCTTTCCTCTTTATAATATTAGTAAAGATTATTATATCAAACCACACAATGTCATAGGCTGGTTTTAATCTGTAGGAGTCCGGCATCGCATTCATGTAGGATTTCCACACGATAAAAATATACATGTGATTTTTTTAAAGTAGTAGCAGCCGTCAAATTGTTATGGCAACGGAAGCAAAGATTTCGACCTAAGTAGGGTTGGATGGATATTTGAATTAATAATAAAAAAAATAAATAAATATTCTTGGAGATTTCACACAACGTTATCTGATCCCAAAGTAAGCTAGGAATAACCTGCTTGTGTTATGGGTATCAGACCACGGATATTAATACTCAATTATACTTTTTAAATACATACATAGTATACATAGAAACACCCAGACTCTCAAGACAAACATTTATGGGTCACACAAATATTTGTCTCCGGTGGGAATCGAACCCACGACCTCCAGCGCCGCAGGCGGCATCACTACCGACTGCGCCACAGAGGCAGTCGCAGAATTACATTGTTTGTCCGGGATGAACTCCCTAAACTAATTAATCGTTTTTAACAATTTGCAAACCTTGTGGAGTTTGATCCAACTTGTGAGATATGATGGTTTCTTTGGTGAAAAGCTGATTGATATGATGGTCAGGGGTACCGTGACACAAAAACCTTAGACGCAGCAACGCGTGGACTGGTCCTCTAGTATTCTATATAAAACAGTACCCTCTATTATATACATACCTGAAACTTGCAATTTACAAGTATGGAACATCAGATTGCACTGAATATCAAGTCCGTTGTATCCTTGTACGGTAAGCTTGTCAGTTTGTCTGTCGATGATAAGGCCATCGACCACCGCTGGTAGGCTGAGAACTCTGCGGCCCATTGATACTTGCTGGAAACACAATAATGAGTTAAGTTACTAAAGGCTGCATACATCAAAAGTTTTTTGAGCTTGGTTAATTTTTTCATGTTTTGCAAATCCTACTTCCCTGCTTAATATCATAAATGCGAAAGGAACTCTGTCTGTCTGTCTGTTACGCTTTCACGCCTAAACGGCTGGAGCGATTGAGATGACATTTGGTAGAAGGATAGTTCGAGGCCCTGGGAGGGACATAGGCTACTTTTTAACCGACTGCGCAAATGGAGGGTTATGATTTTACGCGATAACGACTTCTATCTGATAGTTAGAGAAGATGTTTGGTTAATCACGCCTATTGGGCGCTTGCACACTGCACGATATCGTGGCACGATATCGTTCAACGATAAAGCCGAACGAAATTGACACAATATAACCCACAGCTTGTTATTCGGTTAGTAGCTTTGCGCCAGGAACGGGAGCGGGAACGGGAGAGAACTCTCCCCCCCGAGTACCGCAGTCGGCGGCCTGGGCGCCGCCAACGTGTCTTCGCCGTAGACTATCGGCCTACATGACCGGGGGCATGAGGACGGCGAGAGGGCTGTTCACCATCCTTACAGAAGCAGGCCCATGACGGCAGCATGACGTGAGGAGTTCACGCACGCCCCCCATAGAAGCGGGATCACACCCGAAACGCCCCAAAGACGAGGGATAGCACCCGAACCAACCCCCTAAGCGAGGCCGCAGTGGTGGTTGTTGGTCTGTTGAAAGTCCTGGGACATCCTTCCGAGGGCTTATCCAGGGCTCCCAACCATCGGCTGTTGGGCGTTACGTAAGGTTTTTTAGTCGTAGGAGTCCGGCATAGCATACATGATGGATTTTCGCTCACGTTAAAAAAAACGCGATACAGTCCTTGCATATTTAAAAAGATAAGAGAAGCCTATTCTTATAATTTTAAGAATAGGCGCAACAGTTTAAAATACGCAAACAAATTTAGCACTTCCACAACCGCGACTTAACTGAGCTACCAGTCATGCTCCAGGAATGTCGCGGTTCAGTAGATGCGCACGTCTGTGTGAGTGAGCCGTTTCGCTCGTTTCTATGAAGTTACTTTACTGTTGTATCTGTATATTGTGACCCCGCTCTGTATCGTCACCCGATATCGTCACGACAGTAATCTATCGTCCACGATATCGTGGCGATATCGTGACGATATCGTTGCAGTGTGAAAGCGTGTTGTAGTAATTGTATCAAAACACCACTCCTACGATTTCGTGTCGTTACCGTTATCGTGCAATGTGCAAGCGCCCATTGAAAGGTTTAGTCTAAAATTTGGTACAGGGATAGACTATAGTAAGGAACAACATACAGGCTACTATTAATCCTGAGAATATGTTCCCACGGGAAGCGGGAACAAGAATCGAATTAAACGCGGGCGAAGCGAAGTAAATTCTCAAGTTCTTAATTGTCGTTGTCTGCCTCCGTAATTCAAGTTACCTTTCTATCAAATTCGTTAAAAAGAAATAATTCATGCTGACTCCTCTTTGTTAGAGAATAAGAGAGAGAGAGAGAGAGATGAGGAGAAAGGAGAGAGAGAAAGAAAAATTGATAAAAAGTGAGTTTTTGGCATTGGAGGACAATATAAAGAACACAAAACCTTGGTTTAGCAGCAAACCAAGTAGGTTTCTAAATTGCGTCCAAAAGTTTAATGTATAATATTTATGTATTTAGGAATATATAAGTATGTACATCAGTCGTCTAGATCCCATAGCACAAGCTTCAGTTAGCTTAATTTGGGCTAGATGATGTTGTGTGTGAGCGTCCACAAATATTTATTTATTTATATTAAATCTATATAATCTCACCTCGCGATACAAGTCGAGACGTATCAAGTTCCTCGCGGTCAACACGACCAGGTTGTACCGCCCCTGGTCGTTGCTTTCCATCAGGACAGTGAAGTTGTCTTGGCTGTAGTCCTTCGTCAGTAGGAAGGTGCCTGCTTCAGATATCGTGAAGACTCTCTTGTCAAAAGTCGCTAGGGTTCCTTGACCCGTCATTATTGCTAGACCTAGAATGTTACAATAAGAATTTTAATAAAACACGACAACTTCGAATGCATATTTTAATAAAACATTAACGAAAATATCTCAAACGTCCATAGGCCACTAATCCCTTTCGATTAGATGGGGCCGTATACTTATCCGCCGCCTTAGCCTGGGGCCGCACTTGTGTTTTACCGCGGCGGTTTCTAATCTCAAAATGTCATCAAACTGCCAAAATCAATGAAATTAAGCCAAGGTTTGACATTTTGAGGTTAGAAACCGCTGCGGTAAACCGCAGATGCGGCCTCGCACTTTGAGGTTAAAAAACAAATGTGAGCCGTCTCAGGACGCCTGATAGATGTCAAACATCGAAATTATTTTATAAAAATTCGAAATTAAGATTCAAAATAAATATTCCAATACAAAAATTTAAAATTCACAGTTCCGATAGATATGTCTCTGCTATCGTGGCGTGTCGTTTTCGATATGCCATAAAATCAGTTAACTTATGCTATAGATGTTTCCCATCAAATACTGTACTCTCTCACAGCGGAGAGTTTTCGACTGAATCGAGCTATTTTAAATCTAAATTTTTCGGTGAAGCAAAGATAATATAGTAGTATTACATACAGATCGGCAACTCCCTGCCTCCCACTGAGTAAACCCAACCCCACTCAAAAGTTGACGTATCTATTGCCGTAACAGTACTTGAGAGAGTGTCAATGCGTTGCATTACGTATTACTATCTGCGTACTTTGTGCTATTGCTTTGGTTTAATTTGTGCTTAGGCGAGGGTAGGTTTGAAAAAAAGTACCTGCATACATGAGATTGCGTTCTGTTCTTTATTATTTTGTTTACATAGCTAGTGTCCCTAGTATACTCACACACACATTCAAGTTTGATCCAAGCATTCACATAACGTGTATATTAGTGTGGGTGAAAACGAACATTTTTGTATGGAGTTTCCGCCCTGTGGTTGAAGTAAGGAATGGTCTGAAAGCTCCCGTGTTTCCTACCTCTTACAACCCCGGGTATTCAAGCGGAAAAAGCACATCATTGGGCCGCCAACTTGACGACCACTCTCTATAGTCTTGTGGACTGTGAGAGTGGCCTTTAGTTCGCTAGATGTCACCACATTTTTGGGGACATCATTTTGGCGAGGCAGTTAAAACAAAGTCATCTCTCTTTCGTTTTGAGTTACGGAATCCTAAAAAAGAGTGCCTGCTTTAAAGGTACTTACCAGCAAAAGGCGGCATCAAGTTATCAAAGTCCAAATAAGGCCTGATATCATAGTAGAAACTCCATAAACTCTTGTTTGTAGTCACCCACTCGTCCATGAAAGTTTTGACAGCACGGTACTCAGATATTTCAGAGAAATCTGGAGTTCTGTTGAAGGCGTGCCAAGACATCGGCAGTTTTTGTTCTAGGATTACTTGGCCGGTTCGTGGGTCGAAGATAAAATTCGTTTTTGGTGTTCGGTGACTGAAATAGAATTATTATTCATGTTAGTTTTTTTGACTTTAATTATACAAGTACACTGCAGTATAGTAGAGAAGATATCTGATAGTGAGCATCTAAGGAACTAATAATTAAAAAAGATTATTCCGTTTTTGCAAATGTTAAATTTAATATGCGCGACGTGAACGTAAAGTATGAACAGTTGAACAGTAACAAACATTTAAATTATACCATAAATATGTATGTAGATATTTCTTGGTTTTAGTACTAATCCTGATGCTTATTCAAATTATACAATTAAAGATAATAAACTTTTCCGTTCTATTCGTTCTTTTGATGAATTAAATGAAGACTTTATTTGGAAGGAAGTTCCACTGCCTCAAGATATAATGAATATTATTGAAAATAATCATAGATCCCTTCAGGAACCTCATTTAGGAATTTTCAAGACTTACAAGAAAATCTCTTTACGGTTTTTTTTCTTTTTTTCGCCTTTATCCCCGAAGGGGTATGCAGAGGCATTTTAATTTGTTAGATAATATTACTCCAATTTACTTTCATTGTGTATTTTTATTATACTTGGTAGTATCTTAGCATAAAAATGTAGTGTGACTTGGTAATACCAAGTACACATAACATATTTATGAAAGAATAAACATCTATGAAGCGCTCGTGGCCCCGCGGACTCAGTGTTCTGTAAACGATCACTGCAGTAAGCAACTTTCACTATGGCCGGTCCTTGGATGGGTGACCATCCATGTGATCACTTTGTGACATTTATTTGAGCGTTTCCGTGCTTCGGAAGGCACGTTAAGCCGTTGGTCCCGGTTGCCAGTAAAATGGCAGTCGTTAAGCTAAGTTGAAGGCTTTATTTCAACAGCAGGCAGTCACAACCTGCGCCTGTCCATTTAAACACGGCAATACGGCTCACCACCTATTACGTGGGACAAATTATACAAAGGTGAAATGTGGGCATATAATATGCCTCTGCCTACCCCTTCGGGGATAAAGGCGTGACCATATGTATGTATGTAAACATCAAGTATTTTGCGACTCTATCGCGTTATCCCTGTACTCTTGGTACGCCTACTTAAAAATATCTCATAAGTGGATTGGTTTTATAATTTCCACGCGAGTGTGAGTCCACAGACAATTGCTGGAAATCAAGGAAAGATTTGATTGATTGTTTGTTTGTTCGTTTGCATCGAATAGGCTCCGAAACTACTGGACCGATTTGAAAATTTTTTTCACTGTTGGGAAGCTACACTCTTAGCGGTGAACATAGGCTATATTTTATTCCCGTATTCCCACGGGAACGGGAACTAAGCAGGTGAAACTGAATATTTAAATAAAACACTTACAGTTCTTCATATTGCAGTGCAGTTTTAGCCATATCAGTAACCTTGACGTACAATATCTCTAGCGCAGTGTCGAGCGCTTCGCCGATCAAGAAGTAGTCGTACCACCATTTTAGACGAACGTAGGCCTCTTGGTACTGTTAAAAGGTATTGAAATTTATAGTTAGTTTTAGCAATAGATTGAAGTGCTCGTGGTCCCGCGGACTAAGTATTCTGTAAACGATCACTGCAGTAAGCAACTTACACTGTGGCCTGTCGTTCGATGGGTGATCAACACGTTACCATAAAGTGACATTTATTTGCGGGCGTTTTTGTCCTTCTGAAGATTTTTCAAGCCATTAAGGCCATAATATAAGGATCGAATAATGGCTTAACATGCCTTCTAAGTACGGAAACGCTCGCAAATAAAACATTACAAACTGATCACTTGCTGGTCACCCATCCAAGGAACGTCCAAAGCGAAAGTTGCTTACTGCTGTGATCGTTTACAGAGGCCGCGGCGCCACGAGCGCTTCTATAATAATAATAAATAAACATTCACGGACATTTTCACACAACGCTATCTGATCCCAAAGTAAGCTAGGAATAACTTGCTTGTGTTATGGGTATCAGACCACGAATATTAATACTTATATACTTTTAAATACATACTTATATAAACACCTAGACTCAAGACAACGTTTATGGATCACATAAAAAAATTCTCTTCGGCGGGAATCGAACCCACGACCTCGTGATCCGCAATTGCACATTTCGACGTCTATACCAACAAGGCAGTCTATAAACATACACAGTCTAAAACAAGTATACTTAAAGTGGAGTCATTTTAATAGGTAACATTTGACAGTTCATCAAAATTCAACCACGCAACCTTTTAACGGTGGGCTGCACAATTGTTTAATATTTTTCAATTACGATTACATACGGAATAATGACAGATACGAGTAATTTTACGTTTTGATTTCACTAATAAATGTATGAACAGGCAGACGTCAAATGTTACACGTGAACCACGTTTATAAGTCGCATCGACAAAGTTCGCCTGCTCAGAAGAGAGCAAGCTAGCGCCGATTAATAACGATTGCCAACGCTGTTGAAACACAGACTTTATTGCGTTACGCTAAGATTGAAAATGCAATAAATCCGGAGAGTAGTGCTATCTCGCTCATTGTTCCTTATTGCACCACGATGCTGCGGGCATCGAACATGGCGCGCAGGCGGCAACCAATAACAAAGGGCCATGTTTGGTGCGTCTATGCGGAACGTTTTGATTGGTTAAGATGTATTCGCGCGTTTCGAATATGAGACTTCTGCGCAGGTACATCGGTGTAACTTATAAAGATGGTACTACTGTACCTACCTATTAAAATAACGCCACTTTAGTGATTACAATCTCTAGTAGCGAAAAACATTCCATAATCAGATTATACGCTAAATGTAAATAAGGATTAGTATCAACACAAAACTCACTTTTTCTCTAATATAAACAACTTGTTTAGTCTTCAAGAAGCTCTGCCACGCGGTTCTGAACTCTAAGTACAGTTGCATAAGCTCGTCTTTGAACGGAATGAACTTTTCAATCTTGTTCCACACCACGTCGAATAGTTTCTTGCTGTATTTCTTAATGTTGGTTAGAAGGTCGTTGTTCATTATATCTTTGTAGATTCTATGGAACATTCAAATAGTATATAAGGTTTCATATCCATTGTAATGTTGTAAATGTACATTATACTCATAAAACCTTGTATTTTTGGGTTCTTAACAACATAATGCAATTACTACCCGTTCGCTCTAAGTTTGCCAGTCGCCTCCCATACTACTCCTATTCACCAGCCATGCCAGCGGCAAACTTAATTATGTAATTATTCAAGAAACAACTAAATTCAGAAAAAAATATTTATTAAAAATTTGTAGCGACCTGGGATTCGAACTCATAATTTCAGCAATTGCAGTCGCATACACTTCTAAAATGCGCCACCGAGACATTTGAAGAGCTAGCGTAACATTGTTGAACATACTTTTTCAGCTAATAGAATATTCTTCAGCATAATTTACGTAGTAAGGACTTCACAAACTAACATTTTACGTAGAGAGGCGACCTTATTGCTATGCTGTTCATCCCAAATTTTCAACGTACCAAAACATTTCAATAAGCAACAATAAAGGCGGAAAAACATTTTAAAACGCGACGCGACCCGATGATGGGCAACGCGTGTTGAGTAGAATCAATTTGTATTTTTTCTATGACCAGAGTCACACTATCAACATCCGACGCGCTGCCATTTACTACGCATGGGAACGGGAGCTACGCGGGTGAAACCGCATGACGTTCGCTAGTTATTTAATAAATCCATACACTTCTACTGCTGTCAGCTAACTGAATTCAGAAATTACTATTATGTCGTGGCATCGCGTGTTGGTAATGTGCACGGTGCACATCGGGTGTCGACAGCTAGCGTAGCGTCGTGTTTTCATGTATTTCTACCTTAAGTAGGCGGATATTGATGTTAGAATTTGTACGAAAAATAAATATAATAATCATTAACTTACCGATCCATCTCATGTCCAAATGTCGAAACATAATTGAAGTAAGGCGAATCAGTCAACTCCTGAGTCCTATCAAAGAAGAAGTCCATCACCCCCTTCCACACAGTAAACACAAACGATTCCGTATAATGCAACACTTTGAAAAACAACGGCTCTATAGATCTAAGCAACTCATGCCAATATTTCACTAAACGATTGCTCGCATTCACCCAAGTTTCCTCCCAATATTGTAAGATCTTCATATGCAAATCCCTTATAAAGTTGTCATATTGCATTATCATAGCTTCTAATCTATCCGAAACTAGCTCCATAAAATCAGCTTCTAGAACTTTATTGACTGATTCTAAGAAGTTAGAATAAGCTTTCTTAATGTTGTCTATAACGTATGTTAAACTTTGTTTGATAGACTGGCTCGTATTACCCATCATTCCCCACATATCATTTACAATCCCCGGCAAACTTTCCAAATGATTTCTTATAGCCATTTCATCAAGAACATAATACGTAAATTCCACAATATCCTTGACATAAAAATCGTTGCTACTATAACATTGATTCAGGAATCGTTGAAACTCGTCTAGGTCATCCTTTATCACGTGTAAATCGTTTAAGTCGTCTAGGAATTCTCGAACTCTCGGTTTGGCATCGATCCATATTAATTTTAAAGCTGAATGTGCTTCCATAGGCGTTTCTTTGATTATGACTAGAGTATCATTGATTTGTCCGTATAAAGCTTTCAATGCGTATACAGCTATGGATTTTACTTCGCTGAATATCTGTGGACGCCATTTTATCGTGCTAGTTAAGAGGCGGGAATGGTTGAGTCTTATGTAGGAAGCGAAATCTATGGTCGATACGTCATCAAAGTCACGCCACGAGTCGAATTTTGCGTAGCGTGTATCAACGATTTGTCCTATCATATGGTATGATATATCTGTTGGAGAAACAAATAACTTTTATATTAGTCTGGATTACAAAATGGTACCAAGGAATTTTGATCATTTTATACTACTAAGGTGACAAGGTTCCGGCCCAATTGGTAGAAAGTGTTGTAGCCTATGCACATATTTTTTCGACGAGGGATTCGAACCGAAAACGCCGCCTACAAGGCCTTCAACTTGGCTTAACGGTTACCATTTTACTGAAAACCGGGTTTCATTTCGAGATTTCCTTCTCTACGCAATGGATCGTTTTGCGAAAGTGTTCCCTTAGTCGCCTCTTACGACACCCTGGGGATGATTTGGGGTGGCGATATGTTGTACTCTTTCCCGTCGCCACACGAGGACGTGCTTCAGATATTTCGGCACTGTTGCAAGCGACGTGATTTAAGGAGCTATTCCTCCTCACTCAATAACCACATAGTAAATTAGGTACCATTAAATCTATACTAATATTATAAAGAGGAAAGATTTGTTTTTTTTTTGTTTTTCTGTTTTTTTGTTTGTTTGTTTGTAACGAATAGGCTCTGGAACTACTACGTCGATTTGAAAAATTCTTTCACTGTTGGAAAGCTACACTTTTTGCGGTGAACATAGGCATATTTTATTCTCGTATTCCAACGGGACCGGGAACTACGCGGGTGAAACCGCGTGACGTCCGCTAGTCTAATATAAAAGGTTAGTGACAATGATTGTACACGTAAATACATACATACATACATATAGTCACGTTCATCCCCGAAGGGGTAGGCAGAGGCATAGTATATGCCCACATTTCACCTTACAGTTTTATGTACCACCTTATAGGTGGCGAACCTATTGCTGTGTTGAAATGGACAGGCGCAGGTGTCGCCGCGACCCGCAGTAGAAATTTTTCAAGCCGCCCATACGGCCTTCAACTTGGCTAAAAGATTGTCATTTTACTGGCAACCGGGTTTCATTTCGAGTTTTCCTTCTCTATTTTACACGTAAGAACATAGATTTAGAATTTACAAGATAAACAGTGTCAGATAGAAAACGAAACCAAAAAAGAAATATCTATGTGTGAAAATGAATATATGAATATCTACATATGAATATCTATATATGTTATTTAATATCAAATTCACACACTGAACTCGACACCATCGTAGAAAATATTAAATTTTCCATTTTATTCGTAAGGTTACGTCCGCACAGGCAGGCGGCTTGCTTGGTGCCTAGCGCCTAGCGAGTCGCTTAGTAAAACGGACATACTTGAATGTTCGCGACCGGCCGCACTGCGCTCTTGGCGCCTAGCGAGTAGCTTAGCGTGTATCCAAGTAAACAAACATGTTGGTTTTTTGTCGCGAGGCGCGAGGCATTTTGATGAAAAAAATATACGAAATATTAATCGCATCCATACATACAAATAAATTCAATTGGAGTGTCTGTTTATAATATTAAAATAACCGCTTTCTACTGCATGCATATGAATGTATTACGGTACACATACCAAAATATATACTTTTAAAATTTTTGTCTGTCTGTTTGTTCTGGCCTCCGGCTAATCTCTGGAACGGCTGGACCGATTTGGACGGGACTTTCACTGGCAGATAGCTTATGTAATAAGTAGTAACTTAGGCTACTTTTATTTTAGAAAAATTATTTTATTTTAGAAAAAAAACTAAATAAACTAATTTTTTTCATTACATTCTACGCGGACGAAGTCGCGGACACAGCTAGTCATAAATAGATGAGTATCCGAATGAGTTAATTTTCCTTTAACTTTACTGAGAAGTAGATCAAATGTGTCTCTGGCCATACGCAAATCTTCGTAATTTTTTAGTGAAAATTATGCAATTGCTTATATAGAACAAAAAAATCCCCATGACTTGACCGTGTCTTATTTATGTCATGAACCCAATATGAAGCGCTTGTGGCCCCGCGGATTCAGTGTTGTGTAAGCGATCACTGTAGTAAGCAACATTTACTGTGGCCGTTCATGGATGGGTGACCGTCTCGTGACCACTGTGTGATATTTATTTTCCGTGCTTCGAAAAGTCCTTGGTCCCGGTTGCCAGTAAAATAGCAGTCGAGGCAGTACCTAAGCCAAGTTGAGGGCCTTTTTAGGCGGCTTGAAAATTTTTAACAGCTGGCACTGCTGGTAGTCCTTGCCTGCGCCTGTCCATATCAACATGGCAATACGGCTCACCACCTATTACGTGGGACAAAATCTCAAAGGTGAAATGTGGGCATCTAAAATGCCTCTGTCTGCCCCTTCGTGGATAAAAGGCGTGATCATATGTATGAACCCAATATAGAGCAGTATATAGCTATTTTTGAAAGTGAAATCTCTTCAACGTGCCGACAAGCAAGTGACCAAGGTACCTAGCGACCCACCACGCAAACCACCTTTCAGTGCGGCCACCGTGTATCCTAGCAAGTAGCCAGGATGCAAGCCACCAGGCTCTAGGCGCCAAGCAAGCCGCCTGCCTGTGCGGACGTAGCCTAAGATCACTACAGAATATTGTAAAATATGAACGACATATTATCACCACGGGTGCTAGGGTGATAAATTAAGAGTACACAAGTTGCTATCTCTTTTCCTCTCGAGCTATGTGTACTGGTAAATGAGGTCTCGCTCGCACGCTATGTGTATCTATTGAGAGTAGCGAAAAATTCTAAATCTATGCGTAAGAACTTGTAATTGGCCTTCTTATGCCTATGATTTTCGTAACTTCAATTTAATAGCTGTAAGTTTTTTGTAAAGGAATAATTAATTTATTCCTTTACAAAAAACTTCAAAAATATAAAAGTTCAAATAATATGCAGATACTCACCATCCGAGCTATTGTAATGCGCCACAATAGATTTATTGTACATAGACAGGGTGGCAAGTCCGGTATCGTTGCCGGTAGGTCGGTGGACGTACGTTCTCAACTTATACTCGGGATAAACAAGTTCCCAACTACCATTGGCTTTGTAGTAATATGTCTCGTTTGCTCGCTGGAAATGCAAGAAATAAAAGTTAGTTACGGCTACGACAGCCGTAGATGGAGGGATACCGCGTGGTTTTAGTTGGTAGGAGTCCGGTAACATCCATGTATGAGTGATTTCATTGGTATAGGTGGACGGTAAATTGTTTTAGATTCATGAAAGTGACTTTATGCGAAATATTATTCTCTTTTCGAAACTAGTTCCAAAAGAAGAAATATTATTCTTATTTCGAAACTTGGTTTCGAATGTGGCCGAAGGGAGGATTTCCACAGGTTAAAAAAAGCGAACTTCTAACTTAATCCCGCCTTCTTCTTTTCGATTACGAACAACACGTGTCGTGTAGAGGTGTCACTCTGTGTCCTCCCCTCGCGCGTTGTACGGAATCGAAAAAGAGTCAATTGGAGTGGTTTTGAATGCGAAAGATCACGCTCAAAATGGCTGAACGGATCTGAATAAAATTTCTTACAGATATATAGCTTATAGCCTGGACTGGAATAACACAGACTCTTATCTAGGTAATAAGTTCCCATGGGAAACCGAAACGGAAACAAAATTCCATGCTAGCGCAATCTAGTGTAAGTATGTATTAACAGTAAGTTTCAATAATTATACATACCTCCCAATTAACAGCACTCTTCGCCAGATCAATCAACAACTTACTATGCCTCAGTTTCTCATAGAACAAAGACTTCTGGTATCTATAATAGTTATTGAAATAATACCAACGACTGTGTATATTGATATCCGATTTCATATCTAAATCCAAACTTGTAGATGGATGTACGCAAGTTAATGCGAAACGGTAATCTCTTATTGGACCGTTGGAATTGTCTATGAGGAGAGATTTTAGTTTCAAATATTCGTTTTCGTAGTCCGAGTATTGCAGTTCTAGAGAAATGTTTGACATTACTAGAGGTGTGCTTAGGTATTGGCCTTTTAGTGTTACGTCCTGAAAAAAAAAGTATTATTGTAATCAAAATTGTTGTGGTGGATAAAATTGAATTGCGACGTGAAGAAGTTCGCAAGGTCGCACTGCCATACGCTGATTTGATTGATATTGATTGATTGGACAAAATTAATAATACTTCTCCGTACAGTTTTAGTCGGCGAGGTGCAATTGCTGGGTCAGTACATAATATATTTGTGTGATCCATAAAAAAGTCGGAATTTGAATAGTACTAATAAGTAATTATTTACAAATCTGAGGGTAGTTTTATTAGTGTCTAAAATAAAATATAACAAAAAATCTCTTCAAAATGCCATTAAAACTTTTCATTTGAAGTCCAGGGTCGGTTTTGAGTTGATTTTAAAGTGACTATCGTGTGAACTTCTAAAAAGTAAGTAAGAAGCACTTAATCTAGGAAGTGGGATCCAATTATCCTTTATTAGCGATGAATAAAAAGCCAGAACTTTTTTAAACAATTTCTGCTTTCGGAACCTGGCGTGTGTTCTTCCAAAGATAATATAATGTATTACATACAGATCGGCAACTCCCTGTCGCGCCACAGCTGTAAATAGAGTTGACGGTCGTGTTGACGTACAATTTGCTTACATTTATTGATCACAAGCACATATTCAAGCTAGAGTTTCCGCCCTGTGGTTCTTCTTAAAACGTGACCGTACCAGTGAAAACGTTCCTTCTAAAGCTTATCAGTAATAAGTCGGCTGCTAAAACATCACATCCAATACAAAACGACATTACACAATAATAAATCAAATATTACCTTTCTAAACGACGGATGAGCTAACGACAAATCAACATTATGCAGACTCCCTCCAGCAATCGGCGGACTTTCCCAACGACCTCTTAATTCTGCCGTCTTATTCTCGTCCCTCACATCCCAGTACAATTGCGCTTTACCGTCTAACAATGTGTCCTTGAGCTGGTATAATCCTACTAAAGTGAATGTGCGGAGCGGATAGTGGACGTTCAGTTTTAGTTGTTGGGATTCTAGTTCGGGCTGAAATAGAAATTGGAGAATGTATTTTTAAGCCATCGCGGTTCTTTACGCTCATACCTATAGAAGTCGGAACTTCACGCAAAATATTTCGCGTAAAGTCTTGAATTATATATATTTTTTTTTTTTAATATTTACGGACATTTCACACAACGCTATCTGATCCCAAAGTAAGCTAGGAATAACCTGCTTGTGTTATGGGTATCAGACCACAGATATTAATACTTATATACTTTTAAATACATACATATTATACATAGAAATACCCCGACTCTTGAAACAAACATTTATGGGTCACACAAAATATTTGTCTCCGGTGGGAATCGAACCCACGACTTTCAGCGCCGCAGGCGGTATCACTACCGACCGCGCCACAGAGGCAGTTAAAATAAGTATGGGCGAATTTAGTGACATAATTAAATAATTCAATTGTGACAAGGGGGATTATTATACACAGACAATGAAAACTCCGCTATGAACGTAATCGCAAAATATTGGAGGGGTGCGGGGAGAGGCTGACTTGTGACTATTGGCTCCTTCAAGGCCACGCCATGACAGTCGTACGATGGCATCAACTATCTGTATACAAAACCATTACATTGGCTCAGGAGTTTGGTCGTGATTGAGTAACAAATTTCCAAATATCTTCACAAACTTCCACACAAAATAATATCAGTGGGAAGTAAAATGATTAAAATAACTAGAGACCCGTCGGCTACAAATGAAATTCGGTAGTAATTCGTATCTACAATCTAATCTAATGTTTTTTTCAAATATAGCTTTATGGTTACGTATCTCAAATACGCGGTTTTATTTAAGAAAGGGGTAAGTTTTCACTACTATTACTTACAGTAGTCATATTAGTAACATGTATATCATAATTGAACCACACATCTTCAGCCCACTTGATCTTACTACCCTGTTTCAACTCTTTATCCACGGCTTCATATTTATTGTCAAATGTCCAAGTCCTTGCGCCGTGTATCGCAGTCACTTTCAAATCTTTCCCTGTTTCGTATGTAAATACGTCTAGTTTACCGGTGAGGTTAAATTTCGTTGCGTTGTGGAGGTGGAATACCGTTGCTTGTTTAACATCCTGAAAAAAGTATAATGTTATAATCAAACCAGTATTAGTTTATCTACTCTACAGTATAAGGTTCTTCAAAAGGGGTTTCAGCAGGTATATCAACTCTGTAGTTGCAAATGTCCCTAAGCTACAGTGACCACTGTTGATCAGTTGAGCCGTATGCTAATGTGCCACCTTAGTGGCATGAAAAATAGTTCATTACAGTCCAATATTGAGCGATTGGCATTATCGTAGTCGATAATTAGTCGAGTTATTATGAGGTGTTTCACAAGGTAGCATACTGGGTCAAACCAAATCAGTCTATTTGGTACAATTTTGTTCATGATAGGAGGGTTTACAGTACCATGCTGATCAGATGAGTTTGTACAGGGTTTTAGTGCTAGGTCATCGTTGTAAAAATATACATAGAAAGTAGAACTCCATAATAACTATTTAATATAATATTGAGAACAATATAAAGAGTTCTTCCCAGTTTAATAATCTCTAGACAAGGCATATATTGTCTTTAAATAAATCTGAAAATAATTACGTGCCAAATCAACTTGAGTGCCTTCTACCTTTTTAGGAAGTAAGTTATAAACATAAAAAAATCTTACTATCAAGTCAAAATATACTTACAGTATTGCCAGTATCATCATATTCATGAATATACTTAACACCAACAGGCGTATGCACATTTTCCACCTCTATATCCGTAGTAGCAAGGTCTAGATTCCTATGGCTCTTACTCAGAACCTGATTAAAATATCCTTTCACAAATCTTTCATTATCAAAGTCAATAGTTGCGTTTCCATTGCTGCTTTTGTCTCCTTGTACGTAATGATATTCAGTGTTGACTAAATGTTGTGAGTTCAGTGGAACGGAAAGTGAGATTTGTCCCGTCTGTTCAAAGCCTTTCTCCTGTTTAGTGTACACGTGTGTAGTGTTGACTGCTGCGGTTTTATTTGGCCAGAATATTACGATTTTATTGTCCGAATGTTCTTCAAAGTTTTCGATCTGTAAAACAAAATAACAAGGGAATATTATTGCCCCAAATTTACTATGATAAGAAGAAACAATATGTATCTATTGATTTGTCAACAGCTGGGGACTGTCTTTATCACATTCTGATGAATCAATACGAAACAAAATAAATGGTGAAGATAAAGAAAGCAGCAGTTATTTTTGAATAAAAAATAAGCCACAGAAATAACCGAACTGAATAATTGGTCCTGGTATTAGAACGAATGTTATAAGGTGTTCCACAAGGTAGCATATTGGGTCCACAAAAAATTAACAAATCTAAGTACAATTTAAATACGATACAACATTTGTTAATATTCTACTTACATCAAATATAGATTTAAGCCAGGGTAATCTTTGGAACGGCGTGGTAAAATTGAAGTGTCCGTCTGTGTGCTTCACTCCACCGTAACGCAAGTCAATCTCACCGACCTGACGGGCCCCTGGAGAATGCACTAGGCCCCTAGAAATATTAATCATAAATTAGGATAAAGCCATAAAACCACACAAATATTGAATACAAGTACAATCTGATAAATCTTCAATTAAAGGGAAATGGACAAATACAGCAAGCTTCGAAACTAACACATGCAGATCACACAAGTATTATACACCGTTTTTAATAAATAAGAATCAATCAAATCAGGCAATAGCATTCCGTTACTAAACATATTCTCTCAATTTTCACCATAGTTTGATTTGGAAAAATGATTGGTCTTAGGTTGGTGGCACAGGGTTTAGTTTCGGGTTTTCCCCAAATACCCCATTACAACACAAATGAGTATAGTAAATATCCCGGCAAAAATAACTGCACCACTCACTCAAGGCAGTCGGCACTAAACGGCTGCTATGACTCAATGACTGAAATGAATGAATGAAAGACCGGTAACCTGTCACTTACTTGACAATCTGATAACTATGCACCAAATCCTTCTGATAAGATCCCTTAACCTTCAGAGTAGATATATTTCTATATACCGGCGTAGACAAAGTATAATCAATATGGTGGGATCCGTTGACATCCCATTTATATTTGACAATGTTATCTATGTGCTTGTATTCGGAGTTCGATGTCCAGGTGAGGGTCGAATTGGTGTCTACGCTTTCTTGTAGTTGGAGGATCTAGAAAAAAATAGTATACACAATTCTTATTATAAGTTGTCAAGGATTCTTTGGCGCGAATTGGAAGGAATCGTATCGCGTCGTTTTGTAAATTCGCAAAATTAGTGTAATTTCGAGTGTTTTGTGTGTATTAATGGTGGATTTTTAAACATAAACGTTCGACAACGTGCACTAGTGTTGGGAAGTGATAAAACGCAGTGAATCGCAACTTTGCAGTTTCCGACAAAAAATCCAAAGGAACTTTCAGAAATGTATCCACCGCTTTTCTGAAGGAAGACTGACTTCGACTTAGGGCTGTACTTGACTTTGACTGGACTTAGAGGACGAGGACTGTGACTTATTAAAGCAAAATGAAGAGTTATTGAATATACAAGATTTGGCTGTATGGCTCAAATTGCCTTTGCCTATCCGAGAATGGATAAATAAAACTACTACTACTACTTATAAGTTGTCAAGAACTAAAGGCCCATTATGACATTGGAGTAAACGTCACTTTCTTTGGCAGATTCTGGAATCAGTCGAAAAGTCCGTGCAGTATTGAGAACCTGATTGGTGTATTCGGGAATTTGCGAATGAGAGTCGTCACAATTACAAATATCTAAATGGACCTATGATAGTTTTTAGTATGAATTTTGTATTTCTGTTACTCTTTCAATTTAAAACAGCTGAAAAGATCTTGCTGAAACTTTGTACACAAATAGGATTTAGTCTGAAATAACACATAGGTTAACTATTCGATTCTTGGGATAAGTTTCCATGGGATGAGTAAGTGGGAAAAGGTTTCCAAGCAAACGGAGCCAAGAGTGCTATTAAATTATCAAAAAGTCTAGACGACATTCAAGGTATTTGAAATATAACACTCTTGCTCAGGACGTGACAAATTTATTAAACGAAAATTTTATGTGCTTATGACGCCGTCGGCAGATGATAATAGTGCGATTTAAAAATACTTAACAACGCCATCTATCGAGACTAAGGCACAATAAGAGATTCTGGTATTCTCATAAAATTATACTACTAAAAAACTGTAATAAGCCCGTTTTGAAATTGGTCACGACTCTCATCTATCCACCAATAAGATTCTGGCCACTGAATCGTTGGCTAATTCCGGAATCTGATAATGAAAGGTAGTTTGGCTTCAAAGGCTACTTCGTATCCTCGGAATACTTCTCATTGGAAGCGGGATATGGAAGCAGAATTTGATGCAGATGGAGTCACGAACAGCATCTATTATTCTCATAAAATAGAGTTTAATACAAAAATACTTACATCAGCTTTAAACCCAGTAACAATTTTAGTGACATCGGTCCTATACTCAGCTTCGAACGTCTTCACCGGAACGTTAGTCGCTCCCATATCGCCCGTAATGTATAGCGTGTGTACGTCTACATTCGGTTTGGGCAATATCGCGTTTATTACTAACTCCATATGTTGGTTGGGTATGTAACCGAATGATGTGTTGGCACCGATTCTAAAGGTGAAAGAATATTATTTAATAAATATTTGTGGACATTTTCACACAACTTCATCTAGCTTTAAGCTAATATTAGCTTATGCTATGGGATTATGGATCACGACTGATAGACTTACAGATATATTTCTAAATACACAAACTCCGAAACAAACATTTGTAGATTCACAAATATTTGGGCGGAACCGGGAATCGAACCCAGGACCCCAGCGTGCGCCGGTCAATTATACTACTGAATGCGCCACCGAGGCAGTCAGAATAAGTCCGGATACATACAATAAAATGCACTTCTATAATCCGATCTAAAACAGAAAGTGTTCCAGAACACCCTTTAGACCTTTCTAATTAATTTTATGTCCGAATTTTGAACCAGTTAACCCGTTTTAGCCCCTCTCTATAAAATAGATTGCAGAGGGGCTTATGGCGAGACTTGCGTCTGTGGTCTGTGACTCTGTTGCATTAAATTACGTCCCTAGGTCACGTGGATCATCTGTTCAAAGTTTGAAAAAACAAAAAAAAAAAACAAAAATGACAACGTCAATCGGGTTGAACTTTCACTTTTACAATAAACGCTAGAGGGGCAGTCGGGTGAGACCGTCTCACGGCTTCTTGTTTGAGATATTATGAGGGAACACAGCATGCGAGTTTTTATAATCTGCTTACAATACAAAAATACTTACTGCCAAACATGATCCAAATCCATTTTGAAGCCAGCATCATTCTTCTGTAAATTCTCCGGCGTAGTGCTATTGCCGAAGTATATATCTAGGTCCACACTTCTTTCTAAATTTTGTACGTGCTGGTGTCCTAATGCCTAGAAAATAGAGCGCATTTTTCAATGGCAATTTTATGAAAGGTAAAAAGCATAATTATGTCTGTCAGGTAAATGACTGAATAACTAATGAATGAATATGTGTTTATTGTGTATCAATGAACGATTGAGTGAAAGAATGAGAACAAAAACTAGTTAAGACATTTTTGCTTTTTACAATAATAAAAAATAAACTTTATTGCACACTTTTGCACAATATTCTTATACTTACAGATATTACAATTTCATACTCATATGAATTTTACTTACCCTAATAAAAAGATCGCCTAACAAAAAGCTCCATTTAAGATCGCCGTCGCCATGCATTTCTGGTAACTCGTATTTGCAAACAATGTAGCCAGTTTTTGGACCGAATCTGAAAGTTAAAAACAATAGTTGGTACAAAACACGTTGGTAAAAATTTTAATTCTTCTCTTTATTTAAAGCGCCATTTAGCTAAATATAACCCGTTCACGCTTAGTTTGCCGATCGCCTCCCATAGTATATTCATTCTAGATTTTTTGACCATTTGGTCAAAGAAAGGGTCAAAGAAAACTATACAAGATAGGACCATTTGGTCCTATCTTGTATAGTTTTCTTGAAAATTTAGTAAATCTGTAAAACGGGAGACTTTTCAAGGGGGGGAGGGGTGACGCAGGTTGCGGGGGGGACGGGAGAGTCTTGAATTATAATGTACTCACATATAGGTATACAATAGCAGCTATTTAAAAAAAATATAAATTTTGCCGTTTTCCCCATACATTGAAATCTAGAATGAATATACTACCATACTACGCCTCTATGCCAGCTTTTACGCCACCAGCGGCAAACTTAGCGCGCACAGGCTATAGGTCGATAGATGGCTCTGAGCCTTATGCTCTTGATTGGCGCTTACAGTAAAGAATTTCAACTTGATTCGGTCCGTGTGTAGCTCAGTTGGCAGAGCTAGTTTAGGCAAATGTCACGAGTTCAAGTCCCATCCGAACCAAATTTTCAATTAAAAAATAAATTATTATGAAAGTATTTCATTATAGATTGTAAAAATTATTGCGATCACGCAACGATCATTCTTGTCAGAGGTGTCTTTAAATAATGAACTAGACCACATGAAATAAGCTGAGACAAAAAAGTGCCGTTATTACACCCTAATTAATATTCTATTTATACTTACAAGAAATCAGTATCTCCTTTGACGTACTGTAATCGCTTTAGTGGCGTGGCAGCTTGCACGCTTAATACTTTGCGAAGTCCCTCATAGTTATCAACTCGCGATTTGAAGTATATATCTTTGTTTGGTAACTGTGGAGTGTCAACCTGTAAACGAAAAATTGCTTTTAAATGACAGTTGTATTAACGTGAGGTAAAATAGACTTTATTTTAACGGCATAAAGCTGTCATGGTTGAAATGCAGAGAGCGAGAGCACAGAGGTATAACTAAATCTGACTGCTTTATGCCTTTAATATTATTATTTAATCCTACTTGTACGGGACAACACTGCGGGTCACAGCGGCGACTGCTCTTCGAAAATGTAAATAGAACAAAATAGTATAGGTTTTCATAGTATAGCATAGTTACATTCAAATTATTAGGTTATATTCCAATTTTGAATGATTTTTAATAGTAATTTTCGATCTTTTCTTTATATTAACGATAAATTGTAAATAGTTTTGAATTTCCATATCATATTATTAAACACTTTGATTTGTATAGAACAAAATGTATGGAAATATTGTCAATAAAGATCATAGTTGCGTAAGGGCTCTCGTTAAGGTAAAATTTGCGGGATGTGTCTTAAAAATTTGTTAGTAAAATTGCATAATTTTGTATTTTTGATAGGCTATAATGTAGGAACTGTGATTGGACGTGTAATAATAGCGAATCACAGTTTAGGCCAAAAACCACTTTTGTACCGACATTCAGTCGACAGTCCAGCACTACAGGAACAACAAGAAGAAAATGAAACCAAGAAAACAGGAAGAAACAGCGAGATACCAGGAAGAAAAGGACATCCAGGAAGAATAGAATAGGTTTAGGAACAGTATTGATTTATAGAACAGTGATTAATAGTAGTCAGTGTTGAAGCGCTCGTGGCCCCGCGGACTCAGTGTTCTGTAAACGATCACTGCAGTAAGCAACTTTCACTATGGCCGGTCCATGGATGGGTGACCACCCATGTGATCACTTTGTGACATTTATTTGAGCGTTTCCGTGCTTCGGAAGGCACGTTAAGCCGTTGGTCCCGGTTGCCAGTAAAATGGCAGTCGTTAAGCCAAGTTGAAGGCTTTATTTCAACAGCAGGCAGTCACAACCTGCGCCTGTCCATTTAAACACGGCAATACGGCTCACAACGTATTACGTGGGACAAATTATAAAAAGGTGAAATGTGGGTATATAATATGCCTCTGCCTACCCCTTCGGGGATAAAGGCGTGATGATGAACCTGAACCTGATTAATAGTAATAAACCTCCGACCTGGTGACCGGCAAGAACTCATTACAGTGACTTTTATTTGTGTTTGTGCCGCTAACCCGGCATCCTTTGCAATTATAGTTCATTTAGGTTACATCATATAACTCTCACAGAGATCACAAGTCGTTTAAGGCCTGCCTAATGGAACGGCATGACTCCGTTTGGAAATTGAGAGCTATCATATTCGGCAAGGCAAATAAATACAAAAGTAGTACAAAAAATGCAGAACAAAAGTTAAGCTGTCAGTGTACGCAGTTCGGGCTGGCACAGAAGATCTGATAGGACTCCATCGTTTATTATTTAATCTTGTAAGGCCATCTTTCACCCTCAAAATTTCGAGGTAGATTTGATTGACTGTTATACTAGGTCATGAGATAATTTCCGAAAAAATTGTACATACCTTAACATTAATATCAGTAAAATTGTCTTCCATCTCAGCTTTAGCACGCAAAGTGGCCGTCAGCGCGCCCGTAAAGTGAGCTGATATCGAGTACACGGTCGGAGTGTCGTCGTACTTGATGCGAATGTTTATGTTGTCGCTCTGGCCTTTAGGGACTAGGGTTAGCGACATCTGTTGAGCAAATTTGTTAGCTTTTTAATACATTCTTACTTAATATTATAATAGCGAAACTTTGTGAATTTGCTGGACGGATCTAGCTCAAAGATACAATAATAGATGGACGATAGTACACATAGGGCTTTTTATCCCCGGGATATGATCCGGGAGATGTGGTATCGGGAACAAATGGCACCAGCGGGCACCATCATGTTAAATATATTTAAAAAAAAATTAAAAAAAAAAAATATGCTGATTTCATCATAATTTTATGTGACATACAAATTGGTTTTCAAAATGTATTTCGAGTAACGTATAGCTAGTTGTAGCTTAGTACCTCAACAATAACATCACTTTTTATAATATTTAGATTTGTATTTACTTACTTCGAATGGTTTCGTATTTAAAACTTTGCCACTGATGCTATACTCGGTCGAGTCTGTCACGAAAGTACCCCTGATATCATCCTTCTCAAGTTCCGCAATGATTTTCATAGCTCTGAAATAAAAAAAGATATACTCATGTCAGCCGCTGTCAGTTTTAGACCATCAAACATACATGTCGCAAGTGCCTATGTATTAAGATTATGCGTTTGACACATTTAACAACGTCTTACCTAAACCCTTTATGTGGACTGCTAAGAGCTACATTTACTGAAGTTTTTCCTTGATCTGCATTTATAGAATAATAATTGTCTTCGTTATTGAAGTCCACTGTAAGCGTTCGTTGAGAGTTTTCTTCGCTGTACTGTAGGTGGAGTTCTGAAGGGGACAAAACTGGGGTCAGTGCACCATTCGCTTTGAAACGAATATGTCGGGATGGTGCTGGTCGCCAAACTGCTTCAGCAAATAGCTAAAAAAAAAGAAATAATCATATTAATAGTATTGCTTAGATTGTTTGGCGTGATGTAAAGTCAAACAAAAGTGATTTCTGTTACTTTAAGCGTGATTATGACAGAAGTGTGTGTGAAGGAGGTTTGGTCAACCATTTTGACATATTAATATATTAGAATGTAAATCTCCATTCAGTCTGTAACTAAGCAAAAGATAGTCATGTGCTTTTTAACTTAGCACAGTTATGAATTCAGCATATTGCAGTCCACTGCTGGATGCAGGTCTCTTCTGTGTGCATGTACCAATTCCTGTTGGTATTTGGCCATACAGTTCCACGCTGACCAGACAGTTTAGCATAGGGTTTTGTTTAGAGTTTTTTTTCTCTTCGTTATGACCTCGTCCGTTAGTCACCAGAAGCACCACTTGCAGATGATGCTGGTTTAGGCCCCGTAAATATCAGTAACACCCCATCCTATAGACGCTCATAACTTCTCTCAATTTATCGGAAAAATACCTTATTTCGAAGTAAAACACTTTTATCGGATAGCCGATTCAACATAGACAATGTCAAGTACTTACATAGTTATTTTGTTCTCCTTGTTGTATCTGAATGCCACCGCCGACCACGTTCTCAACGTCTGAGAAATCCTTCTTGAATTGCATCTTGATGAAATAATCTTCTAAGTAAGATGAGGACAGGTTCAAGCTGCCTGATGTTTCAACGAATGGGTCGTCGAGCTAAAGAAAATTATAGTAAAAATATTTATAAACAAAGGTTTTAGGTATGTAAAAAGAAAAAAAAAACTATGTTCTTACATGATAATGTTGCTTTTATCACAACAGTCGTCTTTAGAAAGAGATCATCATCATTCAATCACTTTCATTACGAGCAATAGAGCATTATAAATCTATTGAAATCTTAATTTGTCTTCCCAATTACAACTCTAAAGGTATTTACGTTAAGTTCAATTTCTATAAACCACAAATTTATTTAGAAAACATACCAAAAACTACAACAATAGTATCTAGTCATCACTTACCTCTAAACTAGCCAGTGCAGTAATTGTGAACGCAGGCATACCAATATCTGCGCTCATTTTCCACAAGGCATCTTCCAATCTAGCCGCGACCCTTGCCTCTAACGCGGGCAGTACGGTCAGTGGCGTCGCTATACCGACTGACGCGATGTACGATTGGTATGTGTTGTCTTCGCCGTATTCGTACTCGTAGTACACTTTAGTGGATATCTGGAAGTAAGTATGTATGTGTATATTGTGATACTACACTGGAGCAAGACCTATAGAAGGTTGCAGGGAGGGATTGAATGCGTTTTCTATAAATTTCTAATGTCTTATTTTGAAATTCGCGCTCATTTCCACAAGGCGTCTTCCAATCTAGCCGCCACCCTCGCCTCTAACGCGGGCAGTACGGTCAGTGGCGTCGCTATACCGACTGACGCGATGTACGATTGGTACGTGTTGTCTTCGCCGTATTCGTACTCGTAGTACACTTTAGTAGATATCTGGAAGTAAGTATGTATGTGTATATTGTGATACTACACTGGAGCAAGACCTATAGAAGGTCGCAGGGAGGGATTGAATGCGTTTTCTATAAATTTCTAATGCCTTATTTTGAAATTCGCGCTCATTTTCCACAAGGCATCTTCCAATCTAGCCGCGACCCTCGCCTTTAACGCGGGCAGTACGGTCAGTGGCGTCGCTATACCGACTGACGCGATGTACGATTGGTACGTGTTGTCTTCACCGTATTCGTACTCGTAGTACACTTTTGTGGATATCTGGAAGTAAGTATGTATGTGTATATTGTGATAGGTACTATACTGGAGCAAGAGCTATAGAAGGGCGCAGGGAGGGATTGAATGCGTTTTATATAAATTTCTAATGTCTTATTTTGAAATTCGCGCTCATTTTCCACAAGGCATCTTCCAATCTAGCCGCAACCCTAGCCTCTAACGCGGGCAGTACGGTCAGTGGCGTCGCTATACCGACTGACGCGATGTACGATTGGTATGTGTTGTCTTCGCCGTATTCGTACTCGTAGTACACTTTTGTGGATATCTGTAAGTAGGTATGTGTATATTGCGATATTACACTGGATTAAGACCTATAGAAGGTCGCGCAGGGAGGGCTTGAATGCGTTTTCTACTAATTTCTAATGTCTAAATTTGAAATTCACGTTCATTTTCAACAAGGCATCTTCCAATCTAGCCGCGACCCTCGCCTCTAACGCGGGCAGTACGGTCAATGGCGTCGCTATACCGACTGACGCGATGTACGATTGGTACGTGTTGTCTTCACCGTATTCGTACTCGTACACTTTAGTGGATATCTAGAAGTAAAATGTATATTATATGAGTGTACTTCGCTGGAGAAAGACCTATAGAAAGAAGATCGCAGGGAGAGATTTTTTTGTTTGTTTTGGGGATTGAATGCGTTTTCTAAAAATTTCTAATGTCTAATTTTGAAATCGCGCTCATTTTCCTTAAGGCATTTTCTAAGTACTCTCGTAGCGACACTCGCCTCTAACTGCTCTCTCTAGATACTACACTGGAATAAGACCTATAGAAGGTCGCAAAAAGAAAGTGAATGCGTCTGGAGCGAGACCGTGTATTGTAGCGTAAATTGGGAGAGGCCTACGTCCAGCAGTGGAATACTATATGCTATACAAAATAATGATATGACACTGGAGTAAATTGTATGAAAATATGCGAGATTGAGAGCAGTGAGAGTAGAATAGCGTAAATCTAATGTCTAAATTAGAAATTCGCGCTCATTTTCCACAAGGCATCTTCCAATCTAGCCGCCACCCTCGCCTCTAACGCGGGCAGTACGGTCAATGGCGTCGCTATACCGACTGATGCGATGTACGATTGGTACGTGTTGTCCTCATCGTATTCGTATACTCAATTATTCGAAACCAATTCTTAAATTTAAAATTTCATATTTAAAATTTTAGAACCAACGAATTATCATGCCTTTGGTAGCACGAAAACTCCCGTAAATGTCAATCCTCACAAACGCCTTCTACACTGACCGTAGAGTAAGATGGTTAACGCGGTGATTTTTTACAGAATACGGGGCTACTAGGTTTCCATCTATATTCTTTACTATCTCTAATTTGTGTTTCTACTCACCTCATGCCAATATGAACCGTTATACAGCAACACCAGGCAGGTCACGTTGATTTTCTCGCCGATCGTTAAATCGAAGGTGTACACAGATTTGAGTTCCTTCACCGCTTGGAATGGGGTCACCAGATTGAGAGTGTTACGCATCACTGTGTATTCCTATTAAAAAGTAACATATAATAATTATACAATAATGTCTTTATCGTGCTATAAGTTAAAAAAAATCAGTCAAGTGCGAGTGGGACTCGCGCACAGTGGGTTCCGTAACAAAAATGGCAGCAATTTGCGTTTGTTGTATGGAAATACATCTGTGAGAATATCAGTTCTCTAGCTATCACTATCAGTCTCAGTAATAAAATAATCAATACATATAATAAAATCGTAACAGGTCGCTGTCTGTACATGGAAGATAAATAAGAAAAAATATTATAGGGGGGCTTTATGAACGCAATAGAACCCAAAACAATGATTTTTAGAATTTTTGTCTGTTTGTCTGTATGTCTGTATGTCTGTATATCTGTACATCTGTTTGTCTGTACGGTTGTGCACGCTAATCTCAGTAACCGCTCAACCGATTGCAATGCGGTTTTTTTTATTGTGTTGAGGTTTGCTCCAGTTAACATTTAGCGTTTGTTTTATGTAAATCGGTTTAGAAATAAAAGAGTTATAACACTTTTAAGAATCAGATAGTTTGAAAATTTTAATTGTACTTAGGGGTTTCTTTGACTGTGAGTGAACCTAAACTGGCGTGTTGGCTTAATCATAAAAGAGCTTAATGATTAAGACTATTTTTAAACGCCGAAGGCGTGGACTGAATTGTTTTAAAATAGACTTAATCATTAAGCTCTTTTATGATTAAGCAAACAGGGCAGTTTCAGACGCTGCTTGATGACTCTGATGAAGAAATACCTTTCCTTTCATACACCTTATGTGACGTAAACGAAGTTGCGGGCTCAGCTAGTAATAAATATTTGTGGACAATATTCACACACAACATCATCTAGCTCAAATTAAGCTAATATAAGCTTGTGTTATAGGATCTAGACGAATGGTATAATACTTTTATATTTCTAAATTCATACATATCATACATAGAAAACACCCAAACTCCGAAACAAACAATAGGGTCCCATTTTGCCCCCTTGGGTACAGAACTCTTATAGGATCACTTTGTTGTCCGTCCGTTTGTATAGACTGTCAAGACCTTAGCATTTTGTTGTTATAGCGGCAACAGAAATACATCATCTATGAATTTTTTTACTAATTATCACGGTACTTTCTTGTTCCACGCGAAATCCCGTTTTCAATACAATATGAGTTCAACGCGTGTTAGTTCAAAACAAATAATTATCACGGGTCATGAAATACAGTCACATGCATGTCCCGTTTTTACCATATTAGTAACGAACCCTTATAAGAAATAGGATACATACCTCTACTATGAAAACGTCAGTCAATACGATGGGTGGTTTGTCGGGTAAATGTAGAGTTGCGTTTGCTTCGAATATATCCTCCATGTCTTCGCCAACGAACTGTACACAAAAAAAAAAAAAATAAGTAAATATTTGTGGACATTCTCAAACAACATTATCTAGCCCAAATTAAGCTAATATACATATAATCACGCTTGTTTCCCATCGGGGTAAGCAGAGACTATGGCTTTCCACTTGCTACGATCCTGACATACAACTTTCGCTTCTTCTACTTTCATAACTGTTTTCATACACGCTCGCCGGTTAAGGGTACTCTTGACCTTGCCTTTTTCCAGAACGTCTCTGATTTGATCGGCATGCGTACGCCGAGGTTTACCCCTACCAGTTTGCCCATTCATTCTCGCCTCATAAATCTGCTTTGTCAGTCTATTCTCATCCATTCTCTCCACGTGTCCAAACCATCTAAGCATCCCTTTTTCGATCTTAGTCACTACATCTTCTGTTATACCACATTTTTCCCTTATCACGCTATTTCTTTTTTTAATATAAGCTTGTGCTATAGGATCTAGACTGATAGACATACTTATATATTTGTAAATACATACATATGATAGATAAATATTAAGAAACGACAGTTCTAAAGGTATGAAGCACTAGTGAGTGACCCGTGGAGATTCACACATATGATCACGCATTTATTCCCAAGTCTCTCTATCTAATTCTTTAGTATATTTGTCCCACGTAATAGGTGGCGTAGTGTTTGAAGCAGCCTATAATATTATTTGGACTGCTTGATCCGAATCATGGAAAATGGGTACAAAAACACGGTTGCCAGTAAAATGGCTTTTAAGGGTGACTTGAAAAATTTCAACAGCCGGCAGTCACAATCCGCCCGGTCCATATCAACACGGCAATATGACTCACCACCTTTTACGTGGGACAAAAACAAAAGGTGAAATGTGGGCATATAATATGCCTCTGCTTACCCCTTCGGGGATAAATGTGTGGTCATATATGTAGATTGATAATATTCAAACTATTATACTGGGTGTAACAAAATTGACTCTCCAAATTTCATGAGATGACTTGACATCGGAAATCAAATACCAATATTTAATAAAAAAGAGGGGGGTTAATTTTTTATTTTTTTAAAATTTTTTTGTCGCACATTATGAATTTGTTTTTTACCGCGGCAATTCAAGGTAACATGGTCGCCGTGGCAAAAGAAACACGGAGCACCCGTCTGGCTGTTGTCGCTTTCTACTGCCGCTCAGTAGCGATAGAAAGGGTGATAATGAAAATTTATAGGACCTTTAAAACGGATTTACGGTTAAAGTATTCATGTGATTTCTTTTCTTCATTTTTGTAATGTTTCTTGACTGATGCCACGTCACGTGACGAAATTTGGAGAGTCAATTTTGTTACACCCAATATATAACACTTGCCTTCATAATATGAGCGTCGAAAGTAATAGTCGGGTAGTACAAAGTATCCAGCACCACCTTGGCCCTCGTGTCGAAATTCTCCACCAACATTGCGTTACTCTGCTCGGTACTCTGTAGTTTCGTCTTTATAACATCTATTATGCCTTTGCCGTTGTCTTTCAGAAGAATTGCTATACCAAACTGGAATAAAATTGTATGAAATGGTAAATAATAATAGTGTCAATCAATTTGAGAGTGACTAGGCTTATAACTGTGAAAGTGGCCCAATCATAAACTTTTAAACACGGAATAATGAAAAAGTGATCTGGCGAGCAATTTAGCGAAAGTACAGGAAATTGGTTTCGAGCTTTATGCCGAGTCGAGCTTCATCATCTCATATTCGTGAAGAATGTTTCTTTTTTGGCGCGGGTCCACGAGAAACAAAATAAAAAAGAAGACATTAGTAAGAAAGATCATGAAAATGTTTTGTTCTAAGCTTATTGGCAAATTTAAAATGGCAATGCTCGATATTCTGTTGCCTGGAGCACAGCTAGTATTTAACAAAGCGCTTATAACATTTATCTATTAACATAGCGTAATTTTAATAAGTAAATGCGCATGACTACCATCTTGTCGTATCAGTTACTTCTGCGTCCATCGTCATTGATCGTGAGAACTATAATACTAATATAAGCTTGTGCTATAGGATCTAGACGACTGATAGACATAATTATATATTTCTAAATACATACATATTATACATACGAGTAGAAAACACCCAAACTCCGAAACAAACATTTGTGGATCACACAAATATGAAAATGCTGTGAAGCAAAACCGGTCAGGTTATATGTAATAATAATAAAAAATAGGGGAATAAAGTACAAGTGGTGAAGCAAAAAGTGCATAATGAGTGCGTAGGTGAGATCTGCAGGGAGCACCAGGAGAACGAACAAAAAAGAACCTCTCCTTTAGATTGGAAGGAGAAGATGCATTCTAAAGGAGGCAAAAGATTGGAGTGTTACGGCGGACACGGATTGGGTGCCACTTGATAAAGGTTATATTTTAGTTCCGTATGAATACGGAAATAAAACACCCACGTAGTTAACGTTCCCGTTCGAAAACGGGAACGTTAACTACGTGGGTGAAACCTAGGCCAGCATATAATAATCGAACTTATATCGAAGAAACCACTCTTCTACCCGTACCTTATGAGTGGACAGCCTCACAGATATCTCCGTATCAAGTCCCGGTCCATATACATTCTTCAATACAAGCCCGTTTTCTTCAAAACCTTCAAGCGGTGTATACAACTTGTATAAGTATACAAAATTGGTGATAGACCGCCAATGCCAGATGCCTGTGAATCCGAAGTCCATATTTCCCCAGCCTACTCTGAAGTCCACCTGAGAGAAAACATTGAAAAAATATCAGCAAAAAAAAACAGTACATTGACGGACTTAATGCCTAAGGCATTCTCTACCAGTCAAACATTAGGCGGTGCAGAGCTACATACAATGTGAATTTCAACGGTTACAAATAAAATTGACTAAAGTTTGATACTGTTAAGTATATTTCACATTTACTAATATTATAAAGTTGGAAAGTTTGTTTGAATGCGATGAGCTTAGGAATACAAGTTGGAATTCAAACATGTTTCAGCGTTCAATAGTACATTTTGGAGACTGGCGTATCGCTATTTTATTTGTATCTGTTTTCCTACTGGAGATTGGCAAAATCGTTGATAAACGTAGCGCCATTCATTAAAAGAAGAAGAAGAATAGTATAAGCCCCGCGCGTTGATATTGCGCTTGGCGGCCATCTTGGTGACGTATGTCCGTCGAGCCGTCAGTACTAAAAAAAATACCGTACGCAGCTTCGCGAGGCCAGGCCGCGGCCCGCGCTCGCGCTACGTCACGATGACGTCACTTAGCTGTCATTATGACAAGGTTCCAGCGCAATACCAACTTGCGGGACTTATACATTTATTGAGGTAGGCTATCCTTATTCAATATTCATGTAGTATGCTATATGTGTAGAATATGCTTTATAATTTATACATTAATTTACATTGAATGTTAATTAGTATACAATAAAGCATTATTCTATTCTATTCTATTCTTTACTAATGTTAAAAACGCTAAAGTTTGTTTATACAGATGTTCATCACTCACTAACGAATCTGGCTAAAATTTGGTACTGGGATAGATTGTAGTCTGGAATCACACATAGACAGAACCGAAAGATTATTATATGACACCAAAGAAAGAATATTTAAAAAGAATACTTTAACAGGAGTTTAGAAACAGACGCGAATCAAGCCGCGGGGCATGAGCTAGTTATACATTACCTCTTCCGGAGCCCTCTTAGCGGTGACCATAGCTCTATTCAAGTACTGTATGGGCAGCGCTACGTGGCCGAACACGTGGAAATCTTGCAACGATATTAGCTTCATGAGCACCTCGATACCTGGGGAGAACAGCATTATTATATTTGTGGATAGATGTAAAAAATTATGAAAAATGAAACTGCCCGAATCAAAAAATTTATGTTTGTCTGCCAAATTGTTTGTGTTCTGAAGAGTTCTTCTACCTAATCCCACCCTCTCTTTTTAGATCCCGAACAACGCGTGCCGGGCAGAGGTTCCACTCATACACAGCGGGGAGAATTTTCGACAGAGCTGAGCGATTCTAAAGATTGTTTCTCTTTGAAACTCGTTCCATCCACTTACAACCCCGGGTTCTTCAAGAGGAGCGTGAAGAGGCACATCTCAGGTTCACCAACTTGAGGACTACTGTCTATAATGTTGTAACCTGTGATAGTGGCCCCCAAATCACTAGATATCGCTATGGCTTTCCATTAATCAAGCGGCGTTACATTGGATAGCTAAATATATTCATCGCCTCAAGAAGAATAGGTGGAATTAATAATAATAATAATAACCGGTGTTGCCCTCTGTCGCCTCACATGCTTGATGCCTATGGCGATTGTATATGGCGATGGTATGGCGATGTAACATCTAGTGAGTTGGTGAGTCACCGTCTGCCAGTATTTTAATAATAGTATATTGAAATGGCAGACGCCGTCTTTATCCATAGATCAAAATCACCTAGTCCATTTTAACCCCCAACGCAATAGCCCATTTTGTAGTTAGCATATTTTAGAATAGTTTAGCTCCCATCGCAGGCTGTTCATTGCCCTTCTTCTATATAAAGCGGGCATGAATTGTCTGCAGTGGAGTCCCATATCCCCTAACATTAAAAATCTCAAAGGGCTTCTGTGTGTTGGACCATGGCCTTATGGTCTTATGGCCTTCAACTTGGCTTAACTTTTACTGACAATAGATTATTTCGCGAACGTGTTCCCTTAGTCGCGTCTTACGACACCCTCGGAATGAATTGGGGTCGAGACATTTGTACTTTTTCCCGTTATCATCACCCCTAAATAAGCCATACAAAACCTACCAGTAGTTGAGTTAGTAGTGACGACCATGGCCACTAGATGTCTGTCCGCCTCCACGAAGCCGAAGCGAGCCGTCATGTGCGGGAACTCGACCATTGGACTCGTCACATTCACAACGAGCATGCAGTTGGTTATACGACGCATGTGACCTGCAAAATCAATATTATATGTCAACAAAAAAGTGTGTTCGTGTAACCTTTACGCGCGATTGAAGTAAAACTTCTTTGCCATTGACGGCATCAAATGTTATATTAATGAAATTCAAATAGCGTTACTTCCGTCAGAAAAAAAAATCTGAGTTACTCCCTATGTCGCGCCTAAAGAAGTTTTACTTCAAAAACTGTTTAAACGGTTATAATGTATTTTTCGATATTGTAAGCAGTCGAGGTTTTACTTGGATTGTAAACTGATGAACAGAAAAATTATAAACAATAATACTAATAAGGCGTCGGCGGCCGCTACCACGGCCCACTCGCATTGCTCGTTCACCTTTCGTTCGTTTATGGTCAACAGTCAAAGATGGTAGCCTAAAAGATAATTAGGTTAAGTTAGAAAACTTAAGTTAACCATCTTTTAGATTACCATGTTTGACGGTTCACAATACAGTGCAACCTTAAGAGGGTTTATCACCCAGCGCGGACAAAATTGAAAAAGTATCAAGTGGCGTTGAGCACACTCAAAGTATTCGAATATTACGATAATACCTGACTGGGAACGCGGGAAATAAAGTGATACCTCCTCTCTCTGGAAGGCCTCGGCCGGTACTAATTTCTCGCGGCCCGTGCATCGAGTTTGAGGACTCTTTTTATTACGTTATTATAGATATGTTTAAAGAGGTTTCTAGAATATTACTGATGTATTCAATTGGTGATATCATGATCAGTCTGTAAATGTAAAAAGATCACCATTTTGTAAACTAGAAGTGTACCAAAAATCGTGATGAAGTTCATCAAAGTACGACGTTTTTTGGAAACTTTATTTGTCATGTTTTGGTGATAAGAAATATATTTCGGCATAATTTTCTTAGGCGGCTTTAAAGAAGACAATACGAAGATACTTATAGCAGCTTTAATTTCTGTGTACATCAATTAATTTTCTACCACCCGATTGGCAAAGATGCCTTGTTTCGTAGAATTTCTTCAAACGAGGTGTGTAAACACTGTTTTTAATAAAAACCTAGTTATGCCACGTTTATTTTGATTTGAACAATTTTTAGACAAGGAAATATATTACTCTTACACATTAATCATACTTACTAAACATTGGTAGTTTCTTTAGAAACAAACGTTTCGAACGCGTGAAATCATGTATTTGTGCGTTAACCCTCTTAATAAAACGAATCTCAATTTAACGATTTCCTCGAACAAATTGTTCTTAATCCCCGTGAATTGTCCATAAAATTCCATGTAAATATTACCTCCACGAACTTTTTTACGAACAACCTCTTTATATCGAATTTTCAACTATCAAAAAAAGTGTAAATACTAGAGGTATTTATAACGAATTTTGTCATAATCACATCATAATCATAATCATTTCCTTATTATCCTTAAGCTTATTTTTAACTTTTTTTTATGTAATAATTATTAAGAATGATTTAAATTGTAAATATAAAGAATAATTACAGGGATTTGTCAATTCAAAACCTCTATATAACGTTCCCACCAATATGAACTTTGCCCCCGATCATGTGATTCAGTCGCGACAGGTTTCGACAGCTTTATATAACAAATTTTAGACCAACCAAACCTCAATATAACAAACCTTAGTTTAAGGCCGCGTGGGTCAGATTTTGAGTTTTTTGAAACAATCCTAGTCAAAAAGTAAAGAGTTTATAATTCTGATAAATATATATATATAATAGTTAAGGATATAAGCTAAACATATTCCAAGCCTGTTACACGATCCAATAAATTTCACTAGAGAGAAAAAAATCCCAAAGTTGACTCTCTCAGAAAAGTTTTTTCAATACTGTGGCTAAACTATTAACATTTTTTTTTTGCACTCAATTAAAGCTATTGAATTTTTATACACATTTTCGGAACGTTTTTTTATACACAAGTATTTACATAGTTATCATGTACGAAATATCTACCAAACGCAATAGAATTGCCGCTGACGGCCGATCAGTCTCGCGCTAGCGCTTGTGGAGGCAGGACCTGTGTCAGTTTTTTTCGCAACTATTTCGTAATTATTATGCCAAATTACGTTGAAATCGCGCCACAGTATAATAATATCAGTAATGGGCAAAATGACGGTTACAAATTACAATACTTTGTTATGCTTAATTCAATTACTCTGTAACAGATTACTTGAGTAATTAATTACAATGAGTACTAGCAGTAACTAATTACTGATTAATGGAATTACACGTTAATCTAATTAATTGAGCAACTAACTCATTAATTCAATTAACGAACTCTCATAATTAACAACTCTGTCCTGTGAATTCGTCACGGCCCAAGGGGTGGATCGATTTTGATGCGGTTTTTTGATCGTAAGTCCATGTATCCATGATGGTACTTAGCTATACATTTTGAAGACCATCAGCTTAATTCCTGAGTGATGAAGGGATTTCACTAAAATTCCCATACGCGACTCATGGTAAATGTGGTGATCTTTTACTTTTTAAGCGTTTTCACGACATGTTAACCATCTACCTAATGCATTAAAATGTCTACGAATTACATGATAATTTTGCAATCCAACATGGCGGCCACGCCGTAATCACAAAATTTCATGATGGGTATCGTCTAAGGGGTTTTTTGGTATGCTGAGTACGAATCACGTGATAATTTTGCAATCCAATATGGCCGCCGCGCCGTAATCACAAAATTTCATGATGGGTATAGTTTAAGGGATTTTTTGGTATGCTGAGTACGAATTACGTGATAATTCTGCTATCCAATATGGCCGCCACGCCGTAATCACAAAATTTCATGATGGGTATCGTTTAAGGGGTTTTTTCGTATGCTGAGAACGAATCACGTGATAATTTTAGAATCCAATATGGCCGCCGCGCCGTTATCACAAAATTTAATGATGGGTATCGTTTAACCCTTAGAGCCCCTCGCGGCGGGGTTTTTTCGTATGCTGAGTACGAATCACGTGATAATTTTACAATCCAATATGGCCACCGCGCCGTTATCACAAAATTTAATGATGGGTATCGTTTAACCCTTAGAGCCCCTCGCGGCGGGGTTTTTTCGTATGCTGAGTACGAATCACGTGATAATTTTGCAATTCAAAATGGCCGCCACGCCGTAATCACAAAATTTCATGATGGGTATCGTTTAAGGGATTTTTAGTATGCTGAGTACGAATCACGTGATAATTTTGCAATCCAATATGGCCGCCGCGCCGTAATCACAAAATTTCATGATGGGTATAGTTGGGGTTTTTTGGTATGCTGAGTACGAATTACGCGATAATTCTGCAATCCAATATGGCCGCCGCGCCGTAATCACAAAATTTCATGATGGGTATCGTTTAAGGGGTTTTTTGCTATGCTGAGTACGAATCACGTGATAATTTTGCAATTCAAAATGGCCGCCACGCCGTAATCACAAAATTTCATGATGGGTATCGTTTAAGGGGTTTTTTAGTATGCTGAGTACGAATCACGTGATAATTTTGCAATCCAATATGATCGCTGCGCCATAATCACAAAATTTCATGATGGGTATCGTTTAAGGGGTTTTTGGTATACTGAGTACGAATCACGTACTAATGTTGCAATCCAATATGGCCGCCGTGCTGTAATCACAAAAATCTATGATGGATATCGTTTAAGGGGTTTTTCGCTATGCTGAGTACGAATCACGTGATAATTTTGCAATTCAAAATGGCCGCCACGCCGTAATCACAAAATTTCATGATGGGTATCGTTTAAGGGGTTTTTTAGTATGCTGAGTACGAATCACGTGATAATTTTGCAATCCAATATGGCCGCTGCGCCATAATCACAAAATTTCATGATGGGTATCGTTTAAGGGGTTTTTTGGTATACTGAGTACGAATCACGTACTAATTTTGCAATCCAATATGGCCCCCGCACCGTAATCACAAAATTTCATGATGGGTATCGATTAAGGGATTCTTTCGTATGCTAGGTACCAATTTAATGTAATTGGCCTTAATTTTACAATAAAAAACTTTTGTAATAGTATTTTCGCATTGTTAGGCCTAAACTTAATTAGCAAATCTTTTTAGTTTGCTACTGTTAATAGCTTAGGCGGCCAAATTGAATTCCAAAATTATCATGTTATTCGTACTCAGCATTCGAAAAAACCCATTAAACGATATCCATCACGAAATTATGTGTATACGGCGCGGTGGCCATTTTGGATTGCAAAATTATCATGTGATTCGTACTCAGCATACCAAAAAACCCCTTAAACGATAACCATCATGGACTTTTGCGATTAAGGCGCGGTGGCCATATTGGATTGCAAAATTAGTACGTGATTCGTACTCAGCATACCAAAAAACCCTATAAACGATACCCATCATGAAATTTTGTGATTACACCGCGGCGGTCATTTTGGATTGCAAAATTATCACGTGATTCGTACTCAGCATACGAAGAAACCCCTTAAACGATACCCATCATGAAATTTTGTGATTACGTCGCGGCGCCCATATTGGATTGTAAAATTTTCACGTGATTCGTACTCAGCATACCAAGAAACCCCTTAAACGATACCCAACATGAAATTTTGTGATTACGGCGCGGCGCCCATATTGGATTGCAAAATTAGTACGTGATTCGTACTCAGCATACCAAAAAACCCTTTAAATGATACCCAACATGAAATTTTGTGATTACACCGCGGCGGCCATTTTGGATTGCAAAATGATCACGTGATTCATACTTAGCATACCAACTTTAGAAAACTTTGGAAATTTTTATGACCAGTTATAATGTAATTTACATTTTTTACGCAACTGTAACCATCTAGCAAACTTACGCAACGGAAACTCTCAAAAGAAATGAAATATCCTAGTTTTCGAAAAATTTTTCTTTGCTGCTCAGCTCTTATTCGCCTTAGCGTGATGTTATATATTTTAGTATTTTTCAAAAATGGACATTCTGTTAAGGAACTTTTGAAATTCAACTAGCAGTCTCTTAGACTCTAGAGTTCAAACAACTAAACAAACAAACAAACTCTTTAGCTTAAAAATAACAGTATAATATATATAATTAACTCATTTATTTAGAGCGTTTCCGTGCTTCGGAAGGCACGTTAAGCCGTTGGTCCCGGTTGCCAGTAAAATGGCAGTCGTTAAGCTAAGTTGAAGGCTTTATTTCAACAGCAGGCAGTCACAATCTGCGCCTGTCCATTTAAACACGGCAATACGGCTCACCACCTATTACGTGGGACAAAGTATACAAAGGTGAAATGTGGGCATATATTATGCCTCTGCCATCCCTTCGGGGATAAAGGCGTGACCATATGTATGTATGTATGTATTTATTTAGGAAACTCGAATAAATCACTACACTTAATAAAGTTAGATGCATTTACTACGTCAAACAAAGTTAGCATGCTGTTTCTTTTTACTCTCCTGTATACTGTGGCATGAGAGTTGACTGCCGCTGCCGGCGCGCGGTGTGTCTTGCGCCCGGGGCGAGGGGAGCGCTAAATGCCTACTTGTGCGCAATAACCGCCCCTTAATGAAAACCTTATTATAAGGAATATTTCCTCGTTCCCTTCAGATCTGTTATATCGAGGTTGCACTGTATTTCGACCGTTTACAATCTCGCTGTTCCGTTGAATGTAATCAAAGATAATATTCAACGGAACAGCGAGTAGCGAGAACGTATTACATACAGACCGGCAACTTCCTGCCTCCCACTGAGTAAGTTTCCCCATCCCCCCACCAAAATTTAAGTGTCTATTGCCGTGTTAGTACTTGAGAGAGTGTCACTGCGTTGCATTACGTATTACTACCTACGTACTTTGGGCTATTGCTTTGGTTTAATTTGTGCTTAGCCGAGGGTAGGTTCCTGGGACATCCTTCCGAGGGCTTACCCGGGGCTCCCAACCATAGGCTGTTGGGCGTTACGTGAGGTTTTTTAGTCGGTAGGAGTCCGGCATAGCATCCATGAGGATTTTCCCCCACGTTAAGAAAAAAAAAGCCGAGGGTAGGTTTGCAAAAATAGTACCTACATACATGAGATTGCGTTCTGTTCCTTATTATTTTGTTTCCATAGCTAGTTACCTTAGTATACTAACACACACATTCAAGCTTGATTCAAGCATTCACATTACATGTATATTAATGTGGTTGAAAACGAACATTTTTGTATGGAGTTTCCGCCCTGTGATATAATTCAACATCTACATACCGTTGATATTAATTATGAGCGATTTCTCCTCCAAATCCAGGTAAGTAATACTGTTAAGGTCTCGCTTGTGGCCGAAAACACACGACGTGCGAAGAAAACCTTTCCTGTAACCCTGTAAAGATAAGTTTGATTAGTAAAAGTAAAATATACATAATAAAATACAGTATTCTTAGACTTAAAAAGTAGATTTTAAAACGTCGTCGAGCGGTGAGCAAAATATGTGTTAGTACGCGAAAAAGACCAGATAATCATTATGAATTGTACAAAACGTGTAAATTTAAAATTGTTTCAGAATTTACTTCTTAATCTATTATGAACGGATGCTACACCCCTGCCTACCCCTTACGTGTACGGAACTAACCTGGAAAGGAGTGAGCAGTACGACCCTGCCTGTAATGTTGTTCTCTGTGCGTCCTCTGTCCAGACTCCACGACGAGTTGATCATCAATAAGCCGTCTTCGTTGTACTGTTGACCAAAAGATTCATATTGAAAAGGACCCTATTTTGCAGTAAATACAACTAGGTAAAAAAAATGCACAGTCAATATGAAGTATATTACAACAAATTAAAGGAATCATAACAAATCATTAATATAATGCCATTTTAGGGAGCTTAATATGAAAAGAAACATTTCTCCGTATGACCGGGGGTCTGAGGACGGTGAGAGGGCCGCTCACCATCCTTACAGAAGCAGGCCCATGACGGCAGCGTGACGTGAGCAACTCACGCACGCCCCCCCTTAGAAGCGGGGTCACACCCGAAACCCCCCATAGACGCGGGATTGCACCCGAACCACCCCCTGGGCGAGGCCGCATTGGCGGCCGTAGGTCTGTTGGGAGTCACGGGACATCCTTTCTGAGGGCTTACCCGGGGCTCTCAACCATAGGCTGTTGGGCGTTACGTGAGGTTTTTTAGTCGGTAAGAGTCCGGCATAGCATCCTACGAGGATTTTCCCTCACGTTAAAAAAAAAAAAACATTTCTCCGTTAACCAGTGAGTGACCACTTTTTATCAGCTGTCCTGGGTACTAGTTTACCCTTTGGTGGTGTAAATAAAGCAAATAAACCTGCAGAAGTGTGGCCCCTTCGTCAATTAAGCAATAAGTTACATGATCATCAAGCTTCTCTCACATATTCATAAACTATAATAACAACCATATTTGAATGAAATTTCAAACAACAAATACAGCATTAAAATTTCTCATTCCGTTTGGGAGATTGCCATAAGCAACACAGGTGAGATCCACCTAAAACCATTTAAAAGTCGGGTTTAAAGAAAATGACTACTTACTTGAAAACTAAGCAGAGTATCAGCACTTTTCGTCCATACAACTCTATGCTTGGCAATCGCAGCGGCTCTAGGCAAAGTCGGTATGGTAGAATTGACAACCGCGTTGATTTCGCCGTAGAATTCGTTCGTCGTGAACAGATAGTCTGCCAGCAGATTGAATGCCAGTCGATCTTCCTGCCAGTTCATACTGCCGTTGATGGCTTGAAGATTGTCGTGGTAGCGCCACCTAGATGTGGAATATTAAGTAAAATATGTTGCGGAAGCTCGGGTGCTTCAAGTAAAGCGTGAAGAGGCACATAATATAGGTGCCAACTTGAGGACCACTGCTAACAGTCTTGTAACCTATGAGAGTCGCCTTCAATCGCTAGATATCTATACTCTGTAAAATATATGTTGATCTCTGTGACAGTTGTACAAACGTAAAAAAGAATAGACTTTATGTCAACGGCATAAAGCTTTTGTGGTTGAAATGCAGAGAGTGAGAAAACAGAGGTGCAAACTGTAAATAACAACTTTATGCCTTTGAAATAAAAGTCAATTTTGTTGACGATAATATAACTGTCACAAAGATCAAGCTATATTTTACAGAATATAGTCGCTATTTTGAAATGAATAGGCTCTGAAACTATCGAACCGATTTAAAAAATTCTATCACCAATAAACAGCTACACTAATACAACTACAGAGTAACACAAGCTATAATAACATCACGATACCATCAATAAGATAGCAGCAGTAATGAAAAAATGTTTCAAAAGGGAGAAATTTTTTAACATTGATCTAAATACGGTCAAGAATGGGGTAAATTGGTGTCGCGGAGTTCTTAGTGTGTTACAGTAGAAGCCGGGGAGTGTAGGGTAAATATATTGTAGGGACACTGCTGACGCATTAGTTTTATATACCGAGGCGCAAACACTCGCTGGGCGCAGCAGTCGTCTCCCAGCACGCTATGGGTTAGGTCCTATCATATTTCGTATTGTATTTTATTTAGTTATAGTGTAACTGGTACCAGGCTGCAATCATATATTTTATACATGAAGTCTCAGAATACTTATTCAGCTCAACCCGTCTCCAAACCCTACAATTGGTGACCTATGAAGAATCACCAAAATATTATAAAAAGGAAAGATTATTTGTTTGTTATTGATAAACTCTGAAACTACTGAGCCTAATTTAAAAAATCTTTCGCTATTAGATAGATAAATAAATACACAAAGGAGAGAAGCAAATTGGCATATTTCGACACATTATTGTATAAATGCAGTATCCATTGGTAAAACGCAATGGAACTCAAGGGGCGCGTCCGCAAAAGCTGCACTTAGTATTTTGGAAATATCTAAGAACTCACTTCATTGAATGACACTAAAATGGAGCCTTAAATTCTTAATAGATGAGACTACATTAACACCGTGTGCTTTTTACAAAATAATTATTTACATTAGAATAAACACCGCTCAAAGTTATTAAATATCATCGAAATAGCAGGAATAATCATATTGACAAAGGTAAATTTCGATGATTTTAAGAGGTTTTTTCGCAACTAAGTAATTATTTTGTAAAAAGCACACGGTGTTAATGTAGTCTCATGTATTAAGGTTCCATTTTAGTGTCATTTAATAAAGTGAGTTCTTGAATATTTCCAAAACCCTAAATGTCTTTTTGTGCATTTTGCGGACGCGCCCCTTAACACATGTTACAAACGAAGCCGGGAGGCACAACTAGTAGATAAAACATTCCAACTCACATAACATTAAAGCTAGTATCCTTCCAACCCGCGAAAGGCGTGTTCAAACTTGACAGCAACGCGTATACGGTCTCTTCGTGAGCTTCCGAGAACATCTTCACTCGCCAAAGGATATTCGCGTCGTTTGACCAGCCTAACCTTACATGGTATTGACAGAACCAATCTGGAAGGGAAACAGATATATGAAATTAAGACCCTCCTCTTAAGAGTCCATATGACGTCAAATAGACTATTACTTTGATCTAGATCTCAGGACTCGTGAGGTCTGCTGAATTAAAATTTGAACACAGCCAACTACAGTTCATGAACTAAAAACGCTCTAGGCTCGAAACATGATTACTGATAAAATCCTCGATACATTTTTGTGTTGAAAATACCTCGATTTTGTGAAATTTTAAGCTAGATCTCGTATGTTATAAGTTGTTTTTATAATATAAAATATTTATAAGAAAGACAATAGTAAAATCTTCATTTGCACTAGAGCATTTTTTTCATATTGGTTATAGTTTTTTTTATAATTAATTAATTTCGTTAAAAACGCACAAAAACCGATCGCATCTTTCTCTTTCTTGCACGCTAAAATGTGTATCTTCTATCTTCTTTTAACAATTTGGCGTCTGGTAGGCTCTTAAAATAAGTTTTTCAAGTGGAGCCCGAAAATGCACATCATTGGACTGCTAATTTGTGGACCTCTGTTAATAGTCTAATAGACTGTGAAAGTGGTCCCCAATTCGGTTCATTTTGGCGTGTTAAATACCTATAAAAACCGGCCAAGTGTGAGTCATACTCGCGTACAGAGGGTGCGTACAAAAAAAACGGCATAAGTCACGTTTTTTGTATGGGAGTCCACTTAATCCCTACTTTTTATCTGATTTTAGTATTTCTTGTCATAGCGGCAACAGATATAAATCATATGTGAAAAATTCAGCTCTCTAGCTATTACAGTTCCTGAAATTCAGCCTCATGACGGTCAAACAGACAGACAGACGGACGGCGAAGTCTCATGAATAGGATCCCAATTTTTACCCTTTGGGTACTGAACCCTAAAAATGGAAAAAGGAACTAAATACATAGCTTTTGCTTGCATCTCTAGTACTCTCTAACCTCTCAACAAGAATTCTCCATCTCCCGTTACCATCCTGCCCGGGTAGTACATCGCCACGTGGCCGGCGTGGTGCCAGGGTCCCTTGTTGTCCAGCTGGATGTCCACGCTGACCTTCTGTGATGGGTCGCGGTTCATGTCCCAGTTGAAGGCGGCGGAGAGGCGCTTCTGGGTTGCTTTCGCCCAGCGTTGGTATGATAAGTGGAGGTCTCGGAGTCTGTTGGATTTTTGTTACGTGTTAGCTATCTATACCTATATAAAAATGTTGTGTGGGTATATGTTCGCTTTTAAAACTCAAAATGTACTAAATCGATTGAGCTGAAAATTGGACACGATATACAACAGGATTCAGAGATGGTTTAGGCTACTTTATACACTTTTATCATCCCAGCAATAAGAATAAAACAGCTTTAAAAAGTGATTTTACCAACAGATGGCGCTGGTAGTTTTTTTTAAATATATTCTGCCAGCTACAGAACAAAATTCTATATACAACCTACTTAGAAGGTACCTACTAGATTGCTGTTTTTTAAAAGAAGTTTGATTGCGTCCTCCTTGCATTCAGAATAATAAAAGGGAGTACTAACTTAAAAAAGAGGTCACATATGTTTTGCATGTTATTTTTGAAGTGAGTTCTGGCGCGTTAGGGAAATAATAACAGAGTAAATTTATTTTTTTGAAGGGTGTGCACGACGAAGTTTTAAAAACTGAACATTGAAAAGAGAATAGGTTTTTTACAAGTGAAACTTCTATTGATTCGGGTGTTAATTGGATTAGCTGAAAGATTTATTATTTTAGTTACGGCTCAAAATATTTTTTATTGAAATGTACCTCGTATCCTTGGGTTTGTTACTCATTTCTCATAGGCACATGAAACCACCATAAAAAAGTCAGAGGGAAGCGTGGCAGGGATCCGCTAGTTATGTATAGATTTCAGCTTCACAATGCCCAAACTTTATTCCGTAGTACTTATGTGTGTATAAGGGTACGTATCATAATATATAATTTCAAAATACATTTGGTTGGAATATATAAACTTAAAATACCGAAAATCAAAATATATAATGCATCAAAATATATAAAGTTATTTGACATAAGTTCTAAATTTCTAAGACTCGTTTAAAATACTCACTGATCAAAATGTATGTCCATAATAACATTGGTATTATTGCTCAGGTCTGCGTCCAGATTGACGCTGTACGCTTTCCCGCTGATATCCAGTTCTACGTAGGTAGTGAAGTTTTGTTCAGACAGCAAGATGTATCGAATCAATGTACGGTATTTATCTTCATTGTATTCACCCTGAAAAGAAAATGTAATAGGTTTTTGTTAGCACGGAGTACTGAGAAAATCTTAGTAATATTATAAATTAGCTGATGCTCGATGTTTGCTTCCCTTTCCCGCTTCTCATGGGAACATATTCCGGGGATAAATGTAGCCTATGTGTTATTCCAGCCTATAATCTGCCCCGGTTCCAAATTTCAGCCCGATCCGTTGAGCCGTTAGAACGTGATTGAGTAACAAACATCCAAACATCTTCACAAACTTTCACATTTATAATATTAGTAGGAAGTAGGATTCCAAAGTTTGTGAGTGTGAATGTCACCATGTCTTTTACTCTTCCGCGCTCTAATCGGTGAGCTAGGATATAGCTAAAATTTGGTACATATATAGGGTGTAACAAAATTACCTCTCCAAATTTCGTGAGATGACTTGGCATCGGAAATCAAATACAAATATTTAATAAAAAAGGGGGGTAATTTTTTTCATTTTTTTTTATTTTTTTTTGTCGCACATTAAGAATTCATTTTTTACCGCGGCAATTCGAGGTAACATGGTCGCCGTGGCAAAACAAACACAGAGCACCCGTCTGGCTGTCGTTGTCGCTTTCTACTGCCGCTCGGTAGCGATAGAAAGGGTTAAAAAGGGAATTTATAGGACCTTTAAAACGGCTTTACGGTTAAAGTATTCATGTGACTTTTTTTTCTTCATTTTTGTAATGTTTCTTGACTGATGCCACGTCACGTGACGAAATTTGGAGAGGTAATTTTGTTACACCCAGTATAGATTACAGTCTGAAATAATTCATTGGCTACTATTTAACCGACTTCAAATGGGAGGAGGTTCCAAACTGCAGCGCTATGCAATAACTTATTGACTCCAGTATGGGCTGCTTGAAAATTGCCAAGAGCGGCTTGTCACAACCTGCACCTGTCCATTTCAACACGGCAACAGGCTCACCGTCTATTTAGTGGAGACGAACTAATGGTGAAATGTGGAGGTTTATTGACATTACTCTGCCTACCCCTTCGAGAATGTAGAGAATAAAGGCTTGACTATATGTATGTATGTATGTATTACCTGTCCAATAAAAGTGATCTGTCTGTTGTCTTGCGTGAACCTCGCGTCCATAGCGATGTTCTTGAAGTGACTGCTGCTGATCAATGCCTTTAATCTGTGGAGGGGATGACACAAGTGTTTATATACATAGAAAAAATAACTATTGCCCTATAAACCTCGCACCAACTCAGTAATGCTAAATGGGGTTGAATGTGGACAATGAATTATAGACAGAAAAGTTTAACTTTATGAAGGTAATGTTTATTTATTTAAACTTTTTAGGGTTCTGTACCCAACAGTGGCGTAGGCTCCATAGAAGCCGATTCCCGCTGGCTTCCCCTTCAGAACTGACAGCAAGGTGAAGTTACATCATTACTAAATCTCGGTCAGAAGATAAGATGATAAAATTTTCTTCTCAACGAAAAACCCCTGCTGCAAAATACATAGCAATGTGCAATATTGTGCATCGCTCAGTTCAGTCAAAGTTCAGTGAACTCAAAAAAAAACACAATCATGGAATATGAGAAATAAGCCGGATTGCTGAATATTTGCGTCCCTTTCGTTAATAATACGCAAATGTCGGTTTCTCTCTCTACGTTCCGAGTGTTTCGAAAGATTATACTTGCGAATCTCCATCGTTCGGCCAGCGATCGGGCCTCGTTCTAAATCCACTCGGAAATAGCTTAATACGAGACGGAGAAAAATCGTCAATAATAAAGTAAAGTCAATAAACGTACTAAAATTTACTGTTGACGAAATAAAATCACTCATAGAGTCTAATTATACGTATTTTCATACAACATAATTATATAATGATATTTACGACGCAATCATTTGGAATTTTCAATAACTAAATAAAATTAATGAACTAAGTACGCTCGTCGAACATTCTTTATGCACACTAGCGCCGCTTTCGAATATTTTGAACTTTTATTTACTACTTTATATTTTCTCTAAACAATGCAGCAGTGCACTCCCAGAATTATTGAATAATTAGTTTGTTGGTCGTTTTTTTGCTGTTTATTGGTTAATTATAATTAGTTAGTGATAAATAGCATGGTGTATTGGTGAGTGGAATAGTGCGTGCAGTACTGTATAAGTATATAAGCTGTAAATAGATAAGTAATTACGTATAGTTTACATTTTGCTTGGTTTTAATACCTACTAAGAATCTAGTTTGTTCGTATGCGTAATGGCGGCGTTAATACATATAGATTGTTGTTTAACAGATTTTTTGTTATCTGAGGAAACATCCTTTACTAAATTAAGTTTTGAGAATAAAAAATATGTAATTCGTTTAGGCCCTTCTCGCCCAATTGTGACTGTAGATTATAAAAGAAAAGACTGCTCCTATAAACATTTTCATAGTTCGTTTTATGATAAATATACTTGGATGACAGGTTCTTGTAAACTCAATAAACTTTACTGTTTCCAATGTTAATTATTTTCCGATTCTAGTAGCGTTTGGAGTCGTACAGGGTTTACGGACATCAATAATATAGGAAATTCGACGAAAAAACATGTTCTGACTGAAAAACACATTCGTAGTTGTTTAAGCTTTCATGACTTTGGCAATAGCAGAATTGAGACATTTATGAATAATAATTTTGAAGTACACAATAGGAAGGTTGATCGCAATCGTCATCTATTAAGACGTTTCATAGATACTGTAGTTTTGTTAGGTAAACAGGAATTAGCGTTTCGCGGCCACGATGAGAGCTCCGGGTCGAATAACCGCGGTAATTATATTGAAATATTGCAATATTTAAGTGCGTATGATGCTGTATTGGAGTCACATTTGGAACAATGTTCTTCAATGCATAATAACCCCGTGTTTTCTGGACATCTACATGTACCTATGTAAGATTTTTTTTACTAGCTTCCGGTTCAGGTATACCCGAAGGGGGTAGGCAGAGGCATATTATATGCCCACATTTCACCTTTTTATAATTTGTCCCACGTAATACGTTGTGAGCCGTATTGCCGTGTTTAAATGGACAGGCGCAGGTTGTGATGCCTGCTGTTGAAATAAAGCCTTCAACTTGGTTTAACGACTGCCATTTTACTGGCAACCGGGACCAACGGCTTAACGTGCCTTCCAAAGCACGGAAACGCTCAAATAAATGTCACAAAGTGATCACATGTATGGTCACCCATCCATGGACCGGCCATAGTGAAAGTTGCTTACTGCAGTGATCGTTTACAGAACACTGAGTCCGCGGGGCCACGAGCGCTACTAGCTTCCCTTTTGAAAATAACCAGCCCTCGCCACTGGTACCCAAAGGGTAAAAAAAAATAATTTAACAGTTGTCTAGATTGAATAACATTACCTTATTTGGGCTAAAATAATATTTCAAAATATAAAAAATAATAGGTGTAAAACCTTCATACCTGTGCGAGGCCATGTTGGTCTTAGACTGATCTTGGTATAACGCATCAACGTTGAAGTCTACGCCCGTGAACCATACGCCAAAAGCATTCACCTACGAGCAGAAAACCCATTAAAATATTTAAATTATACAAGAGAGGAATCCAAGTTATAAATCTCATTACATAATTATTCCGTTTAAGTAGGAAACCATTGCGCCGGGTCCAAGAATTGACACCTTTTAACTTTAAAATAATGGAAAAAAAAAAATATTCAAAATAGGATAAAAAAAAATGTGCGTGTAGCCTCTACGCGCGATTGAAGTAAAACATCTTTGCCATTGACGGCATCAAATGATAAAATTATTTATCATTCATTCGAATTTTGAATAGAGGAAACTACGTTTCCGCTATTCAAAATTCAAATAGCGTTACTTCCGTTACAAAAAAAAATCTGAGCTACTGCCTAGGTCGCGCCTAAAGAAGTTTAATTACAAAAACTACAGGTAGGTGTACATTCAACTGCACTAAGAAAATTTAAAGTAACCCAGTCGCAATATGATTTGACCGAGAAGAAAACAAATATTGATAAATAAGTAAGTTAATTTTCAATTTCATACGAAAATATTTATACAAAACTAAAAAATAAGCTTCTAGCTTCTCTAAAGGGCTCGCATAGTTTTGGGCTTCGAAGTAGAAGATTGGATGCAAGTGGTAATTTATGCTAGAAATAGATCAAAACCATTAACGTCGAGTATGCTTATTATGTCATCTTACCTGAAACTCATTAGTTTGTTTCTCATGAACCTTCGTCTTGATGCTACAAGGATGTAAAGTAGGTAAAGTCATGTTCAGTTCCGCGTCCAAATACAGCTGGGTTCCCGGCGGGAAGTATAGGTATCCAGATACGAGGATTTCCCGGGATTTAGGGTTGAAGTTTAGAGATGCCAGAGCTGTGTATTTAGGTCCAATCTGTAAGGGAAATATACATGTTTTAATGCATCTAACTTAACGCGGCCTGGATTTAGGTAGGGAATAGTAGATTGTATAATAAGGGAGCAAAATAGTATTTTGACGGTGAGGGCGCTACTTTGAATCACGAGCGAAGCGAAGGATTTTAGAATAGAGTCCCGAGCTTAGCGAGGGATTCTAAAGTAGAATCCTGAGCGCAGTGAGAGATTCAAAGTACACCGCCCGAGGGAAAAATAATTCTTGTTACATATTGATAATATAACTGATATTATAAAGGGGAAAGATTTGTTTTTTTGTTTGTTTGTTTGTAACGAATAGGCTCCGGAACTACTAAACCGATTTGAACAATTCTTTCACTGTTGGGAAGCTACACTTTTTGCGGTGAACATAGGATTATTCCCGTATTCCCACGCGAACGGGAACTACGCGGGTGAAACCGCGTGACGGCCTCTAGTACCAAATATAATAGTACTAGCTGTTCCCCGCGGCTTTGACCGCGTAGAAGTCGTTATCGCGTAAAATCATGTTCTTTCAATCTATGTCCTTCCCAGAGCCTCGAACTATTCCTGTACCAAATTTCATCTCAATCGCTCTAGCCGTTTAGGCGTAAAAGCGTAACAGACAGACAGATAGTCAGACAGACAGACAGACAGAGTTACTTTCGCATTTTTAAATATTAGTACGGTTTACATACAGATAGGCAAATCCCTGCCTCTCACTGAGCAAGATTCTCCACCCCGCCACAGCTATCAAATAGTTGGAGGGTATTTTTAAATGTTTGCTTAGCCTTATTGGTAGCTCTGTACAAACATTACGAGTTTTTAGTGTAGGTGACAGAATCGAAAACGAATCATTTGTATGAAGTTTCCGCCCTGTATAATACTCTGTTAAAATTAGGTTGATAATTTTGTCTGCTCACGCCTATGAAGTATCGGATTTGTTTATGTCAAGTATACTTCAAAAAATTATCGTAGCACATAGACGAGTACCGCCCACTTATTGTAGTTAAGCGTCTTCCAACAATACCGCAGAATCGATCATAGACAAATAATTCGAATAAATCGAAATTAAGTATATTCATTTAAATGCAAGTAAAGTTAATAAGTAGGTATCTACAATATTTATTTGTAATATGATTAGCTAAGTATAATACAAACAATAATAATGCAATTATATTAACCTAATTACCTAAAATAATAAAAACGGTTTTTTTGTAACTATCGATCGATTTAAAATTTTACGCAATCGATAATCGAATAGATTCATTATTCGATTGGACGCTATGGGGTGCCCTACTAAGAGCTGTCAAAATTATCATCCCAATTTTAACAGAGTATTCCGTATACTCACCCCTTCAAACTGAAACTTCATATCAATAAGCCTTGGTCTATGCAGTGTTAATCTCGTGTCTAACTTCACACCGCTCAGCCGCTCGGCCTCCATAAAGCCGAAAGTGAACGATGGGTCCAATTTGGTCTCACGAGATGACGACACGTTGAAGCCTATGTCCACGTGGCTTTGGGTTTTCTGAAATGAGAACAATTTGATGAAGTTTTTGAGTTTGAAAAACGTAGTATGAGAAACGCACATTTAATGGAGTTCAGAGGTTAAAAGATTCAGTGCGAATTGTTCCATTACAAAATATTTTTGGACATTGTCACGCAATGTCATCTAGTCCAAATTAAGCTTGATAATTAACTTGGGCTATGAGCTAATATAAGCTTGTGCTATGGGATCTAGACAACTGATTGACGACATTTTTAATTACATACATATTTTTACTATACATAGAGAACACTCAAATTCCGAAACAAAGTCGGTACTTAACAAAAATATTTGTTATCGACCCGGGAATCGAACCCAGGACCTCAGCACGGCAGTTAGTTACCTTACTACCGAAGCAGTATCTGAAGAGAGATTGACGATAGATTTGAAAATTAATCTCATAAAGAAGTCTTACAAGAATGAAATTTATAAAAAAAATAATTTAAATTTAATTAAATTTTCTTTAAATAATACATATGTATGTATTTACAAATAGGTATAGAAGTATGTCTATCAGTCGTCTAGATCCCATAGCTTAATTTGAGCTAGATGATTTTCCACGAAAATGAAAGACAATAAAGTTATATACTTACAACATTCTTCAATATCGCGTAGAAATTATACACAGGGTAGGCAGTAAACACCATAGACACATCAGCATACAACTCGTGCTTATAACCGCTGGACTTTTCGCTATAAATCCCTTCTATATCGATAGATTGTTTTGAACTTTTGTAAAACTGGTAATCAAAATGTAGTTTAGTCCCATGGGTTGGTCCGTTGATGGTGTAGTAGCCTGTGAGGTGGCTTGCGAGCTGTTTCGTTTGGAATTCGATTTCCACGTCACTTTGAGTGACGCTACTTTTGGTTTTCACTTTTATTGTTCCTGAAAAAGATGTATTTTAAATTAGTATGAAGTGTCTGTTGTAAATAAAATTTATGTCCCACTGTCAATAGTCGTGTGGACGATGACAGTGACTCTCAATTATCACCATGGATTACCAAAAGGAAGGGCAACGTGATTTTGTGAGCTGTATTTTGAAAAAAAAATTATCTTGGTACTGAAAATTCTATAGACTCCAAAATGAAAGCTCAATACGCAATCACGACGACAGCATTAATGATAAAAACTAGCTAAAAAACAGCTAAAAATGACGTGCGTGAACACACCATTATGATAATGGGCCGTTGCACCTCTGCTAATTGACCTAAACAATATCACGTATCAAGTTTAGAAGCTACGCGTGTAGGAGAACAGAAGAAAGTTGGAGGAATGAGGGTCATTCAATGAATATAACTACAAACTCACCCGACAACGCAGCAATCCGTTCGTTATCGACAATCCAGTAAGCGTGCGGTATCCACACATACCCGTACTGTATATCGTGTCTTGTCAACGAAATTACAGTATCGAACTGCTTCTGTCCATCCGTCTGTCTAGATAGAGACGACTACAGTTCTAATGGCTACAATAACTATTATAACTACAAACTCACCGGACAAAGCAGCAATCCGTTCGTTATCGACGATCCAGTAAGCGTGCGGTATCCACACATACCCGTACTGTATATCGTGTTTTGTCAACGACATTACAGTATCGAACTGCTTCCTTCCATCCACGTCTAGATAGGGACGACTACAGCTATAATGGTTACAATAACTATTATAACTACAAACTCACCCGACAAAGCGGCAATCCGTTCGTTATCAACAATCCAGTAAGCGTGCGGTATCCACACATACCCGTACTGTATATCGTGTCTTTTCAACGACATTACAGTATCAAACTGCTTCCTTCCATCCACGTCTAGATAGGGACGACTACAGCTATAATGGTTACAATAACTATTATGACTACAAACTCACCGGACAAAGCAGCAATCCGTTCGTTATCGACGATCCAGTAAGCGTGCGGTATCCACACATACCCGTACTGTATATCGTGTCTTTTCAACGACATTACAGTATCAAACTGTTTCCTTCCGTCCACGTCTAGACTAGCCGATAGAGATTTGTCGTATGGCATGTTTCGGTACATGGCTTTTGCTTCGAGTTTACTCTTTTCGGATTGTAAGACGAGGAGCGCTGAGCTAGTGGTGTTTGATATTGATAGGACTGCGTTTATCATTCTTGTGTCCTGAAAATGAAGTATTTGAGTTAAGTTTTCAGGTATATATAGTTTTACTGGTGAAGGTTTTACAACGTAGTGTACAGGAAACGCATATAAATATCCGTTTTTTTAAATTTATCAAACCGGTCATAAATTATTGCTTCTACATTTACTGCCAGATATGGAATCCAATAAGTAGAGCTGGTAAGAAAAGAGCCGGGCAATAAAAATTTACAGAAGCTCAAAAATTACATTAGTTTTTATAAATACAATAATTATGCATACATATAGGCAGAGGCATAGTATACGCCCACGTAATAGGTGGTGAGCCTATTGCCGTGTTGAAATGGACAGGCGCAGGTCGCCGCGACCCGCAATTGAAAATGTTCAAACTATAATAAGGCCTTCAATTTGGCTTAACGATTGTAATTTTATTGACAACCAGATTTCATTTCGAGTGTTCCTTCTCAGCGCGATGGATTTTTTTGCGTTCCCTTAGTCGCCTCTTACGACACCCTCGGGATGTATTGGGGTGGCGACATTTTGTACTCTTACCCGTTGCAACACGGGACTCCGTCGCCACACGGGGCATAGTTTTAGCCCCTCTCTATAAAATAGAGTGCAGAGGGGCTTATGTCCAGATTTTTCTGTAGTCTGTGACTCTGTTGCATTAAACTTATAACTTCAAAACCACGGACTTACAATACTGAAATTTTGCAGACAGTAATAGTTGGTCATTTTGAGAGAGTTTACAACATTTCAAAAATAAAAATATTTCAAAAGACGTTGGAGAAGGAAGTCTGGTGAGACCAATCTCACAGCTTCTTGTTCTAAATATAATAATTATGTAGGACTAAAATAGAGCACAAGTGTGGCAAATGGCTTCAGGTGTTGCAAATGTCCATATGGTACGATGATTCCAGGTCTACCGCCTTAGTAGTACCCACACTCCCAGTACTTTTTCTATGACTTAGTAAGAACAGAAGGTGGAAGCGCTCGTGGCCCCGCGGATTCAGTATTCTGTAAACGATCGCTGCAGTAAGCAACTTTCACTATGGCCGGTCCATGGATGGGTGACCATCCATGTGATCACTTTGTGACATTTATTTGAGCGTTTCCGTGCTTCGGAAGGCACGTTAAGCCGTTGGTCCCGGTTGCCAGTAAAATGGCAGTCGTTAAGCCAAGTTGAAAGCTTTATTTCAACAGCAGGCAGTCACAACCTGCGCCTGTCCATTTAAACACGGCAATACGGCTCACCACCTATTACGTGGGACAAATTATACAAAGGTGAAATTTGGGCATATAATATGCCTCTGCCTACCCCTTCGGGGATAAAGGCGTGACCATATGTATGTATGTACTAAGAACAGAAAAATAGGTATTACTCACTTTGCTATCCGGCGTATCAAAAGAGAAACTAACAACATTGGCAGTTTCATTCTTATCCAATTTGTATTGGAAGGCGTATGTGTTAGCTGTGGGGTCCGCTTTCTCTAAAGACAGAATATATTTGGCAGGTCCGCTCATTAAGAAGTAGGGGGCGTTGTGTAGATTCGTCATGTTCGGGAACTGGAAATTGAAATATATTAAGTACGCCTATGAAGATTTAGCACATAATTGTACATACACCTGCCCTCTAGCAGATTCAACGAGTGCTACAGAAAGTGTCAAAATGCGAGTAGGACTCGCGCACAGGAGGTTCGGTACCAAAAATCACGTTTGTTGTATGGCAGCCTCTTTAATGCCCACTTTTTTTATGATATTAGTTTTTGTTATTATAGCAGCAACAGAAATACATCATCTGTGAAAATTTCAGCTTTTTAGCTATCAAGGTTCCTGAGAAACAGCCTCGTGGTGGACAGACATATAGACAGACAGACAGTCAGACAGACAGAAAGACAGACAGACAGACAGACAGACAGACAGACAGACAGACAGACAGACAGACAGACAGACAGTCAGACAGACAGACAGTCACACTCTAGGGTCTCGTTTTCACCCGTTGAATACGGAACCCTAAAACACAAAAAAAGCCGCAGATACATACCTGATAAGAGGCGCACACTTTGATACCAATGGCTTTATCGAAGGTACTCCAACTGCAGGTATTCTGTTCAATCCTGTTCTGGTTCAATCCTTGTTGCTGCTTCTCTTTGTCGCCGTGCAGGATTATCAGCTCTGACCTGATTGATGGGTGAGGATGGTTAGTTTTTTGGCTAGTAAGTACATTTATAATAGTCGGTAAAATTGGGTATATAGTATACTATGAAGTAATTTTTATAATACTAAAATGCCAAACAAGCATACGGCCCACCTGATGTAAACTGATCGGTGGTCTATGAATGTTTGCAATAGGTGCTACACTCGCACTGCCAACCCTGGAAAAATCCTTCTAAGACCCTATTTAAAGAACCCTTACTAAGTAGGTAGACGTTCTGGAAAACCGAGAGAGGTCTTTACTAATAGAACCAGAATAGCTCTAAAATGGATCTTCTTTATGACCTTATAGAAGTATCCTAAGATGGTGACGTTACTTTAGTGTTTCACGCACGCCTCTAAGAGGAACTTTACCTGAACCTTTTAAGAAGCAGGATCAAACTCTAACCCAGATTTGAAATCGAGGTAGTATCTACGCCCTGGAGTGATCCTTCCGAGAGCTTACATGCTACGTATGGCACTAGACAGTTGGGAGTATAAGAATGTGTGCTTCGTATAAGGCTAACGTCGCTGCTATGTCACGCAGTGGGTAACACTCACTTGGCGGCGAAGATCTCCTGTTTATCTATCGGTAGCGACAGCTGCAGTCGTACGAGCGCCAGCCCGCGCACGCTCAGCTTGGCCTCGACCGCCGTGGCCGTGTAGAGACGCCAGTTGACGCTAATGTGTGCTCTACGTCACACAGTGGGTAACACTCACTTGGCGGCGAAGATCTCCTGTTTATCTATCGGTAGCGACAGCTGCAGTCGTACGAGCGCCAGGCCACGCACGCTCAGCTTGGCCTCGACCGCGGTGCCGTGTAGAGGCGCCAGTTGACGCTAATGTGTGCTCTATGTCACACAGTGTGTGACACACTATGTGATTGTTGACGCAAGGATGAGAAAGAAAGTACTAGACACTCGAGCCTACCGCGGTGCTGGGATTGACACAGACCACTTCTTGGTTGTCAGCCGAGTAAGAGGTCTGTTTCAGCGGTGGAGGCACCGTGTGCGTGAACCTGTTAGTGTACTAGAACGCATAAAAGTTGAGAATTTGCAAGAGATAGGTATAAAAGAGGAATTTGTGAGCAAACTAAGCAAAAAGTTTGATAATTTAGATGAAGTATGTGAGATTGAAGAATTATGGAAGCCGATTAAGGAAGGACTCGTGGAAGTTGCGATTGAACTGTGTGGTGTGAGCAAGAGAAGCCAAGGATGTAAGTTAAAAAGAATGACCGCGGAAGTTCTGAAAGCGTTGTCTGATAAGAAGAAAGCATGGTTGGACTTGCTGGCTACAAAGGCCAATCAAAGAATGCAGAAGGCAACAGATGAGGATGTACGAATGGCCAACGATGAGTATAAAAGGTATAAGCGTGTGGCAAAAGAGGTGTTAGTAAGAAAGAAGGAGAATGATAGAGATGAATTTGATAAAAGGTTATCTGGTGACTTCCAACAGAATATAAAATTCTTTTGGAAGTCCATAAAAGCGGTGAGGAGTCAACAGACCACATCACCGCTTAATAAGATCAGAAACCAGGATGGAAGTTTTGTGGGAGGAGAAGAGTGTGTGCTAAAAATATGGAAGGAGTATTTTGAAAGTCTATTTGATAAAGAGGATACGCAAGTGCAAACTCATTTTTGTGAAATGAATGAAATTGGTAATGAAAACGACATTAGCATGGAAGAAATAGTGGAAGCATTAAATAGTATGAAACTAGGCAAGGCTGCTGGGATTGACAGGGTTTCCGTTGAGATGCTGAAAGCAGGACGTGGCGTGGTGATTGACCAGCTGTACCGCCTTTTTAATCTGTGCTGGAGGAATGGCAGCGTACCAAAAGAATGGTCCAAAGCGGTCATTGTGCCGCTGTACAAAGGAAAAGGGTCGCAGCAAGAGTGCAAAAATTACCGCGGCATAAGCCTGCTCAGCATCGTCGGTAAACTGTATGCGAAAGTGTTGATAAAAAGAGTGATGAATGAAAGTGAAGGAAAAATGTGGGATGTTCAAGCAGGATTTATGAAAGGAAGGGGATGCACGGATCAGGTCTTCTCCTTACGATGCATAGCAGAAAAAGTTTTGGCGAAAAGCCAAAAGGTATATTGCGTATTCGTAGATCTGGAGAAGGCCTATGACAAAGTGGTGAGGAATGAACTATGGTCAACATTGTCTTTGTACGGGGTGAGCAGCAGCTTGATACGAGCACTGAAATCTCTTTATGAGGGCTCAGGATCAACGGAGCTTGCACGGACTTCTTTAATATAGAAAGGGGTGTGAGACAGGGTTGTGTAGCGTCACCGTGGCTGTTTAACCTGTACATGGAGAGTTGTTTGAAAGAATTGCAAGAGAGTGCGTGTGGTATAAAACTGAACGAGCTGACCATCAAATGCCTCCTATATGCTGACGATCAGGTGATCTTAGCTGCATCGGCGGAGGAATTGCAGTTGATGGTTAATATTATGCATGAGGCGCTGAAAGGTAGAGGAATGAAAGTGAATGTAAGTAAGACTAAAGTAATGGTTTTTGAAAGAGAGGAATGTATGACGAATTGCCCTATTATTATCGAAGGGCAAAGAGTGGAACAGGTGAAAGAATTTGTATACCTGGGTTCAAAATTTACGAGGGATGGAAAGTGTGACCAGGATATTGAGAGAAGAGTTTTGGCAGGAAATCAAGTGAATGGGGCGATGCATACCTTTATGAGCAGTCAAAACGTGTCTAAGAAGGCAAGAGTGGCTGTGCATAGGGGTGTGCTTATCCCCACACTTATGTATGGTAGTGAAAGTTGGGTGTGGCAGAAGAAGCATGAAAGTAAAATTAATGCAGTGGAAATGAGAAGTCTGCGAAGTATAGCTGGAGTGAAATTGATGGACAAAGAAAGGAATAGCGTGATTAGAAAACAATGTGGTATAACTGAAGATGTAGTGACAAAGATAGAAAAAGGGATGCTTAGATGGTTTGGACATGTTGAGAGGATGGATGAAAATAGACTGACTAAACAGATCTATAAGGCGATAATGAATGGGCAAGCTGGTAGGGGTCATCCTCGGCGTACGCATGGTAACCAAATTGATGACCTGCTGGAAAAAGGCCAGGTCAAGAGTACCCTTAACCGGCGAGCGTGTATGAAAGCACTTATGAAAGTAGAAGAAGCGAAAGTGGTATGCCAGGATCGTAGCAAGTGGAAAGCCATAGTCTCTGCCTACCCCGATGGGAAACAGGCGTGATGATATGTATGTATGTATGTCACACAGTGGGTAACACTCACTTGGCGGCGAAGATCTCCTGTTTATCTATCGGTAGCGACAGCTGCAGTCGTACGAGCGCCAGGCCACGCACGCTCAGCTTGGCCTCGACCGCGGTGCCGTGTAGAGACGCCAGTTGACGCTCATGTGTGCTCTATGTCACACAGTGGGTAGCACTCACTTGGCGGCGAAGATCTCCTGTTTATCTATCGGTAGCGACAGCTGCAGTCGTACAAGCGCCAGGCCACGCACGCTCAGCTTGGCCTCGACCGCCGTGGCCGTGTAGAGGCGCCAGTTGACGCGAATAGCACTTGCTGAAAGTCCGCCTGCGTCTACGCTCATTGTTGCTGCTATGTTTACTGCCACGCTGTGGAACCAAGAAAAGGCTAGGTGTTGATACGGAGAGTTCGTCGTCTATAAAGCTTTCAACTAAATTTAACGGCTACCGCGATGCTTTCAATCAAAACCAATAGATTAGCGCATCACGAAGTACGGAAACGCTTATACACGGAAATGGCATAAACGATCAACCATTCCATGACAAAGCGTATTTTAATCAAAGACTTCTATATAAACTGAGGTAGACATGCCGTACTCTAACAAACGAGATTTCAAAAGTAATCCCCAAACACACACATTGCTAAGACTACACTCACTTATAAATAATATTTACGTAATTGTCACCACAATAACAATATACGAAAAGAACAAAAGTAAAAGAGAAGGCGTATGGACTCCGATTGCAAGCCAGGTTCTCTCGAAGTTTTGACTCACTACAGTGCGAGCAACGCTGCTTATTAGCTCAGTTTATAGGTTTCAAAAATCGGTGCGTAGGGCATGTCTACCTCAGTTTTATAGAAGTCTTTGATTTTAATATGAAAAATGATCGTTTACAGTCAACAAGCGGGATCAAAAGCTCTTTATTGGTTTTACGGTTGATACGATTTGTATTGTCCAGCAATCTTATGGAAATGGCAAATAGCGATGGCTTCAAATTACTACAAGGCATTGTTAATATAGAACCACAAAAATCAATTATTATTAAACAATTGAAAAAGAACTTTTCTATCTGAAAACCTGTGAAAAATAGACTCGTTGATAACAAATATTCACACTATCGTCTTTCCTTGTTGTTCTGATTGCATAAGTTGAGTTTTCATTGAAATTTTCAACATCATTTCCTTTAATTATGTACAGATACTATCGAATCATGTAATTATAAGAATGCTTAATTATAAGAAAAGTCGAGACACAAAAAATTGTTTATTGACTACTGGGTTATAGTACACGTAAAGTTATCAGATAAACTATTCACAAATAGGTACTTAATCTAATCTTACCTTGGTCTCAACTTCCCTTCAAAGTCCAAATTCCCAGTTTGCGTAAACTTGTCGCTGACGGTGCCCGACATCTTGGTGTTGACGTAGCTGGTGCCCATGAGGTTCATGTTCATGGGCAGGCCGCACCCGGTGGGCACTGAGAACGTCGTGTCGAGGAACAGGGACGCTTTGTTGTACGATATTTCCTGGGTAGACGAGTGAGACATAAGTGTGATAATGGAAAATAAATGTTATTTTTTTTATAGTTAGCTCGCCAAAATGGTGTCCGTCCGTCTGATGGAAAGTCACTAAAAACATGGTCCTAAAGTTGGTGGCCCTAGATGTGCCATTTCACGCTCTGCTTAAAAAAACCTGGGGTGGTAAGAGGAGGGAAACACGCGCGCTGGCTGAAAATTTAAATTTTTTATAGTTGAACAGAGAAACTGTCTTTTGAATTGATTAGTTTTGCCGAAGTAGGATCCCTTTTTCAAAATGTATTCAACCGGATGACCTTGAATTTGACACAGTTAAAGTGTATATGGTTCTCCATTATAAACTCTAACTTTGTCAAACACTAGTCGCTGACGGTGCCCGACATCTTGGTGTTGACATAGCTGGTGCCCATGAGGTTCATGTTCATGGGCAGGCCGCACCCGGTGGGCACTGAGAACGTCGTGTCGAGGAACAGGGACGCTTTGTTGTACGATATTTCCTGGGTAGACGAGTGTCATTTAAGTATGGTGTATGGAAAAATTACGTTATTATCTATGTTGAGGTAGCCAAAGTAGTGACCGACCGAAGTTTCGGTTTTGGTTTCAGTTTCGGCCAGTTTCGGCCAAAAAATCGAGTTTCGGCCGCGGTTTCGGCCAAAATGGGCCGAAACTTTCGGCCGGGCCGAAACACACGTTTTCATGAATTTTGAGTGCCTGGCTCTGCTTGAGACGTGGTTGGGGTCAGCCCAATCAGTTAATATGTTACTAACCGAAGATTTACAGATTTACAAAGGACTGCCAATCAATAGTTATAATAATACAATTTTTACGGAATCCTAAAAAGGTGATCTAGGACATTACATAACCCTAAGCCTTTGTTGTCGGTTCCGTTGACTTCGTTGGTCGTCTGTCTGTCTGTTAGCAGGCTGTAACTCATGCACCGTCATAGTTAGACAGTTAAAATTTATACAGATAATGTATTTCTATTGCCGTTATAGCAACAAATAATAAAAATAGACAAATTAATAATATTAAAGGGGGCCTCCCACACAACATACGTGATTATTTGCCGCTTTTCTTGTACGGAACCCTACATGCCTTAGGCCGGCTCACTGTTGTCAAGTTTTAGTTATATACTTATAGAATGTAACCAGAACCAGCCAAGAGCTAGAAGCAGGGCACCGTGCGGTTTTAGTCGGTAGGAGTTCGCAATAGCATCTATGAGTAATTCCACACGGAAAAGAAAATAAAAATAGGTAAAAAAACTTTTTAAGTTAAACGGTTTTATGTTAAACATACATTGCAATGTTTAAGATAAATGTACTAAAAACCAAAAAATAATAAAATAGATACAGTCGTGGGAATTATAAACATATGCATAGACTAGACTAAAATAAAACCGTGGGGCACGTCAATTGTCTACAATCGTTGATTAAAATGTTTATTTTGTAATGTTACACTATAATTAGGCAGTTGTTCAACCGATAACGATGGGCGTGTGATAAGTACGGCTAGAATGTGGAAACAAGCTAGCAACCTCGATTATAAGCGAGTTTTCGCGGTTTCATAGTGGTGAGCGAGTAGTACATTTATCATATGTTTTGTCGATTAAAGACAAACTACGAGCAGTGAAACGATTCCTCGCCAGCCAGCAGTGTGAATGTCGAACGATAAACTAGTTGAAACATTTCTTTTATTTACATGGAGTGTATAACTATTGGAATTTCCATGAGCAAGAAAATAGTGAGTAATTTCCTCACCGTCTGCGGGCCAACTGCCTAACGACGAATTAAACGATTCTTCTATCGCACATTAAGTCGATAATTTGTAGACAATTGACGTGCCCCACGATTTTATTTTAGTCTAGTCTATGCATATGTTTATAATTCCCACGACTGTATCTATTTTATTATTTTTTGGTTTTTAGTACATTTATCTTAAACATTGAAATGTATGTTTAACATAAAACCGTTTAACTTAAAAAGTTTTTTTACCTATTTTTATTTTCAAGTTTTTAGTTTTTATTTCGCATTCTGTTTAATTCATTTAGTGCTTCATTATTGCAAGGTTTCTTGCCCGTTAGTTTATTGTAGTCCAACTTCTCTATACGTAGTCCCTGCAAAGATCTTACTCTACTAAGAGCCACGTAGGCTTGACCGTCTTCAAACAGTTTCGCACCTAAGTATACGACTGCGTGATCCACAGTGCTGCCCTGCATTTTATGTATTGTAGAAGCCCATGATAGTATTAAAGGCCACATTCTTCTTTCAGCCGTCCCGTAATTGTACTTAGCTGGAAACGAGCGCCATCTACCCCATACATAGGTACTATATACGTGTCATAAAAGTCACAACAATACCATAAATGCACATTTCAAAGAATGTCTATTATTACCATAAAAATTGTAAAAATAGTTTCTAAGTAGGTAAGAAGAAACCTATTGTTTTATTTTTTAACTAGCTTATTATATATTTTTTTTTTTACCATTTTGTTCCCACGAGTAATGAACATTTAAACGGTCGACCCCCCCAGAGGTCCAATAAAGGGGCAAGGCTATGTACAACAAGATGCGCCTGAGTCTTGAGGGGAAAACGCTAACGACATATCATTTTTATCCACCCTAATGCCATACAGTTCTCGGCGCGTTTTAACCTTTCACCTTAACTTGGGTGGTGTGCCGCTAACGACGTATCATTTTTAGCCACCCTAACGAAACACAGTCCTCAACACGATACAAAATCTTGACTTGGGTGGTGGATTCAGGCTGGATTAATCAGATACCTAAATTACAGATTCAATTTCTAAATTTAAATCTTATTATTATACGCCATTTAGTGGCTGCGCCCATCTTAAATATTGAGGTCGTATGGTGCATTGTATTCTTCTTGTCAAGCCCTTTTATTTGATACCCATATTGGTGGGATTGTTAAAAAATTGTTATCAGCCATTTGGTAGCGGCAGCCATCTTAGATTTCAATTTTGCATAGTAAATTGTATTCTACTTGTTGAGACCTTTCATTTGATACCCATGTTAATGGGATTGATAAAACCTAAATTAACCGCCATTTTTTAGAGACCGCCATCTTGTATTTCAATTTTTTATAGTATATTGTATTCTGCTTGTTGAGACCTTTCATTTGATACCCATATTGATAAAACCTACGTTATCCGCCATTTTGTAGCGGCCGCCATCTTGGATTTCAATTTTTTATAGTATATTGTATTCTGCTTGTTGAGCCCTTTCATTTGATACCCATATTGATGTGATTAATAATAAATAAATTATCCGCCATTTTGTAGCGGCGGCCATCTTGAATTTATAAAGATAATGAATAAACATAATTGTATTGTCATCAAAATCCAAAGTGTATACAAAATTTCAGATTAATCGGTTGACAGGAAGAGGGTGAAATTTGAATTACTAAATTTGACCCAAGAAATAATAAATAAAACAAACGGGGTTTAATAAAACAAACAAACCGTTTAATGAAACCGTTTAATAAAAAACTCATCTTTAGGTGGAGATATTTCTAAAATGAACACTGACGAAGATTTATACGGTTGATTGATGGCACTTAGTGGAACTTGCTGCACTTATTGAAAATATAACCGACCAAGTGCGAGCCGAACTCTCGCACGGAGCGGTTAAAGCGGGACCCTATTAACGAGACATGAGGCCTAGCTGTCCGTCTGTTTATTAGTTACGAGGTTGTATCGTTGGAACCGTGCCAGATAAAGGCCTAGAATTTTCACTGTACAGTAGTTCACCGACTAAAAACCACGCGTATCCTACCTAACAGCCTACGGTTGGGAGCCCCGAGTATGACCTTGGAATGATGCATACTGCGGTTGCGTCTTTGGAGGGTTGTTCAGTTGGTTACCCCGCTTCTTGAAGGGGGCGTGCATGAATCTCTCACGTCACGCTATCGTCTAACTAAGGCCTACTTTTGTAAGGACGGTGAGCAGGACCGTCACCGTCCTCAGGCCCCTGGTCATGAAGGCTGATAGTATAGGGCGATGCCGTAGACTGTGGAACTCGGATGGGAGAGTTCTCTCCCGCTTTCTCCCCGCCGTCTCTTTCACGAGCATAACCTGTTTAAATGAAGCGGCCGTTGGCCCCGCTCCAGCGCCTCCTAGCGCCATTTAAACAATGACCCAAGGGCCCTCGCTTCCAGGTCCCATAGAGGGACATGCCGCCTCAACTGAGATCGTGCGGTATCCCCTTATCACCCTGACAGCCTTCGCTTTCTGCGGGCTAAGCAATCTAACCGCATTACTAGCCATCAGGATCTCAGCCCATACGGGGTCCCCGTATAGGGCCATGCTCCGCATGATCCCAAGGTACAGTCTCCTGAAGGGAGCGTTGGGTCTCATGATATGGGCAACAACCGCGAGAGTGCGGCCAATGCCCCCCTCTCTCAGCTATGGGACTAAACTTTGAAGTGGTATCCGAAATTCTACCGGCTCGTACTCGATGTACGAGCCCCAGATACGTCATTGAGAGCTCGATGCCGATGCTGACGTCCCCTATATGTAAGCTGGATGCCGCAGGTGGCCTTTAGGGTTGAGTCTCGGTGCGTTGCTCCTCGCGCTGTAATGAGGGTGTCGTCGAAACACGTTACGCCGACAGCTCTGAGCAACGGACCACGCAGCACCCAATCGTAACCGATGTTCCACAGAAGCGGTCCTAAGACCGCCGATCCCTGTGGAACACCGAACGACGCATCTCGCCGACCCAGCCCTAGCCAGCTCGGGTAAGTAATGGCTCTCTCGGAAAGATAGGCCCCGACAATTCGACGAAGGTATGGAGGCATTCAATGATAAATAAGCGCCTTCCAAACGCGCAAGGGCAAGGTGTATCATGAGACACTGCCACTACCACCTCAACCTGTTCTGTTGCCGCTATAACAAAAAATACCTTCTAAAATCAGAAAGAACCAAGCATCCACACAACAAACGTAATTTTTGTGCCCAATTTTTATAACCGAGCCCTCTGTGCGGGAATCCGACTCGCACTTGGCTGTTCTTTTTTTTTTTCAAAATGAACACGTGAGTTTCGGTTTCGGTTTCGGCCGAAACTGACCCTGGGGCCGAAAGTTCGGTTTCGGTTTCGGTTTCGGCTGGAAAATCAGTTTCGGTCGGACACTAAGCCAAAGTGATGCCGCCCATCTGATGGAAAGTCACTAAAGACACTGGTCCTAAAGTTGGCAGCCCTATAATGTGCCTTTTCACACTCTGCTTGAAGAAACATGGGTTGTAAGAGGAGGGAGACAAGAACGCGCGCAGTAAAGTACTCTCCTTTTTAAAATTGTGTAAATGGATATACTCGTACATCAAATATGACCAAAGTGTTGTTCTATATACAACTTTATCAGAGACCAACGTCTTAGTGTAGACGTAACTAGTGCGTATTAGGTTCATGTTAGTATCAAGTTCCTAAAAACCGTTTGGGAGCTACGCGTTTAACAGTAGGGAATGGGGGCCATTGAATAAAATGTCTTACCTTCCCAGACAATATCTCCAAAATCCTCAACTGTGGGTTCATCTTGGCCAGAGTCTTCATGATTTCGTCGTCTCCCTCTGCGTTCCAGTAAGAGATTTCGTTCCCGAACACTTTGATACCCAGCTCGGCCATTGGGAACCTGTTGTATCAAAGGAAAACAGTTTTTAGGTTTACTCAGAATCGAGGGTACTATAAATTTTAATAGTAGGGCATTCTCTAATAGATACTTTTGTTTTTGAAAACGTGAGGAAATTCCTATATGGATGTTATGCCGGACTCCTACCGGCTAAAATCCACATTTTAATGATACTTGGTACAATTTGAGCTGATGATACAAGTAAGGTTCTAGGATATTTTTGTTCCCGATATGTTGCGCGGTTCTTCTGAGATAGGGGGTGACAAACAAAATGGTTTTTCAGTTGTAATTTCTCAACGCGTGGTCCGATTTCAAATATTTTTTTTGTATCAAAAAGGGAGTATTGTAAGGATTGTTCCACATAAGTTTCAATTTTGAGAGTTTCGTAGTTCAGAAATTAGAGACATCTCAACTTTCGCCTAACCTAGAAACCAGGGCAGTTTCACAGGCTCCTATGAGTCTGATCAAGAAACACCTTTCCTTTCATACATCATAAGTGACGTAAACAAAGTTGCGAGGGTCAGCTAGTTTAAAAATATGTTGCTTTAACTCTTCTTTCTGAGGACTACTACTAACGATGCATAACTCTTTAAATAATAACTTACCTATGCTTCAAAGCCTCATTTTTGTACTCCAAGTCATCAATTTTGTCCCTAATTTCGTCAGCTTCGTTTGCCGAACGGAACACACGTAGGTTACTTAATTTCTCCGTAAATTTATTTTTATTCAAAGGTCCGTTGTTGCCGAAAATACTTTCGAAATAACGCTCAAATCCTTCGATGCGGGTTTTCATCTGCAAAATGAACAATAATTCAGTGAATAGGTTCTAAATGGTAAGGCATTTGTATGTAAATGTTTTAGAGTTTCTGTAATTTTCTTTATGATTGCGGGAAATTCTACTATACTTATGTTTTTTAAAAGACCAGTAAGTATGTAAAGTCCTATCTAAACATTCAGTAGAGAATACAATACACTCTATTTATTTTAGATAGTAACATTTACTGCTTATGTTCTACACAATCGATATTTAAATAGAAATAATATAAGTTTTATTTTTCAAAACGACCAGGTTCGATTTCCGACCTGTGCAAGAGCTTTTTTTATAATCTATGTATACAGATCTTCTTTTCTATAAAATCGATGACATGGTCCCTAAGCACAGATCTATGTATATCTAATATTTAAAAACTTGACCATACTGACCGCTCCTTATTTTACACCCTGTATAGACGATTTTGAGTAGGAGTAGTGAAAATATGATATTTTATGTACATTTACACCAGTTGAGCAGTTACCACTTACCTCGAATAGATTAATAGATTCTCCGAACATGTCTACTGTCAAGTTGACGGACATGGAGCGAGGGATGTATGAATCCGGTGAGAATATCACGTTCGCTTCGTAATTACCACCTGGGAAGAAATAACATGTTTTTATCTATAAAGAAAAAAGTAAATTTTCGAACGGGAGTTGAAAAAGTTAACAAGGGCAATGTCCTTACCACTCAGTTACAAAAACCGGCCAAGTGCGAGTTGGACTCACCCATGAAGGGTTTCGTAGCAGCAAGTAACATAATATAAAAGTTCTTATAGTTCGTTGTAACTTTGACTGATGTTTTAACACGTTCGCAGTTGTAGTGATTTCACTAACCGGAAGACCTATCTATAGATACCCCACACGTATGGGTTTAACGAAAAAAAAAAATTTGCATTTCAGTATAGTATGGGGACCTCCAAAATTTACTGCTTTTTTTCTAGTTTTATATAAGAATCTTAGTGCGGTTCACAGAATACATCTTGTTAACAAGTTTCAATAGCATAGGCCTTATAGTTTCGGAGAAAAGTGGCTGTGACACACGGACGGACAGACAGACAGACAGACAAACAGACAGACAGACATGACGAATCTATAAGGGTTCCATTTTTGCCATTTGGCTACGAAACCCTAAAAAGCCTTTCAAAAGTGTCACATTTGAATCCCCCTTTTTATTATACTACTAAGGTGGCAGACAAGCATACGGTTCAACAATTGTACCGGTGGTCACCGTAGCCTATGGACGTTTGCGACACCAGAAGAGCCACACTCGCCCTGGCGACCCTTTAAAGACCTTCTAAGACTCCTTTTGAAGAACCCCATACTGTAAGTGTTTGGAAAAACCGAGGCAGGGAGATCATTCTACAATCTAAGCGTGCGCGGTAGAAAGCCCCTATCAGATCTAACCGTGCTCGAACGCTCCTTGAACTAATTGTTATAAAATTTGGGATTTGTTAACAGAGATTCCCTCTACGCCACCAAAGTGGTTAATATAATATAGGACTTATGGTAATGTAAGAATATATTGACTGCCTCTGTGGCGCAGTCGGTAGTGACACCGCCTGCGGCGCTGGAGGTCGTGGGTTCGATTCCCACCGGAGACAAATATTTGTATGACCCATAAATGTTTGTCTCAAGAGTCTGGGTGTTTCTATGTTTAATATGTATGTATTTAAAAAGTATATAAGTATTAATATCCGTGGTCTGATACCCATAACACAAGCAGGTTATTCCTAGCTTACTTTGGGATCAGATAGCGCTGTGTGAAATGTCCGTTAATATTTATTTATTATTATTTATTACTAGCTGACCCGCGCAACTTCGTTTGCGCCACTTAAGAGAGAGTATTACCTGTTCCCGTCGCATTTACTCCCGTAGCGTCTCGTCGTTAATATTCAATACTACGCAAGCTCTCAAAAGGAATAACTTTTCCCCCGTTTTTGATACATTTACTATTACTGCTCCGCTCCTATTCGTTGCAGCGTGATGATATATAGCCTATGACACTCCACAATAACGTAGCTATCTATTGGTGTAAGAATTTTTAAAATCGGTTCAGTAGATCCCGAGATTACCCCTTACAATTTAACAAACACACAAACTTTACTTCTTTATAATATTAGTATAGAAGTATAGATATAGATTATAATACTGTTTTCTGCACTTCGAAAAATAAACTTACCCGCATTATACTGGTCGAAGAACACGCTCTGCTCATAATTTCTGCTAAACATCCTGAAATCAGGACTGTCTTCCAAGTTGGGTATCTGATTGCTGGATAGAAGACCCTGGATCTCCACTCGCGAAGGTAGCGAGGATGCGCCCAAGTTCTTGATGTGGCTCCATACAAATGTTGTGGCTGTGTTGAGTAAGTTATCGATTAATAACTGATCGTACTTATATTATAAATGTGAAAGTTTGTGAAGATGTTTGTTACTCAATCACGCTCTAACGGCTGACCGGATTGGGATGAAATTTGGTACAGAGATAGCTGATAGTTTGGAATAACACATAGACTACTTCATCCCGGGAATATGTTACCACGGGAAGCGGGAGCGGGTACCGAATATCACGCGGGTGAAGCCGCCAGCATCTTCTAGTAGGTATATAATTTTCATTCAAAAAAAAATCGTTTATATACATCGGGATATACATTTGAACAGATTAATACTAGATTTGTTGGTATAACGATTGGAGGTCTTATCACTAAAGGAATTGTTACAGCGTATTATACTATAGTCGAATTTTTAATTAGACGAAGTCAATTGACAGCAGCTAATGTCACTTCTTCATCCAATATTGCATAATTTCTATGACAAAGTGACATTAGCTGCTGTCAATTGACTTCGTCTAATTAAAAATCCTACTTTAAAATGCGATATTCTTCTTCTTTTAAATGAATGGCCCTCCGTTTAAAATGTGATATTATAAAGGCTGAAGTTAAAGAGATTTTCAACTTAATTCTCTTGCTCTCTTTTTCGACTTATGCAGCGGAGAGAATCTTCGTTAGAACTGAGCGATTCCAAAGTTTTTCTACCGAACCATAGGCACTTTAAATGCTCTGCTATAGCACGTTTTTGTTTCCGACTTCAACACTGCGATATTCAAATGGTGCGTGAACAGTGAATGATGATGATGAAGCTATGAATAGTAAATGGTTAAATCAATTTCGATAAAACATATAAACGAGCCACTGTCAGAAACAGTGCCATCAGATAAAAAGTAGAATGTTGTTAGCAAATTCCAGAGTAGTACCATAAAACACAAAAATTGATTACTTACCCTGGTTAACAGGTTCGCTTCGCAGCGTGTGGAAGATAGTCCTCAAAGTTTTTAGGTCGGGACACTTCATCACTTGAAGATATGACGCCAGCCGCACTTCTATGTTCATGTAATCTGCTCTGAAGGTTTCCAGGAAGTACTCGCTGTAAGGAAGATGAATATTTTAATGAGGAAGATTTACAAGCTGAGCGCGATTTGAACAAAGAAATAAAACTTTCAGGATTACTTAAAAAGAAATTGAGAATCTAAATACTCAATTTCTTTTTTTTTATGTGTCGATATTCCTACGGATGTAATTATGCTGAACTTGAACCGACTAAAATCATACAGTCCTTCCCTAAGTGCCCAGTGCACATAGCGAAATACCTAACGACATTGATTTTTAAATTCTGCATCGCAATATGAAAGTTTTCACGACTAAAGAGTTCTCGCGCTGAAAAATGATACTTACCACAACACAAATTAAGGGAGTAGTCTACTTTTTGTGGTCACCTTACCTAGTTAGAAGATCACCTCAACCGGTTATTTCCCACACTTACCGCGTGTCAGTACAAGGCGTACGTCTAAACGCGTCCACGGCCGCCAGCCGCACGGGCACGGGCGCGTAGCTGTCTCCTATGATGGACATTAGCACGTCCGCGAATTGCTGCTTGAACCCGCCGATGTTGCCTAGAGCTTTGGTCGCTATTATTACCTGGGAAAAAATATATACAGTTACAAGTTACATACATACACAACCATTATGGTCATGCCTTTTAAATGTGAAAAAATTTTGGACTCGAATCTGCGTCTTCTGATTTACCGGACCAGACGTCCTAATAGGTCTTCAACATTCTCACGAGAATCTCAGCGTAAACTTCTATTGGATCCGCATTCAGAGAATAAGACGAGAACAAGGAGAGAAATTGAAAATCATATCCACATTCTCGTGCTTTTCTCGCGTTCTTGCGAGATTTTCGACGAGAATGTTCTCAAGAACCGTTTTACCACAGAGACACTACTCTCAACCGACTAATTCTTTCATCTCATTTGGTTCTTAGGGCGAGGTAGGCTCATCAGATATACAGTTTTTAAAGTTTCGTAGCCAAATGGCAAAAACGGAACCCTTATAGATTCGTCATGTCTGTCTGTCTGTCTTTCCGTCTGTCTGTCCGTCCGTGTGTCACAGCCACTTTTCTCCGAAACTATAACGATGCTATTGAAACTTGGTAGCTAGATGTATTCTGTGAACCGCATTAAGATTGCCAGGATAGAGGAAAGAACGAATGCCAGGATAACTGTAGATGTAGTGCTGGAACAGGTGGATGACAAAACAGATATACAACGCGAAAGTGGATGGACGTAGGAGTCGGGGAAGGCCACGACCAAATTAATCGTGTGTTAGTTGAAGGTGGTGTCAAGAACCGTAGGAACCGACGTGCATGCATGAAAAGAAAAATTAAAGTTGAAGAAGCAAGTAAGGTGTGTGTGGACCGTGCCGTGTGGCGCTTGGTTCTTTCCTTACCCCGCAAGGGCTTTGGCGTGAAGATAGTTAGTTAGTTAGCATTAAGATTCTTATATAAAACTAGAAAAAATGCAGTAAATTTTGGGGGTCTCCATACTCAGAACTGAAACTCTAAACTTTATTTTTCTTCATACCTATACGTGTGGGGTATCTATAGATAGGTCTTCAAAAATGCTATGGAGGTTTCTAACATCATTTTTTTCTAAAGTGAATAGTTTGCGCAAGAGACACTTCCAAAGTGGAAAATTGTGTCCCCCCCCCCCCCTCTAACTTCTAAACTAAGAGAATGATAAATCTAAAAAAATATATGATGTACATTGCCATAAAAACTACCAACGAAAATTAGTTTGAACGAGATAGAGCTGGTAGTTTTTTTTAATACGTCATAAACCGCAATGTCCGGTTAGTGAAATCACTGCCACTGCGAACGTGTTAAAACATCAGTCAAAGTTACAACGAACTATAAGAACTTTTATATTATGTTACTTGCTCCTATGGCAGAAAGTTGTATTTAATTTTGTAACGTTTAGTGAGAACTGTAACGCAGCGATATAATGTATTGCAGGATCGTGTATTGTGGTGTGAATTGGAAGAAACATACGTCCAGCAGTGGACTAATTAGATTGAGTGATGCATCGCACTGTATGAAAAGGGAAGCCCATTTTGGGAATTTTCATGTACAAAACATGCCTTTATCATCCTTCCTCATATTAACACTGTAAACTTATAGCTCTACGAATCACTATTTAAATAAATAAGAAAAGGAACAGCAATATACAGTGAAAAACAAACACTTACTTTACTCCTATCCTCCCTAGTCTTAATAACTCCTTTGCTAGCGATTTCCTTGACAATGTTCTGAAACTCTTCCATAATAGTCGAAGGTATTTCTTCCTCGCAGCAATCTCGTACTGAAACGTGTAAATAGGTAAGTGTTAAAAGCTAAGCGATGGGCTCACCACCTGTTACGTGGGACCGAATTGTACACGGTGAAATGTGGGCCGGTATAGGCCTCTGCCTACCCCTTCGGGGATAAAGGCGTGAGTATATGTATGTATGTATGTATGTTAAAAGCTACAAATAAACTATAAAGTAATGTGTGAGTGAAATGGCAATATGCAGCGACAGAGACAGATAATAACCGGTAAGTTCTTTCTGGGTCACCATCACCATTTACACATAATTATATTGAACTAAGCCTACCCTCAAATCAGATAGGTCTGCCCTTTCATTTGACAATCATATTACGGATACTCTGAAAAATAAATGTAATTCGCCATTTTGTAGCGGCCGCCATCTTGGATTTTTAATAAAACAGAATGTATTAAATTGTATTTTCATTGAAACTAACTGTAAGCTTACATTTTAATAGAAAACCGTTATGTGCGCTCCACGTTCTCGCGAGAATCTAGCGAGAACGTGAGGAAAGCACGAGCAACGAGAATGTGGAGACGGTTCACATAGTTCTCGCCCTGTTCTCGGCTTGTTCTCCGAATGCGGATCCAATAGAAGTTCTCGGCGAGATTCTCGTGAGAATATGGTGGACCTATTCATTATATATTTTATAGACAGTAGTTGTAAAATACCAGTAGTTACTCACAATCCTTACCGCTGTGCTTGCAATAAGAATGCACCATGGAGGAGACAGTGAAACTGATCACTTTGTCGTACTTCTGTTGGCGGAGCAGCTCCAGCATGCTCTCTAGCATCTGTATTTTTGGCCTGGACATTAAAATCAAAGAATAAATACACATACATTAAATAATTAAAAGCTTACTAATTCCATCCATACAATTATTGTATGTGGTATTTAATGTGGCAAAAGTCCATTGGTTATTTATCATAATATTTACCATAACCAATGGAAATTTGCCAGATTTGTTGATATTACTACTCCGCTCCCTTCGGTAGTCGCATTATGATATATTATACGATAGCGCTTGCGTCTCCTGACTTACACATATTTCTTTCTATATTTATTTAATTAAAGAGTTTTTTACTTTTAAGTTCATCGAACACCAATAAACGATTTTTTTAAACATTTTATGAGTTACAGTTAAATAATCAAATGGGATAAAGTATATGTGTTTATCGTATGTCTAATGTACTTTGTTTATCAGTACCATCATAAAAGTATGAAATATTTATTAATATCACGCTACCCGAAAGTTTAAAAGTAAGTATTATAAAAGCATCCATTTTTAACATGGCAATAGGTTCACCAACTTACATGGATTTATTCCATTCCATTATACAAGCGGTGAATGCTTCTGCCAACCCCTTCGGGGGCAGAGTTCACTATATGTATAAAAGTGTACTAACCTTGGTATCATGGCCATAGACATAAGCCACTCGTGTCTGGTTTCTTGGTCCACGGCGTCGTTCATGATTTTGTTCTTGATCAACTCTACGGAACCCGGACTCGCGATGTACGGCAAAGCGTCTAAGATGTGCTTGCTGTAATAGAAATTGTTTTGTTATAGGCATAGAGTAATAATAAGGATTAGGCATTTTTATGTGCACATCAAAAAACTACCGTTCCCGTGGGAATACGGGAAAAAAATTGTGTTCACCGGGGTTAACGTAGTTTATCAATATTGATAGGATTTTTCAAATCGGTTCAGTAGTTTCAGAGCCTATTCAATGCAAACAAACAAACAACTAAATGTTTCCTCTTTATAATACTAGAAAAGACGTATGGACAATGCCTCTATGGATACCCAATCTCATTCAGTTGATATAGCGGAACAAAACTTTCGCAATCAGTTGTCTGCAAAAATATAATGTGGGTATCCACTAAAAGCTATTTTCATAATTTCACCCCTGAAGGGGTATAATACGATAACTATATTTACTAGTAGATAAATGTATGCAATCAGCGTTTTCTGCAAACGCCCGTCCATTCTGGCAAGTGTAATGTACTTAAATCGCTACAAAACCTACAAGTTACTTAGCTAGCGGCCTCATAAATGGTAGGAGCCCTGGCCAAGAGCTGCGACAAGGGGGGTAATCCAGAGGTCTGGCAGACTGGACCAAACGTCACCACAGACCCACGGTGGAACTACTGTCCTTTCTGGCAAGTGTACCGTACCTAGATCCTTACAAACTACAAGTTACTTACCTAGCCGCCTCACAAATGTTGGGAGCCCTAGCCAAGAGCTGCGACAAGGCGGGGTAGTCCAGAGGTCTGGCAGACCGGACCAAACGTCCCCACAGACCCACGGTGGAACTGCTGTCCATTTTGGTTTCTACGGTTGACGCGTGGGCATCTGATGTTGTGTCTTTTACCCTGCAACATAAACTAAGTATTATTCAAGCTGTTTCAAGTTTTGAAAAATTACTACCATCATTAAGGAATCTATACACTACACCCGCCGACAGACCCCGGATTGATGACGGCGGTTTCATTTCAAAGAATCATGTCGGCGACTTGGGTACAAGTCACAGACATGATTCTTTCATCGCGTGTCTCCCGGCGACTTGTGGCAACATGTCAGCGGGATGTGTCGGCGACATGATTCATCTGCCCACCGCTCCAGCTACAGTGATGTGTTTTTGTGGCTTTTATTCGAGAAGTACAACACACGTTACTTTCCTACTAATAAAAAAGTTGTATCTGTACTACTTTGAGTAGCAACTACCTGAACGAAAAGTGAAGTCGCCGACAAAAATGCAGTGGGTGTGTAGACTACACTACAGAAACTTATTGAGAAACCTTACAAGCTACTTCAAAAAAAGGATATTTTATATTCATTCGGTATTTAATGATTTTAGCAACTTTCTCGAAGACTGTTATCATATCATCAATACATATAATAAAATCGTAACAGGTCGCTGTCTGTACATGGAAGATAAATAAGAAAAAATATTATAGGGGGCTTTATGAACGCAATAGAACCTAAAACAATGATTTTTAGTATTTTTGTCTGTTTGTCTGTATATTTGTATATCTGTTTGTCTGTACATTTGTGCACGCTAATCTCAGTAACCGCTTAACCGATTGCAATGCGGTTTTTAGGGTTTCATAGCCAAATGTCAAAAACAGAACCCTTATAGATTCGTCATGTCTGTCTGTCTGTCTGTCTGTCCGTCTGTCTGTCCGTCCGTGTGTCACAGCCACTTTTCTCCGAAACTATAAGGCCTATGATATTGAAACTTGGTAACTAGATGTATTCTGTGAACCGCATTAAGATTCTTATATAAAACTAGAAAATAAAGCAGTAAATTTTGAGGGTCCCCATACTCAGAACTGAAACTCAAAAATTTATTTTTCATCAAAACCATACGTGTGGGGTATCTATAGATAGGTCTTCAATAATGCTATTGAGGTATCTAACATCATATTTTTTCTAAACTGAATAGTTTGCGCATGAGACACTTCCAAAGTGGAAAAATGTGTGTCCCCCCCTCTAACTTCTAAACTAAGAGAGTGATAAATCTAAAAAGAAGATATGATGTACATTGCCATAAAAACTACCAACGAAAATTGATTTGAACGAGATAGAGCTGGTAGTTTTTTTTTAATACGTCATAAACCGCAATTTTCGGTTAGAAAAATCACTACCACTGCGAACGTGTTAAAACATCAATCAAAGTTACAACGAACTATAAGAACTTTTATATTATGTTACTTGCTGCTACGAAACCCTTCATGGGCGAGTCCAACTCGCACTTGGCCGGTTTTTTTTATTGTGTTGAGGTTTGCTCCACTTAACATTTAGTGTTTATTTCATGTTATTCGGTTTATAAATAAAAAAATTATGACACTTTTAAGAACATATTACATAGAAGATACTTTAAAATTTTTAATTGTAGGGGGTTTCTTTGAATTTGAGGGTAAATCTAAACTGGTGAAAATCAAACAGGAAAAGTCGAAACGAAACCCGGTTGACAGTAAAAAGCAAACAGGGCAGTTTTACACGTTGCTTTTACCTCTAATTTCATACACTTTATGTGACGTAAACGAAGTTGCCGGGGTCAGCTAGTGTATAATATGTCAAATCCTTATTATCCCACGAGAAAAGAAAACCTGAAATATACTATCACTAAAAATAATATAAATAAAACAAACTTACATGCACAGCAATTTGAGGACATCCCTAGCTGGCTTTAACCCGCTAGTGTCGTCCCCCACATACGGAACATGATGATGAAGTAGATTCGACCTTCTGGATATTTCTGTCCATGCTGCAAAGAAAAATAATTATAATCAGCGAGCCCGCTTCGGTTTGTCGTATGGGGAAACTGACAAATTACATAGATACGAGGGGAACGGATGTCTTCATATGGAACAAAAAATCGGGTCTTAGAGTGAGAGGTGAACCTAATAAATTCTTCCTAAGTTCTGACTGACATAAATATCCTAAATTTAAGGGAGTCTAGAGTCGTTGGCGAAGCGTAGAACTATTGCATTTTTCGCTGCATTCTACCAATTATTTAAAATTCTGAACAGTTCTTCATCCTAACTATATAATTCTAATCTATATAAATAACTAGCGGTACCCTGCCACGCTTCGCTGTGACTTTTTTATGGTGGTTTTATGTACCTATGAAAAATGAGTAACAAACTAAATGATGGGTACGTTTAAAAAAAAATGTGTGCGTGTACTATATTGAACACACGTAAGAAGTAAAACTTCTTCATGACCTTATTTTTCGAAAGAAATATCATGAAAGATATATAGGAGTTAGTAGTTCAAAAGTTCAAAAGTTCAAAAGTCCAAAGTCAAAAAGTCAAAAAGTCAAAACGTCCAAAAGTCCAATAGTCCAAAAGTCCAAAAGTCCAAAAGTCCAAAATCCAAAAGTCCAAAACTACAAAGTCTCAAAGTCTCAAAGTCTAAAATTCTAAAAGTCCAAAACTCCAAAACTCCAAAACTCCAAAACTCCAAAACTCCAAAACTCCAAAACTCCAAAACTCCAAAACTCCAAACTCCAAAACTCCAAAACTCCAAAACTCCAAAACTCCAAAACTCCAAAACTCCAAAACTCCAAAACTCCAAAACTCCAAAACTCCAAAACTCCAAAACTCCAAAACTCCAAAACTCCAAAACTCCAAACCTCCAAAACTCCAAAACTCTAAAACTTCAAAACTCCAAAACTCCAACTCCAAAAGTCCAAAAGGTCAAAAGCCCAAAAATTCAAAAGTACAAAAGTACAAAAGTCCAAAAATTCAAAAGTACAAAAGTACAAAAGTACAAAAGTACAAAAGTACAAAAGTCCAAAAGTCCAAAAGTCCAAAACTCCAAAACTCCAAAGTCTAAAAGTCGAAAATTCTAAAAGTCCAAAAGTCCAAAACTCCATAACTCCAAAACTCCTAAATTCCAAAAGTCTGAAGTTCAAAACTCCAAAATTCCGAATGTCCAAAAAGTTCAAAAATAACATGCAAAACATATCTGACCTCTTTATTAGGTAAGTACTCTCTTTAATTATTCTGAATGCAAGGAGGCCGCAATTAAACTTCTCTTAAAAAACATCAATTTGGTAGGTACCTTCTAAATAGGTTGTTTATAATATTTTGTTCTGAAGCTGGCAGAATATAATTTAAAAAAAAAACGACCAGCGCCATCTATTGGTAAAATCTCTTTTTAAAGCTATTTTATTCTTACTGCTGTTATGATAAAAGTGTATAAAGTAGCCTAAAACCATCTCTGAATCCTATTGTATATCGTGTCCAATTTTGAGCACAGTCGATTTAGTAAATTTTGAGTTTTTAATAGATACTTAAACGAACACAACATTTTTATATATATAGATACGTCTTATATGTAGATAACTAGTATCTATATTTATCAATTTCTATTCGATTTAAGAGTGCGCCTAAGAACTATCATTCGTTACCTTCGATTAACTATATCCATACAAAGGTTGCCTGGCAGAAATTGCTTTTAGCGATAAGGCAGCCCATTGTACAGCCACTGTATGTACTATAATTTGATTTACTTGGCGTACAATAAAGCATAAAATAAAAAAATAAATGATTAGATGAGTTAGCACACTAATTTCTCTAAAAAATTATCCATACCCTCAGGTTGTGCATCAATGAGTTCCGAGTACGTCTTGTTGAGTTCTTGCAACAGTACAAGGTCTTGTATGACAGTTGTCATTGCGCCGGAGTTCTTGCCAGAGAACGGTTCGAACAGACGACGCTCTCGACAGCTGACTTGCTTGTATATGTGATGGTCAACGGTTTTTTTTAGTGTATATTATATTTTAATAATTACCTTTAGGTTGAGCATCAATGAGTTCCGAGTCGGTCTTGTTGAGTTCTTGCAACAGTACCAGGTCTTGTATGACAGTTGTCATTGCGCCTGAGTTTTTGCCGGAGAACGGTTCGAGCAAATGACACTCGCGCTTTATTATTAATAGTTTTAAGTATAATTTAATTACCTTTCGGTTGCGCATCAATGAGTTCCAAGTCGGTCTTGTTGAGTTCTTGCAACAGTACAAGGTCTTGCATGACAGTTGTCATTGCATTGGAGCTTTTGCCGGAAAAAGGTTCCAATAAGTGGCACTCGCGGTAGTTCCATATTATTTATAGTTTTTAGTATAGTTTAATTACCTTTAGTTTGTGCATCAATGAGTTCCGAGTCGGTCTTATTAAGTTATTGCAACAGTACAAGGTCTTGTATGACAGTTATTGTCATTGCGCCGGGGTTCTTGCCAGAGAACGGTTCGAAAAAATGGCACTCGCGATATTTCATTCTAATGTACGTTTTTGATTAAGTATATTTTAATAATTACCTTTAGGTTGTGCATCAATGAGTTCCGAGTCGGTCTTGTTGAGTTCTTGCAACAGTACAAGGTCTTGTATGACAGTTGTCATTGCGCCGGAGTTCTTGCCAGAGAACGGTTCGAACAGATGGCGCTCTCGACAGCTGACTTGCTTGTATATGTGGTGGTCGACGGTGATGCGACACTTGCTTTCTGATTTTAGTACTGGCCATGTTTGGAATTTCTGTGAAAAAGGATGAAGGTATGTAAATAGTTGTAGTTCAGAGTTCAGTTACGTCAGTTTACCTCTATTATAACAAATTTTAGGACAAACTGAACCTCAATATAACAAACCTTAGTTTAACGAAAACCTTGACATAAGGAATATTTCCTAGGTCCTTTCAGATTCGTTATATTGAGGTCGCACTGCACTGTGTAAAAAATTTGTTATATTACAATACGAATATTCAAAATACCCCACAAATGGGAGAGTAAATCTTTACAAAAATAAATTGATACTGTTGTCCAAAATGATTTTAAATTTAAGTCCGTATATAGGGCTAATGACTTGAACCATACGAAACACGCTTCCTTCAAACAGATAGATCAGATATTTAATGGCATATCTTTTTCTTCCCGTCGATAAAAATTGAAGTCATAAATTGCTTTAATCCAAAAATTTGGGGCTGATTCTATGATCGTTTAACACATTATGTATAGTTAATAGACAATTTATAACAAAACCATATATTGATATACATCTTGTACATTAAAAATCTGTTTTAGGCTATCATTTTTCGTCTATATTGGCTGACAAAAAATATTTCATTTGCACCTCTTTTTCGTCATTTTAACACACCTTAAGCATTAATTTCCACATGGAATTAATACTAGAAAGAGACTGGACTGGACGCACTACACGGCAATACGGCTCACCACCTATTATGTGGGACAACACACCTTAAGCATTAATTTCCACATGGAATTAATACTAGAAAGAGACTGGACTGGACGCACTACACGGCAATACGGCTCACCACCTATTATGTGGGACAAATTCTGAAAAGGTGAACTGTGTGCATATATTATGCCTCTGTCTACCCCTTTGGGGATAAAGGTGTGAATATTTATGTATGTATGTAGAAAGAGACAGAAGACCTATACTTACACTCTGGAAGTCATATCTCACAGTTTGAAGGATAGACATGTACTTATATCGGTTGGTACACTCTGATAAATTGCGGGTCTTCACAAGTATGAGGCTTGTGTTCTCTTGGCCGCGTACACCGTATTCTACGTTGCAGGATCCATGGATGTCTTGCTGTGAATAATAGAAGTCATAATTTATATCAGTTGGTCAAGTATGCAATAACAAAATTACAGAGCTTGGCAAAAGAAAAGGTCTAAAAACGGAAGTAATATTTTGCAAGCAGACTACATTTTTAAAATGGTATCAATAACATTATATTAGTTAATGAAATACATGAAGTTCGTTTACTCTAATAAATCGATGAACACTGGCTGTACGCACGAAAAAGTGTCACGTTCCGCCCAAGCCCCTTGTGCAAACGAGAGAGCGGAACAAGCGATAGAGAAGCATGATCGTCTTAAGCGTTTGGCTTGCGACGCATCTATCTCTCTTCCACTCCATCGGCCAATTACGTTTACATTTTAAATGACGTCATCACGTAAAATCATCGTCCGCAAAACCGACATTTTGACGTGACAACGTCTTATAATTCGATGGAGCCGGCTACTGCACGAACGAAAAAAGATGACGCAATATGTCGTTACCTCCCTCGTGTTACCTCGCTCTGCCTCGCTCTGAGGCGTTCCATTTATTTTAGTATTGTTTTCAACAGATGTCACTATAATCAATTGATGTGGTTTTATATTTCTTTTTGTTTTGTAATTTTATTTTTATTTTTGTTTTTATTTTTATTTTTATTTTTATTTTCATATGACGTTGTCACGTTCAACCATCGTCAGTAAACCGACTTTACAGACAACCGATTTTTTTTTACAAAGTGAGAAAAGACAACTTGGTTCGTACGGGACTTGAATCCGCTACCTTTGCCAAAACCAGGGATCTCATTTATAATTACTGACTGTGGTTTAACTAACTTGAACAATCCTTACCTCAACACCTTTAAAGTGTATATCAAATCGCTTCATAGTGTTCTGGAAGAGTGCCAGTATGGCTCTCTTGAAGTTGAGCACCCAATCTTCTTCGTGCTCTTCCGGGCATATCTCCGATATAACGCCATCGTGGAAAGCGAATCTGGGAATTTGAATATGTTACATTAAATTAGTATACACATACATACATACATATGGTCACGCCTTTATCCCCGCAGGGGTAGGCAGAGGCACATTATATGCCCACATTTCACCTTTTGTATAATTTATCCCACGTAATAGGTGGTGAGCCGTATTGCCGTGTTTAAAATGGATAGGCGCAGGTTGTGACTGCCTGCTGTTGAAAATTAAGCCTTCAACTTAGCTTAACGACTGCCATTTTATTGGCAACCGGGACCAACGGCTTAACGTGCCTTCCGAAGCACGGAACCGCTCAAATAAATGTCACAAAGTGATCACATGGATGGTCACCCATCCATACCATAGGCCATAGTGAAAGTTGCTTACTGCAGTGATCGTTTACATAACACTGAGTCCGCGGGGCCACGAGCGCTTCAGTATTATAGTACAGTTCAGTAGTATACACAGTTGTATCTAAAAGATTTTTGCCGTATTTAGGGTCGGTATGACGCTAAACGGACTATTAAAGTTGTTTTTTGACTATATCTCAGGACTCGTGATGTCTAATGACTTAACGTTACGAACAAAAGTAGCCTCCGTTCATGAACTAAAAATGCTGATTAAATTCACAATAGTTTTATTTTGTGGAAAATACATCAAATTCGTGAAATTTTAAGCTGGTTCTCATGAGCTTTAAGTTAGTTTTATAATATAAGTTATTTATAAGAAAGACAGTAGTAAAATCTTCATTTGCACTAAACCACTTTTTTTCCTATTGGTCATAGTTCTTTTATAATTAATTAATTTCATTAAAAACGCACAAACACCGGTTGTATCTCTATCTTTCTTGCACACTTTAATGTATATCTTGTTTTAACCAATTAGAGTCATACGGACTCTTAATTCGAATCCAGTTAATTGAAAATAGGATCCACATAATATTTAACCTAGGGATACATAGGTATATTACGAAGTTAATTTATATTATTGCTGTTTGTGTTCCTATTATGTTCATATCAATCCTATTCTCCTCCAATCAATACTATTATTTCATTATGCTTGCATGAAAGCAAGTACTTAGACATTATAGTCTCCATCTCAATCACTTCATTCACACAACTAAACAATATGCATGTATAACAGCACTGTCCACCATCTCATATCAGTATTTATGTGTGACAATAACACTTGTCACACATTACTGATATGAGATTATCTAATGCCATGTTCATTCAATAGCTTGTGCATTGCATGTAAGTTAAAGTAAAAAGCAAGTTCTCACCTAAGATCATGCATCTGGACAGCATGTGTAAACTTCTCGGCTCTCTCAACAGGATACTCATCATCCTGATCAACAAGAGTTACTTGGGTCAGCTGTAGCAAGCCCTCGCACGGAGTGATGAACTGGATTGTTGGCTGAAATGTATTGCAATAGAATTTTAAATTATTTATGAAGAAAACAGAAAATAATCAGTGCTCTGTAAAAAATCATGTGGTAAGCAAAAGGTAAAATAAGTGATGGGTGACCTTAAGTGGCATTTCATTGCAAGGAGTGTTCAACACATAGTAAGGTCCCATAAGGCTTTCTTCAGTGAACACTTAAATTGTGAAATGAGATTGACTTAGTTTTATGATGAGAGATTGACTTAGATGCTGCACAGGATCTCATAAAGCTCAACCAATATTTATAAAATTTGGCTATTATATTAAAAAATACATTCACAACTTACCACAGCTTTAACATCCAATGTAGATCTGTTATTACTGGAGCCAGCAAAGTATGTCTCCACATTCACTTTGTACTCATAATGGTAAATAATACCCAATTGATATTTGAATTTTGCTGATGCTGTAAGAACAAAAAAAAAATTGGGCTTAGTATAATCTAGTGCCTTCAGTCTTAAAAAAATAAACCGGCCAAGTGCGAGTTGGACTCGCCCATGAAGGGTTTCGTAGCAGCAAGTAACATAATATAAAATTTCTTATAGTTTGTTGTAACTTTGATTGATGTTTTAACACGTTCGCAGTGGCAGTGATTTTTCTAACCAAAATTGCGGTTTATGACGTATTAAAAAAAACTACCAGCTCTATTTCGTTCGAACCAATTTTCGTTGGTAGTTTTTATGGCAATGTACATAATATTTTTTTTTTAGATTTATCATTCTCTTAGTTTAGGAGTTAGAGGGGGGGGGGGGGACACACACATTTTTCCACTTTGGAAGTGTCTCTTGCTCAAACTATTCAGTTTAGAAAAAAATGATGTTAGGAACCTCAATAGCATCTTTGAAGACCTATCTATAGATAACCCACACGTATGGGTTTGATGAAAAAAAAAATTTTGAGTTTCAGTTCTGAGTATGGGGACCCCTAAAATTTACTACTTTTTTTCTAGTTTTATATAAGAATCTTAATGCGGTTCACAGAATACATCTAGTTACCAAGTTTCAATAGCATAGGCCTTATAGTTTCGGAGAAAAATGGCTGTGACACACGGACGGACAGACAGACAGACAGACAGACATGACGAATCTATAAGGGTTCCGTTTTTGCCATTTGGCTACGAAACCCTAAAAAAGAACTACACTGAAAGGTTGTTGTCAGAGGCTAATAAATAAAATAATATTATAAAATTTAAAAAAGGTTACTCAACAACTACCTATGCTATTTACAGTGATTAAATAGTAAACTAGATTGTTATATAATATCAACTTTATGGTATCGATATTACTGGAATTTAGTAGCAGATAGTGTAGATTATCCCGTGCAAAATCTTTCGCAAAAGTTATTTTATTTCATAGAACATATTCCTTCGCTGGGAGGTGGTGGGGGGGAGGGGGGAGGGGGTGTAGAACCCCCCCTTGAAGGAAAAGTTGCGGACGCCCCCCCTTTTTGAGTTACGATTTTTTTTATATTATAACCTAACTTTCGCATTTTCTTGGTCTGAAATTGTTATAATAATATTATAAAGGACACCTCTGGCGCTCGGCGGCCGCTGCCGCGGCACGCTCGCTTCGCTCGCTCGCCGTCGCGCGTCAATGGTCACAGTTCCAACCTAACCTAACCAACAGTAGTTGGATAATCAACAATAGTTTGGCTAAAAGGCTGTAGTTAAAGGCCATAAAATAAGTATTACAAAAAAAAATATAACTGTCAGACAGTAACAGTGACAGCGCGTCGACGGCGTTTTACGTTTAGTTTTACATAGCGGCAATAGTCGGTAAATTATTGTCAGAATACATTTAAGTAATAGCATTCATTTATGTCAACGAAATATGTGTATTATAATAAAATATGCATAAAATTTTACGTAGTCACTGAATATACCTATTTATTTTTTTATTAAATGAAGTTAAACATTTTAGTGCGTAAACCATATGTAAAACGAAACGTTTAATGACGAGCCGAATGTCAAAAGCATTGAGAGTGTAGATATTCTGTGGTCAAAAGTGACAATTTTTGGTATTTTTTTATGATTTTCATTATTTTTTTTCTCGTTAACCATTAATCTCCGCAAGTTAAAACTTCGTGTGGAGGCTTCTAATAATATTAGCTTTGTGTAAAAAAAATATGAACCCCAAACTCGTGGGAGGACAATCTAAAGTTATGCCGATTTTAATATTACATCGCTTGACGACTGTAGTTTAGGGTAGGACTTAGATTATTGATAAAAAAGTAAGATCATAATGAATATCAATAAAATCTCTGAAAATTAAGTACGTAACTGAATTAAAAAGTACTTACGTGCGCATGACGGCTGGCCACATATGAAAGGGTCTTTCAGAGAATCTGTAAATAGAAAAGTAATTTTGTTACAATAAAAGCAAGGATACCTACTGTTACTTTTCTTCTTTCATATCCTATCGAATCGAAGTGTGTTTTTGTTTACTACTACAATGTTGACATTGACAGACTTGACAGTTGACTTCGTTGACGTTTACGTTTCGTTCCTCGCTGTTATTCCCACAGATCGGGAAAGGAAAAACAAGACCTCAGGTCTTGTTTTTCCTTTCCCGATACAATATTATGATGTGTGATGAGTTTAATTATTACGTCAATAGTTGGGAGTGCCCTACGTCCACCAATTAACTGCGATAGGCATTCGCATTTATGTCCATGATATTACAGTTATTTTACAAGAGTCACTTGATTGATTACTTTTTTATTTGTTGATTTTGTCATTAATAGATAAGTGAAAATCAGCCAGCTTCCCTCAGCCCAACCAAAGAAGCTCTAATGAAAAGACATGCATGTTTATAGACACACTAATTTGTTAATACTTACTATACAGTGGTTTTGTAAATCATGCGAACTAAACTAGGTAATTAGCATGTCTCCAGTTCCTACACAGCCCAAGTAGTAGGTACTTAGGCAGTAGGAAAACGAAAACCGAGTTCCAAACTTTTGTCTACACTGAGATTATAAAACTGGGTTCAATAACCAAAACTCCAAGCATTCTTACAGTCAACTTATTGACCTCTCCTAACCTTTCTTCGCGAATGATTCAAACCAAAACTGAACTACTATCTTAAAAATAATCTGAGAGCAATTAAACATAAATGCGTATGTAATGTAGTATCTGTTATAATAATTATAGTTATTAAAACAATAGCGTCATTTATTTCACAATAGATAATTATTATCCCCATTCAGAAGTCTTCACGATTATAGATAACGGAACGTAAGTAGGTTTTTATGCTGAACTGCTCAAGTTCACATTGCAGAGTAACTTCCTTTTACTCTACGCGCGATAAATCCGTATACGGTTGCATTTTGAACTGTTATTTTAACACCATTTAAAACAAACAACTCTATGAAAGCACTACAAGTTAATCTGAGGCACAGAGCAACGCACACACAGGCATTATCTAGAGAACTTGTAAGTGCCTTAACTAAACTTCATTGATTGACTCTTTAATACGAACGAAGGTTTCTTCGTACTACCTAGTTAGGCCCTGTTGGAAAAGACAAACCTCGTACTATAGTCGCCTTTATGGAATGTGGAGCACCATAGTCTCTGTCTATCCTGATGGATGCCAGGCGTGATGTTATTTATTATGTTGGTCCTTGTCTTCATTATGGGCAGAACAAAAGAATTGGCTACGAACTCTTTAAAAACAGTCCTTTTTTTGCGCTTGTATGTGATCGACTCAACTCAGACTATTGTCTATCTCAGCTCAGGGGTTCCCAACCTTTTTCAGACCACGGCACCCTTATGAGTCTCGAAAATTTTGACGGCTCCCTAAATTGCCACGTGACATCTCAATCAATCAAACGATTCCCGACTGACTTTGTGGCTTGGTGGCTACCACGGTGGCCACTTAAGGGATTCCGTTACTTTCCGGCGTCTTTGGGGGCGTTTGGGTGTTGCTCCGTTTCTTGGATTGTGTGGCATGCAAGAAACTTTCACGTCAGACTGTAATCTTAGGTCCTGTGTCTGTAAGGACGGGGAGCAGCCCCCGCCCCGTCCTTAGGCCCCCCGTCATGAAAGCCGATAGTCTTGGGCGAAGACAAGTGTATAGCGCCCTTGCCGCAGACTCCTTATCTCGGATAGGAGAGTTGTCTCTCGCTCTCTCCTCGCCGCCTCTCTCACGAGAATGACCTGCTCGCAGAAAGAGCGGTGTCCCACTTACTCCTGCTGAAGATCATGGCTCGCATCATGGTCTACAGCGAAGTAACGTCCACGTCCAGACCTGCTACAAGGACCTAGCACTGTTGCATCAATGCTGCGCACTCCACCAATGTATGGAGCGTTGTGTCAACTTGTGTCCTTACTGCGTTCCTCACAGTGATGACACTCAGCCTAGATTTTCCGGTGTATTCGCCTAAGATTCTTACCGAAGCACCCGTGCTCCGTAATTATCTGTGACAACCGGTAGGAGATTGCCATGTTTCCTATCCAGCCACTCGTTTACTCTGCCTTGGTTGCTCATGAAACACTTTCCAAGTCTCTTTGATTTCCTGATGGAGCTAGGACCGCTGAGCAGCTGGGACTACTAAGTCAGGGAAGCCGTCTGTCACCATGTCGCCGCTTATATTACCACTTCTTTCAGCTAAGACACGTCAAGGCGGTCAATGCTGCGAGGACTAAGACGATTTCCTTGGGTGAAAGGAGGCTACTTTCGCCTTTCACCATACTGAGACACTATGTAGGCTAGTTAAATTAAATCGAAAAAGGGGTCTTGACAAACAGACCCCTTTTTTACAAACGTGTCTTAAAGTGGATATAGCGACTCGGCAAGGGATGGATACCACCCGTCAGATGGACCGACGACTTGGATAAGGCTGGGACTGGACGCGGAAGGTTCAGACCGTAAGGTGTTAATTGGGAGAGGCCTACGTCCAGCAGTGGATTGCCATTATGCAGATTTGATTGATTGGTTAATTGCATGTTTATCGATGATCTATTTTATTATTTTAATGTTTTTTACTTACAGAGGGGCGCCGCGTGGAGCTCCTAGCGGTGCCCCTCTGTACTTTCTACGACGCCCCGAGGCGTCGCGGCGCCCATGTTGGGAACCCCTGGTCTATCTTAAATAGGAGTTCTAAAGTGTAGCTACACAGCTGCTGTGCCGTCCACCCTAAGTTGTATTGCTGTGAGGACGTATAATGACTTTATTACTTGTATACCGCTATGACCAGATAGGTTAATAAAAGGTTTATTGTTTCGAGTTTCCTTTTTTCACCTTCACCTCGTCCGTTAGATTCTTGAATTAAACTTTTCTGGAGACGATAGATAAGAGTTATAAGTAGGTAGTTATCTATCTATTTCGTTACCTATTAAATAGTAAAAGTCATATCTATGACTAGATTAATGATAAAAATCTCGAAACCATTTCACATTGAAGATCGAAAAATGTAAGTATGCTATGGCCGAACCTTCACTAAATTTTATTTCCTAGAACGGGCTGTATGTCGCGCGTCCTTGGTCCGTTATTTATGAAACATTATAAATCAAGGGATGATACGCAGAGATTCGGTCGAGTAGATTGCGAATGCTGAGTTCTGTTTATCTTATGTAACAAGGGTCACCGCATTTAGTTTGTTGACTGATAAGACATACCTAAACTTGTAAAACTTGTACATAAGCACAACTGCAAAATTGTAACGTTTACCTACTTTTTGCTTCTGTGGCAAGTGCATGCAGCTGCCGCGTGGAGTCTCGAATTCGATTCCACGGTCGAAGCAAATATTTGAGCTTTTTATAAGTGTGGAAGTCTTAGATGGATGCTATTCCGGATTCTTACCGACTCAAACCACACAGTGCCCTGCAGTCGGGAGCCCCGGGTAAGCTCTCTGAAGGATGTCCTAGGATTTCCGATAGTGTTTGACTACCATTGCAGTCTCTCCTAGGGGATAATCGAATATTTGCGTAATTCAGATCCACACATGTTTGTTTTGGAATTTAGTTGTTCTCTGTGTATAATATGTAGGTAGGTACCTACCTATTCAGGAGGAGACTTAAGGAGTAAACGTTTGTAGAGAACGTTGTTCATTCCTGACTGAAATTTGGTATAGGTACGCTGATATTTTGGATCATCCTTAGACTATTTAACGGATCATCACATAGGAAAAGACGAAATCACTTTTTATCGCGGCCACAAGTTCCTGTGAAAAACAGTTTTGTCCCTGACGTGGATGCTGCGGGCTATTAGCTAGTACAAATTATGCTAAGGAATTCCATCTGTTTCCAAAGCTTTAGATTTTATTGAACCAAAGTTGAGCCTTGAACCAAAGTGGTTACTAGACTAGCCCATCAAAACCTAGGTAATATCACATATTATAAACAACCGCAACGCAACCACCATCTAGGTACCTACCTAGGAAGGCTGTGGTTTATTTGTGTAAACAGATACTTGTATTGTAATAATAATTCAACCTTGGTAAGTGCTGTACCAATATTTATTTGAATCGTACCAAATCGTACTACCCATTACATTTAACTATTAAAATAATGCTGTTTACAATTACTGTAATTCTAGGTAATACACGCGACTTGTGCCCGTGATAAAAACCTTAGGTATGTCCTTTCCTAAGTTATAGTTTATCTCATCTCTGTACAAAATTTCATCAAAATCGGTTAGGTGATGTGGTTCAGCCTTGAACAGACGGAGTTACTTACTATTAGTAGGAAAAATAACATCGTTTCCGTTTCGGAAAGCACGTTAGCTTGCCTTGGGTTATGATTTTATTGGTTTCAATTTACTTGCTTGCGACAGATTTTACGAGTACCTACCATAATTACGATATGGTACTTGCGGCTTGGTTTACCAAGCGCTGCTGCGACCAGCTGCGACCCTGGAACACGAGGCACGAGGGGTGCGTTCTAGTCAGGCGCACGGCTAGCATTAAGCTCCCTCGACCACGCGTGCAAGGTTGGCGAGCTGGAAGTGTCAGACCACCCCGCTCTCGTTCTCGCAGCGCTTCTCTAATTGACGTCATGAATTACTCGGCAAAGGAAAAGGAACCAATTATTTTCGCTGTCTAACACAGCATAAACTTTATAAGACAGCGACGCGACCGGTAAATTTGGGCCTCTAGAGCGGCGCGTCCGCCGCTCCATTCCATACATAAGGCGAGCGTGTGGTGCAGCGCTGAATCCACGGTGCCGTCCTCGCAGTGACGGCACATTGTCTCAGGCCCAAGGTCTACCACCTCGTACAGGTATTTAACAAAACATCCGTGCCCTGGGAGGTGGTATGTTACTGCACCGTGCCGCTTTTCTAACGAGGACCTCAATAGAGCATCGGCTCAAAGAAGCAGAGGCCGAGACGAGCTCAATGCTTACCACCGGGCTTCTTACGAAGATGGTTGGTTACCATTTTGACGCACCAAAGCATTCGGCCGGTAGATTTCTGCCTCTAGGTCCCACGACAGACTGTCAATTAGACACGCCGCATCATATGATACGGAGCGATTCGCTCGAGCTATTCCCTGGGCTATGGCCCGCTGTGGACATCGTGGCAGAATCCTATTAGAAAGAGTGAGGGCGTCCGCCCAAACTGGTGATGTTATAATGCTTTCGAGCGCAACACAACACCAATCGGCGTGGAAGCTTGTTTAACTGCTAGTAAGACTGTTTTGGTGACTATAACCTATGGACGTTTGTTGTGGTGTTTTTGTCAATAAAAGGGTTTTGTTATAATGTATGATATGATCATTGCGTATGGAAATAAAGAGCGGCAGCCTCACACCCAAAGAGCCGCAAGTGGCTCCCGAGCTACAGGTTGCCGACCCCTGGTCTATGGGAATCCACCGGTTAAACTGTTTAACCTACAAGCTTTAAAAAGTTTACCTAAACCTATGACAAATAACTCAAACTCTTTACACCTTTTTTTTTTACGTCAGAAAAATCCGTCATGGATGCTATGCCGGACTCTTACCGACTAAAAACCACACGTTCCCAACCTACTGCCTACGGTTGGTAGCCCCAGGTAAGCCCTCGGAAGGATATCCCAAGGAACTCTTTACCTACACCCTAAGTCAACAAAAAGAAAGTAGAAGCATAAAAAAATCTAACACGTGTTCCACAGAAAGTGTTCAAATTGTATGAGTCACGTGATAAATAACTATGAATTCTTGCATTATAATAACCAAAAATACACTCGAAAAGAATAATGTAGGTAATAATAATAATACTGTGCTTACAAGCAAAGATCTTAGAATACATGTCTTGATTGATAGCTTACAAACTAACTGGGTGATTTTGTCTAAGCACTATACTCGTACTTATGTATTTTTTGAAACTTTCAAAAGTTTAGATAAGTTTATACGTAATTTCCTTCAGGAAGTGCTTTCAGTATAAGTTCTACACGTCTTTCAGTTCCAAGAAACTTTCACATTAAGTTTAAAGAACATTATTTACCGGGAAATAAATAAACATTACTTACTGGGTGAAGAATAAACACTCCCACAAACGCACAAACACAAAAAAACCACACACAAATTCATGTTGCACTACAATATTAGTTATCCATGTTCATGTTCGTCCATCCAATTCGCACGCTGAACATCAAATAACACGAAACTAAGATTTCTTATCGATAAGGTTAAAGTTTACGGTCATTACAAACAATATTATCGAGACTTATCGTGACGGAACTCGCTCCAATTGTCTGTATTAATTATATTTTGTAATAAATGTACGTAGTAGTGCAAACCAAACGTATCATGTTGTACAGAACGGTAGGGAGAGGGGACGGCGGATATCGGCGGGCTCATGTTACCGACCATTATTGACACTCTGTTTTAGTTTCGGGTCCCGTATGTTACTTGATTCTCGTTCATTGTTTCGTAATGCGGTAATCTTCATATTGTTTGACCCTGTTTATTAGTTTGAAATGTTTAACGTTTGTTTCTGGTTGTTTGGAACAAGTAATCGTATATTTGGACTTTGCAAGGACATCTAGCTACATAATTAAGTTAGACTATAAGCTTCTGGATGCAATGGGATTCTACCAAGATCTTGAGGTCCAACCCACTTGCAAGTGGTTCACCTGCTTCCTTACAGATGAGGTCATGGCGAAGAGAAGAAGTTAAGGTCAAAATTGAGAAAAGCCTACGTCCAGCAGTGGACTGCAATAAGCTGATTGGTTGTTGTTTTGTTGATGTGGCTCTACAGATTAGATGGTCGGATTAGAAACGTATCTGAATGTCTATGTTTTGGTCAAATGAAGCATTGATAATATTATAATCAACAGGGACAGAAAGCAAGACTTACAAATCTCGGCTAAGTCATCGGTGCACGAGAATTGGCCTTGAGATTGGCAAGAGATAGACAAGGCCTCAACATCTTTCATGGTTCTAATTCATTGTCATCCGTCCATGTACATGCAGATGTGATCCAAATTATATCAAGACCATCATCGTCTTTGGTGGGACCCTGTAGCTGCTTTACTGTGTCAAGCGGGGCAAGGTTAATGCTACTATTTGCGACACACGACCCAGTCTAAAGTAGCCCAGACGCTACATTAGGCTTTGGGGCACATACTGAATACAGAAGGGGTTTGGCTTGTCATTCAAACGCTTATTGCCATCATAGCCAATATATCGACCATGTGGAGTGATATGAAGAGCATACCCATATGCTGCTTAGGTACTGACAGGATATAGAGAGTAAGTAGAGCTGGCTGGATATATAGTATGTAACACACAGGCTACTTATCCCTGGAATATGTAACGGCAACCTTCGAAACTGTAGTATTTTAACTTCTGTGCTATCGCTGAGGTGTGGAATGCACGTTTTATGCCGTCTTTGGAAAAAAGGAGCTCAATATACAGATTAGACTCCGCCCGCGTGGCATTTTCTTGACTTTCCTGCATCCCATGGGAACGTATTCCTGGGATAAAAGTAGCATATATGTTAACATATTCTTATACTACATTTCAGCCAGATTCGTCCGGCCTCATTCGGATCGTGATTGAGTAACAAATATTGAAACATCTTCACAAACTTTTACACTTATAATATTAGCAGGATGACATAGAAGATGGCAAGATGCTTTGCATTGCTTGCATGTAGAGGCAGAATAGATTGATCTAAGAATGAATTCTAGCTGCTTCTTGCTTGCTAAAACGGTGACGTGTCTCTTTGTCCCTCATAGAAGTGGGATAGTAGGTACCTACATAACTCTCCCCCCTCCTCAAAGTAGCGGCATGACACGGGTGTCAAGCCGCTACTTTGAGGGTTTCTTCTGGAGTTTCGGGTTTGCTGAGGGTTTGTTCGGGAACAAATCCCCCAGACGCAGGATAGCACCCTGATCCTGGCTGCAGTGGTAGCCAAAGTTCTTCTTCAGGAACTAACATGTGGATGATGATTCCTGCAATGTTTAACGACTGTCATTAATTTAATGTCATTAATGAGAAATAACTTGTGTCAACAAATTATCGTAATACGTGTATTCTTTCTAACTTTATTTGTCTTCTCATTACTAAATCTATGGTCTACTAAAGTATTATTGTGTAAATTTTATTTATTTTCATGCCACTAAGTTTGCAAACAACCATACGACCTACTTGATCCAAAATTGGCACCGTATTCATAGACGTTTGCAACTTGCAATACGAGATACTACACTGGCGCTAAGACTCTTTTTGAAGACCCCTAAACTGTAAACGTTCCGAAAAAACCGAAGTAGGGGTCTAGTTCCACAATTCAAGTACCTATGCGTGGAAGAAAACCCGTATCAGACCTTACCGTGCACGAGCAAGAGCGCTTCGAACATGAAGTGTGAGGATGAACACCCGTCTGTGAGACCGGTGAAGCTGTGATAGAAAGTAGCCGTTAGTCCTGGGACATCCTTCCGAGGACTTACCCGGGGCTCCCAACCGTAGGCTGTTGGGTGTTACGTGAGGTTTTTTAGTCAGTAGGAGTCAAGCATAACATCCATGAAGGATTTTCCCTCACGTTAAAAAAAGGCATCATATCAAACAATTCCTTAGAGCAAAAACTATTGTATCTAAGTATAGGTGATAGAACACGCATAGGAAAATAGGAAGGTTCTCTCCTGTCGCGAAGGGAAATAAAAGTCCTGTGTAGGTGCTTTCTGGAAGTTACCTATAACAATATTTGGTTATGATTATAAAAAAACAGGAACTACTAGAAAATTCTTGTAAGCCCACTTTTCAACTTTGACTACAGCATCAGTATCAAAAGCACAGCGATAACAGTAGAACAATAACGTAAAAACTTCAACATTCAAATCATCCGATAGGGTTCTATAGAAATGATGAATCAGACACATATGGCGTACCTACTATGCTACATAATTTGCTACTACATACAGCTTATCGCTTTCCAAGAGCTTCTATCAGTAGTTTTTTTACTAACTGACGCCCCCGTGACTTTTATAATTAAATTTCCCAGGCATTGGCTATATTTTATTCCCGATTTCCCACGGGGACGAGAAATACGTGGGGAAACAGCGTAGGGTCCGCTATAACAAAAGATAGTCGATGCTTATAATTTTTATAGAGGATTTGATTGTTTGTCGGATTGCTTCCCGCTTCCCATAGAAACTTGGTCCTGGGCTTAGAGTATATTATGTATATTAGAAGGCTCTAAGGTCCTGGGCCAGTCATCTGTATATCAAACAGCTTATTTGGTTCAGGCGCTTGATTGAGTAATCTTCACTTTATGATCGGTACTCTTATAACCAGGGCTCGCAACATTTAGGCTTTTTAATACTTTCAAAAATCCTAAACTTTTCGAATAAAAATGTCATTGTCTTTTGAGACAATGGCATTTTTATTCGAAAACTTAAAAACTGACAAATTTAAATTAAGAATTTAAATCACAAAAGTTTTTATGGGAATTAGCTACTTTCAAAAGGAGAGCACAGACAATAGGGGATAATTCAAGAAATCGGTGAAGTTATAGATGAATTGAATAAGTACCATTATCTTTCTTTTATTAGGATTCTTACTTCTATTTCCAAGTTTATTCCTCTTGAACAATTTTATAAAATCCTGATAGTTGGCAGCCCTATCTCTGAAGTTGTGACGTGTGTAATTATTTGACGGGGACAACATGCTTAAAATAACATTTAGTTAATATTATTTATTTATATACGTTTCAATGCTATCTTATCGGAGTTTTGCTGCCAAAGTTGGGGTTCAACGAATTCATTATTTAAAAGTATCAATTGGTATTGCTTGGGCCCCTCAAAGTCTTCAGAGCCCAAGTGAAATTCAACAAAAGCATGTTTTGGAGCTCAAAATCGTGATAGAGTTGAAAAGATTTAGACATCATTGCAGCATATTGTAACCAACATAGACTTGAAACAACGACGTATTATAATTAGACAAGTCATGCACGAACATCACGGCTTTCAAAAGCAGCAGATCTTTTATACATTTAAAAATAGAATTTCTATGAAATTATCTATGGTATCATGTATGAAAAGTAAGGCAATTGCCTGGCTTGTTTGTTGTGATTTTTCAGTATTGGTAACGTATCTATAGTTTTATATATCATTGACTTGAAATACGTGTTTTCTTCATCAGAGGAGTCTATGAAATGATTGGTTTGGTACCCAGAAACTCTTTTACAGGCTGTTTTACACTATTTAGGTCTATCTAGAACTTCGATATCGCCATTGGTTTTGGAGGTCAGAGGTAGTAGCTTCATGAAAAACATCAAAGTTTAGCCATATCACGGTTAAACTAGAAAGCCGAACCCAACTGAGATATTATAATGTCGAATACAAAGGCTTTTGAAGTGAAAAATGCTAACATACATATAGTCACGCCTTTATCCCCAAGGGGGAAGGCAGAGGCTAGATATACGCCCACATGTCACCTTATAGTTTTATGTCCCAGATTCATATGCCGTGTGTGCCGGTGCCGGGGCCTAGTGAAAAATAAAGTCTTCAAATGTCGTTAATACTGTAATGTCTAAAGAAATGCTTTTTCACGCCTCTCTTAAAAAAGCAAATAGTACGTACTATCCTACATTAAAGTAGATAAAACAAAAGTGTCTGTCACGTTTGCAAGATAAATCTAATTTTCTCAGAAGTGCTTCTGTTGTACAAGTCTCCTCCAAGTATTAGTGGGCTTTGTCAGCTTTGTGCTTCGTAGAGATCAATAGTGGCCAGAGGCTGTTTGCAATCAGTATTGTGACAAACAAACAAAATGAAATTCACGCCTTTAAAAACTTTACGTAAATGCAGGAAGCTGTTTAAAAATGTTCGAAAATAGGTGTTAAAAACACTATTACATGAAATTTTCGAATTTGGTAAACTTTATAAGAACCTATACTTTTTTTGTTACCACTGAGGGGGTTTACAAACATATTGCCGCCTGATAGAAAGTGGTCATAGTCCCCATGCACGTTTGGAACACCAATACTTCATTTCATTTGACTATAGGTGACATGGTGAAGTGATTATCAAAGACTAAACAATGTACGTTCAGAGTTGGCCCCCAAAACTAAGCTCGACGTCGACTATGTTACATCAGCCATACACCATATTACAATAACATTTTCATATCGCAAATTGGCTTCAAAATGAGGGAACAGACTTGCTTTCCTGCGCTGTAAATATTTACATTTACTACAAACCTTAAGACTAATAATAATAAGGTATAATTTCGAAAGTTTACGTTGTAAAATGAATTTGTACGAAGACACTTAATTGGACTGATCTGGCGGGAGGCAGATGGCGGAGCTTTGTCAATAATTGCAATTCTGAATCACAAGAGTCGAGTCAAACAGTACACATACAATGTTTAATAGTACCTATTGTTTCCTGCTATGAAAGGATTCGTCACGTTAAAGGAAATTATATTACCGTCAAAAGACTTGTTGGGTGGAGCATGTGTGGGATTTGAATAGCACTTATTAATTTTTAATGTCGAGCAAAAAATGTTGCGAACGCCTGCTTTTGCTTCAATGCGAATAAAATTTGACGATTCATTGTGTATTTTGTATTTATATTATATACCTACATATCATCACGCCTGTTTCCCATCGGGTATAGATAGCAAGAACTAAAGTGTTTTGGTGAATTTAAAAGGCCTCGAAACATCTCTGTTGGGACAGTCCCAGTGCCAACTCGATCAAATGCTGGGCGATCCTCACACTGTTCCACGCCTAGCCGGCTTGGACCGTCTGTAAGCGGATCACTTCTAGTAAAAAAGGTAGTAGAGACCTGTAGAGACTTTGGATTTCCATTTGCTACGATTCTGGCATACTTACCACTTTTATGTCTTTTACAAAACAGGTCTACTGTTTTTTATACCACTACAAGGGCAGACAAACGTACGGCCCATCAAATTATGTAAATACCGCAGGTCACCGCAGCCTATTATAATACCAGAGGCGCTACACTCTTGCTGCCGACCCTGTAAAAACCTTCTAAGGCCCATTTAGAAAAACCCCACTGAATCGTTTGGGAAAACGGAGGCAGGGACATGCTTTCATACATCATCGCCGGTTAGGGGTACTCTAGACCTGGCCATGACCTGTTAGTTTTTTTGGCTTCATCAAGCAGCCGACTGTTAATAAGTTCTCAAAAACAGGTTGACTGATGCAAAAGTTAGTTTTATAGATAATTAACGAGACAGTTTTAAGGAGTAAAATATAAAACGGCACACATAACAACCACAACGATGGATACCACCAATAGATAGAGTGATTCACCAGTAAGGTTGAGGTTCATAATTGTCAAGGAGTTGTGTAAATTGGTTGAAATATGATGATAATGGTTTATCTGGGCAGGGGCGCCTCCCACACGCCGTCCCAGCCCCCAGCTGCCCCCGCTGTTCGGTTGACGGCGCGTAAATGCATTCCCCGCGTCTCTTTGTATTATAATCACAGTTTTCAATAAAATCAGCATTATCTCACTCCGCTACTGGATGGAGGCTTCCACAATTTGGCAGTGGGACAGTGAACGGCCTTTTTTTTTTAAACGTGATGTAAAATCCTCATGGATGCTATGCCGGACTCCTACCGACTAAAAAACCTCACGTAACGCCCAACAGCCTATGGTTGGGAGTCCCGGGTAAGCCCTCGGAAGGATGTCCCAGGACTACCAACAGACCCACGTCCGCCACTACGGCCTCGCCTAGGGGGTGGTTCGGGAGCTATCCCGCGTCTTTGGGACTGTGAATGGCCTTAGTGTACCACCCTAGTATAAAGAGAAAACCTATGATCTGTAGACTGTGGTACCACGGTGCTTTTTTTTTCTGTGTGGAAATCCTCATTGATGCTATGTCGGAATCCTACTGACTAAAACCACACAGGCCTTTCCATCTGTCAATGGTCGAGAGTCCCGGATATGCCCTCTGAAACATAACTCCCAGGCATAGAGCAACGCAAACTTAACTCCCAGGCATATGGCAACGCAAACGTAATGCGCGCGATGCTCTGTGCTCCCAGGGATGGACCAGACGGGTTGACAGACGGGGAAGAGTACAAAATATTGACACAAAAATTTACCCCCCGAGGGTTTCGTGAGAGGCAACTAAGGCAACACTTTCGCAAAACGAGCGTGGAGAAACTGAAGAAGGAAAACTCGAAATGAAACCCGGTTGTCAGTAAAATCACGACCTGCGCCTGTCCATTTCAACGTGGCAATAGGCTCACCACCTTTAAGACATAAAAACTATAAGGTGAAATGTGCCTAACTATGCCTCTGTCTACCCCTTTGGGGATAAAGGCGTGACTATATGTATGTAACTATATAAATATTAAAACTATTGCCTTCATAAGTGTTTGTAACAAACATGGAGGTTACCTAAATGAAAATTTAAGCAGAAATAATAACCCTAGTCAGAAACTCCACATCATAAACTTCAAAGGTAATCCTAATGGAAACAGGTATTGAAATTACCAATATTATAGTCAAGTTAATTAAGTTATGCATACGAGTATACCAATAGATTTCCACACGCAAATGTGGGTAGGTATTAACGCCTACGTCACGAATTTTCCATTAAATTAAGCCTTTCATTTAATAGTCATGCGAAACCTATTATGGTTGACAGTTTTCTCTGTAGGTATGTTAATTTTGTTTAGTAAGTCGCCCCGGTTTCGTACATGTTTGTGATAAAAATCTTCTTAATTCATGCCATAACTTCATCGGCGGAGGACTTGCAGTTAATGGTTAACATAATGCATGATGCGCTTAAAAGTAGAGGTATGAAAGTGAATGTAGAAAAGACGAAAGTAATGGTTTTCGAAAGAGAAGAAAATATACGACGAATTGCCCAATTTACATCAAAGGGCAAAGAGTGGAACAGGTAAAAGAGTTTGTGTACTTGGGGTCATGCAATATGTCAGAATCGTGGCAAGTGGATAGCCATAGTCTCTGCCTACCCCTTGGGAAACAGGCGTGATGTTATGTATGTATGTAATTCATGCCATGTCGCGGAATTCGTCCCAATTAAAGTCAACAGGCAAGGTTTCCAAAAGCACGTCCTAAGAATTAGCTGACTGCATTGTCTCGTCATGATGGCCACGTTGTACAGTCGGCTAAATGAGATAAGTATAGAAGACCAAAGTTGTTTACACATTTTATGAGATTTTTTATATTTCTGCTCAATCTTATGGTTTCGTATCCAAAGAGTAAAAACCCTATTACTGAGAACTCAACGTTTTTTGGTACGGAACCCACCGAACGCGAGTCCGACTCGCACTGGCCGGTTTTTAAATGAGGTTCATTGTGTGACCATACAAAACCTCTGCCTCTGCATTTTTTGAACGAGAAAGAGGCAAAGTCTGGTCTCAGTTTCACACGAAATAAACTTTAAATAATTTAATTCACCTAATTCATAGAATGAATGTTAAAACTTAGGTACATCGATTATGCAAGTCAACTACTTTTATTATTATTGATTAAATAATTTTATTGTTATCGTGAAAAGCGTTCGATCAATATATTGTTGATCGAAGTGAAGAGCACATCAAGTGACCTGACAAAAAACACATAGCAATGTGCAAAATAGTGTGATCTTGAACATAATGTTTTGGGATTAAAATATGGATTTTAGTTAGGATACATAATACATACATTTCAAAAAAATATAATAAAGTAAGTTCCACTGTTCTGTGTATGACGATAAATGTGACTAGAAATAAGAATAAGCATTTTCCTATATTATTCTTATTTTATAAACTGATTTTGATTGTGACGAATGGTCATTTGTCTTTAAGTACATTATCCTCAAACCTGGTGGTTAGCTAGTAGGTATTAACGAATCGAGGGTGTGTGATGGCTTCCTCCCATATAATCGTTCTACGATTGATTTCCGCCATGTAAAGCTTTATTTAATTAAAATCTTCGTACTGCCTGGCCTGTAAAATTTTAACAAGTGTGTACCTAGTCACAAGCGGCGCCTTTCCATTTTTACATAAATGGCCTCTCCAGATATTACGAGGGACAAAATAATAATTATTAATATAATAAATATTTACGGACATTTCACACAACGCTATCTGATCCCAAAGTAAGCAAGGAATAACCTGCTTGTGTTATGGGAAACAAATAGGATGGACGTATAATTTGCTCATTACTTTCAATCAACTTTCTCCATCCAAAGGTTGCCTGGTAGAAATTGCTTTTTAGCGATAAGGCCGCCAATTGTACATCTTCTTGCACTGTATTTATGTACCTACCATAATTTTATTTACTTGGCGTAAAATTAATAATTTGCCTTTTTTTAACGTGAGGGAAAGTCCTCATGGATGCTATGCCGGACTCCTACCGACTAAAAAACCTCACGTAACGCCCAATAGCCTATGGTTGGGAGCCCCTGGTAAGCCCTCGGAAGGATGTCCCAGTTTGCCTCTCCCCACCCCTTCGGGGATAAAGGCCTGAGTAATTTATATAATGTGACCTGTCTTAAATCAATTCAATTTAATCAAAGATATAAAGAAAAGAATGCATAAATATAAACGGCTATTATATTTTCCCACAGTTAAAAGAAGATATTTTGATTGTGAGAAACTTTTCAGTAGCATTGGTATTTAAAACTTTCAAAGTTATCAAAAAACATTCGATTCTTAACATATAAATTGTACAAATGTCTTTATATGGAGAGATTTAAGCCACCTACGCTGCAACCTATGACATTTCTAAAGCCGTTAATTTAATTCCGGACCTTTTCTTTCACATGATTAAACTAGCTAAATTTATCAGATGCCGATAAAGTGGAATTCTAATAGTTGCAACTTTTCTGATAGTGGCTAAATACTGTGTCAAATCGCCACCATAACTATTGAAAGAACTCTTCAGTTGCACCACAGGGTCCACTATTATATTATCTTTGGTTGCACATACACACACACACACACGTGTCTTATAAAAGAGCAGCCATTTTGATAGGTCGAAGTTACGTCAGCTTTGAATCAGTGTCCTAGAATTTGAGCTATGGCAGTAAGACCAGTTTTTATCTTTAGAACAATGCTGTTAGGCGAGGCCGAGGTGGTCGCCAAAGTATGCCAGGAGTCCAGGGACATCCTTTCGAGGGCTTACCCGGGACTCACGGGACACATGCAAAGCATCGTGGGGTTTTAGTCGATAGGAGTTCGGCATTCGATAGACTTACTAGTTCTAGGGTCATTGCAATATAGTAATAGCCTACCACGGGAAGCGAGAAATTTTACGCAGGCGTAGCTGCAGGCATCAGCTAATAGTTATATACTTCTAAATACATACATATTATGCATAGAAAAACACTCAAACTCCAAAACAAACATTTGTGGATCAAAGAAATATTTGGACCGACCCGGGGAATCGAACCCAGGAGCTCAAGTTCGGCAGGTGGTTACACTACCAACTGCGCCACCGAGGCAGTCAATAAGTGGAATACGACCAAATACATTCTACTGGTGAATTTTGGGCGTAATGTATTTTAATCTCTATCTATCCGAAGATTGCAGGTTCGTGTCCTGTCACGGTCGCCAAATTATGTCCAAGCGTACACAACTACTGATATTTCTTGAAGTAAAAACCGTGTTTTAGATAATTAAATACTTTAATTTGGTAAGAAGGTGTTACACTGTTCGTAGGTGAAACTAGAATGCAATAGTAGGTACTTATACAGTGCAAGTGCACCTCGTTGAACGAGGCGCCTACCAATAACCTAAGAGAATTATTAATTGATTGAATTGCCTTAAAATTTGTATAGGCGTTGACTAAGCCTGAACACCCGTCACAAAAAGTGTAAAGGAAAGTATGGCATTCGACGTCCGCAGTCTGTGACGTAGAATATTCCTGTTTTATTACAAAACTCGTTGTTGACTTTAATATCCAGCCATTAGCTACATTCAGTAGCCGCCATTACGTGGAGAGAAACATTAGACTAATGCGTACCAATATATTATTGTTACACTGAACTTTGGTACGGAGTGGTGCTAACAGATGCTATAAGGGATTGAAATTGTATGAATTTTTCAGAGATTGAATTACATTAGTCTCATTTTGGAGTGTATACTTAGGTATTTACCTACTTTATTTAATAACTATCCGCACCCCGGCTTCACTAACGACAAACTCCGCCACCACTTTTAACCATTATGCCCGCCTTCCACTGCGAGCGTGTCGGACCCATTACGGACTCCGCTATACTCGTAACGACGATTTTCATACATGTCCTTCCACCAAAGCGGACATGACATGTATCGAAAATCATCGTTACGAGTATAGCGGAGAACGTAATGGGTCCGGCTCGCTCGCAGTGGAAGGATGGCATTAGGGTACGTACCTACTTTACTTTGCTCCACCAAACCTATTGCAAAAGGAAGAGAATGTGACAAAAAAAACAGGAAAAATAATTTACGGGCGATCTGAGGTCGGGAAGTGGAAAAAAGTTAACCCCCTATTTTCCAATTCCCGACCTCAGATCGCCCGTAAATTATTTTTCTTTCATTTTTGTTACATTTTCTTCCTTTTGCTATGGGTTTTATTCTACTACTAACTTTTTATATTTTAAAAATTATTTGCACAGGTCTACTACAACTGGGACAACCTGCAAAACAATCACGTCCATTTTCTCTTTTAAAACCCTTTTAAAATACAAGTTCACAAGGTTTGGAAATGATGAAAAACCCTTGCTTAGTAGGTGCCTGCATTGGGTAGCTATCCTGAGACATTCTTCAGACGGCTTACCCGGGGCTCCCGGCCGAGCAACCGGGACTAAATGTTTTCCGAAGCGCAGAAAGACTCTTCACTAGAAATGCCACTAGCGGTTACCCATATCAAGATCAACAGCCTGGCTAAGAGCGCTTTGAAATTGTTCTTTGCAAGAAGGCTGCACTCAGAAGGCTTGCGCGCCAACACCTTCAGCACTTTTAGCGCAATATGGTTGGGTGACACAATCCATATTTCTTATCTCGGTAAAATTGACTTTCTTAATTTCATGAGATGACTTGGCATCGGAAATCAAATACAAATATTTAATACAAAAGGGGGGTTAATTTTTTAATTTTTTTTTAATTTTTTTTGTCGCACATTGAGAATTCGTTTTTTACCGCGGCAATTCGAGGTAACATGGTCGCCGCCGTGGCAAAACAAACACAGAGCACCCGTCTGGCTGTCGTTGTCGCTTTCTACTGCCGCTCAGTAGCGATAGAAAGGGTGATAATAAAAATTTAGAACCTTTAAAAGGGATTTACGGTTAAAGTATTCATGTGACTTTTCTTTTTTTTCATTTTTGTAATGTTTCTTGGCCGATGCCACGGCACATTGCCGAATTTGGAGAGTCAATTTTGTTACACCCAAATGTCTAATTAGAGATCCGAAATGACTCGACGATTTCATTACGAATGTATGAACCCAGGGATGGGACGTGGCTTGCAAGCACACTATCTGTACAATGCTCTTTCCTTACCAGAAAACGACCAATTTTCAAAGAACTATACTGATACTTATTTTACTACAGTATTACAAAAGTGGCTTTTCCACTGTAAGGGCAAAGGAGCTCATCATAAATTGGTCTTACGTCCCTGCCTCTTTCCTGCAACGAACGGCAAAAAGTCGAAACGTGTGGGACTGCAGACGAACCCGTTTCACCATACAAGGTACTCCTCAACATGTCGCTTCCCAAGGCACCGGCTCTCATAATATTGTTAGCAGATGCCGATAGCTTTTTATGTCGAATGCATTATTCGATACTCATTTAAAATTCTAACATACACTTATAAAGAAAGTTTGCCATTTTCATGCGGTCCCCTGCTGACGGCGGCCGCATTGAATTGTACGTGCATCATAAACGTTTACCGAAGAGTATATTTGAGTTGTTTTATTGCTTTAATATATTACGCAAATTCGGGGCCGGCTGTTAGGTCTGGTCGCCCACGCACAAAAATCGCGGGGGCGAATACACGGAGGCTTCGGCGCGTGCTCAAACGTGCGCGCGCACCGACTGACACACACGCGCTTACTAAAAAAAAAAACTAAAAACAAATACGAAAAAAAAACCCGCGCATTCCATTTTTGAAAATAGTGATAGTGCTGAGGTTACTGAAATACGAATTTGAATAGTGCGTTCGAAAATAAGATTCTAAGTTGCTCTATTTAGTTTATGAATGAAGTGCGAGGAAGTGACGTCATGAATAGTGTTGTGCCAGCGCTAGTTCGAGCGGTGGGCGATCTGTTGACAATGAATGCTCATTAGACTGGAAAGGTGAGTGAAACAATCTAATGGTTGCTCATTACCTGTGTACAAATGTTTGTGTGTATCATCTATTACTTTTATGCGTTGTGGTTATTTATGCTCTTTGATTATGCTACTGATCCATTTCGTTAGTTCTGTATTGTGCTTGTACCAATATTTCCCGACTCACTTTATGGAAAATTGGACATTTTTAAAATATTCAGTTGTGAAAATACGTACTGGAATACAACTATTTGGATAGAAAGAAGTTATGAACTTTGTAAGTGGTTTACAGAAGTTAGGTACCTATAACCTAATAGGGTAATGTTTAATTTAAAATATTTATTTTACGTGTGGGAATTCACACAGATGTAATGCCGGTCTCGAACCGACTAAAACCACAAGGTCCCTAAATAGCCGTCTAGCGCCGCGCGCCGGGCGCCTCCATTTAATTACTTGTAATAATTACCATTACGTAGCAACTCGTCAATAGAGTATTAAATCTATAAATGGCGTTAGATAAAATTGAAGACGATTTGAAAATTTTTTAAAACAGACGTCAAAACAGTGCCTAAGTTACGATTTTTCAGCAAATCCTATAACGATATTTCACAGTACATGCTGTAGCAGCCTGTGAAACAAAACGCTGCTGAAATTCCAGAAAAGTCTGAAAAATAAAGTCTATCGGAAGTCTTACGAGCTGCGAGAGTGACTCCCAATCGCTAGATGTGCCATGGCTTTCCATCAGGGTGGCGCGTGGCGATGTGAATTTGGCTAACTTAAATTTAAAAAAAAACCAAGGCTATAATGTACCTTTACCTTGAGCCGTTAGTAGAAACAAATGTCAGTATTTTAATCAGGTAAAGCATGTGAGTTTGCATGTTAAAGATAAATCAGAAATGACTTACCTGATTAGAAGAAATCTTTTTCTATAGATAGCCCATTTACTCAGATAGGTTATGTAACACCGTAATATCAAAGAGTAGAGCAGTACCTGATCATAAATGTCAACAAATCCAACTTCCGCATATTATTTGAAAACTAAATAAGGGCCACGAGAGGGTGCAACGAGTGTTTCGAAATATGTCACGGACGTAGAACGGAGGCAAAATTATTATAATAATAAAACAATCTGTGATAATGATAACAGCACCGTAATATCAGGCATCGGCATTTAGTACTAGCTGGTTCTGCATACAAATGTAGCTCGATGTAGCAACCCATTGATGGAGTTTCCCAGAACATTATTTGTAGATGACAATGATCAAAGACTGGTAATTTAGTAAAGAGAATATTCTCACACATCGCTATTTAGTCCAAATTAAGTTATAAAGACTTCTGCTATGGTGTCTAGACGACTTGAATATTTTTTTCCGCATCTTTTTCTTTATCAATTGAAAATGAATTTCGCTATTACAATATTCTTCTTATAAAATTATCACTTACCTATAGGTATGTTATATTAATAAAAATTTAGAGAAAAACCAGTAAACTTACTCGTCAGTAAAGTAAAGTAAAGTGGCCTACTTGGCCACTTTTCCGCCCACTTTGCTACTCATCAAACTGTTGAGTTTTTATTACTGAGTGGAGTGTATTTCTGGGGCTCAAGTCAGCCTCACCTTTAAATGGTAAACCTACTGAATAACGTACAATGTCATGGAGAAAATAAGGGTAACTAGTAACAAAACATGGTACCAATCTGGCAAGTCAATCTCTCATGTAACTTAATGGCATAATTTTGGGAGGCCTCATTCTGGCCTCTTAAAATAAGTCCATAATGATGATATGAGTGATATCACAGATTATAATAATATATTCTACAGTGATATGGTCAAAATAGGGCGTGGCCTACGTTCAGCAGTAGATAGACAACTACAATATTTGTTTTCATTCAGACCAGAGACTACATAATCTTACTAATATTATAAATGCGAAAGTTTGTGAGTGTGGATGTTTGTTACTCTTTCACGCTCAAACCGCTAAACGGATCGGGCTGAAATTTGGTACAGAGATACATTATAGTCTGGAATAACACATAGGCTACCTTTTATCCCGGGAATGACTTCCCGCGGTAACAAATTTTACGCGGGCGAAGCTGCGGGCATCAACTAGTATAAAATAATGTATTCAGACCATGTTTTAAGCACTTTTTTTTCAAACGCTTATGAATGTTGTTCAACTTTTGGGTGTTAGCATGAGTCGTGCATATTTGTACAACTCTTCGCCCACGGTATCTATCCCACGACACAAGCCTGCGGCCCACGGATCGTTCTAAATTTTAATCGACTAGTTTTCTAAAAAAAATATAGTGGCACCACACTAGTCGCAATTTTAAAAAGTCATTATTTAATTCTATAATTGGGGCACAGTTTCTCTCATTCGAGTTTAATCTTAGATCATCTAACCACAGGATGCACCTTACTTAAGCATTGTTTTCTGCCATTGCACATGACCATTTGGTCTTTTGGCTTTATGAAAAGCCTGTACATCAGTACATCATTTTATATGATTAAACTAGTACATTACATTGTAGTTGACTGTACAATAACAATTAACACACAACAGCCATTACGCGTTTGTCGATTAATACATTTTTTAATGCAATGAAATTTTATATGTCTTTGTGTTTCCCCCTTCACTTGTATGAAAACTGGCAGAATATTTTTGTATGCGGTGGTTCGCAAAGGCTAGTCCCGTGTTATATGGTCTAAGAGTTTAATGTATGAAATGAAAATTCATGATGGCGCTTTAGAAATTTTTGTAGGTACTGTGAAAACACCTCGCGACACTGTTGCCACTAAATATACAGGTAATTTATACATTTTGTCAGTCAGTATACAGGGTAGGGTGATCAATCCAAATGGATCAGTAGGGAGAAGTCAGAAACTATGAGAGATAGCAACATCTGTTCTTTGGAACCATGGCTTCGATTTTAAAGAAAATAAGAACTGCATACTTAGATTTGAAAAAAATCTCTTGCACAGCTTGGGAATCGAACCCAGTCGTTTTGAAAAATAAAACTTATATTATTTCTATTTGAATATCGATTGTGTAGGTCATAAGGAGTAAATTTTACTATGAAACATGATATCTGAAATAAACAGAATGCATTGTATTTCTGTATCCTTAGGCAAAAAGTACGCTTTTGCCGGATTTCATTCGACTCTAATACATTATATTACTGTTATAAAATCTGAGGGGTTTTAAGAAAAAATCTATACGTAAAATACTGTTCTAAAGACCTATATCTATTTTATGACAAGTTTTTATTTAGATAAAAAATGAAAATTAGACACTTGTTAAGATTTTTGCAATATTTCTCATTTTTGAGAGCGATTTCGATCGAGCAAAGAATTCCTAATCGTGTTTTGATACGTTAAAAAAGCAAGAGTATCTAATAAATTACAATATTATAGTTTTATCAGATCAAATCGAAGAATATTTTCTATTACAAAGTTCACCCCAAGATGAGTCTCTTTCGAACATACCTTTCGAAACAAGGAAACTGTCCGAAACGGAAATGCCACAAAAATACATACCTACTTACTAATAAGTATTATACATGCGTAAGTTTGTGAATGTGGATGTCCTACGACTGGATGTTTGTAATTCTTTCACGCTCCAACGGCTGAAGGGATCTGACCGAAATTTGGCACAACGCAGGGGTATGTTATATGTAAATGTCACCTGAATGAATAAATAGGTTACCTTTTATCTTCGGTACAAAATCCCATGAGAAGTTAAGAATGAAACATAATCCACGGTACAATATACTTATCTACACAAATTTATCTCCAAATTAATTTATAACTCGTGTATACTATCGAATCAATCGGTTCCACGATATAATCTCCAGCGATCATCAAATTACCACTCATATTAACATTATTTATGTAAAAACAACCATCCCGAGCCTGCATCAATATCATTATCATTATTAAATCCGATATTAGGCTCATAAAGCATCGCTAATTAATATTAATTTGAAGCTTAAAGCTGTAGTACGAGTATATTTGTATAGGGCAAAACCCTTATAATTACGTGTTAAAAAAATTCACAGTGGAAAAATTTCCTCCGTAAATATTAACACAGGAAATAAACCCGCGATGTCATTCATGACTTACTTGACTTAAGAGTCTGTATGACGCCAAATAGACTATTACCTTGATCTAGATCTCAAGACTCGTGAGGTCTAATGAATTAAAATTTTAACACAGACAACTTCAGTTCATAAACTAAAAACGCACTAGGCTAAAAACACGATTGCTGGATAAAATCCTCGATAGATTTTTGTGTTGAAAATATCTCGATTTCTTGAAATTTTTACTTAGATCTCGTAAGTGTTAAGTTGTTTTTATAATATAAAATATTTATAAGATAGACAATAGTAAAATCTTCATTTGCACTAGACCACTTTTTTACTATTGGTTATAGTTTTTTTATAATTAATTTATTTCGTTAGAAACGCACAAAAACCGATCGCATCTCCCTCTGTCTTGCACGCTAAAATGTGTATCTTCTATCTTCTTTCAACAATTTGGCGTCTGGTAGGCTCTTAAGGTTAAGGTCTAAGGTAAGACTTATGGTCCTAGATGGGGCAGAGGGCGTCCAGTCCACATTGCATCGCCATCCCTGTCGGTCTTGAGCTTAGCGTTTTGTAGGGCTAACGACCTTGACTATACAAAACACGGGTGCTTCAGGCTAGGAAATGTAGCATTATATAGCTTAATTTAGTTGTAACTATATAATTATAAACAAGCTAACTCCTACTTATTCAAAATCGAAGAAATCGCGTCGATAAAAATTGAAGTCATAAAATGCATTCATCTAAAAATATGGGGGTGACTCTATGATCGTTTTACACATTATGTATAATTAATAAACAATTTACAACAAAACCATATTTGGACACACATCTTGTAGATTAACAATCTATTTTTGGCTATAATTTTCTGTTTACTTAGCCCAGTGGTTCCCAAACTTATTTTGTCTACTGCCCACTTTGAGAATAAATATTTTTTTAGCGCCCCCATTTTTTCACCTATTTAAAAACCACTATAACTTCAAATTAAATTAATTAATTATTGTGACCTATATATGTGATGTTGTGTAAATATATATATATATATATATATATATATATATATATATATATATATATATATATATATTATGTATATTAACAGAGAATTCTAAACGAAACTTTTACTATAACCCGCAACTTGAAACCTGAGCGCAGTAGGTAACATACAACGGCGCTTAGGTCTCAAGTTAACTCTTACGGGCTCCACCTGCCAATAAGAATGATTATTGAAACGCAACTTTATAGTATTAAAACAGAGTATCTTTTATTAAAATATAACTAAAATAATCAATCCTTATATAAAAACTAATGTGAAGGATGAATCTGATGCTGTTTAATAAGTTTGTTGATATCAGGTTCCAATTTACTCAAGAACAGTCGCAAGTCGCCACGTTCGGTAACAAGCAAACGATTTCTCTTTTTAGTAAGCAGCACTAAATCCACGTTCACACAAATATGACGATGGGAATGCTATCAAGAATCGTTGAACGATTGACCACAATCCAGGGTACAATTGAGGGCAGTGGCGGCTGTACCTTAAGTGCGCTCGTGCGGTGAACCACCAGTTCAAAAGATTTAGACATTACAAAATTTTACGACATCTTTATTACCTATTTAATTAATTACCTATCATTAGGTATGTAAGTAAAGTAACACCTATTCTTACAAAAACTGAAAACAAATAACATTATCTAATTGTGACGAAACAATTCAAGCTCTTTGCTACACTTCTAAAGCCTAAATTCCCTGTAATAAAAATCGGCGTGCGGTTTCCCGAGCGCACGAGGACGGCCCATACAACTTGTACTGGGAACGAGCTAAAACGCCTGGCGCGTGAGACAAAACATCGTTCATAGAAAATGCACCGAGAGATGAGTCTGATTTCGTGCGCCGCACGCGCTCCGGAAAACCGAACATTACCGACACCCGACATTACCGACATCGACACTCGATGTTTTGTTTAACGAAATTTAAATTCTCCCGGTATTGTTTCGCTGTTTCTGTGACGCGTATTAATTGATTGCTTGATTTTTGAATTGTTACTTTTTTATTTATTTTGATCTTAGTTCTATTCTATAATCTATTATCTTTTCTTTAATAAGCAAATATTTAAGTATTTATTTATTAAAGAAAAGAAAATATTGCTTGTAAAGTGTGTGGTTAGTATGTGTAAAAATGAGCATAAACAATATCTAAGTACCTATACAAAACTTTTCAAAATAAACATACTGCATCATACACATGTATAGGCATGCATGTATCCCCGAAGGGGTAGGCAGAGGAATAGTATACGCCCATGTTTCTCCTTATAGTTTTATGTCCCACGTAATAGGTGGTGAGCCTAATGCCGGGTTTCAAAATAATAAAATTGGCGGGACCACTAAGGCTCTTATAAAATTTTAAACAAGAGAACAAGTAAAGTGCACCACCGGTTTGAGGACCCACCAGCCGCCACTGATTGAGGGATCGGTTTTTGAAGCCAAAATTCTTAATAACCATTTTTGAACTTGATTTTTATTTCCTCGTTTGTTGTCAATTCTATAAGTTCTTCTTCCAGCTGAGGTGACATTGCTGTGTTGACATTTGTAAACGGATCCAACACCCAGTCTGGTATTTCCAAGTTCAAAATGTCCTGGTATCGTTCGGTGAAGTCAATGTGGAGGTTTTCCAAATGTTGGCAGTAGGCAAACAATTCGTCGTTACTGCATGATACTGATAAATTTGGAAAATTGTGAAACTCACGTCTGCCCATATTCTTTTTGTGTAGAAGCAGTTTGGCTGCGAAAGCAGCAACGACGTTTTTTGTTTTAATTAAATTTAGTTTATCGCCTTGCAGTTGGAGATTCATGTCGTTGAACAATTTATACAGATCTGTCATGTAAGCTATATCATTCTTTGATGTTATGAGCTTGTCGTGCAATTCTGTATCTTTAGTTTCCAAGAACTCTATAACAGAGTCAAACAGGTTGTAAAATCGAGTCGGACAATTGCCTCTTGATAGCCAACGAACTTCAGTATGAAACAACAAACGGTTGAAATCCTTGTCATTAGTAACACAAAGCTGATGAAATAATCTATCATTCAAAGAGCTGTTGCGGATTTTATTGACGGCTTTGATGACATATTGCAGTGATTGAAATAGTTTTTCACTTAAGTTTCTAGCAACTAAATGTTGTCTATGAATAACGCAATGTACACCAAGGACATCCGGAATTTTATTTTTTAAGTACGCTATGAAGTCTTTATGGCACCCTGTCATAGCCGGAGCGCCATCCGTAGCAACTGAAATAATATTTTTCAAAGGAATCTCTTTCTCATCGCAAAACTTTTCCAATGTATTGAATATGGTTTCACCTTTTGTATCGGTCTCTAAATTTCTAGCAAATAATAATTCTTCACATATTTTCTCATCTTTAATAAACCTCACGTAAGACAACAACAATGCTTCATTAGTTGGTAAAGTGGACTCAGCGAGCTGAATTGAGAATTGACTAGTCCTCATGTGATCGCACAATGATTCTTCAATGTTTTCAGCCATTTCATCAATTCGTCTTTGCACAGAAAGCTTACTCAAAGGAATTTTTCGGATATTATCTGCGGCCGGTTTATGAAGCACAGTAGTTATTACTTCATTTATTGCTGGCAATATTAACTCTTCTCCGATGTTATGTGGTTTGCCTTTTTGAGCAATTAACAAAGAGATATTGTACGAAGCTCGAAGTCCGTCGTCATCTTGCTTAGCAGCCGCCGAAAATAGTTTTACTACACTTGGCTGAGTATTATGCTTCTTCTCTAGGTCTTGAAAATATGCTACATTCTTGTCTTTCTAATCTGGATGCATTTTATTCAAATGATCTTGCAGCCTTGAAGGCTTCATTGCTTCATTCGAAAATTATTTTAGACATAGAAGACACAAAGGCGACGATCGGTTTGTGGGATTTTCAATAAATCCGAATTTAATATATTCCGCAGAGTATTGCCGTCTCTTCTTTTTTACTTCCGACATTGTTTTGCTTTGAGAAATACGTTCAACTTCGCGAGTAGAGGAGGCGTAAGTACTGCTCATCTATTGCGCGCGAGACCACAAATGAAAATAAAATAAATATTACATTGTTTATATAAGAATTCTTAAGCAGCACGCACCGACAGGAATAAAACAAGCATGCATAAACTCGTTTATCTCATTCGACGCTCAATCGTACTCAACAAGTCCGAACAAGCATTCAATGAACCAGCCGACTGATACAGGAATGCACAATTCGGGTTATTTAACAAAAACTTGTTAAAACATGATAGACTTAAGCAGCACGCACCGACATGAATAAAACAAACATGCATAAACTCGTTTATCTCATTCGACGCTCAATCGTACTCAACAAGTCCGAACAAGCATTCAATGAACCAGCCGACTGATACAGGAATGCACTATTCGGGTTATTTAACAAAAACTTGTTAAAACATGATAGATATCTACGAGTACTAATAACTATTATTTTTTTCTATATTAAATAAAATAGGACAGATATATGAACTACGCGAAGAGAAATATAGAACCGAGTTTGAGCAATCTTTTAATTCATATTAGTTGATGTTCACAAGTTGTTGTTGAGAGTCGAGAGCTCTTGCAGTTGTTGTTTAAGAGGCCTCTTAGCTAAATAAAGTTACAAATCAGCCCCCGCCCGCCCGCCTCTACACAACGCCCCCATTTTCTTCTGGGTCTCTTACCGCCCCCCTTGAGACCTGCAGCGCCCACAAGGGGGCGTTATCGCCCACTTTGGGAAAGACTGACTTAGCCGACAAAAAACGCTTTCATTTGCACCTCTTTTTCGTCATTTTCTAAAACAGGGACTTTTTTCCAATGCCGGATTCATTCATGACTGACTCGAATCTTAAAACCACACGGTGTATCTTCTACCTTGCGCCGGGCGCCCAACAATATTTCCAACGTGGGAACTTTTCTTGCGGGAATATGTAGGTTTTAGGATTCGAGTTGGCCAGTTCAAGCATCGTATTGAAATATCATAGTAGATTCAGAAACAGCTATGGTTAAACCTAGTCGGTGGGAGTCCGGAATAGCATCCATGAAGGATTTCCATATGTAAAAAAGACCATTTTTTCTTTGGGATTTCCATTGAGATGACTGACTCGAATCATAAAACTACAAGTACTTAGGTATCTACCTACTGTTGAGAATCCTGGAGTCATCCTTCCAAGGAATTACCCGGGGCTCCAAACCGTAGCCATTAAGTAGGAGACGTGAGCTTTTTAGTCGGTAGGAGTCCGGCGTACCATACCTATAGGATTTTCCTCACGTTAAAAAAAAGGTACCTACTTATTTACCTAGCGCCGGGCGCCAGACATTATCTATATAAAAAGTTAGCATACTGATTGCTCTAAAATTTATATACCTATGCAGAATATGTTAACTAAACTATCAATGGTGGAACGGTTTCGAAATGTCACGCGGCGCGGTCTATTATTTTCACCCACGCTCTGTCGCCCATTCCAACACAGCCGTGTGTTATAAAGGCCAGTTCCCACCGCGACAGAGACATGGTGAGCTCAACGGGTTTGTTTTTAATGAAAAGAGTTTGGTCTTTCATCAACAAAGAGTTAAAAAATGCACATGAGAAATGAGATAATGAGTTAAATGAGAAATGAGCGCCCAGTTAATAATCCTGGGACATCCTTCCATGGGCTTACCCGGGACTCCCAACCGTAGGCACTGGTAGGAAACGTGTGATTTTAGTCTGTAAGAGTCCGTAATAGCATCCATGACGGATTTCTACACGTAAAAAAAAGAGTGACCAATCCGTACACATGCTGACCATTATCGGTGGGATAACAAGTAAGTATGCAGTTTACGGTTGTGAGATAAGCGACTTCGTTAATGGGCCCGCTCAGCTCGCGGTGGTAACCCGGCCTAAAACCTGTTCAGAACAAACGTTTTTATTATAAAACATTGTATTTTTCCTTATAATAATAGATTTAAGTATAGTATTGAACTTTTTGTCTTTATAACGACGAAATACTCAGCGGGGTATCAGTGTTGGCGATTTTAAGAGTTTTATATTGTAATAATTTATTGCTTTCTGGTTCAATAAAAGATGATAATTCAATAGAGTGTTGGTAGAAAACATAAAATGAATAGCCAAAAATATATTCCTACCTAATAAATGCTTAAGCTAAAGTGCTTTCACGTCTAAAGTACTTAACAGATTCTGATAAAATTTAGTAAAACGCCAGAATAGAGTCTTAAGGTAAGGATTAGGCTTCTTTTATCCTGGGAAAGAGTTCCTCTGCGAAACAGGTTCCTACGAAAAACCTCACAACGTAGGCGGAAACGCGGGCATGATTATCTATATATATAAAAATCAATGCTACTTTTCGTTGTAATTTTATAACTCGAGATCGGGCTCACCTATCCAAACCAAATGTTTAGGCTTTGTTCAGACTATTTACTAGATGGTATAAGTGAAGTTTGCACAAAATCAGTCGAGCGGTTCTTGAATTATCACGCAAACGAAGTTGCGCGGGTCAGCTAGTATTTTGTAAAAAATAAACCCTATTTGAAAATATGACAAAACAGCAGAGAGCTTTCAATGGATGTTAATGATTAAATTAATATTTATCACTGATTCTCTTTGTATGTGTAAACGATAGACACATCTCCTAAATTATGATATAAAGTGGTTCAAATGGACTATACTTTTATATAAACATAACCAGCAAATGACTTTAATGGAACCCTAATGATTACAGTAGTATTATGACAGCTCGTCTAAAAAACGAATGATCACCATAATATTTTATTAACGCAGTAGGTAACTGGATTCAATTATATTCAATGAAGTGAGATTTACGATATATTTAGCTTGCCGCCTGCTCTGATGGAAAGTCATGATGACACGTATAGTCGGCCCAGCAAACGACCCACCAGAAGGACTGGTGGTCACCGCAGCCTATGAACGTTTGCAAGACCAGAGGCGCCGCATCACTAAAAATCTTATAAGATCCCTTTTGAATAACCCCATACTGTAGGCGTTTGGGAAAACCGAGGCAGGGAGATCATTCCACATCCTAAGCGTGCGTGGAAGAAAGCCTCTATCTATCGGATCTAACCGTACTTGAACGCTGCGGACGTAGAGTGTGAGGATGAACTCCCTGTCTGTGGCGAGCGGTGCGATGATAGAACGTAGCAAATCAAATAATACCTCAGAGCACATACCATTGTACAGGCGGTAGAACACGCATAAGGAGGCAATGTCTCTCCTGTAGAGAAGAGTTCTATCACCCAACAGTTGATGTTCATTTATCTATACTGATATTATAAAGAGGAAAGATTTGTTTTTTGTTTCTTTGTTTTTTTGTTTGTTTGTTTGTTTGTTTGTAACGAATAGGCTCCGGAACCACTGGACCGATTTGAAAAATTACTATAATATTATAAAGAGGAAAGATTTGTTTTTTTGTTTCTTTGTTTTTTTGTTTGTTTGTTTGTAACAAATAGGCTCCGGAACCACTGGACCGATTTGAAAAATTCTTTCACTGTTGGGAAGCTACACTCTTTGCGGTGAACATAGGCTATATTTTATTCCGGTATTCCCACGGGAACGGGAACTACGCGGGTGAAACTGCGTGACGTCCGCTAGTACTTTATGAAACAACGCCGTCCGTTGCAATAATATCATGACAGTAACAGAGAGTAAGGTGACTTTTAGCCCCTCTCTATAAAATAGATTGCAGAGGGGCTTATGGCGAGACTTGTGTCTCTAGTCTGTGACTCTGTTGCATTAAACTACGTAACTAGGTCACGAGGATCATCTGTTCAACGTTTGAAATGAAACAAAAACGACAACTTTCACTTTCACAATAAACGTTTTAGAGAGGGGCAGTCGGGTGAAACCGTCTCAAGACTTCTTGTTTATCTATAGTCTGTCATGTTTGATAACTAAGATTTAACAACAGGTCGTCTCGTTTGGAAAAGTCAACCCTACCTGAAAATTTGAATTAGATCTCACAGAAAATTCGACCAAAACTGGTACAGCATTTTTTTGACATCTGTAACTCTGTACCTACTGATTTGGAGTTCACTCACACGGTCCACAAGTATATCGTCAGTGGCCCTCAAGTTGGTGACCCAAAGACGTGGCAGCAAATTTCTGGGATGGGCAGGGGGCCTTCATAAGGCCCTCAACTTGGTTTAACCACAGGGCGGAAACTCCATACAAAAATGTTCGTTTTCACCCACACTAATGTACACGTAATGTGAATGCTTGAATCAAGCTTGTATGTGTGTGTGAGTATACTAGGGACACTAGCTATGGAAACAAAATAATAAGGAGCAGAACGCAATCTCATGTATGTAGGTACTTTTTTTCAAGTCTACCCTCGGCTAAGCACAAATTAAACCAAAGCACAAAGTACGTAGGTAGTAATACGTACAGTGACACTAAATAATGCAGCACAATAGACACTTAAATTTTGGTGGGGGGATGGGGAAGCTTACTCAGTGGGAGGCAGAGAGTTGCCGATCTGTATGTAATACTATAATATTATCTTTGGTTTAACCACTACCATAGTCACAGGGACTAACAGCTTAACGTACCCTAATCGACACGCACGCGAATTCCACAAGTGGTCACCCATCTCAGAACTATCCGTATCATAATATCTTTGACAGAATACAGGCATTTACAAGCACTTCCGCCCGAATATGTTAATTCTACTCCATTTTGTAACTTTCTCAAATCTCTGTTAGAATTAATATTGTATGTCAGCGTTTTAACAAACTAATATGCAGCGGCTAACTTGTTGAACTACTTGGTTCATTGTTGCATAAACACGTTATATGCGCTTGTATCAACTTGTAGGCACATAGTGGAGTAAGTAAAGTCACAAAATAATAAGATACAGAAGGAAATCTGCACACAAAGTGCGCTCGGGCTAGGCACACAAAGACACTGTCGCTCACGGCGTTTTTGTACTTGAGGTCAGAGGATTTTATAAGGAAATGGTTTGAGCGCGAGTGTTCGTAGCCGAAGATTAATTTTAAAAATAAACACATATTATGGGCCATAGACATACAACAATGTTATGGACAAAGTGCGAGCATTATGAATAGGTAATACCCGGCTAAATCGGGAAAAGTGATTATTTTCTTTTCTAAATTCTTTCATTTATTATCATTATTATCACATTTCCCACAAAGTATACTATCTTTGCGGAAGGGGAGAGGAAGTAGTTGGAAAATGGCTAGCGACAGTACCTCTTCTCTCCACCTTTTTTACTGTTGTACCCATAGATTTAGAGTAGCGAAAAATCCTAAATCTATGGTTGTACCTAACCTAACCAACTTTTCTCAATGTCTCGATGCAGGGTATTATACAAGATTTTGGGTCGGACAGCTCAGTACTAACCTAACCTAACCAACTTTAATTTAATATTTAATTGAATGTTTATTATCACATTGCCCGCTCGTATTGGGCATTATGCCTAATATCCGGGCAATATTTATAATGACCGGTTAATCACTTGGTCCATAACACATACATACGATTGCTTTCTGTCTTCTGTGCTTTATTACTTAGTGGTAAAGTGCTATATGTTGACAAACTCCGACGTACCTAAGCGAGCTAAGCTTGGCAACTTGGACTTTGATATATGTGAAGATTGTTCGCCCGAGAACAAACTTAGTAACATCGAGTAAAGTGTGAAACGATGGTTACCGATAACTCGGAAACAAAGAGCCATAAAAGGTACAGTTAGCAAGAAAAGTCACTTAGCAACTAAGGTGATTGATTCTTGTTGTGTTGAGGCTGGTTTTATAAAAGAAATGATAGCCTTTCCGTTATTTTAAATGTAAGTAAGTGTAAGTGTAAGTGACCACTAAGACATAGTAAAAAGAAAGTAGTACGTTGTCATTGAACAAACGCACCGAGAACGGTTGGGATCTGAAAGAGCATCTGCGAGTGGGGCAAGCAAGCATACTTTGACTAAATTACTGTACCGTGGCTGGTCTGGAACTTCTGTTTTTCTTTTTAGGGTTCCTTGCCAAGTGTCTGTCTATCTTTCAATAAGATGTAGGTATCTCGTATAGATAGACAGCTGAAATTTTGACAAATGATGTACTTGCCTATTTCTGTTGCTGCTATAATAACAAATACTAAAAAAGATAAAAAGGGGGGCTCCCGTAAAACAAACGTGATTCTTTGCCGTTTTTTAATACAGAACGCTGCGCGAGTTCAATTCGTAATTTTCTCAAAGGCTGCATGCTCAGCTTGTAGTGCGCTCGTACTCATGCAAATTGTGATCGGTGCATTTATTCGAAGATGACTTACTTCTCTGCTTTTACTATGACTAAGGCAAGGGCGTTTTGAAAATTTCTATAACCTTTTTAATACCGACTGTACGTTAACATCCTATACAAATGTTTAGGTACCTATATGTGATTAGCAAATTCTCTATAAAATAGATTGCAGAGGGGCTTATGGCGAGACTTGTCTGTACTCTGTGAGTCTGTTGCATGAAACTACGTCACTGGTCACGTGGATACTCTGTTCAAAGCTTGAAATAGAACAAAAATGACAACGTCAATCGGATTGAACTTTCACTTTCTCAATAAACGTTTTAGAGAGGGGCAGTCGGGTGAGACCGTCTCACGTGTTTTATTTGTGTTGCGAGTTGATAAATGTAGAAAGAATTGTTACATAGAAAATATCTTGGAGAAAAAGTCGTTGATGACAACGCAAGAGCTTTCTTATTTATTTCTTATTTCTCACTTTGCCCACGACAGTCTTGGAAACCCCGTGTTGGCGTGAGTTTAAAAAATATAGGGCTTTATGTCGTTCAAGCATCCCGGGATATCTTATCCTTCTGAGCGCTTACCCGGGACTTCCTGCCGATGACGTCAGGCAATGCATCCACGAGGATTTCCACAGCGTACTTAGTCCGAATTATTTCTATAGATAATTTTGTACGTTTACAGTATTACTTAATCGATAATTATAGAATGAAGAACCTTATTACTTCACATTGAGACTAACGAATTTGCGGACAGGGGAGTCCTGGGACATCCTTTCGAGGGCTTACCCGAGACTCCCAACAATAGGCTGTTGGGCGTTACGTGAGGTTTTTTAGTTGTCGGTAGGAGTTCGTCATAGCATCCATGATGGATTTTACCTCTCGTTAAAAAAAAGGATATCTAACTTATGAATTCCAGCCAAATTTCTCTGAAATCTACACAAATATTTCAGTGAAACTCACATAATAATCTAATTCCCGGTAACCAAGCTGGAACAACAATATATCACGGTTGGCGCCCTAGGTACGTCGAGGTGACATCAAGTAATACACTTTCATTATACTATAACTGCTTTGCTCATAATTTACTACGCGATTAACTCGCAAAAGCTTTTAAGTGTGACACTATTGTTTCGAGGTCATATATGCTGAGGTATTAACATCGTAATGAGTTGAGAGTTAATAAACCTAGCGATTTTAGTGAGGCTGAAGTTCATACTTTGGGAGTTCTGGGACATCCTTCCGAGGGCTTCCCCGGGGCTCCCAACCACAGGCTGTTGGGCGTGACGCGAGGTTTTTTAGTCGGTAGGAGTCCGGCATAACATCCATGAGGATTTTTCCTCACGTTAAAAAAAAAAAGCTGATGTTCATAAAATGAGCTCCTGAGAGTTCTCTGCTGGGCGTAGACCCACAGACTTATTATTTGACTTATTGGTTTACAAGTTTGGCGGCCTTATTGAACACTAGCGGATGTCACAAGGTTTCACCCGCGTAGTTCCCGTTACCGTGGGAATACGGGAATAAAATATAGCCTATGTTCACCGCAAAGAGTGTAGCTTCCCAACAGTGAAAGAATTTTTCAAATCGGTCCAGTAGTTTCGGAGCCTATTCGTTACAAACAAAAAAACAAATCTTTCCTCTTTATAATATTAGTATAGATAGCAATCGTTGTACTGCCATCTAGAAAGAAGAAGAATTAAAGAAAAAATGTATTTATTTGATGGATGTCAATACATGGTCCTGCGCCTTCCACATCTAGTACCTCTGTGCGGCCTTATCCAGGTGGGCGGTCCATCTGGCCATTAATCCCTACTAATATTATAAATGCGAAAGTAACTCTGTCTGTTAACTCTGTCTGTCTGTCTGTCTGTTACGTTTTCACGGCTAAATCGCTGAACCGATTTTGATGAAATTTGGTATGGAGATAGTTTGAGTTCCAGGGAAGGACATAGGCTACTTTTTAACTGACTGCGCAAAAGGAGGGTAATGATTTTACGCGATAAACGACTTCTACGCGGACGAAGCCGCGGGGAACAGCTAGTTATCCATAAATCTAAAATTTTAGAAGTTTCGTTGCATTGTGTTCCCCACGATTGCATCAAAAGGGTATGCAGTTCAGTTCAGTCAGTTCCATTAAATCCTATATTTTGTGACTCTACCTACTCCTTCAGCTAAGTATAATGTATGATGCTCGATTAAAATTACTCCTACATCGTTGAATTTATCTCAACGCTGCATCCAATCAACACGCTCCCTAGAGCCGCAAAAATATTATAATAGAGAACGTATTGGACATAGTGTTGTTACTGAGTGGCGAATCCCGGGATTTTATTCACGAATATTTTTTGACACAGCACTATTTGATCCTAAATTAAGCTAGAATTAACTTGCTTATGTTATAGGTACCGGAAATCGGATAAGAATGACTAATTTAATTTTTATCTATGTCTTACTAATAATTTATGCTAATATTATAAATGCGAAAGTTTGTGACTGTGAATCTGTAGCTTTAATAATCACACTCTAACTGCTGAATGGATCTGGCTGAAATTTAACGCAGGGATAGATCATAGCCAGAAATAACTAATGTGATAAATAAATAACACATAAGCTACATTTACTAGGATGAGTTCCCATGGGAAGCAGAAATGTAAATTACACGTATGTAGAGCCGCTGGCGCCACCTCCTCATAACTATTAATTTGTGAGTCTATCAGAACGCTTTGGTGTACCAACCAATAACTCGCAGCTCTTCACTACGAGTACATTAATGATCGTATCCCCTATAACAGTGCAGAAATATGTAATCCCTCAGTCTTCAAAATAGAGTTTTAAGGAAGTTGAACAATCACTGCAGTAAGCAACTTTCACTATGGCCAGTCCTTGGATGGGTGACCATCCATGTGACCACTTTGTGACATTTATTTGAGCGTTTCCGTGCTTCGGAAGGCACGTTAAGCCGTTGGTCCCGGTTGCCAGTAAAATGGCAGTCGTTAAGCCCAGTTGAAAGCCTTTTTAGGCGGCTTCAAACATTTCAACAGCAGGCAGTCACAAGACGGCAATACGGCTCCTAACCTATTACGTGCGGCAAATTCGAAAAAAAAGGTGAAGTGTGAGCATATAATATGCCTCTGCCTACCCCTTCGGGGATAAAGGCGTATATGGATAACGTGTTCTTGAGATGAAAAAAAAAGACCTTAAACTCTTTACCAAGGGATCGGATACAATCGGGACTATTCCTCGCTATTTGCTAGTATGTATATAGCTTGCTTTAAGTACTAAAAATACCTCAGAACTGCAAAACACAGACAATGTAACTAATATGTTAGCGTGACCCCGTTTACAATGTCGAAGCACTAATGTAATGTAAACATCGATCTGTTAGCTTCTTCACGCTAACGCACACATGTGGGCTAGTCAGAGATAATAAACCATGACTATGCAAAGCAAATAGTGTATGTGGTTTATCTGGAGCATATCAAATTAGTTATTGTGCGATGTGCAAAACTATTTCTAGAATATGTACTGTGATAGTTAGCTCAGTATATTGTGATATTAATCTGAAAGGAGGGAACTTTATTACTCAATCAAGGAACAACGAAATTCCATACCTATAGGTGAATTATAGACTTACAATTTAAAAAATTGAGAATATTGCCGAGGTAGTGAACTGCCATATAAGATGATTTACTTTATTGATTGTATTGTCGAAAAAATTGGATGTTTTTTTTTTGTTTTCCGTTGTGTTGATATGCAGCCCAATATGGCTTTAACATAAAAAACAACTAGATATCCACACGTTATTCGAGAACTAACTAACGGGCATTTGGGGTGCAACGGAAATTCTATGGGTAGGTACTTGCTACTGGTGAATTCTGAGTCGATTTCCTATATCTGACTTTAGCTACTATTGTGGGTAACAAATAATCGTAGGTATACCATCTCGGAGGCTACAGTTCTAGCACCGTTAACACTAGTTTTAGCAAGATCAGATGAACACCAAATTAATCACGTGGCGAAAGAATATACTAAAAAAGAAAGATTTTTGAAAACTTAGAGCTTAAGAGGAATAACAGGGTTCAAAAGCCCGTGCTCACTAAAAGGTAGTTTATTTCCACAAAAAAGTCTCACTAAACAAAATTACTAATTTAAATTACACTTCCATTCAAATCTCAATCACAGCTTCCAACTTTAAACAATTAGTACTCGAATTAAAATTCAGTTAACAAACAATAACGCCACTCGAATCCCGGCACGTCCCGGCATCGCCCATCCCTAGTTAGAACGGCCAGTGGTCTATTGTTCGCTAGAACAGGGACGCGGGCAAAAACAATAGGTTTATCATACATGTGGATATAATGTCCTATGACCGCGGAGACGCTTTGTTCATTAACGTAACTTTGTTGACCAGTTTCATAGCTTTTTCTGACTTTTTCTATAGGCTATAGATTTTTACATTACCTTTTGAAACAAGCCACACAAGAAGACTGATGAAGCGCTCGTGGCCCCGCGGACTCAGTGTTTTGTAAACGATCACTGCAGTAAGCAACATTTACTATGGCCGGATACGGATGGGTGAGCACCACGTGGACCCCTTTGTGACATTTATTTACGAGCGTTTCCGTGCTTCGGAAGGCACGATAAGCCGTTGGTCCCGGTTGTCAGTAAAATGACAGTCGTTAAGCCAAGTTGAAGGCCATACGGGCGGCTTGAAAAATTTCAACTGTGGGTCGTCACAACCTGCGCACGGGTCGGCAGCGCGTGTGTAGTGCCTCTGGTGTTGCAAACGTCTATAGGCTACGGTTACCAACCTTCCGGTGGGCCGTAAGCTTGTCTGCCACCTAAGTAGTATATGAAAAAAAAAAGACTACTTTGTAGCACTCGTATTTCCATTTACGACATTTTATATTTTTCGAAAATGCCGGTCGCGAATATCTTTAAGTCAAGTTAAAAGGTCTTATGAGTAGCTTGAAGATTTAAATAGAACCTGGTTGAACCTGGATGGATAAGAAAAGATTTGCAGCAACATGGTAGCTATTTTTTTAACGTGAGGGAAAATCTTTCATGGTAAGCCCTCGGAAGGATGGCCCAGAACTCCCAACAGACCTACGGCTACCACTGCGGCCTCTTCTAGGGAGTGCTTCGGGTGCTTAGAGTATTAGGGTGCTATCCCGTGTCTTTGGGGAGAGGGGGGGATACCTAAGTAGTAGTACGGACAGTACTTTTGAATATCCACAAAAGTTATTATTCTCCCATAGTTACTTAAAGATAGTTACTTTTACGGACATTTCACACAACGCTATCTGACCCCAAAGTAAGGTAGGAATAACCTGCTTGTGTTATGGATATCAGATCACGGATATTAATACTTATATACTTTTAAATACATACATATTATACATAGAAACACCCAGACTCTTGAGACAAACATTTATGGGTCACAAAAATATTTGTCTCCGGTGGGAATCGAACCCACGATCTCCAGCGCCGCAGGCGGTATCACTACCGACTGCGCCACAGAGGCAGTATTTTAGTTAGACCATAGTTTAAACTGCTTTTTTTTTCTCACTTTTAGGAGTTCTGGGACATCCTTCCGAGGGCTTACCCGGGGCTCCCAACCATAGGCTGTTGGGCGTTACGTGAGGTTTTTCAGTCGGCAGGAGTTCGGTATAGCATCCATGCAGGATTGTCCCTCACGTTAAAAAAAACGTGGGACAAAAATAATTAAATGTGGGCTTATTATATATTATGCCTCTGTCAACCCCTTCGGGAATAAAGAAGTGATTATATACTCTTATGTATGTACCAGATTAGAAATTAGCTTAGATTTTCCCTAACCATTAAGCCCAGTATTCAATCGGCATAGCATCCATGAGAATTTTCCCTCACGTTAAAAAAATACAAAGTACTGTGCAAAAATTTCTCAAATCAGCTTTACTCGTAGTTATATATTTTTTATTGCATTTTTCTACTTTTCTTTTCTTTTTTTAGTGTTACTATTAGCCAGCACCTGTTTGTACCCACATACGTAAGCTCTTCTTTTTATTATGTTAAGAAAACAGACGGGCATAGATAAAATAGTGTATTCTATGATGCGGGAACAGCCTTATTATTTTTAAAACTGTGGAGCAACTGCTGCATCGATGTAGAACTTTCTGAATAGCTACAATATCTTTAAACTATCCTATTTACACTATAATCTTACTTCTTACTAATATTATAAACTAGATGATGCTCGCGACTTCGTCCGCGTTAATTTCGATACCCGTTCCCGCTTAACACAGGTACATATTCCCGGGATGAACAGTAGCCTATGTGTTATTCCAGACTATAAGCTATCTCTGTACCAAATTTCAGCCCAATCCGTTCAGCCGTTAGAGCGTGATTGAGGAACAAACATCCAAACATCTTAACAAACTTTCACATTTATATTATTAGTAGGATTAGTAGGATAGTAGGAAGTAGGATACCAAAGTTAGTGAGTGTGGATGTTTGGATGTTTGTTACTCTTTCACGCTCTAACGGCTGAACGGATCTGGCTGAATTTCGGCACGGGGGTATATTTAGGTCGAGAATAACACATAGGCTACTTTTTATCCCGGGAATAAGTTCCCACGGGAAGCGGAAACGGGATCAAAACCGATGCGGGCGGAGTTATGTAAAAATTTAAAGAGATACACGAGGGTTTTAAAGTTGCATAGCTTTTCTAACTAGGGCACCGATTCTCAATCATTCGATGAGAATGCGTGGACGGAAATTTACGGGTAAAATATCTTTTATCGATAAAATTTGCATAATACAATTTACCGTAAATAAAATGGTTCTTTCTAACGAGTTGCTATATGAATAGCATAGTGGATCCTCTATTATTTTCTACTGTTTTTTGCCAAAACATAGCGCTATAAATACAATGACATAAGCATAGTATACGCCTACTAACATTTCACCTTAAAGTTTTATGTCCCACGTAATAGGTGGTGAGTCTATTGCCGTGTTGAAATGGACAGGCGCAGGTCGTGACGAACCGCATTTGAAATTTTTCAAGCCACCCATAAGGCCTTCAACTTAGCTTAACGATTGTTGTCCACAAATATTATTTATTCAAGTATTTACTGTCAACCGGGTTTCATTGCGAGTTTTTCTTCTCTACGCAATGGATCGTTTTGCGAAAGTGTTCCCTTAGTCGCCTCTTACTTGTATTTATTGTATATGTTATTCTTACCCTTGGGACACATCGTGGTGGCAACATTTTATAACACACGATACAGCAACGCGGCAAAAGGTCGTAGATTTTGTTAGTGTTGCTCTATGTGCCAAACGACAGATATCAGAAAAGAGTTTCATACAGTTGTATGTCAATACCATAAAAGAACTTTTTGCTACCTAAGTCTATGGCCAATACCCTTCGTAGACTACACACACATAGATAGACAGGGAAACCTCTCAAGAAAGATTGATAAATTATTATAGCAAGTAGCTGCATACAGTTTTATTTGACAACTCAGAACGACAGTGCAACAATGGAGGCAATTTGCTTAGAACGAGGAACGGCGTCTACCTCCCACACAGAGATCATATATCGTATTCAAATGCGAGTCTGCAAGTCTATGCGATTCTGTAGAATCAATCTGGGTGGGAGCTTTATGTAGGTACGTATGTGATGGGCAAATATTGGATTTCAATAATTGGTGATGCTGCTTTTATGTATCTATTTTCTATTTATGGTTATACAAGTACCTACCTACATACTTTGATCATGATTTTATTATATACTAGCTGACCCGCGCAACTTCGTTTGCGTCACATGAGAGTGAGAAAGAGAGTCGTACAGTATTAATATTTTAAGTCACATTTACTCCCGTCGCGTGTCTTATATTTATTAGAGAGGTATTAATATTTAAAGTGATATAATTTTTCCCGTTCGCGTCGCTTATATTCATTACCATTAGAGTTGACCCGCACAACTTTGTTGAAGTGAGATAATGGTTCCGTCGCATTTATTTTTGTTTGGTACGGAACTTATCGTGTTCGAGTTCGACTCGCACTTGGCCGGTATTATCTTTCAGTTGACTGGCTACTGCTGCAGAAAACGTTTACTCCCGGCGTAAAGGTTAAGAAGTAGGTTATTGTAAGTGAACCTTAAAAGATAGGCATATGCTGTTCAGGACTTCTTTTTGTAACTTTTTAAGAGGAAAAATTTTGTAGTACACAATTTTTACGGAACTTTAACCATTTAGGCAACGTACGCAATGAAAGCTCTCAAAAGAAAGAAATTTTCCCCGTTCTTAAAACATTATTCATGGCTGCTCCGCTCCTATTTGTCTTAGCGTGATGTTATATAGCCATTAGCCATTCTCAATAAGTGGACTATAAAACTGTGAAATTATTTTGTAATGCTACCAGTAGTTTCTGAGATCCTAGCACAAACAAACTCTTCAGTATGATAATATCGTGAGCTAACCTTAAAAGAAAGACAAATTAGGTTATTGTGAGCGAACCTTAAAAGATAGACATGTGCTGTCGCGGACTTTTTTATAGAACTTTTTAAGAGAAACCATTTTGTAATACAAAATTTTTACGTAACATTAAGCATTTAGGCAGCGTACGCCTCGGAAGCTCTCAAACGGTAAAAATAATTCCCCGTTTTCGAAACATTCTTCATTGCTGCTCCGCTCCTATTCGTCTTAGCGTGATGTTATATGGCCTATAGCCATCCTCAATAAATGGACTATCAAACTGTAAAAGAAGTTTTGAAATCGAACCAGTAGTTCCTGAGATCCTAGCGTTCAAACAAACAAACAAACAAACAAACAAACAAACAAACTCTTCAGCTTTATAATATTAGTATGGACTAATGTCATCATGATAATCTATGAGGACTAATATTATAAAGAGGTAACGTTTTGAGTTTGTGACGTTATAATGGGTAATCTCTAGATCTTCTGAACCGATTTTAAAAATTATTTCACCAAAAGAAAGCTACATTACTGTGGAGTGTCATAGGCTATAAATCATCACGCTACAATGAATAGGAGCTGAGCAGCAAAGAAACCGCCCCGGTAAACCGCAGATGCGGCCTCGCACTTATAGTTATGTAATATGATGTAATATGTTATGTCCCACGAAACAAATCGTGTCGAAACGAACAGGGGTAGGTTGTGGCAACCTGATGTTGGAAATTTTCAAGTTACCCATAAGGTTTTGACTTGACTCTACTAAGGAAAAGCGTGCGTTCCGAAGTAAAAAACTTCCAGTTTCAGCAGAATATCGGGTAAGAAGAAGTTAGAACGCATGCTTACTTACGGGGATTTTTCGAAAGAGATCGCCAGGACGGCAACACGAGCGTAGTCTCTTGTGTTTCGAACGTCCGCTACGGTAACCAACCATCAGGTTAGCCGTAAGAATGTCTACCTATTTAGCAGTATAAAAACGTTCTAGTTCTATAAATTTCAAGTTTTATAATGACTAGTAAACTCATAAAATTTCAAGTCAAAACTTGGTTTAAAATACCTAGCACATAGACAGAAAAATATGTATTACCGTTTTGCCAGTAAGTAACATTCTTTATTCGAGTACAACACACTCAGGGAATTCAGACTGTTATTAATACAGACATTTTATGAAGACAGTACATAATGTGTTACTTCTTGTATATTATGGACCAATTATTATCTGAAAACAGTAGATATATGTACCGCTAGAAAGTATTCAGCAATGACTGAGCATTGCTTCCTCGACGCTAAAGAACTGACGGAAAACAGCTATTTCAAACGTTGTTGTTGCTTGGTTTCTATGAATGGCATACATATAGTTTGTAATATCACATAAGCTTCTCATAATTCGGTGAAGTGTTACGGGGACTCCAAGCCATAACTAAACAAGAAGACACGAGAACGGTCTAACCAGACAGCCCTTCTCTAACACGTCTTCTATAAAAACCACGTGACCTTTTTTTTTGAAATTTTATATAAGTACCTACTCTCTAAAAATGACCAGCTCTATTATCGTTGCAACATTTCAGTATTGTAAGTCACGTGGTTTTGAAGTTATGAGTTTAATGCAACAATGTTACAGACTACAGACAAAATCTGGACATAAGCCCCTCTGCACCCTATTTTATAGAGAGGGGCTAAAATGAGAATTCTAAGTTATGGCTAGGAGTCCTCGTATCACGGAAGATCTTACGCCTAATCGTTCCCTATCAACCCCCATCCTTGACAAATCTGTTTGTGTGATGAGAATCACAGTGATTCTGCGTGTAATTTATAATTCGTTCATTATGACAATGTATGGTATGTTTTTAGAAATATATCAGTATGTTTATCAGTCCTATAGTTACAATAGGTCAACTTAATAATAAACTTAATTTGGCCTTGCGTAAAAATGTCAAACTATTAATTTCTATTATAATTATTTTTAATAATGATCTTATTAACTTTCTATAAGAGTTGACATTTTCTAGTTCTCTGCGTTGGTAGACGAAAGTGGTCTAATAATATAGGAAATATAAATCAAAGTTGCCATTCATTCCGAAATAGGGAGTCATTTTTCTACTATCTTTATTAATATCGGTTATTATTCAACGCATAAAGGGATTAATAAGTTGATCAACTATTAAACGCTTATGTTAATCCCACTAATATTCTAAATGTGAAAGTTTGTGGATGTTATTCAGATGTTATTTAATCACGCTCTAACGGATGAACCGATTATGCTGAAATTTGGGACATACATATAGTCACGCTTTTATTATCCCCGAAGTGGTAGGCAGAGGCATAGTATACGCCCACATTTCACCTTATAGTTTTATGTCCCACGTAATAGGTGGTGAGCTTACTACTGTTGTGCCGAAATTTGGTACTGGTACATATTATAGCCTGTATTACATAATTATGCTACTTTTTATTCCCATGGTATAAGGGAACACGAGCAGAACATGCTCGGAGCCGCAGGCATCTAATCTTTTAAATAAGGTTAATAAGAATCTTGTCACAGAGAGACTACGTAAGATTTAGATGCGTGGGTGACAGCTAGAGGCCGGAGGTTGTCAGTATCTTATAATGATCATCTGTTTAGAAAATGTATGCTAATGATGTTGACAAGAAACCTTTGACAATTGCATAATGGTGCGAAAGAGGGACTGGATGCGGAAGGAGCAGAACCGTGTATCGTGGCGAATTGAGAGAGGTCTTTTTTTATTTTTTAACGTGAGGGAAAGTCCTCATGGATGTTATGCCGGACTCCTACCGACTAAAAAACCTCATGTAATGCCCAACACCATATGGTTGGGAGCTCTGGGGAAGCCCGCGGAAGGATGTCCCAGGACTCCCAACAGACCTACGGCCGCCACTGCGTCCACTCCCAGGGGGTGGTTTGGGTGCTATCCCGCGTCTTTGGGGGGTTTCGGGTGTGATCCCGCTTCTAAGGGGGGGCGTGCGTGAGTTCCTCACGTCACACTGCCGTTATTGGCCTGCTTATGTAAGGACGGACGGTGAGCCGCCCTCTCACCGTCCTAAGGCCCCCTTGAGAGAGGTCTAGCGTCCAGATGTGGATGAGGATTGGCATAAGCTGATTTAATTGAATTATTTGGAAAATCTGCCTCATTATATTTCAATAGACGGCCACGAGTACAACAAGTAGGTAGTGTACCTATACTTAATAATAGTAGTACAGAAAGCGAGTCTTAAGGTTGCTGCAATATAACCGAAACATCAAGAGTTGAGCAATACCTACTATAAAAAGACACCAAAATCACAATGAATCTTTACAAGCTTGTAAACATTGACATATATTGTATAGCTCTGGAAGAGAGTGTCGGTGTTAAAATAAGGAAGGGTATGCTACGATGGTTCGGGCATGTGAAGCGAATGGGAGATGAAAGAATGACAAAACAGATAATTATACAACGCGAAAGTGGATGGACGTAGGAGTTGGGGAAGGCCACGACACACCTACCACGACCACATTAATCATGTGTTAGTTGAAGGTGGTGTCAAGTGCCGAAGGAACCCGACGTGCATGCATGAAAAGAAAAATTAAAGTTGAAGAAGTAAGTGAGGTGTGTATGGACCGTGCCGTGTGGAGCTCGGTTCTTTCTGCGTACCCTGCAAGGGATTTGGCGTGAAGATAGTATAGTATTATATTCTATACATATAGATCGATGCTTGTAAAGATTATAGCAGATTTCGGTCTCTGTAAGATAGTTTAAATCCCCTTTACCAGCTATCCCACCCGGTCGTCTCCCCAGGGAGGGAAAAACTAAGTACTTAACGGGTTTTTCAGCAATGCAAAAGGAAAGTCAGAGGTTCATAGGTAGAATTAGTTATATTACAGAAAACTAAAACTATAACGTAAACAAAGTAGCGTGGGTCATGGGAGTTTTTCTTTTTTTTTTTTTTTTTCTTTTTAGTTTTGGGACATCCTTCCGAGGGCTTCCCCGGGGCTCCCAACCACAGGCTGTTGGGCGTGACGTGAGGTTTTTTAGTCAGTAGGAGTCCGGCATAACATCCATGAGGATTTTCCCTCACGTTAAACAAAAAAAAAGTAGCGCGGGTCAACGAATTACATACTTATACAGGGTTTACAACAATAATTTAAGTTTTTTCTTTCATTATATTATTACTTTCAATTTATTTCGACCAAGTCTACATTTATACAAAACCCTAGCTCCCTGAAGTGGAGTGAAAATAATCAACCATATTTTACCACAGTACTATTCCAGGTCGGGATTAATGGAAAAATATTGTTCTAATAGCCGGTACCGTAAGCCGGTGAATGTTCCCTAGGGTCAATGGGCGAGGTTTTTATTCTCTTAGCTTACTTAATAGTTTTTTCCGGTTGTTATTATTGAATACTGGGCTTTATGGTTAGGGAAAATCTAAGCTGAATATAGGCGTTGGTTAAATAGAAACCTAATTTCTAATATTATACATACAACAGAGTATGATCACGTCTTTATTCCCGAAGGGGTTGACAGAGGCCACATTTCATTATTTTTGTCCCACACGTTTTTTTTAACGTGAGCGAAAATCCTGCATGGATGCTATGCCGGACTCCTGCCGACAAAAAAACCTCACGTATCCGGCCCAACAGCCGATTGTGAGCCCCTGGTAAGCCCTCGGAAGGATATCCCAGGACTCTCAGTCTCAACAGACCTACGGCTACTACTGCTGCGTCGCCTGATGACGGGGACGGGGCTTCTTGTCCGACGTAAGAAGGTTGTCGTTACTGTTGGTTTTTATACCTAATTCTTGGAACGCCCTGCCCGTACACGTGTTTCGCAGTTATAAGTTACAAGCGGACGTCAGCGTCACGCGGTTCCCCCCCACGTAGCTCCTCTCCCGTGGGAATATGGGAATAAGACCTATGTTACCCGGGGACTAATGTAGCCTTCCAACAGTGATAGAATTTTTCAAATCGGTCTAGTAGTTTCGGAGCCTATTCGATGCAAACAAACAGACAAACTAACAAATCTTAGTGATATTAGTATAGACAAGCCTAGGTTCTTTAAGCGGAGCGTGAAGAGGGGCCCTCTACCCCTTCGGGGAGTAGGGCAATAATATAATATACAGGGTGTCCCACGGCTATGCCACATGGAGGGAAAGTACCTTAAATATTGTAGATGGAACATTTACAACAACAGAAGGACCGGTGGTCACCGCAGCCTATATTAAATGTAATTTACAAGAAATGAAAATGTCCACGAGCTACAAACAGAACATGGACGTATTATTATAAATATCCACCACAGCAAGATCAAAAGATCTACAAGGAGTAAAATAATCAAAAGAGTGCGACTTTGTATTCAACTGTGTGGGACTTTGCATTATAAATGTTAAAATTCATGGTCTTCCTTTTATTTCCGATACTATATATTACTCACAGTTTTCTGATTTCTGTGATATTACTTAACAAAAAAAATCCTTATGATTGAAGCCTTTCGATCGGTATGGTATAAAGCTACGGGGTAATTATTTTTTCTCGTATAGCGGGTTCGAATCCCGGCTCAACCATGTAAGTATTTAAAAATCTATGAATGCAGTTTAAATTATTTTTTAAATTAAAATAATGTCTTCTTTCAGTAAATTGTTCCATCTACAATATTAAAGGTACTTTCCCTCCATGTGGCATAGCCGTGGGACACCCTGTATAGCTGTATAGTAAGCCTAGAAGTTTCTAGTTGAAAGGATTGTGGCTGGACGTTAATAAGTTGAGTCTCCCAGTAATTTTATCAGTACCTAAACAAATACATTGAGAGATTGATGGTTCTGTATTTCAAGGTAGGCATATGTCTATGGGCAGAGGCATATCGATGCCTTACTTTCTCAACCTCGTATCTTAGAAAATAGGGATTTTACTTTTTTCTAATCAATCGATTGCTCTCATTTTGCTCTATAACTGCAACCGACTCTTAACTGGATATGCTGTGTCTATCCCACAGAAATATATTATCCCATGAAAACGAACAAAAATCATTCTGGTATCTCTTTTACTCCTGTTTTGATAACTGTGTCAAACTCGTATCTTTAATATACGTGGTTGTGAATGTTATTTCGTGGCTAAGTGTCCCGTTTAAGTTACCGTGTCCACGAGATACGAGGTTGCAACACTTGTAGTATCAATGAATGTGATGATGAATAAAAATGAATTTTAGTAAAAAATTGCAATAATTCGTTAATAGAATCTAATTTAATCCGTAGGGCGCAGGATATTGATCGCAGGGTTATCCGCTTTGAAAAACTTTCTGTGAAAGTCTATACTATACTATCTTCACGCCAAATCACTTGCGGGGTAGGCAGAAAGAACCGAGCGCCACACAGCACGGTCCATACACACCTCACTTGCTTCTTCAACTTTCATTTTTCTTTTCATGCATGCACGTCGGTTCCTTCGGCTCTTGACACTACCTTTAACTAACACGGTCGGTTCTGTGAAAGTCATTAGTCATTAGTCGTTTCTTGCATTGCTGTTGTGATCGAAGTTGTTTTACTTAGAGAAAATAAATTTAAATTTGACAACTATTCTATAGATACAGGTGTGTTAGTCTAGCTCTAGTTTGTGAGCTAATAAATAGCTACAATAGTTCTTCTTCTTAGTCGTTTACTCTTGTAAAGAAAGTCGTATTTTGGATGGTTAAACAGCCCCCATGATCCAGTCATCAGCGTCCCTTGAACTCTGACCTATGTATATAGGTTTGTGTTATTACTTTCACGAGGTTTGTGCATCGCATAGGTGATCGTACGTAAGATCCTTTGGCTTGTACATGTCTCTAGATGAGAAGCCGGTTCGTGGAGATTTCGTTCCGAATAACTTGTCCAAAATATTTGAGGATTCGTATTTACACCTTCGATGATAATCTCTACTTGAATTTTAGTTCCTACAAGAACAAGATGATAGTCCTAAATGCTGTCCAAGGGACATCAATTACTTTGCGGTGGTTTTTGAGTCAACCCAACCATCCACTACTTAATCAAATAGTTAAAGTGCCGGCTACGTAACTTTACCTATTGCATCGAAATTCAGTATCACAAGTTTATAAAATAAACGACGCCGTCTTTCACCATCTAAAGATGGCACGGCTAGTTAAAATTCCCGACTATACTCATCGAGACGCAAGTACGCCGTCTTGATTTTATCCTGTACCTGTGTACCTATATCATCCAGGAGCAATTTCGAGATAAAACTGGGCCCGGGTGTGCGCGTTCATTAGGTAGGCTGTTTGCTGTCACCGTTACCGGTGCCTTGAGGACCCGTCTTTCTCCGTCTTTTGGCTACAAGTTGATCGTGATTCCACGAACCAGACTACATACATGTTAGTCTACTGGTACTACAAAGGGAAAGCTGAGACAACCAGACCGTTTCAAAACTTCAGCGAGAGTGCTGATGAGGTGGAGAGGACTGAACATTGACTTGATGTTTCTGAGGGACTTCAGAGGCCACTACACTAAGTGGCTGGTGTCCCTCAAGACCAATCTAGTGGGACGCGCCGCCCCCGCCTTCGTTCTCCCAGGATCAGACCCAAGTGGTACGCGGCATCACACGGATATCGCACAGGTCGGATCCTGTGCTCGACCTACCTACGGCTGACGAGCTATTCAGCACAATATAATGTGTTGGTGGATGACCCACTGGGTACCTCTGGCTAATATGACGCGGCGATTTTTGGACAACATGTTGGCAGACTGGAATAGACCCTGCGATTACGGTGCGTCTGTCCAATGGAGTCAACATTGGTATGCAGGTACCTAAGGCTTCATTGGATAGCGCCTCAGCCATTGCTAGTGAATCCAGTGTATTATCCATAATACTGATGTCGCCAACTTCCAAAAACTTACCGAAGGGGTGAGTTGAAGTTATTCAACAGAAATAACGCCTGGGTCAGGGGGGTTCGAGCGCGGGCACAAACGTGAGCCCCTTCAAAGCAGCTTACAATAGGGCTAGCAAGAGCGCCTTTAAGGGGGATGCCCAGCTTCTTTTTATACATATTAATTTATATAGAAAAGCGTTTTCATTGCATAATTTAGAATGAACGGGGTTACAACAGTCACAACCTACGTCGGTCCATTTTAACACAGCAATTCGGCACTCGTGGGATAAAAGCAAAACTTTTAGTCTCTGCCTATCCTCTTGGGGATAAAAGCGTGTGAACTTATTGATAAAGGCATGGCCAAGTCTATGTATGTATGTATGTGTTTGTGTGATTTAGTATGGATATTAATGCGACAAACAAGTAACTTAGACATCAAGTTACAAGAATGAAGTTAAATGACTATGCAGCGAACTCGTATCTTCTAAAATGCGGTTTATGCTAAAATTAAAAAAGCTTTTCATGATTATTTCATCTATACACATAGCTGTAATCTCTATCTAAATATCTGCATTTAAATTTTTACAACATTTTCAAAGTATGAAAAGAAAGATAGTTTTTTTGGTCTCCTGAAAAGTTGCATTTTTTGAGATACGAGGTTGAGAAAGTAAAGCATCGATATAAGATATTTACATTTCAACTTTTGTTTTTGTCCCATGTCTTTATCTTGATTCTTATAGAACGACCTGTCCGCGCACGTGTTTCCCTCCTCATACAATCCCTGTTTATTCAACCAAAGCAGTGCCTCTACAGGCACCACCCTTTTGGGGATACAGTTCATACAGTATTATAAGATAATATAGTTACTCTAGAAGTTTTCTAGTTAAATAAAATGGTTTCCGCTAAATGTTAATAGGTGAATGAGTCACCCAGAAATTTCATCCAATACCTATAGATTGATAGATCGATGGTTCCGCATTTCAAGGCCGACATAGAAAGTAGACCACTCTTGCTAAATAAGCCATTTCTCCATGCATTCATTGTGACGCCCACAATAATTTCGAATGGGAATAGATTCAAGTTTTGGTTACGACACCACATAGGTATTTTATGAGTCAGATTTATCTTAACTTTGATACTTTATAGCTAATTGTAGTAACGTATTATATTGGTTTCAGTTGGACATGTTCGTTTAGAATAATGAATGGGATGCATAGGTGGATTGGACCATAGGATTATTTAGATAATTGTGTGAAAAGAAATAATTTTTATGCCATGGGGCCTCGGCCAAGTCATTATGCAGAGCAAATCCGGGAAAACATGTGAAGCGGGTGTTATCTCTACTTTACTTCGTTTGGTTCGAGTACTTCCCCGCGTCTTTGGGAGCTTTCGGGTGTCACTCTCGCTTCCTGGGTCGTGTGTCCTGCGAAAAACTTTAACGAAGGCCCCCGGTCATAGAGTCCGATAGAATGGGCAAAATCGAGTGTATGGCACCCTCGCCGCAGACTGGAAATCTCGGGTTGGAGAGTTATCTCCCTGCTCCCTCCCCGCCATCTCTTTCACGAGAATGACCTGCTCGCAGAAAGACGCGGTGCCGTCCCACGTACTCCCGTTGGAAATCATCGCTCGCACCGTAGTGTCCAGCGAGATAATGTTCAGGTCAAGACCTGCTACTAGGACCTGGTGCCCACGCTTTGCTCTGTATGGAGCGCTGTGTCCTCGCTGCTTCCTTCGCAGTGCTGACACTGAGCCGTGGTCTCCCGGCGTAGTCGCTACAGATACTTATCGAAGCATCCGTGCCCTTAATTATCGGTGACAACCGGTAGAAGAGATTGCCATGGCTCCTCTCCAGTGACTCGTTTATTATCGATCTGATCACCACCTAAGTTGAGAGATCAACTAAGACACTTCAAGATGGTCAACGCGGTAAAGACTTGGCCGATTTCCTTGGGCGGAAGGTGGCAAGTTTCGCCTCTAACCATTCTCAGCGTAGATTAGTTTTATAAAATCGAAATTGTTGTCTTGACAGACATACCTTTTTTTACAAAGGAGTTTTAGAGCGGAGTCCGCGACTCGGAAAACGACGGCGATGGGTCAAACTCAAACTCAAAAAACATTTATATCGCATAGTCCATAGTACGTACATAGGCACTTGCGACACGTTCATGAATACAAATCAAAGTTAGTACCACCACCAGTTCGGAACGCGGACCGCTTAAGCAGAATTGGCAAAAATTTTGGCTGGCTATTCTTTTTGTGCTCTTTTTATTTTTTGAGAGAAGTGCGCCGAGAGCGCCGCGGCGCACAGGTTGGGAGTCCAGTACACCTAGAATTCAAGGGTTCCTTTGAATGTAAGGGTAAATCTAAACGGGCGTGTTGGCTTACTGAGTATTGTAAAATAATTCAGTCCGGGACTGAATTATTAGCTAGCTAGATGCAGAATTGTTTTAGAATAGACTTAATCTTAAAGCTCTTTTATGACAATGCAAACAGGGCTGTTTCACACTGCTTAATGAGTCTGATGAAGAAGTACCTTTCCTTTTGTACACATTATGTTACGTAAACGAAGTTGCGAGGGTCAGCTAGTCTATAATATTAGTATAGATAGATAGATTATCAAATCTAATTCTAGAAAAGGCAAATGAACATCCAAACATAGTCATCATAAAGAAACCAGTATTACTTTATTCAATGCATTCCTCTCCCATTGAAGCTGTATTTTAATCAGACGCGATACCGCGTTTCTCAAAGCGAATGACGTCTCTACCGCCTACATGATGCATCTGGGACGGAACCCGCTCACATTCTCTCAAAACACATTTGCATATTATTATACTAGATGTGCTTCGCGGTTTCATCTGTGTATTTAACTCACACATGCCATGCATCTCTATTTCTTTACTTCACTACATAGTATAAAACAAAGTCGGTTTCTCTGTCCCTATATCCCTATGTACGCTTAAATCTTTAAAACTACGCAACGGATTTTGATGCGGTTGTTTTTAATAGATAGTTCATATATAACATGCATTAAATATTGGAGAAATACTGTTATTTTTGAGGTTTCTATGTATTTGTATTTAGTATCAGCATTGCATCCGTGCGAAGCCGGGGAGGGTCGCTAGTAATATTATAAAGAGGAAAGATTTGATAGTTTGTATGCATCGAATAGGCTCCGAAACTACTGAACCGATTTGGAAAATTCTTTTACTGTTGGGAAGCTGCACTATCCCTGGTGAATATAGAATATATTTTATTATCGTATTCCCACTGGAACGGGAGCTACGTGGGTGAAACCGAATAACGTTCGCTAGTTTACAATAACGTACAGGAATCTGCCCGATATGTAGATTTTATTCTTATTGCTACAACATACTGTTTCGTAGTTTTTAGGGTTCCTTACCCAAAGGGTAAAAGGCTAAAAGTCTCATGAATAGTCATGAGACTTCGCTCTCGTTTGTCTGTCTATCTATCCGTCAAGAGGCTGTATCTCAGGAACAGTGATAGCGAAAGAGCTGAAATTTACACAGATGATGTATTTCTGTTGCCGCTATACCAACAGATACTAAAATAAAAAACAATAGTAAAAATAATTAGCTTTGTTTTTTCGGATTTTTGGTACGGAACCCTCTGTACGCGAGTCTTACTCGCACTTGGCTTGATTTATACCATTAAGGTAGCAGACGATCATACGGCCCAACTGATCAAAAGTGGTCACTTTAGCCTATAGAGGTTAACTGGTTAAGAACACCAGGTTGTACACTCACGCTGCTTCCTGGGACAACCTTCCGAGGGCTTACCCGGGGCTCCCGACCATAGGCAGTAGTAGGACTTGTATGGTTTTAGTCGGTAAGAGTCTGGCATAGTATCCACGACAGATTTCCATACGTGAAAAAAGACACTCACTCTGCTGACTTTGCTAGAACCTTCTAATCTAAGGCTCCTTTTAAAGAACCCCATAATGTCTACTTCTGGGAAAATAGAACTCTGTGCATTTATAAGCTGTTAAAATATTTGGTCATAAAATACATAATGGTTATGTTAATTAATTGAGTTTTTATCTAACACCGATGCATAACAAAATAAAAAATTACTGCCCACCTAATTAGTATATGTCGTTGATAAAATAATATAATGTATAGCTCGTAGCTTCTCAGTCTTTGGTATAGAAAAAATATATCTGTGTATACTCTCGACAGGCATGGATTTGTCTAGGCACCATAGTTGTGCCCTCTAGCTTCTGTGATAATATATTATCTTTCAAGGCGTCATTTTTGTTGGAAACTTCAACAGCAGTCAATTCTTGAAACATTTCACTTACGCTGTTTTCTGTGTAGGTAAACAATCTCTGCATAAAGTATTGTATTGAACCTGTTAATCCTGAGTATCAATAGGCCTTGAAAAGGTTCAGAATGACCAATGAAATGACCAGTCACAGCCTTCATAGAAACTCTATGTACCAGATGTACCTACCTATATTGTTTGCCACCATAATATTACACAGAAAAAAAGTTAATAAGGACCAACGGAAACACATGAGAATCTCACCTCCAATCAATCATTTAACAAATCGATACAAAAATGAACTAAAATTGAATGTACATAACAATAACGAGGACGAGGTGCTAATTTGCATGTCAACTACTCGTGTATATAATTACCGATGATTATAAAGTCGCCTACACACAGACACAATGCCTGCGGGCGTGTGTCCGCGTGTGGGATTGGTGAATGGGTGACTTGGTGAGATATTCAATGGAATAGGCATGGGATAGGATTATTATCGATATCGAGTTGACGAACTTAGTGAATGTTGATATTGAAATGAAAATCGGTGGTGGTATAATTAGGTGGGTATGTAGTTACTAGTAAATTAAGTAATCATGTAAATTAGTGTGTAATTTAGATAACGGTAAGTAGTTAATTTTGTAGTTGGATAAAGATACATTAATTGTATGGTACATAATAATATATTATGTATTTGCCGTTCTGCAGTACTGGCTCTACAGTACATACTAGCTAGATGCAGAATTTGGTGTATTCATTTCTCTAAAATGTGCTTTATTCCTGTTATACGAGTAATACAAATAATTTTAAAAAACTATAAAAAAAAGCGCTAGAAATTGCAAAAAAAAAATGGAAGACGTAGTAGGTAATATGTTCTGGGGAGAAAGGCACTGATTGAGGTAGAGTAACGATGAAATAATATACCATATTTAATAGGATTCTCGATAATGTAGTAATGAACATCACTACGAAACTCACCAACACGATTTCAACGGATTACCATAGTGTTGTAATCGTTTGAATTTTACATTCCGATTTCTACAACTATCGTGTTGTATTTTTTGTCAAACCGACAATAAAAAGTGTAATAAAAAAGTAATAAAGCCATGTCTATGGTGACAAAAAATGTCTGCGTCAAACAGGCCATTGTTGGCTGTTTATATAGTAGTTAAATGGTTCTCTGGTATGAAATCATAAAATATTATAGCTTTTTAATAATTTCAGAAAACTTTATCTATTTTTTTTTTAATTATGCAAATAGTGAAATGTGGGTGTGTAATATGGCACTACTTACACTTTATTTTTTAACGTGAGGGAAAATTCGTCATGGATAGCATCCATGCCGGACTCCTACCGACTAAAGAACCTCACGTAACGCCCAACAGCCTATGGTTGGGAGCCCCGGGCAAGCCCTCGGAAGGATGTCCCAGGGCTCCCAACAGACCCACATCTATCACTGCGGCCTCGCCTAGGGGGTGGTTCCGGTGCTTTCCCGCGTCTTGCTTCTAAGGGGGGGCGTGCGTGAATCTCTCACGTCACGCTGCCGTCATGGGTCTGCTTCTGTAAGGACGGTAAGCAGCCCTCTCACTGTCCTCAGGCCCTCAGTCATGGAGGCCGATAGTCTTTTGCGAAGACACGTCAAGCTGCCGACTGAGGAACTCGAGTGGGAGAGTTTTCTCCCGTTCCCGCCTCGCCGCCTTTTTCACGAGCATGGGCCTTCTTCCTCGGGCTCGCAGAAAGAGGTGACCCTTTCTTAAACAAAGGCGTAAATATGTAGGCACATAAAACATGCCTAGTCTAATTATGTTGTGAGCGAAAGTAATTTGCTAGAGCCTCGTCCATAATCAGCTCCTGCAGATAAAGGGCGAGGCTATAGCCTCTTTTGAAAATCCTGATAAGTAGTGTAGAGATCCTGCTTTACACTATGAGGTTTTTCAAAAGAGGTTTTAGAAGATTCTTGCAGATCGGTAGTGGGCTTAGACCATATATCACGGGACTAGCCTTTGCGAACCACTGCATACAAAAATATTCTGCTAGTTTTCATAGCGGGTGAAGGGGGAAACACAAAGACATATAAAATTTCATTACATTTAATAAGGTACCATTAATCGACAAACGCGTAATGGCTGTTGTGTGTTAATTTTTATTGTACAGTCAACTACAATGAAATGTACTAGTTTAATCATATAAAATGATGTACTGATGTACAGTGCTTTTATAAAGCCAAAAGACCAAATGGTCATGTGCAATGGCAGAAAACAATGCGTCTATAAGGTTGAATAGGACTCCAAAGATCTTACTGGGGTCAACCCATAGAGCAACGCGAACTTCTGTAAAGGCGCGCGTTGCTCTGTGGGGTCAACCCGTCAGTTTACGACACTCTTAATTATTATAGTCCAAATTCTATTTAGTTTTTTTTTTTGAGAAATTCAGCTTCAATTTACTGTAAATACTTCTAAGTAGTAGAAGGGCTCGTTTCAAGGTCGCTTATTGCCCTCTCGTCTTGTAAGGCCGTGTGCCAACAAAAAGCGCATTTTCAACATGTCAACCTTCAAGTAGCCTTTGGCCTTCGGTCGTCCTTCAAAAATCCAATCGAACATTCCCGATATATATTCAAAGCTTGACAGGAATCACAAATACGTGTTTTTATTAGATCGACTCGATCCTGCAATGTTTGGATGACATACGAGACTGAAATACGTGAAATTCTATATATCCCGGTGAAAGTAAATAGATTTGGTTTGTTGAAAATAACGTTAGAAAAAAATCGTTTCTCTTTTGACTTTTGTATTTGATAAAATCTCTATAAAATAACCAATTAATTACTGGCCTCGTGGTTCAGTGGTTAGTGTGCCTGACTACGAATTCGGAGGTCGTGGGTTCGATATTTGTATAGGAAAAATTCAACTATCTAGTAATAATTTGCAACCATGAATTTATTCTAGTAATATTATGAGTGACGAGGTACAAAAGGCTTGCAGATCTGGTGTATGATTGTTTGGCACCTTAGTAGTATAAAAAATATAAGGTAGTAACTAATTCTTTTTTGTTTTTGTTATAGGTATGAGGCTGACACGAGTATTCAAATTCCATTTGAATATGATCACGGTAAAGTTAACCTTACTTAAATTACAGTAGACGTCGTGATGAAAATAATATATATGTATACATTATAAGTAACCCGTGTAAAGTAAAAAACTTTATGCACAAAAAAAGTACAAAGGTGGACTTAATTAATGCCGTTAATTAAATTATTAATTACTTCTAGTAATTTTGTCAATCTGCTTCACCGACTTCTATCTTAAGTCAAAAGAATTGTCCGAATCGGCTTGTTCTTGACGGTGATCCGGAAAAATATATATACTCGTAAAAGGAGAAAATAAACTGCCTCAAGTAATCGAACCATAATAGTGTACTACCCGTTCGCTCTTTGCCGTAAGTTTGCCGCTCGCCTCCTACGGCTCTACACCAGCCTCTATGCCAGTGGAAAACTTAGACTACAGATCTTCGATATCGTCAATTTTTAGATCCGATAGGGGCTTTCTCCCGGGCACGCTTAGGTTGTGGAATGATCTTCCTGCCTCGGTTTTCCCAAACACCTACAGGATGGGGTTCTTCAAAAGGGCTCTTAGAAGGTTTTTACAAGGTCGACAGCGCGAGAGTGGCGCCTCTGGTGTTGCTAACGTTCATAGACTGCGGTGACCACCAGTCCTTCTGGTGGGCCATATGCTTGTCTGCCACCATGGTGGTATAAAAAAAATTGGTTGTTGCGATCAGATGGCAATCGCTTTACGGAAAATATTGAAGTCAGCTGCATTACAGATAGACTGGAACGCTGACCAAAACTGGGAAAAGACTCACTGGATGATTGTGACGGTGATCCAGATCCGGTGCCCGTGCCTACGAGTGACCTGAAAATTTAAAAAAAAATGAGATGAATGATGACTTAACTCGTTGCGATACATATTTTCATCTTCAGAGAAAAGCTAATTATTTCTAACAATTACATATACATAGGTTATTTACATTATTTATTACTATCTAAACTAAACCTTAATAAGGCCCCCGTGGCAATTGTGCCCAAAAGACTAGCAGCATTCTTCCTTTGAATGGCAATATCTATTCGCTGAGCGAGAAAACTGCCAGCCCTTGGGTCACCAGTCGACTCTACCAGGCGCATTATTATTTATTCATTATTTCTTTTTTTTATCAAATATGTTTCGGATAATTATAGATATATAGTTTTGTCGGCTTTTTATTTGTAGTCCCGGGACATCCTTCAGAGGGCTTACCCGGGGCTCCCAACCACAGGCTGTTAGGCGTTACGTGAGGTTTTTTAGTCGGTAAGAGTCCGGCATAACATCCTCTAAAGATTTTCCCTCACGTAAAAAAAAAAGGTTGGTGGGGGGGTTGTAAACGAGGTGGTACCATGGGTGACATCTGTAAGGAAAAGGGTTAAAACCCAGTTAAGAAGCAAAACCCTAAAATAAAGAAGCTCATATTAAAAATATTTATGGTTTCCTCAAAAACTCACTCTAACTTCTTTACTCTCAACCTCAACCAGTGAACGGAAAAAACACCCAACATGTGTGATAGTGATAATAACAAACACCTATACAATAATAAGCGAGATAGCACATTATTCGTGATAAAGTAGGTATCTCAAATTGGAAAGTAAAATAATGTTAAGGTGCGTACGTTCCGCTCCGCCCACATAGTGCGTGGGGGCGATTACAATGACAACAGACGGTCATGTTCCCACTGAGAGCGCGGTAGGGAGAGAGTATGGGCATGAGCGGTAGCGGGTTTTAAGAGCCTACCAGACGCCAAATCGTTGAAAGAAGATAGAAGATATACATTTTAGCGTGCAAGAAAGAGAGAGATGCGATCGGTTATTGTGCGTTTTTAAAGAAATAAATTAATTATAAAAAAAACTATAACCAATATTAAAAAAGTGGTCTAGTGCAAATGAACATTTTACTATTGTCTTTCTTATATTTTTTTGTATTATAAAAAAAACTTAAAACTTATGAGATCTAGGTTAAAATTTCAAGAAATTGGAGTATTTTCAACACAAAAATCTATCGAGGATTTTATCAGCAATCGTGTTTCTAGCCTTGAGCTTTTTTAGTTCATGAGCTGAAGTTGTCTATGTTAAAATTTTAATTCATTAGACCTCAAGAGTCCTGAGATCTAGATCAAGTTAATAGTCTATTTGGCGTCAGACAGACTTTTAATTTAATTTCTAGTCTACTCCCATACGCATAAAAAAATCACGCACATATCCTTGAGAGGGTATACAGAGGTAGCTTACACCGTATCCCAGTAGTTCCATTGCCGATTCAAGGCCGTTGAGACAACTTATGGATCACATACATTTTTGTCCCGTAGTGAGAATCGAACCTACGATCTCGTGATCCGCAGTCGCACAATACAAGTTGTATTTTGCGACTGCTGACTAGACTAATGAGGCAGTCATACAATTTGTACTTTGGCAGTAGTTTTGTTAATCCTGCATAACAGCGGACAAGACTTGGAAGGAGTATTCAATGTCATTTAAATTATAAATACAGACAGGACCAAGCTATGATTAATATTATACCTTTTGTTGAAAAATTTTGAGTCGGCCATTAGGCAACCGAAGCAGTATATTGTTGCCTAACGCACTGCGAATTAGGTGCGTTTCCGCCACGCTGCCGCTTCTGAATAAAATATAACCCTCAAAACTGTGTATGTGTGTACTGAGAGCCCAATTTATTTTTGCGGATTTTTGCAGTTTAACTAGCAATAGTGCTTAGTAAAAGTTGGGGAAACATTTGTAAAACGAATATCAGAGTTTGTAAAGACATAATTCAAAAGCTATATCGCCTTATGTGGGTCCCTCAGTTCACACACTTATGCTCCCAAATCTAGATATATATTGAGTTCACTAACAAGTTTTGATTATAGACCTTTAGTAAAACATGAATAAAAATCTACACAACATTTAGAAACATTATTTGAATATATAATAAAAAATTACAAACGTCTTTCTGTGGTCCCTGTGGGACCACATAAATTTATCACATAATTAATAGATTATAACATGAAAATTATTTATATTATCGATCTGTATTTATCTTGTCACTGGTGTTTAATTTATTTGTGTTATTTTAACATTTTTATTGATTTTCATACTAAGACAGGTATAGAGTGTCCACACTTTAAGAAAAGCACTGCTTCTTTATTTTTTGGTCATTTATTACTTATCAGGATATTGTATAAGTGATGGGTTATAATGGGTGTCTCAATAAGAGTGCACTTTTTAAATTTAGTGCAATTTTTTTTTAATGTAGGTGGCAACTCTGAGATTTGGCAGCTTACACATTTATTTGTTTCGATTAATAAAAATGAAGAGTTGTCAAAAAAATGAAGAAACTGGGTTGGTAATGGACAGTAAGACTCCTGTACGTCCGTTGTGTGCGAACGGCATGTGGTTTCAGCAAGGCGGCGCAGCGCCACCTGCTACACCGCGCATGAAACAATCCATTTATTGTAGCAACGATCTCCGGAAAAAAATATCTCAATAAATTCTGATGTGAACTGGCCACCAAGATCATGCGATTTAACGCCGTGCGATTTTTTTCTTTGGGGTTTTCTCTAATCGCAGGTTAGGCTAATAAACCAGAAACAATGCCTAAGCTCAAATTCGAGTTCCAACGAGTCATCGGTGCGATACAGCCTCATCTCTGTGAAAAAGTCATGAAAAATTTCATGAATAGAGTAATGGCCTGCCATCAGAGCCGTGGAGGTCATAAGACGGATATTTTGTTCCATACTTAATCGGAACATGTCTTTTTGACAATTCAATAAAAAAATCACAACTCTCTCAAAAAAATATGTTTTTTATATTAAAATGAAAAAGTGCACTCTTACTGAGACACCCTATATTATTAACTAGCGGACGTCACGCGATTTCACCCGCGTAATTCCCGTTCCCGTGGGAATACGAGAATAAAATATAACCTATGTTCACCGCAAAGAGTGTAGCTTCCCAACAGTGAAAGAATTTTTCAAATCGGTCCAGTAGTTCCGGAGCCTATTCGTTACTAACAAACAAAAAAACAAATCTTTCCTCTTTGTTTTTTTTTTTTAACGTGAGGGAAAATCCTCGTAGGATGCTATGCCGGACTCTTACCGACTAAAAAACCTCACGTAACTCCCAACAGCCTATGGTTGAGAGCCCCGGGTAAGCCCTCAGGAAGGATGTCCCGTGACTCCTAAATCCCGTGACTCCCAAAACAAATCTTTCCTCTTTATAATATTAGTTATTACCTAATAAGCTTCAATCGTAATACATATCCCACCAAAAACATTCTGTAAATAAACCGGCCAAGTGCGAGTTGGACTCGCCCATGAAGGGTTTCGTAGCAGCAAGTAACATAATATAAAAGTTCTTATAGTTCGTTGTAATTTTGATTTATGTTTTAACACGTTCGCAGTGGTAGTGATTTTTCTAACCGAAAATTGCGGTTTATGACGTATTAAAAAAAAACTACCAGCTCTATATCATTCAAACCAATTTTCGTTGGTAGTTTTTATGGCAATTTACATCATATTTTTTTTTAGATTTATCACTCTCTTAGTTTAGAAGTTAGAGGGGGGGGGGGGAACCTCATTTTTCGACTTTGGAAGTCCCTCTTGCGCAAACTATTCACTTTAGAAAAAAATGATGTTAGAAACCTCAACAGCATTTTAGAAGACCTATCTATAGATACCCCACACGTATGGGTTTGATGAAAATAAAAATTTTGAATTTTAGTTCTGAGTATTTTTAAAAATTTACTGCTTTTTTTCTAGTGTTATATAAGAAAGTTAATGCGGTTCACAGAATACATCTAGTTACCAAGTTACAATAGCATAGGCCGTATAGTTTCGGAGAAAAGTGGCTGTGACACACGGACGGACAGACAGACGGACAGACAGACAGACAGACAGACAGACATGACGAATCTATAAGGGTTCCGTTTTTGCCATTTGGCTACGAAACCCTAAAAACGAGCCAAGTCTCGATGGAGCTGCTTGTTTATCAAAACTCACACAAAATTAACTATAATAATAAAGAAATCACAGTAAGGAACCTTAAACTTGGCACGACTTTGAGATTTCATTACTTTTTAGACAAGCAGCTCTATCGAGACTTGGCTAGTTTTTTACATAATTTTTTTGGTGGGATTTCACTTCTTTTAGGCAAACTTCATTTTCATAATCAGTCTAACGTGATACTTGGGAGTGCGTTGCCGTCTCTCAAAAATGTTAATAGATTATGAAAAATTTATTGTATTTATGAGCTCGTATACGGAGATATTATGTATACTGCATAGTTTGTACCTAATAACTTATTGAAGCTTATATACAGATTTAGCTGGTGTTCCTCCTTGTTCCTACTTCTACGGTATAGAATTTAACCTCATAGCCATTCTTGGTCAATTCAAAGTATTCATTTAAATTCATAGCTTCGTAGCGTCATCCATTTCGACGTCTGTCTTGCTCAGAGGTTGCCTACCTACTGAATACATTCTTGTAGCGCCGCTGCGCTGCAGTTGAAGTGCGATTTACCAAAAAATGAAGCGTCGTGTCGCGCAGTTGCGCTGCAGTGCAGTTCTATGCAGCATACATAATATCTCCGTATACGGGCTCATAAATACAATAAATTTTTCTTCATCTATTAACATTTTTGAGAACCGACATCGCACTTCCAAGTATCGCGTTAGACTGACTAAGAAATTGTGGTTTGCCTAAACCGCACTGAGCGGCAACTGAACTGCACGTCACGACAGGCCGCGACACTTTTGGTCAGTTGACCAACTTAGTCGCGTGGTTCCGCTGCAGTCGGCTGCAGTGCAGTTCCGTTGACGTGACTTAGTGCGTGTTGTGTCATATAATTTAATATAAATAATATTTTGACGCGCCGTATCGTGCAGTTCCGCTCAGTGCGGTCTTACATTTACAACGGAATAAAAGACTAGCACAAGACAAGACATGGTACAAATTCAAAAAGCTGTATATAAAGAAACTAGTATAAAGAGGTTTCAAGTTTCTAAATTACACATTTTCTTCAACAATAACTGAGCGATATATTCTGGGACATTTATTTTTCACACAATGCTATCTGATCCCAAAGTAGGCTAGGAATAACCTGCTTGTGTTATGGGTATCAGACACTTATCATACATAGAAACACCCAGACTCTCGAGAGATACATTTATGGATCACACAATTGTTTGTCTCCGGTGGGAATCGAACCGTAAATCGTGATCTGCAGTCGCACATTTCGACCTCTAGACCAACGAGGCAGTCTATATCACGACTAGCAACAAGCTGACAGTTTTACTTCCGCAAATAAATAACAATTCTAAACTACCTACATTCAACAACAACTGTTCTCCGTTTATAAATAAAAGTTCTAATCTACCCACATTCAACAACTGTTCATCTTTATCTCACACTTTACGACTATGCAAGAACTTTGAAACTCAATGTATGTAGGTAATGGTTCTTGAAACAATATTATCTCTTGACTGCATGGACACCCTACTAGTATGGAAAACCTAATTTGTACATTTCTGGTAAAAGACCAACAAAACCAGTGACAAGATAAATACAGATCGATAATATAAAAAATTTACTAAGCACTGAAAGGCTCCACATTTACGTAATTGTTGTATTTAATTATATTTCGAACAATTAGCATTTGCATAGTGTGTGAACTGAGGCCCACCAACAAAAACGTAAAGTTTTCAATATTTACTACTATTTGTGATCTTTCTTTAGTTTTAAAATTTTCATTGTAATTTTTACTAAAGATTGGCTGATGTATATTTAATTTTCAAATTATAATCTATTAATTATGTGATAAATTTATGTGGTCCCTCAGGGACCACAGAAAGACGTTTGTAATTTTTTATTATATATTCAAATTATGTTTCTAAATGTTGTGTAGATGTTTATTCATGTTTTACTAAAGGTCTATAATCAAAACTTGTTAGTGAACTCAATATATATCTAGATTTGGGAGCATAGGTGTGTGAACTGAGGGACCCACATAAGGCGATATAGCTTTTGAATTATGTCTTTACAAACTCTGATATTCGTTTTACAAATGTTTCCCAACTTTTACTAAGCACTATTGTTAGTTAAACTGCAAAAATCCGCAAAAATAAAATTGGGCTCTCAGTACACACATACACTCAAAACTTGATTATTATTACAACAAATATTCAATAATTTATTTAAATTAGCCAATAGGTATCTAATTGATTCTGATAAAAGTATATACTTATACAGACTTTTGAAACTGACTTAGTTTTACATTTTGGAACTATCAATGTGAACTATCCGTTCCATTACACAAATATGTTTATTTCTAAAGCGTTAAACATAATACTGCAAACGTGTGCAACATAGGTATGTTTATATAGGTCTAGTAAATAAGCGTAGTACCTATGTGGTTTTGCAGTATTCTATGCCGGCAGGAGTCCGGCTTAGAGTCCATGGGGATTTTGACACGTGAAAAAGGGACGGTATTCTCTGTCCTATTTTGACTACTATCACAGATACATACTATAATTATTCTATACTAGCTGTTGCCCGCACCTTCGTCCGCGTAAAATGGTTCCCATTCCCGCTATCCGTGGCCTATGTGTTATTCCAGACCATAATCTATACCTGTACCAAATTTCAGCCCGATCCGTTCAGCCGTTCGAGCGTGAAAGAGTAACAAACATCCACACTCACAAACTTTCGCCTTTATAATATTACTAGCTGATGCCCGCAGCTTCGCCTGCGAAAAACTTGGACTTCCCGTGGGAACTTATTCCCGGGATAAAAAAACAATTTTTGGAAAGATCTGTTCAGCCGTTAGAGCGTGAAAGAGTAACAAACATCCACACTCACAAACTTTCACATTTATTATACACTCATTTGCAAAAAAAAAACGGGCACCTAAGCAATGAACCATTTCAAATGTTAATATTGCTTTGTTTGATAATTATAGGTAGTTTTATCCTCACAATTTGGTAAATTAATAAGAAAATAATCGTTTTCATCAGTATTTCATAAAATTTTGTTACAATTTATGGGAAATAATGCTAAACCTCGCTATAATAGTGTATGTTCGCTAGTAGTGCAAATGCTCATGAAGTAAAAATAAAAAAGTTTTTTTGTTTGTTTTTCTTTAATAAAGTAAAAGCAGATAAATGGGTAGTATCGAGTGTGACCCCCTCTAGCTAAAATCACAGCTTAAACTCGTCTGGGCATGCTAGCGAGTATATCCCGGATACTTGCTTGCGGAATACGTTCCCACTCCGCAGTAATCACATTCTTCAGCTCTCTGATGGTCTGCGGAGCCGGGTGTACTGATCTCACACGCCGTTTTAGAACGTCCCAGATATGTTCTATGGGATTGAGGTCGGGACTTCGAGCTGGCCAATCCAAACGACGAATGCCGACCTCTTGCACATACGCATTAACATCGCGGGATCGGTGGGCGCGGGCATTGTCGTCCATAAAAATCGAGTCTTGACCTAGAGCGGCCAATGCGGGTTGTGCATGAGGAATTAGAACTTCCGTTATGTATCGATGCCCAGTCAGTGAGCCGTTTTCAATGAAGACTAACTCTGTACGTTCCATTGAATTTATTCCAGCCCAAAACATAACAGAGCCCCCACCGTAAGGTGTGATTTCTTCGAAACATGCATTCTGCAAAGCGCTCTCCTTGTCTTCTTAGCACTCGCCGACGTCGATCTTCACCGAACAGAGATATCCTGGCTTCATCAGAGAACAAAACCCTATTCCAATCTTCTTGAGTCCATAATTCAGAATTTCTAGCGAACCTAAGCCTGTGAACTCTGTGCTCACGGAGTAATTTGGGGCCGCGGGCCGGGCGGTGACTGCGTATATTGGCAGCGAGAAGCCTCCTCCTGACCGTCCATAGACTAATATGCACATTTCTTAGTTCTTGGAGGTTGTTCTTAAGATCCACATACGAAGATTTGCGATTTCTCAATGCGCGACTCACAAGAAAACGATCATCCCGTGGTTGGGTAAGTAAAAGATGCATTCATAGGTAACCTATCTAGGTAACCTATCCAGAAAAATATAAAAATATTTTACCATAAGTAACTAGGTACATAGGTACAGTCACCTCCAATATTGCATGGGCCCCTTAAGATCTATAATCCCATGCACATTTGAGTCCAAATTCACAAAAACTCCACTAGATGGCGCAACTTTACTCGAATATAATGTTGCATGGACAGGCATATTTACATTACTCAAAAGATTAATGAGTTGCTATTTTGACAATAATCGCGTTCCTGTGTGAGGTATTAAAAAAATCGGCAACGCTGGATACTTGACTTCCAATGTTATCCGAGAGATGGCGTCAATTCTCAGTGCAAAGCAATTTCGTTTCGGATTGACCATGCATTCTCAAATTCGTCTGTACATAAAAACTAAGATAAGAATTATGCATGCATCTCCAGTTATTCTCGATTATCATATGTGTTAAAATCTTTGTTTGTTCAGCATTAAATATCGTTAATCGGCAACCGTTAATTATTATCATATTCGGAAATGTTAATGATTCCATAAATAAACGTATTAATTCAAGCGTTGCTAATAAAAAATCGGGGGATGCCTTCGTAAGCCTTGTTAATGCAATTTTCATCTACCAATTAAAAAGAGGGTTCGGTATAAATAATTATTATTTATGTGGCAGGGAAATGAGGGTATCAGGGTATTCAGATGGGAATCAAAGAAAGGGAATCTCAGATGCTTAGAGGTTCAATGTGATCTGACTAATAGAAGATAATATATGCTCCTGCTAGCAGGAGAGAGATAGAGAGAAGAATTTGTGATAGCCAATGGCAATAACAGAACTTCTGGCAATATGGCCAATAGCTAGCAATATTATTATGTTAGTAACACTAAGTAAAATTAATGCAGTGGAAATGAGAAGTTTGCGAAGTATAGCTGGAGTGACATTGATGGATAAAGTAAATAATAGTGTGATAAGGGAACATTGCGGTATGACAGAAGATGTAGTGACTAAGATAGAGAAAGGGATGCTCAGATGGTTTGGACACGTGGAAATAGGCTGACGAAACAGATTTACGAGGCGAGAGTGAATGGGCAAACTGGTAGGGGTCGACCTCTTCATACTCAAGTCGATAAAATCCATAATCTTCTGAGAAAAGGCCAGGTCAAGAGTACCCTTAACCGAAGAGCATGAATGAAGACACTTATGAAAGTTGAAGAAGCGAAAGTGGTTTGCCAGGATCGTAGCAAGCGGAAAGCCATAGTCTCTGCCTACCCCGTTGGGAAACAGGCGTGATGTTATGTATGTATGTAGTAACGCTAGCAAAGGTTTCTCTACTACTAGAAAGGTAAGGTAGAGCAAACGAGTTCTGGAGTGGAGACCGCGACTTGGTACACGTGTGGTAGGATGACCCCGCCAGATGGACCGATGACCTGAAAAAGGTCGCAGGGACTGACTGGATGCGGAAGGCGCAGGACCGTGTATTGTGGCCAAATTTGGGAGAGGCCATTATTTTTTTTACGTGATGGAAAATCCTCAGAGGATGTTATGCCGGACTCTTACCGACTAAAAAACCTCACGTTACGCCCAACAGCCTGTGGTTGGGAGCCCCGGGTAAGCCCTCGGAAGGATGTCCCGGGACTCACAACAGACCAACGGCCGCCATTGCGGCCTCGCCCAGGGGGTGGTTCGGGTGCTATCCCGCGTCTTTGGGGGGGTTCGGGTGTTATCCCGCTTCTAACTTTTTGTTTTTTTTGTTTGTTTTGTTTGGGAGAGGCCTACATCCAGCAGTGGACTGTTGGTCCAATTGATAGGAAGGTAAAACGGAAATATCATCAGACTGTTATCCATCCCAGGACTAGCCAAAGATGCTTTCTACAGTGATCATTTACACATCACACAGTATGCTGCGAGCATTCCAAGCTGAGAATTGACACTTTTGTATGGCATGGCATTGAGCAATGCAAGTCCTTGAGGAGTACAGCTTGGCAATAAAGTCTAGAAACGGAACTAATATTTTGCTGACTAGCTACATTGTCAATAAGCTGCCAATAACATCACATATGTCTGTCAGTCAATGACGGTATACAATTTGATTGGTGGGATTTATTGACGGTTGTTGACAACTGGCTACTGATTGGTGGTTCTTTTTAACGGGTTGCCATATGAACAGCAGAGTGACTCCTCCATTATTTTCTTCTCTTCTCTTTTCTGCCACGCTGTAGACATAGCATGTCTGCTCTACACATAATCTGTCTGTCTTTAAGGAACTTACACAAAACAATTAAGACAATACGGACAAAATAAATAGAGATAGATATGGCATGGAATAACACGTACCCAAAGTGTTAAAATGCTACGCGGATGTTTAGTATATTATTATTTATATGCTCTAATATACATACTTTTGGTATGCTTTTGGTAGAATTTGTTACAAAAGTGAATGAACATTGTACACGTGAGAGCCTATGTTTTCTTTACGTGGGTTAGAATTGGTAAGTAATAAAAACATTTTTATACCTACATAGATATTCTTTTCCATAATCGTGTTGCTACCTACGCTTCACCGATCCGTTGCCCAAATTAGTTAGCATGTCTTCCAAACTTTTATTTCTTTTCTAACAGAGCGGAAGTGCTATAAAATTCCTATAAATAATTTTATGAAAGCATCGAGTAATATCAAAGATAGTAAAATAGTTCTACTTAGTATACAACAACAGTGCCCAAAAAAAAAACAAATAATAGCTCCTTCAAAGAAACAGTCAATATTATTGACTGTTTCTTAGACCTTAGTCTCCAAATACAGGAAGAGTTTGAAAACAACCGGGAAGAGTCTAAGAATATTCTACTAAAATTATAAATGTGAAAGTTTTTGGAGATGTTTGGATGTTTGTTACTCAATCACGCTCTAATCCACCCCCCCACCAAAATTTAAGTGTCTATTGCCGTGTCAGTACTTGAGAGAGTGTCACTGCGTTGCATTACGCATTACTACCTACGTACTTCGTTCTATTGCTTTGGTTTAAATTGTGCTTAGCCGAGGGTAGATTTGAAAAAAAAAGTAACTAAGTACATACATGAGATTGCGTTCTGCTCCTTGTTATTTTGTTTCCATAGCTAGTGTCCCTAGTTAACTCACACACACATTGAAGCATTCACATTACGTGTATATTAGTGTGGGTGAAAACGAACATTTTTGTTTGGAGTTTCCGCCCTGTGCTGATACCGTAAAACCATACAACAACTCTAACTTAGTTATATGAGCAAAAAGTAGTACTCTTTCAAATAAAATGGCGCAAGTCGCGTAAACGTGAACTAGTCACTTTAAAAGTTTGCAATATTGGAGGGAAAAATGCATAAAATAGTTTTTTTAACGAATGATTGTTAAATTTTGAAGGCCAACGATTTTCTAGCGAGGAACATGGTAGGCTAGCCTATATAAATTACTATCACTCAATAGCTACTAATTAATGCGCTCTTCGCTCACGTTGGGAGTATTAATTATCAAGTTAACTCCTCAGGCTCTGGTGAAAGTTCATGATGAAACTGGGATCAGCGTTTGAATATGACCGATGATGACATCCAATCTAAGATGAAATCATACCCTACTCTAATACAAGTCAAGTAGCCGAAAAATAAGCATAGTTTTATACACATGTTGTAGATTAAAAAGCTATTTTGGGCTATCAAATACTTACTATTTAGTAATCTGTGATCATATTTCGTCTACTTATATGGCGACAATAAATGATTTATTTGGCACCTCTTTTTCGTCATTTTCTGAGACTGTCACAAAATTTACACGAAAATGTCAAAGTTATAACAAGAAAGCCGTGAGATCGTTCTCACTGGACTGCCCCTCTCTAAAACGTTTATTGTGAAAGTTCAATCCGATTGACGTTGTCATTTTTGTTTTATTTCAAACCTTGAACAGATGATCCACGTAACCTAGTGATGTAGTTTAATGTGACAGAGTCACAGACTACAGACTAAGTCTCGACATAAGCCCCTCTGCTATCTATTTTATAGAGAGGGACTAAAACGTAGTACTTACTTACATGAAAAAAGAAAACAAAGTTTATCTGTCTTTTTTTTGTGAACGGGCCAAAATTACTCCGTTCCTCTCCAAAGTCCTAGAAAAGCTTGTTCACTCCCAATTAAATGCTTATCTAAACAGACACAACCTCCTAAATCCTTTTCAATCAGGCTTTCGGTCAGGCCACAGTACGACCAGCGCATTGATTAAGGTGACTGACGATATTCGTCTAGGCATGGAGATGGGAAATCTCACAGTGCTCACATTATTGGATTTTACCAACGCCTTCAATACAGTAGATTTCCATATTCTGCTTAGTATGTTACGCTCCTTTAACATATCTCCACCAGTGATTGATTGGTTTCATAGTTACCTGTTTGGACGCCGGCAGCGAGTTTGCGTTGAAGAACTTTTTTCCGCTTGGTGTAGTACTTCTGTCGGCGTTCCGCAGGGTGGCGTGCTGTCTCCTATGCTGTTCACTATTTTTATAAATTCGATCACGAAATATTTATTTTCATCCTACCACCTTTATGCAGATGATCTTCAAATCTACAACCAAGCCGCGTGGTCTGAACTATCAACTGCATTTACAATACTTAATACTGATTTGGCTTACATCAGTCAATGGAGCAGACAATATGGCTTAAAAGTAAACCCCTCTAAGACTCAAGTCATTTTGGTCGGTAGTTCACAAATGATAAGTAAAGTGCAATGGACAACCCTTCCGAAGATCGAATTTGATGGTGTTACCCTGCAAGTTAGCAGTGAGGTAAAAGACTTGGGTATTTTGATTGACAGGACACTATCTTGGCGTCCCCAAATGAGAGAGGTTAGCCGAAAGCTTTTTGCTTCTGCAGGCTCATTGCGTAGATTACGCAATTTCCTGCCAACTGCCACCAAAAGGGCGCTTGCAGAAACCCTTCTCCTTCCTGTACTCGACTATGCAGACGTCAGCTATCTCGATATCACTGAGGAGCAGCTAGACAAACTTGAGCGACTCCAAAACTTTTGTATTAGGTTTATATTTGGGTTACGCAAATATGATCACGTATCTCAGTTTCGAATACAGCTTGAGTGGCTCCCAATTCGTCTTCGTCGGAACACTCATATTCTTTCTATGCTTTATAGCACTCTCTTTAATCCCTTTACTCCCGCTTATCTAAAAGAACGTTTTAAGTATCTTAATGACACACATTTGAGATCTCTAAGGTCATCAGTATCACTGGAATTAGAAATTCCTAGACATTCCACATCTTTTTATGATAAATCCTTTACAGTACAAGCTGTACGGTTGTGGAATGCCTTACCCATAAACATAAGGCGTGCGCAAACTTTAAACGTTTTTAAAAGACTAGTTAAAGAACATTATTTATCATTATAGAATCTATGAATGTACTCGTACCTATTTGTATATATATGTATATATTTATATGTTCTTATGTATGTATGTATTTGTGTATGTATATTATGTTTTATTTATTTTTATTGACATGTATGTGTTGATGACGTGGAACGTTTAAACTTTCAAAATGACGTGTATTAGTAAATTACATCTGATCTCTTTACACTAATGACCACCTATATCCTGTGATTCTTAACAGTCTTTTCCATCCAAAGGTTGCCTGTAAGAGATTGCTTTTTAGCGATAAGGCCGCCCTCTGTACATTTATAAAATTGTAATGTCTTTCTTTTCTGTATGTTTTATATTGGTGTACAATAAAGTTTATTCTATTCTATTCTATTCTATTCTATTACTTCTCGAACAATAAATAATTCTTTCTTCGAAAATTAAGTAAGTATTATTTTGGTACGAATGTTTCAACGTTCATCAATACACAAAAAGTTTCCTTACGAGCCTTCAAGAGGGGACCCCCTGTTGCGCAAATGGACCACTTGTCTGAATGTCAATCGTTAATCACAATGCGCTAGTTAGCTTTTTACACCACAGAAAATGGCAGGAGCTCTTGATAAACAATCTCCAAATCGTAAGTAGGATACCATATTTAAAAGATTATAGGACGTGACTTGAAATTATATTTTGACTTTTTTATATTAAGCTCGCCAAATTGACGTTGCCAGCCTGATGGAAAGTCATGTCACATCTACCGATTGGGGGCCGCTCTCACAGTCCATGAGACTTCTGACAGTGGTCCTCAAGTTGGCGGCCCTGTGATGTGTCTGTTCACGCTCCGCTTGAAGAAACCGGGACTGTAAGATGAGAGAAACACATGTGCGAGCAGGTCGTTCCAGGTCTTAATAGTTCGAAAGAGGAACGATCTTTTGAAACGCTCAGCTCTGGCGAAGATTCTCACCACTGTGTATGAGTGGCATCTCTGCCCGGCACGCGTTGTTCGGTATGGGAAAGGAGAGTAATGTACATGTGCGGTCAGCTCTATAGAACAACACGACATATGACTTATCCCTGGAGGAGGCGCCAAAGTGTACTCCAAATGGTATAACAAGTATATTATGTGTGTGTCTGAAATTATTATAAGTATTTCTACCCCGTTAATGTTTGTGTAAGAGTTCCACGCAAGGCTAACGTTTCCCCGAGAAGCAGAGTAGCATCAGAACAAACCCCAAGCAAAGGGACAAAACACCAGATTTCGCACAGAAGCGGGATCAATTCCGAACTCAGGCGAGGCAACAGTGGTAGACATAGATTAGGTCGTCGGGAGTAAACCTGGGACATCCATCTAAAGAGTAACCCGGGGCATCGCTGCTAGTCAGATAAAAATAGAAACCCTGAAGTTTCAGTCGATTTGTGTCCTTCATATATCTGTGAGGATTTCCAGATAAAAGATCTTGTTTATCAATAATAGACACGAAAGTTGAACTCGTGTACAAAGGGTTCAGTACCATTATCTATTGGACATAATGAAAAGCACATTTATTTTATGGGACTTTATTATTTATTTTATTTCCAGTATTTGTTGTTACAGCGGCAACAGAAATACATCATCTGTGAAAATTTCAGCTGTCTAGCTATCATGGTTCGTGAGATACAGACAGACAAACAGCACAGTCTTGTTAAGAATACTAAACCCTAATAAAACTCAGTTTTTGTACCATTTATCTTCAGCACATATTAAATAATCTCTAGATATCAATTTGTGCTTGAATAAAATACTAGACTTGCTGCCTGTCGCGTTGTGAGAAGGCGATACTTGAAAGAAATGTTGTTTCAATAAGCAAGCCTTTTTCTAATCTTTCATTTCTGCTAAGTTTTTATTGTACTTATCTGAATTTATACCTTCTAGTAATTTATACATATAGTTGGTACTGATTTGATTGCGCAATGGTATGGTAAGATCTCAGGTTTAAATATAACTATTATTGTGTTTAAAATTTTAAATTAGGTAACATTAATAGGAATAAACCCTCATTTCGAAAGTCAGTTTAATAATGGCGGTGGTCTCCCGTCTCCCTGGTTGATACCCTGGAGAAGCAGGACTTTTCCAGTCCTGGATGGGGGAGATATCAGTACAACGAGGTTTTTTTTTTTTTTGAGGTACTAGTGGTGATAATATATCTAGATGTTGTTGATTAAATAAAAGGCATGTATTTAAATCGATATCTGTTTATTCCATTTTTTCGAACAAAATATTACAAAGTTAAACCAAAAATACTGACTTGCACACTCATTATGCACACTTAATAAGTCAAATTCAACATACCGTTTAATAGTATTTGCAGAACTATTTTACTGAACATATCACTATTATCAAAATAGTATATCTAAAAATTCCTTTGCTTAATAAACATATTAAAACTTTTATAAGGAAAACCATCATCTAATTTACTCTTAAGAACATCTTTTATTCTAATTAAAAACCCAATTTAATCAGTCATCTTAACAAAATTCAATTTTATTAATCAAAAAATAAAAAAACTAACCTAACCTAACCTATTCAGTTATAAGATTGTAAAATTTAGAGTGCAAGTTAGTATTTTTGATATGCAATTCGTATTTTTGTTTAGCAAATCTTATATCCGGTGTACGAACCACATTTTTGGTTTAAATTTTGATAAAAAAGGTCATCTCGTTTTGTGTAAAATTTTAGTTTTTTAAGTAGTACATGTTTAGTTAATCAATTGGTTTTTTTGCACAGCATTCAGATTTCTGGTATGCATTCAGTTAATTAGTGGAGTTACCTAGTGTGCAGAAAAATTATATTGATGTGCATTTAAAAATATCCCATATATAAAATGTCGTTGTTTCGTTTTTCATCTATGGGTTTTTACGGAACCCCAAAAAAACTAGGTACTCCAAAGGGTAAAAACGGAACCCTATTGGTGAGACTTCACTGTCCGTCTGTCTGTCCGTCACGATGCTGTGTATCTCAGGAACCGTGATAGCTAGAGAGCTGAAATTTTCACAGATGACGTATTATGTTAATCAAAATTATGTATGTTAATCAGAATTATTCGAGCCAAAATCGCCAAAATCAGATAAAGGACTAGAGGGCCTAAAAGGGCAGCATTCTATGTTTCATATTATGAAACCTAAAGTGATTGTTATGCTTCGTATGTTTTGTATTTCAAATTACATGAATTATATGTTTCATATTATGAAACATATAATCTTGCCTTTTTAGGCCCGCTGTTGATATGGGCGCGTCATGGATGTTGCCGCTATAACAGCAATTAATACTAAAATCTAAGAATACGTACCTACTTAACATATCTCTGACTAAAGTCAGAAAAGAGAGTGGAATTAAGGGGGGCTCCCATACAACAAACGTGATTTTTTCTTTTTTGGTACGGGACCCTCCATGCACGAGTCTGACTCGCACTTGGTCGGCTTTTTTGTTATTATAGGTACAGAACGAGTAATAAAGTCAATGTTTTGTAAAAACGTTAAATCTTGACCGATTTCTTATAAAAGCTTGCGATGCCGGATAATATTTTCTTTAAAACATCAGCAGTTTCGTAAAATCCATTACATTATAAATCTCACATCTTCTAAGAACATTGAAACTTATGAAACGAAGGTATTTCAAAACGAAACTCGGCTCGTTAGTTGAATGTCCACCAGCCGAAGTATTGCAGGAATGGGACGCAAAAACTATCCCGAGACGATACATCGATGCACGTCAACGACCTATCTGAGGACGTGGGAATTCACTGAACTGATACACGGTGGATGATCGCCATCTTGATTTTGGAAAATTTGTTACTTTTAAAACTGTGAAATGATACCGCCCGTTTGACGGAAAACCATAGCGATATCTGGCGAATTAGGGGCCACTTTCAGTTTACAAGACTAATATCAATGATGTGCGTTTTAAACCCGGGGTTAAAAAGGAGATAAATGTGCACTGGCAGAGGGTTCCGACTTTTTATTGTTCGACAGAGAAACGATAGTTTCAGTCGCTCAGTCCTGACGAAGATTCTTTCACTGTATGAAAGTGAGAGTGGCACCTCTGCCCGACACGCGTTGTTTGGGTTGAAGAGGAGAGGGTAGGATAAGGTTGAAGAAATTTTTAATAAGATCGGATAAATGCAGCAAAAGACGCTACTGTTGATGTGTTAACGGCCAAGTCTTCCTTCTCTACTAGTCGTCTGTGCAGCTGCAACCACGCTCTTTAAAATGTAACTTTCAACAGGAATACAGCAGCACCCAGTCAAACACACGAAAATCGCAATATATGTCCATGTAAATGAAACTTTTATAATATAAAGGAAAGACTTGAATGTTTGTTTGTATTTTGTATGCATTATTCTCCTTGAAACTTGAAACTTACTGAACCGATTTGAATAAATCTTTCACTGTTGGTAAGCTATAACACAGTATATTATATGTATACAGTGCTACAGTATACAGTGGCTATATTATCCTCGGATGACGTAAGCTATAGGTATATTGTTCGCGTATTCTCACGGGACCCGAAACCGAATGTTATCGGCTAGTCGTTAACTAAATATCCTAGGTAGTCTTAAAATCAACAAAACGAAATGACCCAGTAATCGCTCTAACATAAGAAATGTTTATTATTCAAAATGATTCGAGTCAAAATCTATAGAGAATTCATTAAGATGACAATCGATGGGGGTTCTCTGATTAACGTATATGAAGGGACATCAGATAAAGGACCTGTTGGTATGGTCATCGCAAAGGATTATATGTATTGGCCGATTTTGCATTTTAGTTTATTGTTATTATTTAATTTCTTAATTTTGGTTTTGAAGTAAAACTTCTTTAGGCGCGACTAGGCAGTAACTCAGCATTTTTTTCTGACGGAAGTAACGCTATTTGAATTTTGCCGGACTCCTACCGACTAAAAACCACACGTTTTCTACCTAACAGCTTTTTTTTTTTTACAAGGAGAGCTCCGCTTACGGACTACCCATGCTGGCTAAGCAGGGGCTCGTGTGAGGGTCGCCCAGCACCAGGTCACGATAGCACTGGGAATACTCACTAAAACTCCTTGACACCGATCTGCCCTCTGGGGGTGTTCTGGGATCTGCCTAATTTACCAGAACATTGCCGGGGCTACCTAACAGCCTACGGTTGGGAGCCCTGGGTAAGCACTCAGAAGGGTACCCCAGGACTGATTTTGATGTAGTCATGTGGCTTGACGCAGCACGTAATGCACTTACGAGCTGTCATGCATGTGTGATCGTTTAGTTGTGTTGATTCAAGTGACTGACATGCAAACTGCTGTCTACGTGGCGCGTGATAATGGTTGAACGGAAATGACTGCAACTTTGTACCGGGATAGATTATGGTTTAGAATAACATTATATGTTACTTTTATTCCCGGAATGATCAATGTCTTGAAATCAACAAAACGAAATGACGCAGTCACCGCTCTAACTTTAAGAAATGTTAATTATCAACATGATTCCGAGTCAAAATCGATAGAGAATTCATTAAGATAACAATCGATGGGGGTTCCATCATTAACGTCTATGAAGGGACATCGGATAAATGACCTGTTGATATGCTCATCGAAAATGATTATATTGGCAGGTTTTGCATTGAAGTTTATTGTTTTTGTTTATTTTCTTGATTTTCTTCGACTTGTTTCCATATGTTCGGACCCTATTCGTGAGACTTCCCTGTCCGTCTGTCTGTCCGTCACGAGGCTGTATTATTAAGTCAGTGCCATTAATAGTAAGTGTTTACCTAAATCTAAGGATTTACTTGACGCCGACTTCAATTTATATATAAGAAATTCTGATAAAACCAAAATACATAGGTATTACTTTGTGCAAAGTAAATTTTATTTTTAAGTTTTTGTTTGAAGTCGGTTTTATTATTGTAAAAATAATTTATGACAAATACATTTCTGTGATTCGCAATTCGCACCAACATGTCACATACAATTTTTTTGCCGTGTCACATAACCATTATGTTACAGTGCAATATGCCAATCGTTGCGATGTATTTCAATATTGGATTTTTTATCAACATTTTACACATCCAATATTCAAAGGCTTAGGCAACTGACGCTATGACGGTTCTATATTTCCTATTCAAATAAACTTTCAATATTTTTGTATACAATACAACACAATACAAATATCCTTTATTGTACACCATAAACTTTATATTGCAGTATTTTTATCTTATGTAATAATGTTATGTATACCAGTGGTAATCATAATCTGAGCCTATTACGTGGGACAAAATCTAAAAGTTGAAATTTGGGCATATAATATGCCTCTGCCAATTTCTTCGGGCATACAAGAAGTGACCATTATGTACATATGTATGTATGAATATTTTTTGTATAAAACTGGTACCAGAGTGACTACCTAACTTAATTACAAGTTAAAAGTGTATTGGACCCCTGGGACTAGACTTGTCATATCCTCATTCCGCTCCCCCTCCCCCCCGTCGTTAACTACCAGTGGTAGGTTATCGTGTGATTTAAGTCAGTAATAAGGATTTCCACACGTAAAAGAAATGCACTGAAAACTAAAATTTCAAAAAAAGAAAATAGACTGCGGCTCTCCGTAATATCCGGCTCTTTGAAATACGTAGCGAGCTTCGTCCGGGCTAGAACTTTCCCAGCTCCAATTTAAATTGACAACGGTATACCAATTTTCAGTATGATAGACAAAATATGATGGCTTAATAATCATTAACAAGAAGCCGTGAGACGGTCTCACCCATAAATTTAGAATTTTTCGCTACGTACATCCTAAATCTATGGTCTCACCCAACTGCCCCTCTGTGAAAGTGAAAGTTCAATCCTATTGACGTTGTCATTTTTGTTTTATTTCAAACTTTGAACAGATGATCCACGGGACCTAGTGACGTAATATAATGCAACAGAGTCACAGACTACAGACAAAGTCTCACCATAAGCCCCTCTGCAATTTATTTTATAGAGAGGGGCTAAATCTAGTTGCCCTGTCAACTTCGTGTACGTCACGAAAAAAGAGAGTGCGGGGGGGGGGGGGGGGGGTTGGCAAAGCTTCAAAGAAGCATGCGAGACTGGAGTGTATGCTTGATCATAAAAGAGCTTAACGATTAAGGCTAAATAATGCAGTCCACTCCAAGGCGTATATAGCCGGCCAGCAATGCGGCTAGATTGCATAGCCCGCAGAAGGCGATGGCCTTCAGGGTGATAAGGGGATACCGCACGATCTCAGTTGAGGCGGCATGTCTCCTGGCCGGGACCCTCCATGGGACCTGGAAGTGAGGGCCGTTGCGTCATTGTTTAAATTGCGCAATGAGGCGCTGGAGCGGGGACAACGGCCTGCGACTCGAGAAATTGAGGATTGGCGGTAACAGCCCTACCAGGAAACCGTGGAGACATGGAAGAAGCGATTTGAAAAAAAAAGGCGTATGTTGCGTAAGGGGGTTCGGCAGAGACTGCGTCATCCGAAGTGAGTCTGTATTGTCATGTATGTACAGACAAATTTGAGAATGCATGGTCAATCCGAAACGAAATTGCTTTGCACTGAGAATTGACGCCATCTCTCGGATGACATTGGAAGTCAAGTATCTAGCGTTGCCGATTTTTAAATACCTCACACTGGAACGCGATTATTGTCAAAGTATCAACTCATTAATCTTTTGAGTAATGTAAATATGCCATCTAGTACATTTTTTGTGTTTCTAAGGTGTCTATGCAATATTATATTCCAGTAAAGTTGCGCCATTTAGTGGAGTTTTTGTGAATTTGGACTCAAATGTGCTTGGGATTATAGATATTAAGGGGCCCATGCAATATTGGAGGTGACTGTACAGACAGACGCAACTTGTGACTATCCCGCTGATGAACACTTAAATTACTAGTATCGCTACTAACTCTAGGGTATGATAAATACATAATGCTATTTTACTACCTACACGGCTCCGTCATAACCTAAGCACATTTCGTAATCTGGTTATAACGAGAAACTCAACGAAATTCTATTAATTTCTAAGCTGTTTTCACAGACATTTTCATATGAAATTTCATGCAGGAAGTATTTCCACCTACTGTTCGTGAATAAAAAAATAATTTGAAAAGTGTTTGAGTAATATTGAAATCATATTTTGATGTTTAATAACTAACTGATGCCGACAGATATGGCCGGGCGGAGAAGTTTCCTGTGTCTTTGTTAAAAAGTTTTAATTATAAACATGTTAAATACTTTTTTCGCAGTTGTAAGGTATGTTATTGACAGTTACATTTTTTGAAGAAGGTTGTATATCGCGTTTTACGAGCATTATTACAATTCAATTTCTTTTTAACACGCTTCTATTAGGTTCACTTGTAACTATGTATGTAAGAAAATCTTGGAATGTTAATTTGACCCACTTCCCGTCCTTCGATCAGGCTGAAATTTTGCACACGCTCTGAGTTCTGATGACAAAACACGACTAGCTAAAAAACGTCATTACAAATCCAATATGGCGGCCTCCCTAAAATGGTGGACTGGCTGTTTGAAATCCACCCCCATGATATGGGTATCGAATGAAAGGGTTTGCTGTCAGGAATACGAAAAAAATAGTCACGTGACTTAAATCCAATATGGCGGACAGGCTATTGAAATGCACCTCCATGATATAGGTATTAAATGAAAGGGTTTGCTGAATGCTTAGATCATCTAACCACAGGATGCGCCTTACTTAAGCATTGTTTTCTGCCATTGCACATGGCCATTTGGTCTTTTGGCTTTATGAAAAGCCTGTACATCAGTACATCATTTTATATGATTAAACTAGTACATTACATTGTAGTTGACTGTACAATAACAATTAACACACAACAGCCATTACGCGTTTGTCGATTAATACATTTTTAAATGCAATGAAATTTTATATGTCTTTGTGTTTCCCCCTTCACTTGTATGAAAACTGGCAGAATATTTTTGTATGCGGTGGTTCGCAAAGGCTAGTCCCGTGTTATATGGTCTAAGGCTGAATGGGATAAGAAAAAAGTATAAAATAAAAAAAAAATTAAGGCGTGCTAAAAGCGTGTTTTTTAGTTTTTAAACCATTAATTTTTATGTATTTATATAATTATTTGAATTTGGTGAGAGAGTCTGAAGTTGAGGAATTTAAAGATTTACTTTAGGTGAAATGAGTTCTATACGCCTTTACAATTTGTTATAGCAATATCCTGTTTGAGAATTTACTTATAATATTTTCAGGCGGTTGTTGCTGTGCGATTGTGAAATGTTTGTAATCCCTAATAATATAATAAATGCGCCAGTAATTATGTGTGTTACGCATTCACTCATGAAACGCTAAATAGATTCTGATGAAATTTCGTACAGAGGTAGAGCTTGGGAAAGGACATAGGCTGCGTTTTATCCCATACCAAGCATCGGTAGAAATTGGGGAAAACCTCGCTAGGAAGTTAGTAAAGTAAGAATATCGCCAGGCGCTTGATGCTTGGCGATTCAATGTGAAATGTTCCTATAACATATCATAATCCCTACTTATACTCGTTAAGACTGGCTTTCACCAATGTACTACTGAATCGATTCTTAGGAAATTGGGTCTGTACCCAAAAAGTCTATGTTCTTTGGCAAATCTATTATAGCTACATAGCTATAATAGATAGATAGCTCTGTAGCTATAATATATTAAATTTTTGAAAAGCAATTAGTATGCTGACTCAATCACAAATTTAATGTGAAAAAAATTTTGGTCTCGAGCAAGGATTTGAACCCGCGTCTTCTGGTTTGCCGGACCAGACGCCTTAACCAACTGGACCACCTCTAAGACGTAATGAGGTGAAAGAATTTGACTGACGAGAGCAGTGTCTCAGTGGTCCAGTTGGTTAAGGCGTCTGGTCCGGCAAACCAGAAGACGCGGGTTCAAATCCTGCTCGAGACCAAAAATTTTTTCACATTAAATTTATAATAGATTTGACAAAGAACATAGACTACATTTATTCCGGGACCGATGTAAAACGGATATAATACCTATGAAAAAACCTCATTAGAGCTACTAAAAAAGGATGGATTGGATCCTAAAATCCCAGGGCAGTCGAGGTCAATATATCCCCGTGTTATAATACTTACTTAGAGATAACTAATTGTATACTTACTTAGAGATAACTAATTGTAGGACATATCTTTAATCTAAGTTTAGGTAACATTATCCTTAGATTAATGAAGCAGACGGCTCGTTTGTGTCATAGAAAAAATGTTGGTTTCTTTTATCTAAGTCGTAGTTTTATGTAGCTAAGGCCCAATGAGCCTAATGTTCCTGAGGGGATAGGCATACTCCTTCGGTTACCGGCTCACCACCTATTACGTGGGACATAAAATTATGAGGTGAAATATGGGATCATCTATCTGCCTACCCCTTCGGGGATAAAGACGTGACTATGTGTATGTATGAGTAAATATTACTTGCGATAATCTATTGGCGATAGAAATATGAAATCCCATCAAAAACAATACTTGTAAAAAAAACCAAGTCTCGCATCTCAATTCAGTTCTTCTACCGTAAAAAGTAGTAAGATTCATTTAATTACCAAGTCGGTTATTTTATTCAGTCCCCACATAAAGGACCTTCTGTCTTTTATAATTTTACGTACTTAATTAGCTGACTCAACAATATCTTATTGAATCCATAATCAATATTAACCATCTTCAAAGTTTTAAATAAATAGATTGACTTGGCAATCGCATGAAAACATAATGAGTACCTATCTCACAAGTAATACATTAAATTAGATTGTTGATTCCCGTTCAAGTTCTCGTGGGAATACGGGAATAAAATAAAGCCTATGTTCACTGCGAAGAGTGTAGCTTCCCAACAGTAAAAAGAATTTTTCAAATCGGTCCAGTAGTTTCGGAGCCTATACAATGCAAACAAACAAACAAACAAATCTTTTCTCTTCATAATATTAGTATAGATTTATTAAAAAACTAGCTGACCCCGCAACCTTCGTGGTTATTTTTTTTATAACCATCCAAAACCAACATCGTTATCACCATACAATCATTCGTAAAACTGATCATCGGCGAAATGACCATTCGGAGTTTTAACAGTCGACCATACAACCATTCGTACAATTCATCATCGGTGAAATGAGCATTCGGAATTTTGACGGTCGGCCAGATTATTTCGAAATTTTAACGTGGTCTCTTCATGATTGGGTTCTTGGTTGAATGCTTTGTAAATGTGCATTACAATGCATTTGTCTTGACAAATTGATAGATAGTTTTAGTATTGCCGGAAGAGAGACTCAGATTTTTATCGTAGTCTCAATTGACTTTTCGTTCGCTACGGTAACAATGTTTTGTAACTGGTTATAAGTATCTCTCAATTCATTTATTTCTTGCTTTCTTTCTTCTACTTTGCTCTCAATTCATTTATTTCTTGCTTTCTTTCTTCTACTTTGTAAATGAACTCACGATAATATAAATAAACTGTGTAGCTGGGCTAGATGAACAGTGTCGTCCGTAGAGCGAATGAAAGAAGTTTTTTTAAAAAAAATGAGGTAAGTATTTTTTTTATCAATCAATTAATTTATTGCAAAAACTTGTTACAAATTATAATACATCTAAGGTGTCATACTATGTTATAGTCATTACATGTTATACCGCTTCAGGCATCCATTTCTTTCAATAGAATAATTCTTGAAACATACACGCATTTATAAATTCTAACTGGGATCCAAAAGATCCAGATAATGGATGCAGTTGTATGCTCAGTTCCTAATCTTATTAAGCACAGCTCCAAAAGATCCAGCAGTGCTATTCTCTAAAAAAACAGCCTTGCGTACAAGCTTGCGTGCGAGCCCAAAATACTCGAAATCGAAATACTAATATTCAAAAGAGTACATACTTGGCCTTTTGAATATTGGTATTTCGATTTCGGGTATTTTGGGCTAATGCATTTCAAGTAAAGGCATTCTGACTTCTGGTATTGTAATATATAACCGAATAACTCGCCGCTGTGGGCAGCGCTGTACGCAAGGCTGTTTTTTTAGAGAATAGCACTACAGGGCGCCGATTCTCGACCACACGACGTGAATGCGTGGCCGCAAATTTACGGGTGAAACGTCGTCCGTCTCATGTTCGCCGTTCCTAAATATGAGACAGGCGACGCGTCACCCGCCGATTTCCGTCCACGCATTCATGTCGTGTGAAGCGAGAATCGGTGCCCAGGGATGGATACAATCGTATACTATACCTTCTACCAAGGCAGGTGGCAGACTCACTTCCAGCTGTGAACCCTACGAATAATGCGTAGTGTGAACCTAATACTACTGAACATTGTGGAATTTGTAGTGTTGTAATAGATCTTCCCAAAAACAGCCCGGAAGAAATTCTATATCTATTGCTCTTAATTAAAATGTTTAATGTAATAATCTTTCCATACCGAGACATTATTACTTACAATGAAAAAGTATACATTCGCAGTAAAGTATTGAATCCAAGAAAGAGTGGAGAATAACCAAAATAGTAATTGACTGTAAGGCAACAACTTAAGCAAAGGTATTCCCATCATAGATATACCACTTAAAAAGAACATGAATGAAAGTAGTAGAAAAGTCTTAAACTGAAACACATTCGTGCCGTGTACTGCATTGTTTTTATAATTCATCATAAATAAAGTGATCGCAAAAATAATATAAAGAACAGAATTGATTACCAATGGCATAAACATAAATGTTAATATAATTGGCGTGGCATAAATAGAGGCATTTTCAACGAAGCTAGACGTAAGAATACCAATAAATGAGACTATGAGAAATGGGATACCCCAAGCGAACAAACTCGCTTTCAGATACCGTTTAGGAATATGACTGTTGAAAATTTTAACTATATCTAAATAAAACACATAAAACAGTACAAGTAACCAGTAGTTTAAACAAAGTCTGAAGAATACATAAATAGATTGATGTATAACACTGATTGCTGTGGAATACGGTTCACTGACGGACACGATGATGCACAACCAATTAATATTTCTGATCACAGCGTTCATTGTATTAGTGAAGATAAGACACATAAGTATAAAGTTCTTGAACCACCTGAATCTTCTTATAATGATCCATGATGTTATACCGATGATTATAGTAAGTACGGAGAATATGATGTAAACTATGTCTATGTACGTATGAGGTACTGATAGATGAAACACTTCACACACTGAACTATATTGAACTTCTTTAGTATTATTATATAAAGTTGTTGACGTGGTAATGTTAAACATGGTTGATAGAGGTTCGGTTTGGTATAGATCCGTCCACTGCAACCGACGACCCTCTCAATACTCGTTAATACTTGTATAATTAGTGAATTCCATTATATTTTGTAAAGTTATAGGAAAACCCCTGCTCGTCAATGCGGTTAACAATAAGAATGCAAATATTATGTGTGTTAATCGAGTACGTATTTGAATACCTAAAATTATAATACCTAAAGTTAAATAACCTAAGTTCAAAATACCTAAAATCTAAATACCAAATGGTTTAAAGTACCTAAACCACTAATACCTAAGTACTTAATACCTAAATTTGAAATACCTATTGGACTAATTACCTAATGTTTAAAATGCCTAAAGATAAAACAACAAAGGTTGATATACCAAATCAGAATGACCGATCTAAAGCAGCCCGCATCCAGCGCTTTAAAAAAAGGGACACTGCCCTCCCTGACTCGGATAGGTTAGGTTAGAAGGCTACGGCGGGAGCGGAGCGGAGCTCCTGAATTAGCCTTCGTGGTTATTTTTTTTATAACCACACATACAAGGATTTGGAACTTTTTTTTTTCGCTTTTTTTTGGTCGATTCACTATTCTGCTGGCGACGTACACCGGTAAAGAGTGTAAAGACGGGTTTGTTACAACATTTACAACTCAAGAACGGCCGTACCGAATTGGCTGAAAATTGGTGGGGAGGTAGCTTTGAACCAGGAGACAAACATAGGATACTTTTTATCCCGTTTGACCTCGCTTTTTTTTTTCGCTTTTTTTGGTCGATTCACTATTCTGCTGGCGACGTACACCAGTAGTCCACGTCCTATGCATGAATATGCGCAATTTCTACAATAATGCGACGGGAAACATGTATCGTTAACGAAATTATTCTGACGGGAGTAAATGCGACGGGAACGGGTGATTTACTCTCTTATGTGACGCATACGAAGTTGCGCGGGTCAGCTAGTTAAGTATAAACAATACTTTTATGGTATGTTATTGACAGTTACATTTTTTCAAGGTTGTATATCGCGTTTTACGAGCATTATTACAATTCAATTTCTTTTGTATTTATATAATTATTTGAATTTGGTGAGAGAGTCTGAAGTTGAGGAATTTAGATTTACTTTAGGTGAAATGAGTTCTATACGCCTTTACAATTTGTTATAGCAATTTCCTGTTTGAGAATTTACCTATAATATTTTCAGGCGGTGGTTGCTGGTGCGATTGTGAAATGTTTGTAATTCCTAATAATTTGATAAATGCGAGAGTATTATGAGCGTTACGCATTCACTCATGAAATGCTAAATAGGTTCTGATAAAATTTCGTACTGAGGTAGAGACGTATTTGAAAATACTTTACTTGAGAAAGGACATAGGCTACTTTTTATCCCCGATCCTAGCATCGGTGGAAATTGGGGAAAATCTCGCTAGGAAGTTAGTAAAGTAAAAATATCGTCAGGCGCTTGATGCTTTATGATTCAATGTGAAATGTTCCCATAACATATGATAATCTCTACTTATACTCGTTTAATAATTGCAAGAGTTACTCTATGTGTGTAAGAATGACTTTCACACCTGAAACACTGAATTGATTCTTAGGAAATTGGGTACAGAGCTATAATAGACTTGAGAAAGAACATAGACTACATTTTATTCCGGGACCGGAGCTACTAAAAACGATGGATTGGATCATACAATCCCAGGGCAGTCGAGGTCAATATAATTATCCCCGTGTTATAAGACTTACTTAGATATAACTAATTGTAGGACATATCTTTAATCTAGGTTCAGGTAACACTAATCTTAGATTAATGAAGCAGACGGCTCGTTTGTGTCATAGAAAAAATGTTGGTTTCTTTTATCTAAGTCGTAGTTTTATGTAGCTAATGCACAATGAGCCTTATGTTCCCGAGGGCATACGCCTTTGGTTACCGGCTCACCACCTATTACGTGGGACATAAAATTACAAGGTGAAATATGGGATCATCTATGACTCTGCCTACCCCTTCGGGGATAAAGCGTGACTATGTGTATGTAAGAGTAAATTATTAATTGCGATAATCTATTGGCGACAGAAATATGAAATCCCATCAAAAACAATACTTGTAAAAAAAAACCAAGTCTCGCATCGCAATTCAGTTCTTCTACCGTAAAAAGTAGTAAGATTCACTTAATTACCAAGTCGGTTATTTTATTCAGTCCCTACATAAAGGACCTTCTGTCTTTTATAATTTTACGTAATTAGCTGACTCAACAATATCTTATTGAATCCATAATCAATATTAACTATCTTAAAAGTTTTAAATAAATAGATTGACTTGGCAATCGCATAAAAACATAATGAGTACCTATCTCACAAGTAATACATTAAATTAGATTGTTGATTCCCGTTCAAGTTCCCGTTGGAATACGGGAATAAAATATAGCCTATGTTCACTGCGAAGAGTGTAGCTTCCCAACAGTAAAAATAATTTTTCAAATCGGTCCAGTAGTTTCGGAGCCTATTCAATGCAAACAAACAAACAAACAAATCTTTTCTCTTCATAATATTAGTATAGATTTATTAAAAAACTAGCTGACCCCGCAACTTCGTTTAAGTCACCTATGGTGTATGAAAGGAGAGGTATTTCTTCATCAGACTCATCAAGCAGTGCGTGAAACTGCCCTGTTTGCTTACTCATAAAATGTTTGCTTAATTAAGCCAACACGCCAGTTTAGATTTACACTCACATTCAAAGAAACACCTACAATTAAAATTTTCAAAATATCAGATTTTTAAAAGTATTATATCATGCAAAGCAAATGAGAAATAAGGTTGCCTCGCTGGTCTATAGGGTGCGGCGGAGCTCGAACGGAGTCCTGAGGATGGTTGGTGACCGCCTAGACTCGCTCCTGATTGGTAGGTTCACCGAGCTGCATGTTAAAAAAGTTCTGTGAGCCTGCCAATTTGGAGTATCACATAAACATAGAAGTATATAAGTAAAGTACTTGTATACTTTTATTTTATTCATTATATACTAACATAGTCTATAAGTTATATTGTTACTAACACTATGGATCTATTATAGAGATAGATTTTTATTTTATTTTATTTATTTATTATAACTTTTTTATTTATAAACCGATTGACATGAAATAAACGCTAAATGTTAAGTGAAGCAAACCTCAACACAATAGCGCATTGCAATCGGTTAAGCGGTTACTGAGATTAGCGTGCACAGACGTACAGACAAACAGATATACAGACATACAGACAAACATACAAAAATTCTAAAAATCATTGTTTTGGGTTCTATTGCGTTCATAAAGCCTTCCTATAGTATTTTTTCTTATTTATCTTCCATGTACAGACAGCGACCGGTCACGATTTTATTATATGTATTGAATTGATGATTGATAGGTAGACCTTTCAGTACAAAATGTTTCTACTTTTAAATAACCTTCTGAAACCTGACGTCCAATTAAATCTATACACAACAATTATTGTGTGGTAACTTCAGAGCTAACTTACATAAAATTTACTAAAATTAAAATTAACTTTTTATAGACAGCAAAAATACGAGTAGGTATATCAAAAAAAAAGGAGAAGAATTCATAAATGCTTAAACTCTCATTAGTAGACCAGCCCAGTCCATGTCATAATTTCGAAATAATCTGGCCGACCGACCGTCAAAATTCCGAACGCTCATTTCATCGATGATCAATTCAACGAATGGTTGTATGGTCGAATGTAAAAACTCCGAATGGTCATTTCGCCGATGATCAGTTTTACGAATGATTGTATCGGGGTACTCTGAGTCGGGGTGTTAACCATTCACTTATTATGGTTAACACCTCGACTTGGATAGGTTAGGTTTGAAGGCTAAGGCGGGAGCTCCGCTTCGCTCCCGCCTTAGCCTTCGTGGTTATTTTTTTTATAACCATCCAAAACCAACATCGATATCACCATACAATCATTCGTAAAACTGATCATCGGCGAAATGACCATTCGGAGTTTTAACAGTCGACCATACAACCATTCGTACAATTCATCATCGGTGAAATGAGCATTCGGAATTTTGACGGTCGGCTCAAAATTATGACGTGGACTCTTCATGATTGGGTTCTTGGTTGAATGCTTTGTAAATGTGAATAACAATGCATTTAACCCAAGACAAATTGATAGATAGTTTTAGTATTGCCGGAAGAGAGACTCAGATTTTTATCGTAGTCTCAATTGACTTTTCGTTCGCTACGGTAACAAAGTTTTGTAACTAGTTATAAGTATCTCTCAATTCAATTATTTCTTGCTTTCTTTCTTCTACTTTGTAAATGAACTCACGATAGTATAAATAAACTGTGTAGCCGAGCTAGATGAACAGAGCGAATGAAAGAAGTTTTTTTAGAAAAAATGAGGTAAGTATTTTTTTATCAATCAATTAATTTATTGCAAAAACATGTTACAAATTATAATACATCTAAGGTGTCATACAATGTTATAGTCATTACATGTTATACCGCTTCAGGCATCCATTTCTTTCAATAGAATAATTCTTGAAACATACACGCATTTATAAATTCTAACTGGGATCCAAAAGATCCAGATAATGGATGCAGTTGTATGCTCAGTTCCTAATCTTATTAAGCACAGATCCAAAAAATCCAGGAATGGATACAATCGTATACTATACCTTCTACCAAGGCAGGTAGTGGCAGACTCACTTCCAGCTGTGAACCCTACGAATAATGCGTAGTGTGAACTTAATACTACTGAACATTGTGGAATTTGTAGTGTTGTAATAGATCTTCCCAAAAACAGCCCGGAAGAAATTCTATATCTATTGCTCTTACTTAAAATGTTTAATGTAATAATCTTTCCATACTGAGACATTATTACTTACAATTAAAAAGTATACATTCGCAGTAAAGTATTGAATCCAAGAAAGAGTCGAGAATAACCAAAATAGTAATTGACTGTAAGGCAACAACTTAAGCAAAGGTATTCCCATCAAAGATATACCACTTAAAAAGAACATGAATGAAAGTAGTAGAAAAGTCTTAAAAGTCACATTCGAGCCGTGTTCTACATTGTTTTTATAATTCATCATAAATAAAGTGATTGCAAAAATAATATAAAAGACAGAATTGATTACCAATGGCATAAACATAAATGTTAATATAATTGGCGTGGCATAAATAGGGGCATTTTTAACGAAGCTAGACGTAAGAATACCAATAAATGAGACTATGAGAAATGGGATACCCCAAGCGAACAAACTCGCTTTCAGATACCGTTTAGGAATATGACTGTTGAAAATTTTAACTATATCTAAATAAAACACATAAAACAGCACAAGTAACCAGTAATTTAAACAAAGTCTGAAGAATAAATAAATAGATCGATGTATAGCACTGATTGCTGTGGAATACGGTTCACTGACGGACACGATGATGCACAACCAATTAATATTTCTGATCACAGCGTTCATTGTATTAGTGAAGATAAGACACATGAGTATAAAGTTCTTGAACCATCTGAATCTTCTTATGATGATCCATGATGTTAAACCGATGAGTATGGTAAGTACGGAGAAAATGATGTAAACTATGTCTATGTACGTATGAGGTACTGATGAATGAAACACTTCACACACTGAACTATATTGAACTTCTTTAGTATTATTAGATAAAGTTGTTGACGTGGTATTGTTAAACATGGTTGATAGAGGTTCGGTTTGGTAAAGATCCGCCCACTGCAACCGACGACCCTCTCAATACTCGTTAATATATAGTGAATTCCATTATATTTTGTATAGTTATAGGAAAACCCCTGCGGTCAATGCGGTTAACAATTAGAATGCATATAACATGTGTGTCAATATATTTAAAAACAAATTGGCGTGGTTGTAGTGATTGGATTTTATTTTTTTTAACGTGAGGGATATTCCATCATGGATGCTATGCCGGACTCGTACCGACTAAAAACCTCACGTAACGCCCAACAGCCTATGTTTGGGAGCCCGGGGTAAGCAATCGGAAGGATGTCCCGGGATTCCCAACAGACCCACGGCTACCACTGCGGCCTCGCCTAGCGGGTGGTTGGTTCGGGTGCTGTCCTGCGTCTTTGGAGGGTTTCGGGTGTGATTCCGCTTCTAAGGGCTGAATCTCTCACGTAACGCTGCCGTCATGGGCCTGCCTCTGTAAGGACGGTAAGTAGCCCTCTCATCGTCCTCAGACCCTCGTTCAGGGAGGCCGGTAGTCTTCTCATTTTTTTACTCGCAGCAGTCGCTAACTACCTAAAAAGTTGCTAATTTCGTGTCCCTGACAAGAAAGACCTACTTTTAAATACGTATTTTCATACCACTAAGGTAGCAGACAAGGATAAAACCCACCAGAAGGACTGGTGGTCATCGCCGCCTATGAACGTTTGCAACACCAGAGGCGCCACACTCGCGCTACCGACCATGAAACACAAACAACGACATCTATCTAGAACGAAATGAAAAGTCGCCGACAAAAAAGTCAACAGCTCGTGTCAGTGAGTCTGTGCGTTTGGTGCGTAGACTGCATTCAATGCGTTATGAGTCAAATGAATTGACTGAAGCACATGACGACCGTCGACGTCGCGTCGTTCCTATTGTGGGATATTTTCCAATTCGTAATGAAAACGATCCAAAGTAGGAAGGTATGCGTTTGCATTCATAGATTTGATATCCTGGAAGTCAAAAATGGTTCCACAGCACTTACATACCTACATATAATCACGCCTTTATCCCCGAAGGGGTAGGCAGAAGTATAGTATACGCCCACATTTCACCTTATAATTTTATGTTCCACGTAAAATGTGATGAGCCTATTGCCGTGTTGAAATGGACTGGTGCAGGTCGCCGTGACCTGCAGTTGAAATTTTTCAAGCGGCCCATATGGCCTTCAACTTCCTTAACGATTGTCATTTTATAAACAACCGGGTTTTATTTCGAGTTTCCTTCTCCCCGCTCCATTGTGCGTATGCCATGTAGGTACCTACATTGTAAATGATGCTTCTGAATGGTAAAAACCCTGCTATGTGACATTCTTCCATTTATTTACCTTACCACTAAGTACCTATCTATAATAGGTATAGGTTGGGTCAGGTTATGGTATAATTATACACACTTAGCGAAGATTCTGTATTCATATTTCATGTTTCAGGATTTTTTTTCTTTACTTTGAAGTTTGCGAGGACCGTAGCGATGACACCGCGCTTCACAAGCTGGTGGAGTGCACGGCGTGGGCGCAACTGCGCCAGGTCCTCGTGGTGGGTCTGGACGTGGACACTCTCTCGCTCGAGACCATGGTGCGAGTCATGTGAGCCAGCGGGAGTAAGTGGAATTGCGCCGCCTCTTTCTGTGAGCAGGTCATGATTGTGAAAGAGGCGGCGCGGCGCCGGCGGCGTGGCGGGAACGGGAGAGAACTCTCCCACCCGAGTTCCGCAGTCGGCGGCCTGGGCGCCACCGTCGTGTCTTCGCCGAAGATTACCGGCCTCTATGACCGGGGGCCGCAGGCCGGTGAGAGGGCTGCTCACCGTCCTTACAGAAGCAGGCCAGGCAAGCAGGTTCACGCACGCCCCCCTTGGAAGCGGGATCACACTCGAAACCCCCCAAAGACGCGGGATAGCATCCGAACCGCCCCTGGGCGAGGCCGCAGTGGTGGCCGTAGGTCTGTTGGGAGTCCTAGGACATCCTTCAGAGGGCTTACCTGGGGCTCCCAACCATAGGCTGTTGGGCGTTACGTGAGGTTTTTTAGTCGGAAGGAGTCCGACCGAAGAGAATGGATTTTCCCTCATGTTAAAAAAAGGGACGATAACTTTGAAAATTGATAAGACGATGAAAATTGAAAGAAAATTGAGAAGAAGATGAAGAGAGATAACGGGAGTTCAAAGTATATCATGAGCAATTCGGGAGGCACAGCTAGTATAATATAATCTCAGATTAATAATACCAATCGAAAAGCGACTCAATTAAATTCAAAATTGGAAATCAATATTACTAACGCAACGTCAATACCCGCTAGTGATTACGCTTCGCTTCAGTACGATCCCGTTATCGGGGAAAAGCACCAATTTATACGGGATATAACACTATTTTGTTTGTGAAAATGTGTGGATGATCCCGGGATTAGGTACGGTGATATGTTTTATATCCATTGCGAATGAGTATTTGATCCGATAAACGTTATTTTCTGTTGTAAATAAAAGTGACAGGTATATATTGTTGAGCGTTTGGATAAAAAGTAGTGAAAGTCGTGTCTTCGCCGAAGATTACCGGCCTCTATGACCGGGGGCCGCAGGCCGGTGAGAGGGCTGCTCACCGTCCTTACAGAAGCAGGCCAGGCAAGCAGGTTCACGCACGCCCCCCTTGGAAGCGGGATCACACTCGAAACCCCCCAAAGACGCGGGATAGCATCCGAACCGCCCCTGGGCGAGGCCGCAGTGGTGGCCGTAGGTCTGTTGGGAGTCCTAGGACATCCTTCAGAGGGCTTACCTGGGGCTCCCAACCATAGGCTGTTGGGCGTTACGTGAGGTTTTTTAGTCGGAAGGAGTCCGACCGAAGAGAATGGATTTTCCCTCATGTTAAAAAAAGGGACGATAACTTTGAAAATTGATAAGACGATGAAAATTCAAAGAAAATTGAGAAGAAGATGAAGAGAGATAACGGGAGTTCAAAGTATATCATGAGCAATTCGGGAGGCACAGCTAGTATAATATAATCTCAGATTAATAATACCAATCGAAAAGCGACTCAATTAAATTCAAAATTGGAAATCAATATTACTAACGCAACGTCAATACCCGCTAGTGATTACGCTTCGCTTCAGTACGATCCCGTTATCGGGGAAAAGCACCAATTTATACGGGATATAACACTATTTTGTTTGTGAAAATGTGTGGATGATCCCGGGATTAGGTACGGTGATATGTTTTATATCCATTGCGAATGAGTATTTGATCCGATAAACGTTATTTTCTGTTGTAAATAAAAGTGACAGGTATATATTGTTAAGCGTTTGGATAAAAAGTAGTGAAAGCTGTCTGCTATTTGATAGTATTACTGGTAAGTTGGTTAAGGATCTTACGCTACAGTTTGTGATGTGATGGCATTTCTATTTTCAAGCATTTCCGTGCTTCGGAAGGCATGCTGAGCAGTTGATCTCGATTGCTATTAACATGATATTCGTTTAGCCAAGTTTTTTTTTTTTAAATAAATATTCACGGACATCTCACACAACGCTATCTGATCCCAAAGTAAGCTAGGATTAACCTGCTTGTGTTATGGGTATCAGAGCACGGATATTAATAGATACTTATATACTTTTAAATACATACATATTATACATAGAAACACCCAGACTCTTGAGACAAACATTTATGGGTCACATAAATATTTGTCTCCCGTGGGAATCGAACCCACGACTCCAGCGCCGTAGGCGGTATCACTACCGACTGCGCCACAGAGGCAGTCGCCTCTTAAAGTTCTCTTAAAGTTAAATATTTTATGGGGAACTTGAAATGTTTCAATAGCAGAGGAGCCAGAGACTGTTCTTTTCAACACAGTTATAGGGTTAACAGCGTCAATGTAACACCTCTTATGTGGCAAGAGTTAATATGCTATGGTGACCACTTTTGATCAACATCGTTAATACTCTAACCCTGTCTGCAACATCGATAATAGGAAAAAGAACTTTTACGTTGTTAGTCGTTTATTGGGTTAATTATTTTTAGATATCTAATCATCATACATATACTCTGCGTTATGGAGATTATACATCATTCATTATTGTATGCCTATTACGGTCCATTGTGTTTGATTAGATCGACAATAGTCGAGACGTGGAGAGGTGAGTAAATTTTCATACATAAGATCACGGCTTTCATCCCCGAAGGGGTAGGCAGAGGCATATTGTATGCCCACATTTCACCTTTTTTAAAAATTGTCCCACGTAGTAGGTGGTGAGCCGTATTGGCGAGTTGATATGAACAGGCGCGGGCTGTGACTGCCCGTTGTTGAAATTTTTCAAGCCGCCTGAAAAGGCCTTGAACTTGGCTTAACCACTGTAATTTTACTGGCAACCGGGACCAACGGCTTAACGTACCTTCCGAAGTACGGAAACGCTCGTAAATAAATGTCACAAAGTGGTCATGTGATGGTCACCCATCCATAACCAGCCGCAGTAAATATTGCTTACTACAGTGATCGTTTACAGAACACTGTGTCTGCGGGGCCACGGGCGCTTCTCGCTTCACGAGCAAAGTTTCAATAAGTAAATAATGTATGTGTACACGTGAATAATATAAAGAAAGTCACGTGGCATCTATTCGTAATTGTTGTTTAATCTAAGGCACTTGATGACGAACCTAGCGTACATAACCCCGAGAGACTAGGTACGATGTATATCGCCTAATATAATATTTCATACCAACTTAGCCACTTTAACTGCAGAGCGCCTATTTATTATTAATCCAGCTTTGCCTTTGCCCGTGATATGCTTTAAATCCTTAAATTAATTTGTTATTTTAAAAATATGTACTTAGAGAAGTTTGTCAACTTTGACGGCATTTACAGTTACTACTCCTCTCCCTTGGGTAGTAGCGTGATGATACATTAGTTTAAAACCTTACTCAGTAAACGAGCAATTTAACCCTAGAACCGTACCCTGGAGTACAACTGAAAAAAAAATAATAATATTGGCTATAACTTTTTTGTTTTAAAACGGATCTTTTCGCACCTCCGCGTATTTATGGGGGGCGGGGGATCGTGTCGAAGCATCGGCCGGGCGCGAGTCCTGTTAGCGTGCGATCGTGGCAAGCCTGAGTGGAGTACTACAGCACCCCTGGATATGCATCTACAAAATGCATGCACAAATAAGTATTGGCGGTATTTTCAAAAAGCACGACCTTCTAGTGCTCCATCCTCTTCAGATTCAAAATCTGGTAGATGTTCCTTTTGTCCCAGGTCAAAAGACCGTAAATCAAGCACTCGATGTGAAAAATGTAAAAATTTTATATGTTTAGAGCACCAATAGAAGATTTGCCAAAACTGTTAATATAAGTTTGGTAATGTTTTGTTTAATTATGTAACGTGAGACTGAAATAAGTGCCATAAAAGTCTATGTATGTTGATTATATTAATAAATGTCTATTCTTATGAAAAAAATGTATTCTTTAACGGGGTACACTAGTACCCCTGGGTACTGTTATTTAAAGTCTATGATGGGTACGGTTCTAGGGTTAAAGTAACAAAAAATTCTAATCAAATGAGTATGTAATTCAGAAGATAATCGCATTTAACAAACGCTTTCAAATCCCCTTCAAAAATCCCGGACAATCTCAATAATAGCCCATCACTAACAACTGAAATAAGGGAATTAATTAAAAACCTGTTTGCTGACAAAATACAGGACGCTGCGAGCGTGTTGGCGTGTCGTTGTGAAAATTTGCATTTACATCAGAGGCTTTATGAATAAGCACGTAAAAGATTTTCGTGATGGACGTTGAACGCATACTGATTCTTTAATCACGAATCAAATCGTGATTTAGACTTGGATTCGGTAGATCTCTAAAGGGTATTTGGTTTAGGTACCTATTTACTGTTTATTTTTGTAATTACCTACTCTATTGTCTATTTGTGTCCAAGGACGTTAGACAAGTGTTTTAATTAATTTATATTTATAATAAATATAAATATTTTAGTCCCGGGATAGATGGGATCTTAGAACGGCTCTGTACTTCACCTTTGCGAGTGAAGTCCCAATTTGAAAGAGAACCATTGTTTTTAAAAAAATACGATTGTAATAGAAGCAATTAAAAAAAAAATGCTAAATTGAAATAAATCCATCCATGTTTTATTTATATTTTTTCATAAAATTATTTTAAAAAGTAAAAGATTTTTTAAGCCCTTGGGCACATAGCCAAGTGACTTACTATTTAATAAGTATACTATTTTAAATAGTCTCAAAATTTTACATAAATGATACTTTTCTGTAAAATAAAAAAATATAGGTATAAGTGAACTCTCAACTGGACCACAACCTAACAATGAATATCGACGCAGTTTTAATGAGATCAAGTAATTTTTGCCGACCACGGTACACGGCTACCAATAACGAATAACAACGGAAATAATGAATCGACATGGGAATCGGTTTAATGAAATATGAGTGAATATTTATTGGTGCATTCGAAAATTATTCATCGTGTTAAGTGTCATCGACGTAAGTTTTGCCACAACGTAATAAAATAAATTTGCCATAATTAGCGTTATGCATACTTTTCCTTTTGTCTAGTCATAACGCGAGTTAGGCATACTGGGAATTAGTCTTATCCAGCGCAAAGGGTTCGACAGCGATAATAAGATTTTTTATATTATTGTGTTATACACATTGTATATGGTGATACTAGAGAAAAATTGTACAAATAAGCAAAAGTTTCACTGAGAAGACGTATGACCTTATAGAGCATCGCGACTACTCCCGAAATGGAAGAATATAAGTTAAATAGATTCTGCTAGAAAAAAAAACAGCTGTGGAATTATTTAAAATAGATTTTTTATCTTTTTTTTTTCATTGAAAACCTAAGTATGTCTCAAAAACTATTTTCGTTATTATTTCTTTGCGTTTTAACAAATTGATTGTTTATTTAGGAAGCTTCAACTTTGATTGGACTAAGCTGATATTTTTTTTTAATTTAACGTAAGGAAAAGAGAGTATTGAATTTTGTTCAAAGTTACCTTTTGCTTTTTTTGTTTTTTATCGTGAGGGAAAATCCTTCATGGATGCTAGCTATGCCGGACTCCTACCGACTAAAACACCTCACGTAACGCCCAACAGCCTATGGTTGGGAGCCCCGTGTAAGCCTTTGGAGGGATGTCCTAGAAAGAAAGATGTCCCAGGAACCTATTGCTTTGCAAATCAAGCAATAAATAAAAAAAAATACTTTATTTCTTTCCACTCGCAGAGGCAGAATTTGTAAAATGCACCCAAAATGTAACCCCGAGAAAATGGTGATCTACATTCGAATTTTAAACTGCAGTCTTCAACTCTAGATATTCGATTTTCAACTCGATATTGTCGCCATGTCGCATTATCTGAGATATCGAGTTAAGTATGCCTGGGGAGCAGCGACCTGACGGCCTGACGCTTATCAACTGTCAAATAAGCGTCATCTGTGGAGCTTTATCTACATAATGTATTTGAGTTAGGGTATTAATGTGGTGAAGGATTCTCTTAGCGATTATGCGATGTAATTGTGGCAAAGAGAAGAGTAATATGAGGTATGAGATTTTCTTGAAATTACTTGTCAGTCAAGTGTTATTTTTTTTTAATATTTGGTATATGGCCTTTGCCTTCAACCTTAGCTAAAATAGCAAATGTACCTTTGCTGTTACATTGTATTGACACAGGGTCCGAATATTCCCCTGAAAAAGTTAATTTGGATTGCGCTGCTACAATAAATGTATGTTTCGCAAAGGTATATCCTTTATGAACACCAAACGTGCACACAAGCGAATGTTCATTTATAAGCTCTAGTATCTTTTTACGGCGGCAACCGAAATCCAAACGTCAGAATGGCTGATCAAAAAACACTCATATTCATCAGAATTTAATATAATGTAGCATAATTATTAAAGACATGAATATGCAAGCGTAAGTACATCGCATAGGTACATTTATTTATTTATTCTCGACCAGTATGGTATAAGCAAGCAGCCATTCTGACGCAGAGCAATAAGCAGCTTTGAATTCAAATTTTCGCTTCGTACTTTCATCTGTTTATTCCCATCATATATCAGACATTATCGAACATATTAATGCGACTTTTACAAGCGATCACCGATATTCCATATCGGCACGTATAACTTTTGAAGTTATTACAGTTTAGGGATGTGCGTGAAAAGTATCGAAAAAATATTAATTCAAATATAAAATTCGGTAAATGAGACATGCCTGAAATCTCTGTGAGAGAAAAACTCCGAAACAGCCAGTGATCCAGTGGATCACTGGCTGGTCACATCTGTGCAAGAAATGATAGCAAAGGATCAGATATATATTTTAAAATAGAGACAAAAACGGTTAAGGGATCTCTCACTTCTACTGTATTCGGAAGGTGCAGCACCCAGGTTCATCAGTGGACGTTTATGGACTGATTTGTACGACTGTTTTCATAATGCATCAGTTATTCACTAGCTAGGCTAAAGCGCAACAAGTTTCATCGATTCATTGATTGATATCGATATAATAAATAGTATCAATATCTCAGTGGTTCAGTGGGTTAAGTCGTCTGGCACGATAAACCAGAAGACGCGTGTTCGAGTCCTGCTCAAGACCGACATCAATAAATTTATGATTTAGCTAGCATACTAATTGCTTTTAAAAATTATCTCGTACGGGGTACGAAGTACACCTAGTCATATAGCAATTATATTACTGTGCTTCAAGAAACAAACAGTGATTATAAGCGCATCAACCGAAACCTTAGAGCTCGTCGCAATTTGCATTGTCGCATCTTACTCGTTACCATTGCACCGCGACGCCCGACGGGATCAATTCGTTTCTATTCCGCCATCTAGGTATACAGAGTTTAGGGATGCACTCAATTTCAATTAGACTAGTTATCGATAGTTCGAGATTTAGTTGGATAGTTTATCAACTTGATGAGTGGATTTGTTATTTTGTTAGACGTGTAACGTGGTGTTATAACGCTATTCCATTTACTAGTGTGGAGAAAAATTAAGACTATCGATGTTTTGATGCGGTTCACCTACTTACCGATCACTGAGGTAGCGGCTTGCATAGTTGATCAAAACAATGTCAATAATAAGTCCGTCATAGAAGGTTTTTACAGGGTCGGCAGCGCGAGTGTGGCGCCTATGGTGTTGAAAACGTTTATAGGCTGCGGTGACCACAGGTTCTTCTGGTGGGCCGTATGCTTGTCTGCCACCTTAGTAATAAAAAAAAATAAAGTCTCATAATATTTGCTGATAACGGACGGATTATTGAATAAAAACTATCATTCCGTTTCAAATTCTTCCGTGCTGTTTCCCAATCTATCTGATGGGAAATGATCAACGAAGCAATCTGGTCTTAAAACGAGCTTTTGTCTATGTTTATAAGAAAACAGATTTGAATACGTTTCATGACATCGTAATGTTTTTCATAATATTTGAGTAATAACATCAAAATAACTACTTCTATGTAAAAAAGTAAAGTATGTGTGTATGTGAAAGTGTAATATACTCGAATAACTTCGAAACAGTGAACGCGGACTTTTTAATAGCAATTTTCAATTCATGTTAATGATATCAAAACAGTTTTATCTATACTTTTATACTAATATTATAAAGAGGAAAGATTTGTTTTTTTGCTTTTTGATTTTTTGTTTTTTTTTGTTGTTTGTTCGTAACGAATAGGCTCCGGAACTACTGAACCGATTTGAAAAATTCTTTCACTGTTGGAAAGCTACACTCTTTGTGGTGAACATAGGCTATATTTTATTCCCGTATTCCCACGAGAACGGGAACTACGCGGGTGAAACCGCGTGACGTCCGCTAGTAGTTATTATATAGGTATTTGTTCCATATGTTAGTTATGTAGTTTGCCAAATAAGACATTCAGTGCAAAGAATTACATTGCCAATATTTTTTACTTTTACCAGTATACTTGTACATCCTACTTGACAAATCATTTCTGCGTCACGATTCGAAATCGGGAAAAATCGACAACAAAACATCGATACTGTTCCAATCTCTAGCAAAAAGCTTTCCACTCTGCAAATCGAAGCCCCGATTGAAATCAGGCGGGTGGTCGGTAAATAACGTCTTGCGAGCTAATACTTTCTTGAGAGATTGCTAATCTGGAGTCAGTGTTGCTCTGATGAACCTCAGAGGTATAGGTGCATGTTTGTACTCAGTAAACGATCCCCTATGTGATCTACGTTTCATGTGAAGAGAATTTGTCTTTATGTATTCAGTGGCATATGGAAAAGTATTTGGATCTTTGAGGTAATGCTGCAAGATTTGCAGGAGTTTTATTTCAGTTCTTTTTCAAAGTATTTATGTATTTGAATGGTATAAAGTGTGTGTACCTATATCTTTAATCATTTTTCAGTTACGCACAAGCTTGAAAGGCCTCACATTCATGTTACGTGGCTTCTTTTAAATGAAAGATTCTTGATGTTCAAATACTATTGTATACTATCTGTTGCCTGCGACTTCGTACGCTGCATTTTATATGTGATTCTTTAGATTGATATAACTTGTTTATTTATGAAACGATCGATATAAAACAAACACTAAATGTTAAGTGGAGCAAACCGCAACGCAATAAAGAAAACCGCATTTCAATCGGTTGAGCGGTTGCTGAGATTAGCGTGCACAAACGTACAGACAAACAGACAGTTACGATTTTATTATATGTATATATATATATATATATAGAGGATAATTTAATAATAAATTGTTTTATAATAGTTATTTATGATACAAGTGTGGTATGTTGGTCAGTACACTCGAGGTGATATTGCACAGCCCGAGCCGAAGGCGAGGGTTGCAAGGAAACCAAGAGTGTAATGACCAAACCTCACATGTGTCATACGACGTTTTTCAACACACTTACGAGTAAAAAAACTTTCGTATTCAAATAAACAATGCACACAGCACAGACGGAAAGTTTTTTAAAAATGGCGCGCTGATATTTTTTTTCTTCGCGCGGCGTGTTATCTATTGCAGCGTAGGCACGAACAATTACTGTAAACAGCCAAAACGCAAAATATAAGAAATCAAATTTTTATGTATTTATAAATTAGTTTCACGTTGAATTATTAATTAAAGTGAATGACCTGTTGTAAATTTATCATATTCAAGGTGGTACACTTCTTTTTTTTATATAAAAATAGTGTTACGTTTCGTTTTAACATGAAACGAAACGTATCTAAGTCAAAACTTTTTTCCGATATCATCAATATCAATCAATACATATAATAAAATCGTAACAGGTCGCTGTCTGTACATGGAAGATAAATAAGAAAAAAAATTATAGGGGGGCTTTATGAACGCAATAGAACCCAAAACAATGATTTTTAGAATTTTTGTCTGTTTGTCTGTATGTCTGTATGTCTGTATATCTGTTTGTCTGTACGGTTGTGCACGCTAATCTCAGTAACCGCTCAACCGATTGCAATGCGGTTTTTTTTATTGTGTTGAGGTTTGATCCAGTTAACATTTAGCGTTTGTTTTATGTAAATCGGTTTAGAAATAAAAGAGTTATAACACTTTTAAGAATCAGATATTTTGAAAATTTTAATTGTAGGGGTTTCTTTGAATGTGAGTGAACCTAAACTGGCGTGTTGGCTTAATCATAAAAGAGCTTAATGATTAAGACTATTTTTAAACAATTCAGTCCGCGCCGAAGGCGTGGACTGAATTGTTTTAAAATAGACAAGCAAACAGGGCAGTTTCAGACGCTGCTTGATGACTCTGATGAAGAAATACCTTTCCTTTCATACACCTTATGTGACGTAAACGAAGTTGCGGGCTCAGCTAGTTTAAAAATAAAACTATAACCCTGCTAAGTTAGGAGCAAATACAATGCATAAATAATATCTTTCAGCGAGGTACAAACTTAATTTGATGAATTATATAATAAAACACTAGTGCGATCAAGAAAATAAAGGCACTTGTGTTTAATACCATGGTTTATGAGTGTAAAAGCTATGTGATAAAAACCAATTTATGAGCAAGGGTGTTGAAAAGTAATTTAAGTTTTATTTTGGCTCCTTTAATTTTAAGAATAGTACCTACTAGGTGTTTAGGTATAAAAAGTATGTTTTTTTTATTAACAAATGAGCTCTGTTCAAACGTAAAGAGATAATAAATCTTAGAATTAACAAAAGACAGCCAAAAAAATAGAAAATTATAAAATATGAAAATTACGCAATTTTCGATACTCAACACTTAACCACCAATTTCAGCGAATAATGCCCCGTTAAGAACATTATTTTTTCTATTATTATGAAAGCTTATGAGGCTAGACAGTTTTTAAAATTAGTAAGAAGCTATGGAATACCTTTCTTTTTTTTATTTAAGTCCGAATTTCCATTATTTTTCTGCATAATTCCCTATTTTTTTATTATCGATAAAAAAAATTTACGTCTTGTATCAAAGTTAGGAAGGAGATTATTTTGTTCATAATACTGCAATCAATAGGCATTAAGTATAATAATAAAAAAATATCCATCTCGAAAACTACAAAAAATCGTAGAACATACATGGGGGTTAAATCGATAGGTATGGAACCCTGCTACCAGCTATTGGCGGCTTGACACCCTAAAAGAAACACCGTGTATATATATATATTGATATTGATGATTTCAACAGTAACACAGTTCACAAGAGTATACATACAGGCGCCCGTGCCGCAGACAATAGAGAAGTGTTTCAAACCCTGTATAAAACAAAAGTTTTATACTTAGAGTTGTTTCCAACTATACATGAACAGCTAAAAAAACCGGCATAAATTACGTTTATTTATTGTTATGGTGGCAACAGAAATAAGTCAGGCAGACAGCCAGATCAAACCCTAAAATACATCCTGTATCTAAAATGACAAAATAAAAATAAAATAAAATAAAATAAATAAAATAAAATTTATTCCCTTTGAAATTTAAAAAAAAAAAATTTAGGTTTGTCAAAATTTTTGTGACTCTACCGGGGGTTCGGAAATGCTACAGACTGAGAAGAACACCCCAAGAAACTCAGTCCGGTCCCTACCAAAATTCATTTTAGTATCTAATACAGTTTTTTTAACATGTAGAAAGGAGCAATTCGTGTCACTGCCAGGCGGCCTTGTCTTCTAGAAAGTCTTTAATGCTATAATAAGCTTTCTGGCATAATTTAAGTTTTATTAGTTTTTTAAATTTATTAACTGACACACCTGTTACGGCTGTCGGCAATGTATTGTACTTTTGAATACAATTGCCCGCAAAAGAATTGCTTATTTTATTAAGCCCAAATCTAGGTACAGCCAATTTATTCTTATTTCTTAAGTTTAGGTTATGGATATCACTATTTTTAATAAATTTACTGTTATTTTTATGAGTATATAATAAGTTTTCATATATGTACTGTGAATATACAGTAAGGATGTTGATATGCTTAAACTTTTCTTTTAATGACTTCCGAAACCCCATACCATAGATAGCCCGGACAGCCCTTTTCTGCAACACAAAGATACATTCGATGTCGGCAGCGTTACCCCATAATAGTATGCCATAGGTCATGACACTGTGGAAATAGCTAAAGTAGACAAGACGCGCTGTTCTAATGTCTGTCAGTAGTCGCATCTTTTTAACGGCATAGGCTGCAGAGCTCAGTCTGCCCGAGACTCTCCCGATATGAGGCCCCCACTGCAAGTTGGAGTCTAACTTTATGCCCAGAAAGACAGTTTCATCTACCAATAAAATTCTACTTGATCATCCCTAATCCTAATACTGGTGTTAACGAGCCTAACATTTGGCAAGGCGAATCTAATACATTTTGTTTTACTTTCATTTAACAATAAATTATTTGCGTTAAACCAGTGGACTACCCTAGAGAGGGCATTGTTTACTTCGTCAAGATCGCGTTGTCCACGTTCAACTTTAAATATTAAAGATGTGTCATCAGCAAACAAAACTACCTCATGATTGTCTCCTATAAGGTGAGGGAGATCATTTATGTACACTAAAAATAGAAAAGGTCCCTGAATTGAACCCTGAGGCACCCCCATTGTTACAGCAGAACCATGTGACTGTTTACCATTTATAACTACTCTCTGTACTCTATCTCTTAGGTAAGAACTAATTAAATCCAAGGCTGTCCCCTGGATCCCATAATAATCAAGTTTTTGAATTAAAGTCTGATGCTGGACGCAATCAAAGGCCTTAGACAAGTCGCAGAATACACCATAAGCGTCATACGACTCCTCCCAAGCCTCATATATACACTCTAATAATTTGATTCCAGCATCCGTGGTAGACCGACCGCGCGTGAAACCGAATTGTTTAGTATGGAATAGTTTATTTGTATTAAAATGATTTTGCATTTGATTAAGCATTACCTTTTCAAAGATTTTACTAAACGTGGGTAGTACAGAAATAGGACTAAAATTGGATGGATCCGAGGTGCTACCCGATTTAAACAGAAGAGTTATTTTACTAAACTTCATTAAGTCAGGAAACACACCACTATCAACACAATTATTAAATATTATTGATAATTCAGGGGCAACCATTTCAATTAACGAATTAACTAAATGTACAGAAATTCCCCAGAGGTCAGCCGTTTTCTTAATATTTAAAGATTTAAAAGTTTTTATGATAGTGTGTATACTAATTTTACTGAACTTGAATATTTCATTACAGCAAGGAACATTTGCTTTTAACAAGGATTCTGCTATTGGGGTAGAAGAACCTAGGGTTCTGGTCAAATCTATTGGTATTCGAGAGAAAAAATGTTCAAATTCGTTAGCGACTTCGGCATCTGTTGTAATGATGTTACCATTTACTTTAAGTTTAAAATTATTATCATTTGATTTTGCTTGGCCTCTTTTTGCGTTAATTATTTTCCAAGTAGATTTAACTTTGTCTACACTATTGATAATTTTATTATTTATATACTTTCTTTTGGCTGCTAAGCAGTCTGCTTTAAACTTTTTTGAATAAGTTTTAACATAATTTAGAAATTCATCTGTTCTATTAAGCTGTCTTTCTGAGTATAGTTCATATATTTTTTGTCTACTTTTATGTATATCCTCAGTGGCCCATTCACTGAAGGCTGGCCTGTCACCGATTGTGACTTCCTTAGACTTGAATATGGAGTTGAACTCATTGTAAAAGGAATCAAAAAATAACTTATACATTACATTTGAATCTAAGCCAGTGTCTAGAAATGGCAGTTTATTGCAAAGTCCAACTCGCATACGTTCCAAGCGGTCACTAGTTACTGGTCTACATAATATTTTATGTCTTTTAACTTTTTCTCTTGTGATCTTGAAAGATGCTATTTGACCAGTATGATCTGATTTTATCTTATTTATAATACTCTTACTTTCTGGCAACATATCACTGTATATATTGTCTAGGCAAGTAGCTGTTGTATCACAATATCTAGTATAGGCTCTAAAAATAAGTTAGAGAGATTGTGTGATTTAAATAAATTTAAGATATCATTGGTCTGACGCGTATTTATAAGTATATTAACATTAAAATCACCGCACACTATGAGGTGTTTATTAGTTTTTCCAAGTTTGTTTAAATAGCACTTTATCCATTACTTCCTCAAAGTCACAAAAGGGTGAGACTCCAGGTTTATATACGCATACTACTATGAATTGCTCCAATTCTACGCACGATATTTCAACTGTACACTCTACAGAGAGGGACACAACATCTTTCCGTTCCTTATACTTTAACTTCTTATTTAATAAAATCAACGAACCCCCCCGTGTTGTGTTGACCCTGCAGAACGCACTACCAACCCGGTGACTACTGAAACTGAACATGAGCTCATACTCCTTACGCATAATTATGTTCTGTAAGACAAACAATTTCAATATTTTCTGAGCTCATGAACAGCTCCAATTCAAACTCTTTGACCTGCGTTAATGTTGCTATATTATAATGCACCAGGTTGATATAATTAACATTTTTTAATGTAGTTTTGTTCGGAGGACAGTTTCCGATATAGTTATGGTTTGCAATTAAATTCAACTCTATCAATTTACAATTTTGGCTAGAGGGTAAATCCTCTGTTGTCCCAGAAGTTAATTTAAATTACTTGGAACCGATTCCAAAGTCCTAAATCTACTCTGCTCAAATAAAGCAGTTTTGTCAGCCAAGTTTTTGGCTATAGAGTAAAAATAATTGAATAGCAAACTTGCTATTTGTCTTTTATAATATTTGGGTAGACAATACCTACCCTTGTGATTATTATAGACTTTATACTTGCTATGTGACAAACTTGTGTCAAATACAGAATTAAAGTCAATTAATTACATTAAATTTATTATTATACTGACTTATTAAGTTTAAACGTAAATTCATTTTATATCTAAATGAATTTTCCGAGTCTGGCACACCTTTTATAAATGGAAGTGTGAACATTACAACTTGTATGACATTTAAGTTTAAGATGTAGTTTATGTATAGGGACAAATCATCATTGCTAATTTTGCCCCTGTTTGCACAGAACATTATTATTTTACTGTTAGCTTCAAATTTATATTCTAATATCTTTTGCATAATATCACTTAATGAAGCACCCGGATAGCAATTATTAATAACCGAGTAATAACTTGAATTTAAGTTTTGTTTTAAAAATGAACTTATATTGGTACCAATATCATCACTAAATACAATTAATTTAGTAAGTTGTACTAAATTAATTGTATTTATTACTATTATTTACACTGTTACTATCATTTACACTGTCACACAATATATCCACTGATGTACTGGGCTGGACATACATATACATCCCGAGGGTGTCGTAAAAGGCGACTAAGGGAACACTTTCGTAAAAAGATCCATTGCGTAGAGAAGGAAAACTCGAAATGAAACCCGGCTGACAGTAAAATGACAATCGTTAAGCCCAGTTGAAGGCCTTAGGGCTTGAAAACTTTCAACAGCGGGTCGCGGGGACCTGCGCCTGTCCATTTCAACACGGCAATAGGCTCACCACTTATTACATGGGACATAAAACTATAAGATGAAATATGGGCGTATACTATGTCTCTGCTTACCCCTTCGGGGATAAAGGCGTGATTATATGTATGTGTGTATCTAAAATTGAAATGAGAGTAATGCACCATATAATTTAGACTAAGATTATAAACCGTCCATTATACTAAGTTACCTTAACCGTACGAATGTAGATAATATTCATTAGTATTTGAGAAGTTTGTTCACATGTTACGGACATAACGTAGTTATCGTACAAGTTCCTGGCGAGCATAGAGCAACCCGACCAGTACAAAGGGAGTAGATACAACTTGTTAGCTTCATACATATCAGTCTGTTTGTCATACGATACGGGGCAAATCGTATAATATAATGGAAAATACCGACATATTAAACATTTATATTATTTTTGTAACATAATTAGGGAATTCCTTTATAAAATAACCTAAAATTCAAACAATAAATGTTCTCACTCTATTTTACAACGCCTGAAAAGGACAACTAAATTGTGACAAGTTAATGAGCTTATAAAATAAGACCTTTATATTATAATGTACACTTGGTTGGCAATAAAGCTATGACTATGAATATGACTGTCGCATTAAATACACCACTACAAAAGGAATCGAACGTCACAATGGAACTTACACAAAACAAATAACAATTCACTCATAATTTCAGAGACACACACACTATGTATCATAAACCAATTGGAGTATGCTTTTAAGATTATGTATACTTTTTTTTGGATCACTGTGTAGACCTAAATTTGAACGTTATCTGTTGTAGTGTTTGTAAATAAATAAAAAGTATAGAATATGCATTGACAGAGGGAAAGTCGCAGAGGGAAGCGCTCGTGGCCCCGCGGACTCAGTGTTCTGTAAACGATCCCTGCAGTAAGCAACTTTCACTATGGCCGGTCCATGGATGGGTGACCATCCATGTGATCACTTTGTGACATTTATTTGAGCGTTTCCGTGCTTCGGAAGGCACGTTAAGCCGTTGGTCTCGGTTGCCAGTAAAATGGCAGTCGTTAAGCTAAGTTGAAGGCTTTATTTCAACAGCAGGCAGTCACAACCTGCGCCTGTCCATTTAAACACGGCAATACGGCTCACCACCTATTACGTGGGACAAATTATACAAAGGTGAAATGTGGGCATAAAATATGCCTCTGCCTACCCCTTCGGGGATAAAGGCGTGACCATATGTATGTATGTATGTAGAGGGCAAGTCTTCGTACAGCGCCTCTCGACGATAAAAGTAACAGGTCATGTTGCTCTATGCTTGCGAGTACGTAGTCCCATAGTTCGCTAGATTACGTCAAGTTTAGCTCAAAGGACTATAATTCAACACATTAGCGGCTTTGTACGTATGTAGAATAACCGCAGGGGTGAACACGTGCGCGTATGAAGCGTATTGGGGTATTTAGAATGAGTAATTGTCCTTTATAAAGTGTAATTGGTGATATGAATACGTGTAATTCAGAAAACATAGAAGATGCGATCCTGAGATGCGTGACTCTTCTTGGTATTTTCATAAACGACCTTTTTGCTGGTAAAACATAATACGTTTATTGTTAAAAATTATAGAGAAACATAATTATTAAATATCTATATATTTATATTAGGTATTACTGTCTAAACTAAACCTAAATAAAGCCCCCGTGGCATTGTGCCCAGAAGACTAGCAGCATGGAATAGCAAGCTTGGAATAGCAATAATTATTCGCTGAGCGAGAAAACTGCCAGCCCTTGGGTCACCAGTCGACTCTACAAGGCGATTTTTCAAATTCTTGATAAGTTTTTGCGCATTGGAACTCTACGAGGGTCTCGACACCGACTGGACAAAAATGATGCGATGAGTCGAGACCATCGATATGGTATTTTGGCTATCGATGGTCGAGACCCTTTTATTTATTAATTTTAATATTTTCAGCCGCTTTCACTGCTGCGCTGGCTTTTTAATTTTGTTTTAGCAACATGGAACGGGGCCAGAGTGTCAACACAAATTTGTTTTTCTGGTTGCCGTAACATACTATTCGATTAGCCAAATAAAAGGCCTTATGGGTGGCTTGAACATTTTCAACAGCTAGAGCTGAAAGTCGCAATCTGCGCCTTTCCATTTCAAACCTGCAATTTTTACCTGTTACGGGGCCGGGGGACGAAAATGTAAATAGTGAATTATGGGCGTATAGTGTGCCTCTGCTAACCCTTATTTCAATAAACTACTTTTGGTTTTGGCCTTTGTGGAACAGAGGGCAAAAATTCTTTGAATAATTAATGTACGTATATATTTTACTTTATTTTTATAGTAATTCTTGTATAGAATACGCATTATCAATACCGAAAACGATGTTTAACAACTCTACAAGAACTCGCCTTCAACAAGAATGTTGATGAATGACTCAGCGCTGATTTTCAGTATGTTTAAACACTATCCGCATAAAGGTGGCGACATGATAAATGTGTGGGATTACTTACTGCTTAAATTGTTTACTGTGACTTTAATATGTTACAAATTACCGCAAAACCTGTATCACAAACAATTTTGGTTGCTAGCACACGAAGCATCTCACTTTTAGTAGGTATTTAATTAATGTTCTGAAATATGTAGATAACTGATGGCCGATGAAACAAAAGAGTTCTGGAGTGGAGACCGCAACTCCTTCAAACGTAGGGTAGGACGTCCACGACGTAGAAAAGGTAGCAGACTGGGACTGGATGTGGAAGGTATAGGATCGTGTATTGTGATTCCATGTCCCGGAGTGGACTACCATAGGCTAATTTGATTGATTTAGATTGAATAGATAGAACGACCATAGCAATAGAAAGTAAATCGTTCGCTTGCGATCATATAAATAGCAGTAATTACATGAAATCTGTGTGTGCTCACAAATTTACATTGCAATTAGATGTCCGACTGCATATTTGCATGATTGCTCTCACTAATCAGTCGGTTTTGACGTTATACGAACATCACGCTGCCCTGTCTAATAAATACCGGACAGCGCTCATTTGGATAAGCGATTTAGGCGCTATCATTTGTTATGAAGTGGATTGGGGTATTGATGTGTTTAACTCTGATAATATATTGCGTCACAACGCTATTTATTACAGCGTCGGACAGTTTTTGTTACAGCGTCGGACGTCTTTTACATGAGCGTTGATACGTCTTTTATGTCAACGTCGTGACGCCTTTTATGACAGCGTTGGACGTCTTTTATATCAGCATCATGACGCTATTTATATCAACGTAGGACGCATTCTACAACAGCAGCGGACGCCTTTTATAACAGTGTCGTACGTCTTTTATAAAATCATCGCGAGGCCATTCATAACAGCGTCGTGACATCTTTTAAAACAGCGTCGCGGTGTTTTTTTCAGCGTCATGACGCTATTTATTACAGCGTCGGACAACTTTTTGAAAAGCATCGGACGCTCTTTATAACAGCGTCATGACGCTTTAAGCGATTTATACGCTATAATTTGTTATTAGGATATTGAGATATTGATTTGTAAAACTTTGATAAATATAAAGATTAACTTTGAAAGATTTCTTTACTTCTACTTGCTAAAGTTGCACATGTTCATGCATTTTTAACTACTTTTGAAAATTTATAAAAGTCTTATGAAGTTTTTTTATTGTTTCAGGTAAAATGGCCGAAGCTTCAAAAACTACACTGTAAATTGTATACCATGCAGAAAAAAAAGGAAGGTTCGTATAAATGTCTGTCGGAAGCCCTGGAGTTATTTCTTCCGAGGGCTTACCCGGGATTCCTGACCTCAGACAGATAACAAGGCATCGTGTGGTTTTAGTCGGTAGCATCCATAAGGAATTCCACACAAAAAAGCCTGTAGGAGTCCAGCACTACATCCATGAGAGCTTACACACGTAAAAAAAGTACATTCCTATTGTTGAGTTGTAATCTTACTAATATTAGTAATTTGAAAGTTTGTGAGTGTGGATGTGTGGGCGTTTGTTACTCTTTCACGCTGAACGGATCTGGCTGAAATTTGGTACAGCGATGGATTATAGTATGGAAATAACACAAAGGTTTTTTTTAACGTGGGAAAAGTCCATCATGTATGCCGGACTCCTACCGACTAGAAACCTTACGTTTCCTGCCTAATGCCTACGTAGGAAACGTGTGCTTTTTAACACATAGGCCATAGGCAACAATTCAACTCAGGAATAAGTTTCATTCATGGAAAGCGGGAACGGGAAAAAAATCCACGCGGATGAAGCCGACCATTTGCTATAAATGAAATTCTTAAGACCACTGGTCAATGGTCTTAAATCTAACAAGATAAAATTAAGCCACTTCTTCACTGTATCCTTGTATTGTACTGTTCCATGTACACATCAAAATAGCGACAGCTGAAGACAAGCTGTCAGTTGATCTCTCGTAAACCCAAATTATAAAAGGATCCGAGTCGCCATTTTAAAACCAACAGGACAAAATAAAGGGGTGGTCTCACTGATCTAACAAAGTTTTTTTAACTATTGGAATTAATTTTCTTTTTATTTTTGAAATTTCTGGGTGGATCGAAATATGTTTTTGAAAACAAACAGTTTTCAGTGGTAGATACTTTATTGATAAGTAAAAATTCAAGTGCTTTGGACATAATTATTTTTGAAGAGTTTTGAGGCTAAAAATTCTTTAGGATCGTTGAGTAGGTACCTATATTTTTAACCGACATGCTAGTCAACACAAAATTATAAATACGCTGCGCTTTTTAGCAGCGAAGAGTCTTTTAGTAGTTTTTCATTGTGTAAAATTCTTTAAAATAAGCCCTGGTAGAGTGAGTACGTTTTAAGTCTCTTTTTCGGTACCCAATGGGTAAAATCGGGACCCCATTCATGAGAATTCGCTATCTGTCTGTCTGTCTGTCTTACTGTCTGTATCAAAATCAGAAAAAAGGGGGGATTAAGACGGGCTCTCATACCTATTCATCAGTACAGTAGCAAATTTAGTATTATTATAAGGTTTCCATCTCTACTATCTCTGATTTGTGTTTGTGTGTTGGAGGAACATTCTCACCCCTTCCTCCACGAATCTAATTTGTAATAACTATAATTTGTAATAACTACGCTATAAACACAGCGGACAGAGCCGCAGGCATCGCCTAGTCGATAATAAAGGAAAATTATTGGTTTGTTATGAATGAGTAAATAATCAAAATTGAGCGGAACTCATATCATTATTATCTGAGATAATGGTTACTTCGTTATTTTTCTTCCGCAATCTCAGGAAAATGTTTTAGGGAATTATACTTCGAACAAGTAATATTATAGACGGGAGAGCGACTTTCGACAGAGCGTGCCCGTTGAAAGAAGAAACAATAGTTCACGCAATCTTGGAGTGCGATAGCCTGGTTACATACCGAGTTAACATACTTGGCAGCCCCACAACACTCCGGGAAGCGTGTGAGGACCCGAAGAGGATCCTGCGCTTCTGGTCGGAGCTGGGTTGGCTGGAGTGACAGCCAACACTCACGTACAATGGGTCCACTGGCGGACCTAAGTGCGGAAAATGGGAGCCCAAGAAGACTGAAGACTGAAGACTAGTATAGACGGGCCCATGTCATACATTACGAACTCAAACAAGAAGCCGTAAGATCGGTCTCACCAAACTGCCCTTCTCTAACACGTCTTTTAAAAACCACGTGACATATTGTTTTGAAATTTTATATACTCTCTCAAAATGAATTAATTAAATGACCAGCTATTACTGTCCGAAAAAAAAACAGTATTGTAAGTCACGTGGTTTTGAAGTTATGAGTTTAATACAACAGACACACAGGCTACAGACAAAATTTGGACATAAGCCCCTCTGCACTCTATTTTATAGAGAGAGGCTAAATGTGAGACTAGTTCACACACAAAGATATTGCAGCAACGACACGGCACGCACACATAAATTCTTTTTTCGAATTTAGGGTAGTGTGTTTACACTTCGGGAACGCACAGGAAGGCATCTTGCGTAAAATGTATCATCTTGACACGTGTTTCACTTTTGAAACATTATCACCGACTACGAGTATGCTTACTTCAACGTCTTCGAAACCAATGTATGGATGGGCCATTTATGACAGCGTTGGACGTCTTTTATATCAGCGTCATGACGCTATTTGTAACAACGTAGGACGCATTCTACAACAGCATCGGACGCCTTTTATAACAGTGTCTCGTGTCGTAACAGCGTCGTGACATCTTTTAAAACAGCGGCGTGGTGTTTTTTTTCAGCGTCATGACGCTATTTATTACAGCGTCGGACAACTTTTTGAAAAGCATCGGACGCTTTTTATAACAGCGTTAACGACTTCGAAACCAATGTATGGATGGGCCGGTCTATACTATTACTTGGTCGAAGGAATTATACAGATGACACCGATTGTATGTAAACATGGCTACGTAATCAAATTTCTTGTTTGCGCATCTATCAGAGGGTAAGAGGAAATAATATTTGTTGACGTGTGCTTAGTAGGTACTTAAATATTCTGACAGATGGCAGATGTACGGATGTATCTGTAACATGTACCTATATGTAAAAACTTAATGGGCATGTCATTATTTACTTCCTAATACACGAGTATTATTAGTGTTGACGCTGTTTTTCAGCACTACGACTTCTATTCTAATATTATAAAGAGGAAAGTTTTGTTTGTTTGTTAGCATCGATTATACTCCGAAACTACTGGACCGATTTGAAAAACTCTTTCACTGTTGGGAAGCTACACTCTTTGTGGTGAACATAGGCTATATTTTATTCCCGTATTCCCACGGGAACGGGAATTACGCGGGTGAAACCGCGTCACGGTCGCTAGTACCTAATAATTTTCTATGCGTATTATCATTGTTTCTGAAATCATTCCTTTTACTTCCCTTAATTTACTTCACTAAATCTTCACGCATAAAGACTGCACGCCAGTATTTTATATTTGCTCTACCTACGAAGTCGAATAAACCAATTTTCAACCAGTCCAAGAATTTTCTTTTATTCATCCCGAACAAATAGCATTAAATAGGTTAGGATTTATTTAAACACAGGTATTTGCGTCTAGTATAAATTTTACATAATTATATGTACCATTAAATTAGTAGTTTTATCAGATTTCACGTATGATTATGATTTCTTAAGTGACTAGACTTGTCTACTGGGGACCTAACCCTATCCCAAGCATAAGCCAATATCACACCAGCAAAAACTGCTCACGAATGGACAAAAATTGGCTTCAAATATAGCAGAAAAACCGACCAAAAAAAACGGAGAGAGAGAGAGATACATGTATGCTTCAGAAAAAATCTGCTTCGGTTGCGTGCAACCGAATGGTGACCATGTTATCAATTTTCATGTTCTCACAGTGGAACCCACATTTAAGTAAACTTTATTTAAAAAAAGAATGCTATAAAGTAAATCCTGCCAGTTGTTTATTCAAATTAAATTCGTTGACTTCTTAATTCAAATAATGACATTAAGGGCGGGCCACACTAAACGAATCGAGTGCGACCTTAGAGAGACGTTGGCGGCGCGAAACTTTTCGTCGAAAGATCTTGTATTTGCATAAAAAGGACGCATTCAAACGACAAAACATTCAAGATCCCCCCCTTTTCATTTAAGTTTAAGATTGTTAGACGTTTTAATTGACAAACGCCGAGGGGCCGTTTAATTTGAATTAATTCGTATGTACTCACGAAGCCAAAAGTTGGTATTCAGCTTGTAGCCTCAAGTCTTTTACATTTTATATAATTGATTACGATAATAATTCATCTATCAACCTTTGCGACAAGACGAAATTTTGTTTTCGAAGTCATTTACATAATATTTTAAATTAAAACTCGTAACACTTCTTCAATAGTCACAATTTCAATTAGATTAGCGACGCGACAACGTCTGGTCGCGTTGCTCTATTTATGATATTAGCATTGACAGTGACGTTTCTTTGCTGTGTGATTCGAATCTGCATGTAGAGTCAGACTTATTCTTATGAATAAGACCATTATCCCAAATTATATCGCAAAATAAAATTAAATAAAGATTGTGGGACATGTTTATCAACCTCTGCCTTTGTAGGTAGGTTTACAGGATAAGTTTAGATTATAGAGCAACACAGGACCTATGACTTTGCACTGTTCTATTTCAATAGCTTTGCGCAAAAATGTAAACAAACACATTTGATCCTATATATCCATAGTTACTTGCAATTGAGTATTCACCCTGATTATATTCCAGTATCCAGGAGTCAAACAGTGTTCTTACAATCATTTCGACACCAAATAACTTCTTTATGACAGTTTATTTTCATTTAAAATACCTACTCAGTATAGTAAAAAATTCAATGATTTGTCATACTATATTTTTCTACTCATCTGCCTTAGACAACGATTGTCAAAACCTGACATGTTTACATTATTGCCAAATCGGGTAGGATTGGACTATAGACTAATACTATCATATAACAAGAAGCCGTGAGACGGTCTTACCACCTGACTGCCCCTCTAACGTTTATTGTGAAAGTGAAAGTTCAATCCGATTGACGTTGTCATTTTTGTTTTATTTCAAACTTTGAACAGAAGATTCACGTGACCTAGTGACGTAATTTAATGCAACAGTCATAGACTACAGACACAAGTCTCGCCATAAGCCCCTCTTTTTTTTAAGCTATTGCATAGCTTCTATCGCGGGCCTTGCGTGGAGACCGAATCCAGAAATTGTGTCACGAAAACGAATCACACTCTCGGCTACCTTCGGCCACGTTCGTGTATCTCGCACTTCATAAATTTTTTGTTTACATCAATTATGAACTCTGCAGTCGTTATATATTATTCTACTATGTCAAATAATCCAAAAATTGATGCTTGTACCCAGAATCGATCTTGCGCCTTCTGCGTACCGATCCGCGTCTTAACCACTCGACCAAAGTTGAATTAAGAGTGCTGGTCGAATTAAGAGTTCTTAATGTGAAATGACAATTTCGATGCTGTCAATTACATTAGTTGCTGTCAATTTACTTCGTCTAAATAAAAATTCGACTATAGGTGTATAGGTATTCATCATCTATGTACAACAGTGAACTGTACTGTACTCGTATAATTTGTGTAAAAAGTGTTTTAAATATGAATAAACAAAGTGCATTTATTAATGAAGAAAGTCACGAAAAATAGTGAAGGAAAATGAGTGAGTACTCTATATACATCCATTTTATTATTATTATAACCAATGCAGTATTATTTTTTGTTTTGTTAAGTTATATATAATACTGCTATAAAGATAACCAAACCCGGGAGTACGTTCCCATGGGAAGCGGGAAGAAAATTTCACGCTGACGACGTAGCCGCAAGCGCCATCAATCCCATACCTATGTACTTTAAACGTGTCATAAAAGTCACAACAAAACCATACATGCATATTTCAAAGAATGTCTAAAATTGCCATAAAATTTGTAAAAATAGTTTTTAAGTAGATAAGAAGAAACCTATTGTTTTATATTTTAACTAGCCGACCCTCGCAACTTTGTTTACGTCACACAAGGTCTATGAAATTAGAGGTATTTAGGTATTAATCATACTCATCAAGTAGCGTGTGAATCTGCCCTGTTTGCTTAATCAAAATAGAGCTTAATGGTTAGGTTATTCCTCAGTATAGAATTTTCCTCAGTATAAACAATTTACATACAAACACCGGCGTGTTAGAATTTTATTACATGTATCAATGTAGTAGACGTACGTGTATAAAATGACATCAATCAAATTTCATCAATATTCTGAAAAAGAAATTAAAAATAGAGTTCACAAACTCTTTTGAAAATACATACTGTACCTACCTTAGAGGATCGTTATGAATATAACAGGATAGTTAACAACCATCCATAGAAAATAGATGGTATAATGCTGAATACCGCAAAGATCAATCGGCGCGGCATAGAATGGGGCCTATACTGATATCCTGGAGGATTTAAATGATGCCGATGTCCTGTGCCTGCTGAGGCACACACACGCCGTCAGGCATGTCTGCAGGACAACGAGCAGAATGAGGCAGCGAATGGCAGGACTGAAATTGAAATCGACAGACGCAAGAGATGTGGTGGAGGCACTAATTCACGTACCTCGGGAGTGTCGTGTCAGAATCTGATGGGATAGAAGAGTACCCTACATCATTTCGAGTCTCGCCAAGGCCAGAACAACCTTTACATAGCTGCGCCCCGTAGGCAGTTGCGAAAATGGACACGAAGAGTGAAACTCAAAACAAAGTAAACGTTAAAACTGTACTGCTAACTGCTATACGGATGCGAGACATGGAAGGTCACTAAAGACATTTCGCACCAGCTACCAGCTATAAGTCTTCGTCAAACGCTGCCTCCAACGGATCCTCGGTACATACGGGTCCGAGAACATCACGAACGTAAGACTATTGGAACGCTGCAGTGAGACCCCTATCCACCAACAGATCAAACGTCGGAAGTGTAGCTGCTGCACTGGATTGGACACACGCTGCAAAGGGACCATGATCACATCATACCAAGGCAAGCCTTACTGAAACTACTGGTAGGGTTTCAAAAACTGTTCGATAGTAAGTAGGTACATTTATTGATAGTGGCTATAGGCTACATAACATAATGCTAAGATTAATAGGAGCGGTGCAGCAATGAGGAATGTTTCGAAAACGGAAAACATTTAATCGTTGTAAGAGTATCCGTTGCGCCTCTGCGTAAATGGTTGAAGTTACATAAAAATAATTTATTACAAAATAATTGTTCTTCTTAAAAAGTTCTAAAACAAAATACCTATTAAGCTATTGCATAGCTTCTATCGCGAGCCTTGCATGGAGACCGAATCCAGAAATTGTGTCACGAAAATAAATCACACTCTCGGCTACCTTCGGCCACGCTCGACCACGTTCGTGTATCTCGCACTTCATATACCAACGTGTACACGTGACCGTTTGCATAACGTGTACCTATGTATATGAAGTGAAGTAGGGTGAAGTGGGGTGGGCTGAGGTGTGTAGGGTGTAAAAAATGCTATGTAATCGCTTTACCGCGGCAGTCCCTGAGTGCCACACGTCTTTTTTTTTTTACGTGTGGAAATCCTACATGGATGCTATGCCGGACTCCTACCGACTAAAACCACACGATGCCCTACAACTGTCTACGGCCGGGAGTCCCGGGTAAGCCCTCGGAAGGATGTCCCAGGGCAACACGCCATAAGCCCCTCTGCTGACTAAAAGCTTATCCTTATGTAAAGAAACTTTTTTTACAAAACCTAAACAGTAACAGAGTTTGCTGTCAAATATTGTTCTTATTTTAGACATTTCAGCAAAAATCTTGCCTGCACAGCTCATACGAACAAACGTTTTGGCTTCCCTGCCAAATGGCTTGATCAGGCATAAACCAAAGGTATGATAGCATAATTTGTGCCAATCCAATCTTCTTAGATATTGTATTACAATTGCTTACCGCCATAGCATTCATAAAGTTAGGTCATTGTCCTCATAGTAGAGTTTTGTTTGTGAAGATAGATTTGGACTTGTATTGACTTCGATTGGGGTGTTTATCGGGAGTGTTATGTTTTAGTAGAATATAATGTTCTGCCTATCTATTAGATATGTTATGGTTCTATGCTTATTATAAAGGTGAAGAGTTTGTTTGTTTGGACGCTAGGATCTCCGGAACTATTGCTTAGGTATCAAAAACACTTCTGCAGGTCGGTAGTCCATTTATTAAGGAAGGTTTAAGGCTATCTAACATCACGCTAAGACGAGTAGCAGAGGAACACTAATGTTACAAAAACGAGGAATATTTTATTCCTTTTGAGATCTGTAAACGCGATAGCAATGTTTCCTCCTGATGCAAACGAAGTTGGTCAGCCAGTACTCTAAAACATATATCAATTCTTCCCCGAAGCTGGGAAGACTGTGGCTACAGGCATTTCCCGCGGCAACAAAAAAAAATTCTATCCTAATAGAAAGAGATCACCGTGGCCTAACTATGGACTTTTTACAACGGTAGTGGCTGCCTGCTGATCTGAAATATTTCAAATCCAATAAGACTCTACCATGTTATGACTACTCGGAAGCCGTTAGGGTTTCCGAAGCACTAAAGATGCAGAACTTTATAATATTTTAAGCAACACTAGTATGAATCCAATTTGTGGAGGTCATGAATAATAATAAATTTATTTATTACCTATTATAACTTAATCATAATTCTCTAGCCTTTACTTTAACCCATTCAGCTAAGGTTTGTTGTCTTAAGGCTAGTACATACAAAACCTATTACGGACTGCCACTCTCACGAAAAAAATATGAGCTACACCCTTAGACCATATAACACGGGACTAGCCTTTGCGAACCACCGCATACAAAAATATTCTGCCAGTTTTCATACAAGTGAAGGGGGAAACACAAAGACATATAAAATTTCATTGCATTTAAAAATATTTTAATCGACAAACGCGTAATGGCTGTTGTGTGTTAATTGTTATTGTATAGTCAACTACAATGAAATGTACTAGTTTAATCATATAAAATGATGTACAGGCTTTTTATAAAGCCAAAAGACCAAATGGTCATGTGCAATGGCAGAAAACAATGCTTAAGTAAGGCGCATCCTGTGGTTAGATGATCTAAGGCTACACCATATTCATGTCAGGTAATAAAAGAGGTTATATTCAGAGCAGAGTAGTTTGTGCAAGACGAAGTCAAGTGGGATATTCCAGAATTACGTTATTAATTTCACAAGATTTACGGGCGCATTTCCCGCAGATAAACAGCTCCTTGCATGGATTAAGTAGGTACCTATGCCATAGTAACTGGGAATCATAAAAAATAATATAGTTCTACATGCGCTTTTAAAATTTTTCCGATTTTATTATTTGAAGGTTGGTAAAAGTATTTTGTTTTGTAAAAATTAAGTAGGTAGGTGTATATACATACCTACACGTAGCTGGATATCTACACTAATATTATAAAGAGATTATTCCATTGTTTGTTTGTTTGCATAAAATAGGCACCGAAACTACTGGACCGATTTGAAAAAATTTTTCACTGTAGGGAATCTACACTCTTCCCAGTGAATATAGGCTATACCTATTTTATTCCCGTATTCCCACGGGGACGAGCGCTACGCGGGTGACAGCGCGTGACGTGCACTAGTTTATAATTATATCTCTTGTTATAAAGAAGAAAGATTAAATTTTTGTTTTTAGCTAACTAATAGAACTAAAATAGGCAGATTGTAGGGCACCATAGACTTTTAGCTGGTAGGAGTCCAGTATAGCATTCATACGAATTTGCCAACGTAAAAAAATGAGGATGTTTTGCAATTTCTTTTCTGTTACACCTTTTAGTTCTATAAGATCCAATTCACACCGAGCCGAAATACATTTCTCTTAAGGTCGTGGGTAGGCCTAACGACCTTGACCATACTAAACACGCGTCCTTCAGGCTAGGAAAAGTAGTATTTTATAGCTTATTTTAGTTGTAATAAGCTAATACTCATTCTTATTCAAAATCGAAAAAAAACAGTTTATAGGTGTATATTTTCTTTATATGTCGGCATATTTTTTTCTTTCGCATCTAAAAATTTGAGGCTGACTCTATGATCTTTTTACACATTATGAATAATTATTATACAATTTACAAGAAAACCATATTTTGACACACATCTTGTAGATTATAAATCTATTTTTGGCTATAATTTTCCGTCTACTTACGCAGACAAAAAACGCTTTTATTTGAACCTCATTTTCGTCATTTTCTAAACCAGTCCCCTTAATTATTCTACTGCAAAGCATAAAGCCAAGTAGGTGTTTCTAATTAAACGTGCAATATCTTCGCTCCAGGTTTAATGCATCGAAGAGTACGTGTGGAGGCGTCTCCCGAGACTCTCTTACGACGGCATATAACGTTTGCATTGCCTTGCAGCTAATAATGTATGTCCCCGCGGTACAGCTGAGAACATTGAGATTATTTTTTAATGGCAATGTTGCGGAGTTTAGAAGAAAATAGTGTTTACTCGCCTGTTACGTTGGCGTGGCAAAGTTTTCTTTTTTAATATGCGAGAAAAAAGCCACTTACAATTAACGAGCAGTGGCCTGCGGTTTGACCTGTGAGATGCTAAGAGTATAAGTTCCTCAGCTGTCAGAATCGTAATAATCGCCTGCGACTTCATACGCTGCATTTAATATGTGGTTCTTTAGATTGATATAACTTTTTTATTTATGAACCGATTGACATGAATCAAACACTAAATGTTAAATGAAGTAAACCGTAACGCAAAAAAGAAAACCGCATTGCAATCGGTTGAGCGGTTGCTGAGATTAGCATGCACAAACGTACAGACAAACAAACAGTTACGATTTTATTATACGTCTGTATTTACAATTGGTGTATGACAATCTGGTAGATGTGTTGACATCTAATACTACTGCTCCACTCCCTTAATTTTTTTTATACCACTAAGGTGGCAGACAAACATACGGCCCACCAGATGTACTGTTGGTCACCGCAGTCTATGGACGTTTGTAACACCGGAGGCGCTACAGTCGCGCTTCCGACCCTGTAAAACCCTTCTAAGACCCCTTTAGAAGAACCCCATACTGAAGGCGTTAGTAACATGACGATAAAGGTCTTTCACACTTGGGATAGGTTCCTTTTTTTTCAGCTTATTAGAGAGCTCCGGGGGAGTCGCCCATTTGACTCCTTCGAGGAGAGCCCTAAACCCACGGGGAGTCCTTGCCGGGATGCGCGCCCGTGCGACCCGACTCTAAGGTGATGCGGCACACCACGGGGTATATTGTACCGACTGCCTCTGTGGCGCAGTCGGTAGTGATACCGCCTGCGGCGCTGGAGGTCGTGGGTTTGATTCCCACCGGAGACAAATATTTGTGTGACCCATAAATGTTTGTCTCAAGAGTCTGGGTGTTTCTATGTATAATATGTATGTACCTATTTAAAATTATATAAGTAGGTATAATATGGTCTGACACCCATAACACAAGCAGGTTATTCCTAGCTTACTTTGGGATCAGATAGCGTTGTGTGAAATATCCGTGAATATTTATTTATTTATATTGGGTAGGACGGTCCTTTTTCGTCCGGGGCCGGGAGGGCATCAGTAAATAAACAGAGGCAAAGCTCTATACAACAGCGTGAATCGGTTGCACCACTAATAAAAAACGCCTTAACCCAGAGACGGATGTTCAATAAAGTAATCTTCAAAAGGTTTGGTTTTATCTTTTGTGATACGGAACCCTAGAAAAAAGCTCCCCTTTTAAATTTAGAGTCTAATTAAATAACTAAAGCAGTATAATTTTTGTCACGATTTCATTAGCCCTAGGTAGGTACTTTTCTGGGTGAAGGGGTATCATTCATTCGTTACCAGCTATATATCCGTCTTTAGGGGGCTACAGCTAGGGCTGGGCACGAGTGAAATACAACCTTAGATAGTAGTAATAGATACCATTTTCCAGGTTAACTGTTTTCACATCATGATACTTATGACTGGTGATCGAATTTCTTTTAGATTATACCGTGAAGTTTTACTTTATGTCAATGGGAAATCATAGAGACTCTTAGAGATGTAAGATGGGAAGACCGTTGAGAGGACCGTTAGGAAATATGACAGTTAGTAGGAAGTTATAAGTTTACTAGCTGTTCCCCGCGGCTTCGTCCGCGTAGAAGTCGTTTTCGCGTAAAATCATTACCCTACCTTTGCGCGGTCGGTTAATAAAATCACCTTATCGGCAAATCTAAAGCATCTCTTAGAGTAGACTAAGCAACTCTTTGATGTGATACCGTGTGTGAATGCATAGCTTGCGTTCGAGTCACTTAATCATGTGTACGGACATTGTATGGCTTGGCAAGCCAAAGGGGACATTGTAGGGCTACCTACAATGTCCCCTTTGGCTTGCCAAGCCAATCATCAAAGGGCTACCTTTGATGATTTTTAATAAAGTTTTGTGATAGTAAAGAACCCTTGACGTAAACTGTTTATAGGAAACAAGCTTGGCATACAGAAATCAACCAAAAATCGTCCTTAAGCATAGTCTCAAGAGTTTTAATTTTGACTATCTGACATTATTGGATCTTTGATGTGAAACCGTGTGGAAATGCATAGCTTGCGTTCGAGTCAGTTAATCATGTGTACGGACATTGTATGGCTTGGCAAGCCAAAGGGGACATTGTAGGTAGCCCTTTGATGATTTTTAATAAAGTTTTGTGATAGTAAAGAACCCTTGACGTAAACTGTTTATAGGAAACAAGCTTGGCATACAGAAATCAACCAAAAATCGTCCTTAAGCATGTTCTCAAGAGTTTTAATTTTGACTATCTGACGTTATTGGATCTTTGATGTGAAACCGTGTGGGAATGCATAGCTTGCGTTCGAGTCAGTTAATCATGTGTACCGACATTGTATTGCTTGGTAAGCCAAAGGGGACGTTGTAGGCAGCAGTGTGATGTTTTTTTAAATGAAATTTTCTGAAAGAAAAGAACCCTTGGCGTAAACCTGACAAGCTTGGCACAAAGGAATCAACCAAAAATTAAATATTGTGTAATAGTACAAGTGTCGTTTTCAATATGTGCAAAAATTGTCCATATAAGCATAATATCGTGCGTTTTCATTTTATCTATCTGACGTTATCGAACTCATTTTGTCAGCAAATCTAAAACATCCCTTAGACTAAGCAACTCATTGATATGAAACCGTGTGTGAATGCATAGCTTGCGTTCGAGTCAGTTAATCATGTGTACCGATATTGTATGGCTTGGCACTGTGATGATTTTTTAATGAAGTTTTGTGAAAGAAAAGAACCCTTGACATAAACTGTTTATAGGAAACAAGCTTGGCATAAAGAAATCAACCAAAACTCGTCCTTAAGCATAGTCTCAAGCATTTTAATTTTGACTATCTGACGTTATTGAAGTCGTTCGATATACGTTCTTATCGGCAAATCTAAAACATCCCTTAGACTACGCAGCTCTTTGATGTGAAACCGTATGTGAATGCCTAGCTTGCGTTCGAGTCAGTTAATCATGTGTACAGACATTGTATGGCTTGGCAAGCCAAAGGGGACATTGTAGGTAGCAGCGTGCGAATATTACTAGTACCTACGTCTGAATAGAAACAAAGACTATATGCCTAATCTATTGCCACAGGATTGGTACACCTCGTTGTATATTGGTAAAGTAGAAAGGTATTGCTATTTTGATTCTATATGGTACGAAATAAATTTCCCCAGTGAGAGCAGTATTCCATAATCGGTATATTTTTTCGATTTCTTACTACTGTGTAAGACTAATAACTAGAGAAGGGGTAAGAATAATTTTAAAATGTAAAAACAATTTCTATGGAACCAAATTCTAAGGCGATACAAAGTCCCTCGGAACCACAGGTTTTATATATTAAAAGAACGAATTTAGCTGCTTTTGAACTGGTACTTTGTCATGAATTGGTTGGTACGGAATAACTTTCCTCAATGAAAACAGTCTTCCGAAAAAAAAATCTATATAACACTTCCTTTTTTTTAATGTGAGGGAATTTCCGTCATGGATGCTATGCTGGTCTCCTACCGACTAAAAAACCTCTCATAACGCCCAACAGCCTACAGTTGGGAGCCCCGAGTAAGCCCTCGGAAGGATGTCCCAGGAAAACTATGTAACTGGATAATGAGTTTAGTTAGATCCATTTGCATTTAACATTAACATTTGGTTTTTGATGACTTTGTCTGAAATCCTACTAGCAGAAACCTATGAAGACATACATAACATCACGCCTGTCTCCCAACGGGGTAGGCAGAGACTATGGCTTTCCACTTGCGACACGATCCTGGCGAACAGCTTTTGCTTCTTCAACTTTCATAGGCGTCTTTATTATTCATAGGTGTATTCATTTTCATACATGCTCTTCGTTTAAGGGTACTCTTGACCTGGCCTTTTTTCAGAAGATTATCGATTTGATCGACTTGAGTATGCCGAGGTCAACCCCTACCAGTTTGCCCATTCACTCTCGCCGCATGAATCTGTTTCGTCAGCCTTTTTTCATCCATTCTCTCCACATGTCCAAACCATCTGAGCATCCTTTTCTCTATCTTAGTCACAACATCTTCTGTCATGACGCAATGTTCCCTTATCACACTTTTCTTTACTTTATCCATCAATATCACTCCAGCTATTAGACTTCGCAAACTTCTCATTTCCACTGCATTAATTTTACTTTCATGCTTCTTTTGTCACACCCAACTTTCACTACCATGCATAAGTGTAGGGACAAGCACTTCCTCTATGTACAGCCATCCTTGTCTTTTTAGACATGTTCTGACTGCTCTGAAAGGTGTGAATGGCTCCATTCACTTGATTTCCTGCCAAACCTGTACCTAAGAAGACATTTTAAAAAAAGGGCACCAAATTCTTAGGCGATGCAAACTTGTTTATTAGTCTGAGGATATAAAGTTCACCGGTACTGCCAGTTTATTATATTTTTAAAGGAAGACATTTAGCTGCATCTAAACTGGTACTTAGTCATGAAAACTTGATACAACTGCTATGCACCCAGAAAGTTTCATCAGTCGTGTTCCGGGCAACACAAAGTTGTAAAACAAAGCATTTAATTAATGGCTACAATAACATTTTGTCGTTTGTTAAATGTTACACTGTGTCTGTTAGCACGTAACTGGATCCTTTACCCTCATGGAGCAACACGATCTATGACGTTTTGGAAGGGGAGGCGTCATACTGAAACTTTCCTCTCTGCCAATGCGTGCTAATTATAAGTGTATTGTTTAAATTGTTAATAGTTCCATAGTGACAGTCGATTGCTTTTGTAGTGATAAATACTATTTCCTATCAACAATATGACAGACAGATAAGTATAGATCAAACATGCAATGTCTACTCCCCTTGTACTGGTCGCGTTGCTCTATGTGACACACAGATGTGTATAGAGCAAACATGCTCTTTTTACTACCCTTATACTGGTCGCGTTGCTCTATCTGACACACAGATATGTATAGAGCAAACATGCTATGTCTACTCCCCTTGTACTGGTCGCGTTGCTCTATGTGACACACAGATGTGTATAGAGCAAACATGCTCTTTTTACTACCCTTATACTGGTCGCGTTGCTCTATCTGACACACAGATATGTATAGAGCAAACATGCTATGTCTACTCACCTTTTACTGGTCGCATTGCTCTATGTGACACACAGATATTATGTATAGAGCAAACATGCTATGTCTACTCTCCTTTTACTGGTCGCGTTGCTCTATGTGCCACACAGATTTATGTATAGCGCAAATGTGCTATGTCTACTCCCCTTGTACTGGTCGCGTTGCTCAATGTGACACACAGATGTGTATAGAGCAAACATGCTATGTCTAGTCCACTTGTACTGGTCGCGTTGCTCTATATGACACACAGAAATGTATAGAACAAACATGCTATGTCTACTCCCCTTGTACTGGCCGCGTTGCTCTATATGACACCCAGATATGTATAGAACAAACATGCTATGTCTACTCCCCTTGTACTGGTCGCGTTGCTCTATGTGACACACACATAATATATGTAGCAAACATGTATGTCTACTCCCCTTGTACTGGTCGCGTTGCTCTATATGACACCCAGATATGTATAGAACAAACATGCTATGTCTACTCCCCTTGTACTGGTCGCGTTGCTCTATGTGACACACAGATAATATATGTAGCAAACATGTATGTCTACTCCCCTTGTACTGGTCGCGTTGCTCTATGTGAGACACAGATATGTATAGAACAAACATGCGATCTCTACTCCCCTTGTTCTGGTCGCGTTGCTATAAGTGGCACAATGATATGCATAGAGCAAACATGCCATGTCTACTCCCCTTGTACAGGTCGCGTTGCTCTATGTGACACACAGATATGTATAGAGCAAACTTGCTATGTCTACTCCCCTTGTACTGGTCGCGTTGCTCTATGTGACACACAGATATGTATAGAACAAACATGCGATCTCTACTCCCCTTGTTCTGGTCGCTTTGCTATAAGTGGCACAATGATATGTATAGAGCAAACGTGCCATGTCTACTCCCTTTGTACTGGTCGCGTTGCTCTATGTGACACACAGATATTATGTATTGAGCAAACATGCTATGTCTACTCCTCTTGTACTGGTCGCGTTGCTCTATGTGAAACACAGACATGTATAGAGCAAACTGGCTATGTCTACTCCCCTAGAACTGGTAGCGTTGCTCTATGGCCAAATGTTACACTATCATTGTAATACGTTACTGAATCCTTTACCCTATTTGATATCCATTTGCATATAGTGTGTAATTGTTGTGTTTGTAGTTGGAAAACGTTTATTTGGCTGTGTCTTGTTGGTAGACGTATGGATGTTTCTTGTGTACGATGTTTATTGCGCGCCAATAGCTGTAACTAAGTTGCATTGTCTAATAAAATGTAAGGTTTTCTGTGGTTCCATGTATTTGTACTTAGACGTATGACAGAAACATATATTGGACTGACAACCTAGAAAAGGTCACAGGCTGGGACTGGTTGTGGAAGGCGCAGGACCATGTGTTGTGGCGTAAATTGGGAGAGGCCTACGTACAGGAGTGGACTGCAGAAGCTGATTTGTGTAGTTGTCACATTAACTGTTAAACAACGAGATACAGTTTGTGAGCGTGAACATCACAAATTGCGCACGGTTTTCAAATAATAGTTATTTTTCGAAAACTCATAAATTATCTAATTGTTTTTTTTAGACAGAGAGTTCAAAACATGCAGAGTGTAGAACAGTGATATAAGAGTGGTTGTTTGTGTAGCTCCTATATTTCCATAAAAACTTCAGCAAAGTTTCCACTTGTGACAAGAAGAATTGGTGGTGGGGCGTCAAATGGTTTTAAAATGGGAAGTTTCTTTAACATTATGTAGTTTTATTTCTTACATAAATATTACATATTTTGATAAATAGCAGCCGAAAATGATAGAACCCTTTAGTCTACATATTAATGCACGATGAATATGCATTTGAATGCTCTCCAAACTATTTTCTATCTCCTGTTGTTCCGAAACTCATAGTGTTGTGCTAAAATTGAACAATGGCCAACAAAATCACAGTCTAGAACAAGAGGGTAGCTGAACATTAAAAAGTTTCAACTCAATTATAGCGATGAGCTAGCGAGGTGCCCAACTTTTTGTGCATTGCACTGAAACGCGGAGCTAAGAGACAACGCGCATTGTCATTTTTACATTTGGTTTAAACTAGTATTAGGTATCTATCTTTTGCTTTTGTAGCAAATACTCAGGTATTTTAAAATTCTTGACTTCCTTTTTCGTTGATTTTTAATCCCAAATTATAATCAAATCAAAATTCAAAATCGTATTGAATTTTAATTTGTTTGGAAGTTTCATTGTAAAAAAGTTATGATGGGTGTGGGTACTCAATGATTTTGCAGAGGTGAAAGAAAAGGTGTACGTATTGAAAATGCGACATACATTTTTTATTTCATTTTACTCGTGTGATTTATTCAGTTTATGTTGTCTAGTGGAGCACTTTTGTAAGACATTGCATCTATATATATATAAATTAATCCCTATTTCCCTTGGTCACCGACCGATTTCGTTAATCCTTCCATATTCATAGTTATGGCAGGACAACGTCAGTCGGGTCAACTAGTAGATAAATAAAATACGTATGAGAACTCAATAATAAAATATTCACAGACATTTTCGCACAACGCTATCTGATCCTAAAGTAAGCTAGGAATAACTTGCTTGTGTGTGTTATGGGTTATAATAATATCCCAATAATAATAAAAAAAAAATGGAAAAGAAGTGGTGTGGTATTGATTGGTATCTCAACTCCAAACATTTCTTTATGACAAGGTTATTTGTAACTGCTTTATTTATAACTGAGTTTAGAACTGCAACATGATAAACGGGGGTAGGACGACCCCCCGCCAGATGAACCAACGAATTGGACTGCAAAAGCTCGCAGGAACTGGAGGACTGAATATGGAAGGCGCAATCGTGTATTGTGGTGTTATTTGGGAAAGGCCTACGTCGCGTAGTGGACTGCCGTAGCCTGATTTTATTGAAACATAAAGTTTACGAGCAGCATTGGTATTGACACAATTTTCTGGAAATTTGAAATGGAATGAATGAAAATAATGTTAAAGTTTGTCGTTGTGTCGATAAAACTGAAGACGCAAATGTACGCTGAATCTAACGGAACTCCGGATGAGAAGAAGTTATAGTTCAGAGTAATCGCTGCAGGCGTTTATTTTGGATCATTTGGAGAACAAGAAGCGTAAGTTACAGTTCAGAATATCTACAATGCAGTACATTAGTACTTAACTTTCAAGTTTTAGATTATTGTTTACATTAAACTTGGCAGTAACGTCAAAGTTATATCGTAAGTTACCTTATTCTAGTTAGCGTTTCGTACCCAAAGGGTTAAGACCGGATCTTATTATTGGGACTCCGCTGTTCGTCTGTTTGTCTGTCTCTAGGTTGTATTTGATGAACCGGGATAGCTAGGTAGCTGTAATTTTGATGATGTCTTTCTGTTGACGAAGATGGCCCCGTGTGGCGACGGGGTCTTGCGACGGGTAAGAGTACATACATCCCGCGGGTGTCTTAAGAGGCGGCTAAGGGAACACGTTCGCAAAAAAAATTGCGTAAAGAAGGAAAACTCGAAATAAAACCCGGTTGTTAGTAAAATGATAATCGTTAAGCGAAGTTGAAGGCCTTGGGCGGCTTGAAAAATTTCAACTGTGGATCACGGCGACCTGCGCCTGTCCATATCAACACGGTGATAGGCTCACCACCTATTACCTGGGACATAAAATGATAAGGTGAAATGTGGGCGTATACTATGCCTCTGTCTATCCCTTCGGGGATAAAGGCGCAACTTACGCGATTATGTATGTATGTATGTCTTTCTGTTGCCGCTATAAAAATAAACACGAAATCAGAAAAATAAATATCTTTTGAAGGGCTCCCGGGGGTATGGTAAACGTGACATCTAGCCGTTTTAGGTGCGGTACCCTCCGTGTTTGAGTACGACTCGCACTTGGCCGGATTTTTAAATATTTTTTATATTTACAGCGAATGCTATCTCGTTTGTTTTTTATCCCGTATAGTATAAAATCCCGTTAAGAACGATTTTCGCCGAGCTGGTTAATGGATGAAAATTATTTTATTTTCAATGAAATATGTCCAGAATATGATTAATCAAAAATAAAATAAAATATTAACGGCATCTTAGACCGGTAGTATCATTGAATTTATTCTGCAAAACCTATCACGGGTAGTGTTTGGTAAATTTCGTAATTCCAAACAATTCAATCTAACCGGGTATTCGGCAAAGTGGAGAAAGAGACGATACTTTCTCTCGATCATCGACTCATCTCCTCCCCTCTTCGATTTGGTAGATATCGGGCTTAACAATGCGTGCCTGGCAGTGGAGTCACTCTCATAGAATGTACAGAAACTCCCTCAGAACCTAGAAACAAAACCTATAAAAACAATTTCCGCATACAGCAAATTAGTTCACACCTTAGGTATACTAGTTGCCACGTAATACGTATCTATTTCGTATGTACATTCATTGTGTACAAATCGAATGAAGCAATCTTGGCATCAACAGCGACTTGGTTCGTCCCATTTGTAGCTGTTTGCTTGTAACTTGTCGCATACGAGTCAATACTTGGCATTTACGTCAAATTGTCGTATGTCTTGTCTGTTTCGAGCTTAATGTGTATACCAAAGCTATTCATACGAAATTGGGTAGTCTAATAGTCAGTGTAAGTCAAAGGTAATTTGTAGTATAGACTGTTGAGAGCTTCAACATCTAACATGAACATGAATTAACTGCATTTGTATCTCTTGATGTAGGTAATCTAGAAATACTGAAATGCAAACAGCTTTAAGAGAAAAGACACACAAAGTACTAATAATATACGTGCTAAACGCAGTTCCGGTTCCAATAAAGGTACAAAGATGTTGTTTTTGTATTTCAATGTAAGTATTTTTGTGTTTTTTTTTTATTTAGTACTAGCGGACGTCACGCGGTTTTACCCGCGTAGATCCCGTTCCCGTGGGAATACGGGAATAAACTATAGCCTATGTTCACCGCAAAGACTGTAGCTTTCTAATAGTGAAAGAATTATTCAAATCGGTTTAGTAGTTCCGGAGCCTATTCGTTACAAACAAACAAACAAACAAAAAAAAAACGAAAACAAATCTTTGCTCTTTATAATATTAGTATAGATTTGTGGATATAGCGTCAAAAGAAATACGTGAAATACGTCTACTCTGTCTAGCTATCATGATTCATGAGACAGATAGATAGAAGGACAGCGGAGTTTCAATAATAGGGTTCCATAACAAACAAATAATACGGAACCATAAAAAAAAACACAAAAGAGTATAAAACCATAGTCAAAACAAGAAGCCGTGAAACTGTCTCACCCGACTGCCCCTCTAATGTTTATTGTGAAAGTGAAAGTTCAATCCGATTGACGTTGTCATTTTTTTTCCAAACTTTGAACAGATGATCCAAGTGACCTAGTGACGTAATTTCATGCAACAGAGTCACAGACAAAGTCTCGCCATAAGCCCCTCTGCACTCTATTTTATAGAGAAGGGCTAATAAAACTACTAAGATTGTTCTATAGAGTTATGATGCCCAATTTGGCGCGCGCCTGTAATCCTCTACAAGAGACAACGGCTCTGTCTGGCAGCTTCGTAATGCTGTGCTATGTACTAATGAAGCGCTTAGTGACGTGGTGTGCATCGTTGGGAAATACTGTTCTTCGAGAAATGTTACTGTAGCTATACGTTATGACTTCTAGCTTACTATTACCAAAGATAATATAATAGTACACTCGAGAGCAATGAATCCGGGTCACTTAAAGAATCCTAAAAATCTCGGAAACTAAAAATGCTAGGTTAATGCAATAAATTGTATTTAATAGACAATGTAATACTCCTTAAATGAAGGTATTAAAACTTCTTAGTTATTGTAAAGTTATATCATAAAAAAATCAAATTTGAAAAAGGGCCACTTTCGAAGATGGAACTACGAAATTACAGCATTTGGTGTTGCTTTTGTTTGTAATCTGTCATTTATGTGGGTACATAAACCATGTTGATAGTGCTGTATATTCATTAATCAAGTTGAAATTATGTCGCTTACGCCTGAAGAATGCACCAGAATACTTACAATGCTGGAAACCGGCCGGAGTCAGCGCGATACAGCCAGGACTGTCGGTGTGTCGCTGTCAACAGTACAAAGAGTTCTCCGACGTTACGAAGAAACTGGTTCTAACCTACGCAGACCAGGAACGGGCAGAACCAGGTGTACCACAGCACGAGAAGACCGATACTTGGTGAACACCATGCTTCGAAATCGCTTACTCACAGGAACTGAACTCACCAATCAGTTTCGACGCCTCGGAGGAAGTAACCCAAGTGCATGGACAGTAAGACGTCGGCTTGCTGAATCTAACTTAAAACCCCTTAGACCTGCAAACGGCCCTAAACTGGAGCGTGGGCATCGTATTTCGAGACTAAGGTATGCCCAGAGCCACGTAAATTGGAGTATTGAAGATTGGTCAAAAGTTATGTTCTCCGACGAATCAAAATTTATGCTCTACAAGCACGATGGAAGACACAGAGTGTATCGAAGACCAGGGGAAAGATTCAAGCAAGCATGCATCGAAGAAAAAGTAGCCTACGGTGGTGGGTCTGTACTTGTGTGGGCCGGAATTTCTTCTGAAAGTCGCACAGAGCTGGTGATCATAGAAAACGGCTCTTTAACTAGCGTAAGATATGTGGAAGAAATCCTCAATGATCACGTTGGTCCATTTATGGTCAATTTAGGTGAGGATGCTATATTTATGCATGACAATGCCCGACCTCATACAGGTAGGATTGTGAATGACTACCTTCAAGAGATGAACATTACTCGTATGGAGTGGCCAGCGCGCAGCCCGGATATCAACCCGATCGAGCATGCTTGGGACGAGCTAGGCAGATGCGTAAAACAACGAAACCCTCCCCCAATCACGCTTCGTGAGCTCAAAATTGCTCTCACAGAGGAATGGGAGAATATTCCCCAAAATCGTATAAGGAACTTGGTGTACAGCATGCCAAACCGCGTAAACGCAGTAATGGAAGCACGAGGAGGCAATACGAAGTATTAAAATTCAAGAAAATCGTAATAAAGTTCAAAAATTTCATGTTTCCTATTTTTGTTTTAAGGAGAGATCAGCAGTTTTTTCTTTATGTAATTTTGTGTTAATAAAATGTATGGTGACTCATATTTTTTTTACTTTCATTTAAGGAGTATTACATTGTCTATTAAATACAATTTATTGCATTAACCTATCATTTTTAGTTTCCGAGATTTTTAACATTCTTTAAGTGACCCGGATTCATTGCTCTCGAGTGTATTAGTCCATTGAAATGTTACATGAGCTTTGCATTTATTAGAGGACGCAATTTTATTTTTGGGACATGTGTGGGAGGTCAATAGAAGCTTAACCTCAAGTTTGTGGGGTCGCCACCCTTGTCCCCCGGCCGCCATCTTGAAAAGAGGGGGGAAAAAACACTTTTTTCGCAATATCTCGGAAACTATGAGTGTAAGACTCATAGTTTCCGAGATATTAAGATAAAAAAATTGTAGAGGCATAATTTGTAGCATATTGTTTTGCCTACAAATATGTATATAACTTAACAAAAATTTTTACAAAAAAATGAGAATTTTTTTTATAAAAATTTTCTTTTTTGCTCTTTAACTTTTTTTATACATTCTACAAAAAAAATACCTCAGACTAATCTTGTAAATGATCTTTTAAAAGAAATTAAAAAAAAAAGTATTTTTTTTTGTAAAATAAAAAAAAAACGCCACAGAGCAAAAAAGAAAATTTACTTATTAAGGCGAAAAATACCTCAGACTAATCTTGTAAATGATCTTTTAAAAGAAATTAAAAAAAAAAGTATTTTTTTTTGTAAAATAAAAAAAAAACGCCACAGAGCAAAAAAGAAAATTTTCATAATTTTATTTTCCATTTTTAGGGTTTCGTAGCCAAATGGCAAAAACGGAACCCTTATAGTTCGTCATTTCTGTCTGTCTGTCTGTCCGTCCTGTGTCACAGCCACTTTTCTCCGAAACTATGAGACCTATGCTATTGAAACTGGGTAACTAGATGTATTCTGTGAACCGCATTAAGATTCCTATACAAAACTAGAAAAAAAGCAATAAATTTTGGGTGTAAATGAACTAAATGAAAAATTCGTTTAGTCGCATAATGCCTAATTCGCAAAATGACACCCGAGTCTGAAAAGGACTAATTCGCAAAAGGACTAATTCTTAAAAAGACTAATTCTCGAAATGGCCAACTCTTAACAGCGTATGATGTTGGTGTTGAATGGTTATAAAAAAAACCACGAAGGCTAGTGCGGGAGCTCCGCTCCCGCATTAAGCCTTCTAACCTAACTTATCGAAGTCGGGGCGCGCGGCATTCGATTTGCAACCGTTTAGGAGGTATACACCATCGAAATTGGTAGGTAAAGTCGAAAGCTGCGCGTCCCGACTTCGATAAGTTAGGTTAGAAGGCTTAATGCGGGAGCGAAGCGGAGCGGAGCTCCCGCATTAGCCTTCGTGGTTTTTTTTAATAACCAACACCAACAACATATCATACCTTGTTAAGAGTTGGCCATTTCGCGAATTAGTCTTTTTAAGAATTAGTCCTTTTGCGAATTAGTCCTTTTCAGAATTAGCCATTTCGCGAATTAGTCTTTTTAAGAATTAGTCCTTTTGCGAATTAGTCCTTTTCAGACTCGGGTGCCATTTTGCGAATTAGGCATTATGCGACTAAATGAAAAATTTGTATTAACATATTTGTAGGCAAAACCATTTGCTACTAATTATGACTTCACAAATTTTTTGTAAGACTCATAGTTTCCGAGATATTGGGAAAAAAGTGTTTTCACCCCTTTTTAAGATTGCGGCCGGGGGACAAGGGCCCCCCTTGTCCCAAAAATAAAATTGCGTCCTCTAAGAAATGCAATATTCGGTCCTAAAATTGTAACATTTCAATGGACTATATCCTTAGAGTAAAGATCAGCTAACTATGTCACATACATACAGATCGACAACTCCCTGCCGCGCCACAGCTGTCATCATAGTTGACGGACGTGTTGAGGTAACATTTGCTTAGCAGTATTGGTCACACGCACACATTCAAGCTGGAGTTTCCGCCCTCGTAAACGATGTGGTTCTTCAAGCGGAGGCGTTAGGCGGGTGCTGTTAATTTCAGCTTAATATTAAAAAATATGTAGGTAAAAATATGTTGATTTTACAATAAAATTATCTCACAAAATTACTTCGACAGCTTAGAAACAAAGGTGTGTGGAACTCACACGTTTCTTCATGCGTAGATATCCTGTATTACGAGCGTTCCCCTTTTTTTTTCTTTTTAACGTGAGGGAAAATCCTCATGGATGTTATTCCGAACTCCTACCGACTAAAAAACCTCACGTTACGCCGAAATTGAATTTAGTTATAGAAGTAGTTACCTTGAAATGGTGTATTTCAAGGTAACTACTTCTATAACTTCTTGAACTATGCTTTCAACTTTTTATTAAATTTTACTAATAACAATTATATAGAAGACGATTTCACACGCACTTGCGGTTTACGATGGCACCACTCATAGCGTACGCCTTTAATACTGCTGTTTATTTAATGTGGGTCAGTATGAAACCTGCATGATGTTATTCTATCGCACAATTAACAATAAATCAGCGACCCAGAATTAAACCCCGGGACTTCAATGCGGCTGTCTCATACTGTAAGTTAATTTTGAACAGCGATTAGTATGCTAATTCAATCATAAATGTTAAATATGGAAAAAAGAATCGGTTTGGAGCAGGATTCGAACCTGCGTCTTCTCGCATACCGTACGACGTCTTAACCTTTACGTCGCGCGTCGCCTCAAGACGAATCTAAGGTGAAAGAATTGGTCTGTTCCGAGTTGGTTTCGGTGGTCGAGTTGGTAAAGGTGTTGAACGGGTTGCAAAAAGACGCAGCTTCGAATCCTGCCCGAAACCGATTCTTTTTTCCATTTTTTAAATTTATCTCACATACGCTTTTCCACTGCGCTACCGAGACAGTCAAAAATGGTCTCTATAATAATAAAAATACCCTATGTATTTTCAATAATACACCAACCGAATGCTTTATGACTGTAACACCAAGATTTCACTTAGTTACAAAGCAGGTGAGACCCAACTATAGTTCCGCTGTAAACTTTGGCACTAGACACAAACACTAAATTGAATGTATCCGGTGGATAAAATAAAATAAAATAAAATAAAATTCATTCCCTTTGAAATTTTAAAAAAAATTATTTAGGTTTGTCAAAATTTTTGTGACTCTATCGGGGGTTCGGAAATGCTACAGACTGAGAAGAACACCCCAAGAAACTCAGTCCGGTCCCTACCAAAATTCATCTTAGTATCTAATACAGTTTTTTTAAAATGTAGGAGCAATTCGTGTCACTGCCAGGCAGCCTTGTCTTCTAGAAAGTCTTTAATGCTATTATAAGCTTTCTGGCACAATTTAAGTTTTATTAGTTTTTTAAATTTATTAACTGACAAACCTGTTACGGCTGTCGGCAATGTATTGTACATTCGAATACAATTGCCCGCAAAAGAATTGCTTATTTTATTAAGCCTACATCTAGGTACAGCCAATTTATTCTTATTTCTTAAGTTTAGGTTATGGATATCACTATTTTTAATAAATTTACTGTTATTTTTATGAGTATATAATAAGTTTTCATATATGTACTGTGAATACACAGTAAGGATGTTGATATGCTTAAACTTTTCTCTTAATGACTCCCGAAACCCCATACCATAGATAGCCCGGACAGCCCTTTTCTGCAACACAAAGATACATTCGATGTCGGCAGCGTTACCCCATAATAGTATGCCATAGGTCATGACACTGTGGAAATAGCTAAAGTAGACAAGACGCGCTGTTCTAATGTCTGTCAGTTGTCGGATCTTTTTAACGGCATAGGCTGCAGAGCTCAGTCTGCCCGAGACTCTCTCGATATGAGGCCCCCACTGCAAGTTGGAGTCTAACTTTATGCCCAGAAAGACAGTTTCATCTACCAATTCTACTTGATCATCCCTAATCCTAATACTGGTGTTAACGAGCCTAATCTATTTTCATAAATACAACAGCCAATGCTTTGTCTATAAAGGCAAGATTTCACTTAGTTACAAAACAGGTGAGACCCAACTATAGTTCCGTTGTAAACTTTGGCACTAGACACAAACACTAAATTGAATGTATCCGGTGGACGGCACTTGTAGACCCGAGAGAGTTAGCTTCGGGCTTTCGACCACGCCATTTTCTGTGTGGGGTAAACATGGAATTATTACCGTGGTCTTGTTATATAGGTAGGTATTTAAAGTTGATAATTTCTTTATGATCAGTATTTGCTTTGTATGTAAGTATAAAAAATACGTCACAATTTATTCTAAAGCAATTAGTGTACATACATACATAAATATGGTCACACCTTTATCCCCGAAGAAGAAGGCAGAGGCATATTATTATATGTTCACATTTCACCTTTTTTTAGAACTTGTCCCACGTAATACGTGGTGAGCCGTATTGCCATGTTGAGAAGGACAGGTGCAGGTTGTGCCTGTCTGCTGTTGAAATTTTTCAAGCCGCCCAAACATGCCTTCAAATACGCTTAACGACTGCCATTTTATTGCCGACCGAGACCAACGGCTTAACGTCCCTTAACAAATAAAATGTCACAAAATGCATTATATAATCATTTAATGTGGATATTGGTCTACTAACTTCCGTAACTGTATTCTGAACAGATTTTTGTAAGATTTGTTTTGTATCAAAGTATGCATCTAGAAATAAATACTAATGCTTTTCAGTTGTCTTCGTGCCATAGCACTAAATTATCTGGATACTTAAAAAAATAGCAATAACGAAATTGTAACGAGTTCAACAATCATTTTAACTTGACATTTCCAACAAAAAAACGCTATTTAACTTATTTTTTTAAGCAGGTAACTGAAAGCAACAGGAGCATTTACTAAAATGAGTGTTTGTATAAAAACTCTCTAAACAATATGAAAACACATTCATAAAAAGTTAAAGGATTTCAGCTAACTTCTGAAATATACTGTTTGGTTACCTCCTTGCTAGTTGCTAGTGCATAGTTGGGTAGTAGTTTATTTTTTAAAAAAGGACGATTTATAGTACCGGAGCCGACTGGGACTCGACTTTCACCCTTCTGTGCCATGAATACTAAAACATAAATCGGAAATAGGTGAGTTATTTTTTTCAGCTTTGACAAATATAGGCAATTCAATGTTTGTGCACTGTTAGCACAGTTTCGATGGGTAAAAAATATTTTTTTGAGTTGATATTTTCCACAAAACTTCACAACTTACAACCAATGTAATTCCTTATTATACTATAAAATTATTGAACTATGAACTACTTTAAACTTGCATGCTTACAAATAAATGATATTCTATTCTATTCCATATCGAAGTCTCATTCCATTAGTGAAAAGACACAAAAATCTGATATACTATACTTTTATTCATGGTTCAGAGAGTTGAAAGAAGTCTGTCTGTCTGTCTGTCTGTCCAAGTATTCTCGATATAATTATATTTCAGCACAAGTTTTATTCATTAAACAGATGAGTGAACCTGTATTTCACTCGGATCTTAGACTATCCCAGAAACGACCGAAACTGCAGTTGGAATGCGAGGCGTGCCGTTCTGTGTAAAACTTACTGTTGTTTTTAGGAATGTGCAAGTGCAGTAGGAATGCACTGCGTTTGTCAGATGTAGTTGTGTGAATGGTGTGTTTGTTTGTTCACTGATTGCATATGACGCAACTGTATGCATGCAGGTAACTTTGAAATCGTATAATCCTTCGGAATCAGTGCATATGTTCCAGTTCCAAACTGAATTTAAGTTTTAAAGTTTTATCTTTTTGTTCTATAGTTGGGCTGTTGGAACTTAGACTTTTGGTCGTTTGGATGGAACTTCTGAAATGGTGATACTACTTTTTCAGAGTTTTGTTTTGCCCTTTTCGTCCGATTACGCAGTTCACAGTCTAGCTGAGTGATCTTTAGCATCAGGAAACTGTAATTTAGTTTTGGGAATACCGATAACCATATTTCCTTCACCTGATTATGAAGCATTGATTCCGCAGCACATTTTATTCTATGAAATATTTAATTTTATTTAGTAAGTAGATGAGTGAAGGTCAATTTAACGTGGGCTTCTCTAGCATAACAAATTGGAAAATTAGAATATTTAAACATGCTTTAGTTTATAAATTGATTAGTAGGTATATTATCTAAATTTACTAAGTTTGCCAGGCTCTTAGAAAAACAAATAATCATATTTGAACCCAAATAAAGCTAAATTTGAACTTGTGCTATTGGATCTAGACAAGTGATAAGCACAGATACATAAATATATCGAAATACCTATATTATTATAGTACATAGAAAATACTCAAACTCCGAATCAAACCTGAGACCCGAGCATGGCAGTCGATTGACATCACTGCGCAACCAACGCTGTCAAAACTAATTTAAACTGACAATTCGGTTTCAATATTTTTCAAAAATATTTATTTTGCGAGAAATTGCCTTGTCTGAAAAGGTCGAAACCCCGTTATGTTTTAATTAGTCGTTTTCCGTTAATTAAGCGAGAAACCGTCTTTTAATTGGATCAACGATTACAAGTGAGATTTGCTCTAACGAAAAGCTTTATTTTAAATAAAGGTTAGGTATATTAAGAAATACATTTTTACTCTTCATTTTTGAAGGAAACAAGAAGCCGTGAGACGGTCTCACCCTACTGCCCCTCTAACGTTTATTGTGAAAGTGGAAATTCAATCCGATTGACGTTGTCATTTTTGTTTTACTTCAAACTTTGAACAGATGATCCACGTGACCTAGTGACATAGTTTAATGCAATAGAGTCACAGACTACAGACACAAGTCACGCCTTAAGCTCCTCTGTAATCAATTTTATAGAGAGGGGCTAAAAGTGCCAAATACTCTTATTTGTTTGGTATCGTATCTAAGTATAAATAAAATCAGAACCACTAGATGTTACGTGGATTAGGTAGAACTTCTTACTAATATTATAAATGCGAAAGTTTGTAAGTGAAGATGTTTGGATGTTTGTTACTTTTTCACGCTCAAACGGCTGAACGGATCCGACTGAAATAGGGTACAGGGATAGATTGTAGTCTGGAATAACACATTGGCTACTTTTGATCCCGGGAATAAGTTCCCATGGGAAGCGGGAAGGTGGACTGATTGCGGGTGAAGCTGCGGGCATCAGCTAGTTTACAATAATGTATGAAAATTTGCCTTTGGTGACATTTTTTATTACTGCATCACTTTCTTTTTTTCCTATTTTCCGTCCTGGTTGTATGTAGTCAGGAAACCTGATGTTTCCTCAGAAGGATATCCTATATCCCATATAAGGGATATCACAGAGATCCTGACCAGCCCGGTCATCGGCCACCTCTGGCCTCTGCTTTTGTGGAGACCACGAACATTTTATCGAAGAGGCGCGTGTTAGGTCACCACGCGTCTCCACCTCTTCCTTGGATACACTGTCAAACTCGTAGCTATTCTCTACACCCTAGGCGAGGCCGCAGTGGTAGCCGTAGGACTGTCGGGAGTTCTGGGACATTCTTCCAAGGGCTTACCCGAGGCTCCCAACCATAGGCTGTTGGGCGTTACGCGGGGTTTTATAGCGGAGTTTGTAGGAGTCCGGCATAGCATCCATGAAGGTTTTTCCCTCAGGTAAAAAAATAAATAAAAGCTATTCTCTACAACTGTGAAAAAAATATAAAATTTGGTTGAGCATTTCCACAGCTTAATATAGTACGTATGGAAAAATCTGTTTATAAAAGGCTTCACACCTAAATCAAATGCAAATGATAACTGGTGGGTTAAACACTGTTTTCACACAAAACTCCGCGAGCCCCTTGTCAAATCCACTAACTTTGTATGATATATCGCGAGGACTAACCGCCCAGTGTACGCTGACCTCTCGCAAATCCATACAAGTGGTAAAATAAGGGTGTCACAAGGATTACAATTAATTGGGTTTAATTGTGGATGCCCTGAGGAGACGGCTAAGCGAAAAGACAAGGAATATCCATGAATTGATTGTAGTATAATCCTTTTAATGTTTAGGTATCATTACAAGCGGACTCAGTGTTCTGTAAACGATCACTGCAGTAAGCAACTTGCACTATGGCCAGTCCTAAAATGGGTGACCATCCATGTGACCACTTTGTGACATTCATTTGAGTGTTTCCGTGTTTCGGAAGGCACGTCCCAGTTGCCAGTAAAATGGCCTTTGAAAAATTTTAAGAGCGAGCAGTCACAACCTGCGTCTGTCCATCTCAACACGGCAATACGGCTCACCGCCTACGTGGGACCAATTCTAAATAGTTGAAATGTGGGCATATTATATGCCGCTGCCTACCCCTTCGGGGATAAATGCGTGACCATATGTATGTATGTTATGCATGTATGTACAAAAGACGAGCTTCTCGCCTCTGACAACCCTGGGTTCTTCAAGCGGAGCGTGAAGAGGCACATCATATTGCTGCCAACTTGAGGACAACTTTATATAGTCTTGCTGTAGACTGTGAAAGTGGCCCACAATCGCTAGATCTCATTATGGCTTCCATCAGGCGGTGACATCACTTTGGCGAGCTAAATAAAAAAACCGGCCAAGTGCGAGTTGGACTCGCCCATGAAGGGTTTCGTAGCAGCAAGTAACATAATATCAAAGTTCTTGTCGTTCGTTGTGATGTTTTAACACGTTCGCAGTGGTAGTGATTTTTCTAACCGAAAATTGCGGTTTACGACGTATTAAAAAAAACTACCAGCTCTATCTCGTTCAAACCAATTTTCGTTGGTAGTTTTTATGGCAATGTTCATCCTATGTTAATTTTAGATTTATCATTCTCTTAGTTTAGAAGTTAGAGGGGGGGGGGGGGGGACACATTTTTCCACTTTGGAAGTGTCTCTTGCGCAAACTATTCACTTTAGAAAAAAATAATGTTAAAAACCTCAATAGCATTTTTGAAGACCTATCTATAGAATTAGATACACAACACGTATGGGTTTGATGAAAAAAAAATTTTGAGTTTCAGTTCTGAGTATGGGGACCCCCAAAATTTACTGCGTTTTTTCTAGTTTTATATAAGAATCTTAAGGCCATACCCAGGGCTAACGACCTTGAGCATATGGGCGATATGACTCGCCAACATAGAGTAGCGCAACTACAGAGACATCAAAGTAAAAGAACCACGGAAGAAGAAGAAAATAGTAGCGGAAATGCGTTCCTCGCTTCACCAAATAAACAAGAAGCCGTGAGACGGTCTCACCCGACTGACCCTCTCTAAAACGTTTATTGTGAAAGTTCAATCCGATTGCCGTTGTCATTTTTGTTTAATTTCAAACTTTGAACAGATGATCCACGTAACCTAGTGACGTAGTTTAATGCAACAGAGTCACAGACAAAGTCTCGTCACGAATTCACAAAGATGAACATTATATTCTTTGTTTTGTACTTAAATTATTACAAATCCAGACAAGAGGGGTCTTCCACTCGCTTGAAATTTGATTAATACAAACAAACAAAAATATGTACGTACCTACGTAAGCGTCGTAAACGCAGTTGCGAGGGTTAGCTAGTTATGTATAAATAAGAAGCGCTCGTGGCACTGCAGACAGACTCATTGTTCTGTAAACGGTCACTGTTGTAAGCAACTTTCTCTATGGCCAGTCCTTGGATGGGTGACCATCCATGTGACCACTTAGTGACAGTTATTTGAGCGTTACCGTGCTTCAAAAGGCCGTTTAATGATAAGTCGTTGGTCCCAGTAGCCAGTAAAATGACGACCTGCACCTGTCCATTTCAACACGGCAATACGGCTCACCACCTATTACGTAGGACAAATTCTAAAAAGGTGAAATGTAGGAGCATAATAATATGCCTTTGCCTATCCCTTCGGGGATAAAGGCGTGACCATAATCCATACTAATATTATAAAGCTGAAGAGTTTGTTTGTTTGGTTGAACGCTAGGATCTAAGGAACTACCGGTTCGATTTCAAAAATAATTTCAGAGTTTCAAAGTACATTTATTGAGGATGGCTAATGGCTAATAACATTACGTTAAGAGAAATAGGAGCGGAGCAGCCATGAATAATGTTTTCTGAACGGGAAAAATTTATTTCTTTTGAGAGCTTCCATTGAGTACGTTGCGTAAATGGTTAAAGTTACGTAAAAATAGTGTACTACAATTTTTTTAATAATTAATAATTAAATAGAGCAAAATAAAGAACAACCCGCTGAGTTTCTTGCCAGTTCTTCTCAGGTGGGTCGCGTTGTGAACTGGTGGTAGAGTTTTGTTTTATACTCTGGACGTTTTACAAGCGCATCTGTATAATGCCTATGTGAAATAAATATAATTTTGATTTAGATTTTTTGAATAAAGCCAACACACATTTTTAGATTTACCCTCACATTCAAAGGAGCTCTTGGATTAGAAGTTTTGAGAAAGTTGAAATGTCTCTAACTCCTGAACCACAAAACCCTCAACATTGAAACTTGTGTGACGCATCCTTAAAGTACTCCCTTTACGACACTGAATGTTCATTCGAACATTGTTTCGAACATTTTCATTGTTCATTCGAACCAGCGTCTTCTGGTTTGCCGGACCAGACGCCCTTACCTTTGGACCACTTAGGCACTGCTCTTGACGCTCAATTCTTTCACTTTATTACCTTAACCAAGTTGCCAGTAGATGGTGCCTACGTCGCCCCAAGACGTAATAAGTTGAAAGAATTGACGGTCGAGGGCAGTGTCTCAAAAAAGCAGTGTGTTAATAATAACTGTAATATAAGTAAGTATTTTCATCAGTTGTCTATATCCCTTAACACAAGGTTATAATAGCTTAAGTTGTGTGAGAATGTCCACAAATATTTCGTCATTTATTTATTTTGAAATGATTAAGTACCGCTTACAATATTAGCATGACTACCTTTCGAAGTAATTTAATAAAACAATACATAAAATAAGTTGAAATGCATTATATTTTCATGCAATGCAGTATGCATTGTGTAACTCGGGCTCTGTTACACGCATTTCTCTGTAAATGAATGAAAATATAACATTTTACGAGAATATTTTGCAGATCAGAACGACACACGTCCGTCTAGCAACACGACTCCCCCCGCACTAGATTTTCAGGCGAGCGCGGGGAAGCAAGCAACTTGAAGTATTCGTTGAATGCGTTATTAGTCATAATTAGTTTAAATTTACACTTATTCCAAATTGAAGAAAACCATTTTAGAGGTCTATGTTTTCTTTAGTCTTTGATATAAATTTTATTATCATTCATTAATAACTAGACGTCATAAAACGTCTTTATCTAAAAAATTCTAGGCGATTTCAATGATGTTTTACTAATTATTTATAATAAATACACAATTTCTGACCAAACCATCTTTTGACACACATCTTGTAGATTTTAAATCTACTTTTGGCTATCATTTTTCGTTTACTAATACCGACAACAATGTCTTCTTTTGCACCTCTTTTTCGCAAACTTTGTCGACTAGTCCCCTTAATGCGGTTCACAGAATACATCTAGTTACCAAGTTTCAATAGCATAGGCCTTATAGTTTCGGAGAAAAGTAGCTGTGACACACGGACGGACAGACAGACGGACAGACAGACAGACATGACGAATCTGTAAGGGTTCCGTTCTTGCCATTTGGCTACGAAACCCTAAAAAGGCAAGAAGCGCAGAGCTTAGCCCTGGTGACTCTACTACGTTAAGTGTCTTTCACTATGGCTGGTCTTCGGACGGGTGATCACTTTCTGGACTCTCTAATTACAAACGTTTCCATACTTCAGATAGCGAGATGCCGTTGGTACGGGTTGCCAGGAATATAGTAACATCATAGTAGTATATGGCAGTCGTTAAGCCAAGTTGAAAGCTGTATGCGTGCGGCTTGAAAATTTTCAACTGGAGGTGTCGTCACGAGATGTGCCTTCCAATTTAACACGGCAATTAGCTCTCCACCTATGTAGGTACTATCTATGTATACTAACATTATAAAGAGGAAAGATTTGATTGTTTGTTTGCATCGGATAGGCTCCGAAACTACTGGACCGATTTGAAAAATTCTGTCACTGTCGGAAAGCTACATTCTTCCCGATGAACATAAGCTATATTTTATTCCCGTATTCCCACGGGCACGGGAGCTACGCGGGTGAAACCGCGTGACGTCCTCTAGTGTGGGATAAAATTAATATGAAATGTCTCTTTATTTTGCCTACTACAGAAAAAAAAAAAAAAATGAGGTTGTCCTGGGACATCTTTCCGAGGGCTTACCCGGGGCTCCCAACCATAGGCTGTTGAGCGTGACGTGAGGTTTTTTAGTCGGTAGGAGTCCGGCATAACATTCATGAGGATTTTCCCTCACGTTAAAAAAAAAAGAATACAATGAGGTATGGCTTCTAGAATTTATTCAGTACAACATTATCCAGTTATTGCCATCTACAATGTTAGCGCTGCCGTGGTATACTCGTAGATCAACCGTATTCTTCTAGAACGGACATCACGAGAGTAAAGAAGGACATTCCTGTTCTTATGAACTGAAAAAAAAATAGATAATAGGATTGGTGGAACATTTCATAAGTTTTTTTTAGCGAGACTCTACAGCTCAGCGTTCATATAATAGCCCCTGGCCCCCGTCAAGGGAGAACAAGAAAGCCGTGAGGTCGTTCTCACCAGACTGCCCCTCTCTAACACGTTTATAGTGAAAGTTCAATCCTTCTGACGTTGTCATTTTTGTTTCATTTCAAACTTTGAACAGATGATCTAGGTGACCTAGTGACGTAGTATAATGCGACAGAGTCACAGACTACAGACAAAAAGTCTCGACATAAGCCCCTCTGCACTCTATTTTATAGAGAGGGGTTAAAACACAAGTTAAAATGCAGACTGAGCATTTTTTTAAGGTGCTCGCTGACGTTTGTGTCATCATATAATATCTATGTATTAAAAATGGATCTGGGATATGAATGTACGCGCATATCTTTAGAACGGCTGTACTGATATCGATATTTTTTTTTGTATTTGTTGTAACCAGCGCATGGTTTGTATCAAAAAAAATACCTAAGCAAAAAAAATATTGATAAGGCGGAACAAAGTTCACCGGGTCAGGTTGATACGAGTACCTATGGCGGAACAAAGTTCGCCGGTTTAGCTAGTTATGATATTATATACCTATGTCAAAGATAGTGTCGGGAATTTTGTATTTTTGGAATCAGCTGCCACTGCTTAACTTACCCAAGTGAATGTGGGCAATGACAATGTGATGCTTCCAAATATGTATATTGGCATTCTTTGACTTAGCGCCATTTTGAAAATCCTTACGTTTGTCCGATGTGTCTTGTCAAATATGTACCAATTCTCTGTCACTACCCTCTCCAATATGGCACACTGAAAATATTAAAGGGATTATTTTTTAACCGACTTAAAGAAAGGAGGAGGTTACTCAATTCGACCGTATTTAATTATTTTTTTTATGTTTGTTTGCGGAACTCCGCCGTTTATGTAACTTAAACTATCTCTGTACCAAATTTTATCAAAATCGAACGTAGCAGACAGAGTTACTTGCCCATTTATAATATTAGTAGGGATGTTACTACTGGGGGGTGGGTCACTTGAATGGATGGGAATGGATGAAAATTTTCGCGCAGGAATAAAGTTAGTAGTAGAGCTTAAATTTTATATACCTACCTAATAACTATACTGACCTCATTATCAACTTGCTGTCCCAACAGGCAGAACGAAAGTACTACGACAATGAAACAAAACTCGTGGACGTAATATTTCATCGTGTCTATAGACAATTTGTTCTGAAACCAACAATATTTGTCAATTTATTATGTTTTATTGCAAGCACAAACTACTACTACTACTCTCAATCATAGAACTTGTTATGGTATACAGAAATTCTCTCGTTTTTAAAAACTGCTAAACATGACGTATCAGAAAAATTTTCACGACTAAAATTTCGTCTGCACTTTGAAGTATTATTTTGGAAATTGGCAGCATGGCCGATGGCAATGCCTATCAGACAAACGACTTTTCTCTACAAAATTTCGGTATCCGTATATTTTCTATTCCGTCCTTTTCAACTTTTTACATTATCAAACATTTTGCGGACGTACGAGGAAATACTGAGTGCAATATCTACCCTAAAACACGGCTAATTGCGAGTCAGTCTCGCGCACGAGGGTTCCGTACCAGAAAACGGAAAAAAATCAAGTTGGTTGGCTAGGAGCCCTCTTAAATATTTTTTTTCTCTTTGAAGTACTTTATTGTTAAAGCGGCAACAGATCATCTGTGAAAATTTAAGCTATCTGGCTATCACGATTTATGAGATACAGACAGACGGACAGACAGAAGCAGTGAGGCGGCGTTATGTGAAAGTTTTACTAACGGCACACGCACTAAGAAGCGGGAAAAACCCGGACCAACCCGGTATTATCCAAACCCGTAGATGAGGCTGCGGTGGTAGCCAAAGTCTACCGGGAACCTTATAACATCCTTCCGAGAGCTTTCTCAGGCCTCCGGGCAGTTTGTAGGTTGTTAGGTTTTAGCCGGCATAACACCCACGAGGATTACCAGTTTCCGTAAAAAAGGAGTTAAAATAAGATAGCTTTTGGAGAAGCGGGCGTCCACTACTTTTTGTATAATAAACTTACCGATGATGTAGCTATCTTCACTGAACAGACACACACTAACATAATCGCCACTAGTATGAGAGTCAGGTAGAACGGTCGGCAGATCACGTTCAATCTATTGCTGAACCTGCAAATACAGCTTACTTTTAGATTCGGTACCATTACCATTTGTTCTGTGGACAGAACTAATGGGAAAAAAAATACCATTAGTTCTGTTAACAGAACTACTCAACAGAACAGGTGGGAGTAGAAGTTTTAATCAAGGGTATTTGTGATGAGTCAATAAAATATGGATGTATATTATTGAACAAGCTTCAAAGAAAATATATTTCGAAAACATACATACGTATACAGTCACACCATTATACCCGAAGCGGTAGGCAGAGGCATAGTATACGCTCACATTTCACCTTACTTTATGTCCTACGCAATAGGTGGTGAGCCTATTGCCACAGTATATATATATTTAACTATTGCAGTGTATTTGAATACTTGGAATAAATGTGTTTTTGTATAATTTGAATAAATGAGGGATAGAAAAATAAGTTAAAACGTAGGAGTATATTTATGGTTCTTCCTACCCCCTGCGGGGAAAAGGCGGGACCGTTATGAATATACATTCATAACGGAACGTATGGAAAATAATTTTTGAAGAGCAAAAAGTTATATAATCTAGATTTGGTGGTAACTTAGCATTAGAAAAACCGGCCAAGTGCGAGTCGGACTCGCGCACAGTAGGTTCCGTACCAAAAATCGCCAAAAAATCACGTCTGTTGTATTGAAGCCCCCATTAATTCGCCTTTTTTCCGATTTTAGCGGCATTAGAAATACATCATCTGTGAAAATTTCAGCTCTCTAGCTGTCACGGTTTTTAAGATACAGCGTCGTGATGGACAGACAGACGGACGGACGGAAGTCTCATGAATAGGGTCCCGTTTTTACCCTTTCGGTACGGAACCCTAAGAACGCAATTATTAGCATTCACGTAGTTTTAAAGAAGATCGAGCAGTAGATACTAACCTTTTCACTTTGATATAATGATCCACACACTGAGATAGTACGACAGTGCAGAGAGCTTTCCATCTGCTATTCTGCTCACCCGTAATCTCTATCATCAGTTCACTGATATGCTGAAGGATGAACGACAGAATCCTCAATTGACGAATCAGTTGACCGACTAACAAAATTATTGTTGACTGGAGTCCAGGGTATGCTAGAAAAAATGATAAAGTTAAATGCTTTATAACGAATTCCAATTAAGCTGTTCTTTATTAGGGGTCTCCTAAAAGTCCTGGGGTATCTTTCTGAGGGCTCCCAACCGTAGGCTGTTAGGCAGGAAACGTGAGGTTTTTAAGTCGGTAGGAGTATGCCGATAGCATCTATTAGGATTTTCCTCATGTAAAAAAAGGGGTCTCCTAAAACATATCAAACAACATGTACCACAAGACTTAATAAAAGAATGCTTCTTTTTGGGTGACCCTAATAACTTTTAAATAAAAAATCGTAATACATAATACACTAAAGAAAGTTAATCAGAAAAAATATTGTTCCTAAAGATAACAAAATTAAACTTACCAATACAACACAAATGAGCGCTATAAATGTTGAATACCAAAGTTATTAAATAGACATTGAAATTTTCTAAGCTCCAAGGAAACCACATTTCGAATCCTTAAAAGAAGTCAAAATCAACAATATAACAAAGTTCGAAGAAGATGCAAATGTCCAAAAAATAAATATAAGAACCGTAAAAATCATTACCCATAATACGTAAAGCCTCGTCGTCTCTGGTAATCATCTGATACATGGGATTGCAAAGATAAAGAATGACACACAAATAAACAGCCCCTACATACGTTATCAACAGAATCCTTGTATACTTCAACAACTTCTCTTGAGAACTGTAGATCAACTCTTTCAACTCTGTCAGCTTTGGAGTATTCTGAGGCACCAACAGTATGTATTCTATAAAAGGCACTTCTAAAATTGGATCTTTCACAGCCATCTCGTAAAGAAAACCACGAAATTTCTTTCGGAATATCAAACATACTCCTAAAGTGATAGTCATAATAACTCCAGTCGTCCAAACACATGCTCCTTCGATGCATAGAATGAAATCAAAGAAATTCGTTGCAACAAAACCTGTTGTAAATATAAAACAGAAGACGCTAATGATGAAATTTATGATTTGCCATAACAGCCACAGTTTGGTATCCCAATTCTCGTTGGCATAGATGGAGAAACCAACTGAGGATAAGATCTGGTGAAAGGTCTTAAAGGTTTCGTCTAGTTTGTTAGACATGGTGGCAGACAATGTAATGAAATACAGTTTCATGTTCTCGGAGCAATTACGGGTACATGCGAATACAACGGTGTTCGAAAAGGCGTAAGAACTTTTACTGCTAACCAGTTGGGCCCAACCGTTGCTGCCTGCGAGCAGAGAACGCAGTGAAAAAAAATACCCTGAAGTTTTGCTGAAAGTAAACATTGTTTTATTTTCAAAAGTAAGTAAAGGAATGTTTCCATTCAGCAAAACTTCCCTATATTATTAAGGGTACTTAACCTCCAACTACCGTCTTTAAATTCCACCCGGTATAAGTATATAATCTCACTTTTTTGTAATCCTGTTAGCCGTGGAGAAAATAGAGTAGGGACGCGAGAATAAGTTTCTAATTTCAGGTTTAAAGCGGATATTTTTGGAAAAGACCAATTACTCCCATTAGGATGGGCATTGCTATTCATCGAAGAAACGCAGCAAATGATATGGGCATTTTTGCATCTGGTTTCTTATACCAATTTTCATATTGTGGTTTGTTAAAAAAATGCAAATAGTTGGATTATGAATGAAGTATAAATTGATTACGTAACTTTCTTAGAAAATTTGCATAACAATACAACTTGGTCCGAATTCTTAAAGCATCTAAATAATATTCCGCATTACTACATTCCCTGCCATTTCTAAATAAGAAAAGAAAAACATCTAAGCCCTTTTAACACAGTTGCTCCCAACTGTACTTGTCACACCAATCATCTTTAAGGGTTATACTTAAAAAAAATGACAAAATGATATACAGGAGCGTGTCAAGTATGTACGAAATAAATACTTGAATGACACTCCTTTGATGTTCTGATTTATAAAACGGAGACAAATTCTCTTTGCATATTTGAGTGACAGGTGTGTTCATTATTGAATGAGTGTATTTTGGAGTGAGCTACTTTATTATTACTGCTGCACAGCAGCCGTGGATGGTTACGATTGTTATTTTATCAGTACCTATGATTGTAGAAGTTTGGTGGGAAAAATTTCACCGAATAAATTGTGTTATGGGTCATTGTTAAAAAACCGGCCAAGTGCGAGTTGGATTCGCCCATGAAGGGTTCCGTAGCAGCAAGTAACATTATAAAAGTTCTTGTAATTCGTTGTAACTTTGATTGAAGTTTTAACACGTTCGCAGTGGTAGTAATTTTTATAAGCGAAAATTGCGGCTTAAAAAAAAACTACCAACTAGATCTCGTTTAAACCAATTTTCGTTGGTAGTTTTTATAGCAATGTACATTTTACCTTTTTTTTAGATTTATCATTCACTTAGTTTAGAAATTAGAGGGAGGGGGGGGGGCGGACACATTTTTCCACTTTGGAAGTGTCTCTTGCGCAAACTATTTACTTTAGAAAAAAACAATGTTAGAAACCTTGATAGCATTTTTGAAGACCTATCTGTAAATACTCCACAGGTATGGGTTTGATGAAAAAAAAAATTAGTTTTAGTTCTGAGTATGGGGACCCCCACAATTTACTGCTTTTTTTTCTAGTTTTATATAAAAATCTTAATGCGGTTCACAGAATACATCTACTTACCAAGTTTCAACAGCATAGGTCTTATAGTTTCGGAGAAAAGTGCCTGTGACATACGGACGGACAGACAGACAGACATGACGAATCTATAAGGGTTCCGTTTTTGCCATTTGGCTACGGAACCCTAAAAAGACTGAGTAGGCCTGTTTATAATTTATTTATTGTATGTACATACCTATGTGTATTTGACTGCCGCGCTGAGGTCCTGGGTTCGATTCCTGGGTCGGTCTAGATATTTGTGTTATCCACAAATGTTTCTTTCGGAGTTTGTGTGATTTCTATGAATAATAATTATGTATGTATTTGGAAATATTAAGCAGATCTACAAGATTTCTGGATCCCGTAGTACAAATTTAAATTACCTTCATTCGGGTCAGAACACGTGAGAATGTCGAAAATTTATAAACGGTGTGGGATTTCATTGAAACTGTAACACCATTTTAAAAATCTTTAAAATTAAATTGCGGTAGTATGAAAACAAGTCACACAATACTTATTCCTCCGACCCCAGTCTCCTTTTAAATCGCGATTTAAGAATATATTTTCCGTGATCATTTCTTTGAAAATTTATATGGTAGTTTGCCGAGTATCTATACAAATAAATAAAATTGGAGTGTCTGTTTGTATTATTAAAATAACCGCTTTCTACTACATGCATATGAATGTATATACGGTACACATACCAAAATATGTATTTTTAAAATTTTTGTCTGTCTATTTGGTCCGGCTAATCTCTGGAACGGCTGGACCGATTTGTACGAGATTTCACTGGCAGATAGCTTATGTTATAAGGAGAAACTAAGGCTACTTTTATTTTAGAAAAAATCTTTTATGTTAGAAAAAAAATGCCAAAAACAAATAAAGCTAAATAAACTAATTTTTTTTGTTACATTCCACGCGGACGAAGTCGCGAGCACAGTTAGTTATAGATAAAAATAACGATAAACAGTCCATAAATTGTCCTGTCATAATCATTCGATTCCGACATTCGGCCATTCGGTAGTAACATCCCCATTACTTGTCGTAAGCACACGCACGTAACTTTGTAAGTACCTACCGAGTTATGACTGAAATCGCCTCTTCACACGTTTCCTTTAAGGAGACGTTCGTACATTTTGTAGCTTTTTGTAGATCGAAATATTTTACTGGCATATCGTGGCTATAACAGATGTAACGACCAGTCGAGTTATAAATGGTCTATAACCTCAATAAACTGAAATATTTCGATTTGGTTTAGAATCTAATAAATTTATATATCTTCAAATATTATGAATTAGCTGTAGCATCTTTTTTTTTTCTTTTTGGAACGAAGTTCCTTATCGCGCGTTGTGAAAGGGGGCTAGACGGAAAAAATTCTCACGAAAAGTTGTAACGACACTTTTGGTAGTGATAGTGGTAGTGATAGTGGTAGTGATAGTGGTAGTGATAGTGGTAGTGATAGTGGTAGTGATAGTGGTAGTGATAGTGGTAGTCATAGTGGTACTGATAGTGGTAGTGATAGTGGTAGTGATAGTGGTAGTGATAGTGGTAGTGATAGTGGTAGTGGTAGTGATAGTGGTAGTGATAGTGGTAGTGGTAGTGGTAGTGATAGTGATAGTGATAGTGGTAGTGATAGTGGTAGTGATAGTGGTAGTGATAGTGGTAGTAATAGTAGTAATGATAGTGGTAGTGGTCGTGGTAGTGGTAGTGATAGTGATAGTGATAGTGATAGTGATAGTGATAGTGATAGTGATAGTGATAGTGATAGTGATAGTGATAGTGATAGTGATAGTGATAGTGATAGTGATAGTGATAGTGATAGTGATAGTGATAGTGATAGTGATAGTGATAGTGATAGTGATAGTGATAGTGGTAGTGATAGTGGTAGTGCTAGTGCTAGCCAGGGGATGAACATGAACTCTACGAGCAACACCAAAGCAAATAGGAGTTTCGCTCTGTTCAGTTTCAGTCGCGCGTAAAGGTTACACGCACTCACTTTTTTTTTATATTAGTTTTCTTTTTGTTTTTTGCTTACAATAAAATTTTAAAATTAAAATAAAATTTTATTACAATTCCTTCACTTTAATCGAAAGGAACTTCGTTCCATCCGGGTGTCCCTTGACACCTCTCAAGTTTTTTTTTACGTGAGGGAAAATCCTCAAAGGAGATGACTCTTACCGACTAAAATACCTCACGTAACGCCCAACAGCCTGTGGTTGGGAGCCCCAGGTAAGCCCTCGGAAGGATGTCCCGGGACTCCCAACAGACCTACGGCCGCTACTGCGGCCTCGCCCAGGGGGTGGTTCGGGTGCTATCCCGCGTCTTTGGGGGGTTTCGGGTGTGATCCCGTTTCTAGGGGGGGGCGTGCGTGAGTTGCTCACGTCAGGCTGCCGTCATGGGCTTGCTTCTGTAAGGACGGTGAGCGACCCTCTCACTGTCCTCAGACCCCCGAGCTGTAGCATCTTACTTGTTTATCGGTGATTAAAGAGTGGTCGTGGGTTTTCATTGCCAGGTTTTTTGTCACAGGCTCTACATAGCACCTACACTAAAAACACGTTGTTTGTACAGAGCATGAATGTGTGTGTGACCACTAAGGCACAAATTAGAGATAGTACAAATGGAAACCTACATACTAAATTCGCTGAGGCTACGCACACAGAGACAACTCATTCACAGACGCTACGCACACATAGACAACTCATTCACAGACACGAGGTTAGGCGCTCTCAACCGAATTTTCGATACTGATTTGTGCGCCAGTGTGTGTAGCAGAGGGTACATACATACATACATAACATCACGCCTGTTTCCCAACGGGGTAGGCAGAGACTATGACTTTCCACTTTCTACGATCCTGGCAAACAACTTTCGCTTCTTCAACTTTCATAAGTGTCTTCATACATGCTCTTCGGTTAAGGGTACTCTTGACCTCTCTCTCTTGAGTATGCCGAGGTCGAGCCCTACCAGTTTGCCCATTCACTCTCGCCTCATAAATCTGTTTCGTCAGCCTATTTCCATCCATTCTCTCCACATGTCCAAACCATCTGAGCATCCCTTTCTCTATCTTAGTCACTACATCTTCTGTCATGCCGCAATGTTCCTTTATCACACTATTATTTACTTTATCCATCAATGTCACTCCAGCTATACTTCGCAAACTTCTCATTTCCACTGCATTAATTTCACTTTCATGCTTCTCCTGTGTGAAAAACAAGTGTGAAAAAAGTACATACATGAGTTTTTCATCTGTACTATCTCTAATTTGTGACTAAGGTTAAGCAAACGTTTTCAAAAAGTACCCTCCAACTAAATGACAGCTGTGGCGGAGGTGGGGAAGGTCTTTACTAGTAGAATAGAGTCTAATACGATAAAATCCGCTTCATCCCTACTTCACTACATAGTACAAAACAAAGTCGCTTTCTCTGACCCTATATCGCTATGTAGGTATGCTTAAAACTACGCAACGGATTTTGATGCGGTTTTTTTAATAGATAGAGTGATTAAAGAGGAAGGTTTATATGTATTTAGTATAAGCATTGCACCCGTGCGAAGCCGGGGCGGGTCGCTAGTCCTACTAATATTATAAATGTGAAAGTTTGTGAAGATGTTTGGATGTTTGTTACTCAATCACGCTCTAACGGCTGAATGGATCTGGCTGAAATTTGGTACAGGGATAGAGTATAGTCCGGAATAACACATAGGCTACTTTTTATCCCGGGAAATTGTTTCCACGGGAAGCGGGAACGGGAACCTAATTTCACGCGGGCGAAGCCGCGCGCATCAGCTAGTATATTATAAATGCGAAACTCTGTCTGTCTGGCAGCTGGAGCGATAAGATGAAATTTGGTATAGGGGTAGTTCGAGGCCCTGGGAAAGATATAGGCTACTTTTTAACCGACTACGTAAAAGGAGGGTTATGATTATCCAACGACTTCTACGGGGTCGAAGCCTCGGGGAACAGCTACTTTTAAATACAAATTGAGTAGATAGATTCTTATTATGTACAAAATCATCGTATTTAAAAAGCTTTTTGTTTACAGAATGTGGGTCACGCACGCAGTATGCATGCTCTGCGCATGGTCCGTGGTGTCCGCAGAGTGGAGGTGTCCCGCTTTGAGCACTCGTCCTTCAGCCGAATGTTCCTGCGACCTGCCACATACGCTCCGGTGCACTGGTGACCATACTGCTTTACAGGTAATTATTGCACACATACACACCTCTTTGGGAAGTCCTGGGATATTCTTCCGAGGGCTTACCCGGGCTCCCAAACGTAGGCTGTTGGGCAGAATACGTGAGGTGTTTTAGTCAGCATCCATGAGGATAATCCCTCACGTTATAAAAAAAACACATACTTACACACCTTGTGGTGTCGGGGCCCTGTCCCCGCCCCGCCGCGCTGCCTCTGTGGCGTAGTCGGTAGTGGTAGGTACTACCTGCAGCGCTGGAGGTCATGGGTTCGATTCAATGGGATTTATAAGTATATACATACTTATAAATTTCTAAATATCTCCTCTCTAAATTTCTAAATAATAAAGATCTTGACGACTGACGTATGTCAGTCGTCAAGATCTCATAGCATAAGCTTATATTAGCTTAATTTGGGCTAGATGATGTTGTGTGTGAATGTCCACAAATATTAATTAATTTATTTATTTGTTTGGGTATTTAATTTTTTTTTTAACGTGAGTGAAAATCCTCATGAATGCTATGCCGGATTCCAACCGACTAAAAAACCGCCCGTAACGCCAAACAGCCTATGGTTGGGAGCCCCAAGTAAGCCCTTGGAAGGATGTCCTAATCGACGAAGCTTTCGGCATATTACTTGCATTAACAAAGCAGTAACTTTTTCTCGTCTATCCCAATAGTATGGGGTGTCGTTACATAAATAAATAAATATTTAAATGGACATCTTACACAACGCTAACTGATCCCAAAGTAAGCTAGGAATAACCTGCTTGTGTTATGAAAATTCTGAGTAATCAAGTAGGTAGAGTTTATAAGTATTGTTTATTGGCCATAAAGTACAATCGCAGACTAAAATAAATCATCTACCTACCAATTTATATTAAGTAGAATAAAATTTGTCAAAGAAAACAATACCTAAAATTAACTAGCAATCATTGAACATTGTCCGAGTAGAAATGAAATTGCGGATAAAAGAATCGGAAAACGAACGGACGTCGCAAGCTGAAGCTACTTTTGTTTTCCTTAGAAAATGTTATACCTACCAGGAGGCCGATTCTCGATTTACACGCCTATGTCTATCGCCAGACCTCAAGTCTGTGGATTGAATGCTGTTAAAAATTGTCTGGTGATCACTAAATTGTGTATTCTGGGCGGTAGTAGACTTCAAATTCCCCGCTTTTGTTATTGTCTATGAATGTCACACAGTGATGTTAACAAATAACGTTCCGTTTTCTCTTGGGTATTACTGGTTTTCTCAAATATTAGCACCAATAAAATGGATTAGCAATTTTCTACGTATTTTACCTTAATAATAATATCAAAATAATACTAACGTATTGAGAATACATTTAATTTTTATAATAAGTTGTTATTGGGGGCGCAAACTATCATATTAAATAAAAATATTAATTTTAAATGAAGGAAATAAGTAAGCAGTATGCGTGTAGACGGAATATTTACTTTGCATTAAAAAAATAACCGGCCAAGTGCGAGTCGGACTCCCGCACGGAGGGTTCCGTACCAAAAACAACAAAAAGTCTTATTTGTTACATGGGAGCCCCCCTTTTTCTTTTTATTTAATGTTAAGGAAAATCCTTTATGGATGCTATGCCAGACTCCTACCGACTAAAAACCCTACGTAACGCCCAACAGACTACGGTTGGGAGCCCCGGGTAAGCCCTCGAAAGGATGTCCCAGTAAATGTCCATTTTGTTTTAATTATATTTTTTTATGAAAATACACTGCTCGATGTCCTGAGTGTATTTCAAGCGTCTACTGGTTGCCCTTATTACCTATTAACACTACATATTATAAAACAAAGTATTGCACTGTGGTGGTTGTTAACCTAGCTATCACCGTTCATGAGATACAGCCTCCTGACGGACAGACAGACAGACAGACAGACAGACGGACAGCGAAGTCTCATGAATAGGGTCCCGTTCTTTACCCTTTGGGTACGGAACCCTAACAAGTAAACAAGACAAATGTCTTAGAGAACTCTAATTATCATAAATATTTCAAATAATTCAAACAAAATAATGAAATTAGAACCAGCTAACGGAAAATAACAATCCAATGAAATCTTCAAAGAAATGGAAAGAGCAGCGTATGCTTCCGATGTGCAAATACATCGTTTGCTAGACTATGCTGAACTTGGTGTCGTCCTAAAGGTCACAAAACTCGGAGCGAGAAGAGAAAAGTAAGTAATACTTATCATGCAATGTCTTGTTGAATTATTCAAATTTTGTTACTAGTCTCAACTAATCCGTTTTTCTTTATAGATTTATCAAGACAAGAGGGTTTGAAAGACAAGAATTAGAAATCGTCAGCGATGAATTGATCAGCTGGAGATCAGCTGCAGCTATGCGTGGAGGTTTCCCCGAACTAGTTATAAAGGAAGATGAGAAACTCAAGAGCCAAAAGTAATTTTTAGAGGTCAGTATATTAGAATACCTACCTGTCTCCTAAGTGATGTTCTAAAAGTAGGTACTTACCTACTATGCACAGACATAGTAGTATTAACAAAAACAAAAAACCACGAGTGCCTGTACTTTGTGTGCCAAAAGATACAAGATTTCTTCATTCAAACTTCAATGTGGTGTTCATTAGTCCAAATCCTTGACATCACAGTAGGTGTCAGGAGAGTGGCAGGCTAGGTTTTATATAAACACAGGCACATGCATGTCTGTGGTACTATGACTATATTAATACTTACCTTTTATTATTTATAATGCAAAATTGTTGTCACTCTCTGTGAATGCTACTGTGGTGGGTCTCTTCGAGACAGTCAGTGGTTAATCTATAACTGCTACTAGTCTAGCCTAGAACAACAGCAATTTATCATGTACCTAATGCATTGCAACATGTTAATATGATATCTTTTATGTCATACATATTGCAACAGTTGGTCGGAACGGAGAGACAGATGTTGTGTTACTTATTGTAATGTTTTATAATTTCTTAATACAATCTGTTGCATCTATTTCAGGTTTGAACAATACCATAGGCTGTAAAAAGGAGTGTACTTATACACCAGAATCACAAAAATGAAGCTAACTTCAACATCATCCTAACATGTAGTTCCTGTATCCCAACTTTAAAGCGGCAACAGAAATAGAATTCATTTCAACTGTCAACCTGTAATGGTTCTTTAGTGACTGTGCTATTTCTTAGTTGTTAGTAGTTCTAAAATAGGATTATTAATCTCAGTTAGTAAAATGAAAAGTGCAACTGTCGCTGATACAAAAAGGGTGACCCGCTACCATAGTGATGTTCGGCTATCAATAGACTTCGACATTTTATACACTTTACATTAACTGAATGCTTTAACTGCTGTATGCTGTCATTAAATGCACTAATTAAATGTCATTTTACTGATTGAAATTGATAATCATACATAGTATAGTTGTAATTCTCAAATTAAAAGGGTTAATTAATAAAACTTATTATATTAATTAAATTAACTTTCATTTATTCCTTGAATAAAACACTAAACACATTCTTTTTTTTTTATTTTTTTTTTTTTTTTGGCTATGAATAGATTACCGTTGCAATAATCTCTGACTCTCAAACTAGGTAAAGAAAACCTGTGTTTTGAGTCATCAGCGAAATCTCACTGGAAATATATTCATATGAAACTTAAACTAATAACAATAGCTTATCGACTATACAAATCCTGAACAATGCGAGGACTTGAGCTTGTGAGTAAACGGTTGTGTTGGTTGTATGTTTATTTGTTTTGTGTGATGATGATGTGCTAAAAGTTGGAGAAAGATCCTAGGACGTGAAACATATTTTCATAGTTGTTAAGATTATGTTTCTTTGGTGAATTTAAGTGAGCAGCAGCTCTGTATTATTGTAATCTAGGCTTTTTAGCCAGTCAGTAACTTTGTTTTTTAGTGCATACCTTGTGAGTGGATATATATGCAACGATTTGTTGGCTTTATTATATAGGCGGTTGCCTAGTGCATAAAGGTGGTTACGAGCCAATTTTGTTCTGCATCGTATGGTCTTACATACCCTGTCATGCCTACGCCTCCGAGCATAAATTGAAGGATCATAGGGTACTTTGGAGTGCGTATGCATTATAGCTCGTATCAAGAATATTTGCCTTACCGTAAGTACCTCTGTGTCCCTATAAAGCTGAAGCGTGGAGTAGAGGAAAGGTTTTTTACTTAATACCTTGAGTACTGCTCTCTGGGCTCTCTCTATTTTTAAAAAATTGGTCTTGGATGCGGCGCCCCATGCTGTAATACAGTACCGTAGCAGTGACTCGCAAAGGGATGAGTAGGCCAGCATAATGGTTTTCTTGTCAGCTGCGTTTCTTAAGTTTTTGAAAACGTACATTAGTTTTCTAATGCGAGCTGACAGTACACTTATGTGTTGATCCCATCTAAAGTGTTGATCAATATATACACCCAGATATTTGACTAGTGGGGCTCTTTCTATTTCAGGGCAGTCACAACCTGAATTAGGCGCTTGACATGTGTGTGCCTTGATCTGAAAATCCTTCGGTAGGCTGGACTTCTTGAATCCGAAAGGGACAAATGCAGTTTTGGAAAGGTTGATGGTCAAAAAATTGGATGTCAGCCACTGTATAACCTGGGAAAAGGCATTCTCAGCGTTCGTGTGCGCCTCTTCCCAATCCCCTCCGTGAATTATGAGCGCTGTATCATCAGCATATGTGAATATTCTGCAGTTTGGTAGCTTTTTTTGGCATAAGTCATTGATATAGATGGAGAATAGAGTCGAAGCAAGAATACTCCCCTGCGGTAGGCCCACTGCTAGATTCTCACTCTGACTAATGTGCTCGCCAATTTTTACTGCCTGGCTGCGGTTGGTGAGATAGTCCGAGAAGATTTTCAAGGCGTTTCCTCTTATTCCCAGTCTCTCAAGCTTAGAGATGAGTGTGGAAGTAGAGATGGTGTCGACAGCCTTGGAAATGTCAAGGAAGATTCCAATGCACACGCTTCCCCCATCCATGTGTCTTATTGTGTGCTCAGCCAAGGAGGAGACAGCATCGTTGGTAGATAGCCCACGGCGAAAGCCATACTGGTTTGGGGAGATGAGATTTTTGCTCTCCAGAAAACCAATCAGGCGGTTATTCAAAACTTTCTCGAGTACCTTTGACATTATTGGTAGTACAGAGATCGGCCGATAATTGTTAACCGAGTCCGTGGCTCCGCCCTTGTGAATTGGATGTACGATGGCCTTCCTGAACGCGTCGGGAAAGATGCCGTGAGCCAGTGAGATATTACAAATATGTGTCAAGAGAGGGGTCAAGATAAGGTGAGCTGACTTTAATATAGAGGTGGAGATTCTATCATAACCAACAGCACAGTCATTTCGAAGGTTGAGAATAGTTCTGTTCACTTCCTCAGTATCGACATCCAAAAGTACAATTGAGTCAGTTTGTAGAGGACTATGGCTTAGAGATATGTTGCCACTCGAGTTATTCTTGATTTTATTGACCAAATCCTTTCCAACGTTGGCAAAAAAGAGATTGACTTGGTTCACCGAATCTTTAGGATCAGAATGTGTTTTTAATAGTGTGGTAGCAGAGGATGTCTTTGTGTTGATATGTGTAATGTTTTTAATTGCGTCCCAAGTTTCTTTGGAGGTTTTAGCATTGATTAGTGTTTGTTGTAGAAATGTTCTTTTTTGATGTTTCAATAACTTGTTGATAAAATTTCTGTACCGAATGTAAGTAATTTTTAGTATGTCATTAGCAGGTTCCCTTTTCAGTTTTAGGTGCAGGGCATCTCGGTTCCGGATGCATCGCAATAAGCCAGGAGTGATCCATGGCTTAATGTTTCGTTTAGACCGTGATATTAAGTGAGTGGATGTGTACTTAACGATTATATTAGTAATCTGCGCTACTAGCAGGCTTGTGGCAATGTTGGGGTTGTGGGATTGCAGAACAGGGGTAAAGTCCGTTTGAAAGAGTTCGTTTACTATTGCGTTGTGGTTTACTTTGGTTTGAACTTTCATAGGAGCAGAGTACTTGGTGCCAGTAGCCACGATTAATATAGTGGGTCGGTGGTCTGTAATGAATGATTGGAGAACTATTGCGGTGGATTCATATTTTGTTTTTAGCATGATATGATCTAGGCATTTTAATTTTCTTGTGGGGACCGTATGCGCAGGTAATAGGCTATGGGACGTCAGTAGATTTAGGTAGTCAATAGATCGATCGTCATTAGAGTTGTCCTGTATATTTATATTTATATCTCCCATAATGCAGATATTACTGTACGTTTTATATGTATTTAAAAGAGTATCTAGATCGTTAACAAAGCTTTCCGTATTACGGATAGACGGTGATCTGTAAATTGCAATAAATACAAACGTCCTGTTAACATCACATATCAAACAGTTGGCGTCTCGAAAAATTCTTGGCTCCGATACTGTACAGGACAGGCCCTCTCTAACGTAGATCACGATGCCGTCGTTCTGATTAGATACAGATTCCGTGTAATGACAGTCAAATCCTTCCATGGTCGGAACATAAGGTGCCTTTGACAACCAACATTCACTTAAGATTATAATGTCACACTGAATTTTTATTTGTGTTAAAAGTGTTTTAAATTGATCGAGGTTTTTGTTGATGCTGCATATATTTAAATGTATTGCGATTAAGGACTTGTTTTGTTTACTGCTGAATTTATGACATTGATCCGGGGAACATACTATGGACTTGGATACCGATATCGCTTCCAGTTCTGTCGATATTTCTTGCATATCAAGTATCATGGTAATTGTTTATAGTTTTGAATGATGGGGCTGTATTGGGGCAGAACTGAAAGCGTAATAAAATCGGTTTTGCGGCACATAATTTCACAGTAGAATTTATTTATCCGGAATTTTATTCTTAGTTTTATCAAAAGAACATAGTTATTTTGTGACGTGTGTGAGTGTAGGCATGGTGTGTGGTGTGAGCGAGCTGTATGTAACAAATATAGCATAACAATTATAATATAGTACATCCCAAAGGTACATGCAAGAGGAATTTGCTTAAGCCTAGAATAATAATATACAAAACACTGACCAACTGCATCCCATATATTAAAGTTTACCGTTTTCTTTAGAGTTTTACAATATTTTAGGTTAGAAGTACGATTTAGCTTAATTTTGTAGTTAACATGCGAGCATTCAAGACCGCTACCTGTACATACAATGCATTTTTTGTGACTGTAGCTTATGAGTATTGTTTGTGGCATTATAAGGTATATTATATAAGTTTGTACTTTACACTTTGGACTGAGATCGAATAAGACAGTCATCCTACAACACAGGGATGGATCGTCGACTTTATTTTTATTACAATTATAACTATCGAACAGCAAGCAATAGGGCCATTCTGAGAACATGATAATTAAGTAAAAATTACAACTAGAGAAAACATACGGCAATACTAGTCAATTTCCCAGATCTCCGTGTAGCAATTGGGAAATTTGCTCTAGGCTTTTTATTTCAATGGCTTTTTCCCCCTCTTCCTTCCTTATAAAAACCTTACCTCTAGACGCCCAACAGAATTTCCAGCCGTTCTTCTTCGCAAAATCACGAGCTAGGTGGAAGAGGTGAGCTCCCTTCTGGGTCAAGGATTCATTAATGTAAATAGGATTTTTTTCGTTTGTCCAATCGAGTATACTGGTGTTTAGTCTATTGTCTCGGTTGTTTATGTTGAATTTTTTGTAAGCTTGAATTATCTTTGTTTTAATGGTTGGATTCATGTATTCAATGATTATAGGCCTCGGATTGTTATTTTTTGATGGTAGATGGTAGGATTTGCGTATATCCCTGGGGTTATACTCAACATCTAGGCTTTTGTGAATTTGTTCAATCGCTCGCTCTATTTGCATTTGGTTTTCTGTCGGTAGGTTTCTGATTTCCACTGTTGCTTCTCTCAATTGTCTTTGTATATTTTCTAATTGCTGTTCCAGCTGCGATATGTACTTACTGGATTTATTTTCTTTTAATTCCAGTGATTCAACGCGTTCTCGCAGCTGGTTTTGTTCTTCCAGTAATATGGTCATGGATTTGTTTAGCTCCATATTGGTGGTTAAGAGACTTTCGCTTTGTATTTTTAAAGAATTAATATCCTCTCTAATTTGAGTAAACTGAGTTTGCTGACTATCTTTTAGGTCTAGAAACATCTTTTGAATGTTAGAGAACATTTCATTCATTTTTTCAGACATGTTTTCGTAGGAGTCTTCAGGATGTTTCCGTTTTCTCATTGTTACATTCAGTTCTGTATCCAAAGTGTCTGAGATGCGATACAACTCTGGCTGCGACATAGATTCGCTGAGAGTTTGAGGTGGCGTTCGCGTAAGTTTGTTTGCGCCCAGAAACGGGGAGCTCATTTTAGTTGCGTTTGATATCAGTTTTCTCAGTAACAGTAGTAGCAATATAATGAAACGAGCTATAACGCTCCCTAGTTGAAGAATGTCGTATAGGGTAGCTTGGAGATGTTGTTAATTATACTCTTCAGGTTTCAAAACAAACGACCACTAGCGCCCTCTTGTAACGAGTGGTTCAAATATTATACGTTGTCATCAAAGTGACCACAAATGAGAATGTCTCAACTATTGATGCCAGAGAACATAATTATTAGCGCATCATCAATGTTATCTGAAAAGCGCTTGTTGTCTTTGTGTACTTTGGCACATCAGTAATTTTATTGTGACTGTGGTGGGTAACTGTAATTATTTCTTTTTTAAATCACGAAGATCAACTTCTTATGTTGCTATATAATTATGTCCACTCTCACCGCGATGATTTGCCAACGTTTCCACTTATAAAACACTGTCTTATGATTGTTATGAAGCACTTTTTGATTATCTTATTGTACCGTAATTACTTTTATCAAATTAATTGGCACAGAGCTAAACTGTTCTATCACAGTGACAGATGTCAACCGATTCTTGTTAATATTCTACTGCATGTAATGTGGCTCTGTGACCTGCAAGTGGCGGACCTGTTGACGGAGGAATGTGATTCTAGATAAGATGGTCAGACTGATAACACAGGTCTGCAATGGTTTTCCTCTTTGAAATCTGAGTAACATTTTCTATAGTTTCTGATGTGCTGATTACGAGAAAAATAATAAAAAAAATCCTACACGTCAGGATTTTTTGATATTGAATATTTAAGATTTTGCTTCATAATGTCTGAGCGCCTACCTTTTGAAATTTATAAAACGTCATTAAATTACTTAATTTTATTTTTATTGCATTTAATTAGTGTAAGGGGACATAGAAATTCATGCAAATCAGTAATTTGGTAATTACTACATAAAAAGTATAAGTAATTCGCCTTAACCATGTTAAAATCGGGTAATTTTGACTTAATTTTGTAATAAAATCAAAAAAATTACCTAGTAGTAATATTAGATACATATTTTTGTAAATATTATCAGAAAAGGGTGTAATAAAGATAAACCAAAGGGTATTTGTATAAGTACCCACACTGATTTAGAAAATTAACAGTTGTATCTTGAATCATGAACTTTAAAATGTCATTGCGAACTTGTTTAAATTCTACGAATTGTTTTTGTAATATCTCCCGGAATTTTATGGTGATAAAACAATGAAACAGCATTACAGAGTTAGTGAAAAATATTTACAAAAGTTATTTTGGACACGAATTAAGTAACCAAGACAAAACTTCGACACCTCATAAACTTTGTTCGACTTGTTTATTACAATTTCGCAAGTATTTAAAAGGCCAGAAAAATAGCTTCAAAATCGTTACACCTATGCTATGAAGAGAGGCTAAAGACCACGATAAAGATGGCTACTTTTGTTGTTGTGACATAACTAGATACAATTCTAAAATAAAAGGGACATAAACAAGCACTAAACTTCATTTCCTAAATTCGCACATTGATTACTTCCCAGAAAATATAGGAGCCGTTAGCAAAGAACAAGGCGAAAGATTTTAGCAAGATTTGAAAGAGCTTGAAGTCTGAAATCGTGGAAGATGGAATACTAGCATGATGGCGGACTATTGTTGTTTATTGAAGCGCGACGATCCAAACCGGAAATTTAAGCGAAAATCGCACAACCGAAGGTTCCAGGAAAAAAGAACTAGGTTCCACAAATAAAATTTACGTGTAATTTAGACTAGTAACAAGTTATTATTATATTTTAGTCGTTTTATAAGTTAAAGGTTATGTACTTTTTTAAATATATATTTTTTTTGAGAAAACGTGGGTCTTTTTTTCTATTTTCTATCGGTGCCTTTTTCGAAAAATCTGGAGGTGATGGAGAAAATCTAAGTACATATTCGTAATCAGCGCACCAAAATACCCTAGGATCAGCTATCAAATTCCAGAGAGGAAGTTATGACCCTCATTTTGCAGGCCTGTGTAATTAGTGGCTATTAATAAATTTGTTCTGTGACCAGCATCACTTGTCTTTAACATGACAAGGTGTCATCATTCTGGTTTGTTGGTGGGTCCTTCCTCATAGTCTTGTTGAAGTGTAAGACACCATAGCCTTAGGGCATATCCATTATCTCCTGAAATAAATAATCACCATTTATTTGTTATTAAGGAAGATGGAAATTTTGTGTTGTTAAAAGAGGTAATGAGTTAAATTTAAAGCAGACTCAACTATCAATCACTGCAGTAAGTATCCTAGACCTACGCTGTATCTACCACCACTGGACCACGTTGTGACATTCATTTGTGAGCGTTTTCTATCTTCAGAAGGCATGTATAGACTTTGATCCCGGTTGCCTTTAAAATGGCAGTTGTTAAGCCACAGTGAAGACCATATGCTTCAAAAATGTCAACAACGGACAGTGACAACCCTCACCTGCATACATTACCACATAGCTCACCACCTATTACGTGGGACAAATACTATAAGGTGAAGTTAGTATGCCCTTGCTGGCCCTTTTGGAGATAAAAGAAGTGATAAAATATAACTAACCGATTATGTGGTATTGCCTGTGGCTTCTTATTGCTTCATTAGCGTCAATGCATTGGAGCTATTCAAAATGTGGTAAGGTAAACATTGCAGCTTCCGGCAAACCGTGCATAAACATTCAGGATTTTTTATTTTGAGCCATAGATCTGAAAGCAAATGACAAGTGAATAAGGCAAGTTCTATTTATGAAACAGTTCATTTAGTTGTAGGTATTTATTCATCAATGCCTTACACATACTAATATTGTATTAGTATGTATCATATTGCATATTGACCCAGTACTAAGGATATTAGCGTACCTACACAGCGCCTATAAAAGAGTAGAAGACTATCCAGATAGTAGAATAAAAGACATATCGATATAATGTTATCAACAGTATGTTCTAGTGTCTGTATTGAATAGACCGGGCTTTGAATAGAGTAGAAGACTGCCAAGACAGAGGAATATACCTACCTAAGTCAGACGAATCGAAATTATGTTAACATGTTCTACGATGTTTATCCCGGGCTTTAGATTGTAATAGTAGACTGTCAAGACAGTGGACTAAAAACATATTGATACATGTAATGGTGATATGTTATCAACAGTACCTATGTTCTACTGTCTGTATAGATAGACCAAACCCCGATTATACTTGACTGTGGCGTAAATACTTGCCTTGAACTTCACAAAGTTGTATAGCATATTCGTAAATTAACATCGAGTAAATCAAACTCCTCTACTCTCCACGTAATGCACCTCCAGCTCCGCTCCGTGGCGTTTCATTTTTAGTGATTGCATATTGTTATTGTATTTCACTTCACTGTCGTTTGAAAATTAACTTTTAACTAGGTAAACTATAAACTTAAAACTAGTGACAACAGAAGTGTGGGATTACAGATAAAATACCATACGACTTAGGAAATACGTGTGATCTGTACCATGCGACGTAATCCGGGTGAAAATAGCCAGACAATTGTCGCCCACGACTCTCCGAGAATAGGCAAAACGGCATATCAAGAGAAAGATGACATTTATCGCGGAAATTGTCGGCCACGGATTCAATCCGAGTGGCGGAGAATTGGGGTCCAGAACAGAAAATAATTCTATTATATTTCCTCCATCTCTGCTCGCACAGCCGTGAGCTCTCCTTTCAGACGAAGGACCTCCCCGTTACACGTCAGGGAGGCCATCTCTCTCATGTGCTCCATAATTGAGCCGGCGGCACTCCGCAGGCCCTGCACACTCTGGCCCTTCAGGCGGGAGGATTTGCTCTTGAAAAGATAGGTATTCATACTAATATTAAAAAGCTGAAGAGTTTGTTTGTTTGTTTGTTTGAACGCTAGGATCTCAGGAACTACTGGTTGGATTTCGAAAATTCTTTTACTGTTACATAGTTCATTTATCGAGGATGGCTATAAACTATATAACATCACGCTAAGACGAATAGGAGCGGATCAGCAATCAATAATGTTTTGAAAACGGGGAATATTTTTCACCGTCTGAGAGCTTCCGAGGCGTACGCTGCGTAAATGGTTAAAGTTACGTAAAAATTGTGTATTACTAAATTGTTTCTTTTAAAAAGTTCTAAAATAAAGTCTGCGACAGCATTTGTCTACCTTTTAAGGTTCGCTTACAATAACCTAATTTGTCTATCTCTTAAGGTTCGCTCACGATATTATAAAACTGAAGAGTTTGTTTGTGCTAGGATCTCAGAAACTACTGGTTGCATTTCAAAAATTGTTATACAGTTTAATAGTCCATTTATTGAGGATGGCCAATGGCGATTTAACATCACGCTAAAACGAATAGGAGCGGAGCAGCCATGAGTAATGTTTCGAGAACGGGGAAAATATCTTTCTTTTGAGAGCTTCCATTGCGTACGCTGCATAAATGGTTAAAGTTACGTAAAAATAGTGTACTACAAATTTGTTCCTCTTAAAAAGTTATAAAAAAATGTCCTCAACAGCAAATGCCTATCTTTTAAGGTTCACTTATAATAACCCTCTTTAAAGTATGAGCGACGCGACGGGAGTAAACGTGGTCTGCAGTGGTAGCCAGTCAACTGAACGATAAAAACCGGCCAAGTGCGAGTCGGACTCGCACACGATGAGTTCCATACCAAAAAACAGATGGGCGGAAGTAAAAGCGACGGGAAACATTACATCACGTTAACACCTCTCTCTTTCTCACTCTCATGTAACGCAAACGAAGTTGCGCGGGTCAGCTAGTACTTAATATTTTATCAGTTGACCCTGGTATAGTCAATATTATGTTCTTGTTAAATAGAAAACGCCATAAATTATCCAGACAATATTCTTTATCAACCAATTCAGCCTTTGGCAGCCCACAATACACAACAAATTGAACAATAACTTTTTAATTACAATGGTTTTGTATGTATTTGAGTTTTAGAATTCGTTTGGAGCCTTTTCTCTCTCAGTTAAATACTGGTTTGACCAAAATTTGGAAGAATATTTATCTTTGTGCTCTTTTAATGAAACGGGGAACAAAGGTAAAATGGGACCCGTTAAATATAGATTTTTATGTAAATTCAGGGATACAATAGAAGTCCGTATTTGATTTGACATTTGTCTATAGGCTTTACAAAATTTGAAATTACGAATCAAGGGTCAGTGAGAGAGAGTGGAACACGCCAAATTCTCTGCTGTCAAGTTCGAAATATGTATTTGTCGTGGACATTTGGGTGTTTTCTGTGTGAATGTACCTACTTATATCATTCGGCCGCCAACGTTAGAGCCATTGTCAGAAGTCTTACGGACGGCGACAGCTTCTTATTTAACGTGTGGAAAATCCTACATGGATGCTATGTCGGACTCCTTCCGAATAAAAACCATGCGTTTCCTACCTAACACCCTGGGACTGTGACAGTGACGCCCAATATCTAGTTGTCACCATGGCTTTCCAAACGGCGGGCAGTGTCAATTTGGCAAGCTTAATATAAATTTATAACTATAATACTTATTAAGAAATACTTTCTTAAAAATTCAGTTACCTGTCCAAATTAGTGCAAATCAAATAATCAATGAGGACTGCCAAAGATCTGACCTAAGCTAGCTTTTGTACATATAGTTCGTTTGGTAGTAATCGATCAAGGCCACTTAACACTCAAGTAAGACGTTATTGACGTCGAGATCTCGCAGGGTGTGATCGAGAACCCTTCTCAAAGTCTCTCCCATTCACTTACCTGTCCGATTGCTTTTGTTTGCTGAACTCTGTCTAAATGAATTGTGGCTTTATGTTTTACCACTACTACGAGTCTACAAAAATATGCTATACCCTGTTTCGACTGGCCGGCGATATGATGGTACAGTAAGGTTATGGAAATACTTTTTCATAAATTGAGTTACTTGCCCAAATTCGTGCAATTCAGGAAATAATGAAAGACGTCTGCCAAAGATCTAACCTAAGCTAGCTTTTGTACATATTATAGTTCATTTGGTAGAGTCGATCAAGGCCACTTAACACTTACACGTTATTGACGTCGAGATCTCGCAGGGTGTGATCGCGAACCCTTCTCAAAGTCTCTCCAATTCACTTACCTGTCTGATTGCTTTTGTTTGCTGAACTCTGTCCAAATGAATTGTGGATTATGTTTTACCACTACTACGTGTTAATGGGATATCCTTTCCAGGGCTCACCTAGAACTAAGAGCTGTAGGCAGTGGTAGGGTAACCTGTGATTTCTGTCGGTAGGAGTCTGAATTTTGAAACATAAAGATCCTTGTATCGACCTATTTGCCCAGAACGGTCCAGTAATGCTATCGATGGAAGAATATTTGAAATGATAATGAATCGAGATCAATTTACGAGATTTTTATTTTACACAATAGCTGAGGGGAAATCTGAATTAAGGTAGGTATTCTATATGGGGTAAATTGAATTTTGCAGTGGCGACACAAGAGAAAGGAATGACGTTAGAGTTAGATAAATGTATCGGAACTCGGATCGGATTTTGGATGTTGTAGCAAAATTGAATAGTCAAAATCCTACCTGCTCATAGTTTTAATACATATCTAGCTCTGCGATAGTGTCGCCAACTTTGGCGATGCGACGACGCGCGAGGTATCGCCTCCGCAAAATTTAGTTTAATGTTTGGGAGTCCTGGGACATCCTTCCGAGGGCTTACCCGGGGCTCTCAACCATAGGCTGTTGGGCGTAACGTGAGGTTTTTAGTCGGTAGGAGTCCGTCGAGTTCCCTCGGCAATAGATACAAGTACATCAAAAGTAATAAAAAACAAAAACTGAAAACCATAGTACGGGTAACTAAAAGGTATTGTTTTTGAATCCATATCCGTTGGAACTGTACAAATAAGATCGCCATGATACCTCAGAATTTATTTTGACCTCCGATTGTTTGTGGGCAAATTTACCCAAAACTCTATTTATTTATTGCTGAATCATTATTGTTTTATCTACTCTACTTTTAACAGTACTTACTTTATTGAAAACTACCTGTGCCCGCGACTTCGTCCGCGTTGAATGTAATAAAAAAATTAGTTTATTTAGCTTTTTTTTTGGTTTTGACATTTTTTTCTAAAATAAAAGAATTTTCTACGGCCTCCTTATTACATAAGCTATCTGCCAGTGAAAGTCCCGTCCAAATCGGTCCAGTCGTTCCAGAGATTAGCCGGAACAAACAGACAGACAGACAGACAAAAATAAAAAAAAGTAAAAAATTATGTGTACCGTATAAACATTCATATGCATGTAGTAGAAAGCGGTTATTTTAATATTACAAACAGACACTCCAATTTTATTTATTTGTATAGATAAGCTGGCATTACACCTATATCGCTCCTGTTGATAGCCTTCAAGGTAAATGTGCTGATTTACCTAGAAGTAATCTTTTCTATCTAGACTTGAGAAGTTCCCAGTTTCAGGTAATGCATTTCACTCCTTAGCAGCGTGCATTATCAACGTATTGCCAAAACTGTGGCAACAAATGAGTGGAATACCCACCTTGTATGGTCGGCGTATTGCCATTGCTACTACTTCTAGCAGCGACACTTTTAAGCGTTTGACCAACTAACAATCTTCACGCCAAATCCCTTGCGGGGTAGGCAGAAAGAACCGAGCGCCACACGGCACGGTCCATACACACCTCACTTGCTTCTTCAACTTACATTTTTCTTTTTATGAATGCACGTCGGTTCCTACGGCTCTTGACACCACCTTCAACTAACACACGATTAATTTGGTCGTGGTAGGTGTGTCGTGGCCTTCCCCGACTCCTACGTCCATCCACTTTCGCGTTGTATATCTGTTTTGTCATTCTGTCATCTCCCATTCGTTCCACATGCCCGAACCATCGTAGCATGCCCTTTCAGACCAACTCTCTTTCTTACCAGATTTCGCATAAGAATCTTCTATCGAAATACATGGACTTTCCGGAGGGCTATGCGGATGGTTGCTTTTTAAAAAAAACCTTTAAGAAATAGAAGTATTAGGGTAATCGTGGATAGCCCACGATAGTAGCTTCTCCGACACAATCATATTATTATGTGCTGGAATTCTACAAGGCTTACGTTTTTATAGAATAATATTATTCTTCCTGTAAAACAAAATTAAATTTTATTAAAATCGCTTATGATGTTTCTGATAAAAAAATATTCTATTTGAGAGAATTATTAGTGTTTCTTGGATAGATAGATGTAGGTATACATTCAAATGATATACTTATCACATTCGTAATATACCGACCTTCATTTAAATTCCTATCGGCAATACCTACACTGAAATTGATTGAATTATGTTGGTACTTAATTGCAATTCACTCACAGAATTTTAATATACATGTTCAAGGTTATTCATTTAATAATTAATTAATAATGATTCTTTTTAAATAGTATTTCATTAAACTAGGTCCCGGAATATCATTACTTAGTCGAGGAATTCATTTTAAATTAAGTATTTCTTGGCCGAACATTTTCCTGTCGCAAATATCTGGAATTCGGAAATGTCTAATTGGATTTTATAGGTAGCTTTTGATTGTTTTAATAAAATTTATTTAAGAAAATTACTGGTGAATTTTTCCGTTTTTTAATCGAATCTACTTTTTCACTTCTTTTTAAGGTTTTCAAGGTATTTATCTATGGGCCGTAGAATAAGTTAAATAAAGTCTGTAACTTTTCTCATGTAGCCTGAAAATAAATGATTTATTATTATTATTATTATTTTCATTTCAAGGGTAGGTATAGGCAACGCAAAGTTCTACTTTTAGCTGCTATTTTACCACCAGGCATAATGCTGGTAAAAATATAAAAGCTATAAATAGGTATTTATATTTATGCTAATTCCGACAAACGGCGCTCTAGGTTAAGTACTTCATAGAAGTATGCAGATAATTTTATATATAATGGGACCCTATTGATATCTGCGGGGCTCAAGTCAGTCTACTTCAGGAAACGGTATAGTAGGAAGTTTAGCTTAATCAAATGATATCGTTTAGGAAAAGTGCAAGCAAGCTATTTGGGATACTTAAATTCCACTTTTCAAATAAGCAAACGCTTTGGAACAAATTATTGTACCCTAGTTACAAGCACTTACTGTAAAATTATATGATGTGATTCGAGTTGCTGATCAGATGTTTATGCTTCGAACTTATTAGCTATCAAAGTTTGAATGTCTATATGTATGAATGTTTGCTACTTAATCACGCATTTACCGGTAGACCATGATAAATTTCAAATTATGAAAGTCGGCTCAGCTGTGGAAAGATTATCAGGCTTCGAAATCAAAGCGGTATTCTAACAAACAAGAGTTGCTATCAAAACCTCACAACTCCGTCCGTTGCGTCAGAGTTTACTGAACTCAAAAATAAATATAAAATTTTGATTTTGCATACAGCTGATTATTATCTTTTGCTTCTAGATAATTGGCCGCCATCTTCGGGAAGAAAAGGCGCGAAACAAAAACTCCGCCATATCACTTCTGGACTGCGCTCTTCGCGGAGTGACGGTTTTATCTTCAGCGGCTGTTGGGGAGCTGGCCGGAGTCGGGTTGCACGGTCTAGTCATATCGTCAGGGGATATAAGACGAGTGCAGCAGGGTGCTTTTAGTAGTATATCATCGACTATAATCGCGCTGGGTAAGTGTTCCAATGTTTCTTTTTTTCTACTCAACAAAGTCTGTTTCAGCGGTAAGTCCTACTTAAAAACCTCTAAAACATATTTATGTTTTAGAGGTTGTGGATAAACGCGTATTTACGCGTTTATCCTCACACTTTGCGATCGGAGCGTTCAAGCACGATACGGTCGGATATGTCTCTCTTACGCGCACGCCTTCATTGTGAAATGAACTCCCTGTCTGAGTTTTCCCAAGCGCCTACAGTACGGAGGTCCTTGAAAGGGGTCTTTGAAGGTTTTGCAGGGTCGGTAGCCAGAGTGTAACCTATTCTACATATATTATAACGTTTATTGCTGCTTGTTTACTGTGATGTTATATAGTATTTACGTATGTAGTACTATTGCAGTACCGTCCCTCCGTCGAATACTGTTCTCACCTTTATGATGACTCCGCGAGGTACTTACTAGACGCGCTTGACGCTATGCAGAGACGTGCTATTCGAATAATTGGTTGTCCTAAGGTGATGGGAGGCCTCGAACCGTTGGCGCAGCGAAGAACTAAAGCGTCCTTGGCTGCCTTCTATCGAATGTATCACGGCGAATGTTCTAAAGAGCTCTTCAACCTGATCCCACCCTCTCCTTTCCGATCCCGAACAACGCGTACCGGGCAGAGATGCCACTCATACACAGTGGAGAGAATCTTCGCCAGAACAGAGCGTTTCAAAAGATCGTTCCTCTGTCGAACTATAAAAACCTGGAACGACCTGCCCACACACGTGTTTCCCTCATCTTACAATCCTGGGTTTTTTAAGAGGAGCGTGAAGAGGCACATTACAAGGCCGCCAACTTGAGGACCATTGTCAGAAGTGGCCCCCAATCGCTAGATACGCCGCGGCTTTCCATCAGGCTGGTGGCGACGTCAATTTAGCCAGCTAAATATAAAAAGAAAAAAATCGTTGCTGTAACTTTCCTTATTAAATGTGCTATTCAACTTAAAGAAATTTTGGAATTCCAACCTAGTTCCCGAGCTAAATGTGTTTAAACCAACAAACTATTCCGACATTAGTCATACACTTATTTGATATCTTTAACATACCGAATACATTGTCCTATAATTTGCTCCATAATTTGAGAGTATTAAACCAATTCCCCACGTGAATCACTAAGTTTAATAATACATCTGAAATTGTTCCGTCTAGTTTTGGATTTACCAATTTCCAATGTTTTGTTAATGTACTGAAAATGTTTTCGTAATTAAATATGTATTGTGTTGATAGATTCCGGAATCTTGGTTCTAATATGCGGTTAAGAGAGATTTCGAAGTTCGAAGCAGATTTTGTGTAACTAATTGCGTAACTATACATATAATTTTCTTGCTAGTGGAGAAATGGTTTTCAAATTCCCGAAGGTACCCTAAATATGTTTTAGGGTTCCGTACCTCGGTGGGCTTTTCTTTTTGTGCTCTATTTATACTAATATTATAAAGAGGAAAGATTTGTTTTTTTGTTTGTTTATTTGAAACGAATAGACTCCGGAACTAGTGGGTCTGGGCGTGGACACTCTCTCGCTTGAGGCCATGGTGCGAGCCATGCTCTCCAGCGGGAGTAAGTGGGACTGCGCCGCCTCTTTCTGCGAGCAGGTCATGCTCGCAAAGGAGGCGGCGGGCCGGGTGCGGGAGAGAACTCTCCCACCCGAGTTCCGCAGTCGGCGCCCTGGGCGCCGCCGACGTGTCTTCGCCGAGGACTATCGGCCTCCATGACCGGGGGTCTGAGGACGGTGAGAGGGCCGCTCACCGTCCTTACAGAAGCAGGCCCATGTCGGCAGCGTGACGTGAGCACACACACAAACCCCCCCCCCTTCTTAGAAGCGGGGTCACACCCGAAACCCCCCATAGACGCGGGATTGCACCCGAACCACCCCCTGGGCGAGGCCGCATTGGCGGCCGTAGGTCTGTTGGGAGTCACGGGACATCCTTCCTGAGGGCTTACCCGGGGCTCTCAACCATAGGCTGTTGGGCGTTACGTGAGGTTTTTTAGTCGGTAAGAGTCCGGCATAGCATCCTAGGAGGATTTTCCCTCACGTTAAAAAAAAAAAAAAAAAAAAAAGACTCCGGAACTACTGGACCGAATTGAAAAAATTCTTTCACTGTTGGGAAGCTACACTCTTTGCGGTGAACAGAGGCTATTTTATTCCCGTATTCCCACGGGAACGGGAACTACGCGGGTGAAACCGCGTCACGTCCGCTAGTTTACAATAAAAGTCACAAACTATGCTTGAGAATGCAGTAGAGCAAGCAGATAATTTCCAGGCTTCCTTGTCTCTGCTAATAGAGATTAATATGATTCTATCAATATTTTCAGGTCTACCAAACAACCAGTTGCCGTCAACACCAACAGAAGCACTTATAAAATTACAGAAATTGGATCGCTTAGATTTATCGAACAATAAAATATTCTCCTTGGAACCTAATTCATTTAAGGTAAAGTTTATTTAAAACACTTTAAAAGTTAAATAAGTCTCTACAAAGTCATTTTAGACTTTGTAAGTACCTACCACAATAAATATAGTAATGTAGGTAACTAGTTTAAGAAGAGCGTCACGAACCTTCCCAATAATTGAATGTGGGAATAAAATTTGGCATTACTGTGTGTTTTTTTACGTGTGGAAAATTCGTCATCAATGCTATACCAAACTCTTACTAACGAAAAACCAACACGTTCTCTACCTACTGCCTACGGTTGAGAGCCCCGGGTAAGCCCTCAGATGGATATCCTCATGAAGCGCACTGGCTAAATGGGTAGGTTCCAGTATTCCTTCTTTTTCTTCGACGTCGTCTATCAAACAGCAGGCTGCAGTTGTGTGTGGGTTGGCTTCCGTACCAAAGATCTCGTATGTCCTAAGCTTCTAATATGCCGTTTGAAAAGATTTTTTAGATAGCGATCAAATTAACCTCTTATCAGTCTCTCCTTATTCCATTTTTCTTATCAGAAAGATCTTTTAGTTACTCTTTTGGTATTTAGTTCTGACGATTTGAGTGAACTGTGCTCAACATAATGATAATACAATGTTTTGTAGTACCTAGTCCTGTTTGAACAATTAGTGTTTAGGCTTAAGCAACGCCTATAAAATATGCCAATAATTTAAATATTGTCTTAAGTTATTGGTAGGCGCCTCGTTGATTAAGGTGCACTTGCACTTTATAAGTAGTAATGCATTCTTGTCTTTTCTACCACGAATGTAACACCGTCCTTTGCACATTACAGTTATTACTTCTATAAAACACGATTTTATTACGCAAGAAATCTCAGCAGTTATGTTTGCCTGGACAATTAGTTTTACCTAAAGACCATGCGTTCCCTGTTTATGACAGAACCTTGTTCGCTCAGCAAATGCACTTCATAAAACGTACAGTTGATATGAAAATCTTGTTATAATAAAACCACCCGCACAACTTAATAGCATTTGGTTTACTAATGTTTGAAAATGCCATAATTTCATATGCCATACTGGTATTTGCCATAATTTCATTAGATGTAACGCTTCAGTTGCCATAATCGTGAAATGACAGAAAATGACTTTCACTAATTCCATTGGTCATAATCGATCAAGTGTCGTAATAATTAAAATCCATAAATGTATTTGCCATAATTTTCCTTTTCAATAATGCCATTTTCCATAACTTTTATTCACCGTAATATAAATAAAGATAATTTATACGACACAGATAATTTATTCACAATTAAACCTAAAACTAAACCTCATATGGCGTCCACCAAGCTCGACGGAGCCCCGCGAAGCGGCCTTAGTCTTCTAACCTAACCTATCCGAGTCGGATTGCACTGAGTCGGGGTGTTCACGATAATTAATTTCGACCTAACAATATTATGTATTACTAGCTGATGCCCGCAGCTTCGCCCGCGTAAAATTTGTTCCCGTTTCCGCTTATCGTATTTTATTCCCTTGGGGGTAGAATTTATCAAAATCCTTTCTTAGTGGATGCCTACGTCATAACATCTACCTGCATGCCAAATTTCAGCCCGATCCGTCCAGTGGTTCGGGCTGTGCGTTGATAGATCACTATGTCAGTCAGTCAGTCACCTTTAAGTCTTATATATTTAGATATTCAAAATTTATAAAATTTTAATTATGCCAAGAGTCGATTATGAGATGTGTTTCTTATGGAAACTAATTATTATGACATATGTTGTTATAGAAAGTCATTTTATGGCAAATAAAAGTTATGACTGTTGAGTTGTTAAGGCAAACGTTATTAGTAAAAATGATAATAGTGCAAGTAAATATTATGATCGGGGATGATTATGGCAAACAATATTATTGCAAATGAATTTATGGAAAACGAGAGAAGACCATAGCATTTACTGAAAGAACATTGAACTCTATGATGAAATTGTTTGAAAATAATAGTTTATTTTATTTTCAGGGTATCACCAATCTATCATACTTAGATCTCAGTGATAACCGACTGGCAGATATATCACCAGATGCTTTCAAGCCTTTGATTAAACTTACAGTTTTGAGACTGAGAGGAAATCTATTAAAAGTAGCAGCGTTAGCAAATTTAAAGGTAAGATTAAATTCATAACATCTTTCATATTTCTTGTTATCTAGTTGTATCTTGAACCGCTCGTGGCCCCGCGGAGTGTTCTGTAAACGATCATTGCAGTAAGCAACTTTCACTATGGCCGGTCCATGGATGGGTGACCATCCATGTGATTGTGATCACTTTGTGACATTTATTTGAGTGTTTCCGTGCTTCGGAAGGCACGTTAAGCCGTTGGTCCCGGTTGCCAGTAAAATGACAGTCGTTACGCCAAGTTGAAGGCTTTATTTCAACAACAGGCAGTCACAACCTGCGCCTGTCCATTTAAACACGGCAATACGGCTCACAACGTATTACATGGGACAAATTATAAAAAAAGGTGAAATGTGGGTATATAATAAGCCTCTGCCTACCCCTTCGGGGATAAAGGCGTGATGATGAACCATGAAACATCTTGTTGTAGGTACTAGATTACATTCAAATATCTACCAATCTACTCAGCATCATCCACCGAGCTTTTACCAAACCTAGTTGACTTTTCAGTCAAACTTTTTTTCTTTTTTAACGTGAGGAAAGTCCTACATGGATGCTATGCCGGACTCCTACCTACTCTAAAATACATACCACACGCATCCTACCTAACAACCTACGGTTGGGAGCCCCGGGTAAGCCCTCGGAAGAATACCTCAGGACTCCCAACAGGGGTTCCAGTCTAAATGTGAAGCGGCTGAAGTTCTACGTTTACCGTAAAGCGAGTGCCATCTGACCTCCACAACCAATTGGCGATATTGAAGTTTTGTAGTTAGGTTATGGTTCTTAAGATTCTACCAATCTTTAATCTATAATTCTATACTTCTATACTAATATTATAAAGAGGAAAGATTTGCTTGTTTGTTTGTTTGCATCAAATAGGCTCCGGAACTACTAGACCAATTTTAAAAATTCTTTCACTGTTGGGAAGCTACGCTCGCACCGGTGAACATAGGCTATATTTTATTACCGTATTCCCACGGGAACGGGAACTACGCGGGTGAAATCGCGTGACGTCCTCTAGTATATTACAAAGAGGAAATATTTGATTGTTTGTTTATTGGTTTGTATTAAATAGGCTCCTAAACTATTGCACCGACTTCAAAAACACTATCCCCGTGTGACAGAGGCTATATTTTATTCCAATACTAGCTGAGCCCGCAACTTCGTTTACGTCACATAAGGTGTATGAAAGGAAAGGTATTTCTTCATCAGAGTCATCAAGCAGCGTCTGAAACTGCCCTGTTTGCTTAATCATAAAAGAGCTTAATGATTAAGACTATTTTTAAACAATTCAGTCCGCGCCGGAGGCGTGGACTGAATTGTTTTAAAATAGACTTAGGTTCACTCACATTCAAAAAACCCCTACAAATAAAATTTTCAAAATATCTGATTCTTTAAAGTGTTATAGCTCTTTTATTTCTAAACCGATTTACATAAAACAAACGCTAAATGTTAACTGGAGCAAACCTCAACACAATAAAAAAAACCGCATTGCAATCGGTTGAGCGGTTACTGAGATTAGCGTGCACAACCGTATAGACAAACAGATATACAGACATACAGATATACAGACATACAGACAAACAGACAAAAATTCTAAAAATCATTGTTTTGGGTTCTATTGCGTTCATAACGCCCCCCTATAATATTTTTTTCTTATTTATCTTCCATGTACAGACAGCGACCTGTTACGATTTTATTATATGTATTGATATTGATTCCCAAGAGAACAGGAATTACTCGGGCGAAACCGCATGACCTCCTCTGTCCTCTAGTCTATAATAAATCAATACCAAATTCATTTACTTCATATTCTATGTTTTAGGAGGCTCATATGCTAAAAGACTTGGACTTATCGAGTAACGCACTGGAAGGACCACTTGGACCGAACACGGTGCCTACTTTGAGCTCTCTTACAACACTTACTCTATCCGATAACACATTTGCGAGCATTCGGAGAGGAACTTTATCGGGTGAGTATTTTTTCTGGTGAAATGTGAACGTACTACCCGTTCGCTCTAACTTTGCCGCTGGCGTAGAGGCGTATACCCGAATTGTTAATTAGACGAAGTAAATTGACAGTAGCTAATGTCACTTCTTCATAGAAAATACGCAACATTGTATGAAGAAGTGACAATAGTTGCTGTCAATTTACTTCGTCTAATTAAAAATTCGACTTTAGTATGGAGCCGAGCGTCAAAGTTAGAGCTAACGAGCAGTATAGTATGTCTCTGTCTAGCCTGTTGGATATGTCCCCATAGAATTGTAAAAACCGTTAAATTGTAATGTAGCTAGCGAAATTGTAAACTGTCGAGATATTGCGAGCTGTAAAAGATTAAGAGGTTAGGTTGTGACAGTCACCATTAGTAATTCCAAATGCTCTATTATTAAATTTATTTTCTTTACTTTAAATTTTTTACAATCTAATACTAAAACTTCGACAGTTTACAATCTAGCAAGGTGGATTACAATTAAAACTGTTTTACATTTTTACTGTGGCATACGTTAATTGTCGATTCGTATGTCGCAGAAAATTGAGGTTTTAAAACTTGACCAAAACAGAGATAGCATTTGTGGATATGTGACATCATTCCTAGCTGTTGGAATTTTGGTTCAGATATAGTGCTCGGTGTCGGCAACAAGCCTAACAAATAACGTTTGAATACTACTGACAAAGTGTGGGTGTATATCGTTTGTATTTCAAAATGAAAATGTACGAATGTATTCACTCCGTTTTAAATCATTCGTAGAAAGAAAGACCTTTTCATCTGTGTAAAGTAATAGTTGTTATTTTTTTTTTGATTTATTTTGATGTCGATTCTTCTATTATTCTTTTTCAAATAATTATAAATAAAAATAAATAAATATTTGTGGATATTCACCCAAAACATTATCTAGCCCAAATTAAGCTAATAAAGCTTGTGCTCTGGGATCTAGACGACTGATATACATACTTATATATTTCTAAATACATATATATATTTTACATAGAAAACACCCACACTCCGAAATAAACATTTGTGGATCACACAAATATTTGGACCGACCCGGGAATCGAACCCACGACCTCCAGCGCCGCAGGCGGTATCACTACCGACTACGCCACAGAGGCAGTCACAATATTCTAAGATAATTGTTTAAAACATATCCAAAGTCCTTTTAAAAAATGGTTTCCGTTCGCAGGTCTCACAAACCTAACTCATTTGAACTTGCACAACAACCAAATAGACGTATTAGAGGACTACGCGTTCAAGCATCTTACTAACTTGACCCACCTGGATCTGTCTCACAATGAGATAGTTGCTGTATCAGGTAGGTAAACACTTCGTTGATTTATTTTTAGAGTTCCATGTCTTAATGAAAAAAAATCGGGACTCTGTTACTGAGACTTCCTTGTCCGTCTGTCTGTCTGTCTGTGATAACACGGTATCTCAGAATATACCATGATAGCTAGAGAGCTGAAATGTTGCCGCTATTACAACATATGTTAAGAACTAGGCTTTTATACACTAAACGTGATTTTTTTTTCCGTGAGGTTCCGTATGCAACTTGCACTTGGTCGGCTTTTTTTAGTTTGCTTTATGTCTAATGAAAAATTTTTTCAACGAAAAACTTTTTTAAACGCTATTTTAGGTAGGTACCTACTGGTGGTAGTGTCTGCATTTTCAAGCTAACCTTTAAGATATTTTATTCTTACGGTATATTTGGTACCAATCCAGCGCTATCCTCTATCCATTAAAAACGTTTAGTCGTTTAAGTGACGTTTTAATTCCCGCAAAAATCATAGTGTCTTGAAGTGGGGCAGAATTAACTTACACAAGATTGAAAATTACATTATGAAAATGAAATAACCATTTTCAAAGTTCATTTCAATGCTCTCTAATCTCGTTAACTCTAATTCGAATACCTACTAAAGTTCTGATATCTATAAAAACGACAATAATTTTGGTAAATAAAAAAAAATATCTACACGAATAAATTTTAAAAACATTGAGTACTTATAATTAACCAAAGGAAGACCACATCGCTCTGCCAATGTGAAATTTTTTCATTTTTACAAATATCTTCTCCTTAAATGATACAACGTAATATAACGTAAAGTTCCGCAAGTAAAATTAACCTTAGAAAAAAACGCAGTAATTTTCGCTCCATCATGTATTGTCATAATAAAAAACCAGCAGTTCATTTACTTTTTTTTTCAGGTGCATCCCTCGCTCGGTTGACAAATCTAGTGCATCTAGATCTGTCACACAACTTTCTACGTTCACTCTCAGCTGAACCTCTGAAATCTCTGGAACAACTGATCGAGCTGCTCCTTCATGATAACGATATATCGATGATAGATGACGGCGCTTTAGCACTGCACAAGGACCTTACACGATTCACTATTGAAGGTAATGACTGGGGAATGATACGCACTTTAAAGGATACATACTGATGGAAAGTGGGACGAACTAATCTTACTACTCTCTAAATGCGAAAGAATGTAAGTGTAGATTTGTTGAAGTCCGAATGTCAGGACATCAGGATGTTTGGTAAGGTGGAAACACAATTAAAACATGACGCGACGCTACGTGTAGAATGTACTGCGCATGGTGGCGCATCGGATGTTGATAGTGTGACTCTCGTCATAGAAAACAATACAAATTGATTCTACTCAACACACGTTGCCTTCCATCGGATCGCGTCGCGTTTTAACAATGTGTTTCCGCCTTTACTCTTTCACGCTCAACGGATCTTGCAGAAATTTAGTGCAGGTAGTCTGGAACTCAACGCAATAGCTACTTTGTATCCCGGTAATGATGCCCCATGGGAAACGGGAACAACAATAAAATTACACGCGTTTGGAGCCGCCAGGCAATAATATTTGATTACATAATCCACTCGGAAAACATACATAATTAATATTGTTCGACAAAGACAGTAATTCAGTCAAAATGAATGTATTCCTCAAATAAATTCATTAAATAACTGGAAACTGCAATGATTGAGTAAAATTTCTGTAGTTCATGTTGGAGTTTATTTTACGTATTAAAAATGTTAAATAAATTTAAATTTAGTTTTTTAACATTAAAAATAATCCAACGCAAGTAGTTTTTGATTGTTATTCGAATGTATAACTCGAAATTTTCGGAAAGCAAGTCATAAATTCCAGGCGAAAAAATTTCAAAAAAGAAAATTATTTGTATTCTCACAATTTATTTTCATCTCATACGCAGCAAGATGTATGTATGAAAGCAAAAATAAATTCAATATCTTACAAGTTCCTGTCGAGTTTTCTGTACACATCCGGATAGTTTGACGTCGGAAATGATCCGCCAATTCTCACTTCCCGTATGTCCCCCACAGATATTTGTCGATACTCAACGTTTCACTGAGGCTACGTCAAAGCTGCTTTGTTCACCCATCGATATTCCACACCCGCCTGTTATATTGTTGCGTGACTCTTAACTATTCTGCCATTGTAACTCTCTTTATGGTTTTTTGTGAGAAATTATTGTGGCCGCTGACATTTTTGACGATGGAATCATTTTTCTTTTTTTCACTTACGCACTTATGTTTGTTGGTTTCTACAGAAAGAATCTGTAGTTGTATTGATAGGCACTGCTGTTATTAAAATCCATAGAAGTTAACGTCGATAAGGTCTATGCAATTACAAGATAAAATTAGATGTGTTAAGAGAATAAAGAATCATAAAAGCACAAAATTGGTGCAAAATACTTTAAGTTATGTTTCAATGCACACGAAAACCATTTAAATCAAAACACGTTTTGTTAATTAAAACGACGAGGGGAGGAGGAAATACACACACACCTTCGATCCGTCAATCTTAGAGCACAACATTCAAGGATTATCCTAATTAATGGTAACGGGGGAGTGACGAATCGAAGTCTTCAATGGATAAAAGACAAATAGTAAGCATCTTACCCCTCTGGGTTGTTAGTAATAAGGAGTATTCCGCTTTACAACTTGGCATAAATTTAACACCTTTTCGATCATTGCTCCCTTCTTATTATTATTCTACTACTTAGTTTTTAATATCTAGATTTCTATAACAATAGCTCATACAAAGAATTAACATCATATCTGGATATTTGTTGGTCTTACACACTTACAGATAATCCTCTGAACTGTGATTGCTTGATGGCTGGTTTTGCGAGGTGGCTGAGGGAAGCAAACAAGTTACCGCAAACTGATAAATCTGCAGCAGAGTGTTCCACACCTCCTCATTTAGAAGGCGCATTGCTTTCTAGACTATCGAAAAGCAAACTTTGTGATGACGTTGAACATACAGAATTGAAATCAAAAGAAATGAACTATGGCTCCGAGGGTTTTGTTGTAAATTCAATAAGAAGCGACATTAAAATGAATAAAGCCAGTGCAGAAATTGACGGAGAAAATACAGACAGTTCTGGAAATCAGCTACTATCTCATGCTGCTATAATTAATCAACAATCTCAACTCATCAGTAACGCAGGAGAAGGCGGTGGTGGTAATGATGATGGCTTAGATGACGATATTTATGATGAAGAGTTGGATATGCCTTCTGAAGATGATTTGCCCGTGTCTAAATCAACGGTGAGTGAAGACCTATATAACGCTTCCTTAGCATGCACTTATGTAATCCAGACCCTTTGACTGTTCAGTTCACAGACTATAGGTCCAAATAAAAACGCTGTATAATTTATACATCGGAAACATAACATAGGGGTCCCTTCCAAAAATACCGTAAAATATAAGTTGCAGCATTTCCGTTTCAGTCGTTTATAATTTTCTACATTCTTGAATTTTTCAAACTATACAATTTAGTTTTTGAATTGAAGTTGAGATTTTAGTTTGATGTGTTTTTTAATAGCTACGCCTCATAGAAGCTTGGCATGATAACGAAGAAGTCTACCTATCCTGGGCGGTAGACCCACCATCTTACCGATATAGATGTACTGGAGTAACGGTTTCGAGAGCCGGAAGTCTACCCAAACACGTAGCTTGCCACAGAGCTGCACCTGACAATGTGGTGATAAGAGGATTGAAGATTGATCCTCATGACAAATATACGTAAGTTAATATCCATTTTACTTAGCTGCAACTTTAGAAGTTTAGAAGAGGGGAGGAGAGAATATATAACCACTAAAGATTCACGCCTATCTCACAAACAATGAATACCTTTTTAGGGTTTCGTAGCCAAATAGGCAAAACGGAACCCTTATAGATTCGTCATGTCTGTCTGTCTGTCTGTCCGTCCGTGTGTCACAGCCATTTTTCTTCGAAACTATAAGGCCTATGCTATTGAAACTTGGTAACTAGATGTATTCTGTAAACCGCATCCAGATTCTTATATAAAACTAGAAAAAAAGTAGTAAATTTTGGGGGTCCCCATACTCAGAACTGAAACTCAAATTTTTTTTTACTTCAAACCCATACATGTTGGGTATCTATAGATAGGTCTTCAAAAATGCTATTGAGGATTCCAATATAATTTTTTTCTAAAATGAATAGTCTGCGCAAGAGACACTTCCAAAGTGAAAAAATGTGTGTGTCCCCCCTCTAACTTCTAAACTAAGAGAATGATAAATCTAAAAAAAAATATATGATGTACATTGCTATAAAAAGTACCAACGAAAATTGGTTTGAACGAGATAGAGCTGGTAGTTTTTTTAATACGTCATAAACCGCAATTTTCGGTTAGAAAAATCACTACCACTGCGAACGTGTTAAAACATCAATCAAAGTTACAACGAACTATAAGAACTTTTATACTATGTTACTTGCTGCTACGAAACCCTTCATGGGCGAGTCCAACTTGCACTTGGCCGGTTTTTAAATGTACTTAAAAAGAAATCAAAAGCAATAATTTAAATTCATTACTAACTTTTCAGTTTCTGTATCGCCTTAGAAGAAATGTCTAATACTGATATGCCAGTTTCCTTGGCCTTGGGCTGTGCACCGCCAGTGACTGTGAAAGAACGAGCCAGCTATCCTACAGTTGTGCCAGTTGTTGTTACTCGAATGCCGGAGACAAGTCGTCTAAGGTAAGGATCCGTGTGTTTTGGTCATAAAAGCTATGGTTTTGGAAACAAAAGTCCTTTGTCTAAGTTCCTTGTGTTCAACCTTATTTCGCCACGTAACGCTTGATTCTATTTTGTTGTTAATTCTACTTTCTACCGTCATTTTTTTCACCTGTACCAATATCTCTAACCTATTAGAACATGAATGAACTACACATGTAATAAGAGTAATGTAGTTAGATTTATATCTCCCATTGTCATATTTTCTATGTCAGATTTTGTTATTCTGTAAGTTGATCTATAGGTTTACTGTCATATTATCATTATTATTAAGCTACAAATTTTATTTCAGAGTCACAGAAGTTCGTTCAAACATTACTAGTGATGGAGTCTTATCAACTTTGATATCAGTGACAGGACTGCCTCAACATTCTCTCTATGCTTCACGGCTTTCCCAAGGCCTTTCTAATGTAGATGTCAACCCCATAAATAGCTGTTATGTGGTACTGGCTATTCTATCTCGCGGGTACCTTGTGGCACAGAAAGATACACCCTGTCAACCGACACTGGAAATATCAATGGAAGGCTTCGTAAGAGGACCATATGAAGTATGTTCCAAGATTTTCCAATACAAGAATGACAAAACGCGAACTATTTGCGTAGTACCTCAAATTGTGGAACCTGATATTTCATCTGATGTGAAAAAAGGTTTCAAGCATTTGAACGGAGCATTAATCGGCATGGCCGTAGGTTTGATGCTTATGGTAGTTGGGCTAACCTATTATTTGAGAAAAGTCATGAAGAGGTCAGCTCCATTTGATCCTTCTAGGTGCTTAAGACAAGAACCGGTGCAGGAAGAAAATGCTCGAGCTAACTATGTGATGCTTACTCCAACAGCTACTTCAAAAGTGTGAATAACTAGTCTTGAAATTTATATTGTGTGTTATTTTGATTTTGTTGATGGTTCGTTGAGAAAATGTAAGTGTGTATGAAATGAGATTAAATAACTTGACAATTCGAGTTATATAAAATTTAAGAGCTATGTTCGAATCACATAATGGTTTTATATTGATTTGAATGATAACAAGACCCTTTATTGTCACTTCGTTTTAATTTTTGAAACGTTGCTTACCTTTCGACGTTACTCGTAACCCCATAATTTGAAACATCAAGAAAGGATCAAAAACGATAATGATAAGAACCCGAAAAGGACCGAAGATAATAAAAAACAAATTGACATATATTATAATGTTGAAATTGTTGCATAGATAACTTTCTTAACGACTGATGTACAAAGGTTTAAGATTATCAAAGCTTTGAAAGTTTAGACTGTTTGAGTATAACTTTTTGTGTTGATAACTGTTGTATATGTAAAGGTAGACTCTACTTTCCGAAATTATACCATAATCAAAAGTGTAATTGTTATTATGCAAAGGAGTAAAGTACAAATCGAGATAATCGATAGATGCTTAGTTATAAATAGAACTGTTTAACAGTGATAAAGACTTCCAAGAATTGTTTATAAACCTCTTCTATTTGTGATAAGAGAATATAATTATCTTCACATACAGGAACTTGATTTGTTATAAAGTAATTAATATTAAAGTACATATTACAATTAATGTTGCTTATAAGAGTTATGTAAAGATAATATTGCGTTACTAATTAATTAAAATAAGTTTAAAAAGTGACTGATTTTTGGAGACGCAGCTTCACAAAGAATTAATCCTTATTATTACTTAAATACATCTCTTCTTTTTGTGTAAAGGTATAGCTTATTAATAAATTTCATATTGGTAACATCATCATTGTGCTATTGAGTAAATCATACAGGAGTATATGTTATATAATTTGGTGGATCATTCCCAGTAGTTTCGCGGCAGTAGTTTTAAAAGAGAAAAAGTAATAAATAAATGGTTTAAAAAACCCTAGAAAAATACGCTTTTATAATGCACGAAAAAACCAAAAATAAATTATGGATCGTTCAAGTTGCCTCTATTTCTAGGCTGAAGTGTATACTATGTGCTTTTAGTTATAATATTTGATTGTAAAAGCGTGGGGCGTTGGAACAGGAAAGACTTTTAAGACGGGTTTTTAACGGTAACCAAAGATATCTAGTTCTCGAACAAGAACTCTACATTTTGCCACTGTTAACGTATTCCCCTCATGTACCTACTTAATTGCCTAAAAGAAGAGGAGTTCCCTTTGGCAGCATAAACGTTATGCTCTTGTGCGACCTCATGCAGCTTTCGCCAGGATTTTTATTATATAAGGATTAGTATTAATAGGAATAGTCTTTCTTGTTCTAGCGCCCCACGCTTTTACAATCAAATATTATAACTAAAAGCACATAGTATACACTTCAGCCTAGAAATACTTGAACGATCCATAATTTATTTTTGGTTTTTTCGTGCATTATAAAAGCGTATTTTTCTAGGGTTTTTTAAACCATTTATTTATTTTATACTTTTTAGTCACAACATTTATACCTTTACTAGCTGTTCCCTGCGGCTTCATCCGCGTAGAAGTCGTTATCGCATAAAAGCATTACCCTCCTTTCGCGCAGTCAGTTAAAAAGTAGCCTATGTCCTTCCCTTAAACTCAAACTATCTTTATAACGAATTTCATCAAAATCGGTTCAGTGGTTTAGGCGTGAAAACGTAACAGACAGACAGACAGAGTTACTTTCGCATTTATAATATTAGTAGGGATTTCTGTATTACATGGTGTTTTGTCTGAGTTCGACTAATGTGAAAATATTTCATTATTACTCTAATACATATACATTTTAAGAAGGTAACTATGTCAATATTTCTACTTAATATTAACTTTATTATATAACAGGTTTTTTTAACCTTAAACCCTAATCGTGGTCAAAGTTCATTACACGACTTTTCTAACAAATCCAAACACAGCTATGATACAATGTTCCATCATGAAGTTCCAGTGCCTATCTTCCGGCTCTATCATCATATCAGTTTGACAGTACCATATTATTGTATTGTCATCAGAACTACATACAGCTGCCAATTTTCATGACCCTACGATCCTTGGAAGCTGGTTAAATTAGCTACCTTAGATTCCACTTGTTTTCAGTGCCTATCTTCCGGCTCCATCATCATATCAGTTCGACAGTACCATATTATTGTATTGTCATCAGAACTACATACAGCTGCCAATTTTCATGACGCTACGATCCTTGGAAGCTGGTTAAATTAGCTACCTTAAATTCCACTTTTTCCATCGAAGTTTCAGTGCCTATCTTCCGGCTCCATCATCATATCAGTTTGACAGTACCATATTATTGTATTGTCATCAGAACTACATACAGCTGCCAATTTTCATGACCCTGCGATCCTTGGAAGCTGGTTAAATTAGCTACCTTAGATTCCACCGGTTTTCAGTGCCTATCTTCCGGCTCCATCATCATATCGGTTTGACAGTACCATATTATTGTATTGTCATCAAAACTACATACATCTGCCAATTTTCATGACGCTACGATCCTTGGAAGATGGTTAAATTAGTTTCCTTAGATTCCATTACATTGTTAGTTACATACACGACGACCTAATAAAAACATATTATAAAAAAATAAGCATTTGTCCATCAAGAGGTATTAATAATTGGCTGGTATAAAAGATGTTTAGTGACTTGTTGAACTCGAAGATAAATTTCGATTGAAGAAGACGGTAAAATAGTCTTTTTGAAAAATTGTTGTAAATAACTTTTATTATTATGTACCTTTTTCATCTGTGTACTTACTAGGTAGTTATTATGTGGAGCTGTGGCTTAGTTATAATATTTAGAAAGCTTGTAATTCACTAAAAATATATATCTTCTGTGAAGATTTATTGCCTTAATACATTGCATAGTTTATTACTAATTGCGTAACTAATATTAACTTGAGGCTAAGGTATATTTTTATTTGTTTGATTGATTAGAAGTTTAAATTTAATAATTTTGAAAAATGTTGAAAAAAAAAAAATATTAAAAGATAATTTATTATTGGTTTTGAATTGGGGATTTTTATGTCACTGTTTTAATAAATACTCCGACAAGCAGCTCATTTGTTCTAGTTTGTGATTAAATCTGTAAAATATTAAAGAGTTGCGTTTAGAGTATATAAGAGTGTGTACATATATGAATGGTTAATTGAATATTTAAATAGTACTATAAATATTAACTTGGCTGGCGATGGGTCTTGATCCAGTGGACTTTGTTTTATAGGGGCAATGTCCTGACCAGTAAAGTTATTCGAGTTCACAAAATATATTTGTATTGCACAGGTCTACAAGAATCTTATAGGAGATGAAACACAATACAGTAGAGTCCGTTTATAATGACATCGAAAGGAATTGACAAACACGTCATAATAAGCGGATGTCATACAAAACGTTATGTGAAATGAAAAACCTTTTTTATGTAAATATGTAGTCTCTTTGGTTTCAAAACATTTGAATTAAACGATTGCTTATTGCTGTTCTTGTTTTTAAAAATCATTGAGATTGTCGAATGACCCACGCCAAATTTCTTTGCGAGACATGAGTTAGATTCTGCATTTTCTAATCTGCATATTATTGCACCTTTCTCCTCAATTGTAAATGCTTTACGTCGTTGAAATGACATTTTTTTCACAGTAACAAACGAAAAACAATGCGTGACCTTCAACCGTAAATTACTCACTGAATTACTCACTGAGATTGAAAACAAAAACGAGCCACGTGTCGAACGTCATCGGGAATCAACGAACATTACCGAAGGTGTAAAGAATCAGGTCGGTCATGGTCATTATAACGGGACATAATTTATTAAAATGGGTCATAATAAGCGACATGTCACTGTAAGGGAAGTCATTATATCCGACTTTTTATAAAGAATTTTATATGAAAACCAAACTTCGTAGTGCAATTCGTCATAATAACCGGTTGCTCAATATAGGCGGAGTCATAATAAACGGATTCTACTGTATTTTTATACTCAAGTAGCAATATAGTCTGGTTCAATTTGTGGGTAATTGCCCTGTAATTATAAATTTTCTGGTAGATGTAAGACCATCTATGTTATCGTTAGTACTAAGTGGTGCTATAGATCCTGTTCCAAAAAGTAATTATGAGGTAGTCAAGAAATTCATCTGGAACAATGCGATTCGAGTAGCGATATGGAGAGCATTGCCCCTGTAAGGTAAAAGTCACGGGTTTAAGCCGAACTTAGTTTTTCGTCTTAACATACTAAATCTCTTAATTTTGTGTGAAAGTAAATAATTATCTCTTGACGTTAAAATAACAACAATAGAAATATTATTTAGAGAAATAGGGTCTGAGCTATGGCTACGTCCTTTCTCAAAAAGTTTTGTTTCTCAATGAAAGTTGTTTGTCGTTACTGATCATTGTCAAATATTTTCTTTGTAAATGTTTAAGTTCTACTTTCTGCTCATTATTATTCAGTGATAAAAGAAGCTTTGGAACGTCTGGAAACTTTCATGTTCGAACGATATTATTATTCTTTGCATGTGTTTATAAAATAACGTTTGATATTATAAAGCCCGGTTTCCACCTCGAGCTGAGCGCATTAATGAATCCGCTTAACTTACAACAGTACACTGCATAAGTACTTACTTGTATCCTCACCATTAAAATGGTCGGGATGAACGGGCTGAGCGCTTATGTTTTATTTCTCATTTTACTCGTCGCAACAAAATTCAAACTGACTAATGATGAATTGCCTCATTTTTTAATTCTTTGTTAGCGGAAAACAGAAATCATTTCATAAAAAAATTGCCCGTTTAGCTCACTACCTTCTGCATATTACTCTGTCGCGGTGGAAACCTGCTTCTTGACATATATGTTTTTGTGGCGTCTGAGCTTTATTTGCGTTGTAATTAAAATCATTGTAATCGGCAACATGTTAATATTATATAAAGAACTCTGGTTCTGCTTTAATTAGTATAATGTGTGTAAATAAATAATTTATGTGATGCCATTTTTTGTCTCAAATAAATAAAATATTAACAAGTGTTCCTTATTTATTTCTTTTGCTCTTTTTCAATGTTGTTTTTAACATTCTACTCGTAATTATCGATTACATGAATACAACCTATCTGCAAAATGCAATTAAAATTTTTCATGTCTGTCTGTCTGTGTGTCTGTATCCCGAATAAGTATCACGCCGAAACTACTGAATCTTTGAAACTTGGAGCTTATAATCCGAGGAAGGTTCTAGGATACTTTTGATCCCGATATTTAGCGCGGTTCCTTTGGGAGAGGGGATGAAATTAAAACGGTGCAGATATGAAAGAAATAAATACCTTCAGGGTATCTATAACAATGGGCATGCCACAGGGTACTATTATCGGTCCTTTTGTTCCTGGTAAAATTTATCATTGTACTGTCCTGATCCTGAACCTGAATCCTGTACCTGATTCCCACAGGTTCTAGGGTTAAAAAGTAGCGAAGGTCTTATTCTGATGCAGACCTATGTTACAGCAATAGATAATAAATAATAGAAAATATCGAAGATTCGATAGAAGGAGAGAAGAGATCGATATATTAAACGTTCGATATTTTGAACGTTCGATATTTTGAACGTTCGATTATTTGGCATTCGATTTGGCATAGTACACCCGCAAAGTACCTATCTGGAAAACTTTCGAACTAATTTGGGTAAAATTAATAGACGTAAAGGTATAAAGATAGCTGATACCCTGAGTTCCTGTGGCAAATGGTGTAGCAAAATTGGCAGGTTGGAGTTGCAAGATGCCACCTTTTTTACACAAGCATTTCTATTTTTATAACGTGAGAAAAATCCTACAGGGAACGCTATGCCGGACCCTACCGAATAAAAACCAAACCTATCCTACCTAACAACCTACGGTTGAGAGCCCAGGGTAACCATCGGAAGGACACCCCAGGACTCCCAAAAGACCTACGGCTGCCACTGAGCTCACTCCATAGGTTCGGGAGCTATCCTACGTCCTTGGGGGTTTGTTCGGGTGTTATCCCGCATCGCTGTCGTCTAGGACCTGCTTCTGTAAGGTCCTCAGGCTCCCGGTCATGGAGGCCGATAGTCTTGGGCGAGACACGTCTGCGGTGCCCCCACCGCAGACTGCGGAACTCGAGTGGGAGAGTTCTCTCCCGTTCCTTTACACAAGCATACGGCCTACCTGATGGATAGTGGTCATTGTAGCCTATGAACGTTTGAAACACCAGGGGCACTAAAATAGCGCTGCTGAACCTGTAATCAATAGAGACCCCTTTTAAATAATCCTATAACTTAGGTGTCTGGAAAAACCTAAGCATCAGCTTATTCCACAATCTGAGCGTGTGGGTAAGAAAGTTCTGTACTACATCCCTACATTACCTATAATATAGAGTTCTCAAGATCAAACTTGATTAGACAGTCAAAGCCAAATTATAGTTCCTCAGTATTTAAGGGACCAGTATTTGGTTGGCAAACTAGTTGTTGGTTCAGTGGCTTTACAGTTTGATAGTGTAGTAACTTTATGAATACAGTAATTTTGTGGTCGTAAACTCCGGAGAGCGAACCCGTCTCAATTGTATCTGAATAATGGAATAACACCACAGGCCGATCGTTACACTTTGGCCATTCATTCAAATTATTGTATAATACTCGTACATTTGTATACGTCGCCTTGCTAATTTTGTCACTGTTTTAAGTTGTGGTAAAACATATTCGCACGACCGTGTATTCTTTTTTTATATTTAGCTCGGCAAATTGACGTCGCCACCAGCCTGATGGAAAGCACTCTTACAGTCCGTAGTTTCCCAGTTCTGAAGTTATTTGGGTGAGGCCTACTTCTATTATAGTTGATCTTCCGCGCACGCTTAGTTTGTGGAATGATCTCCTGCTTCGGCTTTTCCAAACGACTACAGTATGGAGTTCTTCAAAAGGGGTCTTAGAAGGATTTTACAGGGTCGGCAGCGCGAGTGTGGCGTCTCTGGTGTTGCAAACGTTTATAGGTCTGGTGGGCCGTATGCTTGTCTGCCACTGCAATTTCGACTGGCAGTGTCAATTACCAGTAAAACGGCAGTACTTAGGCTAAGTTCAAAGACTTATGGGCGTTGGCGGCTGGAAAATAAAACAGCAAGTAACTGCAACCTGAAACTGTTCATTTTAATACTGGTAACCTGACCAAACGGCTTAACGTGCCTTCCAAAGCATCGGAATGCTAACAAATTGTAAGATCACAAAGTGTCGCTCATATGAGCATCAATCATAGCGAAAGTTGCAGCAACAGTTATCGCAGCGATCTTTTACAGAACACTGGAATCAGCCGGGCTACGAGCGCTTTATTTTCTCCACGAGTGTATAAAATTGCATTAGTAATTTTGTGGGCAACATAAAACAAATATGACTACACGGTAGTTCCACTATAGATAAGAAGCTGTTCAACTTGTTTTAAAATATTTTTTTATAATATTATCAAAATAAAACAGTGGAACTTAAAAATAACACGATTCCTAAATTTTTTATTATAATTTAACTTAATGTTTGGCGAGTTTTTTTTTGTCTGATATCCACTTATCGTGAACGTCAATATATATTGCAAAACATAGTACCAGGTACCAATTATCCAACTGACCCATAAAAAGGGTAATGTTATAATGAGCCTATATCGGTGTGAGTGAACTCGAGTAGACTCATCAAGGCTGGACAAATTTGTGAAAGTGGAAGATGTCAATAGATTCGTATTCTTCTTTAACAAGAAGCCGTGAGACGGTCTCACCCGACTGCTCCACTCTAAAAGGTTTATTGTGATAGTAAAAGTTCAATCCGATTGACGTTGTCATTTTGTTTTATTTCAAACTTTGAACAGATGATCTACGTGACCTAGTGACGTAGTTTAATGCAACAGAGTCTCAGACTACAGACAAAAGTCTCGCCGTAAGCCCCTCTGCAATCTATTTTATAGAGAGGGGCTAAAATACATAAGCTATGTCAGCGAATTTAGACGTACGCAAAAAGAAAGTTTTTAAAACGATTTTTTGTGCCAATTTTGTTGGGGACATGTCCCTAGCCAGCATACTCGCAGTTTTGTACATGCCAGCTCTATTTCCCACTTATATATTAATTTTTTAAATTGAGGGTAGAGTGGAGAGCAAGACAGAGACAACTGCCGCTCCACCAAGCGATAAGTCTGAGTCGCAGAAAGTTTGTCTTTAAAGCGGCCATAGAATTGCTTTGTGAGCATCAGCAAAGGCCAAATGTACGAATGTACGCTGTCGAATGTCATTAATCAATCTGACATAATTGTTATATTTACATTCAGAAACCTGGATAAAGCCGATTTCAGTAGGACTAGAATGCGCTGCGCAAGTGTAGAGATGACCAAAACATATACATTCTAACAACAAAGATTAGTCAACCGTATCTTAATTAAATAGAGCTCATTATCAAAATGACAGATGACATTTACAGGTGTTTGTTCCTGGTTCTCTTCTCTACATTAATGACGTTGTTATTGTGCACGCTAATACACACATTCATAAATAAAACCCTATTTACGGCAATTCATTATAACTTAAGTTTATGACGTCAAATATTCAAAATTAGAATGCCATTGTCAGTTTTAAACTTTGAATTGTTAAAACTATAGTCGCCTCGCTGTAACAAGGTGCGTATGACAGTTTGCAGTATGACGTTGATATCTATCAGTACCACATTACTAGGGATGTGTCGATATGCAATTCATGTCGAGAATCCTACGATAAACGAGATCAATCACGTTCTGTTTATTATTGTTATGAAAATTATTGCTATATTCATTTTTGAATCAACTAAACAGCTTAAAAAACCGGCCAAGTGAGCAGAGGCCTCGGTACCGAAAAACAACAAAAAATAGGTCTGTTGTATGGGAGCCCCCTTAAATATTAGATTTTTTTGAAGTGAAACTTCTTTATCGGCGTTGGAAAAAATTTAGCGTCAAGTCACGTTTTTTCGTTACGCGCCATCTTTGTTTTCGTCCCCACCACGGTGGATTCGAATTAAGAGTACTTTATCCAGGGATAGCATGTCGTTTGTAGATTTTTGGACTTTTGTACTTTGGGCTTTTGGACTTTTGGGCTTTTGGGCTTTAGGGCTTTTCGGCTTTTGAGCTTTTCGGCTTTTCGGCTTTTGGGCTTTTCGGCTTTTCGGCTTTTCGGCTTTTCGGCTTTCGGGCTTTTCGGCTTTTCGGCTTTTCGGATTTTCGGATTTTCGGCTTTTCGGCTTTCGGGCTTTTCGGCTTTTCGGCTTTTCTGCTTTTCGGCTTTTGGCTCTTGGGCTTTTCGGCTTTTCGGCTTTTGGGTTTTTGGGCTTTTGGGCTTTTGGACTTTTGGACTTTTGGACTTTTGGACTTTTGGACTTTTGGACTTTTGGACTTTTGGGCTTTTGGGCTTTTGGGCTTTTGGGCTTGAAAAATAAGGTTATGAAGAAGTTTCACTTCTTACGTGTGTACACTAGTACACGCACACATTTTTTTGTTTTTAGTATTTGTTATTATAGCGGTAACAAAAACACATAATCTGTGAAAATTTCATCTCTCTAGCTATCACCGTTCATAAGGTACAGCCTATCAAAAGACCGGGTAACTTCGCAAGAAAAAAAAGAAGGTAACCGAGAAGAGGAAAAATATTAATAATAATAACTCAATAATATACTTTTTACAATAAAAGTTGGAACTACGGACAATATACGTTTTGTTTTATCAAAATATCGACTATCCATCGTAGATGTATATAATCCCATCACTAAAGACATCTTTGGTGTTACGTTATACTCAACAATTTGTTAATTTTTTCTTCCAAACTCATTTTTTTTTGTAGACTAGAATATTATGGTTGAGTTTAATTTTATATAAATACAACAGTGATTAACGATTTAATATACACTCGAGAGCAATGAATCCGGGTCACTTAAAGAATGTTAAAAATCTCGGAAACTAAAAATGATAGGTTAATGCAATAAATTGTATTTAATAGACAATGTAATACCTACTCCTTAAATGAAAGTAAAAAAAATATGAGTCACCATACATTTTATTAACACAAAATTACATAAAGAAAAAACTGCTGATCTCTCCTTAAAACAAAAATAGGAAACATGAAATTTTTGAACTTTATTACGATTTTCTTGAATTTTAATACTTCGTATTGCCTCCTCGTGCTTCCATTACTGCGTTTACGCGGTTTGGCATGCTGTACACCAAGTTCCTTATACGATTTTGGGGAATATTCTCCCATTCCTCTGTGAGAGCAATTTTGAGCTCACGAAGCGTGATTGGGGGAGGGTTTCGTTGTTTTACGCATCTGCCTAGCTCGTCCCAAGCATGCTCGATCGGGTTGATATCCGGGCTGCGCGCTGGCCACTCCATACGAGTAATGTTCATCTCTTGAAGGTAGTCATTCACAATCCTACCTGTATGAGGTCGGGCATTGTCATGCATAAATATAGCATCCTCACCTAAATTGACCATAAATGGACCAACGTGATCATTGAGGATTTCTTCCACATATCTTACGCTAGTTAAAGAGCCGTTTTCTATGATCACCAGCTCTGTGCGACTTTCAGAAGAAATTCCGGCCCACACAAGTACAGACCCACCACCGTAGGCTACTTTTTCTTCGATGCATGCTTGCTTGAATCTTTCCCCTGGTCTTCGATACACTCTGTGTCTTCCATCGTGCTTGTAGAGCATAAATTTTGATTCGTCGGAGAACATAACTTTTGACCAATCTTCAATACTCCAATTTACGTGGCTCTGGGCATACCTTAGTCTCGAAATACGATGCCCACGCTCCAGTTTAGGGCCGTTTGCAGGTCTAAGGGGTTTTAAGTTAGATTCAGCAAGCCGACGTCTTACTGTCCATGCACTTGGGTTACTTCCTCCGAGGCGTCGAAACTGATTGGTGAGTTCAGTTCCTGTGAGAAAGCGATTTCGAAGCATGGTGTTCACCAAGTATCGGTCTTCTCGTGCTGTGGTACACCTGGTTCTGCCCGTTTCTGGTCTGCGTAGGTTAGAACCAGTTTCTTCGTAACGTCGGAGAACTCTTTGTACTGTTGACAGCGACACACCGACAGTCCTGGCTGTATCGCGCTGACTCCGGCCGGTTTCCAGCATTGTAAGTATTCTGGTGCATTCTTCAGGCGTAAGCGACATAATTTCAGCTTGATTAATGAATATAGAGCACTATCAACATGGTTTATGTACCCACATAAATGACAGATTACAAACAAAAGCAACATCAAATGCTGTAATTTCGTAGTTCCATCTTCGAAAGTGGCCCTTTTTCAAATTAGATTTTTTTATGATAAAACTTTACAATAACTAAGAAGTTTTAATACCTTCATTTTAGGAGTATTACATTGTCTATTAAATACAATTTATTGCATTAACCTAGCATTTTTAGTTTCCGAGATTTTTAGGATTCTTTAAGTGACCCGGATTCATTGCTCTCGAGTGTATTATGAAAGGGATGTAGCTGAAATACTAAGTTCATAATTGTAATTCACGGCAACTTTCAAGAGTGAAACGAAACGCGATCGACAACTGTCATACGCACCATGCTACACCGAGATGACTTATAATTTATGTCAAACTACTTCTTCAGATGGATTATTTGTTAACATAAATAAATAAATGGTTTAAAAAACCCTAGAAAATACGCTTTTATAATGCACGAAAAAACCCAAAAATAAATTATGGATCGTTCAAGTTGCCTCTATTTCTGGGCTGAAGTGTAAACTATGTGCTTTTAGATATAATATTTGATTACAAAAGCGTGGGGCGCTGGAACAGGAAAGACTTTCCTGGCGGAAGCTGCATGAAGTCTTGTCAGATTAAGGATAAGGTCACATTTATAAAAGCGTGTTTTTCTCGTGTTTTTAAACTATTAATTTACACTGTCACGCTTTTATATATCTATTGTGACATTTACTATTATTAATATCATTTTAAATTTCGGAAATGTATTAACGATGATAGGCTTTAATTGAAATACATAACATACTTACTTGAAAAGTAAAGTAGTTAATCACGTCTACGCATTTTCAACACCCACTTTTGTCAGCCGCGCCCGCGTTACAGGAGCAAACCTATTACCGTTACGGATCTCTATTAGATAATTCATTGGTAGGTCCTTAAAGTTTCGGCATTCCGAGATATTTAGTACAATATGTGTAGTAATCACGTAATAGGAATACAAACGCTCTTGTTCAAAGATATCTCGTTCTCGAACAAGAACTCTACATTTTGCCACTGTTAACGTATTCCCCTCACGTATCTACTTAATTGCCTGAAAGAAAAGGCGTTCCCTTTAGCAGCATAAACGTTATGCTCTTGTGCGACCTCATGCAGCTTTCGCCAGGATTTTTATTATATAAGGATTAGTATTAATAGGAATATGCTTACAAAAAAGTCTTTCTTGTTCTAGCACCCCACGCTTTTATAATCAAATATTATAACAAAAAGCACATAGTTTACACTTCAGCCCAGAAATAGAGGCAACTTGAACGATCCATAATTTATTTTTGGGTTTTTTCGTGCATTATAAAAGCGTATTTTCTAGGGTTTTTTTAAACCATTTATTTATTTTTAAACTTTTTAGTCACAACATTTATACCTCAACTAGCTGTTCCCTGCGGTTTCATCCGCGTAGAAGTCGTTATCGCATAAAATCATTACCCTCCTTTCGCGCAGTCAGTTAAAAAGTAACCTATGTCCTTCTCTTAAACTCAAACTATCTTTATAACAAATTTCATCAAAATCGGTTTAGTGGTTTAGGCATGAAAACGTAACAGACTGACAGACAGAGTTACTTTCACATGGTGTTTTGTCTGAGTTCGACTAATGTGAAAATATTTCATTATTACGCTAATACATATACATTTTAAGCAGGTACCTATGTCAATATTTACACTCAATATTAACTTCAATATATAACAGGTTTGTTATAACCTTAAACCCTAATCGTGGTCTAAGCTCATTACACGACTTTTCTAACAAATCCAAACACAGCTATGATACGATGTTCAATCATGAAGTGACAGTTCATATCTTACGACTCCATCATCAGATCAGTTTGACAGCACCATATTATTGTATTGTTATCAGAACTACAAACATCTGCCAATTTTCATGACGCTACGATCCTTGGAAGATGCTTATAGTTACCTGAGATTCCATTGCATAGTTTTACAAGTCAATTAAAAAAAGGTTTGTTACATATAACCTTGAAACCTAAGCCTGGTCAAAGTTCATTACAAGACTTTTCTGACGAATCCAAAAACAGATATAATACGATATTCCATCATGAAGTTCCAGTGCATATCTTCCGGCTCTATCATCAGATCAGTTTGACAGTACCATATTATTGTATTGTCATCAGAACTACATACAGCTGCCAATTTTCATGTCGCTACGATCCTTGGAAGCTTGTTAAATTAGCTACCTTAGATTCCACTTTTTCCATCGAAGTTTCAGTGCCCATCTTCCGGCTCCATCGTCATATCAGTTTGACCGTATCATATTATTGTATTGTCATCAGAACTACATACAGCTGCCAATTTTCATGACCCTACGATCCTTGGAAGCTGGTTAAATTAGCTACCTTAGATTCCACTTGTTTTCTGTGCATATCTTCCGGCTCCATCATCATATCAGTTTGACAGTACCATATTATTGTATTGTCATCAGAACTACATACATCTGCCAATTTTCATGACGCTACGATCCTTGGAAGATGGGTAAATTAGTATCCTTAGATTCCATTACATTGTTAGTTACATACACGACGACCTAATAAAAGCTTATTAAAAAAGTAGATACCTACTTAACAAAAAAGTAATGTATTGTTTTGTTTACAAAGCAAACGCATTAAAATAAGTAGTTTGTAAACTTGAAATAAAACATAGTAAAACAGGATCATGACAATTTATAACACAAATCACTAATAAAGAAACAAAGATAGTTAAAGACAAAATACTGAATACAAAAACAAATTAATGCAGGGATCACAATCGTTCAATTTCCATCAACAAAAAAGGTTAAAGGTGCGTAGACGCATATCAATGTACTGATCAATTTTGAATATGGAACCAGCCCCAGTCAGTGTGCCGGCAACCGTCATGAAAAACGCACGTGTTATTGAATTTTTCTTAGTTCTTTTATTATGTTTGGGACTTGAAGCAAAAGTGTATTCGCGATGTCAGCTAACCCGTGAATTGCTGAAAAACAGCCAATTTCAAAGGACATTTCTAAGCAATTGTGAGTTAATTATAGTTTGTTTTTATTCACTGCGATGGTAACAGTACTATAAATTACGTGGTAGAATTTATCTTTAAAACTAGGTTTGTAATTGTAATGATGATTTTGTGGTTTAGTGCTTAATGACCTTGACTTTAAACCGGAGGCATGACTTTATTTTTATATATTTTTTTATAAATAGAATGAATAATGTGGGATATTTTCATTGATGGTTTTTCTTTTTGGAGAATACGGTTGCTCCGACTTCATGACATTATTTCATGTCTATAGTCATGAAGTGTCGAGTTTGTACAGAATATGGGAGGTACATGTACATGTACATGTACAAAATTAGGTTTACTAATGTTTGCCATAATTTAAAATGCCATAATTTCTTAAGCCATACTGGTATTTGCCATAATTTCATTAGACATACCGCTTCAGTTGCCATAATCGTGAAATGACATAAAATGACTTTCACTAATTCCATTGGTCATAATCGATCAAGTGTCATAATAATTTAAATCCATAAATGTATTTGCCATAATTTTCGCTTTCAATAATGCCATTTTCCATAACTTTTATTCACCATAATATAAATAAAGATAATTTATACGACGCAGATAATTTATTCACAATTAAAATTTCGATGCGTCCGCGAATTTTTTTCAGAGTAGCAACATGAATTATGAAATTAATTGCCGTTGATTAATTTAATAATGTTACCATTAAACGGACTTTAAAGTATTTTTTGTATGAATCTGCAAATGAATCAGATCATGAATGAAACGCGCTATGTTGCCCTTTTAGCCCCTGCTTTGTTCCCGCACCGCTTGCGTTAGCTAGTGTACTTTTTCATGTGGTTTTTAGGGTTTCGTAGCCAAATGGCAAAAACGGAACCCTTATAGATTCGTCATGTCTGTCTGTCTGTCTGTCTGTCTGTCTGTCTGTCTGTCCGTCCGTGTGTCACAGCCACTTTTCTCCGAAACTATAAGGCCTATGCTATTGAAACTTGGTAACTAGATGTATTCTGTGAACCGCATTAAGATTCTTATATAACACTAGAAAAAAAGCAATAAATTTTGGGGGTCCCCATACTCAAAACTAAAACTTAAAAATTTTTTTTCATCAAAACCATACGTGTGGGGTATCTATAGATAGGTCTTCCAAAATGCTGTTGAGGTTTCTGACATCATTTTTTTCTAAAGTGAATAGTTTGCGCAAGAGGGACTTCCAAAGTCGAAAAATGTGTGTCCCCCCCCTCTAACTTCTAAACTAAGAGAGTGATAAATCTAAAAAAAATATATGATGTACATTGCCATAAAAACTACCAACGAAAATTGGTTTGAATGAGATAGAGCTGGTAGTTTTTTTTACATACATACATATACTCACGCCTTTATCCCCGAAGGGGTAGGCAGAGGCCTATACCGGCCCACATTTCACCGTGTACAATTCGGTCCCACGTGACAGGTGGTGAGCCCATCGCCGTGTTGAAATGGACCGCCGCCGTCAGAGCCTCGTCCGTTGTTCAGCAGGTGCACGAGCTTGCACGTGAGGTTGACTTGGGCCCGATGGTGTTGGTAGGGCCCCACTACACCCTAGTTTTTTTTAAATACGTCATAAACCGCAATTTTCGGTTAGAAAAATCACTACCACCACAGATTACTAAATAGTTACTACGTAATACCACTGCGAACGTGTTAAAACATCAATCAAAGTTACAACGAACTATAAGAACTTTTATATTATGTTACTTGCTGCTACGAAACCCTTCATGGGCGAGTCCAACTCGCACTTGGCCGGTTTATTTTTCTTTCTGTGTGGTATTTTTAGTTACGAACTTACGAAATATTCTCTGCTTTGAAAGACCAACGCTAAGTTTTCAATCATCAGTCAAGTTAAATGTACTAGGCGGCTTAAAAAAATACAACAGGTAACCACATCCTGTCTGATTCCACACGGGCAATATGGTCATCTGGGCGCCATCTCTGGTATTGATTCCATAGGGTAAATTGACCACTTTCTATCAAGGGGGCTGTCCGCTTGTCTGTCACTCACGGCCTCTGTAAGAGTGTGAAAAGAGTAGGCTAACAAAATTATGTTTGGTTAGTAATACCAGCCGCGTTTTTTTCCGTGTGCTATGCCTGAGTCGTATATTGGGGATATCCTTTCGAGGGCTTACCCGGGGCTCCCAATCGTAGGCAGTAGGTAGGGTACGTGTTGGTTTTTGTCGGTAAGAGTCCGGCATAGTATTCATGACGGATTTTCCACACATAAATCTGCCTGAATCTTACCGACTAAAACCCCTGCGTACGGTCGGGAGACCCGGATAAACTGGGTAAAAAAGTACCAGGATCCACGGCAGAGTACGAGCCGGGTAAAAATTCAAAGCTATCTGTGACATTTACCAAAAATGTCTAAATATAATATTGATTGCGCGCAATAGTAATTTGTAGGTAGTATTTTTAAGGAATATATACGAGTATATATTGTGATGCATTACATAATCTCTCTGAACTAGTTGAAAGTATCACTCAGCTACAACCAACTGCTACATGCATATTTTAACATAAACAGCCGGCGACAAATAGCACACAGATGCATGACAATAAATTAGTAGCACGTTAATCTTATTCACACATCCATAGACATAATTGCGTTTGCACAATCTACAAGTAGGTACTATGTGGTTATGTTTGATACTCTTTAGGGGTTTGAGCCAGTTCGAACCATAGAGGTAAGAGACAGCACCCTATTAAAGCTTGGCAAAAAAGTCTAGAAACGGAACTAATATTTTGCAGGCTGGCTACGTTGAGAAAAGCAGCCAATAACGTCACATTATATCTGTCAGTCAATGACGGTATACAATTTGATTGGTGGTTTTATTGACGGTTGTTGACAACTGAATACTGATTGGTGGTTCTTTTTAACGGGTTGCCATACGAACAGCACAGTGGCTCCTCCATTACTTTCTTCTCTTTTTTGCCAAGCTGTACCTACCAAGGTGGTAGTCAAAGCCTTTTGGGAATCTTGAGACAATAACTAACCCGGAGCTCCCGGCTGAAAGCAGTAATAGGGCAACTTTTTTTTTATTATTGATACTCCGCTGGCTGACTACGAATAGACTCGTTTGTCTGTCACCGGACTGTGTAGGTATCTTATAAGCCGTAATATACTGGGTGTAACAAAACTACCTCTCCAAATTTCATGAGATGACTTGGCATCGGAAATCAAATACAAATATTTAATAAAAAAGGGGGGTTAATTATTTAAAGAAAAAAATATTTAAAAAAAAAATGTCGCACATTAAGAATCCATTTTTTACCGCGGCAATTCGAGGTAACATGGTCGCCGTGGCAGAATAAACACGGAGCACCCGTCTGGCTGTCGTTGTCGCTTTCTACTGCCGCTCAGTAGCGATAGACAGGGTGATAATGAAAATTTACAGGACCTTTAAAACGGATTTACGGGTAAAGTATTCACGTGACTTTTTTTTCTTCATTTTTGTAATGTTTCATGACTGATGCCACGTCACATGGCGAAATTTGAACAGGTAGTTTTGTTACACCCAATATAGTTAACGTTTTCAAAAATGATGTAGGTATTTCTGTTGCCTCTAGGTATAACAAAAATAACATAAAAACTCCCAATATATTGAAATTCTCTCTCTCGGTTTTCCCAAAGCCTACAGTAGGTATTAGGTTCTTCAAAAGGGGTCTTAGAAGGTTTTTACAGGGTCGGCAGCGCGAGTGTGTCGCCTCTGGTGTTGCAAACGTTCGTAGGTTGCATTGACCACTATTCCTTCTGGAGGGCCGTATGCTTGTCTGCCACCTTAGTGGTATACAAAAAATCAAATACTAGAAACAGAAAGGAGATGAGAGTTCCCATACTATAAAAGTGATTTTCTGCCGGTTTCGGTACGGAACTCTAACCTGATTCGCACTTGCCAAGTACAACTCGAACTTGACCGATAGTATTGTATGAGAAGAATCGGCAATCACTTTAATACTCTATGACATACATACTTTTTTATGGACAATTTTACACGGCGTGTGTATGTATGCGTGTTTAAATAGTTGAACACTTCTATTGTAGAATGCCAGTCACTATTTATCAATGGATTTTCCTCCTAACAACACATTACAAAAACGTTTTATTATCAAAGTAAGTAGTTGTTGTTTGTGACTTACATAGCGTGAAAATTTTGATGTGATAGAATTTGAATTGTACCTGTCTACCTAGCCCCTGGACAACATAGCGTATTATTTTGTTGCCTATGTGCAGACACAAACTCTTATTAATATTTGCACAAAATTTGCTTTAAATCTATTCAGTAGTTTTTGCGTTTACCCCGGACATATAAAAAGAAAAAAAATCTATAAATTACTTTTTGGCTTCGGTATAATTTATAGCATACTTACACAGAGAGTATTCTTAAATAAAATAGGTGTTCAATGTATATTTTTACTTTTTCCTACTACACAACTTGTAGCAGCCAAGGTCATATTATTAGAAGATAAATAAAATAATTTATTTCGTTTATAGTCATAATACTTCATAACGGAGAGTTCGAGCACGGTTTTCTTCCGCGCACGCTTAGGTTGTGGAATGATCTTCCTGCCTCGGTTTTGCCAAACGCCTACGGTATGGGGTTCTTCAAAAGGAGTCTTTTTTTACGTGTGGAAATCCTACATGGAGAAGGGGTCAAAACGGGTCTAAGAAGGTTTTTACAGGGTCGGCAGCGCGAGAGTGGCGCCTCTGGTGTTGCAAACGTTCATGCCGTATGCTTGTCTGCCACCTTAGTGGTATAAAAAACACTTTTTGCAAAATTCAAGATAAAGAAAGAAAGAAAGAAAGAAAAATATTTATTCTTTTCTCAGCAAGGACACATAATACAAGTAAATACATAATACATGAAACTTAAAGATATTAACATGAATATCCCTGCATGAGACAGAAATGGTCCCTAGCTCAGCTTTAATGCTACTTCGCATAATATTAGCGAGTTAGCGCTAGTATTCTGCTAGGGCCAAGGGCCAGTGAAAATACGGTAATATAATATAGTAATATAATCTACCGTCTTTACGTTTGGAACTTTCTTTAGTGAAGTATGGGCAGAATATACCTCAGCCTGTCTGTCTGCTCTAGGACATCTTTCTAACGAGTAACTCGAGGCCGTTGACCATAGGCCATAGGATAGGTAAAGACTGTGTGGTTTTAGTCGAGTCCGGTGTGAAATCCGTGGGAATTTCGTCACAAAAAAAGCACGTCTGTCTTGGAAATAACGTGATTATTCACTTATTCACGTATTTATACATTATAATAATGTAATAATAATTATGTTGCAATAAAAAACTCAGAACCCGGTAGGTACTTTCCCATCGTTTACGAACCTGTTTGAAAACTAAATTCAAAAGATTTAAACCAATTTTTTTGCAAATTTCCATTGACTTCAGCCAAGACTTTCTACCAGACCTGAAACCTTTGAGGTAAAAAGACCTCCAAAACATGATATAGGTAAACAATAAACATTTACATATCACAGGTATTTTTTTGGCCTGAAATACACTATCACTACACCACCGCTCTTTTTTAACGTGAGCAAAATCCTACATGGATACTATGCCAGACTCCTACCGACTAAAAACCACACGTATCCTACCTTACAGCCTAAGGTTGGAAGCACCGGGTAAGCCCTCAGAAGGATACCCCAGGACTCCCCACATACCTACGGCTACCACTGCAGTCACACCTAGAGGGGGACGCCACCGCTTAGCTAAACACGGTAACGGAACATTGCGACTTGACAGAAGATGTAGTGACTAAGATAGAGAAAGGGATGTTCAGATGGTTCGGACAAGTGGAATGGAGAATGGATGAAAACAGACTGACAAAAGAGATTTATAAACGAGAGGCGAGAGTGAATAGGCAATCTGGTAGGGGTCTACCGCGTCGCACTTATGTTGACCAAATGGAAAACCTTTTGAAAAAAGGCTAGGTCAAGTGTACCCTTATCGGAGAGCATGTATGAAAACACTTATGAAAGTAGAAGAAGCGAAAGTGAACTGTCAGGATCGTAGCTAGTCTCTGCCTACCCCGTTGGAAAACAGGCGTGATGTTATGTATGTATGTATTACCGTGACAAAGATGCATCACAGAATCTACTCGGACAATGAAAATGGGCACATCTTTACTTAAAATTCATTGCACATATGATGATATGATACGGATTATTCCGATAGAAATCCTTACGTTAGTTTAGTAACGTATGAATCACTCTGTATTTGAGCGCGGGGGTTTCCCCAAGGCTTTTTGATGAAGATTTTATTATTCTTTGCGTAGATAGCGCTGGTTGCTTAGACGTTTGACGTCAAATGATAATGATTTTTATGTACTTATTCATTCTTAAAAGAAACTTAAGAACTAATAGCGATCTAGGTAATACTTCATCATAATATTCAACAACATGCCTCCATTGATCGAAGCACTTCAAAGACAAATTGATTGTGACAAGCAAACAAACCGTAATGTAGAGTAATATTATAAAGAAGTATTTTATATTTAGTTTGCCAAAATGGCACTGTCAGTCTGATGGAATGCTATGGTGACATCTAGCGATTGGGTCCACTCTTAGCCACTTTTCACACGTACCGGTTGCCGGGTAACAGGTACCGGGTACCTGGTGGCCGAAGTGTATGGCCATGTTCTATAGGCTAGCCTTCACACGTACCGGCGTGATTTGTCCGGCAACCGCCTGCATTTGCTGCCGGGTACCCGGCACCGGCTACCCGGCAACCGGTGCGTGTGAAAAGGCACTTACAGTCTAAAACTAGTGACAGAGGACCTTAAGTCCGACTTAGCATCCTTGCGGATTCTCACACGTAAAAAAGGATAATAATGAGTCTTGTAGGCTTTTCTACAAGGTACTCTGAAGACCATAATGCAGACGAACAAAGAAAAGTTGGAAAGCACTCCAAATCAGCCGGTTTCTTATAAGACTTAGGCCCTTGTCTCAAAAAATGACGAAAAAGGTGTACAAATGAAATCAATTTTTGTTGGCATAAGTAGATGGAAATGATAGCCAAAAACACATTTTTAATCTAAAAGATGTGTATCAAAATACGGTTTAGTTATAAATTGCATATCGATTCTATATTACCTGTAAAAGATTTTAAAATCAGCCCCAATGTTTTTAGATGAATACAATTTATGACTTCAATGTTTATGGATTGATAAAAAATATATTAAATAAGTAATATTAATCTCTGATAAAAATAAACACAAATAATTTGGTTTCTTTCGATAAAATAATTAAGGTTTTAACAAACTAAAATTCGCTATAAAAGACTATAGGTATGTACCTATTTCTTTGTTTGAACTTTGAAGTACGCGAGCCGCGTATAGTCAAGCTCGTTAGCAATATGAGAAGCCTTAAATGTCTATTTTCTCGATCATTACGAGAAAACACTGTGACATAAAATAATAAGTACTTAGTTATTTTGAGCTGAAATGCTCTTTGTAACAATATTTGCTCTGAATTAGAACTAGGTAATGGTCTAACGTGTGTATCTTATTAAACGTCTATTTATTGAGTGTATATCCGCGACGACGTTAAAAGAATAATATTCTAGATGTACTAGTTTAGAGAACTAGTACCTATTTTTACTTATGATTTTATGTGCCTATGAAGCAGATTTTTGATCAGAAACCTTTGTGTAGGTTAGGTTTTCATCAAAAATCTGACGTTATCATAAATCTTGTAACATTATACAAAACTTGCACATTTTTGTGATAGCCTTTCATCAAATAACTAACACTTCGCGGTTCACTTAATACTGAATCCCACGCATTTATTTATACTTAGTTATTTTTACGACAGTTCAGCTCAACGTGCAACATGTGCAATAAAATTGTCATAAAGAAGCATAATTTTGTTACGCCTCTTTCTGCGAGCAGGTCATGCTCGTGAAAGAGGCGGCGGGGCGGGTACGGGAGAGAACTCTCCCACACGAGTTCCGCAGGCCGCCAACGTGTCTTCGACGAAGACTATCGGCCTTCATGACCGGGGGCCTGACGATGAGACGACTGCTCACGGTCCTTACAGAAGCAGGCCCACAACAGCAGCGTGACGTGAGGAGTTCACGCGCGCCCCCACCTTAAAAGCGGGATCACACCCGATAGCCCCTCAAAGACACAGGATAGCACCCGAACCACCCCCTGGGCGAGCTTTGAAACATCCTTCCGAGGGCTTACCCGGGGCTTCCAACCATAGGCTGTTGAGCGTTACGTGAGGATTTTTAGTCGGTTGGAGTCCGGCATAGCATCCATGATGGATTTTCCTACACGTTAAAAAAAAAAGCATAATTTTGTTACAAAAAGTTCTATTTTGACGTTAATTACGTCAGCGTATCTCGGCGATTCAGCATTATCAGTATAGCAACGCAATTGATGCACATGGCAACGCTTCGTGGGAGCCAACTCACTCGCCGTGTCAGCACAACGTGCACCTGGCGTTGCAACGTGATCCGCCGCGCAATACGGAGAACGCGCCGCATCGCACTCACTTCTGTTCTAACATCGACTTAAGGCACTAGGTTAATTAGTACTTAGAAAATTATTGTAATTTTGATTTTTAATTAAAGTTTTAATTTTTGATTTCGGTTTTTTTTAAGTCCTTCGGCTGGAGCCTACGTATTTGGCGCAGTCGGTAGGATTGCTCGCGGGCCGGTTCGCTTGAGCTTAGATTCTTCAAAAATCGAAAAATCGCGATCGCGAGTCGCCCGGGCGCTATCTAGCAGCCACAAAGAGCATCCGAATCTACGAGTGCTTCAGCCACGTGGAAAGAGAGTATCCAGGCATCGATACGCAGAAAACTGAAATGGAATTGTGAGTTGCACAGATTCTTTCTTGTGTTGCTATTTCCTTAGTACGTAATCCCTTTTTACTCCAACATTTTTCATCCAAGTACTCCGCGCACCAGCGAGTCTGCACAGAGACAGACTCGCCGGCAAAGAGATCTAGATAGCAGTAGAGACATAGGTATAAGTAATTCTAATTTAGATTTAAATACTTTATTCGAAATCGGCGAAATGGCAACCCCTACGCCAGAAACTATCTTTAAGGCCATACGCCACGTCCCAGAATTCGACGGCAACCCAAACGTGCTCACACGATTTATTAAATTATGCGACCAAATAGTATGCACGTACCTAGGAGCTCAACCCGGTAGTGAGCTATCAAATCTCTGCTTAATTAATGGCATATTAAACAAAATCACCGGACCCGCCTCTAGTATAATTAATGCTAATGGTATTCCTGATAATTGGCTAGACATAAGAAATACTTTGATTAATAATTTTGCCGATCAGAGGGACGAGACCGCCCTTTACAATGACCTCTCTTTGGCCACACAGGGACGACAATCGCCGCAAGATTTTTATAATCATTGCCAAACCCTTTTTAGCACTATCATGACATACGTGACTCTCCACGAGAACATACCCACCACCATCGAGGCTAAACGTACGTTATATAGAAAACTCGCACTGCAAGCGTTCGTTCGAGGCTTACAGGAGCCACTAGGTTCACGTATCAGGTGCATGAGACCTGATACTTTAGAGAAAGCGTTGGAATATGTCCAGGAGGAAATGAATATAATATATCTCCAAAATCGTAACGATTCTGCTAAACCACACCAGACCCCTAAGGTCACTCATTTGGCTCCTGCACATGTCTCAAAGTTTCCCAATACCTCATATATAGCTCCTTGGCATGCACCGTTCATGCAGAGGCCACAGCCGCCTCACATGCAACCAACGCCGCAACCTTTTAGGTTTGCGCCGCAGCCCCAGCACAACGGCTTCAGACCCGGTCAGAACCAACCCCAGGTACGTATGCCCACACACACACAGAATATGTTCAGTGCTAGACCTAACAATTATAACCCCCAAAGCAATACGTTCAGATTGCAACCTAGGCCTCAGTTACCTGTCCCCAAACCAATGAGTGGTGTACAACACTTCCACTCTAAGCCGCTGCCGCCCACTGGTGGTTTCCGAAATCACGACTGGCGTACCCAAGGCAACCCACCGCCTAACAATTACTTTAAATCAAGGGAAATGAACGTAAACGAATGCTACGATAACAGTTACTACTACGACTATGACTACAACTACGACTATTCCGATTACGGACAGCACTCTCAAGACGAAACTTACCCTCACGACTATAGGAATTACGACGACTATGACACGTCTCAGAGACTTAACTATGACCATCATTCGTTAGGTGACCTTGCTGTCAACCCCGCCTCTGAAAACGTAAATTTTCAGAAGGAGCAGCAACCCAAAGAGCTAGGATAGATATTAACTTACAGACCCAGAGACAATTACCATATATAGAGACTTCCTGCCCACCATTAAAATTTCTAATAGACACCGGTGCGAACCAATCTTTCATTAGCCCCGAGGCCATACAACATTTCTTTCCCGACCATAGACTTAATTACGACCCGTTTGAAGTAACAAACATACATGGCGTTACGAAAAGTGACCACTCTATAACGTTACCATGTTTTAGGGAATTTAATGAAGACGATAGTATTAAACTCTTCATATATCGTTTTCATGATTACTTTGACGGCCTAATTGGTTTAGATATTTTATCCAAATGGGAAGCAAACATAGATTTAAAAGATTTTAAACTAATTACCCGAAACGCAACGAATTCTATTAAATTATATAACTCCCGCAACATCAATTTGTACGAAGACATGATTCCGGCTAAAAGCTTTAAAATTATTAAAATACCCATTAACGCTCCGGATGGCGAAGTGTCTATAGAACAACAGATTTTCTGTGGTTGCATTCTACACGAATGTCTCACTACCGTAGTCAATGGCCAAGGTTATGTAGAAATCGAGAACCCTACATCCAATGACATCATATTTTATTTAAATAAGCCCGCTTGTGCAGACGTTTTCAACATTAAATGCACGCCAATCAAAACTTCAAATCGTACAGATGATGTGATATCGCGACTACGTACAGACCACCTGAACGAGGAAGAAAAAGCTAATTTAGTACGATTATGCTCAAAATACTCTGACGTCTTTTACATAGAAAACGAACCCCTTACCTTCACCAACAAAATAAAACATCGAATTAATACAACCGACGAAGTCCCTATTTATACCAAAAGCTATAGGTACCCTTTCATTCACCGCCAAGAAGTTCAGGACCAGATTGAGAACATGCTCGCCCAAGGCATTATCAGACCATCTGAATCCGCTTGGAGCTCACCAATCTGGGTAGTGCCTAAAAAGAATGACGCTTCTGGCAAACAGAAATGGCGTATCGTGATAGACTATCGTAAATTAAACGAAAAAACAATTGACGATAAATACCCTATTCCCAACATCTCAGATGTCTTAGACAAACTAGGAAAATGTCAATATTTTACCACCTTAGATCTAGCTAGCGGTTTCCACCAAGTGGAAATGGACCCTAGGGACATTCAGAAGACTGCATTTACCGTAGAGCAAGGCCATTTCGAATTCCTAAGAATGGGAATGGGCCTCAAAAATTGTCCGGCCACGTTCCAGCGCGTCATGGATAACGTGCTGAAAGGGCTACAGAACGAAATATGTCTGGTATACCTAGACGATATTATCATCTTTAGTACTAGCCTCCAGGAACACATGATAAATCTCGAAAAAGTATTCCATAGACTTCGAGAATCTAATTTTAAAATACAAATGAACAAATCCGAGTTCCTGAAAACAGAAACAGCATATCTAGGACATGTAATAACGAGGGAAGGTGTAAAACCCAATCCCGATAAGATATCGGCCATACAAAAATATCCGATGCCAAAAACGGCAAAGGAAATTAAACAATTTTTAGGACTAATAGGCTATTACAGAAAATTTATCCCAGACTTCGCGAAAATAACGAAACCCATGACCCAATGCCTCAAGAAGAATAGGAAAATAACTTTTGACAAGGACTATACCGACTGTTTCGAAAAGTGTAAGAACCTACTGATTAATGACCCGATACTCCAATACCCCGACTTTACCAAGGAATTCATCCTGACCACAGACGCTTCTAACTTTGCAATAGGAGCAGTTCTATCACAAGGGCACATAGGATCAGACAAACCCATTTCGTACGCATCTCGTACTCTCAACGAGAGTGAGATTAATTACAGCACTATTGAAAAGGAATTGCTAGCAATAGTATGGGCTACAAAGTACTTCAGACACTATCTTTTCGGACGCAAATTTAAAGTTCTGACTGATCATAAACCACTCCAGTGGATGATGAGTCTTAAAGAACCAAACTCTCGTCTGACTAGGTGGAGATTGAAACTCAGTGAATACGACTTCACAGTCGTGTACAAAAAGGGCAAAAGTAACACCAATGCTGACGCGCTATCTAGAATAGAAATTCACAACGAGGAAATCAGTTCTATAGTCGCCAATGCCTCCGAAAGACAACTAAGCTTAGACAACTCAGCTACCAGTACAGCTCACACGAGTCAAGAACATCCAATCCTAGAAGTACCTATCACTGACGAACCCCTCAACAAGTTTCATCGACAGATAATTATGACCATAGTTAACGACATTAAAAGACGACCTATTGTTACTAAGACTTTCGAGACGCACACTAGAGTGACTATCCAAATCACAGAAAGTAACCTCGAGAGCGACGTAGTAGAAGCTGTAAAAGAATACGTAAACCCTAAAGTTAAGACCGGTTTACTAATAGTTCCCACTTTAGCAATGTATAAAATTATACCGATCATTCAAGACAAATTTAGGAGCTCTTCAATGAACCTTGTTTTAGCTAAAGTAGAATTAGAAAACGTAAAAGAATATCTAAGACAACAGGACATAATAAGACATTACCATGACGGAAAGACAAACCATAGAGGAATTAACGAATGTTACTTAGCTTTATCTAGGAAATATTACTGGCCTAAAATGCGAGAGCATATAACTAAGTTCATAAATGAGTGTAGCATTTGTGGTCAAAGTAAGTACGACAGGAACCCTATTAGGCAGCAATTTAACATCGTACCACCAGCCACTAGGCCCCTAGAAATTGTTCATGCCGACTTATTTACAGTGGAGTCAGAAAAATACATTACCTTTATAGATGTATTTTCGAAATACGCCCAGGCATACCACTTGAGAGATGGCACCGCAGTTAGCATAGTACAAGCCCTCCTTCTGTTTAGTTCCCATCATGGACTGCCCCTGACAATCGTGACAGATAACGGCACCGAATTCACGAACCAGTTAGTTACTGAATTCTTAAGATTACACAAAGTAACCCATCATAAAACCTTACCTCATTCTCCTAATGACAATGGTAATATAGAGCGTTTCCACTCTACACTACTAGAGCACCTCCGCATACTGAAACTAAAGAATAGGGGTGAACCCATAGTTAACCTCATACCTTATGCTCTAATCGCCTACAATAGTTCTATACACAGCTTTACAAAATGCCGACCTTACGACATATTAAAAGGACATTTTGACCCGAGAGACCCCACTGACATTGACTTGAACGAAAAACTACTCCAACAATACATTGTGACCCACAGAGAACAAATGAAGACCGTTTACGATCTGATAAATGAGACCGCATTAGCTGATAGGACCGCCCTCATAGAATCTCGGAACAAAACTAGAGAACCTGAAATTGAATACCAACCTCAACAACAGGTTTTCATTAAGAACCCATTAGCTGATAGACAAAAGGTAGCACCCCGATATACCCAAGATAAAGTCTTAGCTGACCTTCCGATTCATATTTATACATCTAAGAAACGCGGCCCAGTAGCAAAATCTCGTCTCAAACGTCCTCCAAAAGATGTACAATTGTTGCAGGATACGAGTATTGATCCTGGCGCTGACCCCACTCCTGGTACTTCTGCAAGAGATAAAACTTGACAATTTGGACGACGGACCTGGACTTCTGCCGTTTAGACTAGGACAAACTCGACTAACTACACATTACCATACGTTTCTACAATACATTGAGCTTGACAGAATAGAACAAAGAATACTTACATTCAAAGACGAATTACAGGACTACAGGAACAGACTTGATAATGATACTTACACATTGTACGAACTACAACTAGAATACTTAAATAATAAGATAGACACTATCGTTGACCATTTAAGAACCTTAGAACCTAGTAGGACAAAAAGAGGTCTGATTGACGGTTTAGGTACCATAATTAAAAGCATTACCGGCAACTTAGACTATCAGGATGCCATTAGGTACAACGAAGCGTTAGTGAATCTTAAAGAGAATCAGGATAAGATATCATTAGAGATTAATAGTCGTTCTAGTTTAAACAACGAATGGATTAAGGAACATGATAAAATAGTTAGTCAACTAGTCGATAACCAGAATAGAATTAACCACACATTAAACTTAATTTTAAACGAAAATGCTTCCAGATCTCACGGCCTGGTTAAATACGGTCAGTTTGCTCAACTATTAGCGATTATTACAGAGAATATTGAAGATTTATTTGACGAGTTAAAAAGAGTAGAAAATATAATAGCTTTTACTAGAACTATGACAACCCATCATTCCATGCTTAGCATTAATGTACTTAAAACTATGTTGGATATTAGAAACGATTTATGGGAAAAATCAGTTAATAAGTTTAGATTTTAGGGAATACTATAATATAATAAGATCAGGATCGTACTTTAGTAAGAAACAAATAGTTATAATTTTTAAATTCCCAATAGTCTCCACGAACGTCTACGATCTCTATAAGCTCTCCCTAGCACCAAATAAATTTCACCAAGTCCTTATTCCTCCCCATCCTTACATAGCAACTAATAGAAATGAATTCGTGTACATGGAGGCTGAATGCCCGAAGTTTGGAAACCAGTTTCTCTGCAACGAAAACTCTCACAAGAAACTTCGCACCCAACACGACTGTATCCAGCAAGTCATTTCAAATCAAGTTATCGAATCAACGTGCAGCTTCTCAACCATACACCTTCTGACGGAAGCTGTGGAAGAATTGGACGACCAAAGCTACGTGATTAGTTTTCCACGACCAACGGCCGCCCGCCTTAGTTGCGGTACTGAAACTCACAACATACTGAACGGGACATTCCTGGCCACTATACCAAGCCATTGCTCACTAAGCTCGCTGGAACTTACCCTTACTAACACCAACGATATCGTGCAAGGCCGACCACTGAAAATTATGAAAATCACTTACCCCGATGAACCGAAGAAAGCAGACCTGCCACACCTTAACTTAACCTCTATAAACCTGAAATCCCTACATGTAATCCGGGACAAGATTTTATCCCAGCCTCCGCTGCAAATTAAGAAGAACTTCGAGATGGTATACCACACCACTATACCATTCTACATAGTAATAGCATGTGTAACCGCACTTACCTTGGTTATACTGGCTCGTCGTTACCACCAACGGAGAGGAGAACACCCTGAAATTATTGAAGAAAATTCCAGCTCCCAAAAGGAAAGAATCGCTGAAAACTCTGAAAACCACATATATACGAAACCAACGACACCAGCAATTTTTTCCCTAAAAGTAGGAAAATAATTGCTTCTCTAAGGGTGGAGGAATTACGTCAGCGTATCTCGGCGATTCAGCATTATCAGTATAGCAACGCAATTGATGCACATGGCAACGCTTCGTGGGAGCCAACTCACTCGCCGTGTCAGCACAACGTGCACCTGGCGTTGCAACGTGATCCGCCGCGCAATACGGAGAACGCGCCGCATCGCACTCACTTCTGTTCTAACATCGACTTAAGGCACTAGGTTAATTAGTACTTAGAAAATTATTGTAATTTTGATTTTTAATTAAAGTTTTAATTTTTGATTTCGGTTTTGAGCGGAGCCTACGTATTTCGTTACATAATTTTATTCTAAAGAGAATTACAGGATAATAATAAATAATAAATTCTTTATTTTTCATCCTCAGAATATTGTAGCAAGCATCAATCATCGAAAACACATAAACAATTTTAATCGCAAATAAAATACTACAATCATATAGTGGTATAGCATACTGCCTTCCTAGCTAGGTTAAAATTAACCTGTGGTAAGGGTGACAGTGCCGATCCCCTTAGTTTAAAAATATACAGTACCAAGGATAAAAAGCATAAAACATAAATTAATTTTAGAAAATGAATAGGATACATAATAGTATTACAAAGTCTACTTCATGAGCATTGTACAGTTACATGGAAAACCTCGTGATGCTACGTACCTACTTCACGATAAATTACAATACAATGGTAAACCGTTTCACAGTCGTAGTGATTGAGTATGCAACTACTTTAGAAATGTAATGTATGTGTGTATTCTATAGCAAACACATTCATTTGCAAAGATTTCAAACGGGTTAGACCTCAAAGTTAAATACAGGTCTACTGTTTGAAATCTAATATATAAAATGCTCGTGTCACAGTTTTCGTTGCCATACTCCTCCGAAACGGCTTGACCGATTCTCATGAAATTTTGTGAGCATATTGAGTAGGTCTGAGAATCGGCCAACATCAATTTTTCATACCCCTAAGTGACCGGGAACAACATTCCACGCGGGCGGAGCCGCGGGCAGCAGCTAGTATACTATAACATTTCAAGAGTATCGCGGTTCGTTCGTATCGTTTTATTTACATGATGCTTAGACCAGATTGTATGAAGCGTAGTTGGAGGTTAGAGGCTGGTCTCGCTTGTTTCTGTCAAAGTTTAAACACAGTAACATCGCACCACTCGCCACAGACAGGGAGTTTATCCTCACGCTTTACGTCCGGAGCGTTGGAGCACGGTTAGATCCGATAGGGGCTTTCTTCCGCGCACGCTTAGGTTGTGGAATGATCGCCCTGCCTCGACTTTCCCAAACGCCTACAGTATGAGGTTCCTTAAAAGGGAAAAGTAGAAGATTTTTACGGGGTCGTCAGCGTCAGTGTGGCGCCTCTGGTGTTGCAAACGTTCATAGGCTGCTGTGACCACCAGTCCTTCTAGTGAGCCGTATGTCTTCGTTCGTGGTATAAAAATGCGTTGTAGCTAACTTATTTTTTTTCCATTACAGGGGTTTGTTTAATTGAGCAAGTCAGCGAGAGAAACACAGCAGCATTCGTGGAAAAATCTGCTAGAAGAAAGTATTATGGATTATTTCAAGTAAGTAATTTGGAACGACTTGCCATTGCACATGTTTCCCTCCTCTTACAACCCCAGATTCAATCGAAGTGTTACTTGAGGACCACTGTCAAGAGTCTTATGGACTGTGAGAGTGGCCCCCAATCGCTAGATGTCGCCAGAACTGTAGTCTTGGGACTCAATGAAAGTTGTAAAGGATATTACGACTTGCCCGCACACGTGTTTCCCTCATCTTACAATCCCGGGTTCTTCCAGCGGAGCGTGAAGAGTCACATCACAGGGCCGCCAACTTGAGGACCACTGTCAGAAGTCTTACGGACTGTGAGAGTTGTTTAGTCTTATGGATACAATGAAAGTGGAAAAGGATATTGTTTGTATTAATTAGTTCGGTATGGTAAAAGCTACAATTAATGATAAAGATTTTTGTTTTGGACTCTACAAACTAAGGGGTTATGAAAATGTACTAAAAAGAGCAGCTGCTTCTAACTACGTTGAAAAATGTCAATTTACAACCACTCCATAGTCAACTAGACAGATCCGATCATGTTGGGAGTCCTGGGACATCCTTCCGAGGGCTTACCCGGGGCTCCCAACCGTAGGCTGTTGGGCGTTACGTGAGGTGCTTTAGTCGGTAGGAGTCCGGCATAGAATCCATAAGGATTTTCCCTCACGTTAAAAAAAAAGATAGATCCGATCAGCAACTTACAACAACCGTTCGGGACAAAACTACAACTTACTGAAAAACTGTCACAATTGTGATAATAAAAGGGAATGTACAAACTGTGTCCGACGGCTATGCTAAGACATACTTCAAACTGACACCCAACACCTTAATGAACTGATGCCCAAAGTTCATCAATTCATCATCTCTTTTGAAATGATAGAATTTCAAAGAATGCTGAAATACGTATTTAAATATTTTTACCCAGAAGAAGATTTATTACTCACTTGGTCTATCTACCATTTGCAGATGAGGATATCTTGTCCCTATAGATATAGATACACATACTGTCTTGCCTATCTATACTAATACTAATATTATAAAGAGGAAAAATTTGTTTATTTGTTTTTTTGTTTGTTTGTTTGTAACGAATAGGCTCCGGAACTACTGGACCGATTTGAAAAATTCTTTCACTGTTGGAAAGCTACACTCTTTGCGGGTAACATAGGCTATATTTTATTCCCGTATTCCCACGGGAACGGGAACTGCGCGGGTGAAACCGCGTGACGTCTGCTAGTCTAGAATAAAGAGAGATATACCTAAATTTCGATAATATAATGTTTCAGATAGGAAGCGAATGGTGCAAGGAGGGCAAAAAAGGCGGCAAATGTGACATTACGTGTGAAGGTGAGTTTAATTCAACTATCTCTTGACGACAGAAGACGACTTATCTTAACCAGAACGTTTTTTGGCACCACCATCACCCAAATTTCTGCGATTTAGGCAAACTTCGGTTGATTAAGGATAAACAATGTGATTTTTGATGACATTTCATCCATTGGAAGCAGAACAGGCAGTCGGATCGTCCACTCGGCGGTGCCAGCGGCAGCGCCCCCACAAAAAAAATTAAAAACACTATGTGTAGGGCAAATTTTAACAAAAGATTACCACGGTGGCGGACAAGTATACGGGTCACCAGATGAACTGGTAGCCAACGCAGCCTATGGGCGCTTGCAGCACCAGAGGCGCTGCACTCGCGCTGCCGACCCTGTAAGAACCTTCTAAGACTCCTTTTGAAAAACCTCATACTGTAGGCGTTTGAAAAAGCCGAGTGTTTTGCATGCAAGATTAACGAACAATCATTCACGCACACAGTATTTCTTATTTAATTTTAGTATAAGTATAAGGGTCTCGACTCATCGTATCGTTTTTGTCCAGTTGGTGTCGAGAATTTAAAAAAGCTCCGTGTAGAGTCGCCTGGTGTGGTGACCCAAGGGCTAGCAGTTTTCTCGCTCAGCGAATTGCTGCTGAAACAGGTATTGCTATTCAAAGGGGGAATGCTGCTAGTCTTTTGGGCACAATGCCACGGGGGCCTTATTTAGGTTTAGTTTAGATAGTAATAATGTAAATATATAGATTATGTAATAATTAAGTTTAATATAATTATGTTTCTCTGTAATTTTTAACACATTTATTATGTTATTTCTTTTGAATTTAAGTAACATTTGACAAACAAGCTAGTACAATTACAATATTTCTCCACTAAACGTAGCATGTACTAAATACAAAGTTCGTTGGATTTGATTAAAACCGTTTGAAGCGTGGCATTGTGTGTGGTTCAAAGATCAGCTCTTTGAATAAATTAGACGTTGTCAGGCATATAATTTGATGCTATATGCCATTGCAATGGCTTCACACACTACTCATAGTTTGAAGGGTAGGTATTCTCTAACTGCAGCACGATGAAATGCTATCCTTTGGTTTTTTTGTGTTTTTTTGCCGCAGTGACTTTATGTTGTTCAGTTCAGTTTTCATTGTCAGAATATTGAAACTAGTCATAGTCATTACATTTTTAGTGGGCTCACATTGCTGTTTAATTTGTCCGTTGGGACATAGGACTGAAAAATTTAACAATAACGGCACCGCCACCACTTCGATTAAAAAAAGAACTTCATTTAAAATCAGTCAAAATCATTATAAAAGGAAATTTTCTGCATTTTTCAGCATTACTAGATGACGATATAAGGGATGATGGTCAATGTGCGCAAATGGTGTTCGAACAAGAAGGTTTCAAGTACTGGCCGAAGTGGGAGACGAGATGCAAAGGACAAACCCTTCCGGATATAGAAAAGTAAGTTCGCTACAGCTATTACAATACAATTAGATTAGATAGAAAACTAAACTTTACTATAATACTTATTAGTATATTTGTAACTCTAATATGATTTAGTAAAGAAATAATAACAGGCTCTACGTCACATTACATTAAATATTTGACTGCCTCGTTGGTCTAGACTAGAGATCGAAATAATTATGCGACTGCGAATCGTGGGTCGATTCCCACCGGAGACAAAAATTTGTGTGAGCCTAAATATTTCTCTCAAGAGTCTGGGCGTTTCTATGTATGATAAGTATTTAAAAGTATATATATATAATGTATTAATATCCGTCCTAGCTTACTTTGGGATCAGATAGCGTTGTGTGAAATGTCCGTGAATATTTATTATTATTAATATAAAAAGAAGAAAATAAAATGTCAATAATGCCAAACCATATTTGACTTCCTAATACTTGGTAAAATGAAACTTTGCCGTATAATTATTTGTTAAACAATAAATAGTACCTAATGCTAATTGTAAAATTGCGAAAAGTTGTTTTGCCAAATGAAAATTTGGGAAACATACTTTGGCATGTGACACTTTGGGGAACGTTTTTTGCCAAACATTCGTAAACCATTTTTTGCATCAGGAACGACTTGGAGCGGGAGTCCCCCGTTTTCTCCCCAATTCTTTGACTATCGCTTTACGCTTTTATTTGGGTGTTCCTAATTAAAGCGTATTAAAGTCTGTCCCTAATTTTTGATTTTAGGGTTCCGTTTACTACTCGGTACCCTTTAGTTTCATCATAAATACATTTTCGCCCGTCATTCCATCCTAGGATTATCGTCCAAACGGTCAGTGCTAGGAAGATGGAACTTTGCATGGATATGTGTATTTAAGTGTCTGCCAATGTGCCAATATTATTAGTATTACTAAGTAATAATCATACTATGGTCGTCATGCATATACCTACTTAAAGTTTTTACGATCACATCGTGACCAGGAAAATGCTACAGATGTGTTGGATTGAAGTGTAACGATGAGGTTTTTTGTACAAATAGTCCATTAAGCCGTTGCTATCGAGTCTGAGAATCGATTCTAAATTAATATTTGCTCATCTTATACTTTGATCTGTTTAACTTTTTTTAAATATAACTCTACTCTGCCTTCCTACGAAATTTATGTTCGGAATATGTGAAACATAATACTTATCAAACTAGAAACACATAGACAAACTCCTCGTAGGAATAAAATATTTTTGAGCAAAAAAGTAACCCAATTTCACTTTTCAGACCTATAACCATGCCTATAACTATATTGAAAAACTTCACTTGTACTGTTCCACAACATTCATTGTTGTAATACCTAACCGGTTTCGCCTTTCGGCATTCTCAAAGTACTTATTTAGGTTAGGTATTACAATAATAAATGTTGTGGAACAGTACAAGTGAAGTTTTTCAATATGTGTAGCAAGTTCCATCAAGTGCCATCAATAAACAGTATTAATAATGCCCATATATATCAAAATTTTGAAGTCATATGAATTCGTTGCTTTTTAAAGAAGGAAAGTATTTTTTCCAATGTATTATTGAGGTCGGGGACCCTGGGTCATTCTTCCGGAGGTTCTGAGAAGGTGGTCAATGGCTCAGCAGTGGGGGCCAATATGCTGAGATCAAATCGAAAGTACTAGAAATATATATTACTAGCGGACGTCACGCGGTTTCACCCGCGTAGTTCCCGTTCTCGTGGGAATACGGGAATAAAATATAGCCTATGTTCACCGCAAAGAGTGTAGCTTCCTAACAGTAAAATAATTTTTCAAATCGGTCAAGTAGTTCCGAAGCCTATTCGTTACAAACAAACAAACAAAAATACAAATCTTTCCTCTTTATAATATTACTAGCGGTACCCTGCCACGCTTCGCTGTGACTTTTTTATGGTGGTTTTATGTACCTATGAGAAATGAGTAACAAACTAAATGATGGGTACATTTAAAAAAAAATGTGTGCGTGTACTATTGAGAAGTGAAACTTCTTCATGACCTTATTTTTCGAAAGAAATATCATGAAATATACATAGGAGTTAGTAGTCCAAAAGTTCAAAAGTCCAAAGTCAAAAAGTCAAAAAGTCAAAAAGTCCAAAAGTCCAATAGTCCAAAAGTCCAATAGTCCAAAAGTCCAATAGTCCAAAAGTCCAAAAGTCCAAAGTCCAAAGTCCAAAAGTCCAAAACTACAAAGTCTAAAAGTCTAAAATTCTAAAAGTCCAAACTCCAAAACTCCAAAACTTCAAAACTCCAAAACTCCAAAATTCCAAAAGTCCAAAAGTCCAAAAGTCCAAGAGTCCAAAACTCCAAAACTCCAAAATTCCAAAACTCCAAAAGTAAAAAAGTTCAAAAGTCCAAAGTACAAAAGTTCAAAATTCCAAAGTCCAAAACTCCGAAACTCCAAAACTCCGAAACTCCAAAACTCCAAAACTCCAAAACTCCAAAACTCCAAAACTCCAAAACTCCAAAACTCCAAAACTCCAAAACTCCAAAACTCCAAAACTCCAAAACTCCAAAACTCCAAAACTCCAAAACTCCAAAACTCCAAAACCCCAAAACTCCAAAACTCCAAAACTCCAAAACTCCAAAACTCCAATACTCCAAAACTCCAAAACTCCAAAACTCCAAAACTCCAAAACTCCAAAACTCCAAAACTCCAAAACTCCAAAACTCCAAAACTCCAAAACTCCAAAACTCCAAAACTCCAAAACTCCAAAACTCCAAAACTCCAAAACTCCAAAACTCCAAAACTTCAAAACTCCAAAACTCCAAAACTCCAAAACTCCAAAACTCTAAACTCCAAAACTCCAAAACTCCAAAACTCCAAAACTCCAAAACTCCGAAACTCCAAAACTCCAAAACTCCAAAACTCAAAAACTCAAAAACTCCAAAACTCCAAAACTCCAAAACTCAAAAACTCCAAAACTCCAAAACTCCGAAACTCCGAAACTCCAAAACTCCAAAACTCAAATACTCCAAAACTCCAAAACTCCAAAACTCCGAAACTCCAAAACTCCAATACTCCAAAACTCCAAAACTTCAAAACAAAATTCCAAAAAAAATTCAATATTCCAAAGTCCAAAACTTCAAAACTCCGAAACTCCAAAACTCCAAAACTCCAAAGCTCCAAAGCTCCAAAGCTCCAAACTCCAAAACTCCAAAACTCCAAAACTCCTAAACTCAAAAACTCCAAAACTCCAAAACTCTAAATGTCTAAAACTCTAAAACTCCAACTCCAAAATGTCAAACGCCCAAAACTCGAAAAGTCCAAAAGTACAAAAGTCCAAAAGTCCAATAGTCCAAAATTCCAAAGTCCAAAAGGCCATAACTCCAAAGTCTAAAACTCTAAAATTCTAAAAGTCCAACACTCCAAATTCTAAAAGTCCAAAAGTCCAAAACTCCGAATTCTAAAAGTCCAATACTCCAAAACTCCAATATTCCAAAAGTCTAAAGTCCAAAACTCCAGAATTCCGAATGTCCAAAAAGTTCAAAAATAACATGCAAAACATATCTGACCTCTTTATTAGGTGCGTACTCTCTCTTATTATTCTGAATGCAAGGAGGCCGCAATCAAACTTCTCTTAAAAAACATCAATCTGGTAGGTACCTTCTAAATAGGTTGTTTATAATAATTTTGTTCTGAAGCTGGCAGAATATAATTAAAAAAAACAACGACCAACGCCATCTATTGGTAATATCACTTTTTAAAGCTATTTTATTCTTATTGCTGTTATGATCAAAGTGTATAAAGTAGCCTAAAACTATCTCTGAATCCTATTGTATATCGTGTCCAACTTTGAGCTCAATCGATTCAGTAAATTTTGAGTTTTTAATAGATACACAAACGCACACAACATTTTTATATATATAGATAGTACAGATGAAACGCTCGTGGCCATGTGGACTCAGTGTTCTCTACTATAAACGATCACTGTAGTAAGCAATATTCGCTGTGGCTGATCCTCGGATGGGTGACCCCTGAACTGTGTTTTTTAACGACCTGTGGCTGTCCATGTCAACACAGCAATAGGCTCACTACCTATTACGTGGGACATAAAATTATAAGGTGAAAAGTGGGCGTATACTATGCCTCTGCCTACCCATTTGGGGATAATGGCGTGACTATAATGTATACATATATTATTGATGACTTAATCGATGATTTGTACGTGTATTGCAGATGCCCTGACTGGCAGTTTTTGCCCAGCAGAGCCTCCCCTCCAAGGGACAAGAGGACTATCATTCGTGGCAGAAGGGAACTGAGACGATCTAGGTGGCAGCTTTTTATGAACTTACTTATATAGATTTAGTTACGGGGAGCAGTAAGACATTAATATAATTAAAAACCTTTAAAAATTATAATTTGAATGTAATTTTGATAAATTTTAAATATAATTAACAACCCAATCCCTACTATATAATATTATAAATGCTAAAGTAACTATGTCTGTCTGTCTGTCTGTTACGCTTTCACGCCTACACAGCTAGAGCGATTGAGATGAAATTTGTATAGGGATAGTTCGAGGCCCTGGGAAGGACATAGGCTGCTTTTTAACCGACTGCGCAAAAGGAGGGTTATGATTTTAAGCGATAACGACTTTAACGAACGGACTTCTACGCGGTCGAAGCCGCGGGGAACAGCTAGTTGACAAATACAATAACTAATTGCAATAGAAGTAATTATTTACAATGATTTTGAAAACAATTCTAATGACACTTCGTAAAGTTTCTACCGCACCTTTTCTGTCTTTTGCATTAGGTACAACTTGTAGACTAAACTGTTTGCCCTGGGAGATCTTTCCGAGGGCTTACCCGGGACTCCCAACCATAGGCTGCTGAGCGTAACGTGAGGATTTTTAGTCGGTAAGAGTCCGGCATAACATCCATGAGGATTTTCCCTCACCATACAAAAAAAAAGACTGGACAGTTTTACTGATTTCAAATTGTTATGTAATTGGAAACCTTTGCCAGTGAAATGGCAGTCATTAAGCCAAGTTGAAGACCTTATGATATGCGCGGCTTAAAAAATTTCAACAGCAGGCAGCCACAACCTGCGCCTGTACATTTCAACACGGCAATACGGCTCACCACCTAATGTGTGACAAATTATAAAAAGTTGAAATGGTGACATAATAATATAATATGCCTCTGCCTACCCTTTTGAGGTTGAATCTTGTATGTTTCTTCAAATCGTCGTGTTTTAAAATACAGAGCCGTGTGAAAGATATAGAGGGAAGATACATTACATTACCTGTCACGTTATGATGTAACGTAGGTGTAGATTCAGATTATATAGTAATAATAAACATAGGTGTACAAGATGTTACAATTTTAATTTACAGTCTCACTATGTTTTGCCTGTTATACCTAACATACAAATATTATTCAAACCATCTAAATATATCTAAATATATATAACTCAAAGGTGACTGACTGACTGACATAGTGATCTAAGGGGGATCTATCAACGCACAGCCCAAACCACTGGACGGATCAAGCAGAAATTTGGCATGCAGGTAGATGTTATGACGTAGGCATCCGCTAAGAAAGGATTTTGATAAATTCTACCTCCAAGGGGATAAAATACGGGAAGCGGGCACGGGAACAAATTGTACGCGGGCGAAGCTGCGGGCATCAGCTAGTTAAATATAATATGAGATTACAGTCATTAAACTTAATCTTATTAAAATGTATTCAATACAATGTCAAAGGTAGGTACATCACGAATTAATTTATAATATGATATAGTGCCATGTCAAATTGGAAGGTATTAATATTTTGTACATTATAGCCGCTGTGTGTGAACTCCAACCAAAGACTGTGTCATATTTCTAGGCGTGCGCCTTAAAAAAATAATTTGAGCAATTAAAAATCAATCAGGAACACGTATTGCTGCCAATTTTTGTCTGTTGCTGAGAAACTACAACAAGAAGCCGTGAAACTGTCTCACCCGACTGCCCCTCTAACGTTTATTGTGAAAATGAAAGTTTAATCCGATTGACGTTGTCATTTTTGTTTTATTTTAAACAGATGATCCACGTTACCTAGTGAGTTGGGTAATTTAATGCAACAGAGTCACAGACTACAGACACAAGTCTCGCCATATACCCTCTGTAATATATTTTATACATAAAATGGCTAAAATGATACTAAAAGACGAGGGGATGCGGGGTCCTACTAACATCTTCAGGACCCCTACCGGTTCGAATACTCACCGTGGTGTATCCTGGGCAACTGGATATATATCTAAGCTCCATCATAGCCCCATAAGACGCTTTGATTCGTCTTGATATCCATGTAAGTAAGCCAATGGAGAACACGTATAATTTTAGCCAGTAGGAGCCCGGCATTACCATCAATGGGGATTTTCACATTAAAAAGAAAGTACCTACGTTATGTGAAAATGAAGTTTTTCTTGGTGGCTTTAATAACTTCAACAGCCCCTGTATGTTTATGCACGGCAATAGCCTCAATCATTCAGAAGGCCAGCGTTTACCGACTATACACAGGAACGTGCTAGCCATATCCGTACGCAGCATTACGTTTCGTAATTGGGATTTCATCTCAATTTGAAAGTCTTCCCGTCGTCGGACTCTGCCAAAATGGTTTGAATAAAAATGTCCTTTCGTACGAATCAGAGTTTGGAAAAAAATACAAGTCGTCGGAATCAGTCTAACAGATTAGAAAAAATATTACAAGTAGTATGATAATCGTATCAACTACTGGTCGGACTGGAAAAAATAAACCTAATAATAATAAGGCTTAAAAAGTTTTAGAAGCCCCTGTTCCTTTCAGCATAGCAATGACTCAATCATTGAATACCTAAATAATTAAAATTTTCATCTTTTTTTAAACTTTCCTACTTTAACACGACTTATCTCGATCGTAAGATTAGCCAATGGCATTGTTTTTTTTTTAAATAATAATAATAAAATTTTATTTCAGACTGCGTCCATATGTTGTTAGTAACAATTAACTTTTTTTTAACAACAATGTATTAACTAATTGTTGAGATAAAGACCTTATTTTAAATTTCATTTGATACAAAGTTATCCAAGAAAACAAAAGACATGCAAACACAGCAAACCTACTTATTCCGAAAATTCGAACAAGTAGCGACATTCTGCCAATAAATGTTGGGAGCCAGGTGAACTAAGTGATTTACTCGCGACACGGGAATGTCTTTATTAAACCCGTAAACTTTGCGAATCCGCCATGCGCCCATAGCAAACGTCTTTCAATTATGTCCGAGTCGCTTGGAAAACGAGTATTATATTAAAAAGTATGTCAGCAGACTTTCGTTTATTGTACAATTTTTGCAGTAGAAATTAAGCGCCAGTAAGCTTTAGGGTCCGTTCACACAGACCGGCTCGGAGAGCATCGGCACGCACTTTTCTTTTCACACAGACCGGATCGTATACGCTCGGAGTGGGTCGGAGCGGAGCCGCCAACTATTTCACACAGACCGGCTGAAAGCGGATGCGCTCGGAGCCGGTTGGATGCGCTCGGAGCCGGTCGGATGCGCTCGGAGCCGGTCGGATGCGCTCGCAGCCGGTCGGGTTCATCGTGTGCATCGATTTACTACAAAGGTAGTGCCAGTATTCCAAGTTTTGTTTTCGGTGTTAACGGGTGCTTTTCGGAACATGATTTTAGATAGCTCCGATGAAGAAATATGTAAACGGCTATAGATAGGTGGGGACCATGTAGTTCTAGTTGGTTTGAGTTCGGCATAACATTTGCGTCTGCTCAACGTCCTTACAGAAGCAGAGCTAGACGACAGCGTGACTTGAGGTATTTATGCACGCTCCCGCTAAGAAGCGGGATAACACTCGAACAACCCCTAGAAGACGCGGGATAGCAACCGCACCCCCCCTAAGTGAGGCCGCAGTGGTAGCCGTAGGTCTGTTGGGAGTCCTGGGGTATCCTTCCAAGGGCTTCCCCGGAGCTCCTAACCGTAGGCTGTTAGGTAGAATACTCGCGACACGGAATATGTGGTTTTTAGTTGGTAAGAGTCCGGCATAGCATCCCTGTATGATTTGCTCAAGTTAAACAAGTCCGGCACAACGTCGGTAAGGATTTCCGCACGTAAAAAAATAAAAAGGGACCATAGAATAATGTAAGTAAGTAGGTATTATAAACAAAACAAAAACCTATCAGGCTAATCTTCAAACTTGAAGCAGTCAACGTCCAACTTATAAATTTCCCTCATCACTCTATAACAATACTTGTACGTTGGCCATTAATATTAAACCGAGGCAAAGTCGGGCATAACAAGACTAATTTCATTGGGCAGCGTTTCAACAAACATGCAAAGTCATGCCTTGCGAATATGAGGATCAACGTAGAGCAGTGTTTCTCAAACATTTGGCAGATACGACCCGGAATTTTCAAAGGCCTCTTTGAGCTCTATAAGAATTTGTGCCCTAACACTCGATACATAAAGAGAATAATATTTGTGGTATAATTCTCATATTAAAGGTCGACTACTTAAGGTTGCAATGTTCGACCTTGACAAATCCTAGGGCAATTCGAACGATTGCAGCGTACGCTTTTGCCGGATTTCATTCGATTCTAATACATTATATTACTGTTATAAAATGTGAGGGGTTTTAAGAAAAATCTATACGTAAAATATTGTTCTAAAGACCTATCTATGACAAGTTTTTATGAGAATTTAAACTCATTTATTTAGATAAAAGATTTAGAGTTAAGTTAAGTTCGAGAGCGATTTCGATCGAAGAAAGTATTCCTAATCGTGTTTTGATACGTTAAAAAAGCAAGAGTATCTAATAAATTACAATAATATAGTTTTATCAGATCCAATCGAAGAATATTTCATAGTATAAAGTTCACCCCAAGACTTATTTATTAGTAGCAGACGTCAAACAGTTTCACCTGCATAGCTCCCGTTCCCGCGGGGTTACGGTAACAAAATATAGCCTATGTCACCCCGGGATATTGTAGCTCCCAAGAGTGAAAGAATTTTACAAATCAGTTCAATAGTTTTGGAGCCTATCCGATACAAGCAAACAATCAAATCCTTCCTCTTTATAATATTAGTAAAGACGAAAGAAAAAAAAAAGTGTGGAAGTATGCTTAGGTTGTGGAATGACCATACTGTAGGCGTTTGGGAAAACCGAGGCAGGGAAATCTCCCTGCAAAAGTTCATAGGCTGCGGTGACCACCGGTCCTTTTGGTAGGCCGTATGCTTGTCTGCCACCTTAGTGTTACTCTTTTGCTCTCTTACAGCTAAAGGAATCCGGCTGATTTTTTTTACAGAAAATTCAATGCAGGCCCACCAGTGAGCATAAGGTAGTATTTTAATGCGGTGATGAAGCGACCCGTCACTTTATTTTCAAAGCCGTTTCAACAGCACAATTGAAATAATAAAACAGAAAGTTAAGGCTCTAGCAGGTAGTCCGTTAGGTACGATGAAATGAATGTCAGGAAAACACATATTATCTCAAAACTTTTCTCAGAAAATCAACATAAATTCTACACCTCACCAAACACAACACAATCCCATTCAAATTCCACAAAAAGAGGACATACAAAAATTCTGGACAAACATTCTATCAAACCCTATACAATACGAGTGCAACACACAAGCATCTTGGATATCAGAAATAATAAACGCAGCAACAAACATACAAACACAAATTTGAAGAAATAAATGTAGATAAAGTAAGAAAAGCTTTTAAGAAAACTCATAATTGGAAAACCCCAGGAATAGATAACAAGAAAGCCGTGAGATCGTTCTCACCAGACTGCCCCTCTCTAACACGTTTATTGTGAAAGTGAAAGTTCAATCCGATTGACGTTGTCATTTTTGTTTTATTTCAAACTTTGAACAGATGATCCACGTGACCTAGTGACGTAGTTTAATGCGACAGAGTCACAGCTACAGACAAAGTCTCGCCATAATCCCCTCTGCACTCTATTTTATAGAGAGGGGCTAAAATTCAAAATTATTACGTTAAATACTTCACAATGGCACCCGTGACTCGTTAATAATTGAGAAACGCTGGCGTAAAGGATTATGAAGAGTAGCCGGGCTTAACTTTAGTATTATTTATTTAGAATAATCCCTTACGTAGCCCAATTGTGTGGGTTAAACGGGGTGTCTTGACTTTAATTAAATACTGTGCAACGTTTTATTATGACGCTTTTTGTGTGGGTTTAGGTATGATAAAGATTTAAGTAGGTGGTTAAATGTACCTGCACGTCTCTCGAAATAAAATTGCAAGTAATTTTCTTTTTAACCGACAAAATAGGTACGTACAAACAAACATACATACATCATGCCTGTCTCCGAACAGGGTAGGCAGAGACTTTCCAATTTCTACGAACCTGGCATACCACTTTCGCTTTTTCTTCTTTCATAAGTGTTTTTATACATGCTCTCCGGGGTTATATATTAAAATACCAGAAATCAAAATGCTTAAAATGAATTAGCCCAAAATACCCGAATTCGAAATAACTTAACATTCAAAATACCTTAATTCAGTACACCTTGTCGTACATGTCTAAATTTAAAATAGATATAATTATTACATCAGAATTCAAAATTCAAATTTTCAAGGCATTATGATTTCTGGTATTGTGACGGTATACCGCTCTCCGGTTTGTTAGGTACGGTGTATTTTTTTTGCTATTTTGGGAGGGTGATTGACCTATAGTTCTAATCTGCTTAGGTTAATTTTCGTTTCCTTCTATCATATCGATGTTGCCTAGCCATACATCCATAATATGTAGACCCACATTTTCCAGCTACAATATTATTTAAAAGTGAAGACTTGTAATTGGCTATCAGATCTATATACTTTTTGTTTGCATTCATGTTTATGTAGCTGTAAGTCCTCCATATTTTCAAAATAAATAAATAATATTTTTGCCCAGACAGCCAGCGGAGTTTTCAATAATGCTGGAATTAGGATTTGGTTTGATAAATGACTGTTTCCCTTGTATGCAGTAGTTGATTGAATGTTTCTTTGTAACCTCCGAAACTACTAAATTGATTTAAAAAATTCTGAAGAAAGAAAGCTAAACTATCCCCAGTTAACAAAGTTCCTGTATTCCCACGGGAACGGAAACTACGCGTAAGCTAGTGTGTTTAGTAGGTATATTATGGTAAATTCTATGAAACTTTTCAAATGACGCAGTGACTTTTACATAGAAACTTGCAATTCTTCAGTTTTCCATAATATTTCATAGTATTACGTGTCAGTGACAAGTGAGAGCAGACACTACAACGATATTGTACCGACCGGTCGTTGAGCTTTGTTCGTCTATGAGCACAGAGTAATGTAAAGATGTTTACTCTGAGACTTAGGTAAATACTAAAAGCAAAACATTTCCAGTTTTCTAGATTTTTATCTACGAATATCATAGGATTGTTATTCGTAGATTTCTACCTTAAAATCATAGAGTTCTAGCTGTTTTTTATTGTATTATTATTATTTTCTTTATGTGAGAAGAATTTATATTTACTTACATCACATTTTTTGTTCAACTTGCCTAACCTGTTATACATAGTCTGCCTATTGTTTTTGCACTAGATATTATCAAAATTTTAGTTGACTACCTCGGTGGACAGTCGATATTGTAACCGCCTGCGGCGCTGGGTTCGGTTCCCGGGTCGATCCAAATATTTACTTATATGATTCACATTGTTTGTTTCGGAGTTTGGGTGTTTTATATGTATGAATTTAGAAATATATAAGTATATATATCAGTCGGAAGCGCTCGTGACCCCGCGGACTCAGTGTTCTGTAAACGATCACTGCAGTAAGCAACTTTCACTATGGCCGGTCCATGGAAGCGATCAATGTGATCACTTTGTGACATTTATTTGAGCGTTTCCGTGCGTCGGAAGGCACGTTAAGCCGTTGTTCCCGGTTGCCAGTAAAATGCCAGTCGTTAAGCTAATTGAAGGCTTTATTTCATCAGCAGACAGTCACAACCTTCGCCTGTACATTTAAACACGGCAATACGGCTCACCACCTATTACGTGGGACAAATTATATAAAAGTGAAATGTGGGCATACAATATGCCTCTGCCTACCGCTTCGAGGATAAAGGCGTGACCATATATACCGTTTATTATTATTATTATGTTTCATCTAAATGTAGTTTTCATACATTGTTTTACACACACACACAAATTGTTCTCTTTATATTTTTGCACATTATTTTATTATTACTAGTTTGTTTAAGTAGCTTATTACATCTCACAATTACAATTTGGGATACTAAACTGATATTCCTTTTTCTCTAATTTGAAAAATAATTTATTTTTGAGAGTAATTTTATCGTCATCATACAATACGGTCGATTGCCAATTGCAATAATATTTAAAAAGTGACTATAACTCTAATAAAATTTGAATTCAGTTAACAAAAATTTACCTCTGTTAGTAAAATCAACCTTAGCTATGAAATTTTATCAAAATTGATGGACCACCTTTCTTGGTCGACTGTGCTTACTTTTATTTTAACATCATAATACAATACGCTCGATTGCCAATTGCAACAATATTAAAACAGTGACTAATGGACTATACAATTGATAATACAATTTGAATTCAGTTAACAAAAATTTACCTCCATTAGTAAAGTCAACCTTAGCTATTAAATACCACTGAAACTTTTATTAAAACTTATAGACCACTTTCTTGCTCGACAGCACTTACTCTGGCGTGTGCTACTCTGTGGTATCTTGTTAGGGATTATGTAGAATCCTCGCCACAATACTGACTACAGTCTGTGAACGACATAAGCTACTGTAATACTTTGTATTAGTTTCAATTGTGAATCTAGTCTCAGACCATTTGCCTCTGTGTAATGCTCCAAGGAGCGAGATACTGAACGAACCCCCAAAGTCGCAGAATATTACTAGAACCCCTACAAAATGCAATGGGGGTGGCTAAAGCCGAGAAAGCCTTGGTACATCCTTGCGATGTGATTTCATAGTTACGTCTCATATTGATTTAACTATGGGAGTGACTTATACCTGATTTCTTTAAATCATCCTATTGCAGACCACTGCTGGACGTAGGCCTCTATCAATTTCATATTGAGAATGTGCTTTTTAATATCTGTGAAAACCTTGACATAGGAACTTTTATTCCTAACTGACCAACCAGGTGGATAACTCAGGTGGTCGGTTGGGAACGGGGGGAATCGAATCACCCACAGGATATCAGAAAACTGTAATTGAAAACATTTTTCCATCGCTTAATCAAACGTGCTTGACAAGTCATTGATTTTTTTGAGAGATTTATGTTTCCAATCTATAAATACTCGCTTCAATCATTCTTAATAACGTCGTAGCAAAACCAAAGTTTCACGACAAATATATTGATGTCCCCACTACTGAAAACGGGGGTAACAAGATTCAATTTTCATATTTCAAGGGGCTGCACCATAGCGAATGTAAGTGCGCTGCCACTGCCAAACTAGCGATAAACCTAGGAAAGAACATAGTGAAAACTGTTGAGTGGAACTGTACTAAAATGATATGATGGAGTTATTTTTTTTTATTTCTTTCGTAATAGTACTAAATTGATATTTTTTAAAATCAAACTCCAACATCTGAAACTTCAGGTACAGTGTAGGTTTTAGGTGCATATTACAAAATTTGTGACAAATATTTTGTTTCTCGTGGTAACTCTAGCTACGTTTGTTCATCAAAATGGGTTCAAAGAGTTTGGTAGGTAAATTCATATGGCCCGATATAAATAGATAAAGCTTAATTTTTGTTATCTGTCTTCATTTGAGCTTAAAGACACGGCAATAAGCTATAAGGCGTATGTAGTGTAGCTGCATACCCCTTCAGTGTATGAACCTACCTAAGTTTGCATTTGCAGGTCAGATGACAGGCATTTTCAGAAATGCCTGGCATCTGATCTCACAATCCTTTTACGAATGCCTACGGTAATTCCTTGTCTATTAGTAAACAGATGCACCAAGCGCAGGTTTAAATGACTTGGGGCCAGTAGATCTTGATGAGCTCTTTACTCCCATTTGAATCCTATATCTACCAATAATAATATTCAGCAGGTAGTGACACTTTTGCACTGAGCCGAGACTGTAAGATATTCATTATCAACCGATAGGTAACTACAGTTTAAATGACGAAATCGAATATTTCAATCTGAAAATGTGAATAATTTTTATTTAAAATTTCTTACAATAATGATTTACCATATTTCGACTCGTCAATTTATTATTCTATGAAATTATGTTTTCAGAATACAAATAAAATAAAATATAAGCAGGACCATTAGCAATCCGAAATGAAACGTTAATAAAGTTATAAACGGGTCCTCTCATAATCGATTCCACGTTTTTCCCAAACCTTTTCGTCACTTAATGTTCTTAAGTTTCATATTTTCTGTTAAGCCAATATAAACCTTATTTCTTTTAAACACGGTCTTTACAAAAACCAATCGTTGCTCCTGCTTTTGTTCTAAGACTGGAAACGGCTCGTCTTGAGAGCTGAAAATCTAAATTAAGTCGAACTCTCTTGTCGCCGTCTTGTCTATGGGCGAAGAATTTTTACAAGGATTTTGATACGAAGAAGGAGATCTTCTTATATTGGTCGGCAGTTTTAGATACGTTCCACCGGTACTTAAGCAAATACTACCAGTTAACTTTTATGGTACTATAACATACATTCAGTATAATAAAGTTATGTTATAAGTTCTTTGGTTTGAAGTGAATTTTGACTTTCATGAAATGTATTTTTTTTTTATAAAGAAGCACTATCATAAATGCTAACACATACACTATTATTATATTTCCTAAACATACACATACACACTTACACATAAAAGTTAATATATTTTAGCTAAACATTTAAAAGAGTTTTTTATGTAAATATATTTACTTAGCTCGCCAAGATGATGCCGCTGTGTGATAGAAAGTCACAGCGACATCTAGCGATTGAGGGCCACTGTCCCAGTCTGAAGACTATAGACGAGAGATCCTCAAGTTGGAGGCCCTATGATGTGCCTCTTCACGCTCCGCTTGAAAAACCCAGGAGAGGAGAGAAGGGAAACAAATAGTAGTACAAGGAAACCCTATACTTACAATCTTAGTAATATTATAAATGCGAAAGTTTGTGAGTGTGGATGTTTGTTACTCTTTCACGCTCGAACGGCTGAACGGTTCTGGCTGAAATTTGGTACAGGGATACATTATAGTTTGGAATAACACATAGGCTACATTTTATCTCGGGAATAGGTTCTCACGGGAAGCGGGAACAAACTTTACGCGGGCGAAGCTGCGGGCATCAGCTAGTTGTACCATAATTATGTGTAAAGTATTTACACATATGACTGTATTTAATAGCGCACCCGTTATTAGACTCGATACCTATGTACTTAGCAGTACACTTAGTATGCAGGTATGAACTAGCTGACTCTTACAACTTTGTAGCCGTCTTATAATAGAGTGAGAAAGCGATATTATATAATTTTGATCAGGCTTAAAGGAGCTTGCAAAACTGGCGTATACACCTTCTTACCATGCCATTAATAAATGATTCTTCTTTTGTCTTCTTTTCCCCGGTACTATGCACATAAACACAAATATGTTTAGTAGGTATAATCTGATAGAATCTGGTTTTCTTAAAACCGGCTTCAGAACAACATTTACCTATACCACAGGCGCAGTTTTGCAATTTACCTGCCTTTTATAGTCCGATCAACTCCACAACTCTGTGAATAAATTAAAAAACAGGACTGAAAAGTAATTGAATTTTAATAACTAAAGTAAAAATGTAAATAGGTACCAAAGAGGCTACTGGAATGATAAATATAAAATCTTTTTAGGGTTCCGTACCCAAAAGGTAAAAACGGGAATTGGGGATGTGATGTTTTTTTCTTATGATAAATGGAAAGATCAATATAGGTACAACTTTTATGCTAAAACTATTTTTGTTTTTTATGATTTTCGCAATAATTCAGAAGTTATACCAATTTAAACAAGAAAGCCGTGAGATCGTTCTCACCAGGCTGCCCCTCTCTAACACTTTTTTTTATATATATTTAGCTCGCCAAATTGACGTCGCCAACAGCCTGATGGAAAGCCGTGGCGCATCTAGCGATTGGGGGCCTTCTTCATTGGGGGGCTTCTGACAGTGGTCTTCAAGTTGGCGGCTCTGTGATGTGCCTCTTCACGCTCTTCTTGAAGGACCCGGGATTGTAAGATGAGGGAAATACGTGTGCGGGCAGGTCGTTCCATGTTTTTATAGTTCGACAGAGGAACGAGAATTACTATGATCTGTCGGTTGTGGTGATAGCTAGATTTTTACAGATGTACCTATTTCTGTTGCCGCATTAACAACAAATAAGTAGGTAAAATATAGATAATTAGCAGATGCCCGCAGCTTCGCCCGCGGAAAATTTGTTCCCGTGGGAACTTATTCCCGGGATAAAAAGTAGCCTATGTGTTATTCCAGATATAATGTATCTATGTACCAAATTTCAGCCAGATCCGTTCAGCCGTTTGAGCGTGAAAGAGTAACAAACATCCACACTCACAAACTTTCGCATTTATAATATTAGTAGGATAGTACTTAAGGGGGTCTCCCATACACGCTTGTTGTACGGGATCATCATGATGATAATGATCCCATACAACAAACGTGTAACTGTACATGCATATGGTCACGCCTTTATCCCCGAAGGGGTAGGCAGAGGCAAATTATATGCACACATTTCACCTTTTTAGAATTGGTCCCACGTAATAGGTGACGAGCCGAATTGCCGTGTTGAGATGGACAGGCGCTGGTTGTGACTGTCTGCTGTTGAAATTTTTCAAGATTAACACACGTGAAATGGGCGTTTTTGCAATTTTATAGTACGGAACCCTCCGTGCATCAGTCCGATTCGCACTTAACCGGTTTTTAAGTATTCGCACCAATCAAAAGTTATCGAACTCGTTTTTGGAAGTTCATTGAAAATTTCTTCAAAAGACAGGGATCCGGAAAAGTTATGCATAACTTATAGATATTTTAGAAGTCTGTCGGATCGTATTCGAGTCATAACGATCATCGTTCTATACCTCTCTCGTCTTTTATTAGCATATATACATTAACGCCATTTTGAAATACCGATAAAAATGGCGGTGTTTATTATGGGTGATCAATTTTTTATTTGAATTCGAATTCGTTCATAGAACTTAGGAAATGTGTATTCCTCGATTCTTGATCGTTAGACTGATCAAAATGTATTGATGTATTTTAATTTGTTATCACTGTTTAGCTATAAATTTCTGACTGCTTTGGACTGATGCATTATAATTATCTTTTTTTCTGAATTATTATTTTTCGTGAGGGAAAATCCATCACGGACGCCATGCTGGACTCCTACCGACTAAAAAACCTCACGTAACGCCCAACAAACCTATGGTTGGGAGCCGCGGGTAAACCCTCGGAAGGATGTCCCAGGACTCCCAAAATTTGCTTATGCACATGAATCAACAATTATAACGAAAATTCGCCCCTTCGTTCGCCAAGATGCGGGTACAATCTACCAAACTTCCCAAAAAAGAACAATATTAATCAGTCAAGCAGTTCTAACGGAGTGCGACAACAAACACCCACATACAATCACGACTACACACCTTAGTAGTGCAGAGGTTATTAATCACACGAACACACTTTGCCAAATTTACGAGTATATAGATAGCTTTTCTAGATATAGATTGAAAATGTTATAAAAATGTAAATTTCTACCAAAAATATCTATCTACACTTGCGAGATATTCATTTTTTGTCGCGTCACCGATATATTTTTTGTTTGAAACGCGTAGAGGCCTCGCGGGAGAGCAATTTACTTTATCTAACGCTGAGTCAATCAGGTTGATATGAGGTTACAAGAAAAATGTTACCACCTTCGTAAACGCGAAGAGTTATACGTGTTTTTCGCGTATCTACGAGTCCCTATCTATTATATACTAATATTATAAAGAGATTTGATTGTTTGTTTGCATTGAATAGGTTTATAAACTGTTTTTTTTAACGTGTGGGAAAATCCATCATGGATGCTATGCCGAACTCCTACTGACTAAAAAAACCTCACGTAACGCCCAACAGCCTATGGTTGGGAGCAACGGGTAAGCCCTCGGAAAAATGTCCCAGGAACCGATTTAAAAAAATGCTTTAACGTAGATATTGTATATTACTAGCTGATGCTTGCGGCTTCGGGAATTCGGTATACCATTTCCCACTTACCATCTGAAACATAATCCAGAGATAAATATTTGCCTATAAGTTATTCCAGATATTAATTTTTACAGGGTCGGCGGCTACGGTGACCACTAGTACAACTGGTGGACCGTATAGTTATCTGCTACCTTACTGCAGTTAGTGATATTAAAAAAACATAATCTATCTATGTACAAAATTTTAGCCAGATCCGTTCAGCCATCAAAGCGTGAAAGAGTAACAAACATCACACATCCACTCTCACAAACTTTCGCATTTATAATATTAGTAAGCTTGTAGGATTCGTAGGATAGTAGGATGTTGGGAAGCTACTATTATACCCAGTGACACTGGCATTATTTTATTCCCGTATACCCACGGAAATGGAAACTACGCGAATAAAACCGCGTGAATTCCGCTAGTTATAAATATTCTGAGAGCGTAGGGATGAATGATTTGACATCAATACTGATTGAAGTACTTTAGAACATGATTGCTTGAAGGCATACGATATCGTAATAGCCTTTTAGTCTTATCTCTAAAGAAAATATCTAGCATACGTCTCTTTTGTTTTAAGGGACTAAGGGTGCTTATCCACTACGGGTGTGCTATGCAGTTATCGATGTAAAAGCTAAGCTTTGAAACTATGTGATCGTTTCGACTAATACTAAGCTGTGGTGTGAGTTAGATATGCTATGAATATGCACAGCCACTTTTCTTCGAAACTATAAGGCCTATGCTATTGAAACTTGGCAAGTAGATGTATTCTGTGAACCGCATTAAGATTCTTATATAAAACTAGAAAAAAAGCAGTAAATTTTGGGGGTCCCCATACTCACCACTGAAACTCAAAATTTATTTTTTCATCAAAAAATGTGAGGTTTCTAACATCATTTTTTTCTAAAGTGAATAGTTTGCGCAAGGGACACTTCCAATGTGGAAAAACGTGTCCCCCCCCCCCCTCTAACTTCTAAACTAAGAGAATGATAAATCTAAAAAGAATTTATGATGTACATTGCCATAAAAACTACCAACGAAAATTAGTTCGAACGAGATAGAGCTTGTAGTTTTTTTTAATACGTCATAAACCGCAATTTTCGGTTAGAAAAATCACTACCACTGCGAACGTGTTAAAACTTTGGTTAAAACCACAGACGTACAATTTACACGGAGAGCATATTCCATAAGCGAAGCTCTCCGTGTAAGTAAAAAGGATCTCTTTAATCCCTACTAATATTACAAATGCGAAAGTAGTTCTGTCTGTCTGTCTGTCTGTTACGCTTTCACGCTTAAACGGCTGGCGCGATTGAGTTGAAATTCGATATAGTGATAGTTCGAGGCCCTAGGAAGGACATAGGCTACTTTTTAACCAACTGTGCAAAAGGAGGGTTATGATTTTAATGATATAACGACTCTTACGCGATAACGACTTCTACGCGGTCGAAGCCGCAGGGAACTGCTAGTGTCTTATAATCGAACACACGCAGAAAGATAGAACAGTGTTGAAAAGAGACAAGGACGTTGGGATTACGACCAGTTCCCAATTACTGGCTTACTGAGTAGAACCGGACCACCATAATGAAATCAGTCTGTGACAGTCCACTGCTGAACGTAGACAAAATGTTCTAATTTAAGCGAATTTAAGATAAACAAATTAATTCTTCAAACATCTTTAGCAACTAGTAACAATACAAGAACCTCCTAAAGCAGTACTCTTTCATCATGAACGTGCTAACATTTATCTACTTCAAAATAGAAAATAATAAATAGACTGAACTCAGCCTTGCCAACAATCCACTCTCAACATCTTAAACCATTAACAATCTATACAAAACCGGTCTAGTGCGAGTCGGATTCGCATACACAGGGTTCCGTACCGAAAAACGGCAAAGAATTACGTATGGCGACGGAGTCCCGTGTTGCGACGGGTAAAGGTGCTCCCTCACCGGGAGCATTCGCGCGTAATGTAACGTTACGAGTCGAGAATTACAGCCGGTGAGGGAGGTGAACCGAGCATTGCAATGCGCGCCTTGTAATGATACAAGACGAGGTTACACCAGTGAGGGAGGAGAATCGAGCATTACAATGCGCGCCTTGTAATGATACAATGTGTATCGTTTTGATACAACTCGTAACATTTATAGATTCGACTCGAGCATTACGTTACGTTGCTACCTCCCTGACCGACACGAGCATTAGCGTGTAATGTAACATTTATTATAGACTAGCTGATGCCCGCAGCTTCGCCTGCGTGAAATTTTGTTCTCTTTTCCGCGTCTCATGGCAACTTATTCCCGGGATAAAACTAGTATCATTTCAGACTATAATCTATCTCTGCAGGTGATTACATTATAATTTTGCAATCCAATATGGCCGCCGCGCCGAAATCACAAAATTTCATGATGGGTATCGTTTAAGGGGGTTTTTGGTACGCTGAGTACGAATTTCGGGTTAATTTAGAGATCCAATATGGCCGCCGCGCCGAAATCACAAAATTTCATGATGGGTATCGTTTAAGGGGTTTTTTTGGTATGCTGAGTACGAATTTCGGGTTAATTTAGAGATCCAAAATGGCCGCCGCGCCACTATCACAACATTTCATGATGGGTATCGTTTAAGGGGTTTTTTGGTATGCTGAGTACGAATTTCGGGTTAATTTAGAAATCCAATATGGTCGCCGCGCCGAAATCACAAAATTTCATGATGGGTATCGTTTAAGGGGTTTTTTGGTATGCTGAGTACGAATTTTGGGTTAATTTAGAAATCCAATATGGTCGCCGCGCCGTTATCACAAAATTTCATGATGGGTATCGTTTAAGGGGGTTTTTGGTATGCTGAGTACGAATTTCGGGTTAATTTAGAGATCCAATATGGCTGCCGCGCCGAAATCACAAAGTTTCATGATGTGTATCGTTGAAGGGGTTTTTTGGTATGCTGAGTACGAATTTCGGGTTAATTTAGAGATCCAATATGGCCACCGCCCCAAAATCTCAAAATTTCATGATGGGTATCGTTAAAGGGGTTTTTTGGTATGCTGAGTACGAATTTCGGGTTAATTTAGAGATCCAATATGGCCGCCGCCCCAAAATCACAAAATTTCATGATGGGTATCGTTAAAGGGGTTTTTTGGTATGCTAAGTACGAAATTTATGATAATTTTGCAATCCAAAATGGCCGCCGCGACACTATCACAAAAATTCATGATGGGGGTATCGTTTAAGGGGTTTTCTGGTATGCTGAGTACGAATTTCGGGTTAATTTAGAAATCCAATATGGCCGCCGCCCCAAAATCACAAAATTTCATGATGGGTATCGTTAAAGGGGGTTTTATATCGAATTTTATGATAATTTTGCAATCCAAAATGGCCGCTGCGCCACTATCACAAAATTTCATGATGCATATCGTTTAAGGGGGTTTTTGGTCAGCTGAGTACGAAAAAACCCCTTATACGGTATCCAACATAAAACTTTACAACGGTGGTGCGGCGGCCATTTTTGGTTGCAAAATTATCATAAATTTCGTACTCAGCATACCAAAAACCCCTTTAACGATACCCATCATGTAATTTTGTGATTTTGGGGCGGCGGCCATATTGGATCTCTAAATTTACCCGAAATTCGTACTCAGCATACCAAAAAACCCCTTAAACGATACCCATCATGAAATTTTGTGATTTCGGCGCGGTGGCCATATTGGATCACAAAATAACCCGAAATTCGTACTCAGCATACCAAAAAACCCCTTTTACGATACCCATCATGAAATTTTGTGATTTTGGCGCGGAAGCCATATTGGATCTCTAAATTAACCCAAAATTCGTACTCAGCATACCAAAAAACCCCTTAAACGATACCCATCATGAAATTTTGGTATTTCGGCGCGGTGGCCATATTGGATCACAAAATAACCCGAAATTCGTACTCAGCATACCAAAAAACCCCTTTAACGATACCCATCATGTAATTTTGTGATTTTGGGGCGGCGGCCATATTGGATCTCTAAATTTACCCGAAATTCGTACTCAGCATACCAAAAAACCCCTTAAACGATACCCATCATGAAATTTTGTGATTTCGGCGCGGTGGCCATATTGGATCACAAAATAACCCGAAATTCGTACTCAGCATACCAAAAAACCCCTTTTACGATACCCATCATGAAATTTTGTGATTTTGGCGCGGCAGCCATATTGGATCTCTAAATTAACCCGAAATTCGTACTCAGCATACCAAAAAACCCCTTAAACTTAAACGATACCCATCATGAAATTTTGTGATTTCGGCGCGGCGACCATATTGGATTTCTAAATTAACCCGAAATTCGTACTCAGCATACCAAAAAACCCCTTAAACGATACCCATCATGAAATTTTGTGATAGTGGCGCGGCGGCCATTTTGGATTGCAAAATTATCATAAATTTCGTACTCAGCATACCAAAAACCCCTTTAACGATACCTATCACGAAATTTTGTGATTTCGGCGCGGCGGCCATATTGGATCTCTAAATTAACCCGAAATTCGTACTCAGCATACCAAAAAACCCCTTAAACGATACCCATCATGAAATTTTGTGATTTCGGCGCGGCGACCATATTGGATTTCTAAATTAACCCGAAATTCGTACTCAGCATACCAAAAAACCCCTTAAACGATACCCATCATGAAATTTTGTGATAGTGGCGCGGCGGCCATTTTGGATTGCAAAATTATCATAAATTTCGTACTCAGCATACCAAAAACCCCTTTAACGATACCTATCACGAAATTTTGTGATTTCGGCGCGGCGGCCATATTGGATCTCTAAATTAACCCGAAATTCGTACTCAGCATACCAAAAAACCCCTTAAACGATACCCATCATGAAATTTTGTGATTTTGGCGCGGCGACCATATTGGATTTCTAAATTAACCCGAAATTCGTACTCAGCATACCAAAAAACCCCTTAAACAATACCCATCATGAAATTTTGTGATAGTGGCGCGGCGGCCATTTTGGATTGCAAAATTATCATAAATTTCGTACTCAGCATACCAAAAAACCCCTTTAACGATACCCATCATGAAATTTTGTGATTTTGGGGCGGCGGCCATATTGGATCTCTAAATTAACCCGAAATTCGTACTCAGCATACCAAAAAACCCCTTAAACGATACCCATCACGAAATTTTGTGATTTTGGCGCGGCGGTCATTTTGGATTGCAAAATTATCATAAATTTCATACTCAGCATACCAAAAAACCCCTTTAACGATACCCATCATGAAATTTTGTGATTTTGGGGCGGCGGCCATATTGGATCTCTAAATTAACCCGAAATTCGTACTCAGCATACCAAAAAACCCCTTAAACGATACCCATCATGAAATTTTGTGATTTCGGCGCGGCGCCTATATTGGATCTCTAAATTAACCCGAAATTCGTACTCAGCGTACCAAAAACCCCCTTAAACGATACCCATCATGAAATTTTGTGATTTCGGCGCAGCGGCCATATTGGATTGCAAAATTATCATGTAATCACCTACAGAGATAGATTATAGTCGGAAATGATACAAGTTTTATCCCGGGAATAAGTTCCCATGAGACGCGGAAAAGAGAACAAAATTTCACGCAGGCGAAGCTGCGGGCATCAGCTAGTCTATAATAAATGTTACATTACACGCGAATGCTCGTGTCGGTCAGGGAGGTAGCATCGTAACGTAATGCTCGAGTCGAATCTATAAATGTTACATTACACGCGAATGCTCGAGTCGGTCAGGGAGGTAGCATCGTAACGTAATGCTCGAGTCGAATCTATAAATGTTACATTACACGCGAACGCTCGTCGGTCAGGGAGGTAGCATCGTAACGCAATGCTCGAGTCGAATCTAATTTGTTACATTACAGGCGAATGCTCCCGGTGAGGGAGCACCTTAAGAGTACAAAATGTGTCTTAAGAGGCGACGAAGGGAACACTTTCGCAAAAAGATACATTGCGTAGAGAAGGAAACCTCGAAATGAATCCCGGTTGTCGGTAAACTACAATCATAAAGCCAAGCTTGAAAATTTTCAACTGTTGGTCGCGGTGACCTGCTCCTGTCCATTTTAATACGGCAATAGGCTAACCACCTATTACATGGGACATAAAACTATAAGGTGAAATGTGGGCGTGATGTGAATACAATGACTCTGCCTGTCCATTCGGGGATAAAGGCGTGATTATATGTATGTGTATGTTATATGTATGTATGTATGATTTTTTCTGTTTCTGGTATTCGCGGTCACTGTTTAGCTATCACGGTTCATAAGATAAAGCCTCGTAAAAGATGGACGAAAAGCGAATTCCCAGTAACAGGGTTACGTTTTTAACCATTCGATTACGGAACCCAAACAAACAGATGTCTATAGTCTAGTCTTGCACTGATTCAAGTCGCACTCAAGTGCGATTGTTCCTCTTCGAATTGTCTGGACCAATACTCTGAGCCAATATTTGCCGAAGCCAGCAAATAGCGTTGGCCAAATTAAAACGATTTTCTTCTATAGTAGTCGGCTGAATCTATAGAGCAACACGATCTATGACTTTAATCGGGAAAGGAGAGGCGCCGTACTGAGACTTTTCCCTCTGTGAAAGCAAAACAAGAAAGCCGTGAGATCGTTCTCACCAGACTTCCCCTCTCTAACACGTTAATTGTGAAAGTTAAAGTTCAATACGATTGAAGTTGTCATTTTTGTTTTATTTCAAACTTTGAACAGATGATCCACGTGAGCTAGTGACGTAGTTTAATGCAACAGAGTCACAGACTACAGACAAAGTCACGCCATAAGCCCCTCTGCACTCTATTTTATAGAGAGGGGCTAATACAGGAGTACGCTTATACACACACATTTATAACAATAAGTGTGTGTCTATTCATTATGAGTGTAGGTATTGTTTTAATTGTTTTGTGTAAGTTCCAAGAATACGATTTCCCCCGCAACATTTGACAGACAGAGTAAACATGCTTTGCCTACTCCCCTTGTACTGATCACGTCGCTCTATGTGACACACAGATATGTAAAGAGTAACATGCTATGTCTACTCCCCTTGTACTGGTCGTGTTGCTCTATGTGACACACAGATATGTATAGAACAAACATGCTATGTCTACTCCCCTCGTATTGGTCGCGTTGCTCTATGTGACACACAGATATGTATAGAACAAACATGCAATGTCTACTCTCCTTGTACTGGTCGCGTTGCTCTATGTGACACACAGATATGTATAGAGCAAACATGCAATGTCTACTCTCCTTGTACTGGTCGCGTTGCTCTATATGACACACATTAATATGTACAGAACAAACATGATATGTCTTTTTTTTTAAGTAAAACTTCTTTAGGCGCGACTAGGGTGTAACTCAGACTTTTTTTTGACGGAAGTAACGCTCACTATTCGAATTTTGAATAGTAAAATACTATTACTATTCAAAATTCGAATGCATGATATTAATATAAACCATTTCAGTGAAGTGCCGTCAATGGCAAAGAAGTTTTACTTCAATCGCGCGTAAAGGATACACGCACACACTTTTTTTTTCACGTGAGGGAAAATCCATCATGGATGCTATGCCGGACTCCTACCGACTAATAAACCTCACGCAACGCCCAACAGCCTACGGTTGGAAGCCCCGGGTAAGCCCTCGGAAGGATGTCCAACTCTCCTTGCACGGTTATGAACGAACGAAGGCACTTCATAGACGCAAAGTTATGTGGCGCGAGCTGTACTGGTCACGTTGCTCTATAGCTGATTCATAATGTATTGTTTTTGCTGAGCTTACCTACCTTGATCGTGACGTTCGATTATTCGATGAATTGCTTTCCCATCCACCGAATTGAATGGGGAACTTAACTATATTTTATCTGAAACCATTTTGTGGAATAGTATTCAATTTACTTTGTTATTTATTCACAAATTATTTTTCCTTTACGGTATATTCAATCGAAGAATATTAATATGCTATAATTTCGCGATAATTTACCTAATTAGTTTTTCCTATTACGACCAAACTAACTGCAGGGTTATGTTTTTGACATGTATATATCCTGGATTGGACCCCGTGTGGCGACCGGAAATAATACAAAATGACGCCACCCTAATTCATCCCGAGGGTGTCGTAAGGGGCGACTCTATCGCAAAACGATCTATTGCGTAGAGATGGAAAATTCGAAATGAAACCCGGTTGTCAGTAAAATGACAATCGTTAAGCCAAGATGAAGGCTTAATAGGGGCGGCTTGAAAAGTTTCAACTGTGGGTCGTCGCAACCTGCACCTTTTTATTTTAACACGTCAATATGCTAACCACCTATTACGTGGGACATTAAACTATAAGGTGAAATGTAGGCGTATACTATGCCTCTGCTTACACCATTCAGGGATAATAGCGTGACTATATATGTCTGTCTGAATTGGGTCAAAATTATGGCATGTCTCTTCACCTCTCATCGAAGTGGGATAGTATTTTTGCAAAGAGATACGAACGCCCAAGAAGTGGAATAAAACCCAAATCCATGGAGAGAGTCTGCGTTAGTGAACAAATTCTGGGAATAAAGTATGTATACTATGGTCTGGGGCTATCCTTCCGTGGGCGTTCCTGGCCGCAGGCAGATGGTCAGACACCGAGTGGTGTTAGTTGGTAGGAGTCCGGCACAGCATCCATGAATATTTCCACACTTAAAAAATTGTATATTTCGTGTAACAAAATTGACTCTCCAACTTTCGTCACGTGACGTGGCATTAGTCAAGAAACATTACAAAAATTAAGAAAAAAAAGTCACATGAATACTTTAACCGTAAATCCGTTTTAAAAGGTCCTATAAATTTTCATTATCACCCGTTCTATCGCTAAAAAATTAACCCACTTTTTTTATTAAATATTTGTATTTGATTTCCGATGCCAAGTCATTTCATGAAATGCTGAGAGTCAATTTTGTTACACCCATTATACCTATCATAGAAGTAGAATTTGTTGTTACTCTCAAATCATTCCAAATCAGCTATGATACCTATGCCCACTTTTCTCCTTAATTTGCGTTAAATAAACATTGTAAAGTCGACCTACAAACAGTTTTTTACGTACCTCTGCTTATCCTCTCAATGATAAACCGTATGAATGATACATGTACCATACCTATAAATACGAGGAAGAATGACTTTGACCGTGGATATGTGACTCAAAGGTCAAGAATCTTGATTGCTTGTTATTGCGGAAATTCAATCATGGGTAAGAGTACAACCTTGTCCTTGCTTAATACATTTTATTGGATTAGCCCGCGGCAACATACCTACATACATACATATCTTTCAACTAGATAGTGCAGGCTAAGTGCGCTTGGAATTTTGGTCCCGTTTTGCATCCCATGAGAACTTATTCGAAGAATTAGTAGCATTATGTTATGAACTGACCAAAAATGACTATGTGGTTATACTCTATGCCGTCGAAGTAGGAACAAGGGGAATACCAGCTAAATCGCTATTATAGGTACTTATTTAAGACTTGGGATTGCCAAGAGCTGCTTTTAAAGTTATTAAAGTGTTTCAACTGAGTGACGCAGAAAATGCCATCCCATTAGATACCACGCAGGTCGCAATGTACGAATACGAATATCCAAAGTGGCATTAAAAGTATATTACTTAACCTGGTTAAGCCCAGGAGGAACATTGTGAAAGGTGAAAGGTGAGCGCTGATGCGTCATAAGGTGGCCACCCTAAACCTACTCAAATGGGTCGCAAGTCCCAGACACCCTCACAGTATTTCCCTCTGTACCACGCTATGGACCCCGCGCCCGCACGGTGAATCCATGGAATGCTGAGGAAACGGTCTCTTATACATCATAATCTATCCCTGTACCACAGGAATTTCCCCTTTATTTCGGCGTAAGAGCGCGATTCAGTAACATAAATCCACACATCTTCACTTTCACGTTTTACTAATATTATTAAGACTAGAAGAAAAAGAAGAAAGAAAGAAAAGAAAAAAAAAAATGTTTATTCACAAAAAAGTTTTTAGCGAAATACATTAATTTTAACTACTGCCAAACTGTAGGGCAGAACTAGATCGCGAGTGTCTCGCGGCATCGCCGTGAAATTCGTTACCTATCTCCACTTCCCATGGGAACACGAACCCGGGAAGAACAGTAGCTTTATGTATTAATCCATACCATAATCTTGCTCTGTACCAATTTTCAAAATACTAGTACTACGACCTAATCGTTCTAAATTTCAAACAGAAAATGTCATTAAATATCTTTGCTTACCTTCTGTGACATACATACCTACATAGACCAACACAAAGACAACATTTTTCTGTCATTCAACTTGACTTAACGTTTACTATGGTGTTGGGCCTGGAACTAATGGTTTATATTGCTTTACGAAACATGAACTCGCTTGTAAATAGACATGTCACGAATGGCCATTTGTTTCAGGACTAACAGTATCGTAAGATGCATAACGTGATCGATTACGATACACTGTGTAAACTTTGTACCATGCTTTATTTGTTCTAAAAATCACTAAATTCATTGTCAACTATGGGTGCACCCGTAGATATCTAGATAAATAGTAGCCAAATCTGTTTTAAAACACATTAGACTCGATCCACATAATAAAAGCAACAATCCGTACAGCGCATTACCGTACCAAATACAAGTTTGTTACGTTATGTCTAGTTACGTTGTATTGACACGGCCACGGAATATTGTAAAATGTCACAAATTTGTACTTAGTAGCTAGGTTGTGTGCTCGTCTGCCCCTTAATTAGCATAAAATTATAATACAGACTACTAAAGAATTTGCAGGTGTCTGGACAGACTTTAAATACCAAGTATTGTGACCTGTTCTTATTATGTGAGACACGTAGTTGGCTATATTATTCAAAACACGTAGATATGTGGTATTCTTGAGTCAACAGAATCTTAAAAGGAAGTAATAAAACCTCCTCATGTAGAGAAAAAAACGTGCCAAGAGCGAGTCGGACTCACGCAAGAAGGGCTTTTTTCTGAGATAGAGTGAGTTGAAATTTTCACAGATGATGTTAATTCTATTGTGAAAACAAAATTTCGTTATTTTAGCCGGCGGCAGCAGAAATACATCATCTGTGAAAAGGTCAACTCTCTAGCTATCACCGTTCTTAATATATTGCCTGGTGACAGAAAAGCAGACAGACAGATCGACAGTGGAGTCTCAGTAACTAGGGTCCCGTTTTTACGCTTTGGGTGCGGAACCTTAAAAGGTGTCAAAAGGGTATACCGTCACAATACCAGAAATTATAATGCCTTAACTCAAAATATCGTAGCCCAAAATACCCGAAATCGAAATATCAATATTCGATAGGCAAATATTTATAATATAAATAATTTAAAATGCCTTACGGTCGAATAACCGAAACCCAAAAAATAAATTTATCAAATACCTTATCCTAAAATGTTCAAACACAAAATACCTTTTTTTTAACATGATTTAAATCCTACATGGATGCTATATATCTGTGAATGGTTAACACCCCGACTCAGAGTATCTCGACTCGGATGTTTGTTGGATTTTTTTTTATTTTTCGTTAGCCCACTAGTAGTACTTTTCTAACTCTGAATCAAAGTGTTTTAACATGAGGTAAATCCTACATGGATACTATGCCGGACTCCTACCGACTAAAAACGACACGTATCCTACATAACAGCCTACAGTTGGGAGCCCCGGGTAAACCCTCAGAAGGATACCCAAGGACCAACAGACCTACGGCTACAACTGCGGCTTCGTTGGGGGGGGGGGGGGGGGGGGTGTAAATAAGTTAAAGCCATATAACAAAACGTGTGAGTGACAGTGTCACATTGTATTCTATTTTCGGTATTTTAAATTAAGGATATTTGAAAATTTGTATTTTGAATTCTGATATATTAATTATTTGTATTTTAAATTTAGACATTTTACGGTAAGGTGTACTGAAATAAGGTATTTTGAATGTTAAGGTATTTCGAATTCGGGTATATTGGTCTAATGCATTTTAAGTAAAGGCATTTTGATTTCTGGTATTTTAATATATAACCGTTAAAAGAGGCAGATATAAGGTTTGCAATCGAGTAGGTACGGCGAAATGGCTCAATGGGGCTTGCATCTTGCAATACTGGCTTAATAATATAAAAAAAACCGGTCAAGGGCGAGGTGGACTTGCCCATGAAGGGTTTCGTAGTAGCAAGTAACAAACTATAAAAGTTCTTATAGTTCGTTGTAACTTTGATTGATGTTTTAACACGTATTGCGGTTTATGACGTATTAAAAAAAAACTACCAGCTCTATCTCGTTCGAACTAATTTTCGTTGGTAGTTTTTATGGCAATGTACATCGTATATTCTTTATAGATTTATCATTCTCTTAGTTTAGAAGTTAGAGGGGGGGGACACACATTTTTATTTTATTTATTTATTTATTTATGCACTTACACACAAGAAATATAAGAAGTATGACAAAAAGAAAGATAGGTACGATGGTACTGCTTATTTCTATAAGAAATATCTCCCAGCAGACCAGCGAAAGGAGAACATGAAGAAGTAAAAAGAAATTATTTTTTTACTTTGGAAGTGTCTTTTGCGCAAACTATTCACTTCAGGAAAAAAATATCCTAGAAACCTCAATAGCATTTTTAAAGACCTATCTATAGATACCCCACACGTATGAGTTTGATGAAAAAAAAATGTTGAGTTTCAGTTCTGAGTATGGGGACCCCCAAAATTTACTGCTTTTTTTCTAGTTTTATATAAGAATCTTAATGCGGTTCACAGAATACATCTAGTTACCAAGCTTCAGTAGCATAGGCCTTATAGTTTCTGAGAAAAGTGGCTTTGACACACGGACGGACAGACAGACAGACAGACAGACATGACGAATCTATAAGGGTTCCGTTTTTGCCATTTGGCTACGGAACCCTAAAAATATAATATTTATTAGTGTCCGACCGAAACTGGTTTTCCAGCCGAAACCGAAACCGAAACCGAACTTTCGGCCACAGGGTCAGTTTCGGCCGAAACCGAAACCGAAACCGAAACTCACGTGTTCATATTAAAAAAAAACCAGCCAAGTACGAGTCGGATTCCTGCACAGAAATTGGGTACAAAATTTACGTTTGTGGTGTGGATGCTTTTTTCTGATTTTAGTAGGTGTTTTTTGTTATAGCGGCTACAGAACAGGGTGAGGTGGTGGTGGCCATCGCCAACGCTTTCAACACCTTGCCCTGGAGCTGCGATTGGGAGGCGCTCATTTACCGTGGAATGCCTCCATACCTCCGTCGAATTGTCAGGGCCTATCTTTCCGAGAGGGCCATAACTTACCCGAGCTGGCTAGGGCAGGGTCGGTGAGATGTGTCGTTCGGTGTTCCATGGGGATTGGTTGTTGGATTGGGGACCGCTTCTGTGGAACATCGGTTACGATTGGGTGCTGCGTGGTACGTTGCTCAGATGTGTCGGCGTAACGTGTTACGACGACACCCTCATTACAGCGCCAGGAGGAGCAACCCGAGACGCAGCCCTAAAGGCCACCTGCGGGATCCAGCTTACATATAGGGGGCGTCAGCATCGGCATCGAGCTCTCGATGACGTATCTGGGGCTCGTACTCGATAGCCGGTGGAACTTCGGATACCACTTCCGAAGTTTGGTCCCATAGCTGAGGGAGGGAGGCATCAGCCGCACTCTCGCGGTAGGTGCCCAATATCAGGAGGCCCAACGCTCCCTGCAGGAGACTGTACATTGGGATCGTGCGGAGCATGACCCTATACGGGGCCCCCGTATGGACGGAGATCCTGATAGCCAGCAATGCGGTTAGATTGCTTAACCCGCAGAAGGCGACGGCTGTCAGGGTGATAAGGGGATACCGCACTATCTCAGTTGAGGCTGCATGTCTTCTAGCCGGGATACCTCTATGGGACCGAGAAAGCGAGGGCCCTTGCGTCATTGTTTAAATGGCGCAGGGAGGCGCTGGAGCGCGACTTCTTCCTGTGAGCAGGTCATGCTCGTGAAAGATGCGGTGGGGAGGAAGCGAGAGAGAACTCTCCCACCCGAGTTCCACAGTCTGCGGCGGCGCCCCATACTCAGCCTCCATGACCGGGGCCTGAGGTCGGTGACGGGGCTGCTCACCGTCCTTACAGAGTTTAGACGATAGACGCGAGGCCGAGACGAGAGGCCTTAGAGTTTAGACGATTGCGTGTCGTGAGAGATTCATGCATGCCCCCCTCAAGAACCGGGATAACAATTGAACAACTCCCCAAAGATGCGGCCGCAGTATGCATCATTTCGAGGGCATACTCGGAGCTCCCAACCAAAGGCTGTTAGGTAGAATACGCGTGGTTTTTAGTCGGTAAGACTACTGTCCAGTGAAAATTTTAGGCCTCTTTCTGACACAGTTCCAGCGATACAACCTCGTGACTAACAGACAGACGGACGGCTAGGCCTCATGTCTCGTTTATAGGGTCCCGCTTTAACCCCTCTGTGCGAGAGTTCGACTCGCACTTAGCCGGTTATTTTTCCAATAGTGCACCTATTGGAAAAATAACTAAGTTCCAGCAACAAAGCAAGTTCCACCAAGTGCCATCAAGATTTAACGGTATAAATCTTTTCAAGTGTTCATTTTAGAAATATCTCCACCTAAAGATGAGTTTTTTTCTTTATGTGTGGAATTACTCATAGATGCTATTGCGAACTCCTACCGACTAAAACCTCACGGTGCCCTGCTACTAGCTCTTGGCTGGTTTTGGTTACATTCTAGAAGTATATAACTAAAACTGGACAACAGTGAGTCGGACTAGCGCACGAAACAGTAGTAGTATTAGAAAAGCGGCAAAAAATCACGTATATGGGAGGCCCCTTTAATATTATCAATTTGTCTATTTCTATTATTTTTTGCTATAGCGGCAACAGAAATACATCATCAAAAAAATGTAACTATCTTACTATCACGGTGCATGAGTTACAGCCTGCTGACAGACAGGCAGACGACCAGCGAAGTCAATGAAACCGACAACAAAGGGGTAATAGGGTTATGTAATGTCCTGGATCACCTTTTTAGGATTCCATAAAAAATTGTATTATTTTAGCTATTGATTGCAATTCCTTTGTAAATCTTTGGTTAGTAACATATTAACTGGTTGCGCTGACCCCAACCACGTCACAAGTAGAGCCAGGCACTCAAAATTCATGAACACGTGAGTTTCGGCCCGGCTGAAAGTTTCGGCCCATTTTGGCCGAAACCGAAACTGCGGCCGTAACTCGATTTTTTGGCCGAAACTGGACGAAACCGAAACCGAAACCGAAACTTCGGTCGGTCACTAATATTTATGTGCCTCTCTGCTAAGTAGCACTTTTCGTCCACCCAGGAATTGAAATGTTGAAATAATAGCTGTCGACGTGTGAACTTCTGTTCCTAAATCCAAATCTCATGGGATGCGTATTTTTTGGATAAAAAGCCTTTGTGTTATCAATCAAATAAGCCAATGGCAGTCCATTCCTGGACGTAGGTCTCTCCCAATTTACGCCACGACACACGGTCCTGCGCCTTCTGCATCCAGCCCCAGCCGGTGACCTTTTCCAGATCATTGATATGTGTAGAGACTATAATCTATACCTGTGCCGCATTTCAGCCAGATCAGTTCAGCATTGATTTATTTTAGAGTGTGATTGTGTAAGAAACACCCAAACATCTTCACAGACTTTCACATTTATACATACATACATATGGTCACGCCTTTATCCCCGAAGGGGTAGGCAGAGGCATATTATATGCCCACATTTCACCTTTGTATAATTTGTCCCACGTAATAGGTGGTGAGCCGTATTGCCGTGTTTAAATGGACAGGCGCAGGTTGTGACTGCCTGCTGTTGAAATAAAGCCTTCAACTTAGCTTAACGACTGCCATTTTACTGGCAACCGGGACCAACGGCTTAACGTGCCTTCCGAAGCACGGAAACGCTCAAATAAATGTCACAAAGTGATCACATGGATGGTCACCCATCCATGGACCGGCCATAGTGAAAGTTGCTTACTGCAGTGATCGTTTACAGAACACTGAGTCCGCGGGGCCACGAGCGCTTCAACTTTACGAACGCGCGCTCGAACTTATATTAGTCACCGTGTTGACTCATCCATTTACGACTAAAACTATAATAATACACAGTGATAATAAACGATTTATTTAAAGATTTATCACAATGTATAACCTTGAATGTTCACGTATTACTTACGACCAATTCCAGATAGAGGATAATATCTGTTTACAGGGTACTGGGCACTACCTGGATAACTGCCAGGATATGACACACTTCCAGGATATGACACACTTTGATACGCATTGGGATAGGAACCATACCCACTTAAACCACTCAATGATGGCCTTGAATTACCAGCAAAATAAGTACTAATACTTTCAGAATAAACATCAATCTGGAACTTATATCCTCGCAATATACTAGGACTCTTTAAAGCTATAGTCACTGATCTGCTTCCTATACCACCGGCTGCTATATAAGCTTCACCTTCTTTATCAGATCTTAAATCAGTAACATATATAGCACTGATATAATCATTCATTGGTGCGTTTATCAATATATGATCTCTACGTTTCCATAAAGCAGGATCTTCTTCTTTAATTGCGCTGTATATTTTCTTCGAAAATGGCGTAGCGTGTCCAATCATCACATCGTTCGCTTCAACAATTATCGATGAATAAAATAACGTCAACAGTATCACTAATCTTGAATTCATTTTCTTTGGTATTTTCAAATCGACTTATTCTACGAATTTTATTATGCAAATGAAGACGTACCTAGTACTGTACTTACTTTTATAGATTTCGAGTTAACACAGAAATGAGATCATTTTCACGTGCAGCTACTAGTTTACTACGTAAGGTGTAAATATATTAAATACATTACTAGGAAGCATTGTTGTTAAAGTCCTTCTAGGGTACACCTGTTCGTCACATAGTTACGTATGTTCACATTCAAAGAAACGACATATTTATTCACGCACACATGTAACATCAACAGACCTACGCTATTAAATATCTACACCTTGATCACCTTCATCACATTCATGTTCAACACGAAGCTCAGACTACACGTATCAAGATGATATTCAAAAGTTTATTTCTAATATCAATATCCATAGTTGTTTTTACGAATTGCAATGACTTATTTTTGGGATATCCTGATGCGATTTCAAAAATGATTTATAGTAAAGTTCATGAAATGGATCCAGCTCTTTGGGTGAGATCAGAAACCTTTACAGTGAACTGTTCAACAAGTGAAGTGATAAGTGCTATACAAATTATGGATTTGAGACCTGACAAGTGGGGAGAAGCATACGTCAAAATGGGAGGAATTGGTCAAGACTTCGTTACCATAGAACTGGATGGTCCAGGAATACTAAGAGGATACAATTTTTGGGTGGAAATATATGCTTTACCAAAGGAAAAGTTTCTACAAGCACATGGCTAATGATCTGTACTGAAGGTTTTGTAAATTATTTTTTATTATTTATATTAAATTATTTGTGATACAAATAGTTTGTATTTTATTTAGTGCCCGTTCAAAGAAATAATACTCGATAATCTTTTCTATTGTGCTTTAATGTGTTGCAATTACAAGTTTCCTCAAATTCTAGTTTCAGCTAAGAACGTAACTAAGGTTTGAGATTTATTGAAAAATTATGTTCTCTTCGCTGTTGTCACTAAGACAAAATCTTCGGTATTATTCTTAACTGGAAAAATACCAAAGGTTGCGATAGCTGATTTATGCAGTAGAATTTTGAGGTAGAATTTAAAAACATATTTACTACCGTTAATGGTTTGTGAGTCACCCAGAACGTGTCGTCGTGTTTTTTAAATGCCATTATAACAAGACATGTGATGTTATACATGACTAATATAGAAGGGAGGTCATGCTACGATCGGAGCAGAATTTAATTACTTAAGGTGACATTGAGATCAACGGGTAAAGCCATGCGGTGATTTTATTTAAATGTCAGTAAGTGTTTGAATTCTTTGGAATATTTATACCAGTAAAATCGTTATTTCAAATTATACTTACTTCTGTGTACGTACAATTTTGTCAAACTTGAGCTCCGAGGAAGTAAGCAGAGGTATTCGTCCACATTTGTCATTCATACCTACTCTGTCTTAAGTATATTAGATGACGGTGATGAGTCTATTGCCGTGCTGATATCGGCGGATGCAGATTGGGGTTATTTGCTATTACAAATTTCCAGTCTTCTAAAATACCTTTAACTTGGCTTAACAACAAAATACGGAATGAGCAAGGTGGAAGTACTGGGTGTACTTGGTACAAGTGCTCAGAAATAAGCCCAAAAAGGTGACGAAAATCGTCACCTTTTTGGTACAAAGATAAACTTGATAAAAAATAATGAATTTAATTAATAAAATAAACACCTTATTATTATAGATATTATGGCTTGATCTTCTAGATACATATACGAGTGCCAATAGTCTTGTATAAACTTTAAAATTAATGCATAAAAATATAAGAAAACTGGTTTCAAAATTACGGACTACGCTGCTCAGATGATGATCGAAAATTACATAACAAACATGTTGTATCCAACACAAATAAATAAATAATACATAAATATATTGCAAATTGAACGCTCCTAAGGATACTTCTAACAATAGTACAAAAGTTGATTTATTGTGTTTGTTTGGCACCGCGTCTACCGTGATATCGAAATTTCTTCGCCAAAATAAAGATGTGTTATTCAGATACCGTGACTCATATAATCCTGTAGCTTTTGTGTTTAGCCTCATAACAATAAAATAAAATGTTTGTGGGAATATAAGAATCCCTTGTTTTGGTTTCGATGGTTTTTTATATGAGTAATAAAGAAAGGGTTCCTTTATGATGCTTCTAGTGTGTTAGTAGCTTAAGTGTATTATTTTTCTTGGTTTAGTTGAGGTTTTTCCTGACTGTGATGTACGGTAATTATGTTTGGAATGAATCATGATTTTTGTTATGTACACAACTGCAAAATTATTATAGACACGTTTTGTCTACGTATTTGAAAGAAAATAATGGCAGGTATGCTCTTGTTCTAGAAGTTTTTCATTCGGCAATACTATTCTGTATTGGATATTTCGAAATATTTGCTGTGAGTTGTATTATTTACATGAATATTTTGACATGTTAACGCAAAAGGAATTTTTAGATATTTATGAACAGCTCCCATGACATAATAGGTATGTTAATTTTTAGGACAACGACCTTAAGATCTTTAACTTTGGAGACGAAATTGCGCATACCCGAGAGCCATATACTAAGGTAAAGCGTTTTTCTTGTGGAAATCATCATAGACAGATAGTAGGTATCCTCAGTGCAATCACAATTTGTGGAAGAATGCACTCTTTGCACTGTGAAAAAAAAAATACAAATTTAGATTAAAGCCACACTACAGGAGCTTCGCTTTGTGCTAAGAGCAAAGTGACTCGCGGGGCTATTTAGGCACCTAGCTAAGCACGTCGCAAGCAATGTGGCCGCTGTGATAGTACCACAGGGCGGAAACTTCAGCTTGAATGTGCGTGTGACCAATAATTCTAAGCAAATGTCTCGTCAACGCGTACGTCAACTCTACTGACAGCTGTGGCGCGACAGGGAGTTGCCGATCTGTATGTAATACTATTATATTATATTTTGATAGTACGTAATGCGTCTGTTTGCTAGGACCAAGTCACTATGCGAGTCGGTTGGCTCTCTAGGCACATAATCTATTATTCTAGAGAAGCCTTAGTCTGAGTCTTTCTGTTTATGTCATTTCCTCGACTGTCTCGTAGGTCTAGAGGTCGAAATGTGCGACTGCGGATCACGAGGTCGTGGGTTCGATCAGAGACAAATATTTGTGTGATTCATAAATGTGTATCTCGAGAGACTGGGTGTTCTTATGTACGATAAGTATTAATATCTTGATCTGATACCCATAACACAAGCAGGATATTCGTATCTTACTTTGGGATCAGATAGCGTTGAGTGAAAATGTCCGTGAATATTTATTTATTCAGATGGCAAATAAACATTCCCGCCTACTTATTCAAAGGTAAGTTAAGTACTATTAATGGTAAGTTTTATTAGTTTCGGTTCAGTAGTTCTGGTTTAAAAGCGTAACAGAGTTAAGTGGCTAATTATGCATTATAATCTGTTCTTATCAGTTGTACAGATACAATAGCTTTACTAAAAGACGCTGTATAATACTTGCAATATTATTTATGGACAACCAAATATGTAGTTTTTGTTTGAAGTCGGTTTTTTTGTTAATTTTTTTTTTCATTATTTTTAGTGACCGGTAGACTGAAATTATATCAGTCTAGGGATAATGTCCTTCCCAATACAAATTAATCAAGCCCAAACACAAGGTAACTGCTGTAAATCGTTAAGGAATTCCCGATTCGAGGGATTTCTTCGATTTCTCCAGGATCCCAGCATCAGATTCTGACTTCCTGTATATGGGACCACATGGGCAGCACCAGCTTTCAAATAAAAAAAGAACCATCAAAATCGGTTAACTCTTTCAAGCGATTTGCCGGTAACAAATATAAAAAAAATACAGGCGAATTGAGAACCTCCTCCTTTTTTTGGAAGTCGGTTAAAAAATGCAGCTAGAATGTATGAATAATGCTGTGCAAATGCATTAAAGGAAATCAAACGGGTTTCAACGACAATTATGTAAAGTGCTAGGTCGTAAGAATGTGTATCGAATAAATCATTTGCCCTGACCTTCGATACCTATTTAATAATCATTACCAGTTATCTAAAGCTACTCAGACATCACCGGATTTCCTTAACCTAATAGATTTATAACTTTATTTTTATTTAACCTAGGCTATACAGGGGGATTATTTCATAGGGCTTCCGGCTGTAAGCAGATGTAGGTCATCCTGTGGTTTTAGCCGATACGAATTAAGCATCTCATGGATGCTCCATGAAAATTTCCACACGTTAAAGATACCCCGTGTGGCAACAAGAAAGAGTACAAAATGTGACCACCCTAATTCATCCCGAGGGTATAAGGTGAAATTATTAGTTGGTTGAAAGTGAAGTGTATCGGTGGTATAGTGGTTTGGACCTCTGGACCGTTATGCCAGAAGATGCAGGTTCGAGTCCTGCTCAAAATTGATGATTTCACTGTCTGTGATTTAGTTAACGTACTGAATACTAGAATAGAATGGAATAGAATAGAATAAAACTTTATTTGCACACCATGTTAAATTTTACATAAATAAATAATTGTAAATAGATATTGTACAAAGGGCGGCCTTATCGCTAAAAAGCAATTTCTGCCAGGCAACCTTGGGATGGACAGAAAAAGATATAGATTATAAGACAAATGGGTAGTTTAGGTGTAGAAATAAAATGATACAAAACAATACACGCATACCAGAAGGTATATAAATAAACAAAGAACTAAGTAAGTACACATACAAATATACATAAATACAAAATATATACATACATATAAATTTACATACATATAAATAGATATACATATAACTATACATACATATAAATATACGTACATACCAATAAACATACTTAAAAGCATACACCCATTTTCTTTCCACATTTCAATGTGGAAAGAAAAAAAAAATTTAAATATCAAGCTAAGGAACATACTATCGGGTTAAATAATGTTGTCTCACCAAACTACTAATTGGTGTTCAAAATTATCTCTGGGTATCTCCAGAATGACATTAATAAATTAATAATAATATTGTGGAAGAAGGAATAAGAAATTAGTCTGACACACAAAGGGAGGATCCTCCGACCTAGCTAGGTGACCGCGCCTGGCGGAGCGAAACCCGACAGTTGATGTTGGACTGTTGTATATATTATCAATCACGCCACGATAACTTTGATGTCGCGATGCAGGAATCATTGATTCTGCGTCGCGAGAACTTCATTTGATCTTCACTATGTAGCGGTCGTCACAATATTTTTCAAAACTACGAAGTATGCATCATTTTTACTGTAAAATACGGGCATGCCAAGCATTTCGAATATAGCCAAGTGAATATAACAAAGTTATTGCAATGGATTCTATCCCGACGGGGAACCTTTCACTACGTTGAAATATTAAAATATTTTTACTCTTCAGCAGTTTTGGTTTTTAATTTGTTTTTCGAATCTATTCTGTTCGTTCTTGGGTTACAGCCAATTTTGAGGTAGGGGATTAAAGAGGACTAAAAAGTATTGGCAACTCCAGCCGCCATAAGCTTGGTCATAGCATAAATGTAATTTAAAAAGAAAACATAAGTACCTACCACATTTTCAAACCTTTTAATATGTTATGTAGGTTCAACAAAAATCCGAGTTTAGGTATTAAGTTATTTCATTAGTATTAAAGTTAGCGTTAAATACCTATATTAAGTTATTTCATTAATCAAACTCACACTTGTACTTATCCACTATTTTATTTATTTTAGTTTTACACAACACGACCGCTTTCGTCTTAGGGCATTCTCAAAGTTAATGTTTGTCTCAAGAGTCTGGGTGTTTCTATGTATAATATGTATGTATTTAAAAGTATATAAGTATTAATATCCGTGGTCTGATACCCATAACACAAGCAGGTTATTCCTAGCTTACTTTGGGATCAGATAGCGTTGTGTGAAATCTCCGCGAATATTTATATTTATTTATTTATACACTCAGAAATCAGTCAGATTGAATAAAATTAAGATTAAATAGTGGAAAAGTACAAATTTAGTGTGAGTTTGAAGTTCCATAATATGTCAACAATCCAGAGTATTTATTATGGTAAAAGTAAGCCCTGGGATAAAAAGTCCATCAAACTTTTTTCCCCATGACACAACACAGATGATTTGTGCCACACAATCAGTCTCTTCTTACAATTTCATTGCCATAATGAGGATCCGTAACGTTTTTAGTGTGGTACGTTGGAATATAATCAGTAAAGCCTAAACATATGTAGAAAGTCGGGCTATCTGTTGCTGCTGTTGGATTTATTATTCAGATTACAGAATACCTTGTTATAGATATTATCTTGTATATGTGCCCAGTGACGCCAATAGGCTTGCCCCCTATTATATGGGTAAAGAAACTACATGTAAGGTACATACATACATACGGTCACGCCTGTATTTCCGAAGGGGTAGGCAGAGGCATGCCCGCATTTCACCTTTTTAGAATTTGTCTCACGTAATAGGTGGTGAGCCGTATTGCCGTGTAAAAAACGGACAGGCGCAGGTTGTGACTGCCCGCTGTTGAACTTTTTCAAGCCGCCTCTAAAGGCCTTCAACTTGGCGACTGCCATTTTACTGGCAACCAGGACTAACGGCTTAACGTGCCTTCCGAAGCACGGAAATGCTCAAATAAATTTCACAAAGTGGTCACATGAATGATCATACGTCTAAAGACCGGCCACTGTGAAAGTTGCTTACTGCAGTGATCGTTTAGCGCTAATACTGGTAAGGTAAGTACACATTTTCTACCTCCTAAGGTATACATATAGATGCAGTTTGTATGTTACGTTATGTCTTAAAACGACTGACAATTCCGTCTTTACGGCCACATTGAAGCTACCATTCCAATAAAATAAAATAACCCGCTAACAAAACCGAAATACAAATATTTACTCCGAGTGTCGCAATCAGCTAATAAGGCCCGCCAACATTGAGTGTGGAAGCATAAATCATCCAAGCACACACTGAATGAAGTTGCCAGAGTGAAAAATAACTATAACAAAAAGAGATTAGATTTATGGTGTTTGTTGTTGACGAGTGGCGCCACCGTCGCTCTGTAAGTCGGCAGAATTACGTTGAGCGGGTTTTATTTATTCGACAAATTGATTGTCCATTTATCATGGAGGGCTTAAGATTTAGTGGACCATAACTTATATTTTTGGGTACCGTATCTTAATAGACAAAAACGGATTCCTAATAGGATCACATCTTGAGTAAACGTAAAATATTGAGTTGAAATTAAAAAAATACTCAGGTCAACTAGTCTCTTGAAGATGAAAAAAAAAACAATCTTCTAAGTTATTGGATATAATATCCACTTAGAATGCCCAAACAAACGTACTTATAATTAGTAGGTACCTATGTATTTTTGAAGTGAAACTTCTTTATCGGCGTTGGAAAAAAATTTGCGTCACGTCACGTCACGATTTTTGGTTACGCGCCATCTTTGTTCTGTTCCCCACCACGGTGGATTCGAATTACGAGTACTTTATCCAGGGATAGCATGTCATTTAAGGGTTTTTGGACTTTTGTACTTTTGGACTTTGGGACTTTTGGACTTTTGGCCTTTGGGACTTTGGGACTTTTGGACTTTTGGATGGGATCTTGGTACTTTGGGTCTTTGGGACTTTGGAACTTTGGGACTTTGGGACTTTGGGACTTTGGGACTTTGGGACTTTGGGACTTTGGGACTTTGGGACTTTGGGACTTTGGGACTTTGGGACTTTGGGACTTTGGGACTTTGGGACTTTGGGACTTTGGGACTTTGGGACTTTGGGACTTTGGGACTTTGGGACTTTGGGACTTTGGGACTTTGGGACTTTGGAACTTTGGGACTTTGGGACTTTGGGACTTTGGGACCTTGAGACCTTGGGACTTTGGGACTTTGGGACTTTGGGACTTTGGGACTTTGGGACTTTGGAACCTTGAGACCTTGGGACTTTGGGACTTTGGGACTTTTGGACTTTTGGCCTTTTGGACTTTTGGACTTTGGACTTTGGACTTTTGGACTTTTGGACTTTTGGACTTTTGGACTTTTGGACTTTTGGACTTTTGGACTTTTGGGACTTTTGGACTTTTGGACTTTCGGACTCTTGGACTTTTGGACTTTTGGACTTTTGGACTTTTGTACTTTTGTACTTTTTGACTTAATTTAAGGTGAGGTGAAAATTAAGTTTATGTAGAAGTTTCACTTCTTACGTGTGTACACTAAGTACACGCAATTTATTTTTTGACGTTACTATGAAATTTGGCATGCATTACTAGGTACATAGTACTAGTAGTACTATTTGCATTGTATTCATTGACGTGTCGCAAGTGCCTATGTATTAGGATTATGCGAAATAAATGGTTTTTTGAGTTTGAGTTTGAGTTTGAGTACTATTAGTTATTTTGTGGTAAGTATTACCGTATTATACTTACTATAAGTAGGTACTAGTGCCTCGGTTCCGAACCTGGGGGTAATTACCCCCGCGGGGGTAAAACAGCTATTGTATGGGGGTAACAGAGGTGATGCCCAAAATAGATGAGTAAAAATATGATTGTAAGTATAAAACAAATACCTAGGTAGGTACGCGGCATCGCGATCTCTCTTGTTCGTAAAATCTCAGTGAAGTGTGGAGCGAGAAGATGCACATTTTGGCGAAAAACAGCTTCAGAAAACCCCATCATTGCTAACAGAACTCTGAACATGTTGGTACCGTTTGCTACCACTTTAAGATGCGAGAGTGGCTTCTCAACTCTGGCAACATTGAAAACAAATCCAGAAACCATCTGAACTAGGCAATGCAATCCCGACACGAGATCGCAAATTCAAAATCCCGCAGGATTAGAAATATCAATCCTGCGAGATCCCGGAATTTTCGGGATCTCATCTAGTTTGAAAAAAAATCCGATGACTGAAAACGATGAAAGTTCGTAATAGTCACAGCGCTGCACAGCCCCTCGTCGGGCACTTCACACGCTTGGGGCTAGATCTGGCGGATAACCAGTTTGGTTTCCGTCATGGGTGCTTCGACGTGGACGCGATCATACGCATTCGAGACCAGACGGAGGAAGCAATATCGCAGAGCGTTTTTCGCTGGGGGTTAAAAATAAAAGAAGTTTTAATTTTGAAATTAAAAAGCCCCCACCATCCTCAGCCCCCGATCATGGAGGCCGATAGTCTTGGGCGAAGAAAAGTCTGCAGCGTCCTGTCCAAAGACTGCGGAACTCGGGTGGTAGAGTTCTCTCCCGCAGAAAGACGCAGCGGTGTCCCACTTACTCCCACTGGAGATCATGGGACCATGGTCTCTACAGGAGATGGTCTCCAGCGAGAGAATGTCCAAGTCCAGACCTGTTACGGGGACCTGGAGCTGTAGCGCCCATGCTGTGCACTACACCAATGTGTGGAGCGCTGTGTCCTCGCTGCGTTCCTCGCAGTGCTGGCACTCAGCCGTGGTTTCCCTGTGTCCCCCTGAGATCGTGCGATATCCTTATCACCTTGACGGCCATAACCTTCTGTAGGCTAAGTAGTACAGCCGCATTGCGGGCCGTCAAGGTCTCCACTCATACGGGGCCCCGTATAGCGATAAAAGTAAAGTACTCCGCATTATCCCAAGGCACTCTCCTGCAGGGAGTGTTGGGTCCTCTTATGTTGGGCAACAACCGCGAGAGTGCGGCTGTTGCCCCTCAGTTTTGGGACCAAACTTCGGAAGTGGTGTTGAAGTCTCATCGGCCATCGAGTACGAACCCCAGATACTTCATCGAGGGCTCAGTACCAATGCTGACGCTTCCTACCTTTATGCTGGATCCCGCAGGCGGCCTCTTGCAAGGTCCGTGAAAGCACAAAGCTTCGGATTGGTAAAGGGCGACCTCAAGACCCAGCGGCCGTATTTGACCCACAACTTGAGCAACACCTTCCGTGGCCTTTAGGGCTGCGTCTCGGTGCGTTGCTCCTCGCGCCGTAAAGAGGGTGTCATCGGCGTAACACGTTACGTCGACACTTTTAAGCAACGTGCCGCGCAGCACAGAATCGTACCCGATGTTCCACAGAACCGGTCCTAGAACCGATCCCTGCGGAACACCGCTGAATCTCGCTGAATCGACCCTAGCCAGCTCAGGTAATTTATGGCCCTCTCGGAAAGATAAGCCCCGACCATTCGACGGAGGTAGGGAGGCACGCCGTGATAAATAAGGTCTTCCCTAACGCCGCTCCAGGCCAAAGTGTTGAAGGCGATGGCGATGTCAAGAGACACCGGCATCACCACCTCGCTCTGCGATATTGCTTCCTCCATCAGATCTCGAATGCGTATGATCGTGTCCACGACGAAGCACTCCAGACGGAAACCAAACGAAAATTAAGATATTTTTCATTGCCTGCTATGCTATTTTGAATTTTTTTTTAATTGGGGGTAAAATCTGTTTCTCTAACATGCCATAGGGGTAACAGCGCTGAAAAGGTTAGGAACCAATGTACTAGTGCATTGGTTATTTTGTAGTATTACCGTATAATACTTACTATAAGTACCAATAGATAAAAATATAAAAACTATACACTTGGATTTTAACCACAAAAAAAGTCATTTTTATTTCTGAACCATTTACAAATTTGTACGGAACCTTTGGTAAGAGAGTTCTACTCGGCTGTCTCGTATTTTTTTCTTATACGATGAATACTTTTAACGATACTTGTAAATAATAATACCATAATAGTTATTATAATGATTGTAAGTAGTCAGTGCCCCCTCATTGGTCACTGATCGATGTTAGATGACTATTTTACGAAGAAGTATTCAGTAGATTAATCTATTCTTCTGTTCTATCTATTAAAATATAATGTATTTTTACCCGTTTTACCGACCCATGTGGCGATGGGGACCCGTGAGGCAACGGGAAAGAGTACCTACAAAATGTCGCCACCCCAATTCATTTCGAGGGTGTTGTAAGAGGCGACTAAGGGAACACTTTTGCTTTTGCACTAAGGGAACACTTTCGCACTAAGGGAACAAACGACGAACGAAGCACTCGACTCACATATCCTATCAACCGACTTTTCGAATAATTTCGGCAACTACTCGGGAACGAACGACCTCCATCAGTCCATTCCTTCATACCAGGGCGCTCTCCACTTAGATACGCAGAATACACTGAACTGTTCTTCTCTTCACTATAGACTCCAGTTGCATTTTTGGCCAGGTGAGTCCATAAACTTATTTACCATCTCGGTAAAATAAAAATGAATTATGGCCTCATCAAAGTATTTCTAGATAGAAGATTAGGTTATCAATATATTTTCCCTACCATACTTTTTATTATTTCTACAAACATTACCTACCAAACGTCTATCAAATTAGAATCGAAAAGCTTTAAGTTCCCAGCTGCAATGTAGAACATTCTAAGACTATCCTATAAATCTTTTCTTATTTAATTCAAGACAGCTTTCGCACCAGGGGCTACTGTATCAAGGATATTTGCATACTAGATATTACTCACGGATAGAAGGCCACAAACACGGGTCTCACAAGTAATTGTCAGCTGCGGAAATTGAGCACGTAACTCTCGAAGCCTTGTCTATGATAAGGAAACTGTTTGAGCGGTTTCTTACTTAGATGTGCTTTATAGGACATCTGTTGAACTGTGTTTAACGATGAATTGTTGTTAGCTTTTTGAGAAAATATAAAAATAATACATAGAAAACACTTGGACATTGTCTATAGGTACTAATATTGTAAAGGGGATTTTTTTTACCGTGAGGGAAAATCCTCGTGGATGCTATTCTAGACTCCTACCGACTAAAAAACCTCACGTAACGCCCAACAGCCTATGGTTGGGAGCCCCGGGTAAACCCTCGGGAGGATGTCCCAGGACTCCCACTCCCAACAGACCCACGGCCGCCACTGCGGTCTCGCCTAGGGGGTGGTGGTTCGGGTACTTTCCCGCGTCTTTGGGGGGGTTTCGGATGTGATCCCGCTTCTACTTTAATTCCCTCACGTCACGCTTCCATCATGGGCCTGCTTCTGTAAGGACGGTGAGCGATCCTCTCACCGTCCTCAGGCTCCCGGTCATGGTGGCCGATAGTCTTTGGCGAAGACACGTCAGCGGCGTAAAACTCTGGTGGGAGAGTTCTCTCCCGTTCCCGCCCTTGTAAAGGAGATAGATTTGATTGTTTGTTTGCTTTCAACATGCAAGCAAACAAACAATCAAATAGGCTCCGAAACCAATGAACCGATTTGAAAAATTTTTTCAGTGTTCGAAAGCTACACTATCCCCGGGTAATATAGATATTTTATTCCCGTATTCCCACGGGAACGGGAACTACGCGGATAAAATCCAAAAAAATCCGACCGATAATTTGAATCTAATATGTATATCTGCAACGGCAATTGCATACTGCTGCACCACTACGACGCGAAAAGATGCTTATGTGAGGTTCCTGAGTTATGACCCTGCGAGCCAGATTACTCATTAAAACACCGCGGTGTTCTGCCTCGTAACAACTGGGACACAAAATACCCAAGCCAGTTAAGGCAACCCTGCTAGAGGATGCTAGGGCTGTCCGCAAGGATTGGAAGATACCTACTTTACATGGAAATTAGCAGTCTAAAACTTCTAAAAAATTATGAATAATATTATTTCTTTACAAATACTTGTAGAAAATTCCAGAGATGTTCAACTCGAGGCAACTTTACTTTAAGCTCCAGTGCTTTAGATAACGATGCTTCCAAGTATTACAGCAAGAAATAACGACCAGCAAATCATAAATTCCTTTCCCTACACCAACTGATCATACTTTGCGCAAAACATTAATATGACAATTTTATTTACTGAGTTGGCGAAAAATGTGTTTGTGCAGGTGTACCTTCTCGTATGTATAAATAATGTTTTCAAAGAATTTTTTTGTCTTGTTTATCAATAAACAATATTACAAGGCTTTGGAGTTGTCATACTTTTTTTGGAATATTACCTAAAAGAAGTACCTACATTTTAATTTCCCTATAGGCAATACCACAAAGAGCCATACGTGTATATAAAAGTTCCACAGTGAGTCTACTTAATTGCTGTGTTGAAATGGAAAGGCGCAGGTTGAGATCTTCGTGACATGTTACTGGCAACCGGGACAGACGTCCTAATTTCCCTTCTGATGCATGAAAGGAACCTCATATCAGAACCAGTCATAGTAGGTATAAATGTACTTAATGCAGCGATCGCAAACAGAACACAGTGAGGCTACTTGGGTGCAGTCAATCAATCAATCAAATCAGGCTATCACTTTCCACTGCTGGACGTAGGTCTCTTCCAAATTACGCCACAATACACGGTCTTGCGCCTTTCTCACCCATGTTCGGGCCACACTAAGGGGAAATGCCATTAATTATCGCGTTGATGGACGTTAAACGTTAGTGTAGCCACCGAATTATCGCGATAATTCGACAACGGCATTCACATTGCCGTTTGACGTTAGGCGATAGCTCAAGTGGCGGGACATCAAAGAGATTAACGCGAGAATTATTACGTTGAAGCGGCCACACTACGTGTGTCAGTGCGCACCGTGAGAGTGTGACCGGTTTCAGTATTTTAATACTTTTTCGGTATATTTTATTGACTTTTTTCGATATCAGTATATTAATGGGTATATTGGTCAAAAACAGTGTTTTTGGGTATATTTTGAATAAAAGGTTAGGGTAAAGGTGCTCCCTCACCGGGAGCATTCGCCTGTAATGTAACAAATTAGATTCGACTTTGAGCATTACGTTACGGCCTGCCTCCCTGACCGACGAGCGTTCGCATGTAATGTAAATTTATAGATTCGACTCGAGCATTACGTTACGATGCTACCTCCCTGACTGACACGAGCATTCGCGTGTAATGTAACATTTATTATAGACTAGCTGATGCCCGCAGCTTCGCCTGCGTAAAATTTTGTTCTCTTTTCCGCGTCTCATGGGAACTTATTCCCGGGATAAAACTTGTATCATTTCAGACTATAATCTATCTCTGTAGGTGATTACATGATAATTTTGCAATCCAATATGGCCGCCGCGCCGAAATCACAAAATTTCATGATGGGTATCGTTTAAGGGGTTTTTTGGTATGCTGAATACGAATTTTGGGTTAATTTAGAGATCCAATATGGCCGCCGCGCCGTTATCACAAAATTTCATGATGGGTATCGTTTAAGGGGTTTTTTGGTATGCTGAGTACGAATTTTAAGTCAATTTTGCAATCCAAGATGGCCGCCGCGCCACCGTTGTAAAATTTCATGTTGGATACTGTACAAGGAGTTTTTTGGTATGCTGAGTACGAATTTCGGGTTAATTTAGAGATCCAATATGGCCGCCGCGCCGATATGACAAATTTTCATGATGGGTATCGTTTAAGGGGTTTTTTGGTATGCTGAGTACGAATTTCGGGTTAATTCAGAGATTCGAATATGGCCGCCGCGCCGTTATCACAAAATTTCATAATGGGTATCGTTTAAGGGGATTTTTGGAATGCTGAGTACGAATCTTAGGTCAATTTTGCAATCCAAGATGGCCGCAAGCATGAAATTTTAAAACGGTGGCACGGCGGCCATCTTGGATTGCCAAATTGACCTAAAATTCATACTCAGCTCATCTCATCATATTTGAATCTGATTTCCGTTCTCGACGGGACGTTCGGCGGCTCTCCTCGGGGGAGCAAGATGGGAGGTTCCCCCGGAGCTCGCTAAGGACCTGAAAAAATAAAAACCCAATTCCTCATCGCAATGATTTTTGTCTTTGTAGGGTTTGTTGCAATAACATTCGGTAATTTTTTTTACGAAGCGTGTTGCAGGTGAAGGACGTTGAATTCAATCCTTCAAATAAAATATTAAATGTAAATTCTAGGTTCTTCTTTTATGAAAATAAGGTAGTAATTAAAGAATAAACACGTTTTGATAATCGGTATTTTTATCGGTATATTTTCTCTGTGCCAGTATTATATATAGATACATTTCAGTATATTTTTAAGGAGCTAAGGTATTTTGTAAAATTTAATTCGGTCACACTTAACGTCAATTTTAACGCCAAGAATGGGCATTCACGCGAGAATTATTACGTTGAAGCGGCCACACTACTCAAATGGTGACGTTAAGAATTAACGCCATAATTAGCGCAATATTTATCGCGATGATGGGCATTGACGTTTTCTTTAATGTGGCCCCGGCACCAGTCAGTCCCTGCGACCTTTTTAGGTCCTCGATAACATGGAAGAGGGGTCGTCTGACCCGACGTTTACCTAGTAACGTTTTCCCGTAACGCTCCCGTACTCGTTTGTTTCTTCGGTCATTGTTTTTTTTATAGATGTGGCCCACTGCCACTTTAAAACGTATACTCTGCGAGCTATGTTGACTACTCTGTTTCTCTGATGGATAACATACTTTCATATTTTATCACTAACATAACTCGTTCCATTGCTCGTTTCGCAACTTTAAGGACATGGACTAGCCGCACTGTGAGTGTCTAATAGTCCACTATTTTACTAAAAAGTATGCAGTAGTACACTAAAAATACATAACTTTTCCCTTATATATAACTTAACAAAGTATATTATTATAAGTAAGTAAAGCATTACAACAAAGGCTCTTTCCGATAAAAGACATTTCATCGTACATTTTCACTATTTTCTTAGTTGATGGCTCCATTTGTGTTAATGGAATACGCCAGTAAATAAGTATTCCCTTCTAAATCCTGATTGACTTATGTTTATTTATTAGCCATAATCTTGTTATATTTTTATGAAGAATATTATTGGTTTTTGCTTGGCTTGCTCGTCAATAGTAAGTAAGTGCTGAATTAATTTCTGGAGTAATGCTTGGGTTATAAAAGGCTTTTATGTTCGAAACGAACTTGAGTATTGGTAGGCACTTACATTATTTGACAAGCATACATACATATGTATGCTTGTCAATATCTGTACCACAGAAATCAGAAAAAAAAAATTCTGATATCTGTGATCTGTACCTACTTAGTTTGCAATTTACGTATCTGAGTTTTCATACTTGCTCGGTGGTTTTTTAATAGATCAATTTGTAAGTAAAACGCGTTTCAATACAGTCCGCTCTAGGATGGGCAATGGGGATGGTGATTGTGGTATTTCCGTTCTGCATGCGAAGCCGTTGATCTTAGTGGCCAATATCATGGCCTTATAGATTGTTTGAAAAATTCCAGCAACTGGTTTCCACAATCCACGCGCCTGTGCGTTTCAACGGAGCAATGCTGATCAAATATTTTTTGCGTTTAACAAAATATAATTCGTGAACAGTAGGCGTATGTTATGCCTATGTCTACCCCTTAAAAATGTGACTGTATAAAATCAATTTCCATCCAGGAGTGGACTACGAGTACTATTTGCTAATTTGAGTATAGACACAGGGCGGAAACACCAGCTTGATCATGTGATCAATAAAATGTAAGCAAATTGTCCGTCAACGCGCACGTCAACTCTACTGACAGCTGTGGCGCGACAGGGAGTTGCCGATCTGTATGTAATACTATTATATTATCTTTGATATAGAGACAACTTTTTGTACACAACGAATCTTCTAAAAGGCTCTTTGCTAAAAGCTATTTCTGCCAGGCAAACTAAAATTTGTATAGACATGAAGTTTGATGCTTTCTCTAACTAATCTACTGGATAAATAGTAATAAACGTTGTACTTTTACTGGTTCGGTTCAGAACCGGAACGACCGAAATTGATCACACGGTTGAGACCTAGAAAAGAATTATGCTAGAAAATGTTCTTAAACTTATGTTAAAATAGGCTAACATTACTGGCTTCTATGAATACGTACGTGGTACAGATGTTCATAACCCTCCAGTAATAGAACTGGTACTGAATTCAAAGAACCGAGCACGAATATATCATCTTGAGATTATGCATACGCGAGTTATCGTTATTCAGTTAAGATCTATGTCGTGGATGTGTTGGCAGCGTTTTCTAATATTTGTTATAGTCTAGAGCTGTTAGTACCATACTTAAAAGCTGGATGATTTATAACACAAGCCGTTAAAAGGATTTGACATTTAAATAAAGTTGTAAACATCTGCTGGGAAAGCATTTTTCTCAGTGGGTGCTACGCTAGACCCGTTGAATTCGGTACATGGGGCATAGGAATAATTATGTAAAATTTATAGGAGTAAAATCAATTTTTTTGCTCAAACACTTTACAATACGTACATATGATCGCGCCTTATATCCTCGAAGGGGTAGGCAGAGACATATTATATGCCCACATTTCACCTTTTTAGATTTTTGTCCCACGTAAATTGGTGGTGAGCCGTGTTGCCATGTTGATATGGACAGGTGCAGGTTGTGTCTGCCTGCTGTTGAAATTTTTCAAGCCGCCCATTTAGACCTTCAACTTGGCTTAACGACTGCCATTTTACTGACAATAGGGACCAATAGCTTAACGTCCCTTCCGAAGTACGGAAACGCTCGCAAATAAATATTATAAACTGGTCGTGTGGTGGTCACCCATCCATGACCGGCCACAGTAAATGTTGCTTACTACATAGTGATCGTTTACAGAACACTGATTAGTGTTAATTGGTCTAAGATTTGAATAAGTGGAAATTATGTAAATCTTACTAATATTATAAAGGTGAAAGTTTGTGAGTGTGGATGTTTGTTACTCTTTGTAGCATTTATTTTTTGTGTAGCAATCTGGTACTCGGGCGCGTACTAGGGCAGACGCTTTCCATGAGCCTGCTCTTGACAAGTTTGAAATTTCATCTGACTTACACCAGCTTAAGAACAAAGGTGTACAAAAGCCCGCTAAGCAGGTGTCTGCAGTGGAGACGCCGGTTACCCCCCACGATCGCAAATGCTTTCGTTGCGGCGGGGGCGGTCACACTGCATACAGCTGCACACAGTCAAGGGAGCTGGTGTGTTTCCGGTGTGGTCTCAAAGGAGTCAAGACCCCAGACTGCTCACACTGTACTAGCAAGTCAAAAAACGCGTAGGCCAGGGCCTTATTAGAAACTCTGTGCATTACTCTGTATCTGAGTCTATTTCTGATAAGGTCCTGTTTCCTAAACGGGATAGTGACATTAGACCGTATCTAGTTGTTAAGGTTTTAAATTTAAATGTCTTAGGCCTTCCAGATTCCGGTGCCTCCTGCTCTATACTAGGTAAGGGAGCGCACCGCATCTTCTTGGAACTGGGTTTTGATCTTGTGAGTATCAATCCTACTTTTCGTATTACAACTGCAGACAGCACTCACTTGCAATGTCTGGGTTGTATCTCTTTGCCAATTGAGTACAATTCGGTTATCCGAGTTGTCAAGTTCTATGTTGTCCCAGGTATAACCACCTCCATGATATTTGGAGTGGATTTCTGGCAACAATTTAAGTTAAGTGATAAATTAATTTTACAAAATATTAGCCTTGATAGTTATAGTGATAATAATCCTATAGAGTCTGTGTCCCTTAACGGTGGCCTCGAGGATTACGACAACTTGACAACTAAACAAAGGTGTGTAATCAACGAGGTCATTGAAAAATTCGACTCGTTGAACACTGATAAGGTGGGTTTAGGTCGGACCTCACTTGTGCACCATGTCATTGACACTGGTGACAGCAAGCCGATCAAGCAGCGTTATTATCCGCTCTCTCCCCTTAAGCAGAAGGCCCTGGAAGCCGAGCTGGACCGAATGCTGGAGATGGGAGTAGTGTCCCCGTCTCAGTCCGCCTGGAACTCTCCAGTGGTCATGGTGGAGAAGGCGAACGGCGACCTCAGATTGTGCTTGGACTCTCGCAAGCTGAACTCTGTGTCAAAGAGTGACGCCTACCCCTTACCCTATATCAATCAAATCTTGGACCACCTTAATAACGCTAAGTATTTAACTTCTGTAGATTTGAGTGCGGCTTACTGGCAGATTCCATTTGACTCACCCCAGTCTGCTGAGAAGACTGCTTTTACGGTTCCCCGGAGAGGATTATTCCAATACAATTCGATGTGCTTCGGTCTTGTCGGTGCCAGTGCCACGATGCAACGCCTCATGGACCGTCTGTTTGGTCCCGAGTTCGACAACAAGGTATTTGCGTTTCAGGATGACATAGTCTGTGTGTCCAGCACCTTTGAGGAGCATGTAGAGCTCTTACATAGAGTCTATCAGCAACTCAAGGATGCTGGCCTAACTATTAACATGAAAAAATCCCACTTTTGTCGGAGTGAACTCAAATACCTGGGGTATTATGTGGACAAACATGGCCTACGGACAGACCCGGGTAAAGTTGAGGTTATCCTCAACTATCCCACCCCTTCTAACCCTAAGGAGGTTAAGAGATTTCTGGGAATGGCCGGCTGGTATCGTCGCTTTGTTAACAACTTCTCTAAGATTAGTAAACCTCTGTGCAAACTGACATCTAAAAACTTTAAGTTTGAATGGACCCCTGAGGCTGAACAGGCCTTTAACCTGCTAAAGTCAGCCTTGGTCTCTGCCCCTACATTTAAAATGCCTATCTTTGAGCTGCCCTTCCGCATTCTTAGTGACGCGTCAGCTTACTCAGTTGCTGCTGTACTGACACAAACTCACGATGGTGTTGAGCACCCTATCGCCTATTGTAGCCGTTCTCTCAACAAGAACGAGGTGAACTACAGCACAACTGAGCGAGAACTTCTGGCCGTGATTTTCGCTTTGGAACAATTTCGACAGTACGTCGAAGGCCAAAAATGTACGGTCGTCACGGACCATTCATCTCTTCTGTGGTTCCATAAACTAAAAAATCCCATGGGTCGTCTAGCACGTTGGAGCATGAGGCTCAGTCAATTCGATTTTGACATAGAGCATCGAAAAGGTAAAGAACACGTTGTACCTGATGCTCTGTCTCGTATCAAGATTGAGTCCCTCGATGCAGTACCCACTAAAGACCCGTGGTATGACCACACCATGAATAGTGTTCGGAAGAACCCGAGGAAGTCACCAAACTTTGACATTCGTGACAACCTTTTATATAGGTTAACTAAAAATAAATATTCTCTGACTTCAGACTTTGACTGGAAGCTGGTGGTACCTCAGGAGGATCGCTTGCCCCTGCTCTCTAAGTACCACGATGACACACTAAGTGCCCATGGTGGTGTTTGGAAGACACATAAAAGGTTAGCCCTAAATTATTACTGGCCCAAGATGTACGAGGACGTCAAAGAATATGTCGGGAATTGCGAAATCTGTAAGCAGTACAAACCCGTAAACACGTCTCGTCCCGGCCTAATGGGTAGCCCGAAGCGGGTTTCGAAGCCATTCGAAGCTATCTCTGTCGATCTGCTTGGTCCCTTTCCCACTTCGAGCAATAGAAACGTACATCTGATCGTGGTCTCCGACTACTTTAGCAAATACGTCATGTTGTGCCTTGTTCGGGTTGCCACAGGCGCTGTAGTCGCGAGGTTCATAGAGAAGAGTGTGTTTCTCGTGCACGGAGTCTGCAAGACTATTTACATGGATAATGGCCCTCAGTTTGTGAGTAAGCCATTTAAAGATATGTTAGCTAAATACAATGTACCTAATATATATTATAACCCTAGGTATCATGCCCAAACTAATCAGGCGGAACGAGCTATTCGTAATGTTGTTCAAGCGATCTCATGCTATGTGAAGTCACAACACAAGTCATGGGATTCGTTCTTGGTTGAGATACAGTGCGCTTTAAACACTGCAGTTAACGAAGCAACTCGTTTCACCCCTTACTTCTTGGTACATGGTAGGGAGTTTATTGGAGATGGAGTGCTGTACAGGCAGACAGATATTGCGTGCCACCCTGCTTCGGTCTCTGTAGACGATCCATCAGCCTTCGGTGTCAAGCTGAGAGAAATACAACGCATATACGACCAGGTGAGGAAACATTTGAATGTTGCCCACCAGCGTAATGAAAAGTATTACAACCTCAGAAAAAGGCATGTAGAGCTGAAAGTGGGACAGATAGTTTACAAACGCACGTTCTACCTGTCAAACAAGGCCAAGAACTTTACTTCTAAGCTAGCCCCTAAGTTCCTTAAATGTGTGGTGACTGCTAAACGATCCCCTTTAGTATATAGGCTGTCAGATCTGGACGGTAGGGATCTTGGGGAGTACCATATCAAGGACATCCTGAAGTATCAGGAGGAGCCGTCTCCAATACCCAACGTCAGCAATGCTGTAACTACATAGCACTGTTTCTCTAGTTTATTAAGCCAGTGCTATGTGATCATTATGTAAGTCTATTTTAATCTTTTGTTTGTATTTCTATGTGTGTACGTGACTTCAAATTGTCACGTTGTAGTTTCTTCTATGCACCGCACCGAGCGTTTTTCTCTCATTCGCTCCTCAGTACTCTACAATATCTTGAGAGCTTGGGTAGTGTTGGGGTATCGTCAGCGAGTAAAGGGAGCATTCGTTTTCTATGAAGGGCATTAGACTCTAGATACTTAGCCTGTCCGGTACATGAGTTATTGTCTAGTTAGGTGTATGGGAGGATCTCTCTTTGGTAGTGTAATGGTTGTAGTCAGCTGGTGTTTGAATTACCTAGCTGGTTGTCTTAGTTATTAGTCAGTACTTTTCTGTTTTCTTTATTGTGTATTTCCAGCGTGTCATATCCGCAGGAAATACTATTAAGGGGGGGGTGGTTGTAGCATTTATTTTTTGTGTAGCAATCTGGTACTCGGGCTTGACAATGTGTAAAGCCGCCCTTAATCAATTCATCGCTGGTTTTGTGATCTGTGGTTTTGCTTTGACACAAGTGACAAGTTTTGTCTGTGGCACGGCCCGATGATTTTGCATTAAAGGAACAGGTTTTGTTAAGTTTTTTGGTGAAAGACGGGACTTTGACCGAGACCTGCTTTGGGGGAGTTGGAGGTCCTTGGGCTTTTGCTCTGAGACTGTGCCGCGAATCAGTTTTTCGCTCAAGCGCGATTATTTGTTACCTCGCATAACCTAACAGGCTGTGATTGGGTTGCTGCATTACATCTTACTACATTTTACCCAGAAAACTGGTGAGTCACTTCTTCTTTTGCAAAGCGGGTCGATTGTCGTCTGTCGCGCAGCCAAGATCTTGATTTGTCGTTTCTTTCATGACAGGGTTTTTTACTACGGGAAAAGCGGCCGTCCACGGTTGGCAGAGCCACACCCAAAGACACGTGGACTGCACGAGCGAGGTGTTTTGAGAGGAACCAGCCGCCTCCACGTGGCACGCTCGTGCTGTGCTGCTCTCAACTTACTCAAGGCCAGTAATTGTCACCCAATTATAAGTGTAGTTAGCTGCTTACCCGTTCTACCTGCTCACGCGGCAAAGGTCTATTGAGTAGTATTAGTACCTAAGCCCTGACTTTACTTCTGTGTACCTGTGATATTTGTGTCTATCAGTGAATAAGCTCTCTGTGTGTCTCTGTGTATCTCTGTGTACTTAGTAAATATATGTGTGTACACCCTATGGGCTGTTTTCGTCAGAGCCCTGGCCTCCCTTGCGCACCCACTAGAAACTCTGTAACAAGGCGCCCTGGGAAAGAGTTCTCTGCATAGCTACCTCGCGCTAGTTGGTGAGTAACATCATTGGGTTACATCTTTCACGATCCAACGGCTGAACGGATCTGGCTGAAATTTGGTACAGAGATAGATTCTGGTCTGGATTAACACATAGCTACTACTACTTTTTATCCCAGGAATTAGTTCCCACGGGAAGCAAGAAATTTTACGCGGGCGAAGCTGCGGGCATCAGCTAGTAAATAATATTTGTAAAAATTTTAATACCGAAACATACATTAGTGAATCACAAAAAATATGTTCGGAGAATACCGTTTACTCTTGTGAATAATCAGAAGCTGGAGAACAAAGCAGAAAACAATTTATTTTATATTAAAAATGCTAGCATAAGTGTTGAACAGCTCTATGTAAATCATCGATCGCGAACTGCCGCAAAATGCATTCGACTGTGCTTTAACTTTTATATATTTTTTTTACAAGGCGTAAAGAAAATATTTCTTAAGGGGACGATTTGTAAAGGGCTTTTCCAGCCGCGCCGTTAGGATTAATTGTAGCGTGAGCAATACCTGTTTATTTATCGACTAATGATTTAAAAGCTTTTGGGAAAGTATGATAACTTTTGTTTGGAGTTTTTTGGAAGCGACGTTTTCCTTGAGTATACATAAATAATATTATTACTTATTTTCTTTCTATTTTTACCGCATTCTCTTTTTTAGTTAGTTTTATGTTTTTCGATTTGTTTTTTTTTCACATTATTTCCGTTTTTGGTAAAGCAAGTTAGTTTATAAACCAATCGTAAGTAAGTAATTATTTCTTTTTAGTTTTCCGCACCCAAAGGGTAAAACGGGATCATGAGACTTCTGTGTCCGTCCGTCTGTCTGGCTGCCCGTCATGAGACTGTATCTCAGGAATCATGAATGCAAGAGAGCTGAAATTTTCACAGAATAATGTCAGGAAAAAGGGGGGGGGGGGGAGGGATTGAGAGGGGCTTCCATACAACAAACGTGATCTTTTGCTGTTTTTGGTACGGAACCCTCTGTGCGCGAGTCCAACTCGCTCTTGGCTGGTTTTTCATCTAACTACCCCTCAAACCTAGAATCTGATGCACCTTCTAAATAAGCACCGATGATAATAGGGAATATATCAACATTCCAGCAATTATCGCCCTACCACAGAATAATTGTAGGAGTATCGTAGTATTAAGTGACTCTACCAAGAGAGAATTACTAGGAAAAAAATAATAATAAACTACATAAGCAATATGTCACTTTATTATAAACCACACAAAGACAGTAACAAGACAATATGCAAAGCTGTGACAATGTGGGAAAAGAAACAGTTCTTCAAAACGCAATATTACGTTCCAAGTAAGCGTCAGCAAAATGCAGACACAATTTGACATCTCGTCTAGACCACGAAGATTAAAGTGCGGAACATATTTATGAGGTATCTGAATAAGGGTGCTTTTACACCCCCAAGAAGCGGGACAGCATCTGAACCCCCCCTAGGTGAGGCCGCAGTGGTAGCCGTAGGTCTGTTAGGAGTCCTGGTGTATCTGAGGGCTTACCCTGGGCTCCCAACCGTAGGCCGGTAAAAGTATGTTTTTTTAGTCGATAGGAGTCCGGCATAGCAGATTTTCCTCACGTTAAAAAAAAGAAAAAAAAAGAGGGTGCTTTTACACCAGAGCAGATGTTGGCACTACGTACTACTGTGGATGTACGTAGGTATGGATGCGTTCGAAATCCACCAATTAAATTCGTCGGTCGCACAATTTGACAATTTCAGCGGTCATCGTTACTTGTGAACCGACGAATGTGATTGGTAGATAGCAAACGCATTCCATAGCAACGTAGTGTAGTGGAAAAACACCCGTAAACTAATACTTCTCACAATCCCTACGAAGCTTGCCCAGCTAGCTGGATTATGGTAAATGCAAATATGAACTGCGGAAAACTTTCGTATTGTTTTCGGCTGGAATATTTGAAGTTTGGGATGTTAGTTTTTTGTGTTCGTCTAAATGACTTCACAGCCTAATGTGAAAAAGCCAGTTGCTCTCAATATTTGTCACCCTAATAGAAGTCTTTTCACGATTTGATTTGATTTGGATGAATGCTTTAATAAAAATCATTACAAAATTGTTGCTAATACAGTACCTACTCGCTCGAAGTTACCCTTAACAAAGAGCCTAAACATTCATACGGTGCAAAAAAATTGCTGAATGCAGAGTTTCACCTCCGAATGAAAGTGAAGTTCTAAGCACATTACTTTGTAAATTATATGTATTTAAGTTTTTGTAAGTACTACTCGACCAAGTTCTTGACGAACGCGAGGAATGATCCCTTACCGACTGCACCTACATCAGGTACCAGAATCCCCTTAGTACGTCCGCAAGGACGTAGACCACGCCCATGTATCCGTTTTCGTAAATTTAGTTCAGGACAAAAAAGAACTCGATCGGTTATAGATATTTTTCGCAATATTTGAATCGTCAACTTCGCTTGGTGGAGTAGTAATAAAATTATATATTCCGACGAAGATCAGCAAAATTTTGATACCCAAGTAACAATAATATACATGGTTATCAAATATTTGATACACAATACGTGATTAACTCTTTTTTCTCCTTTATGTTTACCGTATTCATCCTATAGTTGTACTATAAAATACCTATACTGTGTTATTATCTTGAAACTTTGAACATAGTCTGCGAAATGTTCCTTTAAAGCAGAATTTATACTAATACGAAAGCATTTAATGTAGAAGTCAGTGGTTACCTGTACACTTCGGCAATATTGGAAGTTATTTTTAATACTTCCTATCTTTTAGAGGAAAAATACGACTTCCACTGAGTAGTTAATATGTATAGACATACGTCATAACACGTTTGGGGGAAACAGTAACGAGAATATGTCACATGCTTTCAAATAAAACGAATTCATTTTCTTAAAATATACACAATAACCACGAACTTAGTATAGTTACTGAATAAAAACTGCACATTAAGCCTTTGCCCTTGGGATAATAGAGGCACAATAATAATATACTCGTATGTCCTAGGAACCGTAATAGCTAGCAGTTGCCGCTGTAGCAACAAATACTAAAATCGTAAAAAATAGGTTGCTACAATACAACAAAAATGTGATTTTTTGCGTTTTCCGGTACGAAGATTAGGTTATCAATATGTTTTCTCTATCAAAGTTTACTTTTTTTCCCTACAAACAGATTACCTACCAAACGTCTATCAAATTAGAATTGAAAAGCTTTAAGTTCCCAGCTGCAATATAGGACATCCTAAGACTATTCTATAAATCTTTTCTTATTTAATTCAAGACAGCTTTCGCACCAGGGGTTACTGTATCAAGAATATTTGCATACTAGATATTACTCAAGGATAGAAGGCCACAAACACGGGTCTCACAAGTAATTGTCAGCTGCGGAAATTGAGCACGTAACTCTCGGAGCCTTGTCTATGATAAGGAAACCGCTTGAGCGGTTTCTTACTAAGATGTGCTTTATAGGACATCTGTTGAATTGTGTTTAATGATGAGTTGTTGTGAGTTTTTTGAGAAAATATAAAAATAATACATAGAAAACACTTGGACATTGTCTATAGGTACTAATATTGTAAAGGGGATTTTTTTTTACCGTGAGGGAAAATCCTCGTGGATGCTATGCTAGACTCCTACCGACTAAAAAACCTCACGTAACGCCCAACAGCCTATGGTTGGGAGCCCCGGGTAAACCCTCGGGAGGATGTCCCAGGACTCCCACTCCCAACAGACCCACGGCCGCCACTGCGGTCTCGCCTAGGGGGTGGTGGTTCGGGTACTTTCCCGCGTCTTTGGGGGGTTTCGGATGTGATCCCGCTTCTACTTTAATTCCCTCACGTCACGCTTCCATCATGGGCCTGCTTCTGTAAGGACGGTGAGCGATCCTCTCACCGTCCTCAGGCTCCCGGTCATGGTGGCCGATAGTCTTTGGCGAAGACACGTCAGCGGCGTAAAACTCTGGTGGGAGAGTTCTCTCCCGTTCCCGCCCTTGTAAAGGAGATAGATTTGATTGTTTGTTTGCTTTCAACATGCAAGCAAACAAACAATCGAATAGGCTCCGAAACCAATGAACCGATTTGAAAAATTCTTTCAGTGTTCGAAAGCTACACTATCCCCGGGTAATATAGATATTTTATTCCCGTATTCCCATGGGAACGGGAACTACGCGGATAAAATCCAAAAAAATCCGACCGAGAATTTGAATCAATAATGTATATCTGCAACGGCAATTGCATACTGCTGCACCACTACGACGCGAAAAGATGCTTATGTGAGGTTCCTGAGTTATGACCCTGCGAGCCAGATTACTCATTAAAACACTGCGGTGTTCTGCCTTGTAACAACTGGGACACAAAATACCCAAGCCAGTTACGGCTACCCTGTTAGAGGATGCAAGGATTGGAAGATACCTACTTTATATGGAAATTAGCAGTCTTAAAACTTCTCAAAAATTATGAATAATATTATTTCTTTACAAATACTTGTAGAAAATTCCAGAGATGTTCAACTCGAGGCAACTTTACTTTAAGCTCCAGTGCTTTAGATAACGATGCTTCCAAGTATTACAGCAAGAAATAACGACCAGAAAATCATAAATTCCTTTTCCTACACTAGCTGATCATATTTTGCGCAAAACATTAATATGACAATTTTATTTACTAAGTTGGCGAAAAATGTGTTTGTACAGGTGTATGTATGAATAATGTTTTCAAAAGAAAATTTCTGTCTTATTTATCCATAAACAATATTTACAAGGCTTTGGAGTTGTCATACTTTTTTTTGGAACATTACCAAGTTTTTCAGAAAAATATGTATATTTTATGTTGGCAATAAGCAACACCTATGCTATGATAGAGCCATAACTACTTTACGCATATATGTTATGCAAAAGTTCCTATGGAAAGGCACAGGTTGAGATCTTCAAATCTGTGCTCAACAATTTTGCCAGGCTACTAGCAAACTTTTCAATATCTACGTTAAATTTATCAGTTACGTAGCATGCTAATTGCTTGTCAAACTTATCTACGGTTCCATTTTGATACGATTAGGAATACAATATTGAAAGGTTTAATAAAATAACAACTCCATCCAATGGCCTAATTTTCTTTCCGAAGCATAGTACAAAGATACAGAACAATGAAAGGTCGTCGATCCAACTGGCGTGGGGTTATCCTACCATGGTCCTACCACTGATAATCTTTCGGCTGTGGTCCTACCTACCCAACGTTTAACAAGACGCGGTATCCACTCCAATACTCATTTGTTCCACAGGTCATAGGTTCCTTTACAAATGTAGCCAGTCAGATCACAACTTCTTCAAAACGTATACACTGCGAACTATGTCCTATGTGCATTTGACTGCCTCTGTGGCGTAGTCGGTAGTGATACCGCCTGCGGCGCTGGAGGTCCTGGGTTCGATTCCTGGGTCGGTCCAAATATTTGTGTAAACCACAAATGTTTGTTTCGGAGTTTCGGTGTTTTCTATGTATAATATGTATGTATTTAGAAACAAAAAAATTAATAAATATAAGGGTCTCGACTCATCGTATCGTTTTTGTCCAGTCGGTGTCGAGACCCTAGGTCCATGGGGTCCCAATGCGCAAAAATTTTTCAAGAATTTGAAAAAGCGCCTTGTGGAGTCAACTGGTGACCCAAGGGCTGGCAGTTTTCTCGCTCAACGAATAGGCATTGCTATTCAAAGGGGGAATGCTGCTAGTCTTTTGGGCACAATGCCACGGGGGCCTTATTTAGGTTTAGTTTAGATAGTAATAATGTAAATATAGATATGTAATAATTATGTTTCTCTGTAATTTTTAACAATAAATGTAATTATTTAGAAACATATATGTGTGTCTATCAGTCGTCTAGCTCCCATAGCACAAGCTAATATTAGCTCAATTCGGGCTAGATGATGTTGTGTGAGATTGTCCACAAATATTTGTTTATTTATTTATGTTGACTACTCTGGTTCTCCGATGGATAGCATACTTTCATTTTTATCCCTAACATAGCTCGTTCCATTGCTCGTTTCGCAACTTCAAGGACATGGACTAGCCGTACTGTGAGTGTCTAATAGTCCACTATTTTACCAAAAAGTATGCAGTAGTACACTAAAAATACATAACGTTCCTCTTATATATAACTTAACAAAGTAGGTATATTATTATAAGTAAGTAAAGCATTACAACAAAGGCTCTTTCCGATAAAAGACATTTCATCGTACATTTCACTATTTTCTTAGTTGATGGCTCCATTTGTGTTAATGGAATACGCCAGTAAATAAGTATTCCCTTCTAAATCCTGATTGACTTATGTTTATTTATTAGCCATAATCTTGTTATATTTTTATGAAGAATATTATTGGTTTTTGCTTGGCTTGCTCGTCAATAGTAAGTAAGTGCTGAATTAATTTCTGGAGTAATGCTTGGGTTATAAAAGGCTTTTATGTTCGAAACGAACTTGAGTATTGGTAGGCACTTACATTATTTGACAAGCATACATACATATGTATGCTTGTCAATATCTGTACCACAGAAATCAGAAAAAAAAATTCTGATATCTGTGATCTGTAGGTACCTACTTAGTTTGCAATTTACGTATCTGAGTTTTCATACTTGCTCGGTGGTTTTTTAATAGATCAATTTGTAAGTAAAACGCGTTTCAATACAGTCCGCTCTAGGATGGGCAATGGGGATGGTGATTGTGGTATTTCCGTTCTGCATGCGAAGCCGTTGATCTTAGTGGCCAATATCATGGCCTTATAGATTGTTTGAAAAATTCCAGCAACTGGTTTCCACGCGCCTGTGCGTTTCAACAGAGCAATGCTGATCAAATATTTTTCGCGTTTAACAAAATATAATTCGTGAACAGTAGGCGTATGTTATGCCTATGTCTACCCCTTAAAAATGTGACTGTATAAAATCAATTTCATCCAGGAGTGGACTACGAGTACTATTTGCTAATTTGAGTATAGAGACAACTTTTTGTACACAACGAATCTTCTAAAAGGCTCTTTGCTAAAAGCTATTTCTGCCAGGCAAATAAAAAAATTCATACTTATAGAATTCGGGACTTCACGCGAAACACATTTACTTACATTTTCACACCGATTTCGATCGATCGATTTTCGCCTCAGTCCAACCGCGACCACGGGCGCTGCTACGTGCTCGAAACGTCGGTGTGAAAATGTAAGTAAATGTGTTTCGCGTGAAGTCCCGAATTCTATAAGTATGAGTGTAGAAAACCGCGATAGTTTAAAAATAAATAAAAAAATTGTATAGACATGAAGTTTAATCCTTTCACTTACTAATCTACTGACTAAATAGTAATAAACGTTGTACTTTTACTGGTTGCTTCAGAAACGGAACGCCCTAAATTGAGCACACTGTTGATTCCTAAAAAAGAATAATACTAGAAAATGTTCTAAAACTTATGTTAAAATAGGCTAACATTACTGGCTTCTATCAATACGTACGTGGTACAGATGTTCATAACCCTCCAGTAATAGAACTGGTACTGAATTCAAAGAACCGAGCACGAATATATCATCTTGAGATTATGCATACGCGGGTTATCGTTATTCAGTTAAGATCTATGTCGTGGATGTGTTGGCAGCGTTTTCTAATATTTGTTAGAATCTAGAGCTGTTAGTACCATACTTAAAAGTTGGATGATTTATAATACAAGCCGGTAAAAGGATTTGACGTATAAAGCTGTTAAAGAAAGCATTTTTCTCGTCAAATTCGGAACATGGGGCATAGGAAAATGTTAAATTTATAGGGGGAAATTCACAATTTTCTTGCTCATACACTTTACAATACAAACCAACATATGATCACGTCTTTTATCCTCGAAGGGGCCGAGGCATATTTTATGCCTACTTTTCACCTTTTTAGATTTTTGTCCCATGTACTAGGTGGTAAGCCGTATTGCCGTATTGATATGAACAGGCGCAGCTTGTGACTGCCTGCTGTTGAAATTTTTCAAGCCGCCCATAAATGCCTTTAACTTGGCTTAACGACTGCCATTTAAATGGCAAACGGGACCAACGGCTTAGCGTTTTTCCGAAGTACGAAAACGCTCGCAAATAAACGTGACAAAGTGGTCATGTGGTGGTTACCCATCTACGACCGGCCGCAGTAAGTGTTGCTTACTACACTGATCGTTTACAGAACACTGAGTCCGCGGGGCCACAAGCACTTCACTTTACAATGTTTATGTTAATTGGCCTAAGATTTGAATAAGTGGAAATTATGAATACAAATAATATTTGTAAAAATTTTAATACCGAAACATACATTAATGAATCACAAAAAAAATTGTTCGGAGAATACTGTTTACTCTTGTGAATAATCAGAAGCTGCAGAACAAAGCAGAAATCAAGATTAATATTAAAAATGCTAGCATAAGTATTCAACAGCTCTATATCAATCATCAATTGCGAACTGCCACAAAATGCATTCAACTGTGCTTTAACTTTTATATATATTTTTTACAAGGCGTAAAGAAAATGTTTCAATTTCTTAAGGGGACGATTTGTAAAGGGCTTTTCCAGCCTCACCGTTAGGATTAATTGTAGCGTGAGCAATACCTGTTTATTTATCGACTAATGATTTAAAAGCTTTTGGGAAAGTATGATAACTTTTGTTTGGAGTTTTTTGGAAGCGAAGTTTTCCTTGAGTATACATTACATAATATTATTACCTATTTTCTTTCTATTTTTACCGCATTCTCTTTTTTAGTTAGTTTTATGTTTTTTTGGTTTATTTCTTTTTTCACATTATTTCCTTTTATGGTATAGAAAGTTAGTTTATAAACCGATTGTAAGAAGTTGCTTCTTTTTATCTAACTACCCTTTTTTTTTCGTGCGGGAAAATCCTCATAGATGTTATGCAGTACTCCTACCGCCTAAAAACCCTCACGTGTCCCGCCAACAGCCTACGGTTGGGAGCCCCGGGTAAGCCCTCGGAAGGATACCCCAGGACTCTCAACGGACCCACGGCAGCCACTGCGGCCTCGCCTAGGGGGCGGTTCGGGTGCTATCCCGCGTCTTTTGGAGGTTTCGGGTGTGATCCCGCTTCTAAGGAGGGGCGTGCGTAAATTCCTCTCGTCACGCTGCCGTCATGGGCCTGCTTCTGTAAGGACGGTGAGCTGCCCCTTCACCGTGCTCAGGCCCCCGGTCATGGAGGCCGATAGTCTTGCACGAAAACACGTCGGTGGCGCCCCCGCCTCCTACTGCGGAGCTCAGGTGGGAGAGTTTTCTCCCGCTCCCTTCCCGCCGCCTCCTTCACCAGCATGACTCCTCTCAGAAAGAGGCAGCGCAGTCCCACTTACTCCCGCTGGAGATCATGGCTCGCACAATGGTCTCCAGCGAGAGTGTCCACGTCCAGACCTGGCGCTGTTGCGCCCATGACGTGCACTCCACCAATGTGATCTAACTACCCCTAAAACCTAGAATCCGTTGCACCTTCTTAATAAGCTATTTATGTGCCTAGCTAGACATAAGCAAACGGGTACCTCTGATAATAGCGACAAATATTATCAACAGTAGCGACAAATTCTAAATCTATGATATCAACACTCCAGCAATTATCACTCTACCACAGAATAACTAATAGAACTACGTGACTCTACCAAGAAAGAAGTACGTACCTACTGAAGAAAGCGAATAAATTAATAAATTATAAAAGCAGTATGTCACATTTATTATAAAAGTCACAAAGACACTAAGGCTGCTCACACGTTTGTCAGCACCGTACGCGCCGCACGCGCCGTACGCGCCGCATTTTAGAATTCGTTGTTTGAAATTGTATGGAACCTCGCACAATACACCCGCACCGTACGCGCCGCATTTCTTGAAATGCGGTAGGCATCTGAATAACATTCTGATGACGTCATAATGCGGCGCGTACAGCGCGTGCTGGTGCTTGAAGTAGCCGCATGCATGCTCAGTGTTGCCATATATACGTATTTGCCCATATCTATACGGAAATAATGTTCAAACCGGACAATACATAATACATGCACACGGACTTTTATACTGAGATTCCATTGCGTGGTTCCATGATGGAACTACTGGGATTTTTATACACGAGAAAATTAATCCCAATAGTTCCGGTACAGTTACAATCACAATAACATTCACCCATTTATTTGCAATGTTGAAATCCTTTAATATTCTATTTTTATTTGCAAATGAAGATCGACAAAAAAAATGACGCTCGAATAAAAAAATGAAGATCGGCAAAACAAATGAAGATCACTAAACAAATGACGGTCGGGATATACATGACGGCGCGTTGACAGTGGAGCGAGAGTGACACCTGCCATTTGTAAGGTTTCGTTTGTAATTGCAATGAAGGTAGATTCAATATTAAGCGGCAACGCCTTTTGTGAGGCGCAGTCTTAAACTAGCCGTCGGAACGTGAAAGTAAACGGGCAATGGGGAACATTGTTAGCGGTGGAAGGTGAGCGTTATGCGCATTGTAAAAGGTGGCCACCTCAAACCTGCTTGTATAGGGTTGCAAGCCCCAGACACTGTTGCAATGTTCCTCCTTGTGCCACGCGGTTATAAATTTAGTAGTGTTTAATTAAGTAAGTGTACCGTGACATGTTCATAATGGTTATCTGGTGATTGCTTTGTCCGTTACTCGTCCAAATACCCACGTGGCAAGCTTTGGCCGATCCTAACCTAACATAAGTGTGGAATCCCCTACATCAGAAGTGGGATAAGAATGGACAGAGTCGACTGAAGGAAAAGCAGCCACCAGCTGAACATAGTGCATCGAAGTTTTTGTATGACGCTGACACAGATATTGAAGCACATGCAATCGGAGAGGACCTGCTATACATGTGTTCGATCCGGGTACCTATCACAATAATGCCCGGAAAGCCCGAAAATAAATGTAGCGTTGGACATATAGCAAGCAAGGAAGTTAATCCTTGCTAATAATTGTCATCTAGGAGCACCTTGAAGACGTCATTCGGTGAGTCGATTCCTTTTCATAACCCTCGACGAATAGCGAGGGATGTTATAAATCTGTGCATGTGTGTATCTATGTGTCTGTCTGTGGCGTCGTAGCTGCCCAACGTATGGACCAATTTTAATGCGGTTTCTTTTGTTCGAAAGCAAATGTGACTACGATGGTTCGTGGCTGTGAGTTTTGGATGACATCGGCTCACTTCCTGAGTGATGAAGGAATTTTACTATAATTTACAGGTCTAATTCATCCGACATTGAATAACCCTACTTTACTTTTAAGGGTATGTCCACGAAACGTTAACCTGAAACTGACTGATTCATCAAGTTGTCTGCGGGATACCCAACTCCTCAGAAAATAACAGGATTGACATGCCATGTTTGGGTTTGTTAGAATAGTCTCAGGATCAAGGTTTTAATAAATTTTTAAATTTATACTTGTTTATTCGATAGTGGATCTTTTGCTCCATGATGAACAAAAGTTTTTCTGTTAAATTACGGAGTACTGTACGCAACGATCTCATTTTTGTACTTTTTTTTGGTATATGTGGTGACGAAATAAAATGAGTGTAGGTTTCAACTAATAAGTGTGGTAACGATAGACGAAGTGTCGCAAACCTGGATATTTCACAAAATACTGGACGTTTTCTCAGCGATCCTGTCGTCAGTAGCCGGAACAATTTAGATAATTTTATAACCGGATAACCAGATCAATAACGATAGCCTCATATTTCCCTTATCCGTCATTAACAGCAGTCAAGTTTCTGTTACGCGAACGTAGTTAAGCCAGATTTCTCTCAACTAGATAGATGCAGACTAAGAAGGTGACGACAAGCCAGCGCTGGTTAATTTATTGGATAGACATGCAAACCATTCTGTGTACAGTACGTTACTAGGTTACTAGTGGGTGTGTAACGACAGTACGGCACAGAATTTTGTAGGGGGGTACTCCGGTAAAAGAACAAATAGTGGTTTTCCACTGAACCTGGGAAATGCAGGTTCATGTAGTAGAAGGTTATATATTCTGGCATACTTAATTCAGATCGATCAAATTGAGCCAAACCAGGTAAATTCCTGCTTAGACTCTTGCTTCAGGAGGTTTCTTCCTCGGTTCACAAGTACTGCTAGCCCGTTGTGTCCATTACTAGGGCAGCAAGGTCCTATTCAGTAAATCATGAAGCGTAAGGGAATACGTAATGCTATTGTGGGAGGGTGCTCACTTCGAAACCTGCGGTATTTTATTAGGAGTTGTTCGTCGTATTTTGCATTGCGACGACGGTTCTAAGGCAAGTAAATAGAGCTGTCCCCGTTCAGGGGAGGAATAGCCTTTCTCATTTTGTAGTGTTTTAGGTCACCATTGATCCAAGGCTGAGTCGGGCTATAACTCTTACAAGATAGTGGCGCTTGCGGTGGAGTGCTTTCGGAAATACAAGCGGCAGAGCGCTTTTAGTGGTACCAGCGGTTGAGCCCCTTCAGTCGTACGAGGGGTTGAGCCCTTTCAGTTGTACGAGTAGTTGAGGCTTTTCAGTTGTACGAGTGGTTGAGCCCTTTCAGTTGTACGAGTGGTTGAGTCCTTTCAGTTGTATGAGAGGTTGAGCCCTTTCAGTTGTACGAGCTGTAGAAAACTTACGGTGGTACGATCGGTGGAGCGGTTTCGGCACTATTTGTGTGGCCGTGGATTCGGAGTCTACATAAACCAACTGTATTCCCCAGGAGGTGTCAACATCTGTTCCTCCGCTGATGTATAATTTCGATGTTCTTTGTCACTAGGGCCGCGGTGTGGAATATTCAGTTTATCTATCACGGATCCAGTTGCCAGACCCTAGACATACGTATGCTTCTGCACCCTAGTCGGCTTACCAAAACTATTCCTTTCGGAAACTGAGTCGGAAATGGCTTACAGTGGAACATCGGCGTGACTCGTTGGAAAAATCACGTGAGCAGTGGTGGTTTCCTCAGATGTCTGACTGCCTGAGGAGGTTCATCGAGCCTTGTACGGTTTACAAAGCGTCGAGGAGTCTTTCCGGAGCGCAAGCGATCCGGCTGCGCCCTATTTTTAATGAAGCCGTCTTATCAGGGCAAATGGGTGGTAGATGTGACCAGAAGTACTGCTCAGTTATCGTTCTCAGTATACTTCCGTTATAAAGCTGGAGTCTTAAGTAGTGATGTACAAGCCTCGAGGCGTCGAGTCTTATTTCTGAAGCCTCGAGGCGGAATGACAAAACTCAGGGCGCTCGGTAAGCTCGGAGTCCCAAGCCTAGCCGAGCCGCGCCTTTTTTGAGCCATGCCTCGAGGCTTCAAAAGAGTTCGAGGCTTCAAAAGAGTTCGAGCCTTCAAAAGAGCTCGAGCCTTAAAAAAAAGGCTCGAGCCTTCAAAAGAGCTCGAGCCTTAAAAAAAAGGCTCGAGCCTTCAAAAGAGCTCGAGCCTTCAAAAGAGCTAGAGCCTTAAAAAGAACTCGAGTCTTCAAAAGAGCCGTAAAACAGGCTCGAGTCGTAAAATGAAAGCAAGCCTTCAATAAAAGCTCAAACTTATGTTGATGACATTAATATCTCCGTAACTAAGTAATCCCGTACTTACTAATAATATAAAGCTGAATAGTTTTTTTGTGCTAGAATCTCAGAAACTACAGTTCCATGGTTCATTTATTAAGGACTAGCTGACCCCGCAACTTCGTTTACGTCACATAAGGTGTTTGAAAGGAGAGGTATTTTTTCATCAGCTCATCAAGCAGCGTGTGAAACTGCCCTGTTTGCTTAAACATAAAAGAGCTTAAAGATTAAGTCTTATCATTAAGCTTAATCTTTAAGCTTTTTATGATTAAGCCAACACGCCAGTTTAGATTTACCCATTTTTAGATTCATATGTCTATATATGATTCTTTAAAGTGACATAACTTTTGTATTTAAAAACTGATTGACATGAAATCTATACATATAATAAAATGATAGAAAAGTGAAATCTGTACATTGGAAATATTAAACAATAAATGGTCGCTAGGTGTTCAACATAAGATACCGAAGCCAAAAATATACTTAGAATTTTTTTTGTCTGTTTGTCTGTTTGCTTTGCTTTGCCGGAAGGATCTCGAAAAGTACTCAACGGATTTAATTCAAATTTTGCACAAATATAACCTAGGGTTAGGGTCTTCAAATAGGTTATATAGTATCACGCTACCTATTCTAGGGGCTAAGCAGAGAGCAATCAAATTGGCATTAAACGTAATTTTCACGCGTGCGAAGTCGCGGGCAACAGCTAGTAAACACTAAATGTTAAGTGGAGCAAACCTCAACTAGGCCATACAACATCACGCTAAGACGAATAGGAACGGAGCAGCCGTGAATAATGTTTTAAAAAACGGGAAATATTTATTTCCTTTGAGAGCTTCAGTTGCGTACGCAGGGTAAAGTTACGTAAAACAGCGGGCAGCGGGGCGGCGCCGGCGGCGTCAGCGGGGCAGACTGGGCGGATTTAGACTGAACTTGATCTCAGCGGCCAGATCGCTCGTGTGGCGGTGACGAAGTGTTTGGTTTGGTGGCGATCACATCTTTCGGAACGGATTGCTTTTGTTTCGTATCATTTAATATGGGCAAAAAAAGATTACCTATTCATCCTTACATAAAAAAAGAAAACAAAAACGCGATTTCTGTACTAATATTACAAAGAGAAAGATTTGATTGTTTGTTTGTTGACATCGAATAAGTCCCATAACTAGGTAGATACTGAACAGATTTGAATAATTATTTCACTGTTGGGAAGCTACACTATCCCAATATTCCCAATTAGGTACATACCTATCAACTTGTGATTATGTATTTTTAGGGTTTCGTACCCAAACTATTACAAGTAGTAAGAGGTAGAAACTGGACACTATTCATAGGACTTCGCCGTCCATTTATTTCTTTTCTTTTTTTACATTAGGGAAAATCCTCATGGATGCTATGCCGGCCTCCTACCGACTAAAAAACCTGACGTAACAACAGCCTATGGTTGGAAGCCCCGGGTAAGCCCTCGGAAGGATGTCCCAGGACTCCCAACAGATCTTTTAGTTAGGTAGGTATGTACCTACACACTAACCGATATCACGCAATTCCACCCGCGTAGTGCCCACGGTTCCAGTAGAGCCTATACACATAGCCCCGTGACCTCGCGAAGTCTGTTCTGTAAACGATCAGTGCAGTAAGCAATTTTTACGATGGCCGGTCCTTGGATGGGTGACGTGACCGCCAACCACGTGAACAATGATGACATTTATTTGTTAGCGTTTGCAAGAAAGATAGAAAGTAAGAAAAAGTCCCAAGTCCCCAAGTCCCCAAGTCCCCAAGTCTCCAAGTCTCCAAGTCTCCAAGTCACCAAGTCTCCAAGTCCCAAAATCCTTAAACGACATGCTATCCCTGGATAAAGTATACTCTTAATTCGAATCCACCGTGGTGGGGACGAGAACAAAGATGGCGCGTAACGAAAAAACGTGACGTGACGTGACGCTAAAATTTTTCCAACGCCGATAAAGAAGTTTCACTTCAAAAATGCGTCTACCCCATCGGGGGTATTAGGCGTGATGATATGTATGTATGTATTTTTATGACTAATATGTTTTTTTTTGTCCAAATTGGCGATCTATCTGTAGTGTATGCATCCATGCATCCCCTCTACCATATCTACAGACTTGGACAGCCTCGGTCGCACGACATGCATACGAGTCGCGCCTTTACACGAGAGCGCACGTTTCGGCAAGTATGTCCGTTAAGTGCGTGACGAGTCTGTGAATTACCCTACCATTGGATGGATCCTACAAATGGCGACGAGGCAACAAGGTTAGTTCTTTTATGAAAACAAAAAGGTAAAATAAAAGGAGTGAACTATATTTTGAATCTTATAGGTTAGGATGTACATTGGATTTATAAAATGTATGTTCTTTAGTATTATTCTGCTAGCATTTGCTACAAAATAGATTTATTACATTTGCCTCGCAAGTAACGAATTAAACTAATTTAAATGTCCACTGATTTTGTTAAAATTATTATCATTGTGGTGTGGGTGTTTAATTTAGGCCTCTGTTTCAAAAAGTGACGAAGGGGAATTGCACAGGATATCATTTGGTCGATAGAAACGATGGCCGACGATGCGTTTTAATCTGTAAGATGCAATATATTTATGCTTTTCTTTGTATAAATAAATGTATACTGATTCTGTATAGGTAGTCGGCTAAGATTTTTATTACTTCAAATGTTGTTAGATGAAAAGGAGAAATGTATCAGTCTCAGAGGAAAGCGTTCATGTGGTTGGGTTTTCTTCTGTTTCCAATAAGTGTGAGTTTTTAAAAAAACTGGCAATAGGGTCTGCATTTTTGTCTGGAAGACGCGTGTAGCGTTTGAAAGTAGCAATACAGAAAGTCTCACAAATCAAATATTACGTTCATAATCGTTATATAGAAGTTCCAGACGTTTTGCTTACTTCAGAATAAATTACGGTTAATATTTACATTGTTTTGTTCCAATAGAAATCTATATATATCTATATTCTCTAATCGATACTGAAGCCGAAAATGAAATTTAAAATTTTCATCTCTGTCTGTCTGTCTGTAGCCCGAATAAGTATCACGCCGAAACTACTGAACCGATTTGAATGATATTTGGTATATTTGGTACACTTAGAGCTTATAATCCGAGGATAGGTTTTGGATATTTTTGATCCCGATATTTTGCGTGGTTCCTTTGGGAGAGGGGATAAAAGACAATATGGTGTTTTAGTTGTAACTTCACAATGCGTGGTCCGATTCCAAAATTTTTTTCAGTGTTATAAAGGTAGTACTTTAGGAATTGTTTCAAACGAATTTTAGTGCTGAGGGTTTTATAGTTCAGAAATTAGTTAATTTTTAATTAATTTAATTATTATCAATTAAACTACAAAATACGGAAGGTTATTATTTACTGTCGAGAATTTTACAGTGGTTTAATAAACCATATTATTATAATTTTGGAAACAAATAGGTCAAACAAAACACCAAGCATTTAATAATTCAGCTGGTTAAATAAACCATATATACTAAGGTTGCCTGTAAAAAATTGCCTTGTGCAATAAGGCCGCCAATTGTAAAACCACACAACATTGACCGTAAACGCAGACGCATTGATCGATATTGATATTGTGAGATATTGTGTTGCCAAGAATTGTAAATCGGTACAATCTCATGAGAGAAATTATAGTTCATTTGAAAAGGTGAAAAGAGAATGGGAAGCTGTAGTACCAGTAAAAGAAAACAAGGAAGTAGAAGAAAGCCCAGGTGAATAATTAGCCGTTCTATTCTATCTTTTCTTTTATGAATTGGTTATGTTGAGCATGTACACAAAAAAATGTGTAGTTAAAATAATAGTCTTTGGTGATTTTGTTTGGTACTTTGTTTAACAGTTGTCACTATTAAAAATTGTAATAAGGAAGGGATGTCGTGTATGTATCCATGCATCCCCTCTACCGTACCTACAGACTTGAACAGCCTCGGTCGCACGACGTGCATACGAGTCGCGCCCATACGCGAGAGCGCACGTTTCAGCAAGTCTGGTTAAGTGCGTGTCGAGTCTGTGAATTACCATACCATTAGATGGATCCTACACTATCAAAAATACACCAATTAATTCCGCCGCTAACATGATACAACAAAATACAGAGAGGAACGGCACTACGTCAGCTCACAGCTCAATCACAGCGATATCGCGTGACTCTCTTATTATACAAAATGTACTCTGTGCGCGTGACTGACTGGCGCTCTCCGCTCGTGCACCGCTGCCCGCCCGCGCCGTCGCGTCGCCCCGCTGACATCGAGTTCACTTCTATGGGACTCAAGTCCCAAGTCCCAAGTCCCCAAGTCCCCAAGTCCCCAAATCCTCAAGTCCCCAAGTCTCCAAGTCCCGAGGGAGAAAGAGAAAGGTATTATACACTACTCGCTTGTGTTATGCGACTGTCGCGCATGCGTGGTTTTCCACGGATTTTTTCTTACGGTTTTACTATCACATATTTTTCAGTTCGGTCGCGCAGCATAATCCCTATTCCCTCTAAGCCTGCCGAAAGGAACTTCGTTCCAAAAAAATCCCCCTACCCGACCCACATAAACGCACGAATATCCTGCCAGGAGTGTGTCTGGTGCACCAAAATGTAGAGGGCCTTATTAATGGGAAAGAACTGGTGTTGGAGTTGTACATGAACTTGAATGACATTGATATTTTTTGTGTCACAGAACATTGGTTAAGGCGTCATGAAGTCATGTTCAACTTTAAAAATGACCAGGTTGCTAGCTCGTTCTGTAGGACAAAATGTATACGAGGAGGCTCATTAATTCTTATTAACAAGTCTATAAAATTTAAAGAACGTAAAGATATAGTAAGCCTCTCTCTTGAACCAGTTATTGAAATAGCTAGTATTGAGTTCGAGCAGTTCATTGTATTAAGCGTATACAGTCCCCCGGATGCTCCATACATACAGTTTGAAGAGAAGCTGGAAGAAGCTTTGTTTAAATGCCAGTGCTCTGAAAAATCAGTAGTAGTTTGTGGAGATTTCAATGTAGATATTTTAGATTCTTCGCTGGAACCAACAAAGAGACGGAAAATGTTAAATTTATTGAAATCCTTTGGTTTATATAACGTATTTCTAGAACCTACTCGTATAACTGCCACTAGTGCTACTTGTATTGATAACATTTTTAGTAATATACAACCTGTTAGGAATTGACTGCCTCGGTGGCGGTGTGCTGTCTTGACTGCCTCTGTGGCGCGGTCGGTAGAGATACCGCCTGCGGCGCTGGAGGTCGTGGGTTCGATTCCCACCGGAGACAAATATTTGTGTGTCCCATAGATGTTTGTCTCAAGAGTCTGGGTGTTTCTATGTATAATATGTATGTATTTAAAAAGTATATAAGTATTAATATCCTTGATCTGATACCCATAACACAAGCAGGTTATTCCTAGCTTACTTTGGGATCAGATAGCGTTGTGTGAAATGTCTGTGATTATTATTATAAAAAAAAAAAAAAAAAAAAATTGTATTGTGGACCCTGTAAAATCTGATCATCGAGGACAATCGGCTCTGTACTCTAAAAATATTACCAGAAATAAGAATGTAATCAGTTTTGTACCAGTCAACTCAAAACGCTTAGAAATTTTCCGAGAAAATATAGTAAATAAGATAACAGAATTGCCCGATTACACTACTGTGGATAAATCTTATGCTGATTTATTCAACTTAATCCATGATGTGTTTGGGAAAATCTTTACACCAAAAACAGTATCGTTCGGAAGCAGTTTTGCTTTCAGTGACTGGGCAACACCCGGTATTTATAAAAGTCGTAAGAGACTTTATGAACTTTATTCGGAAAAATCATTTAATTTCAACCCTGACTTTCAGGAATATGTTAAAAAATATTCAAAGACATTTAGACAGGTCTGTTCCTTGGCAAAGTCAAATTTCATTAGAAATAAAATTACAGCTTCGACAAATGTAATTAAAACTACCTGGAACATTATAAATTCTGAATGCGGTAGGTCTAAAACAAGTGAACGAAGCTTTCATTTAAAGATAAACGGTCGCCACGTTACAGGGGATCTGGAAGTAGCGACTGAGTTCGAAAAATTTTTCAGTAATATACCTATTGGTATAACGAATACTCTTCGGTCGTCTTCCACTTCTGCTGAGCAATTATTATCAGAATGTGTAGATAGCTGTCAAGACGCGTTCGAATTCACGGCTGTCAACTGTAGTGGCATTTTGAAAGCTTTTAAGGCTATTAATGTTAAAAAAACTGCAGACCTATGGGGGCTATCAGTAAAATCTGTGTCTAGTGTCATTGATGTCATTGCCCCCCACTTGGCAGCTGTGTTTAACGATTGCGTTTCAGGGGGTGTATTTCCTGATTTAATGAAACATAGTAAAGTTATACCCTTGTTCAAGGCTGGCAGTGCTTCTGATCCAGGTAATTTTAGACCTGTCTCGGTATTGCCGACTTTGAGCAAGATATTTGAAAAATTAATACTTGAGCAGATGCTGACCTATTTTAACAATCACAAATTATTTCATGTTAAACAGTTTGGCTTCACTAAAGGACGGTCGACTACCGATGCTGGTGTAGATTTGATGAAGAGTATTTATGAGGCCTGGGAAGATAAACATGATGCGCTTGGTGTGTTCTGCGATTTGTCAAAGGCTTTTGATTGTGTTAAACATGAAACATTGATCAGGAAACTGCATCACTATGGGATAAGGAATAAGGCTCTCGATCTTCTGACTTCATATTTGAGCAATAGAACTCAGAGGGTCGATGTTGGTGGCACACGTTCAGAGGGATCGGTGGTTACTATGGGCGTTCCACAGGGTTCGATACTCGGACCATTTTTATTTTTAATTTATATAAATGACCTACCCTATTGCGTAGGGGACACCAACGGGATTGTTTTGTTTGCAGATGACACTTCCTTAATTTTTAAAATTAAAAGACAACTAGATAACTACGACGATGTCAACAATGCAATCCTGAAAGTAGTACATTGGTTTAATACTAATAATCTTAGCCTGAACAATAACAAAACTAAATGTATTAAATTTACCTTGCCCAATGTAACACAGGCAGAAACCAATGTTCAACTTAATGGCCGAGAGTTGGAACTTGTGAAATCTACGGCGTTCCTAGGGTTGACGGTCGATGCTGGATTGCAGTGGGGTCCACATATTGAAAAGCTAGCTGGCAGGTTAAGTTCAGCAGCATTTGCGGTACAAAAGATTAGGCATTTGACTGATGTAGATACAGCTAGAATAGTTTATTTCAGTTACTTCCACAGTGTTATGTCTTACGGTATTCTACTGTGGGGTAATGCCGCAGATATAAATTCAATTTTTTTTTTACAAAAACGAGCCATAAGAGCCATATATAGATTAGGTCCAAGGGTCTCTCTGCGCGAAAAATTCAAAGAGGTAAATATTCTGACTGTGGCATCACAATATGTTTTTGAAAATCTTATGTATGTGCAAAAGAATCTATCTAGTTTCGTTAAGTTAAGCGATATACACAGTGTAAATACCCGACATAAAGATAACCTTGCTTGTCATCAGTGTAGACTGAAAAAAGTCAGTAATTCCTTCCTGGGTAACTGTATACGTTTTTACAACAGGCTTCCAAATGAAATAAAAAGTATGCCCTTAAATAAGTTTAAAAAGTGTATAAAAAGTAAATTGTACCGCAGGGGCTACTATTCAATTGACGATTATTTGCTTGACAAGGAAGCCTGGAAATGATCTGCTTGCTCTACTGCATTCTCAAGCAATAGTTTGTGATTTTTAGTTTAAATTTTTGCAAATAGAGCACAAAAAGAAAAGCCCGTCGAGTTTCTTGCCAGTTCTTCTCAAGCGGGCCGCGTTCCGAACTGGTGGTACTATTTGCATTGACGTGTCGCAAGTGCCTATGTATTAGGATTATGCGAAATAAATGTTTTTTTGAGTTTGAGTTTGAGTTTTGAGTGAAACACAGAACCACCTTTGCACAACGCCAATATTATGTATATAACATTCAAACAATCGTCAACATAAAACATCTTTTTAAATTCCAAGTTAAAGCCCAGAATGGCTTATACTTTAGAACTACACTCAAACTGAATCCCTACTTACTTTTATCGCATGACACAAGTTACCATCACATTTGCCCTAACTCAAAACGCACTCACACACACACGTAACAATAGCCTAAAATTTTATTATTTTTATCCACTCACTGTTTACTATAAGACAGACCTCCCGCCTAGTTTAGGAAACAGGGTTCACAACTGTGAACAGCTGGGCAGAAAAAGACTAGTGCGCTGCAGAGAAATGCTTCGAGATCGATCGAACCTTCAAAAGAACCCGAACCCTCAAAAGAGCGCGAGTCTTAAAAAAGGCTCGAAACTTCAAAAAGGCTCGAGCCTTCGAAAAAGGCTCGTGCCTTAAAGAAAGGCTCGAGCCTTCTAAAGAGCTCGAGCCTAAAAAAAGGCTCGAGCCTTCAAAAAAGGCTCGAGCCTTCGAAAAGGACTCGAGACTTCAATAAAGCTCGAGCTCTGTAAAAGACTCTCGAGTCGTCGAGCGCCATGCAAACGAGGCGAGTCCTGTAAACGACACCGAGCTCTAGGCAAAGGGACTCGGACGCCTCGAGGCTTGTACATCACTAGTCTTAAGAGTTGCTGTTGCCCATTTTGCAGCAACCAAACCTGTTGTTGCCGATCAGGGTGGACACTGTAGTGGCTGGAAACTCCAGGGTTTTGCATGGTGAATAGTTTTCAATAGTATTTAGTTGCAGGGTCCGCCAGCGAGGCAGATGGTTGCTTGCAATGTCTGAGAGTGATAAGTTTGTAAGCATTTCATTGACACTTGGCGGCACCAGATTAAGTGTTGCCAATTGCTCGCCAGCTGGGCTCATGATCCAGGTCGGGTAGCAATTTCAGCGAATGTCGAGGGTTATCTCTGTTGCTCTAGAAAATGAATAGCGTCTCAAATTGATCTCAGTACGGGAAAACGCCGCTCACAAAAGCAGCTGCATCTGTCGCTCGTGTAATTATAAGCCGTATTATATCGAAAGTTCAAGGGACCTTTCGTGATTATCGCGTTGATAGATAATCATGTTAATTTATTTCAAAACCTATCTGGTTTATCTCACACTTTTAAATATATGCACAAGATCTTGCGGCCAGTACATTACGGTCACGATAGTTTGGTTCAAATGGGTACTAGTTATTGAACGAAGAGGAGGCCGAGACGGCGCAAATTAAGGTAGATCATGAGATTTGTGAACACAACGTTCAAATTCACGCTAAACAAGACAGTCCATGCCATGACAGTTACTTTACATGTCTGTGTGTGTGGTTATAATTAATGTTGCCGTGACATTTGTAAAAAGCCTATGTCCAGCAGTGGACTGTTATAGGTTGGTTTGATTGAGTGATTAATTTGTGTGATTGAAGATTAAAGCTTACATGGTACAGTGTTGTGAAGGTCTGATTTATGTGAAGCTGGTTGAGAGGACAGTGTCGTCCGGTCCATGCCCTGTGCGGATGGTCGAAGGGACACACTCGTCCGGTCCAGGCTAATGAGTTGAGTACGCTGGTCGAAGAGACAGTGTCGTCCGGTCCATGCCATGTGCGGATGGTCGAAGGGACACACTCGTCCGGTCCAGGCTAATGAGTTGAGTACGCTGGTCGAAGGGACAGTGTCGTCCGGTCCATGCCCTGTGCGGATGGTCGAAGGGACACACTCGTCCGGTCCAGGCTAATGAGTTAAGTGAGCTGGTCGAAGGGACAGTGTCGTCCGGTCCATGTCCTGTGCGGATGGTCGAAGGGACACACTCGTCCGGTCCAGGCTAATGAGTTGAGTGCACTGGTCGAAGGGACAGTGTCGTCCGGTCCATGCCCTGTGCGGATGGTCGAAGGGACACACTCGTCCGGTCCAGGCTAATGAGTTGAGTACGCTGGTCGAAGAGACAGTGTCGTCCGGTCCATGCCATGTGCGGATGGTCGAAGGGACACACTCGTCCGGTCCAGGCTAATGAGTTGAGTACGCTGGTCGAAGGGACAGTGTCGTCCGGTCCATGCCCTGTGCGGATGGTCGAAGGGATACACTCGTCCGGTCCAGGCTAATGAGTTGAGTACGCTGGTCGAAGGGACAGTGTCGTCCGGTCCATGCCCTGTGCGGATGGTCGAAGGGACACACTCGTCCGGTCCAGGCTAATGAGTTGAGTGCACTGGTCGAAGGGACAGTGTCGTCCGGTCCATGCCCTGTGCGGATGGTCGAAGGGACACACTCGTCCGGTCCAGGCTAATGAGTTGAGTACGCTGGTCGAAGGGACAGTGTCGTCCGGTCCATGCCCTGTGCGGATGGTCGAAGGGACACACTCGTCCGGTCCAGGCTAATGAGTTAAGTGAGCTGGTCGAAGGGACAGTGTCGTCCGGTCCATGTCCTGTGCGGATGGTCGAAGGGACACACTCGTCCGGTCCAGGCTAATGAGTTGAGTGCACTGGTCGAACGGACAGTGTCGTCCGGTCCATGCCCTGTGCGGATGGTCGAAGGGACACACTCGTCCGGTCCAGGCTAATGAGTTGAGTACGCTGGTCGAAGAGACAGTGTCGTCCGGTCCATGCCATGTGCGGATGGTCGAAGGGACACACTCGTCCGGTTCAGGCTAATGAGTTGAGTACGCTGGTCGAAGGGACAGTGTCGTCCGGTCCATGCCCTGTGCGGATGGTCGAAGGGACACACTCGTCCGGTCCAGGCTAATGAGTTAAGTGAGCTGGTCGAAGGGACAGTGTCGTCCGGTCCATGTCCTGTGCGGATGGTCGAAGGGACACACTCGTCCGGTCCAGGCTAATGAGTTGAGTGCACTGGTCGAAGGGACAGTGTCGTCCGGTCCATGCCCTGTGCGGATGGTCGAAGGGACACACTCGTCCGGTCCAGGCTAATGAGTTAAGTGAGCTGGTCGAAGGGACAGTGTCGTCCGGTCCATGTCCTGTGCGGATGGTCGAAGGGACACACTCGTCCGGTCCAGGCTAATGAGTTGAGTGCACTGGTCGAAGGGACAGTGTCGTCCGGTCCATGCCCTGTGCGGATGGTCGAAGGGACACACTCGTCCGGTCCAGGCTAATGAGTTGAGTACGCTGGTCAAAGAGACAGTGTCGTCCGGTCCATGCCATGTGCGGATGGTCGAAGGGACACACTCGTCCGGTCCAGGCTAATGAGTTGAGTACGCTGGTCGAAGGGACAGTGTCGTCCGGTCCATGCCCTGTGCGGATGGTCGAAGGGACACACTCGTCCGGTCCAGGCTAATGAGTTAAGTGAGCTGGTCGAAGGGACAGTGTCGTCTGGTCCATGTCCTGTGCGGATGGTCGAAGGGACACACTCGTCCGGTCCAGGCTAATGAGTTGAGTGCACTGGTCGAAGGGACAGTGTCGTCCGGTCCATGCCCTGTGCGGATGGTCGAAGGGACACACTCGTCCGGTCCAGGCTAATGAGTTGAGTACGCTGGTCGAAGAGACAGTGTCGTCCGGTCCATGCCATGTGCGGATGGTCGAAGGGACACACTCGTCCGGTCCAGGCTAATGAGTTGAGTACGCTGGTCGAAGGGACAGTGTCGTCCGGTCCATGCCCTGTGCGGATGGTCGAAGGGACACACTCGTCCGGTCCAGGCTAATGAGTTAAGTGAGCTGGTCGAAGGGACAGTGTCGTCCGGTCCATGTCCTGTGCGGATGGTCGAAGGGACACACTCGTCCGGTCCAGGCTAATGAGTTGAGTGCACTGGTCGAAGGGACAGTGTCGTCCGGTCCATGCCCTGTGCGGATGGTCGAAGGGACACACTCGTCCGGTCATGGTTAATGAGTTTTAGAGATAGGTAGTCTGGTCGAAGGGTGTCGTAAGGGCCTTGCAGTTGTGGCTGGTCCTGGACCCCCCCACCCGATCCAGGCTAGAGAGGGGTAGAGCTAGGGAGGTTAAGAGATAGACTGGTCGAAGGGTGTCGTAAGGGCCTTGCACTTGTGGCTGGTCTTGGACAACCCCCACCCGATCCAGTCTAGGGAGGTTTAGGGATAGGCTGGTCGAAGGGTGTCGTAAGGGCCTTGCACGTGTGGCTGGTCTTGGACAACCCCCACCCGATCCAGTCTAGGGAGGTTTAGGGATAGGCTGGTCGAAGGGTGTCGTAAGGGCCTTGCACTTGTGGCTGGTCTTGGACAACCCCCACCCGATCCAGTCTAGGGAGATTCATGAATAGGTCGACTATGGATAGAACATAGTTAACAGTAGTGGCAGATAACCGTATCGTCCGGGCTATAACGCAGCGGTTAGTCGTAGGGACACGCTAATTCGTAGCATGTGTTATCTCGAGAGAAAAGTGTCATTGACTGCATGCTTGGTTGGTTGTTGGGAAGTACAGTTCAGTTGTAATAACGTGGTTGTTACTGTTAATTAAAGGTGTCAGGTTTGGACGAGCAGATTGCTTATCAAAGTGAGCTTTAGATTTTTGTGAGATATTTCAGACTTACAAAATTAAGCGCCCGAGGACGGTCGCAGGTCAGTCCGGCCGTGACGGCGCGTTGACAGTGGAGCGAGAGTGACACCTGCCATTTGTAAGGTTTCGTTTGTAATTGCAATGAAGGTAGATTCAATATTAAGGGCCGAATGCCAGAGCGCATTAGGTATTTTTACCACCTCGACTCACCGCGGGGGATACCCCCGTAGCATGCGATCGACATGAACTCATTTGACCCCAAGCACTTTGTTGCCAGTTGGTGCAATTGGACGTTGACAGTTGGTGCAGCGTGTATTTCATGCCGCACTTTTTGTACCACCAAATAAATTACAACAGAAGTATAAGTTTATCAAACCTTTATAAGACATTTTATTTAGTAAGTGCCTGTTAGCAGGTATATTCAAAATGGGGTTGTAAGAAACTTTTCCTTATTTTTAACCGTCTTCAAAAAAGGAGGAGGTTCTACATTCGTCTGTATGTTTTTATGTATGTTCACTGATATTTCCGTCAATTATAGACGGATTTAATTCTTTTTTCTTTTCTTCAATAGGGTTTACTTCTGAGGTAGTCCCATTTTTACCAATTAAGGATCTGATGATGGGATCCAGGAGAAATCGAGGGCAACCGCCGAAAATTGTAGGGACAACTAGTGCGTTTGGTAACTTTTTAATGAAGTGCTTTACAGTGGGCGCACATTAGGCGACAGTCGCGGCAAAATGTCGCGGCGACTTGTCGCGCAGTGTGCGCCTGCATCGGGCGACTTGACGCCGTGACAGACGTTGTGCAAGGAACACGTTGTCCAAAGCTGTCGCTGGGCGACTGTCGCCGTGGCGACGCGACAATAGCGCGACAGACGCGAAGACTCCCCTTGCTTGTCTCGGAGTCGCGGCGACATGTCGCCTAGTGTGCGGAGCTTAGAACAAAATGTATGTAATTTGGCGCCCACAGCTTGTCGCCGTGACAAGACGCCTAGTGTGCGCCCACTGTTAATGTACTACAATTTAATGAAGGTCAGGAGTCGATCTGATGATGGAACCGAAAGACAGTCGAGGGAATTATTTAACGATTTACAGCACGTACCTTGTGTTTGGGCTTGATTGATTTGTATTGATAAGAACTTTACACCTAGATAGATATACTTTTCGGTCCACCCGTCACTTAAAATGATGATCAAAAAATTTTTAGTAATAAATAGAACTGACTTCAAAAAAATCCTGAAAAATAAAATTTACATAGCACAAAGTAATAATATGTATTTTGATTTTTCAGATTCTATTCAATGTGATATTGAAGTTGGTGCCATTAATAATACCTACCACAACTTATGGGTTTACTTGGCGCCGACTTCAATATGATATTGAATAAAATATGAAAAATCAAAATACATTTATCTTTGTGCCAAGTAAATTTAATTTTTCAGGATTTGTTTGAAGTCGGTTCTATTTTTTACTTTCGAAGCAGTCTTCGAAGAGGTAAGCATAGGTTTTTTTTTTTTTTTTTGTTGACGCGGGGAACGCATTTACGCGCCTTCATCCCAGCTGCGGGGGCAGCTGGGATGGTGTGTGGGACTCCCGGCCCGGTCCGGAATGGACCGTCCTACCCACTAAACCCCGCGGTGTTCCTCCTCACCCTTTAGCCGGGCCGAGGGATATCAAAAGATTATTCACGTCGACCCGGCTAGGGGCGCCCCGTTTATTCGGGGCTCTCCTCGGGGGAGCCAGATGGGCGGCTCCCCAAAGCTCCCTAAGGAGCTGAAGTCCACGCCTGCACCGCTCTCGAGCGCCCCTCTGTAATAGAGGAGACAGAGAGCGGCTGGCGCAGGCGTGCGCTAATGGGCACCCCTGGAACAAGGAAAAGGTGCCCACCGCCATGTGACCGTTGGTGGGCGGGGTCCCCCGACCTTACGCCCACGGTCAAGAAACAATCGGGGGCGCGCAGTAAATCCTCACCGCGGCGCCCCCGAACTGCACGGCAGAGCGGGAGCATTATCGGTTACTCCCGCTCCCCCGCACAGTGCACCTCCCGCTTTGCCGCCATCACCTCGTCAACTGGCGAGGTGACAGCGGCCCAGCACTGTTGCCGCCGGTCGCGCCGTTATTCACGGCCGGCAGCCCGAACTGCATGGCAGGGCGGGAGCATCTACCCAAACTCCCGCCCCCCACGCGGTGCCTCTCCCACTTTGCCGCCATCGTCTCGCCAGCAAAGGAGGCGAAGCGACGGCGACCCATCATTGCTGCTGCCGGCCGTGAATAACGGCACGGCCGGCAGCAACACACACCACCGAGCAACCCACTGGTGGGCTACTCCCGTCTCGGCCGGAATTAGCCAGAGTAGCACAACTCCCCCACAGAGGAAGGGGAGTGGTCGCTACTCCGTTGCCCAGGATGCACCACGAGGAGGATCCGACCCATTGGGGTCCTTAAGATGTTAGTAGGACCCCGCATCCCGAGGTAAGCATAGGTATAACATAAGTAGCAAAAAAAAAAAAAAAAAAAAAATAGAATGCATCTTGTGAGTAAAATAATGCGTTTATTTATTTTACATTATAATATAAATAAGACAAGTAACACGCACGCCGCATGTCAGCTTAGACCTGTTACAAAATACAACCAATGATAGATGGCGCTTACACCAACATAGTCAATTTGGAGTCAATTTTAAGTCTATTTGAAGACCCTACCCCTAGTTAATATTTGTGCAAAATTTTAATCAAAAATATTGAGTACTTTTCGAGATAGACAGACGACAAACAGACAAAAAAATTCTAACTACATTTTCGACTTCGGTATCCTGTGTAGAACCCCCCGCGAGTATTTTTTTAAATATGTTTAATGTACAGTTTTGACTTTAGATCTTTTTATTATATGTATATATACTAGGAACTTAGGTTGCCTAGAAAGTTTTCAAAAACCTATTCTTAGTCTCCCGCAGGCTGGATCCCGCAGGTGGCCCCTTCCGAGGTCCGTGGAAGCACAAGGGATATAAACCCTTGTTTGCAAAAATTAAGGATTGAATTGAGTACTTAAACCAGAAAAATAATAAATATTTATGGGGGACTTCCATTTCATTTCATTTCATTTCATTTATTTCTAATGCATCAAATATGGTTCCATACAACAAACGTGATTTTTTTTTGCCTTTTTTTATTAATAACGGCAACAAGTACACACTTGAAATGAACGCCGCAGACGTGTCTTCGCCCAAGACTATCGGTCTCCATAACCAGGGGCCTGAAGACGGTGAGGGGGCTGCTCACCGTCCTTACAGAAGCAGGCCCATGACGGCAGCGTGACGTGAGGGATTTATGCATACCCCTTTCAGAAGCGGGATCACATCCGAAACACCCAAAGACGCAGGATTGCACCCGAACCTACCCCTAGGCGAGGCCACAGTGGCGGCCGTGGGTCTGTTGGGAGTCCTAGGACATCCTGCCGAGGGCTTACCCTGGGCTCCCAACCATAGGCTGTTGAGCGGAACGTGAGGTTTTTAGTCGGTAGGAGTTCGGCATAGCATCCATGAGGATTTTCTCTCACGTTAAAAAGGAAAAAAAAAAAAAAAGACGTGTGGCACTCGGGGACTGCCGCGGTAAAGTTATTACATAGCATTTTTTATCAACTATGCTAGAATACTAGCTGATGCCCGCAGCATCGCCCGCGTAAAATTTGTTCCCGCGGGAAGTTATTCCCGGGATAAAAGGTAGCCTATGTGTTATTCCAGACTATAATGTATCTCTGTACCAAATTTCTGCCGGATCCGTTCAGCTGTTTGAGCGTGAAAGAGTAACAAACATCCACACTCACAAACTTTCGCATTTATAATATTATATACAACGTGAACTTTTGTATAGTGCAAAGCTCAGACACCCCAACTAGAGTTTCGCTTCAAAATACAGTATAAAAAAAAATTAAATGAAACTAACCAAAACTGACCAAGTTATAAGCCTTTGTTTACAATTGCACTATTTTTTTCAGCGAACAGCGTAGGTGTAGGTATTATCCACAAGGCAATTAGTCACTATTCGTGTGGCTAAACCATTTTCATAAGATGTAATAATGGAACAGCGTTTTGGACAAAAACCGGTGAAGTGTGAGTCGGACTCGCGCATGTAGGGTTCTGTACCAAAATACGGCAAAAATCACGTTTATTGTATGGGAGCCCACTTAAATGTTATTTTGATCTGTTTTTAGGATTCTGTACCCAAAGGGTAAAAACGGGACCCTATTCATGAGACTTCGTTATCTGTCCGTCACGAACTCACGAGACTATCGGAACCGTGATAGTTAGAGCTGAATTGTTACAGATACTAAAATCAGATTAAAGGGGTCGATTAAAGGGGACTCCCATAGAACAAACGCGATTTTTGCTGCTTTTTTAGCACGGAACCGTCTGTGCGTGAGTCCGTTTCGCACTGGACCGGTATTTATTATTATAGCGGCAACAGAAACACACTGTCTGTGAAATTTTCAACTGTCTAGCTATAACAATGGTTAGTGAGATACAGCTTGGTGACAGAGGGACAGTGGAGTCTTAGTAATAAGGTTCTATTTTTACCTCTCCGATGCTAAGGTTCACTAGCATCGGAGCCTTAGTAAAAGGGTCCAGCTGTAAAGCCTATGAAGTTAAGTAGGTATGTGTTCAAGGGCTGAATAAGAAATTCTTTCTTTCTAGCTGTTACCTATTGAGTACGAAACCCTCGAACTGCAAGTATGTACATACTGGCATTTACGAGTGATAAAATACGATTACGTGACTATTCATAATGCCTGCCCACACATTAATGGACAAGCGGTGTCGGAGAGAGTTCTGACGGGGTAAATGGGGATTTGTGTGGCGCCAATAGGGCACGTTATCAGTATTGTGTAATCCTCTACGCGTAAAAGTACACAAAACACATAAACTGTTATTTTTAGCCACCACTCGCCACTCACACAAAGTTTACCCGTTGCACTTTGTCACCTTCGTTAATTCCTTTTGCCTTTCGATATTGGTATCGCAACCCGTTTTAGCAACTATCAAGTATGCCGTACGCTTGTCTGTCACATTAGTAGTATAAAAAAGTTTAATAAAAGACATGTAATTACACGATCGCGTATTTTGCACAGCGACACGGGATGCGGAAAGGCGACACGTACGTATGACATCGCGCTCGTGTTTTCGGTCACTGACTGGTCAGCCCGGGTGGCGCAAGCGCAGGGGCGCGGCCGGGGGGTGGCTGAGCGAGGACACGGGATCGGGTGGTGGCTGATCGGTTTTCATCACGCGTAGTGATGTTATTTTCAATTTCTATCTGGGTCATTACATGATACACTTTACGAAATTAGAGTGTTGAATACGTTAAATTTTTATATGAAGTTTTGAAAAAAATTAACATAGGTTGAAACCGGGTCTATTGGATAATGTTACTGATTCTGAGCAAAGTGTTTTCAGGTTTGCACTATACAAAAGTTCATGTTGTCTAGGTAAGATTTTAAGGCCTATGTTCAACAAAGTAAAGTACCAAGTACCTACTTGCTTGACTGTCGACATTTGGGCTTTTGGACTTTTGGACTGTTGGACTGTTGGACTTTTGGACTTTTGGACTGTTGGACTGTTGGACTTTTGGACTTTTGGACTATTGGACTATTGTACTTTTGGACTTTAGGACTTTTGGACTTTTGGACTTTTGGACTTTTGGACTTTTGGACTTTTGGACTTTTGGACTTTTGGACTTTCGGACTTTTGAACTTTTGGACTTTTGGACTTTTGGACTGTTGGACTGTTGGACTGTTGGACTTTTGGGCTTTTGGAATTTTGGACTTTTGGACTTTTGGACTTTTGGACTTTCGGACTTTTGGACTTTTGGACTTTTGTACTTTGGACTTTGGACTTTGGACTTTTGGACTTTTGGCCTTTGGACTTTTGGACTTTCGCACTTTTGTACTTTGGACTTTTGTACTTTTGGACTTTTGGCCTTTTGGACTTTTGAACTTTTGGACTTTTGGACTTTTGGACTTTTGGACTTTTGGACTTTTGGACTTTTGGACTTTTGGACTTTTGGACTTTTGGACTTTTGGACTTTTGGACTTTTGGACTTTTGGACCTTTGGACTTTTAG